>CM070500.1:21497484-22762792 GCA_036346375.1 Guadua angustifolia
CTGGTCCTAAGCACTACAAATGAAACAGGGCAGCATGCATACAAAGGAAATCTTTCTAGAGCAACAGGAATTTCTTTAATCTTGGTATATGCGGTGAATCGAGCTATGATAGTACTGTTAACAGGTCAATAAGTTGCTCGCGCATCAGTAACCTCAAAGTATTCTATATAGTATATTGAGTCTTTCTTTAACGAAGGAGCAAAGCACGGCACATGGCGTTCTGGGATCTGTGCATCCATCATAGCAGCCTTAAAATAGAAATATATTATTAGATGGAGCCAGATCATACTAAGAGGTGAAGAAATAAAAGAAACTGGAGTATAGCATTAACCTTCTCATCAAGCAAAATCAGATCAAGTCATAGTACTTTGTCAGGTTTGTTCTCATCTACATATTCTGAAAATCGAGTGACTCTAACACACACTCGCCAACGATGTTAAGGCTCTAAAAACTATCGAACTAATATTAATTTCAATGGAAAAAACACAGGCACCGGTGAATATAACAAATGGTTATGGTACGGCTAAAAAGATATGCAGTAGCAGCGAATAAAAGATCAGGCTAAACGGGGTGTGTAAAACAAGATCGTGAACATGAATAGACTTCGGGCTGATCATATGTCTAGCGAAAATGCATGTACATCAGAACCAGGAAACAGTAGCATATGAGGTACGGGAGCACAAAAACAGGAGCGCTAACGCTGCACAAATTAATACAAGGAGAGAGCCATACAAAGTAGTGCACAAAATAGTAAGAACAAGACAGTAACCGCATGCATTGAGTAAAAAAACAGAGAGTAGTGATAAGAACTCACATCACATGCTACAAATGAACGATAAAAGTAAAGAATGAGTATACGGCAGGCCAACTCCATAGACAGCACAGAAAAAGCATAAAATAGAAACATCAAATAATTTACACCCCCAATCGACGTAGAAGGACTATGGAGTGGCATTAGAGGGACGATACATGAAGAACGGTGTGGACAATCTACATACCATAAAAAGGGGGATCAGGAGGGAAAATAGAATAAAATAGAAGAATGCTGGCTTTTCAGGAAGAGCATCTATCATAGAACAGAGGAAGTAGGTCCTTATAAAGCATACACTAATATCTTAAACTAATCAGTGATGACGAAGAACATATACCATGGATGCGACGCGGCCACAACGTCCATATAGATTGGCTACATCACGACCACAAAAGAAACATCTAATGAACTACGATAGGCCATCAATCTGGATAAAGATGAATATTTTCAAATAGAAACAATATATCATTTGGAAAGAAAATTGTAATCCAGGGTCGAGATGCTGCAAGGCACACACATCGTGTTTTAATTCTATTAGAATATCGCAGGACACAACATCTTCTTGAATCAATCGATCAAGCGCAAAGAGAGCTCGCAGGTCAACACAGAAGTACATACATGCAAAAAGGTAAATATCGATAGCCTTACAATCTGAGGTCACCGTGTAGGCCTAAATACCGGTGAGATAAACAGAGAACCAATATAAGAGAACAAAGGCAAAAAAGGAAACTTCCAAGGACGTAATCGCAACAACCATAAATTCCAAAGACAAATTGAATCGAGACTATGAACCAGTGGCGGAGAGAAGGGGGGGCTGGCAGGGGCCTGGCCCCCCCCAACGAAAATGAAATTTAGTAATTAGTAATTAATAATTAGCTAGCGTTAATAAATAGTAAATAAAGGCCCAGCATTAGTAAACACTAAACAGTAAATAAGTTCAATGAGCTCAATTAGAGAGTCAATTACCACACTTTTAACTTGATGCATGCAACCATCCGGAGCTGTAATACTTAGCTACTCTTACTGACTTAACAAGTAGACTATATAAAACATGTAAAGCTTCCATTTTTCTTAACTTGATGTATGCAAATATGCAATGCTTGATATCTCTTGGTAATTTAACAAATGGACTATATAAAACAGGTAAAACTTTCCATTATTCAATGGTTGATAGGCTGTTATAATTGTTTATAACTCTTCCGGTGTCAACAGCAACCACAGAGCGAGCATTTTCAGCTATGAAACCTGTCAAGACCCGCATTTGAAATAAAATAGGAGATGACTTTCTTTGACATTACATGAAAGTTTACATTGAAAAAAAAACTAGCGTCGAAAATTAGTTCAGATGAACTTATTGACTTGTATCATCTTCTAGGTACTCGTAGAACTAAATTTAAGTTAATAGGGATGTAAGTTTCTTATTCTAAAAAATACGTCATATTTTACTTATGTGAACATGTGGTTATGCTATATTTAAATTTAAATGCATCGATATTGCAATGATATTTTCTAATGGGTGCTATGTAGGGCTGAAAAAAAAGCTCGTTGAGTCGGCTCTTATGGCTCGCTTCAAAATTGTTCGATTACATTCATTTTTCTTTTAAAATAAAAATTAGTTGATTTGGAACAAGGATCAACTTCGGCTCGGCTCGTTAGGCTCGTTAAGCTCAGTTCGAAGTTGGGTCTCAAACAATAAAGGAGACTATAATAAATAAGAATAAATCGTCAAGAAAGCTCTAAAAAGTTCAACTGCCTGCTTTCCACCCCTAGTGCTATGATAATTTTTTATTGATCCACGTGGTCCCCCCTAATCCGAAATCCTGGCTCCGCCCCTGCTATGAACCAAACTAGGTCAGGGAATCCACGGAACCAAAAACGACATAAAGCAAGCTGGATAATAGGCAAACACATATATCCAACAAAATAAGAAATCATAAATCCTAAAGATAAGCTCTGTAGGGTTTACAAACTAAACCGGGACTACGAACCAAATTAATAGCCAGACACATATATCTAACAGGATAAACAACCACAGATCCTAAAGATAAAGCATGCGTGAGCTATGAACTAAACCAAGACTATGAATCAGCTCTGAACCTAATCAAGACAACGAACCAAATTAATGAACTAAATTAGTCTAGGGAATCCACGGAGCAAAAACCGACATCGAGAAATATGGATAATAGCAAAAACCGACATCGAGAAATATGGATAATAGCCAGACACATAGATATAACATAATAAACATTGTTCGGGTAAATAAGGAATCATTATACTAAAAAGAATACACAATCTAATAACAAAAGTGACAACAGCAATCATCATGCACAACAAATACGGATAAGGAAATAAGTAACCGGACAAATTAGGAATCGATGTGACAAAAAGAGCACACATCGTTGTTACCTTCGTTCAGCAGGCAGACAAGACGGGCGCGGAAGACACAATCGATACCAAACGACGGAGCATCGCGGACCTGCATCCAATAGGGAAGGACATATGGCGTAAGAACAACAGGTCCAGCAAAGCACTACAGTCTAAATGGAAGAGCCGAAACCAAAAAACAAAACAAAAACAAAAAACCAGGGCACCCACAGAGACAATAGAGCGACAAATAGCAAATGAATAGGCACGAACAAAGAACATCTGATCGATCGCAAAAATGGCCAAGATTAAGAAGAATCGGAAATAAAGACGTACCAAGAACCAAAGGACGCAAAACACAAGATCATGAGCAATAGTAAAGGAAAAAAAGGAAGCAGGAGAGCGCAAACAACACGCAGGGAGTCCAGAGACGCAATCGTTTGAAAGAGAACACGAAGACAGGAGCAAGAACCGAAAGAACTAAACTACTGAGAGGGCGAGCGTCGTGAACCCGAGAGTCAAAACACAATCGAAAGCACCGACGTCGAAGCGCCATACTAGAACGAAATCAATTCGAATCGAGAGCAACCGAACCAAAAACACCTACATAAAAACAAAAGCAAAGAGCCGAGCGCCGATTAGAGATCTAGCATAGCAGCCTAAATAGTACGCACAAAGAAAAGGAGGAAATTGCAACGGAATGCAAACGGTAAAAAGATCAACTAAAAAACACAAAACCCAAGAGCATAGCCAAGAGAAGAAGAGAACAGAGAAAGCACAAGAGCCCAAACAGCGTGCACAGAGGTGGGGAGCGCAACCGTTTGGGAGAGAATGCAAGGCCAGAAGCAAGAACCAACAGAATAAAACGACGAGCACGGCGATTGTCACGGACTCTGGTCTAGCAGAAGTTGAAACCCAAGCGAAAGCGAGGACGCCGAAGCAGAAGAAAAGCAAGCGACATCGCAAATGGGCAAGGGAGACGCAAAAAGAGTACTCAGGGCAAAAGAGGCAAACCAAGGCACAATCGGGGGCTGGGCATGGCAGGTGCACCAGCGAGGACAAACCAATGGGTGACACCGACACGCCGCACCAGTTGTAGGCTCGACATTCAGAGGGGCGGAGGGGGCAAGAACAATCGAGCGCGGCAATGTACCATCGGAAGGAGAGAGGGCCAAGGGGATCAAGACAGCAAGAACAAAACGGGCTAGCCGAAGAAAACCAAACGAATTTAACCCATGTTTCGTGAACAGCCGCCGAAGAAAAAAATCAGTGGCAAAATCGAAGCGAACGGAACAAGCTAGGCGAAGAAAAGCGAACGAATTTAATCCTGATTCGCGAGCAGCCGACGAAGAAAAAAATTAGCAGCATGAGTAGCCAGAATCAAAGCGAATGGAATGGGCTAGGCGAAGAAAACCGAACGAATTTAAGATCAGCGAGCAGACGACGGCGAAAATAATCAGTGGCGCGAGCAGCCGATGAAGAAAAAAATCAGCGGCAGCATCGAAGTAAATGAAACGGAAGTTGCATAGGAACGCGGACAGGGGAACGGAAGTCGTGCAGGAACGTGGACAGGGGGAGGAAATGACTGAGTCAATTGGAATTTTGCCATCCTCTACGTTGTGCTTCGCCAGAATGTCATTAGTCACATGAATTTCGCCATAATGCCATCCCGAACGTGAGTCTCACCGTCAGAATGCCATTTTATATTTTCTTATATATTTTCCTTTTCTTTTCCCTCATTTTACCACATAAGTTGACTCTTTTGCCCCTGAGCTTAAACTAAATACAATAATATCAATAGCAGAATTTTTATAAATAAAATATAATATATCAATACTTGAAATTATTAAAATAAAATATAATAGCCATAATAAACCTCTAAAAAAGTTTAAAAATAATAAAGTTGAATTAACCATTTTATAAAAGCAAAAATGAATGGATTCAAAAGCAACATTAGCAAATGTCGAAATTTTATAAAAATAAATATAACTGATAAGTGTCTGAAAATTTTACGTTAGTTCCTAACAATCATTATTATTTCACATAAAAAGTCTCATATAAAATGAAGTTTATTTGTTATCTAATAAAAATAAAAATCTGAAAACTAAGTTTTAATGCAGCAGCCTTGTCAGAATTACTGTGATTTTTCTAGACAAGATTTTAGTCCACCAATTTTTCTGGATATCAATGCCTATCCCCGGATCTCAGTCAAAAAGTTTCGAAAAATTTCAACTTGAATTGATAGCTAAATTTAATGAATCCCGCAGTTTCATTCTTCCATTTCGCAGAGGCAAAAGAGTCAACTCATGTGGCAAAATAAGGGAAAAGAAAAGGAAAATATATGAGAAAATATAAAATGGCATTCTGGCGGTGAGACTCACGTTCGGGATGGTATTATAACGAAATTGACGTGACTAATGATATTTTGGCGAAGCACAACGTAGAGGATGGCAAAATTCCAATTAACTCGGAAATGACTATAGCGCGTACGGGGATGTTCCAGGCTCTTCCCAGCACAACATATATGGTCAAACGAAGCAAAGGACGGACAATTAAGCGGGCTGACAAAAAGGACGGCAACACATATGAGACTCTTTCAGAGGGCTCCAAATTTCTCGGCGTAATAGAGGTATTATAAGTAAGAAAAAATAAAAATAAGTCGCTAAGCACAGAAATCTATCCCCCTATTAAAACTTGCAAAGTTCCTAGATGGAGAGTCTATCCAAGTGTCACTTTTGCCCATTTTACGAAAAACCCTCTATATTTCTTGAAATTACGGATAGGTCCCTGCAAATTACGAATAGATCCTTCGCGATTTTTTGTGAGAGAAAGATTTTCTTTCCGGATCGCATTTGGGTCCTCGGCGCCGCTTTTACTTAAAAACCTCCGCTAAATTCAAATCGCGAATAAGCCCTTTTCTAATTTTTCAGATAGCTATGTGTCCAAAAACGTAACATTGTGTCCTTACTCTTTACGCCTAGGTCCTTTCTCTGCTTTTTCTCGAAAAATGTTTTCGCCACCGTAAAAATGTGTTCAATTTATCTCTAGACTTTTTCCTCCGCTCTTTCCGAAAAATATTTCCATGTCTGCTTTTTCCGGAAAAAATGTTTTCGCGGTTCGTTTTCCTCGCTTTCAAAAAAAAATTGTGGTCCGTTTTTTCTCGAGAAAACACAAATTTGTTTTTCGCTCACGCCGCAAAGAAAATTTGTTTTCGTGATTCGTTTTTCTCCGAAAAAAACATAAATTTGTTTTCCATTCACGCGCGCGACGTGCGCCGCGCTTATTGTTCTAGTGTCACCTACATGTTCACGAAAGAAAAAATTGAGCAATAACATGTATTAGTGCCATCTTGCAAAATGTTTTTTTTTCAATAAAGGAAGCTTTTAGTAATCTCTTAATAAATTACATCAAGGTGATACAATTATACTAAGAAGACTTCCGGCTTCTACACAGCTAGGGTGTACACAGCCAAACACACACACACAAGAAAAGACAAAGGAACCGTCGCGGCAAACTACATCACGCAATATTGTCTTCAAGGCTATTCACCATCATAGCAACACTTGGACCGCGATAAAAACTCTCCAAGGACAACGCCTAAGAAGGACTCGACACGCACATGCACCGTGAATTGCCATGATCCAACCAAGGAAGGCCGCACTAAAGGTTTTCACCCGAGAGTAAATCCTCAGACTACAAAACAATGCCTTCAACAAGGCCATTGCCAGCACAACCAACTAAGGTCGACCTAGGATTTCTCCTCAAGTCGGCACGGAGATCCCAAAGGTTGCAACCACCCTCATTCCAAGCTAGTACCACCATACCACTTAATCTTAGCCAATAGCAACGGCCACCTTCTCAAGGCCAGACAAACAATTTTTAGATGTTCGACTCTACAATGACAGATTCGCGAGCTAGCCAATAGGCACACGATCATCAAGTCCATAGAGTGCATCTAAAAAATGAGTTGTGTCGTCTAAGAAAAAGCGAATCCACGAATCGATGCTAAGATGACATAGGTCAAAAGAAATGTATGAACAACGCTAGTAAGAGATGAAGACGCCAAACGAAGAGTAGTCACCTAGATCGCCCATCATCCACAAGTTATCGGGCTACCACCAAAGACCAAGTGTTGGCAACAACAAGTGAGGGATCTAACCTAAACCACCATAAGGCACCGAGGCCAAGAATACCACCGCTCACGGGCCACCCAAATTTTCGCCATCGAGAAGGACCAGATGCCGACCCTTGCCGACAGACAGGTGGGCGCCGCACCCAGAACAATGACAGACATCCCGTGGCAAGGCTCCACCAAGAACAACTAAATCCAGGCCGAGAGCACGAATCCGGAGAGGGCACCAAAGATCCGCCGCCAGCCACCGAGCTCCACCACGGAGAGGAGAGCGCAACCACAGAGGATTGAGGGTGGGGAAGGAGCCCTCCACCAAGCGCCTGCCGCGTCTGCCACCACCGGCCATGGGCGCCAGATCCGCCCTCGCCAGGCAAGAAGACCGGATCCCGAGCTTTGACTCCAATCACGGACGCAGTCTTCTCCGTGACGAGCCGAGCGCGGCCCCCACTCCTTGGCCGTCCCCGTCGCGTGGAGGGGACGCCATGGCACCCTCCCGACGTCCCCTCGCGGATCTGGGCACTCGAGACCATGGGGCGTGATTGGCCCCGCCGCCGCCTTCCTCGGAAGCTGTACGGGCCTCCCGCGAGCTCGCTCCAGCAGCGGCGTGGCAGAGAAAGGGTAGAGAGGAGGTGTGGCAGCGGCTAAGGCTGGGGTGCCGCCCGAGCCCGCAAAGCATTAGTAATCATTAACTATTTACTTCGTCTTGCAAAATGTGAGCTCTATATTCCCTTTAGACAACAAATACGAGGCAGAGCAGCATAGTGGATGGATATATTTGTGACATTTATGTGGACACAATAAGCACTCTGAGTGGCAGAGTGGCCTTGATTGAAAATGGTGCTACATGGACCCTAAACAGGAAGATTCCTCCACACAGTTCCATCATTCAGGGAACAACGAAAAACCAATGTTATTAGATTTATGCTTTTTAACCTAAATGGCTATATCCAACAAGCCGTATTTCTGGTCTTCAGTAGTAACTAGTCATTTTGGAAAGCCAGATGTAGAATGCGCAAGCAAATAAAACCGAGTCTTTTTCATCTCTTTTACCAGGATTATACAAAAAGGAAGTACTGTTTTGAAGATATGGAACAAAATCAACTTATTCTATATCCTGCAGGTTGCTTTACTAGATCGAAGGGGTGATGAAATTGACAAGTAGGCCTGGCAATAAAGTTATGGATCAATCAGCGGAATGCTTATGGTTTAAGCAGCATAGAGGGTTTTTTTTATGTGAATAGGTAGATTATAGCATGAATACCTCAGTTGGTCTGCACATGTCCTCTCTTATGCACTGACCTTCACCTTCAGTTTAACACGGCTTCACCTCTGACTCTACCCATGGCACGCCACTGTAGTATTCACCTGTGTCTCTCCTCACCAGCATGCTGTCAGAACTGAGACAACCAACATCAAGAACAGCCACAAGGGAACAACTATCAGCTGTGGATGGCGCCGAATGGTGCACACCTAACATTCTAGCAACACAATTCAACACAGTGCCATTCTTTCCCTTGTTAATTTTGAGAATGAGATTGATCGATATGCCAAGGTTCTTGGCTGCAAAATTGGTTCTTCCCCCCTTAAATATCTGGGTATTCCTCTCCATTATGACAAGATTAAGAGGGAAGATTTGCAACCCTTGGTTGACAAGGTTTTGAAAAAAATTGCAGGTTGGAGAGGCAAATTACTCTCTTATGGTGGGCAGTTAACTCTTATTAAGGCCGGCTTGTCTAGCATTCTAATGTACTTGTTGTCTTTTTTCAAGTTTCCTAAATAGGCTCTTGATATTCTTAATTCGCATATGGCTAATTGTTTCTGGAATGACTATGAAGGTCATAATAAGCTTCATTTAGCTAATTGGCATTTAGTTTGTATGAAAAAGGAATATGGTGGGCTTGGTATTCCTAATGTTAGAGATTTAAACCTGTGTCTGCTAGCTTCTTGGATTAAAAGGTTGTATTCTAATGATAATAAGTTGTGGGTTGATTTGGTTAGATTCAAATACAAGACTGAGAATCCTAATTTTTTTGCTTGCCACCCCGAGCATGAGTCTGTTTTTTGGAAAGGGGTTATTTGGGCGGCTCAGGCTACTAAATTTGGTTATAGGTGGTCTGTGGGAAATAGGAAAAGAGTCATATTTTGGGAAGATATTTGGTTTGGTGTGTCTTGCTTAGCAATTCAGTTTTGGGATCTTTATGCTCTAGTTAATGAAAAAGGTTGCTTGATAGCTGAAATTTGGGATGGGTCTAATGTCATATGTACCTTTAGAAGGTCCTTTTCAGAAAATTTGATGATTAGGTGGTTTGAGTTAGAGGAGGTGGCTAAGAGTATCAATTTTTCTAATGAGGAGGATTCTTTGGTTTGGCAGTATTCTAGCAAGGGTGTTTTTTCGGTTAAGTCTCTTTATTCTATTATCAATTTTAGGGGGGTTGTCCCGGTCTTTATTCCTGCAATTTGGAAGCTTATTGTTCCCCCTAAGGTTCAGATTTTTCTGTGACTGCTTTCTCATAATAAAATTATGACTAAAGACAACTTGTTGAAGAGAGGAATTGATAAAGGGAGGGCTTGCTATTGTTGCAATGAGGTTGAATTAGTTAATCATATTTTCTTTGAGTGTGTTGCTACTAAAAATGTGTTGTCGGCGTATTTCGCCGGCCAGGACCCCGTCAACAGACAGAGAGGTCCTCCGAGGATGGAGGTTATGGTTCGGTAGAGGGCGTCTTCACGATTGGAAACCCTAATGACTCTTACGCGAGAGATCCCGGGGATCAACAGATCAAAGAACACAATGATGTACCTGTGTTCGGCCCCTGTGGGTAATGACACGCCTCGCTAGATCTTTTTTTATGTCTATTGAGTGGGTTACAATGCTTTTTCTCAGTTCGTTCTCCTTTTCTTTTCCCTCTCAGTCGACAGGCCATCCCCTTCTCCATGCACCAGAGCTCCCTTATACAGACTGGACTAGCTCGGGCAGGTAAGAAGGTGACATCATACTGATCCATGACTCATTTATTACACCCATCACTGTGGTCTTATCATACTGAACCACGACTTATTTATTACACCCATCACTGTAGCCTTGTCCTTCAAACCACCATTTAATGTCACTGTGTGGCTTCGCTCGGTCCGTCCGGGATGTGGCATTCCTGCGACGGGTTAGGTGTGAGGCGTTAGAGGAATGGGCCGTCATCGTGTCGATAGTAGAGTTCTTCACAATCAATGGTTCTGACACAGCGTGTCAGGGGAAGGAGACTTCGGGGTGAAGCCTCCCTTTCATTCCTTTGGTTGCCTGTGTGGCCTGGCGAGAGGAACCTGAACGTCCGCCTGCTTGCCAGGCCACCACATGGGCCGACGCTTGGTGAGAGGGGCCTAAACGCCCACCTGCTCGCCAGGCCGCCACGGAGGCCGACGTTTTCGGCAGTGGCTCGACGCCCACCTCGCCAAAGCCGCCACGGAGGCTAACGCCGGCAGTGGCTCGACGCCCACCTCCCCGCCAGCCACCATGGAGGCCGACGCCCAAGACGCAGAGCTCGACGCCCACCGCCGCTTAAGCCGCCAAGGAGGCCGACGCCAATGGGCAGTGGCTCGATCGCCGCCAGCCGCTTATGTTGACCGACGCCTACGAGAGGGTCTCAACACCGCCGCCGCCAAAGCCGCCACGGAGGCCGACGCCGGCAGGCTCGACGGCCATTTTTCCCGCCAGCCGCCACGGAGGCGACGACGGGGCGGCAGTGGCTCGACGCTTCACCGCCGCCAGCCGCCACGGAGGTCGACCTGCGGTGGCTCGATCACCCATCCGCCCGCCAGCCGCTTATGGAAGCCGACACCGGTGAGGTGGCTCGACGCCCACCGCCGCTAAGCCGCCAAGGAGGCCGACGTCAAGTGGTGGCTCGACGCGCCAGTCGCCACGCGGACCGACGCCACGGGTGGCTCGACGCCCACCGCCGCCAGCCGCCACAGGCCGACGCCGGCGGCACGGCCGATCACCCACCGCTTACCAGTCGCCACGAGGTCGATGCTTCGCGCGGCAGGCTCGACGCCTAACCGCCCGCTAGGCCGCTTATGGGAGCCGACACCCGAAAGCGGGGCTCGATCGCCCACCTACCGCTAAGCCGCCAGGAGGCCGACGCCGACGGCAGGCTCGACGTCATTGCCGCCAAAGCCGCCACACGACCGACGCCCGGCGAGAGGGGCTCAACGCCGCCGCCGCCAAAGCCGCCACGACCGCCGCCCGCGAGGGCTCGACGCTCACCGCCGCCAAAGCCGCCACGTGGACCAACGCCAATGAGAGAGGCATGATCGCCGCCGCCGCTAGGCCGCCACGAGGCCGACACCAGTAGGGCTCGATCGCCACCGCCCGCCAGCCGCCACTTTGACCGCCGCCCGCGAGAGGGGCTCGACGCTCGCCGCCGCTCGCCGCCACATGGACCGACGCCGATGAGAGGGCTCGACGCCGCTTGCCGCCGCCACGTGGTCTCGACTTATTCTCGCACATGAGATGGTACCCTGGCGTAAAGTACGCCGACATGTGTGGATGTTAATTTCGGATTTCTTTGAAGTGAATATTGGTTTCAATTTCTAATTTGTAGCTCGTTTTTGGTTAAGCAATTCAAAGAATGGTGCCCTCAACACGATCTGTGCTGCTTCCCTGTGGAGTATTTGGAAAGTTAGAAATAACATGATTTTTCGCTTACAGGACTGGTCAAATGTAAAAATCATTTGGAGAAGGATGTTTGCATTCCTAAAAGATTGGAGTCCTCTGTTCACGGAAGGGTTGGCGGCCAGGGTGGAATTGTTCTGCAAAAGTTTGGAGTCAAGCATCCAGGCGCCACTACCGCTGGATTTTGTGGTGATGCACTGAAGTAGTGTTCCAGATTTTCTGATGTTTTTGGAAGTTTGTTGCTATGTGTTGAGAGTTGGGCTGATGTGTTCTGTGGCAAGGATGAAGTTTATGGGGTGGTTATGTAATCTGATCGTGTGCTTCTGGTTATACCCCCTGTGATGTTAGTTGTGGTGGTTTCCGAGTTTATGTATGGGCTTTAAACTGGACTCTCTTAGTTTCTTCAATGGAACTGGGGCATCAGTTTTGATGTCCTTTTGATCTAAAAAAACCAGTGCCATTCTTTAAGTGATTCGTACCTGCACAAATTAAAAGGTTATATAATTAAGCAAAAAGTTCAAAATTATGTCGAGCATATGACATACCATCTAGTCAGGAGACGGGTTTCGCTATCAACTCAGTTCAAAAATAACCTATCTAGGAAGAATTAAACAAAGTCTCCTTAACCAAATTAAAAAAGGAGAGATTATTGGCTATGCCAATAGCATGCTCCCTATGTTATTTGTTACAATATATTGATGTTTAATTTAATAATCAGTGGAAGAGGTTTATTTTCAACTATATCAAAATTTTCCTGAACCTTTCTTTTCATGGATTGTGTATCGTATTTGTTTTTGTAGGTGTTGTGCAAATTAGCAAAACAATACGTTAAGAGTTTGCTCAAGGAAATGAATAGATGAAGCTGATCTGTAGTTGTTGACACCAAAAATGTGATGTAGGGTTTCTAATCGCAACACACCAGACGAACACCGGGTTCAGTTTTGCGCGAGCGTGCCAATCGATTTGACCCTATAATCGATAAGGGAATCTTGTAAAATTCAATCAAGCCGATCCTAGAGGTGAATCGGCTGAAGCAGAAATCAGCCAGAAGCCGATTGAAGGGGTAAATAGACTAGTCGATTAAGACTAATCCGAAGATAAAAAGGTAGATTGATTCTGAAAAGGCGATGCGCAACAAGACAGAACAAATCAAACCTGAAGAAATCGATGATGACCAAACAATCGGCGATGCGTAACTTTATTTGATCAATGTCGACTTACAAAGGGAAGATTACAGAACTAAGAGACTAAAAGCTAAAAACAAACTAGCAGATGTGATTTTTTGTTGTGTGTCCTCTCTTCAAGCATCCCTGGCGCGCCTTATATACCCACCAGCCGATCCGAGTCCTGATCCAATACGACAGTGTATTCCGAGTCGGCTATAGTTTCCTAATTAGACTCTGCCTCCAAATATTATTCGTAAGCTATCCAAACTTTCCAAAAGGCGCCTCGTGCTTTATCCAAACTCGTGCTCTTCTGCCGATTCTTCTCATATTCTCCAAAACTGGTGCAAACATATGCCCCCCATTTTTGGAAGATGACTTGTTATCTTTCAAAAATTCATCGCCTTTTTCTTCCATCGGCCCTTTTTTTATACATCAGCTTCTTCCCTGTCAGTTGAAGAACTGCTTTAGTAACCGCTGTTTTAATTGCGTCGTAAAAAATCTCGATGCGGTTTAATGGCTTGTGTCGCCTCGAATTCATTTCCCGCCACTTTTCACTTTTCACCGTGCTATATATATGCGGGACCCCCACAGTCATTTTCACGCTTTCCAACCCTTGATCCTCCTCCGATCGGCTTTTCTTCCTCAATCGACTTCTTGCACTTGCGCCAAGTTCAAACAAATTTCCAAATCAAATTAATGGACCCATCTCAGTACTAATTCCAATCCTCGAAGTGAAGATCAAGACTATCTAGGGCCTCAGGAGATTCGATCACGACACAAGAATAAATGAGGAAATCCAAGGCTAGCTTTTATCGGCTCAAGGTTTTAACATAACAGAATGGGGAAAGAGCTTTAGAGCCTGGCCGACACTCTTAAGGGATGGAGGAGCTGGTACATCCGAGTGTCGCCCAAAAGAGATCTCGAATGGGAGAGGATGGGCGAGTGAGTGCCTTCCTTTAAGCTTAGCTAACCTGTGGCCAATGAGCCCTTAGTGGCCACTTACATGTTACTTTTGGTCTGGACACCTTCAACGCCTTTTTTTCCAGATCGCCCTATCGCCCAACACTCCTAGACGAAAGTAGTTGTGTTGCCTTAGTCTCGACGGCGAACAAATATCGGCTTATAGCGGAAAACCTAAGTACAAGTCGATCCGATCCAAAGGTGAAGGATGGTCCAAGCACGCTCAAAGACAATAACAAGGTCAATGGGCTAGTATCGATGAGGAGAACGCCGCTTTCTTGAATCTCTGGTCGAAAGGTTTCGCTTCATGGGCGATCTCTTGGGCCGACACAAGTATATCAACAGAGTGAGCAAACGGTAGATGGTCATCGGCTTTCTTGGCAAGATGCTCCTTGGGGCGCTTTACCAAATGATGCACATTATCGTAAGTCGGCTTTTCTCGGTTTATGCAGCTTTGTAGTTAACAAAGATAGGTGGTCCTTTGTGGTTTGTTCAATTGTGGCTATACAAAGATTTTCACCGATCGCTTATATCAGAGCCTTTGGAGGAATCGACCTTCCCTCGCGGAGACTATCCCGAAGGCGCTACTCCACAATACAGAGCCAGCCGACCATATGGAGAAAGGCTAGTGATGTGCTCCAGTGAAGATACTAAAATCACCCCTGCTGCTTTTAAGAAATACCTGTTATTCTTTCTCAATTTAGACAACGCGACTTTCGGTCAACAAGATTTTTTCCCTTACAGTAATGAAGCCGATTTTCGGTGGCCCTCATTCCTCCATTTAGATGCTGATAGCTCCTTGATGCCAGCATCGACTTTGGAATTGTATCGAGTCTTCATATCTCCTTGCATTCTTCACGGCGGCTTGAACTCCCAGTAATAGGACATTTCAATTGCCATATGAATTTTACCATCCTTCAGATATGCCCGTCACCGGTTTCGCCAAGTAATACCTTTGTTCCGCCTCTTTAAACGCTCTCCAACCAAGGGCTAGAGTAACAAATTCAACTTCGATCAAATAATCTTGGAATTGTCCGACGAACTCCAAGTGCTCGGCTTTACCACGCTTTTTCCAATTCCGCACGAGCCACCAATTTTCGCCAGGGCACCTATATCAGAAGCTCTCTACTTGGATCGCACACCGTCAGCTATCATAGAGAAGTTCCTACCGGATTTCCATGAGCCGACAGTAGCCTCTTCTAGTAGTAGCAGCGACGACTCTAGTGAAGATAGTTCGGATTCTTCCAGCTCATCGGGTTATACTAACTCGTCCGTAGCTGTAGAGGTATCGGCTTGTTTCACAAAAAAAAATTATACCTGCAAATTTTGTTTTGTTTTTTATCTTTCAACCACTTAAACACCTTGTTCTCTATAGGATGTCTTTGCAGCAGCAACAAGATCGCCGCAGGCCATCACTAGTGGGCCCAAAGGAAGAGGCCAAATCAGTTATCGGCTTGATCGGCTATACCTCCGCAATCTCCGTGATCCGTAGTCCGCTCGCTTGAGCTTGAAAAAGGCCGCCTCAAGTAAGTGCTTTCAGCCGATAATTGCCTTTACCTTCCATTGCTAACATCCCATCTGACATCCCATCTCAATTTGGTAGAAAAACCTAAATCGACCAAAGCTCCAGCTCGACGACAAAAATGCATGTAACAAAGTGCCGAGAGCTCCTCACAAGACGGCTTGTGGAGGTATATCATTTTTACCATATCACATTTATGTGCCAAGGAGTTGATCTTATGATACTTGGCTTACATTCTTCTCTTTTTTATATATTTATTTTTCTTAGCCAACGCCTTCTACTCAAAGTACCGAATTTTAGCCGATCTTCAAGATGCTCCATCAAGAAGTCTCCCAATGCCGCCTCCCCAAGACAACTTGCTATCGCTTCACCGCTTCCACCGCTCCTCCTCAAGACTGTGCTGAAGAACCCAACAATCCTCGCCGACCGCTTGGTTTCTTGTTGGATGAGCCGATGACCCGTGGTTGCTGATTTCGACGACTATGTCACCGATATCCGCACTATCATTGACGCTTTCCTGTATAAGGCATACGGCGCAGCCATCCGATCGAGCCCAACATGCGAGAAGCTAAACCGCTGTTTATGAGGTTTGCCACCAAGTCGATCTTCTTGCCAACACTCAAAAGCTAAGGGACGCAATGGCTGCAGTTGAAGCCGATCTCCCTCCTGATACTATGAGGGCACTCCTTGGAGTATGTCATTTGGACGATCGAGGGCGTATGGAGGTCGCCCGGAACGCATTGCTCAACGAGAAGCTTAGCAAGTCGATCGCCAACCGCTGAATCGCTTGGTGACCGGCAAAACAAATGAAGCAAAACTTTGACAAAGATGCTTTTGCTAAAAACAACCAAAGCCCGATCCGCCGCTTGAATCGGCCAAGAAACAATTAGAAGACGAGCTGGCCAAGCTTCAAAGCCAACTGACCGACACCCAAGCGCAAGTGTTAGCCACAACAGCCTTCCTTTCTGAGCAAAAGAGAAACATTGGCCAGGCTGTCGCCAAAGTCAATGAGCACCCAAAGATTGTTCTCGTGTTCGCAATGCACACCGACCGTAAGACAGAGACGGGATCCGTGACGACTTGCAAAAGCAACACTGACTATCGACTCTAGGAGCCAGACTTCCTGGGTCGGGCCTGTAATCTTCATGCTTGTAATTTTATGAGGTCAAAAATAGTTTATGGGGTGGAAACAACTGACTTCTTTTGTAACGTATCTAATCGGCTGTTTAACCGATTATATTTATCTGTTGTTTCGTGAATTATTTTTGTGTTGTACTTTAATTACGCACCGATCCAAACTCTAGGTTAGTATTTCTTTAAATATTTCCCATTGATTGCTTTTGGTAACACAGTTCCTTCAAGCGTTTCGAGTATGTATACGTTTCCACCAACTAGCCGATTTATCTTGTAAGGTCCTTCCCATGACGGCGACCATTTGCCAAATCGATTATCTTTAGAATCGATCGATAGTATTGTTTTCCAAACCAAATCGGCTTCACTAAATGATTTAGGGACGACTTTTTTGTTGTAAGCCCTAGCAACTCTTCTTTTGTTCTTTTCGAGCCGATCCAAGTAATCAGCCTTAGCTCCGCCAAATCATCCAGATTGCATAGCATCAACTCCTTGTATTCATTGGTCAATAGATTATTTTGTCTTGCTACTCGCATTGATTCAATATTTATTTCTACGGGCAACACGGCTTCCTGACTATATACCAATTGATATGGTGACAATTTAGTTGATCCGTGAAACGCTAGCCGATAAGCCCACAGAAACTCCAATAGTGTAGAGTGCCAAGTTCGAGGCCTTTCATCAATTTTTCTTTTAATCAGCTTGATCAGAGTTTTGTTGGATGACTCGGCTTGCCCATTAGCCTGAGCATAATATGGTGATGAATTAAGTAATTTAATGCCCAGACTTTCTGCAAAGCTTTTAAACTCGGTAGACATGAACACAGTCCCTTGATCGGTTGTGATGGTATGAGGAATACCGAATTGATGGATAATGTGTTCATTCACGAAGCCGATAGCTTTCACGCTGGTGACTTTTTTAAGTGGAACGGCTTCTACCCATTTCGAGAAATAGTATGTAGCTGCAAGGATGAACTTATGGCCTTTGCTTGATGCTGGGAATATTTGGCCGATTACGTCTATCCCCCACCCTCTGAACGGCCATGGTTTAATAATCGGATGTAAAGTCGATGCTGGTGCAAGTTGCACATTCCCAAACTTTTGACAACTCTGACACCCTTTGTAATACTTGAAACAATCTTCTAACATTGTCGGCCAAAAATACCCAGTTCGTCTTAAGATCCACTTCATTTTGTGAGCCGATTGATGTGCACCGCAAATTCCTTCATGAACTTCACCCATGGCCACTTTCGCTTCTTCATTTCCTAAACATCTCAAAAGCAATCCCTCCATTGTTCGATAGTACAACTCCCCTTCCAGCACAAAATACTTCAATGCCTGCTGCCGAATCTTGCGCATGGTAGGCTTAGATGGGTCTATTAGGTAGGCTCTTATGTCTGTTCTCCAATCGGCAGTGCTAATACACAATATTGTTTTATCGATTGTGTCCAATGCTTCATATCGGCTATATTCTTTGTAGCCTGATGCTACCTGAGCTAACATATTGGCTCTGCTGTTTGTCTCGTGGGGCACATGACTGATAGAAAATGAAGTGAACTTACTGATAATACTAAAGCAATGTTCCAAATATTTGAACAATATTTCATCATTGCATCGGAATTCCCTTTTAATTTGTTGTACCACCAATAGTGAATCACCATATGCTTCCACATCACCTACTCCGATACCTTCTAACAATCTAAGTCCCTTGAGCAATGCCTCATACTCAGCTTGGTTATTGGAGCATCGGCCATTAAGCCGATACGCAAATTCAGTGCTATACCCTTTCGGTGATATTAGCACGATGCCTATTCCACTTCCTTCCTGGCAAACTGACCCATCAAAATACAACTGCCAGGGGGCTACTCCAACCATTCTCGTCACACAAAGACCATGTTCGTAATGAAATCGGCTATTGCTTGTCCTTTGATGGCTTTAGCCGATTCAAACTGCAGGTCAAACTCAGACAAAGCGTAAGCCCATTTCCCAAGTCGCCCTATTAAAATTGGAGCAGATAACATGTACTTAATGACATCAGTCCTACATACTACTATGCAGGTTGATGCCAATACATAGTGTCTCAATTTTGTACAAGCAAAATATAATGACAAACATAACTTCTCAACTGAAGGGTACCTGGTTTCAGCATCCAAAAGTCATCGGCTTAAATAAAATATTACTCGTTCTTTGCCATCGACTTCTTGCGCCAACACGTCTTCAATAGTCTCTGCCACCGACACGCATAACTTGAAGGGAACCCCTTCGTGGTGCGCCAGATCGTGGTGATGCTAAGTATCGCTTTTATATCATCAAAAGCCTTTTGCCGATCGGCTCCCCATATGAAATTCTCATTATTCTTTAATTTTAGTAATGGCGTAAAGGCTTGAATTCTACTAGACAGATTCGAAATAAATCATCTTAGGTAATTAATTTTACCGATCAGCTTCTGTAACTCATTCTTGCATGTCGGTGGTTTTGTATTTGCTATGGCCTTGACCCTTGTCTGGTTAACTTCAATACCCCTCTGATGAACCATGAAGCCAAGGAATTGGCCAGCCGACACACCGAATGCACACTTCAAAGGGTTCATTTTTAGCCCATGAGCCCTCGTGTTCTGGAACACCTTTTCTAAATCGGCCAAATGCTGCCAATCATCTTTAGATTTCACTACCACATCATCGATGTATATGTCCACAATATGGTCGATTAGATCATGAAAAATCAAATTCATGGCGCGCTGGTATGTGGCACTCGTGTTTTTTAAGCCGAATGTCATTACTGCCCACTCATACAAACCTATTGCGCCAGGGCATCTGAAGGCAATTTTGGGAACATCGACGCCGCCATGAATATCCTGGTTGTATCCAAGATTCCCATCAAGAAAACTAATAATTTTATTACGGATGCAAGATCGATAAACATATCGCTATGGGCATGGGGTACTCATCCTTTGGCGTAGCTTTATTTAAATCCTCAAATCTACACATACCAAGCTTACCATTCTTTTTCATGACAGAACAATGTTGATACCCACTTAGCATATCGGCAAGGCCTTATGAATTTGGCCTCCAACAACATTTCGATTTCTTCTTTTATCACATCGTACAATTCTAGATTAAAACGCCGAGGAGGTTGTTTATATGGACGATATCCCGGCTTTATAGGTAGCCGATGTTCCACTAACTGTCGGCTTAACCCAGGCATTTCATAATATTCCCAGGCAAAACAATCCCTATAATTCCTAAGTATTTCGACCAACTTGTTTTTGTATTCTAGACCAGCACTTACAAAAGTTGGCCTTCTTCTATCTCCTTCTCCTATATCGACTTCTTCAAGCATATCGCGTATGAAACCTTGACCCAATTTTTTCGCTCGAAGTCTTCAATAGCTTCACACTAATTCATCATATGCCGATAGCTCTCGCTTTGTCTTGTAAGATTTGGATCATTTCGACTCCATCTTCTTAAGACTTCATCCGCCTCGATCAAATGTGCCTCGCTTGACACCGATCGGCGTAAATCTCGACTTCCCAATACATATAAAATCGCAATCGCCTAACGCTTTGTTCGATATGCATTCTCGCTTCGTAGGCTAATTCAGATCCGAATCCAGCCATTGCGATATGAGCCGATGTGTTTGCCGATACAACTTCAACTTCATCTCCATTCCATTGTACAAGAAGTTGGTGCATGGTTGAGGGTATGCAAGCAGCTTGGCATGTATCCAATCTCGCCCAAGGAGCACTTATAGTTTCTTTTGGCTTCAATCACAAAGAATGCAATGCAAGAAAGTTTGTCGCCGATGGTTAGCTCAGAACCATCACTCATTTTGCTTCAAAGAGGATCGCCTCAGAAGTCATTTAGCACCATGTTCGCCTTTGGATCAAGTCTTCATCGCTTTTGCCCAATTTCTTGCAAGTAGTGAGTGGCATCAAGTTCACAGTAGCCCCTCTATCTACAAGCATCCTGGATATCGGCTTTCCATTAATAAAGCTTTTTAAGTACAACGGCTTCAAGTGCCGATGAGGATCTTGCGTTTTCGAACATCGCGGCCCTGTGCACCCAGCACGCTTGAGTTTAACATATCTTTAGCCGATTCAGACTTGATTCCGAATTCGGCCGGTAAAGTGAATACCATATTGATATCCATTGGAGGAGTGTCATTTCAATCATTGGTGATAGCAAATCATCTCAAGAATCTGATTCACATCGGCTTGTTCTTTTCTCCTCCATTCTTTTTAATGGGTTTCATCGGCCGTAATTCATTGAATGTTTCATCTCTCTGCTTTTCTCCTTCTGACTCCCTTATCTCCTCGCTAAGCCCAGTTACGGGTTGCTCAAGGCGATGACGGCTAAGTCCCGCCGGGCACCACCTAGGCTTGGGTTCAACTGCTTATGGATTTTACCAACCGTGTTCTCCATGCTCTTTCTTTTCTTGTCTTGGTTCTGTGCACCTAGTCTTTCCTTTATTGGCTTTTTATGCCTTGACTCATTTTGATCTCTGCATCGGTCTAAATAGACGCTCTTTTCACCGATTGTCTTGGCCAATTTCTTTGCGGTAATGCTCCTTGGGGCATGACCTTGAAGATGGTAATGCCACACCCCTTTCCCAACAGTAATTGCCGAAGGACATATCCGATGAGCTCTTTTCGCAGGTGTCGAGCCGACATAAATTATTTGGCCGAAACACATTGTTTGGCCGACACGGCTCATCCGGTCGGCGAGCTCATCGCTTCGCCGATGGCTTATCCTTTCATATTTCTGCCAACTTTGAAAAAGTTGGCTTAAGTTTGAATGTCGGTTTTCGAGGCGAGACCTTTCGCTTTGTACCATCGCCCGACTTGCGCCTCCCTTTGGCTTAAAAATTCTTGAATTTTTCCCATCTTGATCGGCTTCAATTTGAAGTGAGCCGATCGTTATCTTTGTCTCCTTTGAGCTTGATTCTATGTCGACGTGTCGCTGCTATGGGTCTTTCGTCGACAACCTGCTTTTCCTTTGCCTTGAGCATTGAACCATGTTAATTGGGAAGGATTGACATCGACTTCCATGGCGGCTCCTCCGCAAACTTGAGCCGCCCATCTTCAATAGTCATCAGATTCGTCACGAAAGATATTGCAATCGTTAGTGTTATGGGAAAAGGAATGATGCCACTTACAATATCGCTGCTTTTTGATCTCGCTTACCGATGGTATGGTATGTCCTCCGCAATCGTGATCAATTTTTCTTATAATAACATATCAAATATGTCTGTCACATTTGGATACGCCGAAGCGCATTTGACCTCTCGACTTGTTCTCGCCGGCTTAAGCCACAAACAAATAAGCGTTTTTGAAACCTTTATCCATTCGCTTATATTTACATCTACTTCATCCTCGAAGTTTCACTCGAATCAGAATCAACCATATTCACTTTGGCTTTATCTTTGATATTCAACCTAACCTTATCTTTGAACTCTCTACTTAAATATCGCTTTCTTGTGCCGATACACAATGAAGCAGACATTTAGATCCGTAAACTCTTGTCCAAAGAAGTTTTTCTTTGAGTGGAGGAATTAGTCCTTGAAATGCTAAATCGCTAGTTGATTATCGGCAATACTACATCGAAGCACCGATTTCAAGACTTTCTAAATCTTCTAATATAATCATAAGTCGACTCGCCAAATTTCACGGACAAAGACTTAGATCTCAAATCCTTAATTCCAAACGCCAGAGAAAAGTATTCATGGAATCGCTCTCTAAATCGCTCCACATATGGACTGAATTTGGAGGCGATTGGTAAACCAAGTAAAAGCGCCTCGATAAAGACAAGGAAAAGTCTAATCTTCACCATCGGATCGAGCCGCTTCACCACTCGGGCGATAAATCGTCCAACATGTTCTAAAGTGGTGACCGAATCATCCCCGAAAATTTTGCAAAATCGAATCCTAAAGTTATGGGGATATGGCATGCGGTCAATATAACTGGTATGGCTTATAGCCGATCATTTTTCCTTTGGGTCAGAATCCAAATTGATCTCTCAAGACCATGGAACTGATCACCCAATTGATGTTATTGGTCGATGGAACACCGTAGTTTGGCCCATTGTGATGAGCAAGATCTCGCCTCGAGTGCAAACTCTACCGGTCGGCTTGTTTCTAGCATACGGGCATCGTTGTTGCCATGTTTCATACCCATCGGCTCCGGCAAACCGTAACCTCGTGCAACGGAACGAACGGCTCTGTATGTAACTACTTTATATGGAGCCGATTTCTAACTTGAAATGGCCCTTGGGGTTTACAATTCCTATCTAATTCAATCTACCGAGTAGTCGATCGAACGTAGGGAGTTCCTGACGCCAATGGATCTAACTGCGCAACACAAGATATGCATGATAATGAGTAACCGGGCTTGGGCGAGGATTTGTTGGTGCCAACACGGGTTGGTCGGCACTAGTGATGGAGCAAGCCGACGCTTTGATTGTGTTGGCGTTTAGCCATCGAATATACGGATATGCTGGGAGTGGTCGCTAGTTGTTGACACCTTTAAAAACGTGATGTAGGGTTTCTAATCGCAACACACCGCATTTCGAACACCGGTTCGGTTTTGCGCTCCGATCTTTGCGTGCGAGTTAATCGATTTGACCCTATAATCGATAAGGGAATCTTGACACCAAAAAATTCAATCAAGCCGATCCTAGAGGCGAATCGAATCGATAAGCGTAAAAATCAACCGATCCTAAGTCGATTGAAGGGGTAAATAGACTAGTCGATTAAGACTAATCCGAAGATAAAAAGGTAGATTGGTTCTCAAAAGACGATGCGCAACAAGACAGAACAAATCAAACCTGAAGAAATCGATGATGACCAAACAATCGGCGATGTGCAACTATATTTGATCAATGTCGACTTACAAAGGGAAGATTACAGAACTAAGAGACTAAAAGCTAAAAACAAACTAGCAGATGTGATTTTTTGTTGTGTGTCCTCTCTTCAAGCAGCCCTGGCGCGCCTTATATACCCACCAGCCGATCCGAGTCCTGATCCAATACGACAGTGTATTCCGAGTCGGCTATAGTTTCCTAATTGGACTCTGCCTCCAAATATTATTCGTAAGCTATCCAAACTTTCCAAAAGGCGCCTCGTGCTTTATCCAAACTCGTGCTCTTCTGCCGATTCTTCTCGTATTTTCCAAAAACTGGTGCAAACAGTAGTATAGCATGGTGTTGTCTTGACATCTAGTCTTGCAAATTGCAAATTCAGGCAAGTTACATTTCTTTGATGAGGATCATGGCTGTCTCCATTTCGTCACCTGTCAGCACCCATATCTTAATTCCTACTTGTGCAAGCTTATCTATGCATTCTGGTACCTGAATATAAATGCATATGAACACATACGAAAAAGGAATATTTGTTAGAATGTATTTGAGCTTAAAAAATGACTAGAAAAGACAACTGTTGACAAAAAGATGTTCCCCTTTCTAGAGCTTGACTTCAACAACACGGTGGCATTTAGAAGAAGTAAGCCTCGCTTGATGCTATAAGCAGCCTCCTCAATTTTTTCATCTATGTTAGCACTTACGGATGTTTTGGCAACATTGAATTTTTCATCAAATTCCTCATACTCTCTCTCATCCAAGACACAATATGCAAGAAACAAGGTTCATAGACCAGAGTCAGAATATTCATATATGTGGCTTTTAGTCTCTTCCTCAAATTTTCTTCCAGTGGGTGCAAACCCTCTTGACATCACATTGTTCACACAAAGAATACAGAAAAAAACATTGACAGAAACATAAGTTGGACATTTATCTATGATAAAAAATGCAGAAATTCATATTATATGGAACTAACCTATCAGCACCCTTACTAAGCAGTAATATCCTTCCCTCCAATTTCTTCACTATCATAGACATCCTTTTTCGTGTGCTACTGAATTCCAAGATACTTAGGAGCTCGTACTTTCTTTAAAATAATGTCAAAGGGACAAATTTAGGTAATAAGGATTACCATTTAGGGAAACAAAGAAATTTGATTTACCTATTTTTTACACCATTCTGGCTTGCATCCCGTTCACAAACAATTATATATGTCTATGCCCTCTTGTAAAACTCAAACCCTAATTCTCTTGCTACAATAACAAATGCAGCTTTGTCGGGGGACTCGGCTTCATATGAAACATTCCCAGTTGCATCTATTTCAAGTATGCATGTATGATAGATGGCTAGCAGATAGAAAAAAATCTCTTACCATATCCCTGTTAGGCTAATGAATCCAATTTCAATATGGGTTAGCTATGTGTAGATCCTTTGCTACTGCTCCACCAGAAGTGTACATAAAATTACAAACAAATAGGTGCATATTCAATGAGCAAACAAAATGGCACACCAGATTCTAGTTGATTCAAATTTCTTTGGGGCAATACATCAAGCATGTCACATGTACACACAAAAACACAAACTTAATACTCAAATTTATCATCTTATTAGCACATAACACTTCTAAGAATTATCACAGTAGATCTAGGGAAGAAATGTATCACATTTTACAAACCATTGAGGCACTGCAAAAGAGAAGTGTTGTTCATGCATTTTTGTGTGTGCACAACTGTGGTGCCAATTAGATGGGGAAGGATGGCCAACAATTGGGGAGGCACCTGGAGAATGGCTTATAGGAAGGTGGAAGAGGCGTCTCCAAGAACCATGACCATCCCAGCAAGGCGCCAGCTAGAGCAGGGCCATCATTGGCTTCGGTGCCACGCTCATAGTGAGCCTTTGGAGCCTATTACCTCTGCCAGCATGGCCGGTCATGGTGCTACCACGCCTCTGTATGATCAAGGATAACCGACTAAAGGGGGAATAAGATATTTTTAAAATTCTTATTAACAAAGCTAGAGTTAAGATTTTTAACAATCAAAGCCTAAATCGTCTAGATTTAACTAAGTGCACCCACAAGCAATATCTATACTAATTAACAATCCTAGGTACAAGATCAAATAATAAGTAAACTAGGAATGAAAATTGCTCAATTTAAATACAAGTGATCAAACCACAAGGAAAACACAAATTTTTATCCCGTGGTCTTGGAGACTTGCTGGTCTCCCTTAATCCATGTTGAGATAGCTTAATCAACTTAAGCCGTTTGCTTTGGCAAATGAGTCTTCCTCGATCACTATTGAGAAGATCATCGGTTCACACGCCTCCAAGCTCCAGATTTGAGGTGGAGCTAGGATCTGGAGCTCTGCCAAACAGGGGCTTTATTACGTGCCATGTTCAGGACCAATCTATTTTTATAATTTCAAGAGAAAAATATTAGTCCTTTAATCACGATTGTCATTAATTATCAAAACCAAAATGAATTAGGGGCCTAAATGCTTTAGCCTTGCCGACCTCCTCACTATCATCCTATCCAATGCTTTTCCCATGCTTGATGGGGACGACCTTGTCGAGGAAGATCATGCAATGGTAGGTGAGGAGGTCGTCGGCCCTGATTTGTGGGTGCAGCGCTTGAGGAGAGACTTGAGAGGATCTCCATGGCGTCGGAGGGCTGCAAGGCCACGACAGCAAGGATAACGAGGAGGATGATGACGACGAGAAGGGCGGCGACGGGAGCTAGCAGAGGAGGAGCCATCAAGGAAGATCTTGTAGTGGCAAGTGAGATGGCCACTGGCCCCTGATTCCTGGGTGCAGCACTCAAGGCCGGACTTGGAGAGAATCACCGCATTGTCAGAGAGCCGAAAGGTGTAGGCGGCGAGGAGCATGAGGAGGAGAGAGGTAGTGGGAGCAGGTCGAGGAGCCATTGGGGATGGTTGAAACAACAGCGAAGGGGCCAAGATGGTGCGCTGACTATTTTGCTCTGCCGATGGAGAGGGAGGGGACCATGCCTATAGTGGAGGAGGGAGGGAGAGGCGGCACAAATGAGAGTGTGCATTTGAGAGAGAGGATGAGTGGGGAGGGGCGGCGCGGGCGCAAGGGAGGGCGAGAGGAGCATGGTGTTGGAAGGTGCGAGAGGTGAAAGGACAGTTCGGGAGGGGAATGTGCAAGAGGTGCCCAATGGAGATGGCACACGTGCGGCAGAGCAGTTTGGTCTTTCGGTTTACCTAAGATTTGTTTTTTTTAATACGAGTTGGATTTTTTAAGGCTTCACGTGCACGCTTAGCACTGGGTGGAAGGGGGAGGGATGACAGACAAACTCCCCTTTTATATTAGTAGAGATAAAGTTCATGGGAATGCCGCAAGCCGGGAGTGCCACGTCACCCCTTCACAAAAAAATCCCTCGCAAAATTTGAAATTACGTTCAGGTCCTTCTACCAGCTCTTTTGCAAAAAAACCCCACAGTTCTGCAAAATCACGTATGGCCTCGGAAATTATGTTTAGGTCCTCTCCGGCTCTTTTGCGAGAAAACCCCTATGGTTTGCATCGATTTGTGTAGAGGTCCTACATGATTTAACAAGGACACCTCGTGTTTCCTAGAATTCCCAAGAAGGTCCCTGACCTCTAGCAATTTTACACGCAGGTCTCGGTCCTGAAAATTTAAGAAGAGATTCTCACGATTTTACACAAGGACCTCAAATTCGAAATCCGCTTATCTCGTCGGCCAAGCAGACTCATCTAGTAGATGATTACACCTGAAGATGGAAGAACAAAGGAGTCTGCATTTTGAAGAGCTTGTCTTCAGTGTTTCAGGATTGAGCTGGCAGAAGTTTGTTAGGGCATCTCCAATGGTGCCACTTCAGCTAGCTATAAGCATGTCATCTCAGCATTTTACTTAGGTGAAAGAGAAAAAATGAGGAGAGAGATATAGACCGACTACTAATGTATAGTCAGGCTATAACTGATTCGAAGGCATTTATTATCTATTACATGTGGGCCAATATTAATTTTATAGACAATGTTATAGCTAATCTATTGGAGAGATTGTCTATATACTATCTATAGATGATATGGATATTTCTTATAGCTAGTATCATTGGAGATGCCCTTATGAGTAGTTTCAGTAGCTGGCCGGTTTTGCCAGGAATGTAAAATGTTCCCGAGCGGTAGTTGTAGTTCGTGGTTTAAATTTGTTTGTCGTTTTGCTAACGTAAGAGTTAAGTAATGTACTTCATTTGGTTGCCTTACTGAAATCGGATATTGTCAGTTCCAAAAGAAACAAAGCACATCAATCTGTATTACATCCATCATTGCCATTTTTTTAGAACACATGATTATCAAAGTTCGAAAGAAAACGAGACTAAATTTTATTGTAGTACTACAGTACTTAACGCCAGGTGCCCAGGTGAATTTGCGAGAGGTTGCTACACACCACTAAGTTGAAAATTCATCACTGGCCGAGCTGCTCTCCAAGATTCTCCACATCCAACAAGAACTGGACAAACGCCGCCTGCGACGAGCCTCCTTCCTCCAGCGCCGCCTCCGCCTCTTTCTTCCGCGCCGTCACTCGCGCCCTGAGCTCCCTCCCTTCCTCGGACTCCAAAACCAGCCTCACCTTGGCCTCCACCTCGTCGGCCTTGATAAAACCCTCCCTGTACCCCTCAAGCTCCACCGCGACGCCCATGTCCTCCGTCATGAAAATCTTGTTCATCTTCTGCTCCGCGAATAGCGGCCAGCACAGCATCGGCACCCCCGCCGTGATGCCCTCCAGGGTCGAGTTCCACCCGCAGTGCGTGAGGAACGCTCCGGTCGCTGGGTGGCGGAGCACGTCAACCTGCGGCGCCCATGACTTTACGACGAAGCCCCTGTCCTTGGTCCGCTCCAGAAATCCCTCCGGCAGAAGCTCGTCGAGGTCCGGCTCGGGGCGTTGCTCAAAAAGCCTCTTCATGTCGTCGCTGCCGGCCGGCGTGCGCACGGTCCACAGGAACCGATGCCCGGACTTCTCCAGGCCAACGGCGATCTCCTTGAGCTGATCCTCGGAGAGCGCGCCCATGCTTCCGAAGCAGAGGAACACGACGCTGCGGTCCGGCTGAGCGTCGAGCCACGCGAGGCACCCGTGCCTCTCCGCTTTGTCCTCATCCTTACCGTACTTGCCGACCAAGGGCCCGATGCAGTAGATCGGAGGCAGCACCCGCCCGGGGACGCAGAGCGGGTCCCTGAGAGCCTGCACAGCCCAGCTCTCCAAGGACTCGAACGTGTTCACCAGAACGCCCATGGTGTCCGTGTTGCGCTTGCAGACGTCCGTCATGGCCTTGCACATCTCGTCCTCCGGGTGCTCGAGCATTTCCTTGATGAGATGAGACGCCGGCATCGGCGGAACGCCAATGAAATCGAGGAGCGTGTCCCCCAGTTCCTTCAGGCCAGTCTGCCTGTGGGCAAGCAACGCCGGCAGCTGTGTTACGACGGACAGGAACGAGGCGCCCGAGGCGAAGAACGTGTAGACCGGGACGCCGAGCTTCGCGCAGACGTCGATGGCGTCGACGCAGAACATGTCGATGACAAGGGAGTGCAGGCGCTGCCGGGGGATGGAGCGGAGGAAGGTCTCTAGACGCTCGTTGTACTGGCGTATGAGCTTGAGCATGAGGACAAAAGGGTGCTTACCGGAGGCGGCGAAGTCAGGAGCAGGGAGGGGCGGGAGGACATGAAAGGAGATGGAGGGGTTGGAGGCTGCAATACGCTCGACGACGGTGGCGCCTGAGTCGGACGATTTGAAGGGCGGCTCGAGGAGCACAATGGTGACGTCGTAGCCGTTCTTGAGGAAGGCGTTGGCGAGCTCGGTCATGGGGACGACGTGGCCGACGCCGGGGCCGGGGTACAGGACCACGGTCTGCTTCATGTCAGCTTTCTTGTCCATGCGGAAGGTGGCTAGTTTATTACAAGGACTTGGGCCAGATTGGAAAAATACAGATGCCGTGAGTTGTTGGGAGGTGGAGTGGAAAATGTTGTGGAGTGGTGCGCGCGACTTATAGCTGCGAGCTGTCTTGCCGGAGAAGAAGAGATTCCATAGCACATTGGCATCATCACATTTTTTTTTTCTTTTTTTGCGAGGGACATTTGCATCATCACTGACGTAACACACAAACACACTCAACCGAAGCACAACACTTGTTTTATAAACTCATAGAAAAAAGGTTGGTATCAGAGAAAGAACAAGTTTTTTTTTGAGATATCTGGATTGGTGATTGTTCTTTGGCTATTCAATTTCCAAGATTATATGACCAAAAAGGATGTTACAGTGGCTAAAGTATTTGATGAGGGGTGGGGGTCTATAGGGTTTTGAAGGGTGCTGTGGGGGGACGCCGTGCAGCAACGAAGAGAGGAGTCTGCATTTTCAAAAGCTTTTCCTAAGTGTTTTAGGACTGAGCTGGCGAATTTTTTTTAATAATACATTTTTTAAAATTTCAAAAATATACGTAAAAAAAATTACATAAATATACCACTGTCGGCTGTTGGTTGGGCAACACAAAAATATCGCCCAATCAACGAGCGACAGGAGGCCACGTCACACGATGAACGGACGACAGGGGGAGCGTGCTCTCTATCGCCCTACCAACAGGCGACAGAGAGGGCTAGGGCTATAAAAACTGCTCACGCGGCACTGTGCTCACTCAACCAGCCATAGAAGAGAAGAAAGGGAGAGAAGAGGAAAGAAAAGAGAGAAAAGACGAGAGAAATGAAGGAGAAGAGAAAAAAAGATGCCGAGGCATGCAAGTGGAAAGAGAAAAGGGAAGGCAAAGGAAGAGGGAGGCATTTCGGAGTGGCCGCACAACATTGCGTATCAGGACCTCTTCCTACCTCCCAGGGTTGTCCCACCAATGTGTATTTGCGAAGATCCTTGCAGGTTTGTCCACTCTTGGAAAATTCCAACTTGGAAGAGGAGATATTGGAAGTGCCGCAACTACGCCTTCGACCCGCCGGAGAAAAGCCTAAAGAATCGTCAAATGGTAATAATCATACGTGTTTCGTAATATTTCTATATGAAACTTTGCTAATTTATGTTTCATGCAGTCGCCTCCGCCACTGTGTGAATTTGAGCGATGGTTTGATATGGAGATCAACCCCAAAGACCAAAGGCTCCTTGATCAAGCTAACCGGGATGAGAAGTTCAGGCGGCAGCTTCAAGAGCAGCGTGACGCCGCACACGAGGAGGCACGTAGAAAGGAAGCGGAGGAGAAGGAGGCCGAGAGAGAGAGGAAACGAGAGAGGGCACGTTGTACCAGAGAAGCCCCACCGGAGGCGTGGGCGAAGGGAAAGTAGCCTCGATCCACTCAGTAGACGTCAAGTTGTAACTATTATTTTTGTTGTTGGTAATGCTCCTCCTAGTTTTAAGTCGTAATGAAGAGTACGGCTTACCTTATTTTCCGCAGTAACTTCTGATTTGAGAATCACCCTCCCTCTAATGTCCCTCTCCCAGCTATATTTGCGAAAATTGGAAGAGGCACACGCGGTCACAAAACCCCAAAATTGTGGCCACTATATAGTTTTTGTAGGCACGCAGGGACCACCGGATACGGCCCAGAAATTACTAGAAAAATCACGAGTGACCTATGCAACGCAGGCTACCGACATACGTGGTCGTCGGTGAAGTCGTTTCAGTCTGAAAAGTGGGCTGCAGCGTGTTGTTGTTTCAGTCTGAAAAGCGGGCTGCAATGTGTTGTCGTTTCGCTCGGAGGTCGGCAGAGTCTTGTCGCTTGGTGGTGTGCAAAGTATTGTCCAATCATTCTGACAAAGCTGCTAGGTGTGTGTTGTCCGATCGACGTGAGAAAGCTGACAGAATGATTAACTAAATACATAAGATTAAAAGTACCAACAATCCAAATACAATAGTTTGTACAACATATTTAGAAGGATTAACTAAGTACATAAGATTGAAACTACCAACAACCAAAAACATAAGAAACTACTGTCGGCCCCGTTTATGGGCAGCTCCTCGCGGCTGGGCAGGCCTCCTCCGAACCTGGCCCTACGAGTACGTCAACTGCGTCGGCGTGCGATAGACCCTCTATGGCCTAGCTAGAGGTGTGGCGTACACCTACTGAGAAGGCTGCGTCGGTGGTGGTGCTCCCTGTAGCTGTGATGGTCCAGGCCCATCTAGATCGACGAGGAACCTCGACACGTCATCCTGCTCGTAGTCCTCGTGATCTGGATTTTCACCGCCTCATAGTTGTTAGTGCAGTGAAGTCAGAGGCGGGAAGAACTGCTGTGAGCTCAGAGCAAATGAAGAATTGTTGAGAGTAGGGGTGGGCATTTTTAAACCGAAACTGAAAAACCGAACCGAATCGAATAAACCGATTATTTCAGTTTTTTCGGTTTTCAGTTTTTTGTTCGGTTTTTATTTTGATTGTATTTGGTTTTTGGTGTATGGTTCGGTTTCATGATTCCAGAAGCCGAACAAACTGATCACCGATATTTTTCGATCCAATCAAAGTCCCCTGTCGCCTATCGATTTTCATCACTCCACCTCCACTCCAAGTGCTCGCTGTGCTCCCTCCCCAATCCATTCCCCAGTTGGCCAGTGGCCACTCCACCAAACGCAGCGCTCCCTCCCCAAATCTCCCTACTCGTCGCGACTTGGTTCCACCATCTACTTGCCCCCGCTGCGCACGGCGCGGATCCTCCACCGCCACAGCCGCTCCTCGTTCAGGATCGACGATGCGCAGGCCAAGGCCGGGTTGTGCGGCATCAGCATCGCCCAGATCTGGTCGAATCTTATCGCGACCCCGCCTGGGCACGCCGAATCTGACGAAGAGAAGAACAAGGCCGCCCCGGATCTAACAAAGAGGAGCATGGCGCTGGATCTGACGAAGAGGAGCGTGTGCCAGCAACGAGTGCTCGTTGTCATCCTCATCTCCAAATCAGGCCGGCTCTTGTCACGGCGATGGCGTCACCGGATCTATCGCATCAACGGCTCTGCCTCCTCCGGCCTTGGCTACTCCGCCACAGCATCCACGGCTCCGCCTCCTCCGACCTACGCTGTAAGCAGTAAGCTTAAGCTCTATGCAATTTTTCTCATTGGAATTTGGAAGTACCGAAGCTTAAGCTCTATACATATGCCGAAGTAGTATGGTTTACATGACTACAAATTGATACTCCGCGAAGAAGATATTTCGATCGGTTCAGTGCTGATCATGATGATGGGGATCATGATTAACACGAGTTCGATTCCACCTTTACTGCGTCCTTGACTCCTTGTTCTGTTTGAGGGAGAAATTTCAGTTTACTGAAAAACCAAAATAACCGAATCGATTTTTTTTGGTTAATTCGGTTCGATTTTTGAACTTGTTCAGTTCGGTTAGTAGTTTTCAAAAACCGAAATATTTTTAAACCGAATTAACCGAATGCCCACCCCTAGTTGAGAGTATTCAAAAAATGACTGTAAAACATGAAAAGTGCATTTCAGTACTCACCTTCAGTGTGAGTGGCTAGACCAGCGTGTCTAGCAGCTCGCCCTCTCACAGCCGGCGGCGTGACGGTGGCACAGGAGGCTGTAGCACGTGCAACACCCATGCCTCCGCTAAACGGCACACCGTGAGCCACCTCAGGAGGGTGGCAACATCCCGCCAACTCGAGGACGCGTCTCGTGCTCTCCCAAAACCTCGCGAAGAAAGAGGTTACCTCCTCTCTGGTCACGTCAACTCCGCTGATCAGACAAGAAAGGAAGCCCCCTGACTCCTCATAGTACTAGCCTAGCACATCAGTCTGAAAAATACATTACGAATTAGTTAGCACAATTACTAACTATGATTATATGAGATCGCAGATAGGATGCAACATACCGCACTGTGTAGAGCCGAGTCCGTATAGGCGGGGTATGTGTCTCTCACCTTGGGGAATGTGTTTAGGAGGATCAGGGTCGACACGTACCAAACGCAGACGAGTACAGGGAGTGTACCATTATCGGTAGGCGCGGTACGTCTATGGGTCGTACGCCTTATCCTTAGCGTGGACGTCGTCCAGGGCTCCTCCCCACTCCTCAACCCATGGTGCCATGCGTATGTGCCAGGGGGTGGCCCCATGCACGCCCTTCCTAGTCTGCCTGTGGATAAGAAATAAATATAGCGTTATTAGATGGCATTACACAATAATAATTATAAAAACATTGATACAGGGAACTTACGCGTGGGCTCCGTGTGGGGCCACACGGCCGACCTAGACTGGGAACTCCTGTCATAAACCAAACTACCTCATCACTCGATGGACAGCATAGCCCTTGACCTGGATGTTGAACAGGAGGAATTGACACATGCGCCAGTATGCCGCGTCTCGTGTGCAAAAGATGGACAGGCCACCCATCACATGAAGCTGGACCTCTGCCTCTGTGTATGGCGTCCAGCGTACGTGGTTGTTGGTGAGGTGGTCGAATGCAGTGACGAACTGTGGGTAGCCCATCTGCACTGTCCTGTGTGCCCACCTAGGCTGAAGTAACGACAGAATGTTATCGTTAGTACTCACAAATGTTAAAGCAAAAGTACCAAAATCGTGATTGCAATATCTTACCCGTTTGTGGCACCAGATGGTGCCCATGGTCGGACCGTCGATGTCATCATCGCCTGCATGCTCAAGAGGCCGTAGGTCGTTGTCGGGCCGCCCAATCTGGAACCTCTCGTATGCCCACAGCTGTACCAGCAGTGGACATCCGGTGAAGGTCGAGCCATTGGCGATCCATGCACAACCATCGTAGAGCGCACGGTACGTAGTGCATAGCACAGTGGACCCCCAAGAGTACTACGGCACAGCGTCAAGGGGTGCGTCCACGATCTCCCTCGTGAACTGGATGAGGTGCCTATCCATGCTATCCCTATGGGAGCTCGTGAACATGCACTAGCCGAACAACCATAGCAAGTACGCCTCTAGGTGGCGGCTCACCCTGTACTCATCCGCAAGCTCGACGATTTGTGCCTCCTGTAAATTTACGTTCACTTGTTATTTTAAGCAGTATATGCACAATTAAATTTTAAAGGCTAGTTGCATACCACAAATTGTCGAAGCCACCTCAGTGTCAGACCATGTGTACTGCTGAAGGGTCGGTACACAGCAGGTGATAGCACACCCTAGAACCACTCAAGTAGCTCCTGGCGCCACGTCGGGTCGACGTCCTAGGGCACCACAAGGTCACCGGCAATTGGGAGGCCGAGGAGGTACGAGACGTCCTCCAAAGTGATCGCCATCTCCCCAAGGATAGATGGATGGTATGCGTCTCCGGCCTCCACCGATCCACTAGAGCGGTGATCAGGGACCTGTCGAACAGAACCGGTGACCCACGTCCTCCACCATCCAGGCGAGTGGCAGCAAACCTGAAGCTCGAAGCCTACGAAACAAAAACATGTAATTAATTAATATCAGTACAACACTAATCATGATACTACAACAAACATATTTAGAAATTTAAATACTGATATGTTACCTGGGGATCCAACGGGGATCGAGCACCCAGGAGTACCGCGGTGTCCTCGGTCGAAGTATGCTGAGCTGCACAGGATCCCCTCCCTCCTCTGGAAAAGCAGTGGCGAAGTGGGCACGGTGACGACGATCAACGACCGGATTCAGCAACTCAAAGGGCCACTCGTCATCTCCATCCTGGTGAGCCATACCTGCAAATTACATAAATAAAAGTTATAATTAAAATGCATATAGAAACAAAAGCATACGAAAAACTATACAAGCATCACAACAATATATTGAAACAAATGCGCACATAAAACTGTACAAGCATCATAACAATATATTGAAACAATTCCAATAATTTGTCAAGATACAACACTCACAACTACATGCAACATACTTATAGCTAGGTAAAAAACAGAGTTCATACAACACACATTACATCGATAAAATATAAATTTGACATATGGCATATGATAATTCAAATTGCTTCTCATCTGGTACGATAGCGTCGTGCAGCACTCTTCGCAGACGACAATCCTTCCCCCACCATCGGATTGCCATCTCCTCCTTCATCTTTTTTATTTTGTGCCTGGCAGTTCTTGAACGTATGTCCTGTTTGGTTGCACAATGAACATTTCTTCACGCGTTTGCCAGCTTCGGATTCATCCATGTCATTTCTGATACACCTTGTTTTTCGACACCCTACTTTCCATATTCTTGCATCAAAATCAAGGACCCAGAACCTTTCATCAACACTAGGAGTTGTGGTGAAAGAACCCACAACACCAAAACCATAAAGCTCTTCACTTCAAGTTGCCATTACCCTTTCCTTCCTAAAATATTTAGATAGATATGTACCAGATTGCATTCCAAATAAAGCACATGCGGCTATCACATGAGAATATAACCTATGCAAAAGGTATGGCTTGTTACACGAGCATTTGCAGTCAGCCTGTAAGATGCACTCCTGGGTGACAACCTTCTGGATGGTTCCACGCCGTCCTTTATCCCTGCAGATCACCTCGAAGTGCAATGTTTTTGCACCAACTTTGATAGCTATATGCTTGGCCGCCTCCTAACTCTTCTTATCCATGTATTTAGTGATCATGGAAGAGTACATGAACTTCTCATCTCTCATTACTATCTCAACAGCTTGATGCCTGTCCACAAAGTAGTTGGTTGTGCCCCGCAGCACTCCCTCAATAATTCCTACCAACAGGAGACACCTCATCTCTCTCATTACTCAGTTGAAAACTTCTGCATAGTTAGTGGTCATCACACCATATCTGGCACCATGTGTGTCATGTAACAGTGACCACTTCTCTTTCGGTTCGTGCTTGATCCAATCCGAGAAACATTTGATTGGCCTTTGCCTTTGACGATGATTAGTCACCTCATCTTCTGTGGGCAGAGGGAAAAGAGGCTCTGCCTGCTCTTGTGTTTCACTGCCACTAGTCTTGTTCGCCTGCTCCTCCTTGTGTTTTCTTGTCAGCTCATCAAGATTTTTCTACAGAGTTCAGAACTTGCTCTCCTGGTTCTGCTTACATAGTCTTTTGAACATGTTCATCGGTTCCTTATTTCTGAATTGCTTATAGAAGTTTATACCCAAATGCCTTATGCACCATCGGCTCAGCAAGTCAGGCCATGGAAATGGCTCCTCTTTCCCTGTTTGCAACTGGTTGATAGTACTAAGCAGACTAGCATGCCTGTCATGCAGCACGTATACATCTTGACGAGTTTTGACCACCCCGATCTTCAAGTTCCGTAGGAACCACAACTAACTCTCATAGTTCTTGCTTTCTACAAAGGCTAATGCAACAGACAGAATCTGGTTGTTTCCATCAACGCCCACAGTTGTCAATATTTGCCCTCTGTATTTTTCGGTCAAGAATATGCCGTCCACGCACAACAATGGATGACAGTGATAGAACGCCTTAATGCAAGCTCCGAATGCGAAGAACACTCTCTTCAGAAGCCTTTTAGTTGGCCACTTGATTGACGGACAGTCTTGATAATCATAGTAAGTGCCAGGATTTCTTCCCTGAATGCAATTGAGCAGTGCGAGCAGATTATGGTACAAGTCTTCAAACTTCCCAAACCTCATTTCTAATGCCTTCTGTTTCGCCTTCTATGCTTTCCCATAGCTAATTATGTACTGATATATGTTCTTGATTGCTCAGATAATAGCACAAGGCTCAAAATTTAGGTTCTCCACTATCTCTGCGTACATGATGTTCGCGACATACTCGGACGACAAGTTCCTATGAGCCATCAATATTTCCTCAGTCATACAGCTATGCTGCTCAACCTTCGAACATAATCAATGGGTGCCCTATTTGGGCTTGTACGCATGCACTCTCTACGGACACCCATGGATCTCACACACCACGTCGTAGTAGGTTGGGGTAGATTTCTTAACCTTGAAAATCCTTCTTAATGATAAAGCCCAATCTTTCACAGCATCCTGCACAGTCTCTTTTGTCAGGTACATACTGTTAGGCCTAACCTCATTGTGACTATACTGCCAAGGTATATCGTTGCTTTCATTGACAACTAGCTTATCAAATTGATGTGTGCTCCACTCGGCTGGCACAACCGGCTCTGTACTCCATCTTCCTCATCCGACTCATCGTCGTCTTCCACTTCTGCTTTGTTGTACTCACGGTCTTCCTCTTCCATCCTAGCTATTATTTCATCAATTTGCTCACCTTCGTCTACTTGTCCCCATGCTTTTTGTCCAATATTTTCATCATCCTCCCCAAACTCAACATGTTCACTTTGGCAAATGATGTCCTCGTTGTATTGCTGAACATACTGCTCACGGCTAGATCCCCCAATTTTGGTGTCACCAAAACTGAATTCATTTTGAGGCTGACTACACTCACTGGCATCCCACTGCTGCTGGGGGGCACATCCCTGTCATATGCTTGCACTAAAAGCACCCGATTCCATCCCCGTTGCTCTGCCCCCCTCATATATGATCTCCACGATATGGTTCCCTCTAGCTCAACTAGCTCCCGTAAATATGATCATTTTGCATACTATATAGGCAAAATACCTTCAACTCGCACTTCTCTTGTTATATCCGAAAAGTATAATACAACCATTTCAACATAAAAAAATGTGCGCTTCTCGACCCTACCCAAACTTTTGTCCACATATTGGAAGTTACTTAGATCCGCACCCTCCAAACCATACATTAAACCCCTTCTCCATAATAGATTCTAAATAGAACTCATTCTGCCATATCTGCGAATCCATTTATTCACCCACGAATTAATTACTTTTCGTAAAAAATACTGTGACACCTAAAATATAGATCTATCTGTAGAAAAATAGCTACATTCCTAAAAATATATATCTACCTAGATCTAGCTACATTCCCATGAATATATATCGACGTACTTCTATCCGTAACAAAAATCTACATTCCTAAGAACATATATCTACCTAGATCTAGCTACATTCCCATGAATATATATCGACGTACTTCTATCGTAAAAAACATCTACATTCCTAAGAATATATATCTACCTAGATCTAACTACATTCCCATGAATATACATCGACGTACTTCTATCCGTAAAAAACATTTACATTCCTAAGAATATATATCTACCTAGATCTAACTACATTCCCATGAATATATATCGACGTACTTTTATCCGTAAAAAACATCTACATTCGCTAGATCTATCAGTAACCTCTAAATTTAGCTAGATCTAAAATTATTTCTACTCTACCATAATTTACTGCTAAAAAAATAAACAACGAAAAATTATCTCAATATAATCGCGCAGTCCCTCCTCTCCCTCTCCTTTCCTCTCCCTCTTCCTCTCCCTCTTCCTTCTCTTTTTTTCTTTCTCTGGTGGTGGGCTCGGCTCAAATGAGCAACAGTGCCGTGCAATCGGGTTTTAAAGCCCTCTCTGTCGCCCATTGGTAGGGCGATAGGGGGCCGTGCTCCCCCTTGTCACCCGTTCAACGGTCGATTTTTAGCCTGTCGCCCGACCATCGGGCGACAAAGACTCGGGCACGTGACGTGGCCTCCTGTTGCCCGTTCATCGTGTGACGTGGCTTCCTGTCGCCCGTTGGTTGGGCGATATTTTTGTGTTGCCCAACCGACAGCCGACAGGGATATATTTATGTAATTTTTTTTCCGACGTATATTTTTGAAATTTTGAAAAAAAAAGTATTATTAAAAAAAATTTCCTGAGCTGGCAGCTGTTTGTTACTATGAGTAGTTACAGTATTTGGCTGGTTTTGTCAGGGATGTTCCCGGGCGGTAATCATTTGGTTTTCTTACTGAAATCGGATATCGCCGGTTCCACAGGAAATGTTAAGCTTGTGGGTGGCCTATTATATAGCCATTATAAATATGCTTATGTAGTCTACACAAAGAGGAAGAGATTTATTGTAAGCATTTTCTCATACAGTAATATTGTCTTTGTGTATCCATAATTTTTCCCGTAATGGTTTTTCCCGTCTTACCTTTTTTTTATCCTATATTTTTACTATGTATTTTGTAATAAGCTGTATCAAAACTTTGGATTCAAGTTACTGCCTTCGAGAGAAGACGACCCAGACGGCCATCAGCGCCTAGAGCATAGGAGATTCGATCGAAGATAAGAGCCTGGACGACACAGGATCAGAGCCGAGATCAGAGATCCACTGGCGGAGAAAACTCGAAGCCTGGGACGGCCATCGAATCTGTCCGACTCGGCCAGATAACTGTGGAATCCGATAGGGAATTCTTATCCCAAGTAGCGCTCCTGTGGCGTGCTGCTCACAAGAGGGCGTACTGCGGCACAGAACGATTCACTCCGTGCGGCACAGGACAGGAGCAAAGGAGAACGACGTGCTGTTGGTCCGTGAAAGCGGCGCAATTAAAGTGGAGGCGTGCAGCAGCAGGAAGCCATACAGGCCACCACACTAGATGGCTACAGGGAGCTACAATACGCGTTTGCTGTGGCAAAAGAAGTCCTACGCAGCGCAAGGCAGTAGCTCTAGCCTCTAGTCCTAAAGAAAAAAAAAACGAAATGACTTGCACTCGGTGTTCGAAATTTTCGAACGTACTGTAATATTTTTTTTCTTTATGTGCAATATTTTCCTTCGATAAATAGTAAAATTTGCTACAGTAACGGATGTTGCAAATGTTCAAAAAAATGTTTCACGCGTTGACAGAAAATGTTGCAAACATAGAAAAAAATGTTGTAAGAGGCGTCCGATAGGATGAACAGAAATCAGACGTTCGAATGCTAGTTTAAAAAAAAGCTTGCGTGAACACATGTGCAGGCCTCTGACCCTCTGTCCTCTTGTGTAGGGAGAGAAGAAATCAAACAACATAGCAGTGTCACGCGACGAAGGAAGCAAGCGGCATAAAAACCGAGGATCACCTCAGACTTGTCCCCATAAGTCGAATTAACTTCCTACTGCCAAATGCATGGAAAAATTAGTCCAACGACATTCAATTCATTGGCATTTAGTGATGTGTCTATGACATGTGGGTCCATCTAAATCTATGACAGTAGACCAAGGTGTCATAAAGTGAATCACGAATTTTAAAAAGTGTCAGTGACGCTAATCTCCTCAAATGCACGCCATAAGTGTACCCATGAATTCGCCCATCTTTGCTAGATACATAAGGCCATTCCCAGTGGCAAGTTTCATTTCACGGTTTTTAGGAGTGTCACATCATCTAAAGGAGTTTAGATTGATAAATGAAACAAGGCCTCACAATGCACAATTTCATATCACAGTTTGACAGACTAGCCATAGCATTTAATTATTTATGGTGTTGTGATCAAATGTTCCATTTGGTGCAGTTTCATTCGGTTTCAGTGCGTAGGAATGCGTGGGATGAAACAATGCGCTCTCAGTGCAGTTTCATTCGGTTTCCAATGTGTTAGAAACGGTGTGCACCCTGTTTCAACTAGATGAAACTCGTCTCCTTTCTCTCCTCATAATTTCTTTACCATATCACCATTTTTGCTGATGTGTCACCTCATTAAATGATAATGAAACTCTCACTGTGACTGACCTAAGGAATGTACCAGAAGATTCAGGAGTCTCAATTTGATGATTTCAATTTGTCTTAACTCTGTTCCACGATTTAACTGCATATTGAACGTTGATCTGCATTCAATCCGGTAATTGTTCTAGCACCAAAAGTTCGCCAACATCACCACCCTTGCCATCCGGTGCCATGCTCAAGCGTCGTTCTATGCTATCTCCATCGACAATTTTCCGCCATAGTTGATTGTCATAATGCTTTTATTGGAGATGGTTTTTATTGCAATTCAGACTATTGTGCCTATTATTGACGGCATACAAGCGGGATAAATAATTAGTGATTTCTTCGATGAACAATCGTCTACTACGGATTATTATAAGTCTAACGTGAAGATACAGGCTTACACTTGGTCAAGGAGATTTTAGAGAAAAAAATCAACGTCAGTTGACTGAGTTTCTCCCATCTAGAGATTCTCAAACTAGTTTAGTAGATTTTATAGTCGCACCTCCTTCACATGGTCAACTCGCGAGCATCTTCCGAAGCGTTAGTCATGCTTCACGTGTTGTCTCCTTCTCGATGAACTGATGCATCATCGAATCTGGTACCGATTGATAAATCACAGCAAGTGCTGCCTGATCTATCCTGTCATCTTCCTCAACCTTCCTCTTTGGATCAACTGCAACCTAGACACCCTCGGCGTGCAAGGTTGTCTTTATCTTTAATGTCCATACCAGGTAATTGTCGATTGTTACGAGAGGGTACTAAATAGATATGGACCCACTCTAGATCTTCGCCTTCTTGCTCGTATTCTGCATCTTGCCTTGTCCTGCTTTCGTAAAGCAATAGAACACCTTGAAGCAACACAGCACTGTCCTCCCTTGTTTTTCTTCACGTGACATTAGCCTGCTCCAAGCCTTGTTCCGTGCCACAGCACTTGATGCCTGGATTGCATACTGTGTCTTCGGCCTGGTTTTTACGGCTGGTTGCCGCTGTGCACTCCGAGTCCGAATGACCGAGCCCGAGACGGACACCGAGTGTTGTCAAATTCTTTTCGGACTGGATACCGCCGGTGTATGTTGCATCAACGGCGACTCCGTACGCGCGGATGGGCGTGGTGGAGAGGAACACCGATTTAGGATGGCTACAGCCTTGCTGACAAATTATTTGCCGTGCCCGCTCGCGGAGGCGCTGAAACACCGCGTCTCGCCTTCCTCGGTGCACTTCGTGAGGTGGGAGGACACGGGCGGCGCCGGTGCGTGCTCCCTGCGCCTGCGCTGCTCCCTCGGGACAAATCTGCTATTTTCTTTCTTTTGGTCAGCCGTGTTTTCTTTTGCTCAATGTCTTGGGCTCTTTTAGTTGTATGCTTGTAATTAATCTGCTAATTCCTTGCACTGCCGAACATGAGTTCCTGCTGCGCGAGTTCCTTGCACTGCCGAACATGAGTTCCTGCTGCCGTGCATTCCGAGTGGCCGCTCCACCTTGGCGACGTAGAACTTGGAGAGCCTGGCCTCCTGCTGCGCGATCTGGCCGCCCTGGATACGAGACTCGCCCCTCGAGTAGCCGACTCGACGACAAGATCAACGCGATCTACATCTGGCCGCCCGCCTCTTGGAGCTTTGGATCTCCTGTGCTCTAATACTAATTGTTGGAACACAACGCTAAAGAATTTTTTGGACAATTTTCTCTTCTATTACTTCTTACTCTGTTCTCTTCAAAACTCAGACCTGCCTCTGAATTTATACCACAAACTACAGTCCTCATAAACGGAATAGGGTTCTACTTCCTTGTCCTAATCCAACTCCTCATCCTAATCTGACTCTTAATCAAAACTCCTAAACTGATTACAAGATTACCTCTAACACTATTCAGTGAAGGACTCATGCAAGATAGTGGAAGAACTAGCTAGTCAGCTCGGTGGTGAAGGCATACAACGAATATCCGACAAAAAGCTCTAATTATGTGTTTCTCACTCATCAATACTGCATGAGTGAACTCATACGAACAAAAGACAGCCAGAAGTACGAGATCCCGCATATGAGCAAGCAAATCTTAGAGAAGAATGGAGAGCTTCCAAGTTAGCTGAAATGCGATTCTCATATTGTACAAGATGTTGTTGATTATTTGAACTAGTGCCTTTTCAATTTTACTCATGCACAAGTTTTTGTTTTCTGTATTACATCCATCATTGCCATTTTTTTAGAACACAAGATTGTCAAAGTTCGGAAGAAAACGAGACCAAATTTTATTGTAGTACTTGTTGGAAATTTCCCGGAAACGCACTTGATCAATCGCTGATACTTCTGTCAAACCTGTTCTGAAGCCTGCGCACAAATCTGAAAAACAGCAAACTGTATCGCAGCAGCAGCGCTGAAACAGAATACCTGAACAGAGCACACGGCAAAACAAAACACTTCCGCAAAACAGCAATACAGAACAGCTCGCAACTTTCCTTTTGCCCGGCGATAATGCAGACAGCTTTTTTGTTTTCTATTTATAGTCAATAACAGATCAAATCAGTTTGTTACAAGAATCCTGGACTCCAACCCAAACTGGTTTCTTTAGCTTTTATCTATAACCTTTTCTGGACTCCTAACACAATACGAAGAAAACTGTAAAATGAACACAAACGAAACAAAAACCGCAACAACACCAATTACTAAAAGCATGAAAGAACTAAACCGACAACAAGATTAAAACTAACAAATCACCCCTCTAATCTTGTTGTGCTGTTCTCACATCCGTTACTCCTAGCTTGCAATGCAGCTCCTAGAACTTAACTCGACCCATCGATTTTGCCAAATTGTCAGCCAACTGATCTTCAGAACACACATGTTCCACATCCACCTTCCCATCTTCAATACATTTACGTATAAAATGATATCATGTATCAATGTGTTTACTTCATGTGTGAAAAATAGGATTCTTACTGAGAGCAATGCCCAACTTGTTATCAATTAGCAACTTGACTTTCTTAGCCTTCCTCTTCAACAAATCTGTCAACAACCGGCTCAACCAAATTGCTTGACAGGCTGCAGTTGTGGCTGCAATATATTCAGCTTCACATGACGAAAGCGCTACTATTTTCTGCTTTTGTGACTCCCATGTGACTATACTTGAGCCTAGGAAAAATACTGCTCCCATAGTGCTTTTACGATCACCTATATCTCCAGTGAGATCGCTATCACAAAATCCTACCAGCTTGGCCTCCTCATTGCCTTGCTTCTTATAACAACAACCAAAATTGGGAGTTCCTTTTACATACCTCAGAATGTGTTTAACCACAACTAGGTGCTGGATGGTTAGCTTCTACTTACAATGCCCACTGCAAATGCTATTTCCGGCCTCGTATTTACCTAGTATCTGAGACTTCCTACAAGACTTCGATACTTTGTTGCTTCAATAATTGGATTTGAAGTATTCTTGCTTAGCTTGAGTCTATTCTCCATGGGACTCGCACAAGGGTTGCAGTCCTCCATTCCAAAATTTCTTAGGATATTTGCCGCATATCCTGCCTGACACAAGGTGATACATTCATTAAACTGCTTCACCTCAATACCGAGATAATAACTCAAACATCCAAGATGACTCATGCTGAATAACTTCTTCATTTGCACCTTGAATTCATTTATGATACCCACACTTGATCCTGTTATGATCAAATAGTCAATATAAACTCCAACCAGTAGCAACAAACCTTCCTTTTCTCTTCTATAGACAGCATGATCAATTTGGCTTTTTTCAAAACCCAAGGAAAATAGAGTTGCATCTAATTTGAAATTCCATGCTCTAGGTGCTTGACGAAGTGTCCATAAATCGTCTTTTTCAACCTCAATACCATGAACTTGTTTGTGTCATCTACAAACCCCGGCGATTGACTAACATATACCTCTTCTACCAGCTCTCCATTCAAGAAGGCCGATTTCACATCTATATGATGTACTTCCCACCCTTCTTGGGATGCCATTGCAATGAGGACTCTCACGGTTTCTAATTTTGCAACCTGTGCAAAATTTCGTCAAAATCAACACCTTGTTGCTGAGCATAACCCTTTGCAACTAATCTTGCTTTATACTTGATTATATTGTCTTTAGTATCTTTCTTTACCTTAAACACCCACTTTAGTCCTACGGGTTTGTGATTTGCAGGTAACTGTACCTTCTCCTAGGTGTCATTGCCAAGAATTGTCCTCATCTCTTCCTCCATTGCTAGCCTCCAGTGCTTTGATTTCATAGCATCCTCCACACTTGCCGGTTCTTCAGCTATCATCATAAGGCACAAACCGAAATATTCCAATCCAACTTCATGTATTGAATCATACAAATCTTGTATGGTTCTAACTCGAAGTGGTGGAGTTTCTATTGATGATGCACTTGTGGGAGTTGATGAGGGAAACATTACCTCTAGAGCACTACTCCTAGTGTCATCCGTAGGTGAGGAAAAACCGCCTCCTGCTATTGTCGACACCCCTCCAATTGGAGTAGACATTGTTGCTAGAGGTGTGTTCAGCTAATCCTACTGAGAGCTGTTTTTGGAAATCAGCATTTAAGGTGTTAATTCAGACAAGCTTGAGCCCATATCAACCCTGAATACTTCTTTGGAATGTGATGTTGTACCCTCTGATTCTGCAACATCATTCCAGTGCCAAACTTTGTCTTCCTGAAACACAACATCTCGCGAAACATGTACCTTGTCTCTGATTGGGTCATAGGTACGTTATGCTTTTGAACCTGTCTCATATCCAAGAAACACCATAGGAGTACTAGATCTTCTAGTTTCTTAATATGCGGCCTCACATTTTTGACGTGTACAATACAACCAAAGGTACAGAGATGAAATACCTTTGGTTATCTTTGATACCAAGCTTCATATGGCGTTTTTTCTTCTACACTTTTAGTCGCTGCATGATTAAGAAGATATACTGCCATAGCCACAACCTCTCCCCAAAACCTTCTAGGCATGTTCTTGTTTTAGAGAAAACACCTTGCTGTAGACGCAATAGTCTGGTTTCTTCTCTCAGCGACCCCATTCTGTTGAGGAGAATACGGTGCAGTCAATTGATGTAGAATTCCATGTTCTTCACAGTATTCTTTGAATTCTGTCAACACAAACTCGCCACCATGATCAGTACGAAGTCCAATCAACTTGTACTTTGACTCAAGTTCAGCTCAAGCTTTGACATGCTTAAAAGCTTTAAAAGCTTCATCTTTCGAGCTGATCAAAATGTCCTACATATGATGTGAAAAGTCATCCACCATTAACAGGAAGAATCTCTTACCTCCAGGTGTTATTGGTATGATCGGTCCACATAAGTCTGCATGTATAAGTTCAAGTGGTTGCATTGCCCAAAAACTTGCATACTTGGGAAATGGCAGGCGATGTTGTTTTCCAGCTGAACACACCTCACATACCTGATCAATATGATCAATACAAGGCATACCATCCACCATTTTCATGCAAGACATGTTGCACAACGTTCGGTAACCAAGGTGTCCAAAACATGCATGCCAAAGCCATTCCTTGTCACCTTGCTGCGTCAGAAGGCATACCGGCTGCACACACTTCAGATTCAGCACATACAACCAGTTTTGTTGTCTGTGTACTTTGGTCAGAAGCTGTCCATCTTCATCGAAGATGCTCATGTTGCCTTCTTCTATTAGTGTTTTGAATCCCTGTTCGTCGAGCTGACCAAGACTCATAATGTTGGTACATAACAAAGGAATGTAATACACATAGTCAATATATGATGCTCATTTGTTATTCCTTGGAATAACGTAGTGCCTTACCCGCAAATTTCAACATTTGATCCATCTCCAAATTTTACCGAGCCACACACATCAGTGTCAAGATCAATAAAGATTTTACAGTGACCTAACATGTGATTGGTCGCCCTAGTGCCAAGATACCATACATTGGCATCGGATTTTTCTCCTTCTCCAAGCTTCGGTTTCTTTCAGCAAAACAAACTATGATGCTGGGTCTTCAACTTGTTGCATCTCACTGCTTTCAATCATCATGAGTACAGGCTCATTCTCCTTCTTTTCAACATAATACGCCTTCTCTTTCTTCGATTGTTTGCATTCTGAAGCAAAATGACCGAAGTGATCACAGTTTTAACATTTGATCTTGGTCTTGTCAAATTTCCAAAAGGGACGTTTTTCAGCTTCCCAGCCATGTCCTTCACGTCCTCGCCCACGGCCCTTGCCACATCTAGTACCCCTCCTAGAATTCCTAATGTATATTGTGTTGCTGCTACTTTCCTGATTGTTGCTGGATCTTTCACGAATTTCTTTTCCTTTGCATACAGTGACTCGCATTTCTCACGTGAAACAAGCATCAGATGATCACCTTCTTCCTTCTGTTTTCTCCCCTTTGTGCTTTCCTCAAAAGCACGCAAACGTCCAACGGCCTCGACAAAGTCATGGACAAAACATCTCCCCACTGTTCAATCGTCCTGATAATTTGCAAGAATTTGTCAGGAATGGCACTGAACAATTTCTCGACCACTGCACTTTTCGACATCTCCGTACCGAGAGATTGAATTTCACTTACCAAAGTGGTGAGATGAATGAAAACTTGTTAATGCTTTCATCTTCTTCCATGTTCATCCGATTAAACTGCCTTTTCAGCACTTGTACCCATGCCTTCTTGACGCGATCTTCCCCGATACGCATCTCTCTAAGAGTATCCCAAGCCTCCCTTACTATTGCTTTGTGTGCTATTGCCATCAGCACATCATCAGGTACAGATTGTGAAATCGCAGCCAGAGCCCCTTGGTCCTTTTCTTTGTCAACCAAGGTATCTCCTTCTATTGCTGCCCACACACCAAGAGACCTCAGAATAATCTTCATCTTTACAGCCCGCAAACCGTAGTTCGTATCGCTCAACATCGGGTACTAAATTGGGATGCTTGTTCTTGCTGTTGTTGTTCTTACTCATGCTGCCGATTCATCAACTTCAGTCGACAATGGCGCTCCAGAAAAGTTCCTTGGAGATGATGTTTGAGACATGAATTCCTACTTCTTGTGCTTTGATACCAAAAGTTGGAAATATTTCAGAAACGCACTTGATCAATCGTCGATACTTCTGTCAAACCTAATCTGAAGCCTGCGCACAAATCTGAAAAACAACAAACCGTATCGCAGCAGCAGCGGTGAAAAAGAATACCTGAAGAGCTTACGGCAAAACAAAGCACAAGTAGTATTGCCGGAAGTTCAACAGTAAGCGCTCCGGTAAAACTTCCGCAAAACATCAATACAGAACAGCTCGCAACTTTCCTTTTGCATGGTGATAATGCAGCCAGCTTTTCTGTTTCCTATTTATAGTCAATAGCAGATCAAATCAGTTTGTTACAATACGAAGCAAACTAAAAAACGAACACAAACGACACCGCAACTGCAACCACACCAATTACTAAAGGCATGAAAGAACTGAACCGACAACAAGATTAAAACTAGCAGTACTACAGTACTAAACACCAGGTGAATTCAAGAGGTTGCTACACACTGCTATGTTCTTAACTGATCATTCAGGCAACCAAATGTACACATGGCTGGGTAACTTATTGTAGGATCGAAATATACTATTCTAGCAATCAGAGGGGGGTGAATGATTGCGCGGAAGCTAAAATCAAATTTTTGGCTGATTACACCCCAATTTAAACTCAAATTGCTTGAAGACCAGTTCACGCAGTTGGAAGACCAGTTTACGAAGTTGGGAGACCAGTTTATGAAGACAAGTGACCAGTATAGTAGTCTGGGCGACCAGTAGAGCACTTGGGCGACCAGAAGAACACTTGGGCGACCAGTTTAAGCACCTGGGCGGCCAGTAGGGCACTTGGGCGACCAGTAGGGCACTTGGGCGACCAGTTTGGACACTTGGGCGAGCAGGTTGGGCACTTGGGCGACCAGTAGCGCACTTGGGCGACCAGTTTGGCACTTGGGCGAGCAGTTTGAGCGAGCAGGCGAGCAGGTTGGGCAAGCAAACTGAAATTTTAACCATTGGATTGATGTGAAATTTTAAAATTAGAAACTAGACTCAATCTCGAAGCTAACAAAAGAAGAATCAGGTTGATCGGATCTACGGATCTAAAGTTATGGCCTTCGCAATATGACTAAAACAATTAGCGATCTAACAGCTGGGCGACCAGACTAGCAATCTGGGCAACCATGAATTACCAAAGATCTAACCGTTGGATTGATATGAAATTTTAACTGTAGAAACTAGATTCAATTATGAATCTAACCCAATAAGAATCAAACCAATCGGATGTACAGATAAAGAGATATTACCTTCGCAATTGGACTAATGCATCTAATGACGTGGAAACGGAATTTCACCTTCAAGCCTGTGATGGACCAAACACCAGAGAGGGCTTCAGTTGCCACGGATCAATCTCCTAATCACCAAAAGCAAGATCATGTACAGATCATCATCTATCTTCTAGTTGACGTGATGCATGCATGCACGAACAATCTTGATTTGTTTTCTTCGCACTGTGTGGCTGTCAAAACTCACGTAAGAAAACTCATCCACACAGAGATACTTGGATTGCAAGATTGATCTTTATTTCTTTTGTCTAAAGTACTCCCACACAAGAGTACAAACCCTAATTCCTTGTGCCAGCACAAAAGCACACAGGAAAAACCACATCAATAAACAGGAGACACCTCCTCCTATTTATATATAGCAAAACACAGAGATTGAATACAACTCCACTTCCAACATGGAAAGAGTTCGTATCTATCTCTACTTGGCCCAACATGGCCAAAAACAAATCCTTGCACACATGAACAGCCCACCTGCTGCGCATACGTGACTAACCAGCCTCCATGTGCATGTTCTCTAGCCCGAATGTCCCGCATGACATCCTCGACCACCAAGACCTCGATTCCTCCCTGAACCTAGTCTCGAACCTCAGTTCCTCCATGAACCGAGTTCCGGTCCCGTCATCAACCACGTTCGCCCTCGAGCAACACCTGCACATGAATTTAACAAACAACGCGTCCGAGCACAAGTCCACGACTTGACTAAAGATTAATCCATGCAACCACTCACACGAGTGCATTGCATCAAGCAAAACCATTATGCTATCACCAGCATAATCAAACGATCATTTGAGCACAAGTTCACGACTTGCCTCAAAAACAATCCATGCAACCACTCACATGAGTGCATTGCATCAAGCAAAGTCCATCATGCTATCACCAGCATAATAAGCATATCACCATAGCACATGCACAAGTATCACACATGCCATAACAAAAAACACTTTACAATGCCAATTTCACCATTCAACTAATTTTTCATCACATGATCTCACAATCTCCCCCTTGATGAAAACATTGGCAACACAATTTGGAAACGAACATTGGCATTTACCTCACAATGGCAACACCATTTTTAAAAGAAGTAAAGTGACCAAAAGACAGAAAGAGAAATCTCCCTCTACAAAGAAGAACAAAAATCTCCCACTATCTAAAAAGAAATCTCCCCCTATCAAAAAGAAAGACTCCCCCTAACAAAAAGAAGAAATGTGTGTGTGAATGTGCAATGTGTGACCAAAAATCTCTCCCTTTGACTCCAAAATTTCTCCCCCTTTGACAATGGGTTCATCAAGAATGCAAAAAGAGAGCAAAAGAGAAACTTTTCCCTTTTTATGTTTGTTGTTTTCCTTTTTTTATGTACTGAGCATTATGAATCATACACAAATGTAACAACTTGATCACTAAGTCATGCTATCAACAGTACTTGTACCCTCAAATCTACACATAAACAATATAGAGTAAGCATAACTAGAAATCAAGTACTATTAACGATTTTTTGCATGGCATGATCTCCCTTTCTCAACAATCTTAAAACCTGAAAACATTGAATTTTTGTGCACTTTATTTGTGCTTTGAAAAACTGATTCATTACTTTGATTGCAATAATAACAATTGCAAGGAATTACATACACCATCAGCCTTACTTTTCAACCATGCCAAGCAATCACAAGCTTAATGTTTCATGGTTTCAGTCATACACAACTTCTTCCAAGTTCATATCAAAGTGCAATGATAAGCAGTCTCGTAAAGAAGAAGTGCGATAGTAGATAACCTTGATCTTGCTTTTATCAACAATCACTTTTTGAGCTTTAGCACTTAACTTTCATATTTAGCACTTTTTCGAGCAGGATCAAGATAGCCAAGAAAGTTCAACCATGACAAGATTTAATTCAAGTTGTCATTCCATTTAAAAAAGTCATGACATAAACTACACCATATATGTATAAACAGGAAGTTGCAAAGACCTTGTAGCATAAACATGGCTTCAAATGACATATGTGTGTGAAATACAATGCTCAGTACTTTTACTGTTTTTTATTTTTTTGTTTTTCATTTAAGAAACACACGAAACAAAAAGCATGTTACACAATATTACAAAAACTTCAAAGAACTCCCCCTCAAAACAACCATCTTAAAACCTTCTACAATATTGTCACCAAGGAATTATTTTAAAACAAAAGATGAAAGAACAAACCTCCTAAAAAGGCAACCGAAAGGAATTTTCACCAATAACCAATAACTCCCCCCTCAAATGGATAACCAATGAGATCAACAAAGAGGAGATGATGATATACATGAGCTTGAGTTATCATGGTATGTTCAATTAAGTATAGGCATGAATCATGATAAGTGAATTCAAAGCATGAAAGGCATGATATAAGATATAACATTATTGAACATGCCAGGGAATACAAATGAGCATATGAACAATCATTTCATCTCATGCCACAATTAGATATCTGTGAATGTAAAGAACATGAGTGTATCAGATAGCTCACAAAGTAGATGAAGAATTATTGCACATGCTTCTTGAAAACCATCTCAAGGGTGAGAACCATCCAAGTCTTGATCTCATCTTGCAAAAGACCAAGATCCACTAAGCTTCTGTTCTCTAACCCATTCCTGAAAACCTACATAGCAAAGAAGATGTCGAGGCCTCAAGATCTTTGGGGTTAGAAATAAAGCATTTAGGAATCCAGTACTGAGACACACGACGAGTAGGCACAACACGAGTATGCTTGTTCACAAAATTAGATTTGCCTTTTCCCGTGTTTCTTGTAACAAAAGGTGTCTGCACCACCCTAGGCACAAAATGAGAATGCTTGTTCACAAAATCAGATTTGCTCTTTCCCGTGTTTCTTGCAACAAAAGGTGTTTGCATCACCCTAGGCACAAAATGAGGAGTGAAATGTGCCTTCCTGAAATTAAACCTAGCCTTAGCCTTTTCTTTCTTTTGTTGTTTGGCTAGCTTAAAGCAAAAATCTACTAAGTGTCCATCTCTACCACAATGAGTGCAAGTGTACTTAACATGATGTTTAGCTTTAGAAACAGAAGTAGCATTTGTATTCACCATAGTAGAAGATAACACACCAGCAGACTTGAAAACAGTTTTCTTAGGCTCATTGATAATTTTGAATTTTCCACTTTCAAGTGTCTTCACAACAGTTGGAGCATGTGATTTATGATGAGCATAAGAATCAAAACCTAAACCTTTGTGATGAGTACTGACTTTTGATTGATCCAAAATCATGTTTAGGTTTTTCTTTCTGAAGTGAACCGTTCTAAAGATTTTTCCAAGTAATCAACCTTTCGAGAAAGAGTTAAACAGTTATTACATGGAACATCCACTTTTCCTTTCTGTTTGCGACAAGTTGAGCATGAAATAACCTCATGAGTGAGCATGAAATAACCTCATGAGTGAGCATAGCATCTGTCATTTGAGAAACCCTAGCATTTGCATCATGCAACTTCAATTCCAGTATAGCACATTTAGAACAATGAGTTGTATCATGCAAATCAACAGTTGAACGACTAGCGTTTTTAACATGTTTCTCATTTTCTTTCTTTTCAAGATTGACTTGTTCTAACAAAGAAACATGTTCTTTCCTAAGCACAAGAAGCTCATCAGAATTAAGTCACATGATTTGCAAGCATCATCATTAGGAATCAAAGATTTAAGTCTAGCAATTTCAGCATTCAAAGATTCCACAAGAACATCACGTTTCTTAATCTTCTTGTCGCGTTTGTCAAGAATTTTCCAAGACGAACAACAGCAATAGTTAATTCATCGTAAGAAGGTTCTACCTCATTGCAATTGCTATCATGATCGTCCTCAGTGAAGCTTACATCACTTCTAGCCATGAGACACAACCCTGTCAATTCATGTTTGCTTGGAGTTGTTGTACCATCTTCACTGCTCTCCGAATCCACATCACTCAAATTGACTTGTTCAAGAGCAGAAAGAACCCGGTGGACAACTTTGCTGTTGATGAAGCTCTTCTTCTTTCTATTTCTTGGAGAAAACTTCTTCTTCTCTTTCCTTTTGTCATTGTCCTCCTCTCTTGATGCTTTACCTACGAGTTTAGGACAATTTGAACGCATGTGGTTGAGATCACCACACTCATAGCACCTTGGAGGGCCACCACCAACTTTCTTTCTCATTCTCACATTCTGCAAGGCTTTATAAAAACGAGAAGAAAGTGATGCTAAGTCTTCTTCCGGAAATTCCTCAATCTGTTCATCAGTTAGTAAAGACAAGAAGGACAAGACAAAACTTGAAGAAGCATTATTTTGAGACATGCTAGATTGAGAGGTCAATGCAATTGATTTATAATCAGTCCTCCTAGCAAGAACACCCAATTCATGAGTTTTTAGCTTAGAGAAAAGAACATCTACAGTAAGGTCACTCATGACAGTTGATTCTCTAATGGATGTAACTTTCATCTCCCAAATAGACATGTCCAATGCACCAAGCAATTGTCTAGCATTAGTAGCCTCATCAAAGAAAACTCCAACAGCACGTAAGTTGCTAAGAATCTTATTGAAACGTGCAAAGAAATCATGTAGGGACTCACCAGGCTTCATCTCAAATCGCATATATTCTTTCTTGTATATATCTTGACGAACCTCTTTGATAGTGTTTGAACCCTCATGATAATCACAAAGAGATTTCCATACCTCATATGCAGACTTGAGATGGATCACACGGAGGAAGCCACTTCTTCCCAATCCTTGGATGATCAAGTTTCGTGTTCTACAGTTTGCTTCAACATGTACTTCATTTGTTACATTGACTTGATCATTATCAGGAACTTGATATGGTTTGTACACCTTCTCCCAGATTGCAAAGCCCTGAGCTTGAATATATGCCTCCATCTTAGCTTTCCAAAATTGAAAATCAACACCATTGAAAACACAAGGTTTTGTCGAATACCTATCCATCGCTACGGTTTCTAATCACCGGTTAAGATTAATTAGAAAAACCTTGCTCTGATACAACTTGTAGGATCAAAATATACCGATCTAGCAATCAGAGGGGGGTGAATGATTGTGCGGAAGCTAAAATCAAAATTTTGGCTGATTACACCCCAATTTAAACTCAGATTGCTTGAAGACCAGTTCACGTAGTTGGAAGACCAGTTTACGAAGTTGGGAGACAAGTTTATGAAGACGAGTGACCAGTATAGTAGTCTGGGCGACCAGTAGAGCACTTGGGCGACCAGTAGAACACTTGAGCGACCAGTTTGAGCACCTGGGCGGCCAGTAGGGCACTTGGGCGACCATTAGGACACTTAGGCGACTAGTTTGGACACTTGGGTGAGCAGGTTGGGCACTTGGACGATCAGTAGCGCACTTGGGCGACCAGTTTGGCACTTGGGCGACCAGTTTGGGCGAGCAGGCGAGCAGGTTGGGCGAGCAGACTCACATATATTCACTAAAATAATAATTCCTAAAGATCCAACCGTTGGATTGACATGAAATGTTAACTGTAGAAACTAGACGCAATCCTAAAGCTAACAAAAAAGGAATCAGGTTGATCGGATCTACGGATCTAAAGTTATGGCCTTCGCAACATGACTAAAACAATTAGCGATCTAACAGCTGGGCGACCAGACTAGCAATCTGGGTGACCATGAATTACAAAGATCTAACCATTGGATTGATATGAAATTTTAATTGTAGAAACTAGATTCAATTATGAATCTAACCCAATAAGAATCAAATCGATCGGATGTACGGATAAAGAGATATTACCTTCGCAATTGGACTAATGCATCTAATGACGAGGAAACGGAATTTCACCTTCAAGCCTGTGACGGACCAAACACCAGAGAGGGCTTTAGTTGCCACGGATCAATCTCCTAATCACCAAAAGTAAGATCATGTACAGATCATCATCTATCTTCTAGTTGACGTGATGCATGCATGCACGAATAATCTTGATTTGTTTTTTTCACACTGTGCAGCTGTCAAAACTCACGCAAGAAAACTCATCCACACAGAGATACTTGGATTGCAAGATTGATCTTTATTTCTTTTGTCTAAAGTACTCCCACACAAGAGTACAAACCATAATTCCTTGCGCCAGCACAAAAGCACACAGGAAAAACCACATCAATAAATAGGAGACACCTCCTCCTATTTATACATAGCAAAACACAAAGATCGAATACAACCCCACTTCTAACATGGAAAGAGTTCGTATCTATCTGTACTTGGCCCAACATGGCCAAAATCAAATCCTTGCACGCATGAACAGCCCACCTGCTGCGCATACGTGACTAACCAGCCTCCATGTATATGTTCTCTAGCCCGAACGTCCCGCATGACATCCTCAACCACCAAGACCTCGATTCCTCCCTGAACCTAGTCTCGAACCTCAGTTCCTCCATGAACCTAGTTCCGGTCCCGTCATCAACCACGTTCGCCCTCGAGCAACACCTGCACATGAATTTAATAAACAACGCGTCCGAGCACAAGTCCACGACTTGACTCAAGATTACTCCATGCAACCACTCACACGAGTGCATTGCATCAAGCAAAACCATTATGCTATCACCAGCATAATCAAACGATCATTTGAGCACAAGTCCACGACTTGCCTCAAAAACAGTCCATGCAACCACTCACATGAGTGCATTGCATCAAGCAAAGTCCATCATGCTATCACCAGCATAATAAGCATATCACCATAGCACATGCACAAGCATCACACATGCCATAACCAAAAACACTTTACAATGCCAATTTCACTATTCAACCAATTTTTCATCACATGATCTCACAATCTCCCCCTTGATGAAAACATTGGCAACACAATTTGGAAACGAACATTGGCATTTACCTCACAATGGCAACACCATTTTTAAAAGAAGTAAAGTGACCAAAAGACAGAAAGAGAAATCTCCCCCTACAAAGAAGAACAAAAATCTCCCTTATCTAAAAAGAGATCTCCCCCTATCAAAAAGAAAGACTCCCCCTAACAGAAAGAAGAAATGTGTGTGTGAATGTGCAATGTGTGACCAAAAATCTCTCCCTTTGACTCCAAAATTTCTCCCCCTTTGACAATAGGTTCATCAAGAATGCAAAACGAGAGCAAAAGAGAAACTTTTCCCTTTTTATGTTTGTTGTTTTCCTTTTTTTTATGTACTGAGCATTATGATTCATACACAAATATAACAACTTGATCACTAAGTCATGCTATCAATAGTACTTGTACCCTCAAATCTACACATAAACAATGTAGAGTAAGCATAACTAGAAATCAAGTACTATTACTGATTTTTTGCATGGCATGATCTCCCTTTCTCAACAATCTTAAAACCTAAAAACATTGAATTTTTGTGCACTTTATTTGTGCTTTGAAAAACTGATTCATTACTTTGATTGCAACAATAACAATTGCAAGGAATTACATGCACCATCAGCCTTACTTTTCAACCATGCCAAGCAATCACAAGCTTAATGTTTCATGGTTTCGGTTATACACAACTTCTTCCAAGTTCATATCAAAATGCAATGATAAGCAGTCCCGTAAAGAAGAAGTGCGATAGTACATAACCTTGATCTTGCTTTTATCAACAATCACTTTTTGAGCTTTAGCACTTAACTTTCATATTTAGCACTTTTTCGAGCAGGATCAAGATAGCCAAGAAAGTTCAACCATGACAAGATTTATGCTATCACCAGCATAGTCAAACGATCATTTGAGCACAAGTCCACAACTTGCCTCTAAAACAGTCCATGCAACCACTCACATGAGTGCATTGTATCAAGCAAAGTCCATCATGCTATCACCAGCATAATAAGCATATCACCATAGCACATGCACAAGCATCACACATGCCATAACCAAAAACACTTTACAATACCAATTTCACCATTCAATCAATTTTTCATCACATAATCTCACACTTATATACATACATAGACGACAAAGAGCATTTGCAAATTCATCACTTGCCGAGCTGCTCTCCAAGATTCTCCACATCACACAAGAACTGGACAAACGCCGCCTGCGACGTGCCTCCTTCCTCCAGTAGCCGCCTCGCCTCTTTCTTCGCGCCGCCACTCGCGTCTGAGCTCCTCCCTTCCTCGGACTCCACAACCAGCCTCACCTTGGCCTCCACTTCGTCGGCCTTGATAAAACCCGCCTGTACCCTCAAGCTCCACCGCGACGCCCATGTCCTCCGTCATGAACACCTTGTTCATCTTCGCTCCGCTTCAGGCCAAGATAGCATCGGCACCCCGCCGTGATGCCCTCAGGTCGAGTTCCACCCGCAGGCGTGAGGAACGCGCCGGTCGGCCGGGTGGCGAGCACGCCCACCGCTGGCGCCCATGACTTGACGACGAGGCCCTGTCCTGGTCCGCTCCAGAACCCCTCCGGCAGAGCGCGCCGAGGTCCGGCTCGGGCGTTGCTCAAGGAACCTCTTCATGTCGTCGCTGCGGTGGCGTCGCGCGACGGTCCACGAGAACTGCCGTTGCGGACTTCTCGAGCCAACGGTGATCTCCTTGAGCTGGTCTGGAGAGCACGCCTTGCTTCCGGCGAGGAACACGACGCCGCTGTCCGGCTGAAGGCGTCGAGCCACGCGAGGCACCGTTCCTCTCCGCTTTGTCCTCATCCTTAGCGCTCTTGCCGACCAAGGGCCCGATCGATGATCGGGGCAACACCCGTCCGGGGACGCAGAGAGGGCCTCGAGAGCTCGCACCGCCCGCTCTCCAAGGACTCAACGTGTTCACCAAACGCCCATGGTGTCCGTGTTGCGCTTCAGACGTCCGTCATGGTTTTGCACATCTCGTCCTCCGGGTGCTCGAGCATTTCCTTCATGAGATGAGACGCGGCATCGGCGAACGCCAACGAAATTGAGGCGTGTCCCCAGCTCCTTGAGCCCGCTCGCTCGAGGCAAGCAACGCCGGCGTACTGGTTCTGACGGACAAGACCGAGGCGCCGAGGCGAAGAACGTGTAGACCGCAGAGGCCGAAGCCAGCAGACGTCGATGGCGTCGACGCAGTAACATGTCGATGACAAGGAGTGCAGGGCTGCGGGGATGGAGCGGAGGAAGGTCTCGAGACGCTTCGTTGTCTTGGCGTATGAGCTGGAAATTGAGGACGAAAGGGTGCTTGCCGGAGGCGGCGAAGTCGGGAGCAGGGAGGGGCGGGAGGGCATGAAAGGAGATGGACGGGTTGGTGGCTGCAATGCGCTCGACAACGGTGGCGCCGGAGTCGGACGACTTGTAGGGCGGCTCGAGGAGCACCACGGTGACGTCATAGCCGTACTCGAGGAAGGCGTTGGCGAGCTCGGTCATGGGGACGACGTGGCGACGCCACCGCTGGCGTACAGGACGACGGTCTGCTTCATGGCAGCTTTCTTGTCCATGCGGAAGGAAGGTGGCTAGTTTATTAGAAGGACTTGGGCCAGAAATGGAAAATGTTGTGCAGTGGTGCGCGCGACTTATAAACGCGGGCTGTCTTGCCGGAGAAGCAGAGCAGTTGACGAGGTTGAGTCGATTAATAATAGAGAGATGATCAACATGGAAATCTACCTTGGAATAACTGGAGGTCGGGAGCAGTTGACTTGTGTCTTGCGAGGTTGGGACTTGGGAGTCAAAGATAAGGGGGATAAATAATAGAGAGATGATCAACTTGGAAATCTACCTTGGAAAAACTGGAGCGGGAGGATGTCTCCTAGCTGCTTCATGCTTGGATAACTGGGTACGTTTTGGAAGAAGCAAAGACTTTGCCATGCAGGTTTGAGTAGTCACTACAGACGGCCTTTGGATGCTAGTGCATACCTCGTACGGCTGCTTTTATCCAGAGTTGGAAATCAACTTGAGCACAGCCTTTGGCGGTAGCGTTATCAACTGGAACTGGAAGATACGAAGGGCTTTGTTTTTGTTTTTGATTCTGAATTTTAGTATCGAAAGTAAAATAAAAAATAAACAGATTGATTTTAGGAATCGATTCACAATCTAGTCCACCTATATGCACTAGAATCTACAATCCATTTTATATATGCTTCTAGTATATCTTTTAGAATCAGCTTCTCTACACCTACTATCTATAATTAAGAATTAAAAGCAAAAACAAATAGGCCCAAAGTATTGCAAGAAGATTCCATTGCACATTGGCAGCATCACTTTTTTCTTTTCTTTTTCTTTTTGACGCGGGACATTTGCATCATCACTGAGGTAACCCACAAACAATCTCAACCGAAGCATAACACTTGTTTTATAAACTAGTAGAAAAAAAAGGACAATAACAAGTTTTTGGGAGATATCTGGATTGGTGATTGTTCTTTGGCTATTCAATTTCCGAGATTATATGACCAAAAAGGATGTTACAGTGGCTAAAGTATTTGATGAGGGGTGGGGGTCTATAAGGTTTAGGAGGGTGCTGTGCGGAGACACGCTGCGGCAATGAAGAGAATTACACTGTGTCTTGGTTGCTTGCTTCCAGAGGTCGTTTCTCTGTTCTTTCCTATTATGTAGCGTTTAAAACCCAACAAGGGGGATTTCCTCCTGAGTTTTGGTGGAAATTTAAGTTACCTTTTAAAATAAAGGTGTTCATTTGCGTGGTGGCTTATTAAAGGGTGTATTAGACAATTTATTGAAAAGAATCTTGAAACAATTGACCACCTGTTAATTCAGTGCCCACTTGCTACATATATATGGGTTGTGACCGTATGATACAATGCGCATTTGGTTTTACACATCTGCATGGTTCAACTCCTCTTCTCTTGTGAAAATAGGAAACTGGCTGCAATTGGGGTTGGTGGTGTTCTTTAGGCAATATGGAAAACGAGGAATGACGCTTGTTTTCTACGAAGATATCCTCAGGATCCTACTCAAGTAGTTTTCTTTGTGTGTCATTGGACTGAGTTTTGGGCTCTCTTGCAGAAAAACAACAGCGCGAAGCTTTACAGTAGGGAGGCAAGCTACTATATGGCTGGTGGCGTCTGAAGCTTTTGGAAGATCGCAAGGATGGATCCACTGTTAGGGGTGAAAACGGGTCGGATATGGGTGGATATTGCTCTTCCCGTATCCTAACCCATATTTTTTTCCCGGATTCGGAACCGGATACGGGCTAGCCGGATCCGGATACGGATCCGGATAATTCGAGATACGGATACGGGTCGGATATGTGACGGATTCGGGTCGGGAACGGATAATGCACACATACATAAAGTAATATATGCTGAATCAAACCACACGAATACATGACAGTAATAGTAAGATATATCTCAAACAAATCCACAAGACCAATAAACATTCACAGTACTCAACAATATGCATTACAAGATCCATTCTTCATATCTAAGCCACAAGACCAAAGTACTATAGATGTAGTCTTAAGTTCCTGTACTTATCATGCTGGTAGACTGACATTTTCATGCACAAAAACAAGATATCATGCATTTGCAAAAATACTTTTTACAGTGCACAATCATTTTCTGACATTCATATGACAACTCTGAAGTCTGAATTCCATATGCTCTCTTGAGGAAAACCATGTGAGCGACAAATGTTAAAAGTTAAACATTGTAAAGCTTGGAGCACATATTGGTTCCAGTCTTTGCAGTCAAAAGAGTCCATCTACTTAAGAATAAGTTCCTCGCAGACATTAATTTGGTTAGTGCGCTATGGTATCTACTGATTTATTTGATGTGCATGGGGTGGTAAATCTCTAATTTGTTTGACTTCTCCACAAGTTCAGAGAACAATGGCATCTATAGCTTTCACTGCGCAGCTTTTCTGCTGATTATTCCCCAACCAGCTAATGCAAGATGCAACCATCTACCAGGAATGCAGTACTTACAAATCAAATGCAAGGGCGCTGGAGGGAGCAACCACCGGTGCTTGGAGGGAGCAGCGGTGGCGAACTGGCGACTGGATTGGGGGGAGTAGCCGCCGCCTAGACCAGAGGAAGCAGCAGCCGCCTAGACCAGAGGAAGTAGCAGCCGCCTAGACCAGAGGGGGAAGCAGCACTCGTCGCCTGCCGATCTGGATATAGCAGCAGCCATCGCCCATCGATCTAAAGGGAGCAGCAGCCGTCGCTCGTCTATCTGGGGGAGCCGCCGCCGATTGAGGGGGAATCGGCCCGATTCTGGATGAAGCACGGAGCTGCAGCCTGGAAATTTTGGGGGAGTCGCCGCCGATCTGGGGGAGCCGTCGCCGATCTGGAAATTTTGGAGGAGTCGGCGGCCCGATGGTGCCTGGCCAGCCTGGGGTCGGCCGATCGGGAGAGGGGAGACTCAAGAGTCAAGGATCGAACAGTTAGCCAGTTAGGGTTATTAGGTATTCCCAATGTGATCGAAGTTACGCCGGGCTTTCCTCGTTGGGGCGTTGGGCTGGCCATCTGGCCCAATCTAACCGGATATCCGGATAAAAATACTACTCGATATCCGGATTCCATCCTAGTTTTTCCGGATATTAGGCATCCCGAATCCGATCCCAGATCCGTATTTAAATATTCGAATCCCAACCCGGATCCGACCAGATATTTAAATCCCGTCCCGGACCGACCGGATCCGGTCCCGGATAGGGCGGGAAAAACCCGACCCGTTTTCACCCCTATCCACTGTGTGACGACTGGAGAATAGATGATTGCACAGATACAAGATTTTCTGGACATGATTGAAAAAACATTCATCGGAGCTTTTTATTTTTGCTATATTGTAACATCCTGAAAAGTAAAGTAATATAAAAATGAATATTTTAAATTTGAAAATATTTATTTCTGAGTTTCTTGGCATTATTGGTTTTATTTGAATTTCCTTTGGAGTTTTGCATTGCATGAAAAATCAAATAAAGAGAATTAATGAATGGATAATGATAGAAAGATAAAAGTAAAATCTTGAAAAATTTATGTTAATGTTTTTAATCCTCAGGTGAAACTTTTTACCAGGTAACTTTTATTTTACTGCATGGTAAAAATAACATTAATGATGAAAAAGACAAACTTGACTAGAAACAGTGCATCATTCGAATTAATGAGAAATATTGAAAGTTTATCTGAAGCTGATAAAATTACCAAAGCACCCTTTGTACAGGATTTACCTCCGGTAAAAATATCAAGGATTCACAAGGTCGGATAAGCCTCGAAATAATTCAGAAGCGAAGCTCGAAATTCGAAAATCTTAATGTCGAATTTTTATAAAATCTGGAGCAATATCTTAAGCTGAAAATTTTACATAAGAACAAATAGCTCAAATTAATTTGAAAAACAAAGTTTCAAAAATTTTACAAAAGATTTGAATCATCTAGTAATTCAAATACTGAAATGGAAGCTCGAGTATCTTTATCAAAGTGTCGAATTTTCATTAATTAACCGTAAGGTAATTTAGTCTCAAATTTGTACAGAAGATTACCAACTCCCAGTTGACAAGAATAAAAATCGGCACTAGAACCACCAAGCCGGGTTTAATTCTTTTGGTCATCTCCATTCATCGACCCGATGGACCAAAGCCCCACTCGTCGGCCTCGTCTGGTCTTCTTCCCCAGCGCCAAAGTCCCCGAGCCAAACCTCTGTCTCCGTCGCGAGCCGATGCAAACAAGCCCAAGTCCTTGCCTCAGGATATCACGCCGAAGCCTCAACCAGATTCATTTCACCTTGGGAACCACCAGAGATAGTGCTCCACTTCCCCTCCACTACTTCTCCCTTCTCCTCAAGCAGCGCAGGAAGTCCTCCCCATTTTCGCCGAGCCAGTTCACTTCTTCTTCCTCGTTTTGCCGTTCTTCTCTAGAGAACCGAAAAGGGGGAGACCACCAATTCAAGCTCACCAGGCGGTAATCCTTCAATTTGATTCACTCCAGAGCTTCTCCATACCTTGTGCTTTACTGATCAAGCACCAATTTCCCTTTTCTTAGCCGTAGCAGTGCCGCCCCCTTCTGCTCATCTCTTCCAACTCCGGCCACCGTGGGCGAAGCTCCTCGGCGTTTCTCCAGCCGAACCAAACCCAAAATGGAATCCTTGGCATCCAATAATGCTTAAATCGCTACCGATTCCATCTCTACTGCCCTTGGTTGCTCTCTCCATTGCCGCCATTTTTTTGCCGCTTAAGCTCAAATTGCCAAGGCCATTCGCTCGTCTCGTCGAATCAACTCCCCTTTGGGTGCGGCTCACGTGCCCTTGCCTCCTGTGCCCTCGCCGTCGCCGAGAAAGTTCTTGGGGCGCTGTCGCCAATTCCACCCGCAAGGCCCCCGCTCTCTTGTCTCTGCGCGGTAGGGCGACAAGTCGAACCAGAGGTAGAAGAAGAATAGAAATTTGAAAGAGCGTTTTCTCTTTGGTAAAGCGCCTTTTGATTTTCCAATGCATTTTCAATTCGAATATATTTCATTATTGAATATCTTTTGAAATATTAATCCAGTTTCAACATAACAAATTCATATATTCATCTAAAATCGAAATAATCTAAATATGTAAAAGATTTAATTTTTGAATTACGTAATTATTATTCAAATTAACCTTTGATTATGAAGCAAGTATGGGTTATAATGGAAACTTGTGAATAATAAGTAATGAAATGATGAAATCAGTATTCATGAGATTTTAGGATTAGGATGTATTCAATATATACAAATACATTTAATTTTTGAACTAAGTTTAATTTATTTGCTTAGCAACCATTAGTAAAGTTTAATATGGCCATTAATAGAAATGAGTGTATAATAGTTCATAAAATCATATAAGAAATGATTATGTGCTTCTAGGATCTTAATAGGCCTAATCATGCCGAGATATTAAATATTTGGAACTAAGTTTATGTATTGCATTGTGACCATTAACAAACCTTAGTATGAACATTAGTAAGAATAGTAGCATGATAGCTCATAAAATGGTAACAACACTTTGAATAGGTTCCTGGAAACAGCAAGAACCCATGTATGCATAAATACTCAAAATCAAACTCAATTTGCATTCTCTTAATGAAAGAAAATGTTAATGATAACAATAAGTAAATAGATAAGCTATTGCAATTAAAGCTAAAATAATGCCAAACCAACTTTAAATCATTTCTAGGATTGTTTACTGCTAACACCTGAAAAATGAATTAAAGATCATGTATATTGTAGTTGCAATCACAATATCAAGTTGGCCGATTTAAGGTTTCAAATATGATCATTTAGGCTATTTCAGTGATAGATAAAATAACTCGTCTAAATACCAAAATCAGTAAAACTAGTTTAGAAACACTGTACAAAGTTTATACTACCATGATCTGTAAAAAGAATCTTATTCCATTAAAGTTTGCATATTAATATTGTTAGTTCAAAACCCTTAAGTGTTAACCTTTTGTTTCACTTTCCTGCCGATTCCAAATAGTGTAACCTTTACAATGCTACTTAAGCTTTTTCAACAATAAATATAATGTATCAGCCAAAGCCTAAAATTTATGGAATTAGCTTAGGATTGTCATACAAAGTATAAATCGTCTTATTATGAAGAAATGACCATATTTCATCGTGTTTTACGTACAAATCCAAATAGCTTAAAACCCTTAATCGTTAATATGTCATTTCCCCTTTCTTGCCAATTTTGAATAGTGTAGTCTTTAAGTGTAGCATGAACCATTTTAGCGAATAGATTATAGTCTCGCCCAAAATCCTACAACTTAAGGAACTAATATAGTAGTGTTCTTCAAAGTATAGACTACCTAAATAGGAAAAGATAATCTCATTTCATCGTGATTTGCATATTAATCTTAATAGCTGAACAACCCTAAGTAATCACATTGCTTTAGACCTTAATATGAATGAATAAACTTTAGGTATAAATAAGGAAACCTGTAGTTAAGTTATTTTTATCACCAGAACCTTCTCAAATATCATGTAAATTAGTCCAGTAGCCTAAATCAGTAGATCTAGCCAGCGTAAAGCTAATTCTAAACAAAATCAATTAAAGATAAAGAACAAATCATTCATTCTCTAACATGATCGTTTAAGCCTTTTCATTAGCTCGTAAGCAGCTCGTCTAAATCTGAATTTAGTAAAGAACAGCCTAGAAATGATCTTCAAGATATAATCTACCGTAATCTAAGAAAATATTCCTATTTCATCTTGCTTTGAATCTGAATCCTAATAGAGCAAAACCCGTAAATATTAAGGATTGGCAAAATCTTGCTATGCATAGTAAAATCAATGACCCTTGTAATTCATGATTAATTCTATTAATCCAACCAATCTTTGCATCTTGAATTCGTAAAATAAGATTAATAAATTCATAAAAGAGCAATCCCTATTTCTTGTGAAGAGTTTATTTGTTTTGCTATCTATTTTCTTTTTACCCTTATTGAAGTTAGTATTTTGCTGTATTTTCCGTTGATCGACGTGTAGAACCCGACGTCTCTATCTTCTTCATCGTCGTCGTCAACCGCCATCCTCATCTTCACCGTAAGCAATAATTAAGCAAGGCAAGCATCCTTGACCATATTGATCCCAGTATTTTATATTCCTTTTGTGCATCAAATTGTTTCATGCATGCGTTTATTTTATGTAAATTGCTATCTTGTGGATTTGGTAGGTATACCTGTTGTCTCGTGAATCTCCTTGGATGATTATGAACATGTGAACCTTGATAACCATAGATTGAGGATAGGCATTACTTAATGTCATCTTGGGTATATGCGTTCATATTATTCATGCTTAGCCATGCTTTAGAATCAGTGATGTAAACGATCAGATTAAAATTGTTTCCTGAAAACATTTGAAATGGCACTGTTGGTTGCGGATAGTTTGATTAAAAACCCAAAATAAAACTATGGTTTGACGCGGGCGATTATTGGCACTAGCCGGATGTGCAAAAAGGAAGTGCACGTAGTGTAGGGTGAAGTATTGCCCGTGTCGGATTAAGGACCGAACATCGTGTTGTATGATCCAAGAAAATCCGTACAAACCACAAGTCTTTGGGATGGGGCAGCCTTAAACCGATTAAGTTATCTAGTTTAACTTTGCATTTTGGAAGGCAGTAGTCGCGGGCTCTCCTTTTAAGGTTTGCTCGACGGGGTGCCCACACCGAGGTGTTGGGAGTCACACTTGCCAACACAACGGTGTACGCCATACTTGGGAAGTTCCAACATTTCTATACTCTGAGTTCTTCTATCATAGTATGGGCTCAACGTCCGTCATTTGGTGCAAAGTTAACCTAGGTAATGTAAAGGTTTTCGTCATGAACATTAAGCCATCGCGCTTACGCTTGGATGTGAAGCGTGTGGCAAAAAGAAAAGGTCATGTCTTGTGGGTACAGTTGTACACCTCTGTAGAGTTTAAATCTAATTGATTAGTCGTACCCGCGGTCATGGGTGTCTTGGCGAACTTGCACGAGTTAAATGTTTTACTATTTTCAAAAGGGTTGGTATCATTTGTTTTGCAAAGCGTGTTTTTATGTCGAAGAAGTGGCATTGATGGAATTTCGAGGAATGTGAATGATTAAATCGCTCACGTCATGGAGGACCGTGAGTGTTACTTATGCTTTATTTATTTGTTATCAATCAAATGCTCTTACAAATTCCGTTTGCAAATAACTTGATTTACAAATGAAATTCGTTTTATGCAAATTAAGCGTAGTAGCCTTTCCTTTGAAATGGCTCGCATGTATGATAGGTTTTGCTCAAGTCTTGCGAGTCTGAAAGTACTCACCCTTGCCTAATTATTATGTAGGTGGTTTAGAAAAGCGAAGCTTGAAGTTGTTAAATCGCAGTTGCATGGATCCTTTCCGTGGTATTTCTAAGGTTTTATGCTTGGTCAGTTGCCTGCGGGATTGGATGGGTACACTACAAGGTTTTGCTTCTTTGCTGCTATTTCTCTGAGTTGTATTATTTCTGTAATTATTCGTTTCCGCTTAATTAATATGTTGTATGGTTGTGATTCCAAGTGTTGAAATGTGCGTGCTAGCTACTAATCCAGGGACTAGTACTGCGAGCACATTAGATTTCCATTTTTGCATTCTGTGCTAAAATGGAGGTCGTTACATATATATACTTTTTTATATGTAAAATGAGTATATACACAAATTATGCTATAAAAAGTGGATTTTGGTGAAATTTTTCAAAGAACTCACTTTTGAGTATCTTATAATCATTTTTAGTGTATGCTCAAAAGAATAAAGAGGTATAATTTTTTTTATTTAAGTAGTATATGCAAGGTAGGAGTATGTACATCCAGGAGTATGGAACCATTTTCCTATATATACACACACACACATATATACACAAATGAGACTTGTGTCGAGGTAGCATGATTTCAAATGCTCGGATTCGAGCCAATTTCGGGTATATTTTTCAGCAAAAATAAGTTCTAGGGTATATGGACACATTTAGATCACATGCTTCAGCTGATATATATATATATATATATATATATATATATATATATATATATATATATATATATATGTGTGTGTGTGTGTGTGTGTGTGTGTGTGTGTGTGTGTGTGTGTGTATAATCAACACAGAACTACAATCAAACTACCACAAAAAAAGACAACTCTAGTTTGAATTTCAATTCAAACTTGTTTGGACGCGTTACACTACTATAGAAATGGTCATCTCAGTCGATTCTTTTTCATCATCTAAGTCAGTTCAGTTTTGGTGGCGATACAAAGTCCTTAGACTGTGATGACGAGTGGCTATCACTATCGATTTTCGCCTGATAGAGATATATCCTTATCAGGGTCAGTTTCGAGCTCGAAACCAACCCAAAAGACTAATTATCTCCATCGGTTCAGAGAGTGGAACTGATGGAGATAATACATGAATCTCTATCAATTCCACGCTCAGAACTAATACAGATGTCCTTCTGATCTCTATCTGTTATTAGCGTTGAACCGATAGAGATTTGTGTATTATCTCTATCGGTTCCACGCTTGGGACCGATAAAGATTATACGTCTCCATCGGTTCTAAGCGTGGAACCGATAGTGATAAATCTCAGGCTATTTTTCTAAAATTTCACAGATTCACAATATTTCACATTCACAATACACTCACGGATTGATAAATTCATAATTATTCACAGATTAATAGTATATGCACAATTGATAAATTCATAATATATTCACAGTATACTCATAGATTAACAAATTCATAGTATATTTACATTCACAAAACTGTTGACTGTTAATTTATGGATACATACTCAATACAAAAATCAATAGTACAATCCTCTAACACAACTCTCCTTAAGCAACCTCAACGTCCCAATAGAAGGCTCTTTGCCCTAAGCAATTGCATCTAGAATACCATAGAGATTTTCCACTGATATAAGGCACATACTTCTTGGCACAAGACTAGTAGCTTTTATAACCAACTTGTGTCTAAAGTATTTTCTATTAGGTTACAAGGATACAATAAACTAGTTAAAATAATTTCATATGTCATTATATTGAGAAGATATGATACCACAAATATCAACAAGCATATATTGAGAAAATAACGCAACAAGGGTGAAGAGGAAATCCAAGAATTGAAGACGGAGACTCAAAGATTTTATCCCGAAATTCAGATCCTTGAGGGGATCCTATGTCTCCGTTGAGGCGGCACTAAGCCGGGGTCTCTTTCAACCCTAATCCTCAAGGTGTTTTACAAAGCACTCACCGATTTCACTTTCTTGAATCCTTTCCTTCCGGAGGTGGATTCAACCTTCACAAACTTCCGGAGGCTCACCACACAAAGCTTGGGAGCTCACCGGCAACTCCTATCCGTTTAGGAGTCCTCAACCTCCAAGAGTAATAGATCGGTGAGAAATCCGCAAGAGGATGAAATCCGGTGCTCAAGATGGATCTTAGCAAGCTTCAAGCTCTCAAATCTTGCTTCTTTCTCTCTAATGGATCCACCCTCAAATCTCAAGAGGAGAGAAGCTAGGGCTCAAGGAGGAAGAGTAAAGTGCACTAAATGATTTTGAGTGAGAGTTCTTGCTGGTAGGTGGGAGGAGATGGGTATTTATATGTCTCCCAAAACTAGCCGTTTTAGCTCAGGTCTGAGTAAATTCAGATAGTCCGAAGTTTAGTTCAGACACTCCGAATAGGTCAAGTCGAGGTAACAAAGGACCCAGCTCGGATAGTCCGAAGATTTATTCGGATAGTCCGAAGTATTCGGATACTCCAAATGAAACTTCGGACAGTTCGAATAGGACTTAGCACGAGGAGGAAATTTTCTGGTTTAGATAGAGGGGGTCTGCTCGGACATTCCGAGTTGAACTTCGGATACTCCAAACATAATTAGGTAAAATGCTTTTAAGACTTGAAATTTTGACACTTTTGCTGACTAAGATCCATCAGTGAGCACATAGAATCATACTATAGCTATTTTTCGTCAAATCCCTTTTTATAGTACGGCTATCCTTAGACTCAATAAAAAGATAAAATAGATTCATGGTATCAAGTCTAAAAACCGTCTTTTTCTCCTTTGTTTTGAGGGTGCTCCTTTGCTTTTAGATTTATCATCGGAGACAACATTTTGTTCACAGAGCTTACAAATCTCATTAGTCCCTTAATCCTATTGTCATTATTCACCAAAATCCTTATAGAGCCTAGATGCACTTTCACTTTCTTTAACGAAGGAGCAAAGCGCGGCACATGGCGTTCTGGGATCTGTGCATCCATCATAGCAGCCTTAAAATAGAAATATAATATTAGATGGAGCCCGATCATACTAAGAGGTGAAGAAATAAAAGAAATTGGAGTATAGCGTTAACCTGCTCATCAAGCAAAATCAGATCGAGTCATAGTACTTTGTCAGGTTTGTTCTCATCTACATATTTTGAAAATCGAGTGACTCTAACACACACTCGCCAACGTTGTTAAGGCTCTGAAAACTATAGAACCAGTATTAATTTCAATGGAAAAAACACAGGCACCGGTGAATATAACAAATGGTTATGGTATGGCTAAAAAGATATGCAGTAGCAGCGAATAAAAGATCAGGCTAAACGGGGTGTGTAAAACAAGATCGTGAACATGAATAGACTTCGGGCTGATCATATGTCTAGCGAAAACGCATGTACATCAGAACCAGGAAACAGTAGCATATGAGGTACGGGAGCACAAAAACAGGAGCGCTAATGCTGCACAAATTAATACAAGGAGAGAACCATACAAAGTAGTGCACAGAATAGTAAGAAACAAGACAGTAACCGCATGCATCGAGTAAAAAAATAGAGAGTAGTGATAAGAACTTGCATCACATGCTGCAAATGAATGATAAAAGTAAAGAATGAGTATACGGCAGGCCAACTCCATAGACAGCACAGAAAAAGCATAAAATAGAAACATCAAATAATTTATACCCCCAATCGACGTAGAAGGACTATGGAGTGGCATTAGAGGGACGATACATGAAGAACGGTGTGGACAATCTACATACCATAAAAAGGGGGATCAGGAGGGAAAATAGAATAAAATAGAAGAATGTTGGCTTTTCAGGAAGAGCATCTATCATAGAACAAAAGGAGTAGTAGGTCCTTATAAAGCATATGCTAATATCTTAAACTAATTAGTGATGACGAAGAACATATACCATGGATAGGACAGTCGCATCGACAATGCGACGCGACCACAATGTCCATACAGATTGGCTACATCACGACCACAAAAGAAACATCTAACGAACTACGATAGGCCATCCCTCTGGACAAAGATGAATATTTTCAAATAGAAACAATATATCATTTGGAAAGAAAATTGTAATCCAGGTCAAGATGCTGCAAGGCACACGCATCGTGTTTTAATTCTATTGGAATATCGCAGGACACAACATCTTCTTGAATCAATCGATCGAAGCGCAAAGAGAGCTCGTAGGTCAACACGGAAGTACATACAGGCAAAAAGGTAAATATCGATGAATTTTTTTAAATAATACATTTTTATTCAAAATTTCAAAAATATACCACGGAAAAAAACAATTATAGAAATATACCCATGTCGCCCGTTGGTTGGGCGAAACAGAGATATAACCCAACCAGCAGGCGGCAGAGGCATCATCGGCGGATGGGCCAGGCGACGGAGGCCACGTCACCTCCCGGCCTCCTGTCGCCCATTGGTCGGGCGACAGGGGGGCGCACGCCCCTGTCGCCCGTTGGTGGGGTGACAAGGGCGATTTAAAGTCCGCCGGCGTTCTTGTGCTCATTTGTGCGAACGGAGGATCTGAGAGAAAAAGAAAGAAAGAGGAAGAGGGGAAGAGGAGAGAAAAAGTGGGAGAGGGAGAGGGGAAGAAGAGAGGGAAGGTTCTGCGTGACTGTTTTGAGGTAAATCTTGGTTGTTTAATTTTTTAGCAGTAAATTATGGTAGATTAGAAATAATTTTAGATCTAGGTAAATTTAGATTAGAAATTATGGTAGATTATCTAGATCTAGCGAATTTAGAAATAATTTTAGATGTAGGTGAATTTAGATATAGCAAATTTAGAAATAATTTTAGATCTAGGTAAATTATGGTAGATTACCTAGATCTAGCGAATTTAGATGTTTTTTACGGATAGGAGTATCTCGATATATATTCATGGAAATGTAGTTAGATCTAGGTAATCTATATGTTACGAATGTAGATGTTTTTTATGGATACAAGTACGTCGATATATATTCTTAGGCATGTAGATGCTTTTTACGGTTAAGTCTATATTTTTGTAGCATGTAGGTATAGTTATGTTCGGTGTCACAGTGTTTTTTACGAAAAGTAATTAATTCGTTGGTGAATGAATGGATTCGCAGATATGGCAGAACGAGTTCCATTTAGAATCTATTATGGAGAAGGGGTTGTCATGTGTGGTTTAGAGGGTGCGGATCTAAATGCTCGCCGGTATGTGGGACGAAGTTTGAGTAGGGTCGAGGCGCACATTTATACGTGTTGAAATGGTTGTATTATACTTTTGAGATGGAACAAGAGAAGTGCAGATTGAAGGTATTTTGCCTATGTAGTATGCTAAACGACACTGTTCTTTGGGAGCTAGTTGAGTGAAGGAACTACATCGTGGAGATCATATGTGAGGCGAAACAGCGGGATGGAATCGGGTGCTTTTAGTGCAAGCATATGACAGGGATGTTGCTCCCCAGCATAAGTTGTACGCCGGTGAGTGTAGTCAGCCTCAAAACGAGCTCAGTTTCGGTGACACTGAAATTGGGGAATCTAGCGTGAGCAGCATGTTCAGCAATGCAACGAAGACATCATTTGCGAAAGTGGTGAACATATTGAGTTTGGGGAGGACGATGAAAATGTTGGACAAGAAGCGCGGGGACAGGTGGACAAAGGTGAGCAAATTGATGAAATAACAGCTAGGATGGAAGAGGAAGACCGTGAGTACAAGAGAAGCGAAGTGGAGGGCAGCGATGACTCGAATGAGGAAGATGGAGGTGCGGAGCTGCTTGTGCTAGCCGATCGAGCACGCATCAATTTGATAAGTGGTTGTCAATGAAAGCAACGATGTACCTTGGCGATATAGTGACAATGAGGTTAGGCCTAACGGTATGTGCGACAAAAGAGCATGCGGGGATCTTTGTGAAAGATTGGGCTTTATCATTAAGAAGGACTTTCGGGGTTAAGAAATCCACCCCAACTTACTCTGACGTGGTGTGTGAGATCCATGGGTGTCCATGGAGAGTGCAGCGTACAAGCCAAATGGGGCATCCATTGGCTTTGTTTGAAGGTTGAGCGAAGATAGTTGTATGGTGAGAAGCGATGATGGCTCACAGGAACCTGTCATCCGGGTATGTGACTAACATCATGTATGCAGAGATAGTGGAGAACCTGAGTTTTGAGCCCCATACTATTATCCGAGCAATCGAGAATAGATATCAGTACACAATTAACTATGGAAAGGCGTGGAGAGCGAAACAGAAGGCATTAGAAATGAGGTTTGGAAAGTTTGAAGACTCGTACCATAACCTACCCGCACTACTTAGTTGCATTCAGGGAAGAAATCCTGGAACCTACTATGATTATCAAGACTGTCCGTCAACCAAGTGGCCAACTAAATGGCATCTGAGGAGAGTGTTCTTCGCATTCGGAGCTTGCATTAAGGCGTTCTATCACTGTCGTCTATTGTTGTGCATGGCCGGTACATTCTTGACCGGGAAATACAGACGGCAAATATTGACAGTTGTGGGCGTTGATGGAAACAACCAGATTCTGCCTGATGACTTTGCCTTTGTAGAAAGCGAAAACTACGGGAGTTGGCTGTGGTTCCTACGGAACTTGAAGATCGGGGTGGTCAAAACTCGTCAACATGTGTGCGTCTTTGCATGAGCGAGCATCTTTGATGCGCTTAGTGCTATCAACCAGTTGCAAACAGGGGAGGAGCCATTTCCATGGTCCGACTTGCAGAGTCGATGGTGCATGAGGCATTTGGGTGCAAACTTCTATAAGCAATTCAGGAACAAGGAACTGATGAACATGTTCAAAAGACTATGTAAGCAGAACCAGGAGAGTAAGTTCCGAACTCTACGGAAAAATCTAGACGAGCTGACAAGAAAACACAAGGAGCAAATGAATAACACTACTGGCAGTGGAACACAGGAGTGGCCCTTTGAGTTGCTGGATCCACATGTTGATCATCGTCACCGTGCCCGCTTCGCCCTTCTTGTTTCCCGAGGAGGAGGAGGGACCTCTGACTTCGGCGTTCTTCGACCTAGGGTACCGCGTACCCCTGGACGCTCGATGAGCATTGGATCCCCTGGTAACATATCAGTATTTAAATTTATAAATATGTTTGTTCTAGCGTTGTACTGATCTTAACTGGATGTTTTTGTTTCTTAGGCTTCGAGCTTCAGGGTTGCTGCCCCTCGCCCGGATGGTACAGGAGATGGGTCACCGGTTTCCCTTCGACAGGTCTCTGATCACCGCTCTGGTGGATTGGTGGAGGCCAGAGACGCACACTTTCCATCTCCCTGTCGGGGAGATGGCGATCACTTTGCAGGACGTCTCCTACCTCCTGGGCCTCCTGATCGCCGGTCACGCTGTGGTGGCCCAGGATGTCGATCCGACGTGGCGCCAGGACCTGCTTGCGAGGTTCGAGGGTGTGGTACCACTTGCTAGGTACCGACCCTTCGAGAGTACTCACGGGCCGACACTGCGGTGGCTTCGACAGTTCGTGGTATGCAACTAGCCTTTAAATCTAAATTGTGCATACTGCTTAAAATAACAATTGAGCTTTAATTTACAGGCGTCGGAGATCGTCGAGGGTGTGAACGAGTACAGGGTCGACCGCCACCAAGAGGCGTACCTGCTGTGGCTCTTCGGCTGGTGCATGTTCACAAACTCCCATGGGGATAGCGTGGATAGGCACTTCGTCTAGTTCGCGAGGCAGATCGCGGACGCACCCCTCGATGCCGTGCCGCAGTACTCTTGGGGCTTAGCTGTGCTGTGCGCCACGTACCGTGCGCTCTGCGATGGGTGCACACGTCTCGCCGACGAGGCAACTTTTGGAGGATGCCCACTGCTGGTACAGCTGTGGGCATACGAGAGGTTCCAGATCGGGCGGCCCGACATCGACCTACAGCCTCTTGACCACGCAGCCGATGGCGACATCAACGGTCCGACCATGGGCGCCATCTGGTGCCACCGACGGGTAAGATATTGCAATCATGATTTTGGTACTTTTCCTTTAACTTTTGTGAGTACTAACGGTTATGTTCTTTCGTTACTACAGCCTAGGAGGGCACACAGGACGGTGCGGATGGGCTACCCACAGTTCATCACTGCGTTCGACCACCTCACTGAGGATCGTGTATCTTTGGCGCCGTCTGTGACGCAGAGGTTCAACTTTGTGTGCGGTGGCTGTCCACCCTTTGCACACAGACCCACAGATCTTGGCTCATGCGCGTCGGTTCCTCGTGTTCGACGTCCAGGTCGAGGGCTACGCTTTCCATCGAGTGATAAGGCAGTTTGGTCTCTGACAGAGTTCGGTGCGCGGCAACCGTGCGATCCCCACGACCCACACGTAAGTTCCCTGCATCGATATTTTTATAATTATTATTGTGCAATGCCATTTGCTAACGCCATATTTATTTCTTATCCACAGGCAGACTAGGAAGGGCACACCTGGGACTACCCCCTGGCACGTGCGTATGGCGCCGTGGGTTGAGGAGTGGGGAGGAGCCCTGGAGGGCGTCCACCACGAGGTTGCGCCAGTATGACCGTGAGCGTCTGCGCGCCTACGGCGTGGTACACTCCCCGTACTCATCTACGTTTGGTACATGTCGACCCCGATCCTCCTGCACACGTTCCTAGGGTGAGAGACACGTACCTCGCCCATACGGACGCGGCTGTGCACAGTTCGGTACGTTGCATCCTATCTGTGATCTCATGTAATCTTAGTTAGTAACTGTGCTAACTAATTCGTAATTTACTTTGCAGAACGATGTGCTGCTCCGCTACTACGAGGAGGCAGGGAGCTTCCTCTCTCGTCTGACCGGCGAACTTGAGGTGACGAGAGATGAGGTGACCTCTTTGTTGGTGAGGTTTCGGGAGAGCGCGAGACGCGCCCTTGAGTTGGCGGGATGCCACACCCCTACCGATGTGGCCACGGTGTGCCGCTTGGCAGAGGCAGGCTGCGAGAGGGGGAGCTGATGGGCACGCTGGAGGTGAGTACTGAGATGCACTTTTCACGTATTGCAATCACGTATTACAATGCTCTCAATAATTCTTCATTTACTCTGAGCTCACGAGCACAGTTCTTCCAGCGTATAGCTTCACACTGGCGACTACGAGGACCAGGGTGATGATCCAGAGCAGAAGGACTAGCAGCAGGACGAGGTAGTGGGGTTCCTTGTCGATCCATATGAGCTGGATCATCACAGTGCGAGGAGCACCACCACCACGCAGCCTACTCTACTCGCCGTCACGCCACACCTCCGGCTAGACCACAGAGGGTCCACAGCAGCGACGCGATTGGCGTACACGCAGGCCACGTTCGGAGGAGGCTGCCTGGCCATGCATGGTGCGCCGAAGCGGGGCCGCCGGTAGTTTCTTTTAATTTTTATTGTTGGTAGTATACTATGTACATTGTAATCGTTCTAAATATACTGTACGAACTATTTTATTTGCATTCTTCATACTTTTAATCTTATGTATTTAGTTAATTCTTTCATTAGCTTTGTCACACCTAGCAGATTGGACAACACACACCTAGCTGCTTCGTCAGAATGATTGGACAATACACTGCACCCCGCTTTTCAGACTGAAACGACAACACACTACACCCCGCTTTTCAGACTAAAATGACAACACGCTGCACCTCGCTTTTCAGACTGAAATGACCTCATCGAGGACCACGTCACTGTGGCCATGTGTGCCTCTTCCGATTTTCGCAACTTCGTGCCGGGGCAACGTCCGGCCAACTTGCCCATAGATGAGTGGTAGCGCGCGTTGTGTAGATCACTCATGATTTTTTTAATAATTTTTGGGCCATATCCAGTGGGCTCCGTGAAGCTACGAAAACTCCTAAGTGGCCACGATTTTCACAACCCCTAAGCGGTATCGTGGCCGCGAGTGCCTTTTCCGATTTTCGTAACTCTGTGCCGAGGCAACGCCCGGCCAGGTCGCCCATAAATAAGTGGTAGCCCACGTTGCGTACATCACTCGTGATTTTTTTCATAATTTTTGGGCCATATCCGGTGTGCCCCGCGAGGCAAGGAAAACCCCTAAGTGGCCACGATTTTTGCAGTTTCGTGGCCGCGAGTGCCTTTTCCGATTTTTGCACCTTCGTGCCAGGGCAACGCCCGGCTAGGTCGCCCGTTGATAAGTGTTGCCCACATTGCGTAGAACGCTCATGATTTTTTTTGTAATTTTTGGGCCATATACGGTGGGTCCCGCGAGGCAAAGAAAACCCCTAAGTAGCCACGATTTCTCAGATCAGAAGTTACAGTGGAAAATAAAGTAGACCACACTTTTCATTACGACATAAAACTAGGATGCACATCACGAACAAGGAAAATAATGGTTACAACTTCACGTCTACTGAGTGGATCGAGGTCACTTCCCTTTCGCCCATGCCTCCAGTGGGGCTTCTCTGGCACGACGTGCCCTCTCTTGTTTCATCTCTCTCTCGGCCTCCTTCTCCTCCGCTTCCTTTCGACGTGCCTCCTCACGTGCGGCGTCACGCTGCGCTTGAAGCTGCCGCCTGAACTTCTCGTCCCGGTTGGCTTGATCAAGGAGTCTTTGGCCTTCGGGGTTGATCTCTATGTCAAACCATTGCTCAAATTCACACAGTGGCGGAGGCGACTACATGGAACATAAATTAGCAATGTTTCACTTACAAATATTACGAAACACGTATATGATTCTTACCAGCTGGCGATTCTTTAGGCTCTTCTCCAGCGGGCCGAATTCGTAGTTGCGGCACTTCCAATACCTCCTCTTCCAAGTTGAAATTTCTCAGGAGTGGACTAGCCTGTAAGGATCTCCGCACAGACACATCGGTGGAACAACTCCGAGCAGTCTGAAGAGGTCCTATGCAGCGATGTTCTTGCGCCACTCCGAAACACCTCCCTCTTCTTTCGCCTTCGCCTTTCCCTTTCCGCTTGCATGTTTCGGCATCTTTTTCTACTTCGTTTCTCTCTTCTTTCCTCTCTTTTCTTCCTTCTCCTCTCCCTTTCTTCTCTTCTCTTCTGGTTGATTGATGAACATAACGATTTGGTTGATTGATGAACACAGCGATTATTGGTTCTTATAGGCAGGAGCTTCCTGTCGCCCCACCAACGGCAACAGAGGCCGGACCATCGGGATGCCAGGCGGCGGAGGGAGTGGTGGCGTGGCCTATCGCCGAATCCATCCGTCGACGATGCCCCTGCATGCCTGTTGGTTGGGTTATATCTCTGTTTCGCCCAACCAACGGACGACAGGGGTATATTTCTGTAATTATTTTTTTCTGTGGTATATTTTTGAAATTTTGAATAAAAAATGTATTATTTAAAAAAAATTCAAATATCGATAGCCTTACAATCTGAGGTCACCGTGTAGGCCAAAATACTGGTGAGATAAACAGAGAACCAATATAAGAGAACAAAGGCGAAAAAGGAAACTTCCAAGGACGTAATCGCAACAACCATAAATTCCAAAGATGAACTGAATCGAGACTATGAACCAAACTAAGTCAGGGAATCCACGGAACCAAAAACGACATCAAGCAAGCTAGATAATAGGCAGACACATATATCCAACAAAATAAGCAATCATAAATCCTAAAGATAAGCTCTGTAGGGGTTACAAACTGAACTGGGACTATGAACCAAATTAACAGCCAGACACATATATCTAACAGGACAAACAACCACAGATCCTAAAGATAAAGCATGCGTGAGCTATGAACTGAACCAAGACTATGAATCAGCTCTGAACCTAATCAAGACTACGAACCAAATTAATGAACTAAATTAGTCTAGGGAATCCACGGAGCAAAAACCGACATCGAGAAATATGGATAAAAGCAAAAATTGACATCCCAGACACGTAGATATAACAGAATAAACATTGTTCGGGTAAATAAGGAACCGGTATACTAAAAAGAATACACAATCTAATAACAAAAGTGACAACAGCAAGCATCATGCACAACAAATACGGATAAGGAAATAAGTAACCGGACAAATTAGGAATCGATGTGACAAAAAGAGCACACATCGTTGTTACCTTCGTTCAGCAGGCAGACAAGATGGGCGCGGAAGACACAATCGATACCAAACGATGGAGCGTCGTGGACCTGCATCCAATAGGGAAGGACATATGGCGTAAGAACAACAGGTGCAAAGCACTACTGTCTAAATGGAAGAGACGAAAGCAAAAAAACAAAAAAACCAGTGCACCCACAGAGACAACAAAGCGACAAATAGCAAATGAATAGGCATAAACAAAGAACATCTGATTGATTGCAAAAGTGGCCAAGATTAAGAAGAATCGGAAATAAAGACGTACCAAGAACCAAAGGACGCAAAACACAAGACCGTGAGCAACAATAAAGGAAAAAAAAAAGGAAGCAGGAGAGCACGAACAACACGCAGGGAGTCCAGAGACGCAATCGTTTGAAAGAGAACGCGAAGATAGGAGCGAGAACCGAAAGAACTAAACTACTGAGAGGGCGAGCATCGTGAACTGCGACCCGAGAGTTGAAACACAATCGAAAGCGCCGACGCCGAAGCGCCATACCAGAACGAAATCAATTCGAATCGAGAGCAACCAAACCAAAAACACCTACATAAAAACAAAAGCAAAGAGCCGAGTGCCGATTAGAGATCTAGCATAGCATCCTAAATAGTACGCACAAAGAAAAGGAGGAAATCACAACAGAATGCTAACGGTAAAAAGATCAACTAAAAAACACAAAACCCAAGAGCATAGCCAAGAGAAAAAGATAATAGAGAAAGCACAAGAGCCCAAACAGTGTGCACGGAGGTGGGGAGCACAACCGTTTGGGAGAGAATGCAAGGCCAGAAGCAAGAACCAATAGAATAAAACGATGAGCACGGCGATTGTCATGGACTCTGGTCTAGCAGAAGTTGAAACCCAAGCGAAAGCGAGGACGCCAAAGTAGAAGAAAAGCAAGCGACATCGCAAATGGGCAAGGGAGACGCAAAAAGAGTACTCAGGGCAAAAGAGGCAAACCAAGGCACAATCGGGGGCTAGGCACGGCAGGTGCACTAGCGAGGACAAACCAACGGGCGACACGCCGCACCAGCTGCAGGCACGACATTCAAAGGGGTGGAGGGGGCAAGAACAACCGAGCGCGGTGACGTACCATCGGAAGGAGAGAGGGCCGAGGGGATCGAGACAGCAAGAACGAAATGGGCTAGCCGAAGAAAACCAAACGAATTTAACCCACGTTCCGTGAACAGCCGCCGAAGGAAAAATCAGTGGCAAAATTGAAGCGAACAGAATGAGCTAGGCGAAGAAAAGCGAACAAATTTAATCACGATTCGTGAGCAGCCGACGAAGAAAAAAATTAGCAGCACAAGTAGCCAGAATCAAAGCGAACGGCGAAGAAAAGCGAACGAATTTAACCCCGATCCGCGAGCAGACGACGGCGAAAAAAATCAGTGGCGCGAGCAGCCGATGAAGAAAAAATCAGCGGCGGCATCGAAGCAAACGAAACAGGGAACGGAAGTCGTGCAGGATCGCGGACAGGGGGAGGAAATGACTATAGCTCGTACGGGGATGTTCCAGGCTCTTCCCAGCGCAACATATATGGTCAAACGAAGCAAAGGACGGACAATAAAGCGGGCTGATAAAAAAAGGACGGCAACACATACGGGACTCTTTCGGAGGGCTCCAAATTTCTCGGCGTAACAGAGGTACCAGTAATAATAGCGTACTACGCTGCACCGTTCTGTAGAGTCGATAGGATCCGTCGGTAAATCCATGGAGGTCGTATTTTTTGTTTTCATATTTGTTTAAAAAAATAGGTCGTTAGCTACAAACCTTCAAGGAATCTACGTTTTTTTTAGAAAACCGTGGTTACAATCCGTCGTCTGATAAAGTTTGTCGAATTTTCGATTTCCGCATTTTTTAAATAAAATAGGTCGGTAGGACTCGCTGGCGAATCCATGGGATATTACAAACCTTCGATGAATCCGCGTTTAATCTACGGGTTACTATAAATTTTCGACGAATCTGTGTTTTTTTTAGAAAACCGTGGTTGTTTTTTTACGCATTTCGGGATATTTGATCATTTTTTTTGTTTTTTGTGTTTGTTAAAAAAAATAGGTCATTAGGACCCGACGGCGAATCTATGGGTCGCTATAAATCTCTGGATGAATCTACGTTTTTTTTAAAAAACCCACGGTTATGACCCGTTGGCAAATCCATAAGTTGTTATAAACCTTCAACGAATCCGTGTTTTTTTGTCGATGCGTGTTTTATTTAGAAAATTGCAGTTGAATCCGTGTTTTTTTTATTTTTTGTGTTTATTAAAAAAATAGGTCGTTAGGATCCGCCGACGAATCTACGGGTCGCTATAAATCTTTGGACGAATCTACTTTTTAAAAAAAAAACCCCACGGTTATGACCCGTTAGCAAATACACAAGTTGTTATAAACCTTCGACGAATCCGTGTTTTTTTTGTTGATCGTGTTTTATTTAGAAAATTGCGGTTGAATCTGTGTTTTTGTTTTTTAAAAGAAAAGTCGGCCGTTTTTTTATGTATTTCCTTTTTAAAAGGTCGTTCGGACGATGGGTGAATTCATGAACCGCTATAAACCTTCGACGAATCTGGTTTTTTCATTTTTTGTTTTTTTGTGTTTGTTAAAAAAATGGGTTGTTAGGACCCGCCGGTAAATCTATGGGTCGCTATAAATTTTCGAAGGAATCTACATTTTTTTAAAAAAATCCCGCAGTTATGATCCGTTGGCAAATCTATAAGTTGCTATAAATCTTGAACGAATCTGTGTTTTTTTTTTGTGACGAAAACATTTTTTCCGGGTTTTTTGGGTGACGAAAACATTTTCTGCGTGTTTTTGGTGGCGAAAACATTTTTTCCGGAAAAACAGAGAAAGGACCTAGACGTAAGAAGCAGGGGTCTGTTTGTTATTTTTTTTGGACCTGTTGCTATCCTAAAAAATTAGAAAAGGGCTTGTCTGCGATTTGAACTTACGGGAGGTCTTTTCCGTAAAATACCGCGCCAGGGACCCAAATGCGAAGGAAAAAACTATCTTCCCTCACAAAAAATCGCGAAGAATCTATTTGTAATTCGGAAGGACTTATTCGTAATTTGAAGAAATGGAGGGCTTTTAATAAAAGCGACTTGAGGCACGTGGCCTCTCGATTTCTCGCCAATTCCTCCCAGTATAAAGGGTGTAGCCATTGCTAGCGATAATAGCGCTTCTGTTCTGCTGATTCAGAGAGTTGATAGGACCCGTCAGCAAATCCATGGGGGTCGTATTTTCGGTTTTCATATTTGTTTAAAAAAATAGGTCGTTAGCTATAAACCTTCAAGGAATCTACGTTTTTTTTAGAAAACCGCGGTTACAACCCGTCGTCTGATAAAATTTGTCGAATTTTCGATTTTCACATTTTTTTTAAATAAAATCGGTCGGTAGGACTCGCTGGCGAATCCATAGGATATTACAAACCTTCGGTGAATCCGCGTTTAATCTACGGGTTACTATAAACCTTCGACGAATCTATGTTTTTTTAGAAAACCGTGGTTGTTTTTTTACGCATTTCGGGATATTTGATCGTTTTTTTTGATTTTTGTTGTTTGTTAAAAAAAATGGGTCGTTAGGATCCGCTGGCGAATCTATGGGTCGCTATAAATCTCTGTACGAATCTACGTTTTTTTTAAAAAAACCCGCGGTTATGACCCGTTGGCAAATCCATAAGTTGTTATAAACTTTCGACGAATCCGTGTTTTTTTTTTCGATGCGTGTTTTATTTAGAAAACTGCGGTTGAATCCATGTTTTTTTTGTGTTTATTAAAAAAAAATAGGTCGTTAGGATCCATGGCGAATCTACGGTCGCTATAATTTTTGGACGAATCTACTTTTTTAAAAAATCCACGGTTATGACCGTTGGCAAATACACAAGTTGTTATAAACCTTGACGAATCCGTGTTTTTTTGTCGATCGTGTTTTATTTAGAAAATTGCGGTTGAATCTGTTTTTGTTTTTAAAAGGAAAGCGGTACCGTTTTTTTTATGTATTTCCTTTTTAAAAGGTCGTTCGGACACATGGGTGAATCCATGAACCGCTATAAACCTTCGACGAATCTGGTTTTTTCGGTTTTTGTTTTTTTGTGTTTGTTAAAAAAAATGGGTCGTTAGGACCCGCTGGCGAATCTATGGGTGCTATAAATTTTCGGACGAATCTACATTTTTTAAAAAAAAAACCGCGGTTATGATCCGTTGGCAAATCCATAAGTTGCTATAAACCTTCGACGAATCTGTGTTTTTTTTGTGACGAAAACTTTTTTTCCGGGTTTTTTTTGTGACGAAAACATTTTTTCCGGGAAAAACGGAGAAAGGACCTGAACGTAAGAAGTAGGGACTTGTTTGTTGTTTTTTGGACCTGTTCGCTATCATGAAAAATTAGAAAAGGGCTTGTTCGCGATTTGAACTCAACTGGAGGTTTTTCCGTATAATACCGCGCCAGGGACCCAAACGCGATGGAAAAAAAATTATCTTCTCCTCACAAAAAATCGCGAAGGACCTATTTGTAATCCAGAAGGATCTATCCGTAATTCGAAGAAACGGAAGGGTTTTTTCGCAAAAACGTGTGGGTTGACACGTAGCTTAGGCTAGGAGCCGGCAATCTTTAGCTGTATAATGGGTGCAACCATTAGTAAGAAAAAATAAAAACAAGTCGCTAAGCACAGAAATGTCACCTACATGTTCACGAAAGAAAAAATTGAGCAATAACATGTATTAGTGCCATCTTGCAAAATGTGAGCTCTATATTCCCTACAGACAACAAATACAAGGCAGAGCAGCATAGCAGATAGACATTTGTGACATTTATGTGAACACAATAAGCACTCTGAGTGGCCTACCCTAAACAGGAAGATTCCTCCACACAGTTCCATCATTCAGGGAACAACGAAAAACCAATGTTATTAGATATATGCTTTTTAACCTAAATGGCTATATCCAACAATAGGTACAAAAGGGATTTTACAAACAGGAAGTACTGTTTTGAAGATATGGAACAAAATCAACTTATTCTATATCCTGCAGGTTGCTTTACAAGATAGAAGGGGTGATGAAATTTACAAGTAGGCCTGGCAATAAACTTATGGATCAATCAGCGGAATGCTTATGGTTTAAGCAGCATAGAGGGATTTTTTTTGGGGGGGGGGTTGAGAACTCATGCCTTTGGCATTGTGAACATTATGTGAATAGGTAGATTACAGCATGAATACCTCAACTGGTCTGCACATGTCCTCTCTTATGCACTGACCTTCACCTTCAGTTTAACACGGCTTCACCTCTGACTCTACCCATGGCACGCCACTGTAGTATTCACCTGTGTCTCTCCTCACCAGCATGCTGTCAAAACTGAGACAACCAACATCAAGAACAGCCACAAGGGAACAACTATCAGCTGTGGATGGCGCCGAATGGTGCACACCAAATATTCTAGCAACACAAGTCAACACAGTGCCATTCTTTCGGTGATTCGTACCTACCATCTAGTCAGGAGACAGGTTTTGCTATCGACTCAGTTCAAAAATAACCTATCTAGGAAGAATTAAACAAAGTCTCCTTAACCAAATTAAAAATGGAGAGATTATTGGCTATGCCAATAGCATGCTCCCTATGTTATTTGTTAATATATTGATGTTTAATTTAATAATCAGTGGAAGAGGTTTATTTTCAACTATATCAAATTTTTCCTGAACCTTTCTTTTCATGGATTGTGTATCATATTTGTTTTTTAGGTGTTGTGCAAATTAGCAAAACAATACGTTAAGAAGGTTACTAACCCGGAGAAGATGATGAAGCCATTAGGGTTAATCGGTCGATTGATGTTGATGTCGGTGAAGAATGACAATGTAGATGCCCGCTAGCTAGCGATCTTGTGATGAAGAAGAAAAGGAGCACCGTGATCTTCACGGCGATGGTTAGGGCCTTCGGTAACCTTGCGCCAAACCCTTGATCGGAAGGGATTTTCGGGTGGATGGATAAACTCAAAATTAAAGATTAAGACTATTAATCACTTGAGTGTCGGTCTCCTCCTTTTAAAGTGGCGCTGGTTATCGGGACCAAAACTAGAAAGTAATCTTTGTTGCTCCCGATCAGAGAGCGTCATAACTGGGTCAATCCCAAAAATTTCGGATCTTCCTTAATTTTCGGACTTTCTATTTAACTGAAGATCACAACTAACATTCTCCCACTTGATTGAAGGTTAATATCATAAGTCCATACTTAATAGAATAGTACGCCAAGATAAAGTATTACAACGATTAATCTAAGCACCGCTGCAACCCCAGAATCTATAGTGCATCATTCTATCTCGACAGGATAATTAATTATTTCTTAACGGGAGTTGGTTTTATTCTTATGGTCCTTGTGTGCAGTTTGTTTTCATTTGTCATCATGTGCACTTTAAAAGTGAAAAAAAACTTTGTAATTACCAAAATCGAAGTTTTGAGATCTCAATTTGTCCCAGAAGTATAGACTATCAGTAAGTCCTATGCCGGCACTAATTTTGAGACAAGCCTTTAACAAGGAATCATTAAACTAAACATGATACATGAACTTATATATATTAAATATGATACTAAATTCTTATAGGCTAAACTTCAATAATTTGATTCTGGATTATATCTTTCACAACGTCATGTGTTTGGCAGCACAACTTGACATGTTGTTACTTGAAGCAAAAATTGCACTCTTACATAATAAATTCCAGGATAGAACCTTAAGCCAAAAATAATCTTTCTTATTCTTAAACCACAACAACCTATTGTGGGTTTCTTATTATCTAATAGTCTTATGACATGCCACAAGTCTGTTTGCATCATTAATGACGCCTTAAGATATTGACTAGAGCTATTCCACAATATGACTCTTTCTGCAAGGTTGAAGATTTGACTTGATGTGGATTTCTTAATATCAACACACCTTGCATAATCTGTTTCTGAATAACCCACAACTTTATGATTATCAGACTTCTTATATGTGAGCATGTAATCATTAGCACTTTGCCTATAACGCAAAGCTATCTTTAGTAGTTTTCTAGTGGTCCAGTTCTGGATTAATATCTGCCAAGTATCCTGGTTACAAACGTTAAATAAGGGCACATACAAACTTAAATATATATAATGTTTATGACAGCGGAACATAAGAAAAAACTTGAGTTGCCCTTAATAGTCGGAGTAAACTCCCTTAATATCGGACCTATCTCAATGAATCTTAATAGTTAAAACATGAGAGACATCACCAAGACAAACTTTAATTAACAGAAGAGAAAGTAAATATATGGGTCTTAAACATTAATGTCCCTATTGCTGATAGTCAACAAGGCATCGTTTATATAAACAATTAAGTCTATATAAACAGCTAAGATGTAAAATTTACTCCCACTAATCTTAAGGTTAAAACTTAAGATATCTTTATGTGAGACTCGCATTACCATAAACTCTAGAATCAACTGGAGGTGGAACTTTAGAGACAAAGATTGCTATTCTTTTAGACTATCGGCATTGGAACATAAGCACGGTTATGTCAAGTATAGTTTACCTTGCCTCAGAGCTCCCAATAGAATCAATATTTCTTCAAACTCAGTGGTACCCTTTAGACTGGATGGAAGCTTGACAATCCAAATATATAAGTATCTTAATTAATTAATAATTTTTTTATGAGTGTAAGATATTGATATTAATTATCTTTAATACTTCCATCTATTAAACTTATTGACAAGGAGAGTAACTTTAATGGAGTAAATAATTTGTTTATGGGGTTTATGTCTCACATAATGAAGCTTTTCTTTTCTTAATGAGATGTTCCATTCTCACCCTCAAAATGTGGTACAAGCGTCAATGCCACAATTTCGATGAACTCTCATAAGTATTTTACTTTTGGTGAAGCCAATAGAGTTAACAACATACTTAATACTCCCCAAATAATTTATAAATGTGTAAGCAAATTACCTTTTATAATGAAAACATAAATTACAATATTAGGATGGAGGGTGAAAACATAACTTAGTACTGATGGAAAACTTCCAACAGCTTCAACATTAGCCTCCTATTCATTCTCTAAGGCTTCGCTTTAAACTTTCATAGTCTTGAGGTAATGTTGGCAGCATAAACATAGTCTTCTATCTTAGTATTTAGCCAACTTTCTTTATGAATACACACATTCATGGGCACAATCATAGTTCACTTCTCATTCTTCATTCTTTATTATTGTTGTTACATTCTTTATGAATGACGTAATGAAGTGAATTAGAAAGGCTCTAATAATTTTTTTATGTCCTAACTCATTGACTTTGAGCACTCTTATGATTAGTATATTGGCAAGAACTTTTGAGAAGCTTCATAATATTTTTCTATTATTGTCAGATAGTCATAATTTAACTGGAGGATTGCTCCCCCAGATCCTAAATTCTATGATCAAAAGGGACATTTGCTTAAATTGCTCTCACTTGTCATCAGAATATTGAATTCTTGTCAATGTCTAAGTTATTAGATGCTTCTTCTAATAGGAGCCAATCATCAACATTATGTTTGTGTGCGTAATCAATAACCTCAAGAATAATATGCTAATAAATTACTCTATTTCTTATTAGGGTACTAAAAAGAGTCGAAGAACTTATGGTTGAACTGATAATAGGGATATAACACTGATCATTACTTAATATCCAAAAAATGTGAATGATTTTCTATCATGAAATTAACCCTACGCTGATCAGGTTAATAACATGCTAATGACAAAACTTAACAATTCTAATTCGCTTGACCATTGGACAAAAACGAAGAACTTAATATGAGAAAAGAATCAACAGTCTATCTTAGCATCACATTTTTGCAGAAAACGAAGAATAACTGGATTCACTAATGGGGATGGCAAATGATCACAATCATGTTGGTCAGTTTGTAACCAAGAGCCATAAAACGTAATCCTTAAATCAACATAAAATATCTAACTAAAACTTCTCGTCGGTTCCATTTTGATTAGAGAAGCTATGGGAATGACACATGACTATAATCAATTTTGGTTGGAATATAACCGTATGTCACAATATAATCCCAAAACATGACTACAGTTCCAAACCGTATCACCTTTGGGTACATAATAGAAAAGAACTTAATCCATGGGAATGGTATACAATTGCAATCAACTTTGGTCAGAATGCAATTATGGCCACAACATAATCCCAAAACTTCATTAAATCTCTAACTAAGGCTTCTTGTTGGTTCCATCTTAATTAGAGATATCTTAATAATAATGCAATCTTTATCATATAAATGCTTGAAAAGACTCAATAACTTAATTAATATGAGAATTAATTAAATGTCACATGACCCATAAAAGACGTTGGTCAATATATAGTCATGAAGCATTTAATTAATCATAATCACATTGTCTCAAAATAGAATACATTAATAAGAGACAAAATTAATCACATGATCAAAATTACTGAGCATTAGACATCAAGTACTTAATTGCGGAAGCGTAAACAATTAATAATTAATGAGCAGTAAATTAAATACTAAATTGAAAATAAGTGAGAAACATAAGCTTAGAATTCAGGGCATAAGAAATTACAACATATATGGAAATATAAACAATTCAGACAAAAACATAATACTTAATTAATCACATCTTAGCTTATTCCCGGAATGTACTAAAACGTTATTTGTGGCCTACCTGAGAAATCATTCAAAAACCAGCCTAAAACTTATGCCTAAAGATGGGCTCATTAATAATGCAATTTGGAAAAATGTAATCAGTAAATATTGAAAAATAAATGTCTTGCATGAAAATTAACCCTGTGTTGGTCTGATTAATAATCATGCTAATGACAGAAAAAATTAAAGGTTCTATTTCGCATTACCATTGGGCAGAAATGAAAAAGAACTAAATTATCTTATGGGTGATACATATTCATAAACAACGTTGGTCAGTATATGATCATGGTCATAACATAATCCCAATTTTAGACATTAAACAATAATCTCTAATTAAAATGGAACTAATTAAAATTTCCGTTGGTTCCATTTTAATTAGAATAATACTATAAATAATCATCATGTAAAAATAATTACAACATCAATTAATTATCCCAAGAAATTAATCATAAAATTAAACATAACATGAATGTCCAGAACAATTAGTTATAAAAATTAAATATAATACTAATGCCCAGGAATTAAATAACACTTCTTGCTAAATTTAAAAGACTGAATGAAACAAAATTAAAGGGGCTAAATAATTAAATCCTGGCCCAAAGTCACGCGGCCCAGCACCGGACCGCGGCCCACCATCATGCAGCACTGCCCGAGCCAGCGCAGTCGCGTCTTCGGCTCAAGCGACGTGCAGATCAGCCCAAAAGGCGGCACGACCCAGCAAGCGTAGCACAGCTCGCCAAAGAGACGGCCTGAAACACGCGAGCTAGCCCCGAACGCCGACTCGTTCAAGCCCACGTGCAGCCTACACGCGACACGAAACGTCGGTCGCCAATCTGGAATGCATGGTCGCGATGAAGCTGAGCCAGAGCAAAAAGCGCGCGGGCGGGGAAACCCTAACCCTAATGCCATTCGCCCGAAAAAAATCTCAAGAAGAGCGGCGCCATGAGCGCGAGAACGGAGCAGCAACGACGGCGCATGCGCGAGTCACACCCGCAGGCGAAGCTAAGGCCCGCGACGGCGAGCATGGCAGCGGCGACGAGGAGAACGATCGGAACAGGTAGGCCCAAATCCCCCTCTTAGATCTTTAGGTTTTTTGATTTGGTTCGACATTTTGGGGAAAACTTTGGGAATTAGGGTTTTGGATTTGGGAATTTGGGGATGAACTAAGGATTAGGGTTCGGATCTATTCTATTCCCCTCCTTCTAAATGCTAATACAATCCGAAACGACAAGAACAACATCAAGACCGAGATACTAAGGATCCAAAACCGGGCTTAAGGGATCAAGATTAGACTAGCTTGGCTCTGATACCAAATGTTAGAATTAGGGTAAACTAAACATGAATATTTGCTAGTCTAAAGCATGATCACCAAAACATAATTGTGCGGAAATAAACATAAGCATAAGGTTACTAACCCAGAGAAGATGATGAAGCCATTAGGGTTAATCGGTCGGTTGATGTTGATGTCGATGAAGAATGACAATGTAGATGCGGCTAGCGATCTCGTGATGAAGAAGAAAAGAAGAACCGTGATCTTCACGGCGATGGTTAGGGCCTTGATAACCTTGCGCCAAACCCTTGATCGGAAGGGATTTTCGAGTGGATGGCTAAACTCAAGATCAAAGATTAAGATTATTAATCACTTGAGTGTCGGTCCCCTCTTTTTAAAGTGGTATTGGTTATCGGGACCAAAACGAGAAAGTAATCTTTGTTGCTCCGTCGAAGCCAGCGTCATAGCGAGGTCAATCGAAATTCGGATCTTCCTTAATTTTCAGACTTTCTATTTAACCGAAGATCACAACTAACACAGGTCCTTCTACCAACTCTTTTGCAAAAAACCCCATAGTTCTGCAAAATCACGTATGGCCTCGGAAATTACGTTTAGGTCCTCTCCGGCTCTTTTGTGAGAAAACCCCTGTGGTTTGCATCGATTTGTGTAGAGCTCCTACACGATTTAACAAGGACACCCTCGGGTTTCCGGTAATTCCCAAGAAGGTCATGTGCCCTCTAGCAATTTTACACGCAGGGTCTCAGGGTCCTGAAAATTTAAGAAGAGATTCCTCACGATTTTACACGAGGACCCGGAATTCTAGAAATCCGGCTTATCTCATTCGGCGCCGCGTAGCATGCAGACTCATCTAGTAGATGATTACACCTGAAGATGGAAGAACAAAGGAGTCTGCATTTTGAAGAGCTTTTCTTCAGTGTTTCAGGATTGAGCTGGCAGAAGTTTGTTATGAGTAGTTTCAGTAGCTGGCTGGTTTTGCCAGGAATGTTCCCGAGCGGTAGTTGTAGTTCGTGGTTTAAATTTCTTTGTCGTTTTGCTACTCGTAAGAGTTAAGTAATGTACTTTATTTGGTTGCCTTACTGAAATCGGATATTGTCAGTTACAAAAGAAACAAAGCACATCAACCTGTATTACATCCATCATTGCCATTTTTTTAGAACACATGATTGTCAAAGTTCGAAAGAAAACGATACTAAATTTTATTGTAGTACTACAGTACTTAACGCCAGGTGCCCAGGTGAATTTGCGAGAGGTTGCTACACAAGATTCATCACTTGCCGAGCTGCTCTCCAAGATTCTCCACATCCAACAAGAACTGGACAAACGCCGCCTGCGACGAGCCTCCTTCCTCCAGCGCCGCCTCCGCCTCTTTCTTCCGCGCCGTCACTCGCGCCCTGAGCTCCCTCCCTTCCTCGGACTCCAAAACCAGCCTCACCTTGGCCTCCACCTCGTCGGCCTTGATAAAACCCTCCCTGTACCCCTCAAGCTCCACCGCGACGCCCATGTCCTCCGTCATGAAAATCTTGTTCATCTTCTGCTCCGCGAATAGCGGCCAGCACAGCATCGGCACCCCCGCCGTGATGCCCTCCAGGGTCGAGTTCCACCCGCAGTGCGTGAGGAACGCTCCGGTCGCTAGGTGGCGGAGCACGTCAACCTGCGGCGCCCATGACTTTACGACGAGGCCCCTGTCCTTGGTCCGCTCCAGAAATCCCTCCGGCAGAAGAGCGTCGAGGTCCGGCTCGGGGCGTTGCTCAAGGAGCCTCTTCATGTCGTCGCTGCCGGCCGGCGTGCGCACGGTCCACAGGAACCGTTGCCCGGATTTCTCCAGGCCAACGGCGATCTCCTTGAGCTGGTCCTCGGAGAGTGCGCCCATGCTTCCGAAGCAGAGGAACACGACGCTGCGGTCCGGCTGAGCGTCGAGCCACGCGAGGCACCCGTGCCTCTCCGCTTTGTCCTCATCCTTAGCGTACTTGCCGACCAAGGGCCCGATGCAGTAGATCGGGGGCAGCACCCGCCCGGGGACGCAGAGCGGGTCCCTGAGAGCCTGCACAGCCCGGCTCTCCAAGGACTCGAACGTGTTCACCAGAACGCCCATGGTGTCCGTGTTGCGCTTCCAGACGTCCGTCATGACCTTGCACGTCTCGTCCTCCGGGTACTCGAGCATTTCCTTGACCAGATGAGACGCCGGCATCCGCGGAACGCCAACGAATTCCAGGGGCGTGTCCCCCAGCTCCTTCAGGCCCGTCTGCCTGTGGGCAAGCAACACCGGCATCTGGGTTACGACGGACAGGATCGAGGCGCCCGAGGCGAAGAACGTGTAGACCGGGACGCCGAGTTTCGCGCATACATCGATGGCATCGACGCAGAACATGTCGACCACAAGGGAGTGCAGGCGCTGCCGGGGGATGGAGCGGAGGAAGGTCTCGAGACGCTCGTTATACTGGCGTATGAGCTGGATCATGAGGAGGAAAGGGTGCTTGCTGGAGGCGGCGAAGTCGGGAGCAGGAAGGGGCGGGAGGACATGAAAGGAGATGGACGGGTTGGAGGCCGCAATGCGCTCGACGACGGTGGCGCCGGAGTCGGGCGACTTGAAGGGCGACTCGAGGAGCACCATGGTGACGTCGTAGCCATTCTTGAGGAAGGCGTTGGCGAGCTCGGTCATGGGGACGACGTGGCCGACGCCGCCGCCGGGGTACAGGACCACTGTCTGCTTCATGTCAGCTTTCTGGTCCATGCGGAAGGTGGCTAGTTTATTGCAAGGACTTGGACCAGATTGGAAAAATGCAGATGCTGTGAGTTGTTGGGAGGTGGAGTGGTGCGCGCGACTTATAGCTGCGAGCTGTCTTGCCGGAGAAGAGATTCCATAGCACATTGGCATCATCACTTTTTTTTTTTTTTTTTTTGCGAGGGACATTTGCATCATCACTGACGTAACACACTCAACCGAAGCACAACACTTGTTTTATAAACTCGTAGAAAAAAGGTTGGTATCAGAGAAAGAACAAGTTTTTTTTTTTGAGATACCTCGATTGGTGATTGTTCTTTGGCTATTTAATTTCCGAGATTACGTTGGAGATAACTCAATATTTCTAACTTCTATATCTTCTGATTCTATCTATAGTTTATTAGGAGTCAAGTCTTCTACAACTAGAACCTTTGGCTATATAAGTCAACCATTTGTACTTGTAATCTTAAAGCGATATAGTTCATGGTTTCCCGTGGTTTTTTCCCGTAATGGTTTTTTCATGTTAAATCTTTGTCTTCAGTTATTTGCCGTGCATCTATCCCTAACAAGTGGTATCAAAGCTAGGGTTTTCAGATCACCGTACAGCATTATCTATTTGGGTTCCGCCTCTGTCGCCAGCTTCGGCCTCATCGTCACCACCTCCGGCCAATAGTTCCCACGCGGCTCCTCGTCTACGCGCTGGCCATCGTGCAAAAGTCCATATTACGAGTTCTTCACTATATATCTCAGCACCTCAGATGATGTCTTGGCTCATGCCATTTGATGATTGAGCGTTCGTTTCAGGAGGTTAGTTGCACAGACTCAGACTTTGCTGGGATTATAAATTCCTGAAGGCCCAGATTCTTCGTCTGCTTTATTATATCTATGTTAGATTGACTATTCCAGTCATTCTCTTGATCTACTGGTGGTTTGCTCAATCTCGCTTCATCAGAAGCATTTGGACAAGATTGTTCCAGTCTTTTATACTCATAGTGATTTTTCGCACTACAAGTATTTTGCTTGACTGATCTAGTCTTCCTCATTCAGTAGTCCTTTGGACTTTTAACGCACTTGTATCCTTCGTGCTTAATTACCTTTCAGGGTTTTTCGGAAAACAACTTCATTATAGATTTTGAGTTAGGGGGGTTTGTTGGAGATAACTCGATATCTCTAATTTCTATATCTTTTGATTCTATTCATAGTTTGTTATGAGTCAAGTCTTCTACAACTAGGATTCTTTAGCTATATAAGCCAACCCCCTGTACTTGTAATCTTAAAGCGATATAGTTCATTGTTTCCCGTGGTTTTTTCCCGCAATGATTTTTTCACGTTAAATCTTTGTCTCCAGTTATTTGCCATGCATCTATCCCTAACATAATATATGACTAAAAAGGATGTTCCAGTGGCTAAAGTATTTGGTGAGGAGTGGGGGGTCTATAGGGTTTGGAAGGTTGGGGGGACATGTTAGGATCTAAACATGAACATGATCATCTAGCCTTAAGTATAATCACAGACGTAATGTGGAAATAATCGTTAGACCACTGACCCGGTGATGATGAAGTCGCCATTAGAGGTTCGATCAGTGAAGTGAATGTCGGTGAAGAGTGGTAGAAGTCACGGTGATGGTAGAGCGGTGAAGATGTGCAGCACGGGAACTCGTGAGGACGAAGAGGGACACCGAGACCTTCTTCGGTGGTGGTCGCGAGTCTTCGGCAGCCTTAGCACAAGCTTAGGATTGGTTGGTATGTAAGGGAAAAGCAAAGACTCAAGAGTAGATCAATCATCAAATGAGTGCCGGCCTTCCCCTTTTTAATCTCGCACAGGCTGACAGGACCGAACCAAGTTTTTGTTGGGCGCTCCCGATCAATGCGCACGTAATGTGGGTCTAGCCCAAATTTTCGGATATGGCTGTTAGCCTAGATCACCACTAATATTCTCCCACTTGATCGTAAGGCTAACATCATAAGTCCACACTTAATAGAATAACACACCAAGATAAAGTATTACAGTGATTAATCTAAGCACCACTGTAACCCCAGAATCTATAGTGTATCATTCTATCACCACTGTAACCCCAGAATCTATAGTGTATCTTTCTATCTCGATAGGATAAGTACTTATTCTTAACGGGAGTTGGTTTGTTCTTATGGTCCTCATTTTTCAGAATCAGAGGCTTTCCAATAAACCCATGCCGGCAACATGCTCTCGAAAGAGACTGGTGGTAAGCCTTTAGTAAGTGGATCCGCAAGCATAGATTTAGTACTTATATGCTTGACTTCAATAGTCTGATCCTGGATTCTATCTTTCACAACATGATACTTAATGTCAATGTGTTTGACAATACCACTTGACTTGTTGTTACTTGAATAGAATATTGTGGCCAAATTATCGTAGTATATAGGTAGTGGTTTAGAGATGCTGTCTACCACTCTTAGGCTGAGTTTGTTTACGCTGGAGCTTGAGCTTATTTGGCTGGAGCTGGAAGAAGTCAGCTTTTGGAAGAAATCTTTGAGCTGGATGAGGATGGCAATTTTTCTTAAATAATAGTTAAGTTGTAAGGGTACCAGGGAAGTGGGATTTTTAGAAGCTCTAGCCACCCTGAGAAGCATCGTTTTCCTTGCTTCTCTCGCGTAGTGCAAATTGGGCTAGAAGCTTCTTCTCTCCGTCTGGTGAAAAAATACTGTTTATTTTGGCTTATGGCTTATAGAGGTGTAGAAGCCAAATAAGCCCAAGCTTAAGCCTAAACAAACTGAGCCTTAATCCCGGGATAAAGTTCTTAAGCCATACAGCATGCCCGGTAGCCTCATAACATGCCACAAACTCAGCCTGCATTGTGGATGATGCAGTAAGTGATTGTTTGGAGCTTTTTCACGAAATGGCTCCTCCTGCAAGTGTGAAAATATATCCTGATGTGGATTTCTTAGAGTCAACACATCCTGCAAAGTCAGCATCTGAATAACCCACAACCTCAAGGTTATTAGACTTCTTATATGTGAGCATGTAATCCTTAGTGCCCCGCAAATAACGCAAGACTTTCTTAACGACTTTCCAGTGGTCCAACCCTGGATTTGATTGATATCTGCCAAGCATCCTGGTTACGAATGCTAAATCAGGGCGAGTACAAACTTGAGCATATATAATGCTTCCGATAGCCGAAGCATAAGGAATCGACTTCATCTGATCAGTTTCTAATTGATTCCTTGGACTTTGGAATAAACCAAACTTATCGCCCTTAACAATAGGGGCAGGAGTGGTAGAGCAGTTATGCATATTATATCTCTTAAGCACTCTATCAATGTATGACCTTTGTGATAAGCCTAATACACCTTTGGACCTGTCTCGGTGAATCTCAATGCCCAGAACATAAGAAACATCACCAAGATCCTTCATGTCAAAATTAGAGGATAGAAATCTCTTAATTTCATACAGCATATTCTTATCGCTGCTAGCCAATAAGATATCATCTACATAGAGCACTAAAATAATAAATTTGCTCTCTTTAATCTTAATGTAGATACAATTATCCACCTCATTTTCTTTAAAGACAAAATTTCTTATTATTTCATCAAACTTAAGGTACCATTGTCGAGACGCTTGTTTTAATCCATAGATGGATTTCTTAAGTCTACATCCCATGTGTTCTTTGCCTTCCACGACAAAACCTTCTGGTTGAGCCATGTAAACATTCTCATGCAAGTCACCATTAAGAAACACAGTTTTCACATCCATCTGATGTAGCTCTAAATCATAATGAGCAACAAGTGCCATGACAATTCTTAATGAGTCTTTCTTCGAGACAGGGGAGAAAGTATCAACATAATCAATCCCCTCTCTCTGCGTAAATCCTTTAGCTACAAGCCTTGCCTTGAATCTTTCGACGTTTCCCTTAGAGTCATGCTTAGTTTTGTAGACCCATTTCTGACCCTCTTGTTTTGACTCCATCAGGTATGTCTACTAAATCCCAGACATCATTAGTGCTCATAGATTTTAATTCATCATGCATGGCCTCAAGCCATTTATCTGAGTGCTTACTACTTATGGCTTCCTTAAAAGAGATGGGATCATCCACCTTCCCTATATCGTTTACATCTTCATTCATGTACACGACATAGTCATTAGGAATGGCAGATCTTCTAACTCGCTGTGATCTTCTTAGGGGTTCATCAGTTATCACAGGAGGTTGTTGAGGCTCATCATTAGACGCTGTGTTAGGTTCATCGTCAGGAGCCGCATTAATTATCCCAGAATCTTCAGCTGGGGGTAGCATAACACTAGAATTCTGAATCGGTGTAAGTATTTGAGGCACATCAACAATAGTCTTTGGGATTATCGGTAATGGAACATAATTCCAAATCTCCTCAAGATCTATCTTTCTAGCCTCTAAGCTCCCACTGATTACACCATTCTCCATAAATACAGCATGCCTCGTTTCTACAAACTTAGTGATACGATCTGGGCAATAAAATCGATACCCCTTAGATCTTTCGGGATAACCGATAAAATGGCAACTTACAGTCTTAGGGTCTAATTTCCCAATATTTGGATTAAAGATTTTTGCTTCAGCAGGACAACCCCACACACGTAAGTATCTTAAACTCGGTTTCCTTCCAGTCCAAAGTTCATAAGGTGTCTTAGCGACTGATTTGCTGGGAACCCGATTAAGTATATGTGTAGCTGTCTTTAATGCTCCCATCCATAATTCCACTGGTAAACTGGAGTGGCTGAGCATGCTCCGTACCATATCCATAAGTGTACGGTTCCTTCTTTCAGCTACTCCATTTTGCTGAGGTTCACCAGGAGTTGAATATTGGGCTACTATGCTATTTTCTTGAAGATATTTAGCAAAGGGACCAGGAATTTGCCCATAAGGAGCATGTCTTCCATAATATTCTCCTCCTCGATCTGATCTGACCACTTTAATCTTTAGATTATGCTGATTTTCAACTTCAGCCTTAAATATCTTAAACTTATCAAGTGATTCAGATCGGTCACGAATGGGGAAAATATATCCGTAACGGGAGAAGTCATCAGTGAACGTGATGAACGAGTCAAAACCATCCACTGATGTCACAGGAAAAGGTCCACAGATGTTAGTGTGGATTAATTCTAATATTCCTGTGCTTCAAGTGGCCCCTTTCTTAATTTGTTTTACATATTTCCCCATAATGCAGTCAATGCAGGGGTCTGAGTCTGAAAATACTAATGGGTGAAGTATCTCTTCTTTAATGAGACGCTCCATTCTCCCCTTTGAAATGTGGCCTAATCGACAGTGCCACAATTTCGATGAAGTCACATTTGTACCATCACACACATTCATCAGAACAGGAGATTCTTTTAGAGAAAGCATATAAAGCTTGTCTCGCTTAAACGTAAGACCAACATTATTTGAATTAAACTTAATAATGCACTGATTGTTCCCAAAGATACATTTAAAACCATCATCATCTAATAAAGAAACTGAAATAAGGTTTCTACTTAAACTAGGAACATAAATTACATTATTGAGTTGTAGGACAAAGCCATTTTCTAATGCTAATGGTAAGGATCCAATGGCTTCAACTTCTGCCTCCTTTCCATTTGCGACTTTAAGGCTTCGCTCCCCCTTTCTTAGCATCCTTATGGTAAGGAATCCTTGTAAGGAATTAGTTATGTGCACGGTGGCACCTGAGTCAATCCACTAAGAATTAGGAGAAAAATCAGCAAAAAATGATTCCTCAATAAAGGTGATTTCATCATTACCCTTCTTTGCAAGCCATTTCATGAAGCCTGCACAGTCCTTTTGAATGTGCCCATCCTGTTTACAGAATCGGCACTTGACATTGTTGGATGAAGAAGGTGCAGCAGGTGCCTTGCCTTTATGCCCTACCTTGCTTGACTCAGCTTTAGAAGAAAATTGTAGCCTTTTCTTGGATTTGAACTCCCCTTGGAATTTTCTTTTATTGTTGCTTACAAGATTAATGTAATCTTTCTTTTCGGCCTTTAGCCTTTCTTCCTCTTGCACGCACATGGCTATTAATTCGCTCATAGTCCACTTCTCCTTCTGAGTATTATAATTGATCTTGAAAGGACCAAACTCAGCTGGAAGAGAAGTCATAATGAAGTGGACTAAAAAGCCTTCTAATATGGCCATGTCCATGCTCTTCAGTTTGGTGGCCATATTTGTCATCATCATGATATGTTCTCTTACGGCACTTGAGCCATCGTACTTGGTGGTGAGCATCTTCATAATTAATGTACTGGCATAAACTTTTGAAGAGCCTCTAAATTGCTCTTCCACTGAGGCCAGATATGTCTTAGCATCTTCGGACTCAGGGATTGCTCCCCTAATCCCGACAGAGATGGTGCTCTTCATGATCATTAAAGGCATGTGGTTTGACCGCTCCCATTTCTCTGATGCAGTATCATAGGACTTCTTTTGCTCAACAAAGTCCTCAACATCATCATCAGGAGGAATAGGAGCATCCTCACGTAATGCAAGGTCTAGATCCATAATCCCAAGAATGATTAGCAATTTTTCTTTCCAAAAGGGGAAGTTAGTCCCAGTGAGTTGTTCCATGCCATTTAAAGTACTGGCAATATTGGACGTGTTCATCGCTGAATAAATATATACACAAATTAGTACACAGTGAATTAATGTCTGGCATGAAATTAACCCTACGTTGGTCTGATTAATAACATGCAATGACAGAAAATTAAAGTTCCAATTCGCATCACCGTTGGGCAGAAACGAAAAAGAACTAAATTAACTTATGGGTGACACATGTTCATAAACAACGTTGGTCAGTATATGATCATGGCCATAACATAATCCCAGTACCAAAATTTAAACAACAGTCTCTAATCAAAATTTCCCGTTGGCTCCATTTTAATTAGAGATAATGCCAATAAATAAATCATCATGTCAAAATTAATTGCCATATTAGTTAATTTGCACAACAAAATGATCACTAAAATTAGTCTGAATAATAATGCCCAAGAAATTAATCATGAAAATAATAATAACATTAATGCTCAGGAAATAACAATTAACAGTGCTTATTGCTAAAATTAAATAAGGCTGAAATAAAAAACGCTAAAGCTACTGTTGTCCCGGCCCAAACTACGCGGCCCAGCCCGCTCGCTACAGCCCAGCAACGTGTAGCCCATGAAGCGGCGCGAACCACCGGTCCAACAACGCCCACGCGTGAATCTCAGCCGCAGATCGCGATCGGACGGTTCAGATTTCCCCAGGTCGGAACAAAACGGCGCGCGACAGAAAAACCCTAGCTCATTCCACCGCGATCCCTCCGAAAAATCGCTGCGCATCGAGCGAAGCGAGAGCACGATAACGGTGACGGCGGTGGAGCACGCTTGTGTGAATCGATCTGCGCAAGGCTCGCGCTGGCGGAATAACGGGCATTGGCCCAAGCGAAGACGCCGCGCAGCGAGCAAGAGGTGACACGGGCGGGAGAGCGGCGCTCACGGGCGGCCTGATGGCGACCCTGTAACGGCATCGAAAGATAAGCCCGAATCCCCTCTAAAACTTTAGATTTTCTTGACTGATTTGGGGATTTTGGGGATTTTAGGGTTTTGATCTTAACTATTCCCCTCCTTCTAAATGCTAACCGAGCCGGATTCACCATAAACCGAGACAATTAAACCCTAAAACAATGAATTAAGGGCTAAAACCGAGCCAAATTAGGATCTAATTAGGTTATAAAAGGGATCATACTAAGGCTAGCAAGGCTCTAATACCAAATGTTAGGATCTAAACATGAACATGATCATCTAGCCTTAAGTATAATCACAGACGTAATGCGGAAATAATAGTTAGACCACTGACCCGGTGATGATGAAGTCGCCATTAGAGGTTCGATTAGTGAAGTGAATGTCGGTGAAGAGTGGTAGAAGTCACGGTGATCTTCACGGTGATGGTAGAGCGGTGAAGATGTGCAGCACGAGAACTCGTGAGGACGAAGAGGGACACCGAGACCTTCTTCGGTGGTGGTCGCGAGTCTTCGGCAGCCTTAGCACGAGCTTAGGATCGGTTGGTATGTAGGGGAAAAGCAAAGACTCAAGAGTAGATCAATCATCAAATGAATGCCGGCCTTCCCCTTTTTAATCTCGCAGGCTGACGGGACCGAACCAAGTTTTTGTTGGGCGCTCCCGATCAATGCGCACGTAATGTGGGTCTAGCCCAAATTTTTGGATCTGGCTGTTAGCCTAGATCACCACTAATAGGACACCCTACAGCAACGAAGAGAGGAGTCTGCATTTTCAAATGCTTTTCGTAAGTGTTTTATGACTGAGCTGGCAGCTGTTTGTTATGAGTAGTCACAGTAGTTGGCTGGTTTTGTCAGGGATGTTCCCGGGCCGTAATCATTTGGTTTCCTTAATGAAATCGGATATTGCCAGTTCCACAGGAAATGTTAAGCTTGTGGGTGGCCTATCATATAGCTATTATAAATATGTTTATGTAATCTACACAAAGAGCAAGAGATTCATTGTAAACATCTTCTCGTATAGTATTATCTTTGTGTATCCATAGCTTTTTCCGTAAAGGTTTTTCCCATCTGACCTTTTTTTTATCCTATGTTTTTGCCGTGTGTTTTTTAATAAGCTGTATCTAAACCTAGGATTCAAGTTACTGCCTTTGAGAGGAGACGACCCCTGAAGACGCCCATCAGCACCTAGAGCATAGGAGATTCAATCGAACAAAAGAGCCTGGACAACACAAGATCAAAGCCGAGATCAGAGAACCACTGGCGGAGAAAACTCAAAGCCCGGGATGGCCATCGAATCTGTCCGACTCAGCCAGATAGCTGCGGAATTCGATACGGAATTCTTATCCCAAGTAGCACTCCTGTGGCGTGCCGCTTGTTAGAATATGCTTTTTTTTGTGTATTAAGCTGACCATTAATACCTTTCCTTGATTAGCATTTAGGCTAAATATGGAGCCCTCAATCAGTGGCTCGCATGGCTGGCATGCGTGCATGCAAAGCATGCTTTGTTCTATATGTAACGCCTTTTTTCATGTGAATGAATTACTAAGTGATTCACTATTTCTTTTCCCACCATTTCATTCTTTTATAGTATCAGACTAACTCTCGATCCCCTCTTCCCCACCACCACTCTCGCCATGGCCGACGATGTTGCTCAAGCTGCCAACGCCGTGGCTATCATGCCGGCCATGGCACCTGCTTCCGCCCTCTCCACCATCAACGTGCGCACGCACGTCCCCCTCCAGCTAGCTCTCCATCCTCCCAACTATACAAGGTGACGCGAGCTTTTTCTCATCATGGTCAGCAAGTTTGGCACGATGAATCATCTCGTCGCCGACGCTCCTGCTTAGCCAAGTGCCGACTGGACGGCCACATACTACGTTATTCTCTACCTCCTCTACGCCTCTATCTCGGAGGAGATACTCAGCATCGTCCTCTCTCCTGGCGCCCAGGCTTGCACCATCTGGCGGAGTCTAGAGGACCTATTTCGCAATAACAAGATCTCTCGCGCTTTGTCCCTTGAGGCCAAATTTTGCAACACAAATCAAGGCGATCTCGTCCTCTCTCCTAGCACCCAGGCTTGCACCATCTGGCGGAGTCTAGAGGACCTGTTTCGCAATAACAAGATCTCTCGCGCTTTGTCCCTTGAGGCCAAATTTTGCAACACAAATCAAGGCGATCTCACCATTCTCACCTACACCGATGCCCTCGCCGACATCCAGCAACCGGTCAATGAGGACACCCTTGTCCTTACCCTTCTTCACGACCTCAACAACACCTACCGCAACATCGCCACCATCATCAAGACCAAGGATCCCCTCCCATCCTTCCTCCAAGCATGCACCATGCTACTCTTGGAGGAGGCCGATCTCAAGATCACCTCGACTGACAACACGATGGCCTTCATCGCCTCCACCAACTCCAACAGCACGACAGCCCTCGTCGCCTCCTCCAACTCCAACCAAAAACCACCGTCTTCGTCTTCTGACTCCTCCAACTCTTGGAACAACAAGAATAAGTCCAAGAACAAGAACCACAACAACTTTGGTGGCTATGGCCAGCCACACGCCGTTGAGCCTCTCTACAATCCTTGGACAAGAACCTTTCAAATGTGGCTAGCCGTTCGTGGCTTAGCACCACATTAGGAGGACCTGGCATTCTTGGCGCACGTCCGGGCACCCCACAGGCCCATCTTACCATGGTGCCACCAGTCGCGTCTTCGATCATTTCCACCACCTCGCCATCCTAGGATTAGACGCCCTTCATCCAAGCGATGAATGCCATGTCCCTGCAGTTGCCTGCCTCCAACTTATACATGGATTCAGGTGCTTCTTCTCATCTCTCCGCCAACACTGGTACTCTTTCTTCCTTTCAACTCAACCCCAACCCCTCCACCCAGGTCGTTGTTGGCAATGGCTTTGTCCTTCCTATCACAACCATTGGTCATGCATCTTTTCCATCCTTTACTCAACCCTCTCTCTCTCTCTCTAATGTTCTGATCCCCCCAAATATAATTAAAAACCTCATTTTCATCCACAAATTCACTACCAACAATCTTTGCTCTATCGAATTTGATCTTTTTGGTTTTTCTATGAAGGATCTCTGGACCAAGGCCGTGATTCACAGGTGCAATAGCTCTGGGGACCTCTACCCATTCTCACTAGTGCCTCCATCACTACCCCACGCTCTTACCACATCATCCACCTCCACAATAAACTGGCATCGCCATCTCGGCCACATCGGTGACCAAGCTTTTCTTCGTTTATGTTCCTCTGCTGCTATTCCTTTAGAGGCCAATAAAGTTGACACGTTTATCTGTCATAAGTGCCAACTAGGACGCCATGTTTGTCTCCCGTCTTCTTCGTTGTCATGAGCAATGAAAGCTTTTGAATTAATGCATTGTTATTTGTGGACATTACCTGTGTTAAGCATCTTTGGATTTAAGTATTATCTTACGGTTCTAGATGATTTCACCCATTATCTTTGGACTTTTCCCCTAAAACTTAAATATGACACTTTCTCCCACCTCATACACTTTCATGCATATGTTCACACACAATTTGGTGCTAGCATCCAACATATACAATGTGATAACAGTCGCGAATTTGACAATTCCGTCGCTCGTTCTTTCTTGCTCTCGCATGGTATTCAGCTTCGCCTCTCCTGCCCTCATATGTCTCCTCAAAATGGAAAAACTAAATGTATCATTCGCACAACCAACAACATCATGCATTCCCTCATGTTCTAAGCTTCTCTTCCACCTCCCTATTGGGCCGAGGCCCTTCATACAACTACTTATCTCCTAAATCGTCACCCCACTAAAACACTCCAGCATTCCACTCCCTACCAAACCCTATTTGGATCCCCTCCCACCTACGACCATCTTCGAATTTTCAGGTGTTGCTGCTATCCTAACACCTTCGTCACCATGCCTCACAAACTCGCCCCATGTTCTGTTGAATGCATCTTTCTCGGTTATCCAAATAATCACAAGGGCTATCGGTGCTTGGACCTGACCAGACATCGCATCATCATCTCTAGACATGTTGTTTTCAATGAACTAACGTTCCCCTTTGCGACAAGGACTCCACCTTCCGCAACCATGTATTCCTTTTTTGATGCAGATGATCCTATGCCGGTCACCGTCACTCCTGGTGCATCTCCATTTCGTGTGCCCCAAGCCGACCAAGACAACATGTCCACGAGCCAATCACGCGACGGCGCCTCTCCAAGCGCTCCTGCATGTCGTAGGCCCTGCATGGATATCCATCGTGTCGAATCCGCTGAAGATCTCGCTCCTCCAGCTGGCTCTTCACACGTTAACGCATCCATCTCCCATGCGACAACTCCCGTGACGTGCGCTCTGCGCCCGGCTCCTGCGCTGCTCGCGTCGCCCGCTACACGTGGCAACAATCACGGCAGTGACTTAGCGATGCGTGCACCTGTGCACGTCTCATCTCCACCTCCTGGTACTACCGCCGAACTTGGCTCGGCTTCACCAGGGGCTCCAGTCCCCAGCTTGGCTCGGCAGCACCCGGCTGCACCACCAGCTCCCGGCTCGACTTGTCCTCAACAGAAGCAGGCCGGCTGTCCCTACTACCGCTAAGCCCGAATCGGCTGCCGGCTCTTCATCGACTATAGAAATTCCTGCCAATGTGGATCATCAACCACGCACTGTCTCCAGCCAACTAGTCACGAATGATCACCCCATGACAACTCGCGGAAAGGATGGTCTTCGCATGCCCAAGAAAATCTTCGATCTTCAGACGTCTACCTCCGCTGCTATGGTCTCTCCTATCCCGAAGACCTATCGTGGGGCCCTCAATGAAACTAATTGGCGTGTTGCAATGATTAACAAATTTGGTGCCCTCATCGCCAACAATACTTGGGATCTCGTGCCTGCACCTGTCAGTGCCAACATCGTCATTGGCAAGTGGATCTATCGTCACAAGTACAACTCTGATGGCTCTGTTGCCTGATACAAGGTTCGTTGGGTCTTGCATGGGTTCTCTCAGCAACCCGAACTCGACTACAATGAGACGTTCAGTCTCGTTGTCAAGCCGACCACCATCTGCGTGGTCCTCTCCATTGATGTCTATCATAACTGGCCTGTTCGTTAGCTCGACGTCAAGAATGCCTTCTTGAATGGCACCCTCTCCGAGATGGTTTATAGTCAGTAACCATCTAGCTTCGTCGATCCCGACAAGCCACACCATGTATGTCGTCTCAACCGATCTCTCTATGGGCTCAAACAAGCTCCTCGAGCATGGTTTGGTCGGTTCAACTCCTTCTTATCAATCGGCTTTAGTGGTTGCAAATCAAACCCATCTCTCTTCATCAGAAAATTTTTAAAATTTTTCTAGCATTTTTTATGTTTTTCTGTTAATTAGTAAGTAATTTTCAGAATTACTAATGACAGGAAATAATATGCCCATCATATATAAACATGAAAAATATGCTAAGAAAATTAATCTAGCACATGGCACAGAGCAATGGGTCATACATATTTTTTCATAATTTTCTAGCATTTTCTGTTAATTACTAAGCAATTATCAGAATTACTGAAATAACAGAAAATAAATTTCAACACATAATAAATAAGTAATTAAGCTATAAAATAAACCCAGAGCATAGGACTTCCAAAGATATGCTAAATACTAATTTATCAAAATTTCATGGAAATCCATAACCTAGAAAACTATTTTTCTAGGATTTATCATCAATTTTCAGTGTTAATAATTTTTTTTAGAGTGAAAAGAGATGGGCCGTACAGTTACTAGGCCGTACAGCCCGATCCGACCGTTAGGCCCATTCGGCCCAAAATGGCCATACCACATGGTATCAAGCGGGCTTCTAGGGTTTTAACCCTAGCCATCAACTCCCTTATACGCAAGAGGGCCCGCCGTCGCCGCCATTACATTCGCCGTGGGGGCTACCTGGACCACGAGCGCTGCCATCGCCACCGTGCGACGGTGCGAGCACAAAGGAAGGGTCCGTCATTTCAGGCGAGGAGGGCAAGGCACCGTCACTCGTCGGCGTGTGCTTCGGGCGCAGGCAGCCATGGAGATTGGAGCAGGCGCGGAAGCCGATCTGTCGGTCGTCGCTGCGGGTGAGAAAAGGGCGAGGCGCCACCACTCGTCGGCGCGTGCTTCGGGTGCGGGCCACCATTGCATGGGCACAGCAGCCGAAGCTAAAGCGCGAATGGGTCACCGGGCCGAGGCGAAACGCAAAGCGACGGGCATCGCCGCAAGGTGTGGTCCGTGAAAACGCCGCCGAGGCGAAACGCGAAGCGACGGGTGCCATCGCCGCCCCGGCTGGAAGCCAGCAAGAGCGAGCATGTTTTCGGTGTGGATTTGTGGCTACGCTTCGAGCGCGAAGCCGTGTCGATGCTTTTGTGGCGGCACTGCAGGTGTGAGGCCGACAGGTGCTAATTTGTGGTGGTACGGCAGGCGCACGGCTGACCACGCGGTCTGCGACAGTGAAAAGACCGACGCCGCTTCAACTCATGTTCTGCCGTCGCCATCTTCAACGCGAGCATTGTTGCCATTAGCTTCGGGCGCAAGATCCGCCGGCACTTCGGGTGCGAGCTCCGCTGGAACAGAAAACGAATCTGCAAGCGAGGCATCGACGGTTGGCGCGTCCAAGCGGCTCAACGGCGTGTGTCGCTGCGGGCGAAGGCACCGAGGGCCGAGCGACCCAGTGGCCGCAGTCGTCTCTGCGAGCGGTGGCATCGGCGGGCGCACAGTCTCACGACAGCGGGCGTGGCTCTCGCAACGGCGAGCGCGGAGCTGCCGGCGAGCACGGAAGCAAGGGGGGCTTGGAGTGCATGATGAACAGTAAATGATGCATCTAGCAATCATCCTATTAAATTAATTTGCAAACATGGTATAATGATCTGCAGGATCGATAGATTGCATACAAACGTTTACGTTGGCCTTGCGGTAGGATGATCGCATAGAGCAGGACGAAAATTGGCACAATATCAATTGTCGCAGGCAGACGATTACAATCGACCTCAATAGAGCTTCGTACTGATAACGTGTTGTAAAATGTAACCGTTCACGGGCTCGAATCGACGGCACCCAGAATATTGAGTAGAACTCTCTTGTTTTATTAGATTAATTGAATACAACAGAGAACACCTAATATATATAGAGAACTGTTTCTGTTCCCATCCTTTCATTCTTTCACTGCTCACAAGAGGGCGTACTGCGGCACAGAACGATTCACTCCGTGCGGCACAGGAACAAAGGAAAACGACGTGCTGTTGTTCCGTGAAAGCGGCGCAATGAAAGGGAAGGCGTGCAGCAGCAGGAAGCCATACAGGCCACCACACTAGATGGCTACAGGGAGCTACAATACATGTTTAGTGTAGCAAAAGAACTCCTACGCAGCGCAAAGCAGTAGCTCTAGCCTCTAGTCCTAAAAAAAAAAAAACTTGCGTGGACACATGTGCAGGCCACTGTCCTCTTGTGTAGGGAGAAAAGAAATTAAACAATATAGGTCCTGTTGGTTTAGATTTAATTTTTTTTGTTTATAGTTTAAAGTTAGCTTTTTAGTTTAAGTAGCTTAAAAACTAATGGTTTATGTACGTGATAGAAGTAGGTAATTTTATCTAACTTTAATGTTAATAGTCTAAAACCAATCATCAATAAGTCAAAAAAATCATCTCTCTAGTGGCTTTTGGCTTTTAGTTATATAGAGACTTATGGCTTTTAAAAAGTCCATATAAAAAGCTACTTGTTTGTTTAGACTTTAGTTTTTCGGCTTTTAAGTCGGTAAAAAAATCCAAACAAACAGAACCATAGCAGTGTCATGCGACGAAGGAAGCAAGCGGCACAAAAACCGAGGATCACCTCAGACTTGATCCCCATAAGTTGAATTAACTTCCTATTGCTAAATGCACGCCATAAGTGTACCAATGAATTCACCAATCTTTGCTAGGTACATAAGGAATGTACCAGAAGATTCAGAGTCTCAATTTGATGATTTCAATTTGTCTTAACTCTGTTCCACGATTTGCCTGCATATTGAGCGTTGATCTGCATTCAATCCGGCAATTGTTCCAACACCAAAAGTTCACCAACATCACCACTCTCGCCACCCGGTGCTATGCTCAAGCGTCGTTCTATGCTATCTCCATCGACAATTTTTCACCATAGTTGATTATCGTAATGCTTTTATTGGAGATGGTTTTCATTGCAATTCAAACTATTGTGTCTATTATTGGCGACATACAAGCGGGATAAATAATTAGTGATTTCTTTCATGAACCATCGTCTACTACGGGTTATTATAAGTCTAACTAGCAAGGTGGCCTGCGCATTTGCACGGGCATCATCCTTAAAGTATGTTTAAATGACTTTGTAATATACATATGATTTTATTTGTTGAAAAATAGATCATTGTAGAACTCTATTTATAATATTTTAACATTATATATATATAAGATAGCAAAAATACTCACTTTGTTTCCTTATACTTGTGACTTATGACCAAACTTTCTTCCTCAAATACTTGAATAACATAACAATAAATATAGTATAACATAATTTTACATTTATATTAGTGACATATCGTCTTTCGTTATTACAATGTTTGCCTATAATACATGTTAATAATACTTATCATATAGCTTATACTAATATAATCGAGTCAACGCTCAACAATGAATCACCCTCTCAATCCCTCTATCTCATAGAGGCCCACTAAATAAAGGATCGAATATTTTATTTTTGTTGAGAATTTTAGCATATTCTTTTTTTACTTAGTATTTGTAAACCACGTGTCATAGACTTTTATTACATAATAGATTTTGATTCCTAATATATATATATATATATATATATATATATATATATATATATAACTAAATTTCTTATTTTATTTTATTTTTCTCTCCAATTAGTGTATTTATGAAATTTTAATTCGAATGAAACAAATTTTTTACTTTTCACTTAGTATGATATATAAACAATTGCTAATTTCCTTTAGATTTTTATTCTAAATTTGCGTATTTTTGGATTGTACTTCTTGTAGACTTTCTTTTTGAGTTTTAATTCAGAATGCACACATAAATCCACATGCTAATTTTTATTTGAACATATGTTATTTTTTGTGTACTTGAGATGGACTCTTTCTTTTAATCTAAAATTTATTCCTATTTAATTTTGGATATATGTTATTTTTTTATTTGAGATGGACTCTTTCTTTCAATCTAAATTTTATTTTTATTTTATTTTGAGTATTTGTTATTTTTTATTGTACTTGGCATGGACTCTAAGACAACAACGTCGTTGTTGCCGACCTGTGCCACGATCCTCTCCTCGATGGCCATCATAATCGGTGTGACCACCAACGCATACTTGGAGAAGGGGTTGACCAACAACGTGTATATGGCGATCTTGGAGATGAGCCGCGTCGTGGGGAGGTTAAGAGTGACCTAGGACAACACGCACGCCGTCATCATACATGAGGTAGCCCAGGATCGACACTAAGCAGTAGTTGAGCATGCACAACACAAAGCATATCGCTAGCATCTGGTTGTTATGATACAAATTGATCAGTATAATTATTCTAGCACTGCACATATCTTACGATGATTCACACTTCAACCGCAGATCGATTAAGATCAGGCTAATAATACCTTTAGGAGGGTTAGATGTTTTCTTTTAAATAATAATATCCAATGGCTACTATAATTCAAGTTTGTTAAGGTCCACCAGATTAACGGTAAGATATTTTGCTTTTTTTATGAGAATTTCTAGCATATTTATATTTTTAATAAAAGGTCCGATGGTGGTTGTAATTAGGGCCCACTAGATTAAGGGCTAGATGTTTTGTTTTTTTGTGAGAATTTCTAGTCTATTTCTCTTTTTTCTTAACAACTCTCATGAGCTTTTAATATATAATGTGAAGATACAGGCTTACACTTGATCAAGGAGATTTTGAGAGAAAAAATCAACGTCAGTTGAGGAGACAGTAGAATTCAGTATTCAATCACCGTTTGGATATATTGTTATTTTGGATCACTTGCATGACCATTATGGAGATTTAGCAACATTAATTCTCAAGAATTTGATGACACCTCGGTGGTAACTAGCATCATATTCTCCGAGTTATATTGTTTAAAAGTGAAGATTTTGTTCCAATATCAGTTTGAGATGAAGAATTGAAGTGCAATGAGTTTGCTTCTACATGGATACTACAATATTGTCTAGTTGTCAAAGCTTAATACGAGAGATTTGCTGCAATTTATACTCTATTGACAGCACAGGAGTTCCTTTCATCTTAATAATTTTGCATGAGCAATTTAGAACATATCATGGAATTTAATTACATTTGGAATCGACAGTTTGACATATGTGATGACTACACATGCAAGTTGTTCTCTCCAATGAGCATTGTTTGCCGAATTTCTTGTTCTAGGTGTAGCATATGAAATATACATGATATGAGTTTTTCACTATCTATCAAACGACACAGATGATGTTTTGGTTTATAAGAAGTGTTTAAATTAGATTGTTTCAGACTTTCCATTAGACTGTCGAGGCACAAGGTATCCACAATGATTTGTTTCAATGAGAGAGTTATGTTATATTTTGGCTACAAGCAGAATTCGTTTTAAGATGGAGATCGTTGAGTTTAAGGGTGATATGAATTTGTTTCCTACTCCATCTTAAATCTACTCTACAAGGAGTCTATTATGTACGCCACTATAAATATATCTCTGTAGTTCATAGGAAGAGTAAAAGTTTCATTATAAACATCTCTTTATATAGTAATATTGTCTTTATGTGTCCGTGATTTTTCCTATAAGAACTTTACATGTAAAATTCTTGTCTCACGTTTTTCAATCATATATTTTTGTCGTGTATTTTGTAACAAGAAACAAAGTGCATCAATCTGTATTACATCCAGAATTGCCATTTTATTAAAACACCTGATTGTCAACATTCGAAAGAAAATGACAACATTTTATTTTAGTACTACAGTACTTAACACCAGGTGAACGTGCAAGAGGTTGCTACATAGTACTAAGTTCTTAACTGATTAATAAGGCAACCAAATGTAGACAAGGCTGATGGCAGGGCAACTTAACATTATGGGCATGTTTGGGGGTTGTGCTTCAGCTTTGTGCTAAAAGCTCCCTAAACAAAGATGATCGCAGCATTTGGGAAGTTAAGCCACAATGAAGCACCCTCAAAAGTCAGAATCACGAGGAGAAGCTTTTAATTGTGCTAACCGCTTGACCGCTTCTCATCTTGCTCACTCCACCTCCCCAACCTCTGTCGTCCTGTCTTATTGCCTCCACATCACCTCCCCACTCACCCACCATTGTGTTTCGCTAGGTTATTGCCTCTCCTTTTGGTTACCCCCTAAAAGCTACAACTGCAACGGCCAATTTGCCAAACAGAATAACAAGAAAAGCCATTACCGCCCACTCTGCTTGCTTTTACATCCGATAAATCAAATGCAGCTTTTCAGCTCAACCACAGCTCCAAACAGGCCTATATAAACGACATAGAGCAGTTTGTAAGATCATGGTACATGATATATTTGTGATGAACAATTGGTGAGATTTTGATGTGACGAATAAGTGGTAAAAAGAATTAATAAAGTTAATGTGGATCAAGTTGGGATGAACTTGTTTCTGGAAGATGTTTTTGCTTGATGCAATGCGCTCGTGTGAGTGGTTGCATGGATTGACCGTGAGTCAAGTCGTGGACTTGTGCTTGGATTCGTTTGGTGTTTATTAGGTGTGCGAGTGTTGCTCAAGGCTTAACGTGGTCGATGATGGGACGGAACTAGGTTCGTGGAGGAGCCGAGGTTCGGGACTAGGTTCGAGGAGGAATCGAGGTCCCGTGGTCGAGGATGTCATGCGGGACGTTCGGGCTAGAGAACGAGTGTACACGAAAATTTGGTTAGTCACGTGAGTGCGGCGGGTGGGCGTCTGGCGTGCATGTGTGAATTTTGGGTTGTATGCATATATTGGGCCATGTGTTATTGGGCCAATGGATATGCATACATGTGTTTAATTAGAGATAAGAGGTTAGGGTTTTGAGTTGTATAAAAGGACTTGAAAACCTAATTAATTAATCAATGCTTTTGGGGCATTTGCCGCTTTTTATGCGTGGCGTCGCGGCGTGAGATTTTTCTTGCATCTAGAGTCTTGCGGCGAGCTTGAGGTGGTCTGCTGAGTTCAGCGATTTGAAGAGTTCTGGCGACTAGAAAATTCGGAGGCTTCCATGCATGCAGAGCAGCGACTAGATAATCTATTTGCTTGCGCCTTTGGTTCTCCGTGGCGAGCATGCATGCATGATCTGACGAGTGCTTGCGTCTTTGATTTCTCCACTTGTGACTTATTAGTTCTTGCATGCACGAGGCGTCTGGCCGATGACTAGAAGCTGCGCGAAGTTCTGTTGATGATGAAGATTGGCGACTAGAAGCCTTGATGCGTTTGCATGTGAAGTGCTCGACGTCTTGTGTATTTGCTGCAGGTCTTTTCTTCGGCGACTGGTTTCTGGTTGGCTTGCATGCAAGGGAGGAGCAACTAGAAGATTGATTTCTTGCATACTGCCGCATCCGTGCAAGACAAAGCCGCATCCGTGCAAGACAAAGAAGCAGAGAAAGAAGGCGACGTGAAGATTGCTCCCGGCTGGTTTTCATGTGTATTGCGACTAGAAGGTCCGGCGTCCATGATCAACGTTTTTCCATCGGTTCAACATTGAAGATCAATTTTCGTCCGGAGTCTAATCTACTACAGAAGCATCATCTTGCAAAGGTAATATCTCAAGATCCATACATCCGATCGAGTTGATTTTTCTTGCGTTAGTTTCGGATCTGAATCTAGTTTATACAGTTAACATTTCACATCAATCCGACGGTTGGATCTTCGGGAATTACGATTTTAGTGAACGTCTGTTACTCTGTTTTTTGTTAAAACCGAGAGCAATTTTTCATAATTAATTTAGGGGGTTTTGTGAATCAAGAAAATTTTGATTTTTGTTTCCGCTCAATCATTCACCCCCCTCTGATTGACGTCATCCGATCCTACAAGTGGTATCAGAGCGAGGTTAAGGTATGGCGTCAGATAGGTATGTTAATCGTCCTCCTATGCTTAATGATTCAAATTTTTCTTATTGGAAAAGTCGCATGCAATCCTATATTGAAGCTCAAGGTAATGATGTTTGGCATAAAGTTTCTACTGCATATGATGTTCCTGATATAGTTACTAATGATAATAAAGTAGACGTTGATTTGAATGCTAAAGCTAAAAACTTGATTTTTCAAGGAATTTCTGAAAAAGAATTTGATCGAGTTTCTCATTTACGTTCTGCATATTCAGTTTGGAAGACATTATGTGACTATCATGAAGGGTCTACTAAGATTAAGAAAGTGCGCAAAAATATTTACCAAATGGACTTTTCTGATTTTGTAATGAGACTAGGTGAATCAATTGATGATCTTTTCTCTCGATTTGAGAAAATCTTGAGCAATTTATGTGGTGTTGGAGTTAATAATTCAGTTGAGGATAATGCTAGTAAAATTTTGAGATCTCTTGGTCTGAATGGCGCATGGTTGTTCTGCAATTAATCAAACTGTTGATTTAGATACTTTGACCATGGATGATGTTTACTCTAGACCGAAAACTTATGAGATGGATTCTTTGTCACCTAGAGATGATAGATCCTCTACACATGCTCTTATTGCTAACCCAAAGACTTCGTGCGGATCACCATCTTTTGTTTCCTTATGCGCATTGGCTTCTTTTTTGGATGAACAGTTTGAGATGCTTCTGAAGAAGATCTTGTGCTCATCTCCTCACGTGCTTTTAAAGCACTCAACAATGTGAGGATGAGGGCGTGGAGGCACAACTTTGGGGTCCTTGGTTGCTTTGAATGTGGCCTTTCGGGCATATTAAAGCAAATTGTCCCAAGTGAAGAAGAAGGAAGAAAGGAACGGTATAGAACGCACTCAAGGCGCACTACTCCTAGGCGCTCCAATTTTGAAAAGTTGCTAAGAAAGTCTTAGCCGCCATAGAGGAGTGTGATCTTAGCGATGTGGATTTTGAGAGTGATAATGAGCCACATGACAAGAAGAAGGACAAGAAGGAGATTCGATGATGACTTCATAGGCATGTGTTTCATGACTAGAAGGGATAGCGACAACGACTCGATCTTGATGAGGTGAGACCTTCTTATGATGAGCTTGAGTATGCCATGGTTAAATTAGCTTGAGAACTTAAAAAGTCTAAGAAGGCTCTTAAAGAAAAAGATCTAGAAATTGATAGTTCCAATTCGAAATCGCAAGGCTTAGATCTTTAATTCCGATGATGATTCTTGCAAATCTTGTGATGTGTTACAATCTGAAGTTATTGCCTTAAGGAATGTCCATGCTTCTACTCTTCATAAACTCGATGATCAAACTGCAAAGAATGATAAATTTGAAACTTATTTTACTTTTGGTACCGCCATGCATGCTCATGTTGTTGATGAATTGTTTCTTACCAAGAACTATTTGAAAAAGATAAAAGTTGCCTTATATGCTAGCTCTTTGGTAAATGCTTTATGTTCTAGAAAATTCAAACAACTTAAGAATGCTAAGTCTTGTTGCCAATGTCAAGCTTGATTCAAATTTGTCTTGTTCTAAATGTTCCTCGCTTGAGTTAAAATTGAAAAATGCTTATGGTAGAGTTGATCAATTGCAATGTGACATGCTTCAACATGAAGTTTCTTCTTGCTCCAATTATCGCATAAACAAAAAGGCATTGTTGATAATATTTGTGATAATTGTGTTTCTTTAACAAAAGAGGTTGCTTATCTTCAAAGCTCATTGCAACGTTTTTCTAATGGTAAAAGAACCTCAACATGATTTTGGACACATCCGAGTAAGCACACATAATAAAGGACTAGGCTTTGATGCACATGCTTATTCTAAATCTCATCCACCAACATTGTTAAATGTAACCGAAAGTGGTAAATTTGAGGTTAAACTGAACCTAAAAAGACCATTTTTAAATCTGCTGGTTTTATATCTAATTTGTCCACAACTAGTGCAATTACTTCATCTTCTAAAACACCACCACTGTGAAGTACAATTGCTCTTCTTGTGGTAAAGATGGACATTTAGTTCGATTCGCTTTAGACTTGCAAGAAAGCGAGAAAAATGATAGGGTAAGATGTTTTGCAAAGTCTAGGTGGCAAAAGCCACTTTTGGATCGTTCAGACCGATCGACAACAGTAAGTGGGCATTGAGACCGGGTTCACCCAATTTGAAAGGTAAAGGTGGTGCGGATTTAATTCGTGCTTTTATGCTCCTCTTGGTTACGCTAGTCGAATGTCTCGATCTTTGGATTCCTAAATTTCTTTTATCTAACCTTGATCTGAGAGACCTCGACATTCTCTTTTGTGTAGGTTGCGAGAGAGGAAGGAGAACATATGGTTCATAGATTTTGGATGTTCACTTCATATGACTAGTGATTCAAAATGGTTCTCCTTCCTCACACAAAGTTCAGTGATGAGGTCATCACTTTTGGCGACAACTCAAATGGGCGGATTCTTGGAAAAGGAATTGTGCGAGTCAATGAAAACTTCATTCTCAAAGATGTAGCTTTGATGTTTACGAAAATCGGTATGCAACATCACCGCATTGGTCGTTTGTTTAAAGGTGATTTTTCATGTTCAACATCTAGAAAACAAGTCTCTATTGCTCTCTCAACTGCTGAATCTGAATATGTTGCTGCTGCTGCATGTTGTGCACAAGTGCTTTGGATGATATCAACCTTAAAGAATTTTGGATTAATGTTAGATAGTGTTCCACTTTTCTGTGATAATACTAGTGCTATTAATATTGCTAAAAATCCAGTGCAACATTCTCGAACAAAGCATATTGATATTCGCTATCATTTCCTTCGAGATCATGTAGAAAAGGGAGATGTTGTGTTGCATTTTGTTGATTCTGATTTGCAAATTGCTGATATTTTCACAAAACCACTTGATGCTTCTCGATTTGCTTTTTTGAGAGGAGAGTTGGGAGTTATGCATCCCATGAGCTTGTTTTGAGGGGGAGTTTCTATGCCAAGTCTTTTACTTAATGAGCTTGCTTTATCATATTTCTTTATATGTTATGTAATTGAGCTTATATATGATAATCTAAATTGCTTTACTTGAACTAAAAGTGACATTGCGGAATTCCTTGGTTTGATTGTCTATAGCTAATACCTTGTGATATCTTGCTTCTATAGGCTTAATAATGAATCGTCTTAACAAATTTGGGCTATGAAGCATGTGTGTTTTCAGCTTTACTCTTTCATAGACCATTTAATCACTTTGCATGTTTACAATAAAAGAAAAGGGAATTAAAAAAAATGCTCAAATCTGCAAGAAGAAGCTTGTTAAAATTATCAAAATGTGCAAAAGCTTCAAGATGTATGCTTCAAGCATGCCATTCCCTAAAAGATAAGATGTATACTTCAAGCATGCCATTCCCTAAAAGATAAGATGTATGCTTCAAGCATGCCATTCATTGAAAATAAAAGAAGTATGCTTCAAGCATGCCACATGCAGTTTATTGTTATAAAGATTAAATTGGTTTACTAGATTGGAGTTGAAACTACTTGCTTGCCCTGAGTTGTTAGTTGCTTCATTTTTGGGCCTTGTTTTTCTGCTGAGATTTTGCTTAGTACTTGGCTATAGTTGATTGAATTGAGGTTGAGATGTATGTCACTCCCTAACTTGTTGAATTATATTAAGTTCATGTATTTTGCTTATTATGTGATCTATAAGGTTATGTGATCGAGTGAGCTCAATTTTTCTTGACTTGGCACCCATTTGTTTTCCTTGATGAAATCATTGTCAAAGGGAGAAATAGTAAAGCATACATTTGGGGAGAAGAGAAAAGTTTTTATTGTGATTTTTTTGTTTCTTTTCAAAAGGGAGATGATGTTTCTTTTCACCTTGTGCTTTTGAGCCGACTTGTGCTTTTTACACTTTACTTTCATCACATTTGTTTTATGCTTTTTAGAGGTGTTGCCAATGTGTTCATCAAGGGGGAGATTGTAAGATCATGGTACATGATATATTTGTGAAGAACAATTGGTGAGATTTTGATGTGACGAATAAGTGGTAAAAAGAATTAATAAAGTTAATGTGGATCAAGTTGGGATGAACTTGTTTCTGGAAGATGTTTTTGCTTGATGCAATGTTCTCGTGTGAGTGGTTGCATGGATTGACCGTGAGTCAAGTCGTGGACTTGTGCTTGGATTCGTTTGGTGTTTATTCGTGTGCAGGTGTTGCTCGAGGGCTAACGTGGTCGATGATAGGACCGGAACTAGGTTCGTGGAGGAGCCGAGGTTGGGACTAGGTTCGAGGAGGAATCGAAGTCACGGTGGTCGAGGATGTCATGCGGGGACGTTCGGGCTGAGAAAGCGTGTACACGAAATTTGGTTAGTCACGTGAGTGCGGCGAGTGGGCGTCTGGCGTGCATGTGTGAATTTTGGGTTGTATGCATATATTGGGCCATGTGTTATTGGGCCAATGGATATGCATACATGTGTTTAATTAGAGATAAGAGGTTAGGGTTTTGAGTTGTATAAAGGACTTGAAAACCTAATTAATTAATCAATGCTTTTGGGCGGCGTACGCGTTTTTTATGCGTGGCGTCTGGCGGCGTGAGATTTTCTTGCATCTAGAGTCTTGCGGCGAGCTTGAGGTGGGCTTGAGTTCAGCGATTTGAAGAGTTCTGGCGACTAGAAAATTCGGAGGCCTCCATGCGGCGAGAGCAATGACTAGATAATCTATTTGCTTGCGCCTTTGGTTCTCCGATTGGCGAGCATGCATGCATGATCTGACGAGTGCTTGCGTCTTTGATTTCTCCACTTGTGACTTATTAGTTCTTGCATGCACGAGACGTCTGGCCGATGACTAGAAGCTGCTCGAAGTTCTGTTGATGATGAAGATTGGCGACTAGAAGCCTTGATGCGTTTGCATGTGAAGTGCTCGGCGTCTTGTGTATTTTCTGCGGTCTTTTCTTGGCGATTGGTTTCGGTTGGCTTGCATGCAAGGGAGGAGCAACTAGAAGATTGATTTCTTGCATACTGCCGCATCCGTGCAAGACAAAGCCGCATCCGTGCAAGACAAAGAAGCAGAGAAAGAAGGCGACGTGAAGATTGCTTCCGGCTGGTTTTCATGTGTATTGCGACTAGAAGGTCCGGCGTCCATGATCAACGTTTTTCCATCGGTTCAACATTGAAGATCAATTTTCGTCCGGAGTCTAATCTACTACAGAAGCATCATCTTGCGAAGGTAATATCTCAAGATCCATACATCCGATCGAGTTGATTTTTCTTGCGTTAGTTTTGGATCTGAATCTAGTTTATACAGTTAACATTTCACATCAATCCGACGGTTGGATCTTCAGGAATTACGATTTTAGTGAACGTCTGTTACTCTGTTTTTTGTTAAAACCGAGAGCAATTTTTCATAATTAATTTAGGGGGTTTTGTGAATCAAGAAAATTTTGATTTTTGTTTCCGCTCAATCATTCACCCCCCTCTGATTGACGTCATCCGATCCTACACAGTTGAAAATTCGTCACTCGCCGAGCTGCTCTCCAAGATTCTCCACATCCAACAAGAACTGGACAAACGCCGCCTGCGACGAGCCTCCGTCCTCCAGCGCCGCCTCCGCTTCTTCCTTCCGCACCGTCACTCGCGCCCTGAGCTTCCTCCCTTCCTCGGACTCCAAAACCAGCCTCACCTTGGCCTCCACCTCGTCGGCCTTGATAAAACCCTCCCTGTACCCCTCAAGCTCCACCGCGACGCCCATGTCCTCCGTCATGAAAATCTTGTTCATCTTCTGCTCCGCGAATAGCGGCCAGCACAGCATCGGCACCCCCGCCGTGATGCCCTCCAGGGTCGAGTTCCACCCGCAGTGCGTGAGGAACGCTCCGGTCGCTGGGTGGCGGAGCACGTCAACCTGCGGCGCCCATGACTTTACGACGAGGCCCCTGTCATTGGTCCGCTCCAGAAACCCCTCCGGCAAGAGCGCGTCGAGGTCCGGCTCGGGGCGTTGCTCAGGGAACCTCTTCATGTCGTCGCTCCATGCCGGCGTGCGCACGGTCCACAGGAACCGTTGCCTGGACTTCTCCAAGCCAACGGCGATCTCCTTGAGCTGGTCCGGGGAGAGCACGCCCCTGCTTCCGAAGCAGAGGAACACGACGCTGCGGTCCGGCTGAGCGTCGAGCCACGCGAGGCACCCGTGCCTCTCAGCTTTGTCCTCATCCTTGGCGCCCTTGCCGACCAAGGGCCCGACGCAGTAGATAGGGGGCATGTCATACCCCGTGGCTACCGAATCCCCGAAGTCGGCGCGTGAGGTAGACTGTCACTCGGCAATGGGGAAGAACCGGGCAAAAGAAGAAACAAGAAAAGAGGAACGCCAGAAGAGTCTCGATAATTTTCCTCCCCTTCACACAACAGAGCTATTAGCTATATATAACCTCTTCTTACTCCACTGACCAGTGGGCCAGTCATGACATTACTGCCCCCTGAAAATATTGCTTGTCCTCAAGCAATAGCAGAGTTTCTGATGTTGCATTTATAAGAACAACTCCCTAATTCCAGGGTCCCATTGCACATAAAGCTAAAGTTCAAGTATTGTTGACTTGTCGTCCTCCCCTTCATCTATAGTCCTTTCTGGATCCGGTCCAGTGTCATCTTTGCTGACATCAAGCATCAGGGATGAATTCTGGGTTTCAACCATAGAATGTATGATAGACTGTGGGTGAATCACAATCTCATTGTTATCATATTCAGCACCAAACAAATAAGGTGCGTCGATAACTTCTAAACCGTTGTTGAATAACGTAGCAGAATCAACTGTGATTGTCTTCCCCATATTCCAGTTTGGGTACTTTAAAGCATTAGCAACTTTTACTTCTTTCAGCCTGTCCACTGGCCAGTCCCTGAAAGCACCACCTGATGCAGTCAGAATAATGCGACGAAGTGCTCCTTCAGACAAACCTTGTATACAAATAAATGTCTCTTTGTTTGCCAATGCTATGGAACCTCCAACGTCACAGGTTATATCAGAAATACCAACCAAAGGGCAATTGTTCTTCATCAGTTGTTGAAACTGATCAACGCTCAACAATCGTGGAAACCTCCTCTCCCAGTACATACAGTTTACAATGGCAGATGCATATGGAGCAATCCTTTCATGAAAAATAGGGCTGTAGTGTTCAGGATGAGCATAATAGTCAGCTTTGTCAAAATGTCTGGTGGGATCCTTGGGAGAGACCATGTCTCTAGAAGTCACAACACATCCATATAGTTGGAACACTCTCTTGGTTGACTGAGAATATCGAGACAGATTCCTGGCCGCAGAAAGTTCTGGAAGTTTCTCAGCATCAACAAAAGTATGTGGCAATAGCTTGAATATCTCTTGTGCGCCCTGAGAAACATTTCCAGCTCCGGTGAATACAAATATTATTGGACAAATTCCAGATGGAAGTCCGAATGTTGCTATTTCTTCACCAATGGCAATGACTGCAGCCTTGGCCGCAGCGAGCGAAGGATACATATGCGATTGCCCCAGAGAGAGAAATGGAGTCGAGTATCCAAGGCTCAAATATCTCTGTCCGAGACCGTGTAAGAAGTCTATCAGCCCAGCTCTACCAGCATATTTCCCAAATGCTAGCAATCTTTTCCCATCATCTGCAACAATCAGCTCATAATCAAACAAGGCCACTCTTTCTTCAAAGATCTTATCTAATAGTGGCATATTTTCTTTCTGTGCCTTGTGGGTGTGTGAAAAGAATGCATATGCTCTATCCGGCAGAATCATCTCCAACTTTGGTTGTTTGATTCCTATAATAAGACCACATTCTGACAGGTCTTCTGAAATTTCGCATCCAGCATCCTCATACTGAGCATCATCGTTCTTCTTCTCGCCATTATCTTTAAAATCATCGTTGTCAGTCTCATCATTACGATCATCATCAGTTTGACGATCCTCTTCCGAAGCGTCTTCTCCCTTTTCTTTTGTTGCAGCAAGATATGCTTCTCTGTCTTGCGATCTTTCAAAGATCAAATGCTGCAGAGCAATCTCACGGTCATCAATGTCACTGTGATCTAGTTCAACATTCACAGAGTTGATGCCATCTGAGCATTCACTTCCAGCATCTGCAAAGTCACAATCCCGTATTAGAAGAACTGGTGAGCAGTGATCCTCGTGCAAATCATTTTCACCAAGGTCCCTGTGATCGTCCAGATCAGCAACTGAAGAAGCCATATCTGATTCAGTAGTAGCACTCAATTTAGACACCACATCCTTGATAGGCAATTCGTCAAACACCTTGAATGCATCAGCCTCTAATGTCTCTGGGAAAGAGAAATCGGCGAGGAGCTTGATCGGGATGACCTCGTGCTCGATGTCGGACTCAAACTCTTCAACCTTGAGTGATGACACACAAACGCCGAGTCCTTGGCACGCTTCTTGCGAGCACCTTCGCCCGTGAAGAAAGCACCACCCTCTGGGCGCGGCGTGGCGTGGGGATGGCTCTGGGGCGCGGCACGCGAGGAACGGCTCTGGGGATGGCGCGGCGTGGGGGCGCCAGGAGGCGTTGAGCGGGAGTTTCGGTGGAGGTGGATAGCATGATGCATGGCGCACCGACATCGAGGAGGAGCCGAATAGTGGCGGCGTGACCCCGACGACGCGTGCATGAGAGGGGTCGACCGGGCGTCGGGGTGGGTGGGATCGGCGCCGGCAACAAGGAGTTCAGCAGCGAGCCAGCGTCACCGGACTCGCCGCCGTGCAGAGCAGCTCCTCCGGAGACGGCGTCGAGGGCGCGAAGAGCGAGGCTCTGATACCAATTGTCATACCCCGTGGCTACCGAATCCCCGAAGTCGGCGCGTGAGGTAGACTGTCACTCGGCAATGGGGAAGAACCGGGCAAAAGAAGAAACAAGAAAAGAGGAACGCCAGAAGAGTCTCGATAATTTTCCTCCCCTTCACACAACAGAGCTATTAGCTATATATAACCTCTTCTTACTCCACTGACCAGTGGGCCAGTCATGACAGGGCAGCACCCGGCCGGGGATGCAGAGCGGGTCCCGGAGAGCCTGCACCGTCAGGCTCTCCAAGGACTCGAACGTGTTCACCAAAACGCCATTGGTGTCCGTGTTGCGCTTCCAGACGTCCGTCATGACCTTGCACATCTCGTCCTCCGGGTGCTCGAGCATTTCCTTGATGAGATGAGACGCTGGCATCGGCGGAACGCCAACGAAATGGAGGGGCGTGTCCCCCAGCTCCTTCAGGCCCGTCTGCCTGGAGGCAAGCAACGCCGGCAGCTGGGTTAGGACGGACAGGACCGAGGCGCCCGAGGCGAAGAACGTGTAGACCGGTAGGCCGAGCTTCACGCAGACGTCGATGGCGTCGACGCAGAACATGTCGATGACAAGGGAGTGCAGGCGCTGCCGGGGGATGGAGCGGAGGAAGGTCTCGAGACGCTCGTTGTACTGGCGTATGAGCTTGAGCATGAGGACAAAAGGGTGCTTACCGGAGGCGGCGAAGTCAGGAGCAGGGAGGGGCGGGAGGACATGAAAGGAGATGGAGGGGTTGGAGGCTGCAATACGCTCGACGACGGTGGCGCCTGAGTCGGACGACTTGAAGGGCGGCTCGAGGAGCACCATGGTGACGTCGTAGCCGTTCTTGAGGATGGCGTTGGCGAGCACCGTCATGGGGAAGACGTGGCCGACGCCGACGCCGGGGTACAGGACGACGGTCTGCTTCATGGCAGCTTTGTTGTTGGGAAAATACAGATGCTGTGAGCTCTTGGGAGGTGGAGTGGAAAATGTTGCACAGGGGTGTGCGCGACTTATAGCTGCGAGCTGTCTTGCCGGAGAAGAAGAGCAGTTGACTTGTGGCTTGCGAGGTTGAGAGCCGATCAATAATAGAGAGATGATCAACTTGGAAATCTACCTTGGAAAAACTGGAGGTCTGGAGCGGGAGGATGTCTCCTAGCTGCTTCATGCTTGGATAACTGGGTACGTTTTGGAAGAAGCAAAGACTTTGTCACGCAGGTTTGAGTAGTCACTACAGACGGTTCAAATTTTCAAAATTTTATAACATAGTTGTTCTATTTTTCATTCAGTTTAAATTTACTAGTTAGTGTTTTATCAGGACAATAGCAATGTTCAAATTTTTAGAAATTCTTTAGGCTTGATAACCATCTGAAATTTTTATACAAATATCATTGATGTGTCAAAACACTACATAAAAAATTAAAAAAAATAACATTGTTTGAGTTATTTTTTGTTCAATGCAAATTCAATGAAATATCGACTAGAGGTGAGCACTCAGGCTAGGCTTTTTTGGGTTGGCCAAAGGCATGTCATCATGGTCCGGTCCAAAGCCTAGCACGACACTGTAATACAGACCGTGCCGGGCCAGAAGACTCTTGGCACGAGAAAGAAGTCTAGCATGAAGGTCACCGACCCCCAGAGCATGAGCGCCATAGAACACACCCAGAGCATGGACACCAACCCCACCGCCGACACCTGAGAGATGCGGGTAAGAGGAAGAGAGAGCTGAGAGAGATCGAGAGACGGTGCAAAAAGCTGCTTTCTCTCGCTTATCTCTCTCAGTTCTCTCTCTCACCATGTCTCTCAATCTCCCTCTCTCGCTTGTCTCTCTCAATCTCTCTCGCCTATCTCCCTCACTCTTTTTCTCACCTATTGCCTTCTCTCTCACCCGTATTCAGCACATCCCCTCGCCCTATGTAACTGTTCAAGAATATATAAATTTTAGTTTCTTTTCCCATAATATTTATTTCCACTGCCTTAACTCCATGCGTCTCAGGCTCCTTTCCTCTCGTTGCAATAGTGCGGATGGGCCAGACCTGGACTGGCATAGCACGATGCCCAAATGAGTCGTGCCTGGGCTCACCGAAGCCGAGCCGGCACGGCATGGCATGGTGGGCACGACGGGCCATCACGGCCCGGCATGGTTTAGGCATGAAGCACAATGGGTCCGTGCTAGGCCGGCTAGGCATGGCACGACACCTAACTCTAACTCGACAAATCTCACCAAGATTTTAGGAATTTTGGCCAAAATTTCGGATTTTTCGGTGAAAAAAACTGGATTTGAAATTTTGTTTTTGTATTTCATTCAGGATTTGCCCAAAATACTAAGATCTCAGCAAAATTTTGGATTTCGACCACTTCTAAGATGTCATCTGAAAATGAGATTTCAAACCTTGCTCATGAGTCCATGCATTGTTCCCGACCACTCGCCTCACACCTCTCTTGGAAATCGCAATGCTTTGGGCGGCCAAGTGTGCCACATTTCGGTCTGCTTTCTATGGGATTATTTGGATTGAATCCAGTTTTAGAATTGAGATCTAGTTTCATTGGGACTACAACTTAAGTTGTTGCGTGTAGATTGTTAGATAAAAAGCAACAATGTAGATCTCTCAAAAATATAGCGCAAAAACATTAAGCCGATTCTATACTATAGTTTTTAGAGTGTGTGAGTTTTTTTCTTCTTGTTTTTGGTTGTGTGCTTCTTAAGCAGAGGCCGGGAGATGTTTTCAAGGGATTGTATCCTCTCGATGTAATGTTCTTAAAATCAATAAAAGCTTCCTTTATAAAAAAAATACTGTAGCAAGACATTGTAGCATGATCCAGACCATTCGTTGGCTACAATCTCCATAGGGACTACACAGGATCCTTTCCCAAATTTTATCATAACTAATTTTACATAAGTATGGCTTGTCATATTTTTTGTGACAACAAAATTCATCGTAATAAGTATAGCAAGGTTTGGCAAAAAACTAAGTCTATTATGCGTAGTACAGGAGGCTGAGAAAGTGCGTGAGTTACAGTTATGACAACAAACCAAACACTCATTTAAATATATATAGTGCATCTAAACTTAGATGTGACAAAGTTATCTTCAAACCAAACAGATAGCATGTTTTTCCGCTTCCTGCCACATGACACTTTGGTTGCTTACACACTAACTTGGCCTCGGCATCTCTCCACACGGTCGACGTGCCGAGGTTCCTTCAATGTTAAGTGACCTATTGTGCTTGTTGGAAATTATTCTTGACTTAGTTCGTTAGCTTGTTGAGTTTGTGGGCAAGTTTGTTAGTGATGTGAGTTAAAGAGATATGTTTATCTCTAGTTAGGTATGATTTGGTTAGTTGGTGCCGCATGCTGTGTTATATATTCCCATGTAATTAATTCAAGATAAAAAAGAAGGAGAAAATAGAAGACAAAAAAATAGGCGCTAAGCAATTGGAGCGTCACCATCTTCTTTGTGTGTTTTTCCACCCGTATGTTTCAAAGGAGAAGGTTGCGTGTGAGTTTCTCTGGGGCCTAAGTCAACAATTGGCATCAAAGTGAGGTTTGGCATAGGAGAAGGAAGATTGTGCCATCCGATGCTATGTCGAGGAGCAATGACATGGCATCATCAAGGCGGACAACGAGAGACTGTGGCAACTTCGAGGCTCCATACGTGGTGGTGGCTGACAGTGCATCATGGTGCTAGCACATCAAAGATCAATGTTGTGAAGTCGTTGGTGATGGCGATGTCCATCGCTCTAAGGCGAGGTGGTCGTGCAATACCATCCCGGAAACATGCATGAACAACGGTGCGGAGCCTTCATGAGACAATTTGGTATGAAGTAGATGGCGGTGGCAGAGACCATCATCACAAGAAGAGTCGATGTTGATCGCTTAGGAAATGTCAGTGCAAGGCCGACAACGGTGGTAAAGTGATGTCGCTTGGAGATGTGGCCACGATATTGAGGAGATGTGTTCACCATCCTAAGTTCAGTCCGTGGGAAATGAGTTCGGAACTTTGAGGAGATACATTCGCTATCTATAGTCAAGTCCGTCGACAATGAGTCTGGGATGTTGAGGAGATGCATTCACTGTCCGGAGTTTATGTCCGTCGATGATGAGTTCAAGATGTTGAGGAGATGCGTTCGCCATTGAAAGTTAAGTCCGTTGAATATGAGTCTAAGATGTTGAGGAGTTATGTTCACCGTCCTATGTTGAGTATGAGTTGGACAAATAGTAGTTGAAACCGATTATCTCAACGAGTATAGAGTCATCGTGTCAAGATTAGGAGAGAAAATGTTATTAAATTAATCTTGACTTAGTTCGTTAGCTAGTTGAGTTAGTTGGCAAGTTTATTAGTAGCGTGAGTTAAGAGATAGAGTTTACATTAGTTAGGTTTAATTTGGTTAGCTAGTGCCTGTGGTGTGTTATATATTTTCATGTAATCAGTTCGAGATAAAGAAAGTGAAAAACATATGAAAGAAAACACACGCTAAGCAGTACCACTATCATTATCTTCTTTATGTGTTGTTGCTCTCGTGTTTCAAAGAAGATTAGTTCGTGCTCGTGCGTTGCTACAAAAAATAAAATTTGTAGCGAAACACAAAGATTAAGCAATAAAAGAAAATTTTGCTACATGATCAAACATCATTTCTCTGGATTACAAAAGTTTTTATGATTTCTCCTCCAATATGAATAAAAACCAAATAGCACATAAGGTATTCATGACATTAGACCATATTAGAAATGATATTCTTAGTATATGTTCCGAAAAATTTGAAAATAAAGTTACATTGCAACACAATTTGGAGACGATAACTAAAGAAAGCTACACGTACTAAAAAGACTGGCTTATATAGCGAGCGATTCTGGTTTAAAAAACTGGCTTCTAACAGAAATTACAATTATCTGATAAGTTCAGTTGTAACAAACCGAGAGATTGACGATGAGTGTTATGGTCACGGCCGGTGTAGTCCACGTAGTCATGGTGCGCCCTCTCGATGATCTCTTGCGTGTCATACACCATGTACCCCAGGAAGATCAACAGTCCAAAGTAAACCTGCTGTGCAAATCACATATGTACCATCGTTCAGCCCAAAAGATAACTATATACACATGCTTTGATGATTGGATGACAAGAACAATGGTTGCAGTATGTATCTCACCTCAAACATGAAACTGCTAGTGGAGTGGCCAAAGATGGACGTGGCAAACTGCAGCTAGAGCAGGATCAAGAGGCCTGAGGAGAGCAACCCGTCGAGGTACAGGTACTACCTGCGCTTAACGATCCTTACAAAATAAAATTATCCAATCTAAATTTTAACAGAAATTACAACTATCTGATAAGTTCAGTTCTAATAAACCGAGAGATTAACGGAGAGTGTTATGGCCATGGTCGGTGGTGGGCACCCCGGCAGCCATCCAGATTGGGGGTGCGGGGTCCTACGGCTACGCCTGCCTCGCCACTGCTTGCCCACACCGCCCCCTTCGAAAGCCACGGATACTGGAGAGAAGTCCCGCTGACGGTGGTAGGGTCAACACCAAACACGAGGGCTCAGGCATGAACGTGAACCTACGCTAGGAAAGCAGCGAGGTCGTGGATACCGCCACGAAAAGAGGTGGGAAGACTAAAGTGGAGAGGATGGAGTCCTGCGGCTGCGCCCGCCTGGCCACTGCTTGCCAGCGTCGCCCCCTTTGGAAGCCGCAGATACTGGAGAGGAGTCCCACGGACGGTAGCAGGGCTGGCACCGAGCACAAGGGCTCGGGCGTGAACGTGAACCAGCGTCAGGAAAACAATGAGGCCGTGGATGCCGCCATGAGAAAAAGCAAGAGGACTGAAACGGAATGGAGCAGCGCCACACCATGAAGGGGTGAGCCCGAGGTGAACGGGAGGGCGCGCGACACGATGTGTACCATGGTCATGCCTCTACTCGTGCAGTAGCAGCAGGAGAGAGGCTGAAAGGGAGCAACATATTTGGGGAATTAGGGGGAGAGAACATAGTGAGAAGGACGACTTGCAGTTTACTGGTGATTGTGGCGAGGAATTCACTACTCTTCTATAACTAACAGGTGGGACAAAGGGTTTGTGAGACCGTGTTATCATTGATGTGAGTGGAAAAAGGTAAGAGGTAGTATGGTTAGGGTGGTGAAAGTGAAGAACGGACGACCGCCACCAACTCTAATTAGAAGTAGTAGAGATAATCATGCTTCCTATCATGGGTCAACAGTGCTGCCACTTTGCGGACCTCGCAAGGCCGCATCGCGCGCGCATGGACGTTTCGTGGGATATCTCTCCGGCTTGGCGCCGCTGCGGATGCAAAGGGGAAAGCATGAGCGCTGCACGACAGCAACAGTGCTAATTTGGCAGTTGACGCCAATGGTTACACGAGTGGCTAAAAAGACAACCATGCTGTTCCAGTTCCCGTTGTGCCATGCTAGGGCCAAAATATACATGATAGATGCTATATGCAACAAGAGAAGGTATATGCCATGGTATATGCTGTTGGCGCAGCCTCTCCTGATCTCACGTTCTTCAGACACCTTCAGAAGAACCTCCCCTGCATAAAGGAAGAACGACAACACCTAGATAATCAATCAATGAAATACTTTGGAGAGTGTTTTTGGTCTTTGCCTCAAGCTAGCAGACTTTTCAGTTTTCCCTGCTATTGTATTTATAGTATTGAGATTACAAAACTTAGTCGGATAGACTCCAACACACAATCGACTCGGACTTTGAACTCTACTCGGATTGCTCTTGTTTACCAACCGAAAAGCAGAAAAACTTCCTTCTCTGAATACAATACCAACTAAGTAAAAGCAGTATTCTACTCTAACTCAACATCAAGCTTATCTTAACATTTTCCCCTAAGCTTGATGTTCTTCTTCTTTACTTTGATCACACCAATCTTGTGCCTCATTTCTAAGAACTTAATGTTCCCCGATGCCTTCGTCATGATGTCATTTAAGCTGTTCTTGATATTTACATCTTGAATGCCAATCTTTCCTTCTTCCACACAGTTCCTTATAAAATGGAATCTTGTATCTATGTGTTTGCTTCGATTATAATGCCTTTGGATTCTTGCTCGAGCAATCGCCGATTTGTTGTCTACCATCGGGTTTACCTTCTCGGGTTTCTTTCCTCTCAATTACGCTATCAATCGGCTCAACCATATTCCTTGACATGCACTGAAGTTGCAGCGATGTACTCACTTCACATGAGGAAAGAGCAACGATCTTTGCTTCGAATCCCGGTGATCAGACTTGAGCCTAGAAAGAACACCATCCTAGAAGTACTCTTCCTGTCGTTTGTATCTCCGGCAAGATCACTGTCACTGTATCCCGTTAGAGTTGCTTCCTGGCGCAAATTCTTCTCAAAACTGCAGCCATATCCGACAGTACCACGAAGGTACCTAAGAATCCTTTTTACTGCTACCAAATGTGGTGCGATCAGACTTCCATGAACACCTTACCATACCCACGAAAAAGCAATATCTGGTCTGGTGTGTACCAAATATCTCAGGCTTACTACAATACTCCTGTATGATGTAGCATCCACAGCAGGTTCTGAGCTCTCCTTACTCAGCTTGGCTCGGTGCTCCATTGGGGTTGAACATGGTTTGCACTCTTCCATCCCTGCCTTCTTCAATATTGCTTCGGTGTATGCCGCCTGACACAAGGTGATGCACTTACTTGTCTGCTTCACCTCTATGCCCAAATAATAGCTGAATAAGCCGAGATCTGTCATACTAAAATGACTCTTCATTTGAGACTTGAATTCAGCTATGTCTTCCTTCCGTGAGCCAGTTATGATAAGATCATCCACATATACTCCGATCAGCAATACATGGCCTTGTTTTTCTCTTCGATACACCGCATTTTCCACTGGGCATCTCTCAAACTTCAATGATACCAGAGTGCTGTCCAGTTTAGCGTTCCAAGCTCGGGGGGCTTGATGAAGTCCATACAGGGCCTTCCTTAGTTTCAGAAACATGTGTCTTTTGCTAGGATCAACAAAGCCAGGTGGTTGATGCACATATACATCTTCGGTGATCTCTCCATTTAGGAATGCTGTTTTCACATCCATGTGATGTACTTCCCAATTTCCTTGTCTTTGCTAGAGCAATAAGAACTCTCACCGACTCCATTAAGACTCTGAGAGCAAACACTTCATCATAATCTACTCCTTGCTGTTGGGAGTACCCTTTAGCCACTAATCTCGCCTTGTACTTGATCACATTGCCACCGAGTCTTTCTTTACTTTGAATATCCACTTCAATCCAATAGCCTTTTGCCCGGTGGAAGTTTAGCAAATTCCTGTGTTTGGTTGCTACGTGTCGACTTCATTTCTTCTTCCATTGCCTTCCTCCGGCACCCTCGCTTTAAGGCTTCTTCCATCGATCTTTGGTTCTTCTGGTGCTAGTAGGCCTGATCCGAAAATTCCAATTCTATGGGATTGGTTGAATCATAAATATCTTTCACCAATCTCATCTTCACTGGTGCCGTTGGTGATGAAGATGACCCATCACTATTTTCTGTATTCTCAAAACTCCCTGTTGTTCCCCCCATTGGTGTGTGAGGTGAATCTGCTGGATGCTCGTCTTCTAACATTGCCGGATCATCCATTGACATACTGTCTTCTTCTTGTGTTGCTGGATCTGATTCTGCCGAGTCTGATCTCTCAGTAGTGTTTGCGGGTGTTACCTCTTCTGGAGTGCTATCATCCGGATTTGATGTCTCATTCATTACATCAAATACATCTCCAGAATAATATTCAGTTGCTTCTTCTCCTGCTGATTTCTCCCACTGCCATTCTTTTCCTTCTTCAAACACTACATCTCTTGATACCTGAACTTTATTTTTCACTGGATCATATGCTCTGTAGGCTTTTGATCCTGGTTCATACCCAAGAAATACCATAGGAGAGCTTCTGTCTTCCAACTTCCCGAGATGTGGCTTGGCATTCTTTACATGAACAATGCATCCAAAAGTGCGAAGGTGATGTACCTGAGGTTTTCTTTTGAACCACACTTCATATGGTGTCTTCCCTTCAACACTTTTGGTTGCTGATCGGTTGAGCAAATAGACTGAGGTTGCTACAGCTTCCCCCCAAAATCTTCCTGGCATCTTCTTGTTCTTTAAAAGACTTCTTGCCATACTCACAATTGTTTGATTTCTTCTTTCTGCAACCCCATTCTGTTGAGGGGTGTATGGTGCGGTTAGGAAGTGTTTCACTCCCTGTTCTTCACAGTATGCTTGAAACTCATTGGATACAAATTCTCCTCCTCGGTCTGTTCTTAGCCCAGCGAGTTTGCATCTGCTTTCAACCTCTGCTCTTGCTTTCACTAGTTTAAATGCTTTGAAAGCTTCATCTTTTCTGGCGATCAACACAGCCCACATAACACGTGAAAAATCATCCACCATTAAGAAGAAATACCTTTTTCCTCCTGGAGTTGCTGGAGTAATCAGCCCACAAAGATCTGCATGCACCAATTCAAGTGGTACTGAAGCTCGATATGCTATGCTTCTTGGAAATGGCAGTCTGTGCTGCTTCCCAGCTAGGCATGCTTCGCAAACTTGCTCGACGTGATCAATCTCAGGCATCCCTTCCACCATTCGCTTCTTTGACATATCCCTTAACGTTCGGAAATTCAAGTGACCGAACCTTTGATGCCAAAGCCACTCCTTTGAACCATGCACAGTCAGAAGACTTACTGGTTGAGCATTAAGAAGGTGGAGTTTGTATAATCTGTTTTGTGCTTTCGGTACTTCCATAAGCAATCTTCTTTCGGCATCCAATACTCGTAAGATACCATCTTCAATTTCAGTCTTGTACCCGTGCTCATCTAGCTGTCCTAGACTGATGAGATTGCTTTCAAGAAGGGGAATGTAATATACCTGGGTCAACACTCGGTGCTCTCCTGACAATCCTTGAAACAGGATTGTGCCTCGGCCACAAATCTTGATGTCTGACCCATCTCCAAACTTCACAGAACCCCGGACAGATGTATCAAGATGAGTGAATATATCTCTGCACCCCGTCATATGGTTGCTTGCACCAGAATCGAAATACCACACTTTGCCATCTTTGTCGTCTTCTGATCCAGTCTTCGGAAATACTTTTTCTTCATTAAGCATTACTTCTTCAACTGAGTGAAGTTCTTTGGACAGCTCAGAACACTCGGCAATCATGAGCACTACATTATTATCTTCCTTTTCTTTTTCTTTTGCAATGTACATTGCCTTCTCCCTCCTTGGTTTTCGACATTCTGAGGCAAAATGACCATATATATTGCAGTTATAACACTTAATCTTTGTTTTGTCAAACCTGCGATATGGTTTTTCTTCAGCTTCAGAATTTTGATAAGTCCTGGGTTCCCCATCTTCGATTGATCTGCCACGACCTCGTCCTCGGCCACGTCCAAAACCGCGACCTCGTCCTCGCCAGCCTCCTCTTCTGTTGAAGCTGTTTGAGGCTTCATCATCGTTTTTTCCTTGAAATGCCTCAAACTTTGATGCTAACATCAATTGACCGCCTTCTTCTTTCTGTTGCCGCCGGCCTTTCAGTGTTTCTTCAAACGCTCTTAGTCCGCCGATCGCTTGAGATCTGTATATCGTTGTAATGTCTCCCCATTGCTCAATCGTACCTTCTCCGACAATAGGCATGAACTTGTCGGGAACCGAACTGAACAATTTTTCCACCACGGTTGATTCCGTCATCTCCGTACCGAGAGACCGAATTTCGCTTACCAGTGTGGTAAGTCGAAGTGAGAATTTGTTGATGCTTTCTTCTTCTTCCATATTCAACCGGTTGAATTGCCTCTTCAGAACTTGAACCCGGGCCTACTTCACGCGATCCTCTCCAATGCGCATCTCTTTCAAGGTCTTCCACGCTTCTCTTGCAGTTGGCTTCTGTGCTATCACCATTAGCACTTCATCCGGAACGGATTAAGCCAACGCGGCCAGAGCCCCTTGATCCGTCTCTAGATCAATCACCTGAGCTCCTTCAATTGCCGACCATACGCCAAGAGAACTGAGCAGAATTTTCATCTTCATTGACCACACGCCATAGTTTGTGTCGGTCAACATTGGATACTGGATTGGAACGCTTGCCCTCGTCGGTCCCGTTCTTGCTAGAGCCATGATCCTTGGATCTTCAACAGGCTCTGATACCAAATGTTGGCGCAGCCTCTCCTGATCTCACGTTCTTCAGACACCTTCAGAAGAACCTCCCCTGCATAAAGGAAGAACGACAACACCTAGATAATCAATCAACAGAAATACTTTGGAGAGTGTTTTTGGTGCTGCCTCAACTGTGCAGCTTTTCTGGTTTTCCCTGCTATTGTATTTATAGTATTGAGATTACAAAACTTAGTCCGGATAGACTCCAACACACAATCGACTCGGACTCTGAACTCTACTCAGATTGCTACTGTTTACCAACCGAAAAACAGAAAAACTTCCTTCTACTGAATACAATACCAACTAAGTAAAAACAGAGTATTCTACTCTAACTCAACATCAAGCTTATCTTAATATATGCTAGATGCTAGCTAGGTTAATCGTGGAAGGAGAAGAGCTCTACAAAGAAAGGAAGAACAGAACTATAATTTACTGGTTAATTGGAGGAAAAGAGAAGAACATGCATGATATTCCCATTAGATGGTACCCCAATTATAATAGGGACATCGCATTTTTTTGAATCGTATATTCATCACGATTATACTTGGGTGGATGTTTAAGATGTAATAATGTAGAGCTCCATTTTTTTCCCCAAAAAAATGATGAATCAGTACAATACCAAAATGTAGCATGAAATTAAGAAATCCAACACAGCTCACAAACCACACACTAATCATGCGCCATTGGAAGTATCCAAATCCTCGAGGAATTGGACAAACGCTGCGTGAGATGAGCCCCCTTCCTTGAGCGCCTCGGCCGCTGCATCCTTCGCTGCCGCCACCTGCTCTCTGAGAGCCTGGCCACCCTCGGACTCCATCACCCACCTGACCTTCGCCTCCACCTCCTCGGCCTTAACCACCTCCTCATTGTAGCCCGTCATCTCCACCCCAAGCTTCATCTCCTCCACTATATGAACCTTGTTCAGCCTCTGTTCCGCGTACAGCGGCCAGCACAGCAGCGGCAACCCCGCCGTGATGCCCTCCAGCGTCGAGTTCCACCCGCAGTGCGTCACGAACGCGCCGGTCGCCCTGTGGCGCAGCACCTCAACTTGCGGCGCCCAAGACTTGACCACGAGCCCTCTGCCCGAGGTCCTCTCCAAGAACCCGTCCGGTAGGAGCGCTTCGAGGTCTGGCTCCGGAAGCGGATCTCCAAACTTGTGGTCGGGATTGGGCGGGCTCCGCACAACCCACAGGAATCTATGCCCTGACTTGTCCAATCCAATTGCAATCTCCTCGAGCTGCTTCTTGGGAAACGAGCCCATGCTGCCGAAAGAGAGGAGCACTACGCTGTGGTCCGGCTGCGCGTCCAGCCACCGGAAGCATTCGTGCTCCTTGTCTCCGCCTCCTGAGACCAACGGCCCGATGCAATAGATCGGCGGCGTGGCACGGCCAGGGACGCAGAGCCCGTCCCTGAGAGCGCGCACCGCGCGCCTCTCCAGCGACTTGAAGGTATTGACAAGAATACCGTTGGCCTCCGTCATCCTGTCGAACGTGCGAAAGATGAGCTTGACCAACTCGCCGCCGTCGTAAATTACTGAGGGTAAATCTGAAGCTTTCAACGGAGGGACACCCGGGAAAGAGATGATGGAGTCGCCGAGCTCCCCGATGCTTGTGTTCATGCTGGCTAGCATGCTAGGCAGGTTGAGGAAGACGGCGAGATCGCTAGCGCCGGAGGCGTAGGAGAAGTAGGCGGGCAAGTTGAGCTCAGCCGCGACGTCCAGGGCGTCAGCGCAGAACATGTCGATGACGAGCGCGTGGACAGAGGGCAGCGTGCGGAGGAAGTCGCGGAGAGGGGCATTCATGTCGGCGATGAACCGGAACATCCGGATGATTTGGTGCGTGAACGTGCTGTCGGAGCTGGAACCGGCGGGAGCGGGTTGCGGCACCGGCAGGACGTGGAAGGCGACGGAGGGGTTGGAGGCCTTGGCGCGGGCGACCGCGGCAGAGAAGTCCATGGCATTGATGATCGGCTCGATGAGCACGATGGTGACGGCGAGGCCGTGCTGGAGGAACACCTTGGCCAGCTCGACCATCGGCACCAGGTGGCCGACGCCGACGCCGGGGTACAGAACGACGGTTTTCTTCATGGCTAGCTGGACGTTTCTCAATGCCTCCGGTAAGACACCGGTTATAACAGTAAACGCTCTAGCGTGCTCAAGTGCTCAAGGCAGTGATTGATGGGAACAATCCGCCTGGGTTATATAAGGGGGGCAGCTCTAGTCCAATCGAAATTGGATCTGGAGTCATGCAGCTGAGGCCCAAATGCTGAGGGCAATGATTTCACCGCGCCGAACGTTGTGGCGCATCAGCCACCCAAATGGAATGGAAGGATTGGCAGGGTCAGGTAATGTCACTGTGGGATGGCTTGCGTCAGCCGTGACGCTGATGGCCGTGTAGCTTCCGCCTCCCCCGGTTCCCACGACGCAAGCCGTGACGCGGCTGGCCTTGAAGTTTCTGCCTCAGACTTGGCATCGACGTCATGTCCTTGGCGGCTGGGCTAAAGCTTCGAAAAGGATCATTTTGCTTCCCGAGAACATTGTAGCGATGGAACACAACTACTGAACACGGAGAATACAACCTGACCACGGAGAAAAGGAGATGGAGGAACAAAAAAACAAGTCAAGAAAAGGTGGCACAAGATAAATAGATGGACTAATGCATTTCATGATGCTTGGGTGAAGGTTCGAAGGATATATGGTATTCTGATCAAATGTGGATAGACAAGGTACACAAGATGTATGAGGAAGATAACCAAGGGACTCGCTTTGTGCTAATGGATGTGTGGTATACTGTTAGAGAGGAAGCTAAATGGATTGCTTACTGTTAACAAGAAACCAAATAAAAGGAAGGCAGTGGACAACGGAGAGGCGGAACGAGATATTTTCAAAGATGTGGAACTCCCTCGCACAATAGGACAGAAAGCAGCTAAAAAGGCTGCACATGATGCGAAAGGGAATTCAAAAGAGTCTGCAATGGATGTTGACCTTGATAGGTTTGAAAAAATTCAATCCGATTCTAATTCCAATCGTATCAAGCTTCTCGAAATGCAACAAAAGCTATCTGCCGACAAGCTTGAGTCATCCAAGATTGCTCTTCTAGCATCAAAGGACCACAAGGATGCAAAATTGTATGAAAAAGAATCTAAGATGCTGGAAACCTATAGATGTTTGCTCACACAAGACACATCAAGGATGGCTGAAGACATTAGAGCTGAACATGTAGCTGCACTAAAGTGTTTGAGGATGAAGCTCTTTCCCGAATTACCTTGATGTTAAGCTTTTCTGTGTGTTGACACTGCTTTTCTGTGTTAGAATTCAATGTAAGTAAAAGCATATGTAGCTCTGCTTTTCTGCCGACAAGCTTTTCATGTTAGACTTCAATGTTGAGACTGCTTTTCTGTGAGTTGCAAGTTGACCGAGTAATATACTGTAGTTTACCTCAAGATATGGTGGTGTTACACTAATATAATCGAAAAGGATATTTGCCTATGTGAGAGAGAGTTAGGGTCAGAGAACAGAAGAATAATTGTTGTTGAAAGAATCCAAATTATCATGTTTCAATGATTTATCTAATGCAAAACCTGATTATATCTACATAATGAGGACTAAAATGGAAGAGATGCAGTTCCCTCTTGCATGCTAAGCAACATAATATGTCCATTAAGGATTCTAGTATGCATCTAAAGATCTGTCACATGTCCTTTGCATGTTCAGAATTCAGACCGAATGCTTTTCTTTTCTTTGCGTTTGCATTCTTTTGGAGGATGGTGACATGCACTGAGGCACATACATGCATATGTACGACCATAGCATGTAAAAGCGTATTTAGCTTTTCTGTTTGCGTATAGAGAAGCTAGAGATTTTATGTTTGCACCTGTTTCTTTTCTGTCCCCAGCTACTTCAAGACAGTCGTAGAACTACTGAACGGTTTCAAACCTATCAGTACGAAACGAATGGTTTACGCGCTAAGAAGCTGAAGCCATGTTTCTATGTGGTACTACTGAGCGGTTGCAATTTTTAAGTTAATTTCTTACAAAAAATTTTTGCTGCTAACTTGGTATGAACGGAAATGACTCTAGTGTAGTGTGGACTGAATTTGGTATGAAAGGAAATGACTCTAGTGTAGTGTGGACTGAATTTGGTATGAAAGAAAATGTTTCACTGAAGACGAAAACTAGTCTGAACATAAACTAGTGTATTGTGGTGTGGACTAATCTGAACATAAACTAGTCCACCGTGTGACTAATCGAAACACAAACAACATCCTCTCCTATAAAAATCGCAGCCACCACAAGATACCTTACCACTCTCGTCTCACCACTCTCACCTCACCACTCTCGCCATGTCCGATGAAGAAGAATGCTCCAACAGGAACCTCAAAGATGCCATCCTCGACGACTTCGATCCAAGTGATGTGTACACGGTGGATGATTTCCTCGCCGAGCAAGAGTTGGTTGATGGCTATCTTGAGCGGAATGGAGAGAAGCTTAAGGCCAAGTTACAAGAACAACCTCGCTGACGTCGACACCGATTCATCCGTAGGAGGTATATTCCAAGAAATCGCGAAGCCGGCCACAATGATCTAGTTGCCAACTATTTCTCCGAAAATCCTATCTACACGGACGAGATGTTCTGTTGGAGGTTTCAGATGAGAAAGCCACTCTTTCTACGAATCGTGAGTGCACTTGGCGATTGGTCACCATATTTCTCTAACAGATTAGATGCCATAGGAAGGGAAGGGCTCTCACCACTACAGAAATGTACAACGGCCATTTGTATGCTAGCGTATGGCACTCCGACTGACCAACTTGATGAGGTATTAAAGATTGGTGCGAGCACATGTTTGGAGTGCTTGGGTAAGTTTGCTGAAGGAATTATTGAAAAGTTTGGTAATGAGTACTTGCGCCCTCCTAGAAGCGATGAGATGGAACATATACTACAAGTTAATGAAAATCATGGTTTTTCTGGAATGCTCAGAAGTATAGATTGTATGCATTGGCAATGGGAGAATTGTCCTGTTGCATGGCGGGGCCAATTCACTCGTGGCGATAAGGGTGTCCCCACCATGATCCTCGAGGCAGTTGCATCACAAGATCTAAGAATATGGCATGCTTTCTTCGGAACTGTAGGGTCCAATAATGACATCAACGTCTTAAACAAGTCACCGTTATTCATCGAAACTTTGAGAGGAGAGGCTCCTCGGGTACAATACACTACAATAATCCCGCAAATTAACATCGGCCAAAAGCGACAAGCGTTAATTAGCCATTCTTGCCGGCGTTAATTGTAATTGCGCGGCAAAAACTAATGCGTCGGCTTTTAACCTGATAGTTAATCGGCGTTAATTAGCATAATTAGCGTCGGCGTCGACGTTAATTAGTAATTACCGCTTACCGACGGCGCAACCGACGATAATTACTGTCGTGAGCCCGCTAATTAACGTCGGCCCCTGTTTAGCCGATGTTAATTATTAATTAACGTCGGCTTAGGCCTGGCCGACGTTAATTAGCGCCTTGGGGATAATTAACGTCGGCTCATATTAGGCCGACGTTAATTAGCGTTTTGCCGGATATTTGTCGGACGAAAATAGGACCTCAGGATTACTAATTAACGTCGGCTGACCCCGTAGGCCGACGTTAATTAGATGATAATTAACATCGGCCAGACCTTTAGCCGACGTTAATTAGTAATATCAGGGGCAACTTTTAGCCCTATTTTCATGTTTCGCAATACAATTCAATACATAATATAATCAACATTGACAGCAATTCACACATCAACACATACAATTCATGAATATAATCAATCAAGCATAGAACATGCATATAATCAAGTTACCGATCAATCATAATATCCAAATTGTCATAACATACAAAAAAGACCAAAGTGACACAACTACAAACGCATCCAAAAGTATAGCTCGAATCATACACATCCAAAGTGACAACTATGAAACAATCTACAACTGCTGGCCGCCATCTGGTTGATTGGAGTTCTGGCCGCTTGATCCGGAAGCAAAGAGCGCGTTGACAAAGGCAGTTGCACCGTCGGTTCCCTACACAAGAAAATGCAAGATTAGACAATAATATAAGAATGAATGTACCATAAGGAGACAAGTAAGAAAGCGAACACGGATCTGCAGTCTTTGCAAGTGTTGCGGTGAGAATCTTGTAAGACGAGGACCCATGTGCCGTTGATCCCTACATAAGGCAACAATTATAGCTAGATTGATCAAATTTTACTAGATTTACAAGTTTTGACAAAATGAAGCTAGAATAGACTAGTTTTGATTAAGTGAAGCTAGAATAGGCTAGTTTACCAAACTGGTTATCCGATCTTGAGCAGATAGCATGCACAAAGGATGTTGTCATTAGCACCATTTTGCCAATGAATGCCCCAATTGAACAAGTCGGTGACAACCTGTAAAAGCAAAGAAGGTGCCAAGCGCATTCCTTTACTAAATGTTCCCAATAAAACACCCACCTCCCTTTCGGTACTATTCATATCATCCCAACCCAAGCAATAATCACGACAAAAAAGTGGAAAAATGAGAGAAATAGCTAGGAAAGGCCAAAGAAATCTAAAACAAACACATTTGCATGCATGTATGATTTTTATGAGCTAATTTACTAAGTTAACATGAATGGATCTAGTACACCTCCTTTTCTTACCAACATTGCTTGGTTTGAAAATGCCATCCTTGTATGTTTCGGGTTGTAAATGTAGGCACAACCATTGCTTTTACATGAGCTAGCTAGCGATAACAAACCGAGACCACATTTTTCATACAATTAGTGTCAACTTCTCCCTCTGACCAAGAGACAAGCCAATATGTATAGCTCTGCTCTGCCATTACAACTATCTACAACAGTAGCAATCTAGTAAAGAGGATGGCCATGGTTGCATCTGATCAAGCACCCAAAACTAGGCGGTTCAACCACATGATGTTCTGCGAAATTTGGATGCATAAAGGCAACAGAAAGTGGAAAACAATTAAAGAGCTAGCCTACATGCAGCATTTAGCTTTAGTGACAAAGTGGCCAAGTCGATCCCTTTAAGGGCTCACACAAATCACACATTTGTAAGCTGTAGCGACAAAAAGAAGTAACATTTGTAACCAACTTCTCCTAAGTTTAGTGATGATGACGGTTTTCATCGCCCCACAAAACATATGCTTATAAGTTTACCATTGTTAGAGTTCTGCTACCACCAAAGAAACACAAATACTAGGAATCTCTCAAGAATGGCCATGGTTATCGTGTGAATCAAGAAAACAAAATTTTAGCATAAACATAACAAAGAAAAAAATCTATTAGTAGGAAAGCGAGAAAAGAAAGCACCGACCAATAAGTAACCAAATTAACACATCACATTTGTGCATGTTTTGACTATAATAAGTAACCAAATTAACCAAATTTGTTTAGGAAGGCGTAGGACACAATAATTTACATTACTAAACACCATATGTGGCGAGATATATAGTTCGACTTATTAATCAAGTGACTTTACAATATCATATGACCCCAAAACAAACTTTAAAATATCATATTGGATAAAAAATTACGAGATAGCAACAAGCAGTACTCTTCTAGCTCTTGAGAATGGTCCTTGGGGAAAAAAGTTCTTTTCAATTATACAAGTTCTTGAAAATGTGTAAACCGCAATAATATATAGGCGGTTGCGCACATATATATGTAACCGATTAGATACATAGATGCAAGGCGTATTCCTGACTAGCCGTACTCCACTAATTTAAGAATTAACAAAACCAATTTCATGTGTGAATACGAATTGCGAGGAGGTGCGGAGGATACATCCCCATCAGCAAAATATGAAGACCCATGAGTCTGTTAATCCGTTGCCCTTTAATAGACCTCAAGTAAAGATTTGTTGCTTGAATCCGAGCATTAGACAATGCATCTTTGGTCACCGACGTGCATTTACATGGAAAACTCTACGAGCATGCTCCATGTTTACACCATCGACCAAGCAGTAGCAACTTTCGCAATTGTTCATCACAAAGAATAGTTAGAATAGTAAAGAATCGACAGTTGAACCAATTCCAATCGCACAGAGAATCTTACCAAAAATCACTCCAAAGCGCCTCGAGCATTCAAGTGCTCGGCATTAGAGCAAGCGGGTAATGATCCCAACTAGTAGCAACAAATTGCTCGCCATTGGCGGTGTGACCAACCGGGGGTAGTGCAAGCAGCAGAGGTTACCTAGCACATAGTTAACTTTGCCTATGGTGCCCTCTGCCGTCAAACCCGAGTCATCCCATGAAGCGCAAGACATATAAATGATATAGTTCGAGTTAGGAAAGAAATGAAATAAGACATGGTTTAGAAAATACAAACCTATCGCCAACAGTGTGATCACAACCTTGTCCTCCTCCCGTCTGGGCGGCTGGAGGCGGCGACATGATGGCTCCTCCTAAACCTCGGGCGGGCTCGGTAGAACCCTCGGTCGTATCCCCACCCATTGGATCCTCATCCCCTTGGCCCACATCGGCCTCCTGATCCTCATCGATCCCAGCTACAACAACAATAATAATGAATGAATAAAGAAGATAATAATCAAAAAAATTATGAGAAATATAACATTCTAGTTTACCTGCGTCAGCATCAGCCTCCTGATGCTCCTCAATCCCAGCTACAACATCCATGGCAGTAGCCACTTCTTCCTCTGTCGTCTCACCCTGCGAAATAATACAAGACGATTATATTTATGTCATATTTATGTTTTGACATGAAGTACACATCAAAAACTTAGTTACCTCTCCACTCGCAAAGGAACACTACGACTCGCAACTCGGGCTCCTTTGGACTCAACAAAGCACGCCGTCTACTTGCGCTTGAGCGCTACTACAAACAAGGCCTCCTCGTCGCGCGAACTCTTGGACTTCCTCCTACCACCGAGGAATCCCTTCGCCACCGCTTGATCGATCGAGGCATCTGTTGAAAGAAAAATATCAAGTTAGTACAACAACAATAATAATGAGCGAATGAACAAGATAATAAACACACAAAATTACTTGTCAAAATTCATCACTATCGCGATGATGTAGTCTCCTTCTTTCTAAGGGCGACTTGTTACTTTTTTTCTTGATTGGTTGTCTTTTCCGTTTCTCAGAATCGTTATATCTCCACGGTCTCCGACTAAAGAATCGAGACTGGACCGATCTCTATATCAAAAGTGCTTGGCAATTCTTCATCTTGGAAAACCTCAACAACCTCCATGGCCTCCGGTGGCTATCAAGATAACCAAAGCATCACCAGAGTATGTAACAGTTCTCGGGATTCACTTTGTACACAACCCACCAAGCACTCGGTCTTGTGCATGGATATGGCATATAATACACCGCTCAACTTGGTGAGCAAGGATAAAATTGTCATAGCCATGTAGTATTCGTTGTGTTTGACTTCTACCATCCCATCTTGGTTTTGATGAGTCCCATGTTTGCTATCAAACCAAACACAATCGAAAAAGACTACTTTGAGCTCCTTATTCCTGCAAACTTGAACTCGAGGATGTTTTGAATGATTCCATAGAAATTTGTTTCGATCCCTTGTGCATCGATTGCCCTAGTTACAACTCCAAGTATTTGTTGTGGCGCAAGGACGCGACACTTCAAATTTGGTCGACGGAACGAAACCCGTTCACGTCGTATCGCCCATAGCTTTTAGCGATTCTGCGGGCATAGGATAGCTGAAGCAAGTCCTCATGGGCGTTCCCATATTTCACGCACTGCCAACAAAATATGATTCGAAGTTGTATAAGATTTATAATATATTGAAACATAACATTACAGAATATTGTAGGATGTGAAGGTGTTACATGATCTCGGAACCAAGTGATGAAATTAGGGCCCCATTTAATCCATCCCGGCGCATTGTATTAAGTTGCTTGGCGGTTGGTTGTGAATAGATGTCGATTCGCTTATCGAATTCATTGTAAATAAAAGCGTAAATGGATACATAAATGAATGATGTCTTGATGACATAAGCTTGATTGACATGTACAAAGTGGCGCTTCGTGAAATATTGTTCCATCTCTTCCATATTGGAGTACATGTACAGAAAGCGATTTCTTTTCTTCGAAGTGTAATAGTAAGCGATTGCAACTACCAAGCAGTAGTACCTCTCCATTGGAAAATCTGTAGGTCACTACAAGGTGTCTCTTCATCTACATGGTACCGCATCGTGGGAGCATTGACTTTGTGTTCCTCGACAAAGTATACACTCGAGAAGTATGATATCTCTTTTAAAGAAAATGTACGCAATGCACCCTTCAACTCTTGCCTTATTGCCAACCATAGCTCGAAGTTTCTTTAGAGCTCTTTCAATGTGATACATCCACCTATCTTGAGCAGGGCCACCTACCTTAGCCGTAAGGTAGATGAACAAGTAGATGTTGCATTGGATTGAAGAAACCCGGAGGGAATATTTTTTCCATCTTGCATACAAGCACTGGTATCTCTTTCTCTAACCTCTCCATCATGTCTTTCGATATTTCTTTAGCACATAATTGTCTATAGAAATAACTTAGCTCAGCTAGCACCTTCCACACATTATCATTAAGATACCCACGAAACATTACAGTGAGAGTCTTTCCATGATTATGTGGTAATCGTGGCTCTTCAACCCATTTAGCTTCCCGTATTCACATTCACATTCGTCTCAATCCCATTGCGTAACCATCGGAAATTTCAATTTTTCATCCACCTCAACACTTCTTTCTTTTCTTTAGGTTTAAGGCAAAATGGGCGCGTGGCTTACCCCTGCCGGTGAGCTCAAGTGTTGGCGATTACAAATCTCTGCTAAGTCTCTTGGGCCTTTAGGTTGTCTTTTGTCTTGTCCGTCATATCCATGACCGTGCTTATAATGCTTTCACCAGCGTTACGTTCACGATGCATAGCGTCAATGTTGTGCATCGAGAATCAAGGCCTTCGCATATGGGAGCTCCCATAATCCACAAATGTGAGTCGGTTGTGCTCCTCTCCAAACCCTTCAAACCCATCTTCTTTCTCCACCAATTTACTCGGCATATCGGCAATTTACGGCCCGATTAGGCGTTTGGTGGACCCTTTCGACAAGCTGTGTCCTTACGGGCGTTCTCTGGAACCTAAAGGCGTGTCTCGAGGCGAGAAACGCCTATAACAATCGAAATGTGATCTTTCCACCATTTACAAAGCGAAAACAATCGATTATGCGAACCACAGATCGGACATGTCAAATTTCCATGACGGCTCCGGCCGGCAAAAATACCATAGGCCATGAAATCATGGATGAGACCATAAATATGCAACACGAAGGTTGAATTTACATTTCTTATAGCGATCATCGCCTCTACCCCGTCCATAATTTTTTCAGCTCTTCGATCAAGGGTTTGAGCATCACATTGAGGCGCTTTCCGGGATGTTGGGGCGGGTATGATGAGGCATGGAACATAAACTCATATTTCATGCAAAGGAAGGTGGAAGGTTGTATGGAATAGCAAAGGCCGCGGCCACGAGTATGATGCGGCGGTTGTGTTGAAAAGCGTGAAACCATCGATCGCCAACCCAATGCGAACATTTCTTGCATCCCTCGCAAAGTCCTCGTCAAAGCTATCTAGAGCCTTCCATGCCTCACTATCGGCGGGTGCACCATTACTCGTCGTTCTCACGCACACCTTCTTTGTGCCACCTCATGTGCACAGCACTTCGTTTTGAGATAAACAACGCTTGACCTAGGTGTGAGAGGCATGTACCGAAGTTGCTTGTGTGCAACATCGGTCGTTACCTTTTCACCTTCTTCGTTCACCACCTCGACAAATCTTGGTTTTTACACACTAAGCAATGCTTCTCTTTCTCATGCTCCTTCGGAAAAGCATGCGATTATCCTTGCACACATCAATCTTCTCATACTTCATCCGAGACGGACAACAACTTCTTAGGCTGGTACATGTCTCTAGGCATCTTATGATTCGCGGTAGTATATCGAGATCAATTCCACGAGATCATTGTAACAATTATTGGAAAAGAAATACTTGGACTTAATGGCCATGAGCAGCGTCACAAAAGCAAATTTGGGTCACTTTAGGTGTGTTCGTGCAATGACTCTTGAAGCTTTAAGTAGCTCAAAGAACTCCCGAACCTCACGTGTTGGCGGATCCTCGAGTCTCGTTAATCTCTGGAAGCAAAGCTTCTAGCATCTCATCCATCCTATCATCGCCATCGCCTATCATCTTCCTCTTCAACGCAACCGGGTCCTTGAGCACGGAACTCACCATGATGTACCCACAACTCAAAGCTTGGCATGAAACCGAACCGACACAGTGCGAGACATCGATTTCTTGTCACTGGGGTGGAAATTCGGCACTTGCTGCATGGGCACTTCACCTTAATGATACTAGACATAGAAGGCACGGTCAACAAAAGCGGTAGCCTTGACCGTCCACTCGGTCAGTGAGCCCCATTTTCTCCCAACCTTCATACATCCATCGGCGGTGCGTCACCCATACTTGAGGCTATATAGGTTAAATCAACAGTTATAAGGTTCATTTTGTTTCTATATATCACTACCCTACATCTATAGGAAAGGATATGTCCTAAACCCACCCAAGAGTGGTGACAAAGCGGATTTATAGCGAGCTGTAAGTCGAATGAAATTTGGGACATAACTCGTTGTTCTCCACCTGCACGCCCGGATATGGTGCAGGGAGAACAACAGGTTATACGCCGAAATTTCATTCGCACTCCGTGGTTTCGTCATAAATACCGCACTTTGTCATCCACTCAGGCTATCCAAAAAGGACAATTCGGACCAACACATCTCATGTGACACATGTGAGACATGCCGATCGAAGCGGGTGGCGCATAGGTTTCGTGACACTATGTGATTTGAAATTAAAATAAAAATCCGACGATAATCCATTACTCAAATATATATTTATAAGCATCTTGCAAAACAACAATGGCATGTCTATAGGCGACCATATTACCCCATTCAATGTTTTCATTGGATAATCAATGTCTTAACACATGCATGAGTAAATTACCTTGAAAATAGCTATGGTGAAAAGTAAATGAATGGGAGTGATATATAAGGAAAAATAGTGAAACAAAGCATCTTAAAATCATGTGGTCTTTAGTTTGGTGCGCTGAAAATTAGATCTTGTCATTTGATGATGTGATTAAGTTGAATGTTCATTGACCCAATTTGGTACAACCCCGAACTCTGTGGTGGTGTGAAGAAAACAAAGCTGAAAGCTCATGGTCAAGCCCTCTGTCATTGTCTTGTTGTTTCAGTTTTGACTATGATGTTCCACTAATTTTGTTTTCAACCAGCTATTGTTTAATATTCTTGTTTATGCTGCTATGATGTTGCATTCGACTTGGTTAAGTAATATGTACTATGGATTACATAATATGGTTTTTGGCGTTGCATCTGATTGTCTCTTCACAAAGGAGGCATGGAATGCCTGAAAGCGAGGCAAAGCAGCAATCCTTGTTCTTGATGACAAGGTTGAACCTCTAATTACAATGGACACGCCTGAAGAGAGTGGGAGGGCAGATTATTTAGAGAACATCACCATCCGTTCAGCTTTGATAACCAAGAGCTTTGGAGATAGGCTCAAGAAAGCAATCAATAACGGTGACATGGTTCATGTGAATTTGGATTGGAGGAGAATGGGAAACCTTGGTGGTGGGACTATGTGACTGATTTTGTAATTTAGTGCCCAATGAAGGAAAAGAAATACACTAAGGAGTGTGTTGATGGAGTTATCAAGTCACTTGGTATGTTGGTTTTTGCATACACCTTTCTATTTTTTGTTGTGAGATGCACTAATTGTCTTGAATACATCTATAATTTTCAGGCCTTGACCACAAAGCAATAGATAAGTGTATTGGTGATCCAATTAACCACACAGGTTCTTCTATTACTACCTCTACAATTTAACACATATGTTTCGAGAAAGTCGTAATTTTTGAACTCTCCATCTCAAGAGGCGCTTGTAAATGACATGCATGCTATATATGCCTAGCCATTTACGTCTTTTTGCATATCGTGAGAGAACGCAGGTGGAGTTGTGAACATGATATCACAGATACATTGATCTTTTTCATCTCGGCCAAAAAGCAATGATAATAAGCACTAGTTGAATGGTGCAAGGTAATGAGCACCGATAGCTTAGGAGAAATTCTGTATTGGTTGTAACCACTTGCTCTTGCTTGTCTCTCCCTATCTCCTCCGAGCGAGCAAAGCGACATTCATCAGAACCAATACCAACCAAGCGGTTGCACAAATGTACATTTCTCCATTTCACATTCTTCTTGAACTAGCATGGGGAGAAACACCATGACAACGAGATATACTTTGAATCTCTTATTTCACATGGATGAAATCACATGACTCTTCTTGAGCTAGTAGAATGCCGGGGAGGAGGAGGACTGACCTTCAAGCTTCTGCCGCTTGGGAGGAGGAGGCCTTGTGGCGCCTAAGCCGAGGGACGAGGTCGTTGCCGGGTGGAGAGGAGGTCGAGCAGGGGCATGGCGCTTGATCGGGCGAGGGGCCTTGGTGATCGGGCGCGGGCCTGGCGGCGGGCAGTGTGGCGGGAGGGCAGCGCTGTCCGACGAAGCAATGGCGCTGAAGCGGGATGGCGCAGGGAGGGCGGCGGCGTGGTCGGGACGGCGTGGTGGGGCCTTGGTGGTCGGCAGCTTGGAGAGAGCGATCGGCGAGAGAGCGTCAGGCGAGGAAGCGAAAAAAATTGGGCGAGGTGGCGGTGTGGCGCGCGGCGTGTGGACAAAAAGATTGGGGCGGCAGCCCAATTATCGTCGGCCATTTCTGCCGGCGTTAATTACGGTTTAATTAACGTCGGCCAAGCGAGAAGCCGGCGTTAATTAATTAGTGCGTCGGTCACTGTCGACCGGCGTTAATTAATTAATTGCGTCGGTTTATTCTTGGGCGGCGTTAATTAATATGGCCGACGTTAATTTCCCTGTTTCCTGTAGTGATATACTGTGAATGGAAAGCATTATAACACAGGGTACTACCTTGCCGATGGAATATATCCGAAGTGGGCAGCATTCATGAAGACAGTACCGAGTCCTCAAACAGAGAAAGACAATTTATTTGCACGCCATCAAGAAGGGGCAAAGAAGGATGTAGAGTGTGCCTTTGGTGCGTTGCAATCTCGATGGAATATCGTTCGGCGTCCAGCACGCTTATGGAAAAGGGGAGATGTTGTCAACGTAATGCTCACTTGCGTTATTCTACATAATATGATAGTTGAAGACGAAAAGGAAATGGCCGCACTCCCTTTGGATTTGAACAAGATTCCAGGAGCATCTATCGTTCTACCACCTGAAGTGAGCAACAGCACTAACCCCTGCTTCGCGGAGGTACTTCGGAAAAATTCGGCAATTCGATCTCGATCTACGCATGTTGAACTGAAGAATGATTTAGTTGAGCATATATGGCAGCGTTTCGGTAACAAATAGGCAAAGCTCGATATATATATGTGTGTTATCTAGATATGAAAAATATGGTGGCACTTTGGCAACAAATTAATATGGCAGGGCAATATGAAATTTGTAATTTTTATTTCTAGCATGAATATATGTGTATTATCTAAAAAGTAAAGATTTATTTCTTTATTTGACCAACAATTATATGTATCGGCAATAGCAGGTGTGTTATATAAAAAAGCAATACAGATGTGTGCACACTTGATCAAATAGACCCATCCGTACTTAATTAGCATCTCATTATTGAGAGACAATGGTTAGAGATAATCCATTGTACTATGATATATATTTAATGCTGTCTTTTTGTTTGGATGATTGTGCTAAGAGATAACCGTGGGCCCTCCGTTGAACATGCCCTTACTCCCGCTTAAGCCTAAAGTTCGACATTCTTAATTGGTACCTAACCATATATGCGTGCTGAACTGACGTAGTAATAGATGAGCTCACCAGGGGACATTACTGTTCTTCTCTAGGATGCGGCGTTTTATCGTGGCTTGTAAGCAGTCTTATTCTTGGGGTTGATGATGCCTTGGTTGGCTCAGTGCAACGCAAATATAATGGCGAAATTTGACGAGAGCAAACAACAAAAATCAGAAAGCCGTTTTTTTCTTGCAAGGTGAGAAAGTCGTGTTACCAGCAAGTGGATCTGTTTTTCCCCCTAAAACTTGTAAATTTGGCATATTACTGGCTACTCTATCTGGTCATAAAATTATAAAAGAGTGATGTTTTTAATTTTTCAAAGTCAACATGATGCTCCTTTGACAACTAAATGTTGGATGTGATCTTCAGTTAAAACGGAAAGTTAGAGAATTAAGGAAAGTCAGGGAATTAACGGAAGGTCAGAGAATTAAGGAAATTGCGCTCTGATCGGGAGCCTTCCAAAATGACTGGTTTTGGTACCGATAACCAGCGCCACTATTAAAGGGATGAGAATGGCACTCAAGTAATGGCTTTTTGATCTTGAGCTTAGCCATCCATCCAAAACCCCTTCCGATCAAGGTTTTGGCGCAAGGTTACCGAAGGCCCTAACCATCGCCGTGAAGATCACGGTGCTCCTTTCTTCTTCATTGCGCATCAGGCTAGCCGGGCATCTACATTGCTGTTCTTCACCGACATCAACATTAAGCGACCGATCAACCCTAATGACTTCTACATCCTCACGGGGTCAGTCAGTTTTTCCAAATGTTTAATTTCCGCATATTATTTAGTGATCATTCTTAAGGCTAGCTAATGATTCATGTTAATCAAGTCTTAGATTCTAACATTTGGTATCAGAGCTTACCTAGCCTTAGTATGATCCGTCGGTTTTAGCCCGGTTTTAATCCGTGTTAGTGTCGGTTAATGATCGTATTGTTGTGCTTCGTTCGGGCAAGAATAGAGAAGGAGGAAGGCAATCAAAGAACCCTAGTTCTAAAATCCCCAAATCCAGAACCCTAAATACCCAAATTAGAACCCTAATCTTCGGTTTTTCCCAAAATCAATCAATCAAGAGCAATGCAAAAACTCTAAAATTTTGAGAAGGAATTCAGGCTTATCATTGCACGTCGCATCTCCGATCGTCGTCCTCGTTGTCGCCTGCGGATCCTCGTCAGCGTAGGCGCCGCTTGCGCCTCCGTCCGCGCGTGTAGTCGCCTCCGCGTCGTCGCGACGCCGCAAGCGCTTAGCACGAGCCAGCGCCACCATCGCGCATCGATTAAATCGCCGCGCCGCAAAAGCCGCACGCTCGCGATAATCGCCTCGCCCGTCATTGCGCATTTCTCGGTGGTATCGTGGTAGAATGAGCTAGGGTTTTCTCAAGCCGCGCCGTTTTGTTCCTTCGCATGCGATCTGTCCGTCCATCGGATCGGACGGTGTGAGGTTTTCCGCCTGCGTGAACCGCCCATTTTCCGGAAATTTGTGGGGCTTATGGCTTGGCCAAGGCTCATGGGTGAGGTCCTTTTGGCTGCCATCGGCCGCGCCATTGAGGTCGGTGTTGGTCGATCATTTGGGCTAGGTTAGGCCTTTTGTGGGCTCTGCAGAGTTTGAATTTGTGGCAATATCAATTTTGGGCTGAATTCTTTTGGTATTTAGCTCATTTTATTCTATTCTGTATTCATTCAGTCTTTTAATTTTAGCAATTAGCATATTTAATTATTGTTTATTTCTTGGGCATTATTATTATTCAGATTAATTTTAATAATTATTTTTCTATGCTGGTTAATTAATGAGGCTATTAGGGCAAACCGATAGCCTGTAACGTTTTGTTCCGGCGAGATCCACTGTTAGCCATCGGATTGTGATCTGACGATGTTGCTCTTGAGGGTAGCTGCCTTAGCCCTTTATGTTAAGGCCATAAAATGAGTTTTGGGTCGAGCTGAGCAAGGTAGAAGTTAAATTTTAGGCTTTAATTAATTTCAGTGTATTTTCTTATGATTAATGTTGTTCTCCTTTATGCACTACAATAATTAATGTTATTTGCCCAGTAATAATGCATCATTTTATACACCCTTTTTGTTAATGTTTAGTTGCCCTAAGTGATGCAATTATGATAATTGAGGAATGCATAAATTTAGTTAATATTTCTGGCCTATTATGATTAAGTATTATCTCTAATTGAAATAGAACCAATGGGAAATTTCAATTAGAGATTATTGTTTAAAGTTTAAAATTGGGATTATGTTATGACCATGATCATATACTGACCAACGTTATTTATGAACATGTGTCACCCATAAGATAATTTAGTTCTTTTCGTTTCTACCCAACGGTGATGCGAAATAGAACTTTAAGTTTGTTCTTGACATTAGCATGATTATTAATCAGACCAACGTAGGGTTAATTTTCATGCAAGACATTTATTTTTCAATATTTACTGATTATATTTTATTCAGCCATGCATTATCAATGAGCCCATCTTTGGGCGTAAGTTTTAGGCTGATTTTCGGATGTTTTCTCAGATAGGCCACAAATAACATTTTAATGCATCCCGGGAATAAGCTAAGATGAAATTAGTTAAATACTATGTTTCTACCTGAGTTGTTTATATTTTCACATATATTGTAATATCTTATGCACTGAGTTCTGAGCTTAAGTTTTTCACTTATTTTTAATTTAGCGTTTAATTTACTGCTCATTAATTATTAGTTGTTTACGCTTTCGCAATTAAGTACTTGATGTCTAATGCTCACTAATTTTGATCGTGTGATTAATTTTATCTCTCATCAATGCTTCATGACTATATACTAACCAACGTCTTTTATGGGTCATGTGACATTTAATTAATTCTCATATTAATTAAGTTATTGAGTCTTTTCAAGCATTTATATGATAATGATTACATTATAATTAAGATATCTCTAATTAATATGGAACTAATGAGAAGTCTTAGTTAGAGATTTAATAAAGTTTTGGGATTATGTTGTGGCAATAATTGCATTCTGACCAAAGTTGTTTGCAATTGTGTACCATTCCTATAGATTAAGTTCTTTTCCGTTATGTACCCAAAGGTGATACAGTTTGGAATTGTAGTTATGTTTTGGGATTATGTTATGACACACGGTTATATTCTGACCAAAGTTGATTATAATCATGTGTCATTCCCATAGCTTCTCTAATCAAAATGGAACCAACGAGAAGTTTTGGTTAGCGATTTCTTGTTGATTTGAGGATTATGTTTTATGGCTCATGGTTACAAACTGACCAGCACTGTTTGTGATCATTTGCCATTCCCATTAGTGAATCCATTTATTCTTCGTTTTCTACAAAAAATGTGATGCGAAGATGGACTGTTGATTCTTTCCTTATATTAAGTTCTTCGTTTTACCTAATGGTGAAGCGAATTAGAATTGTTAAATTTTGCATTAGCATGTTATTAACCTGATCAGTGTAGGGTTAATTTCATGATAGAAAATCATTCATATTTTGTGGATATTAAGTAATGATCAGTGTTATATCTCTATTATCAATTCAGCTATAAGTTCTTCAGCTGTTTCTAGTACCCTAATAAGAAATAGAGTAATTTATTAGCATATTATTCTTGAGGTTATTGATTATGCACACAAATATAATATTGATGATTAGCTCCTATTAGAAGAAGTATCTAATAACTTAGACATTAACAAGAATTCAATATTCTGATGACTAGTGGGAGCAATTTAAGCAAATGGCCCTTTGATCATAAAATTTAGGATCTGGGGGAGCAATTCTCCACTTAAATTATGACTGTCTGGCAATTATAGAAAAGCATTATGAAGCATCTCAAAAGTTCTTGCTAGTATATTGATCATAAGAGTGCTTAAAGTTAATGAGTTAGGACATAAAAAAATTTATTGGAGCCCTTCTAATTCACTTCATTACGTCATTCATAAAGAATGTAACAACAATAATGAAGAATGAATAATGAGAAGTGAATTATGATTGTGCCATGAATGTGTGCATTCATAAAGAAATTTAGCTAAATACTAAAATAGAAGATTGTATTTATGCTGCCAACATTACCTCAAGACTATGAAAAGTATTAAAGCGAAGCCTTAGAGAATGAATAGGAGGCTAATGTTGAAACTGTTGGAAGTTTTCCATCAGTACTAAGTTATGTTTTCACCCTCCATCCTAATAATGTAATTTATGTTCCCATTATAAAAAAAAGGTAATTTGCTTACACTTTTATAAATTATTTGGGGAGCATTAAGTATGTTGCTAACTCTATTGGCTTCACCAAAAATAAAATATTTATGAGAGTTCATCGAAATTGTGGTATTGACGCTTGTACCACATTTCGAGTGGGAGAATGAAACGTCTCATTAAGAAAAGAAAAGCTCCATTATATGAGACATAAACCCTATGAATAAATTTCTTACTCTATTCCTTACTCTATTAAAGATACTCTCCTTGTCAATAAGTTTAATGGATGTTGATTCTAATGGGAGCTCTGAGGTAAGGTAAAACTATACTTGACACAATCGTACTTATATTCTAATGTCGATAGTCTGAAAGAATAGCAATCCTTGTCTCTAAAAGTTCCACCTCCAGTTGATTCTGGAGTTTATGATAATGCGATCCTCACATAAAGATATCTTAAGTTTTAACCTTAAGACCAGTGGGAGTAAATTTAACATCTTGGTTGTTTATATAGACTTAATTGTTTATATAGACGATGCCTTGTTGGCTATCAGCAATAGGGACATTAATGTTTGTCTTGGTGATGTCTCTTATGTTTTGACTAGTAAGATTCACCAAGATAGGTCCAACATTAAGGGAGTTTACTCCGATTATTAAGGGCGACATAAGTTTTTCTTACGTTCTGCTGTCATGAACATTATGTATACTTAAGTTTGTATACGCCCTTATTTAACATTTTGTAACCAGGATACTTGGCAGATATTAATCCAGGACTGGACCACTGGAAAACTACTAACAACAACTTTGCATCATAGGCAAAGTGTTAATGATTACATGCTCACATGCTCACATATAAGAAGTCTGATAATCATAAAGTTGTGGGTTATTCAGACACAGATTATGCAAGGTGTGTTGATATTAAGAAATCCACATCAAAGTCAAATCTTTAACCTTGCAGAAATAGCCATATTGTGGAATGGCTCTAGTCAATATCTTAAGGTGTCATTAATGATGCAAGTAAACTTGTGGCATGTCATAAGACTATTAGATAATAAGAAATCCACAATAGGTTGTTGTGGTTTAAGAATAAAGAAAATTTATTTTGACAAATTGCACAAAAGGACCATAAAAATAAAACCAACTCCCATTAAGAATAATTAATCGAGATAGAATTATGCACTATAGATACTGGGGTTTCAGTGGTGCATTTATTAACTACTGAAATACTTTATCTTGGTGTGTTGTTCTGTTGAGTATGGACTTATGATATTAGTCTTTGATCAAGTGGGAGAATGTTGGATGTGATCTTCAGTTAAAACGGAAAGTTAGAGAATTAAGGAAAGTCAGGGAATTAACGGAAGGTCCGAGAATTAAGGAAATTGCGCTCTGATCGGGAACCTTCCAAAATGACTGGTTTTGGTCCCGATAACCAGCGCCACTATAAAAGGGATGAGAATGGCACTCAAGTAATGGCTTTTTGATCTTGAGCTTAGCCATCCATCCAAAACCCCTTCCGATCAAGGTTTTGGCGCAAGGTTACCGAAGGCCCTAACCATCGCCGTGAAGATCACGGTGCTCCTTTCTTCTTCATTGCATCAAAGCTAGCCAGCATCTACATTCTTTGTTCTTCACCGACATCAACATCAAGTGACCAAACCGGTCGATCGGCTTTTTCCTAATGTTTAATTTCCGCATATTATTTAGTGATCATTCTTAAGGCTAGCTAATAATTCATGTTAATCAAGTCTTAGATTCTAACACTAAATTCTCTCGTCATATATTAAAAAAATTGTAAAAGTGCAATATAATGAAAGTATTTTTTATAAGACATTCACTTATATTATTTTTATATATCCAAATAATATGTTTTAAAAAATATTTTTATCAAAATTAATACGGTTTGATTACACACAGTTTAAGGTATCACTCTTTTGTGACTAAAGGAAGTATTAGTGATGGCATGTGCAATTAGTAAAGTGTCACACTTGATTAGTTGTTGCATGTTCTTAGACTTTACTGATTCAAATATAGAAATAAATTATACTTAGAATCCATTACGAGTTTACGACTTTAATATATAGATAAACATGCTTATTTTAAAACCTGTCCATACAACCGATGGAATTGTGCGAATGCTATAATATATATTTTGGATAAGTGTTTTGTTGCACCTTGGTGCCTATGCATCCAAATTAATGTTGGGGTTTTTCGGTTTTGCCCCAAATTTGTAAAGAGGAAAAAATAAGAGAAAAGGCGTACTAGGCTGGCTTAGTCTATGTTGCCGAACCGGCCCAGCCACTAGGACTAAATGCACTCAAGAGGTGCCCTAGCCCCTGTTTGCCGAAACAAGGGAGGAGGAAAGGGCGGCGGCGATTGAGTCCTCCGGCTCGGCCGCCGCCGTGTCGGGGACGCTACTGTAACATTCTTGAATTTTGCTTATGAAAATAATAGATTTTCTATTAAAATTATAAAATATTATTTTGCTAGCTTCTGTGAATTTTAGATAATAATTCAATTCTATGGAATTTTCTAATATTTATTTTGATTTTTGGGAATTTTTCGTGAATTTTCTATTTTTTAAGTCTTTTCCTACATTTAGAAATTAAAAGTAATTTATATATGAAATAAAAACCAAATTTAAGTTACAAATAATTTTATTAAGTTTTAAATGGCCCTTAAAATCTCTGTGAATTTTTCCCAAAATTGTGAACTTTATTTGATATTTTTCAAAGCTAAAAATAATTTTCACATTATAAAATTAATTACTGTAAAAAATAAAATATAATATTATTCAAAAATATTTATTCGTGATTGATTTGTTAAACAATTGTCTATAAAATTTTTGAATTTATTATGATTTAATTTCTATTTTTTTCCAATTTAATCCTATTTTTCAGTGGAAAATTAATTGTTTTCAAAATTAATATTTTTTACTGTTCATTCCTACCCGATCTGCTTCTCAGCCCACATTTTTGGTTACTATACACCTATCACTACAGTGCCCAAACGAACCCGACCCGCATTAATTTCCATCTGTTTCCCTCGTTTACTCCGGCGAACTCAGTTACTATTTCGGCTATAACTCCGGCAAGAGTTTCTTGACGATCCACTGGTCCGATTGCCCTATAAATTAAACCCTAGCTTCCTCGTCTCATCCTTTACATTCTAAGCTTTGAGTTCTTCCAATCCATCCGTCGGATCTCCCTGTGCAAGCCATTCTTTCTAAACTCCGGTGAACTTTCGGCGAGTTCTCCCGACCACTCCTGACCTCCATTCGGCCTACAATTTTTACTGGAGCTTCCTATCAGCGTCCTATACATTGGGTAAAATCACATTTTGAAAATTCCCACCGTGGCACTGTCGGCAATTATTTCTTCTCCAAGCCCGGCGAGAGATCAATCTTTGGATTCAAAATATCCGATCTCCTTCATCGCAAGTCCGATTGAACTCATTTTTCTTCCTAAATTCATATAAAATTATACTCTATCTGATTGCACTAGTTTTGTATTTTATTTAAATTTATTTGGATTTTATTTGAAAATTGGATGTTCTCCGCTTATAGTTTTCGGAGAGTCGGAACGGTTCGCTATCGACGATCTTAATCACCTACCCTTAGAACCAGGCAAGTTGCACACCTTGACCATATTTGAGCCCAGTTTTTAAAGCATATTTTGTTTTAAATGTAATTGCATTCTTAATTTTTATTAAAAATAGTTTAATCCCAAATTAAAATCGATTAGTTATATCCTGTTCTGACTAAGACCTGCATTTGAAATTTGATTCCATTATGCCATTGTAACCCTAAGAGTATAATCTGAATATATGATGATAATTAAAATATTTAGGGATGCTTATATTTGCTTAGAACAAAAACTAAAATTTTGGGAATTTTATGCCAAATAAAGATATGTTGAAATAAAATTTTGCTGTGGTGATCCAAGAAGTTGTTTGAAAATAAAAATGTGTATATATAAATGGATTTAGACTGGGCGAGAATGTATGATTGGTAGTCTTTGGGTTTGTTGAAAAGCTCGTCTAGTCAGTTAAGAACTGGTCTATGAGCTACTGAATGTAAAGCGCAACCGTACTTCCACAAGTCTGGTATGAGACAGACTTGGCTGTCCATTTAATAACATCTCATGCTAGTTTTGCCATTGGGAGAATATGGGGATGGTTAGTCTGCTACATGGCGCACGAGGGGGCTTCTGGACTGGGTGGATTTAACCCTACTAACGGTGAAATCTTAGTGGGTATAATTACATGAGATGGAGCTTTATAGGAGTCTTGTCATGATTTTTCTCTGCCAAAACACCAAAGGAAGTGTGCATTTGGCGGCTGGCTCGGCTCAAATGAGCAACAATGCCGTGAAATCGGGTTTTAAAAGCCCTCTCTATCGCCCATTGGTAGGGCGACAGGGGGCCGCGCTTCCCCCGTCGCCCGTTCAACGGTCGATTTTTAGCCTGTCACCCGACCATCGGGCGACAGAGACTCGGGCACACAACGTGGCTTCCTGTCGCATGTTCATCATGCGATGTGGCCTCCTATCGCCTGTTGATTGAGCGATATTTTTGTATCGCCCAACCAACAGTCGACAGGAGTATATTTATGTAATTTTTTTCGACGTATATTTTTGAAATTTTGCAAAAAAAGTATTATTAAAAAAATTTTCCTGAGCTGGCAGCTGTTTGTTATGAGTAGTCACAGTATTTGGCTGGTTTCGTCAGGGTCCTCAGGGATGCTCCCGGGCGGTAATCATTTGGTTCCTTACTGAAATCGGATATGGCCAGTTCCACAGGAAATGTTAAGCTTGTGGGTGGCTTAGAGCAGCTCCAATAATACTCTCCAAATCTCACTTTCCAAAAGCTAGATTTACAGAACTTTCTAAAAAAAATACCTCTCCATATCTCCTCCCTCTCCAACAGCACTCTCTATATCACTCTTTATTTTCTCTCTCCTATATTCTAATCATATTTCATATAACAGTCATAACAGTAACCGTTTTTTTACCGGCAAATTCAAATAACTATATTTAAATACGAGAGTTTAAAAATTAAAATTTATTGTGACGGCCACATTATAATGGTTTCAATTTGATACACTACAGCAAGACAGTAATTAATTGAACTGAAATGGCATAACAAAGCGGAGGGGGTTAAGCCCTCCTGAAAATCTTCATTACCAAAACAAAAATGCTTACAGAGGCATTTACAAGGGAAATAGGTGGCCTGCTCAGCAGGTATGAAATAAATTCAGTCACTAGCAAGTTCCCAATGAGGACCATAATCGTATACAGCTCCACAAAGAACTTAATCTTCTTGTATTGTCCATGCATCTGAAAGGCAGTCTAGAGACCAAACCTGACCCTTCTTCCGCAACCTTTCTGGCTTAATTACCATGATGAGTTTTACTGGTACACAAGAGATGTTTGTTCTGTCCTTGCTCGACACCTGCTTTTGATTCTGAATCATCAACTTCGACCCTTACATCTGGCTGCTTACTTTCCATCAAGTGATTTGACGACAAGGCCGCATCCAAAGTAGAATTGGATTTGAGTTTCTTGAACTTTTTCAATCTTTTGCTGTTGCTGTTTTCTTCTTCACGTGCCGATACCTTCTTACGCTTGTTAGAATAAATAGGCTGTGAGTCATCACATTTAAGCTCAGGAGAAAATGCATTTTTGTCAGTGCTCATCATATCTATCAAAGTTTCCTCAAGCATGATCTCTGACTCAGATGACAAATGTCCCTTTTGCAAGGACTTAAACTTCGCTGACTTCTGCATTTTTTTTTATTTCAGTCTGCCTTGCATGCTGTATATTCATGATAGAAGCAACCAAACTTTATTCTTCAAGGCAAGCTATTTAAGACACAGTGATTCACTCAACAAGTAACTGGGGGGAAAATGAAAATGAAGTATGGCAGATGAGAAACTAATTGTTATTTATGAAAAAAAAATGAAGACCACATCATTAGAAGTGTAAGTTGCCCACTACAATACCTGGTACTCTGGTTCTATTCCAACTCTTTGGCTACTTCTTAGGCCTGATTCTCTTGTGAACTGCCAAATAAGAAATCACGTGAGATCAATATGCAGTACTTCGATTATGTCAGTTCACATCTTTTAAACAAGCATATCTGTTTCTCAAAACTTCAATTCATTAGCAACCAAAAAAAAAAGCTTGCATGATGTTCCTCTATGCTTCGGTTGTGATCCAACTAAATGAATTGGATTGAAACTACAAACATTACTAAGCCTGCATTTGTGGACCAAGTGATGCAAATGTTCAAGAGATGAAAATGATAAACTACACAAATGTTCAAGAGATGAAAATGATAATGCTAAGCTAATAGCCACAAGCTACCTGGGGCTGGCACCAACCTCCAACGAATCAGCACAAAGATAGTTATCTTGTTGGTAGCCTGACTCTGAGCTTAAACTCAGTGATTTCTCAACCAAGGAAATATACCTCAAACTGTCTAAAGCTTCACAAGACCGCTTTCTGAATCATTGCAGCGACGGAAAAAATGCATGCTGAAAAATGCATTGCTTCTTTCTTCTCAGCCACATTGGCTAACTTCATGTTATCCCATACTTGCAAACTGGGCATAGCTTCTTTCTTCTCAGCCACGCCTCGATACACTGCAAAAGTGCAAACAATTTGACATCAGAAATGCAACAGAACTCAGTAAAGATCAATGGCATATGACAACCAGACTGCATACTTATTTATGGAACATGTGAAAGCATGGAAAATGGCGTATGGTATCTCCGACAGAAAGATTTTCAAGGGGAAACTGCACAGGGCTCTTCGATGCTATTGGACTGTACAGACCAGAAAAATCACAGAGGTCTAGTTAGGACTTCCCAAAGATAAAAATCAGAAAATAGATACCACTTTGTGAGTACTGAAGAAAAATTTAACCTGAACTACCGATTGAGCCAAATTATTGATCTGACTTTCTGAAGCACCAGCATGCTGGTGGTTATTTTGATCCAATGCGAGTAATGCACCATAATCAATTCTGCAAGGAGAGCTCCTTCAGTATGTGTCCAAAGTTTGTAAAATTTATATGTGTAGGTCGTTTAAAATCAGCAAAATTCTTGGAATGCCAACGTAAGTTAAACATCCCTATTCAAGCAAACTGTAATAATTCAAGTTTCGATTATCGATAGAGTTAGGAACACTCCTAACCAATACAGTTCCATGAGCAACCAAAGACTAGCATGGCAAACTTGACTTGGGAAGAAGTAATAAACAGCAGATATCATAAAATTAAACGGAACAAAACGTAGCAGCTGGTAGCCTGACCTTGCAAGCCAACGAACATGACCACGCATGGCTTCCCTTTCTTGGGTGTGAAGGAAGGCTTCCCAGGATCCAACATGTTGCAGAGCTCTGTGAAGACGGCCTACAAAACAAGGCAATCAACAAGGCGCAGAGTTTCCCCCAAAATAAACCGACATCTCCCAAAGCTCCCTGGGTGGGTTTGGGCGGAGGGGGAGACCTGACCTGCTGGATGATACGGCGCTTGTTGGTGCCTGCGGCGAGCGTCTCGAGGTTGACGATGCGCTTGATGTTGGCCTGCATGTCGCGGACCATCTTGAACTGGACGTCGGCCTGCAGGAGCGCGCGCGAGATCTCGTTGAGGCAGTCGCTGAGGACCTTCTCGTCGATGACGGTGGCGTTGCTCATCTGCGCCAGCGCGCGGGAGATGCTCCCGCCGAGCTGCGCGAGCACCATCTTGCCGGATTTGGGGGGGCCGCTCGCTCCCCGCCTTACCCTTCCGGTGGTGGTCTCCGCAAGTGGGGGAGAGAACTAGGGTTCGAATCGGGAAGGAGGAGGAGGTGATACGGATGGAGACGACGAGGTTGAAAGCCGACGGACTAGGGGGGTTTTGGACGGGGCAGGAATGGAGCTCAGCTCTTGCTTTGCTGCTGCCTTCCAGAGGGAAGCAAGTAAACAAGCGAGATCACGAAGCTGCTCACCTCTCGCGCGCTTGGCGCCGCCTGCTCCTCCGAAGCGCCGCCATCCTCGCAATGCAGCTGCAGCTCCCCACCATCTCCTCACCCTCCTCCCCCACGAATCGCCCGACAGCTCCTCAATTCGCATCTCCTCCCAACTCGATCCGATCCAAACGGAACCACCCCGAAAAAATCAACAAAAAACCCCCAAAAGGAATCGATCAATGGAAGCTAGCAACACGAATCGTAGGAGTTGGGGGGCTTGGACCTGCGGGGCCTGGACCGTGGGGGAGGAGGGGAGCACGGCGCGGCAGGCGGATCTGGACACGGATACGGCGACGGCCTCCATTGGCACGGAGCGGAGGAGGAGGAGGAAGAGGAACGGAGAGAGGCTCGCTGGATAGCGACCGGATAGTCTTCACCATCAACGCGCGAAGTTGGAGAGCACAACCGCTAGCGGATAAGCGAGCGGAGGGTAGCGAGTCCCTCTCCGCTCGCTAGTTTTACAGAGCCAGTTAGGCTATTCTCAGCATGGTAATATACCTATTTAATATATTCTATATAAGTATTTTTTGATGATATGGTAAAAGAGTTAAAAGGAGAGAGAAGAAAGCTGTATCTTGAAAAAAATACCACTTGGACACGAAATCATAGATATTGAAACTTGAATCATCTAAGTAGCCCACAATTCATAGTCTCATACACATCTAGCATTTAATTAACTTGTGAGGACTAAGAAATAATCCATGATACCATGCATTGGGATAATTGTATCTTCTATAATATCATATGACATGACAGCTTTGGATATTGTGACAAGATACGATGCATTGTGAATAGCCTTAGCGATTCTCTTGGAGTTTGTACAGTACTCATAATCGGTAAAAAATGGAGATGGAGAGCAAGATAGCAAGGCTTCTGGAGATGCTCTTAATATTGCCTTTGTGTATCATAGGTTTTTTCTGTAATGGTTTTTCCTGTCTCACCTTTTTTTTATCCTATATTTTTACTACTAGGCTGAGTTACGTGCAATGCCATGCCGGCGAAAAAATCCAACCCAAAATTTTCTGCAAAAAATACATAATTCTAGTTTATTGTGTCGAAAGAACCGACGCTCGTGCTGAATCTGCGGAATTACGGGGTATTTTTTGCAAAATAACTGGCGAAAAGACTTGTTCGTGATCTGTAGAAATATCTCTTTTGACGAATTATTTGGAAAATATTGGAGACTGAGCTGGAAAACCGAGGTGGGAAAATAGTCTAGACGGGAAATGGCGAAAAATTATCAGAGACGACAACTTCTTTTGTCGAGCCTAACACTCTACACGTTCACCGAGTAATAATACATGTTTAAAAAAAATATCAGAGATCGAGATGGAAAATCGAGCCGAGGAAAGAGTCTAGAGATAGAGCTGCACACATATTTCTAGCGATGAAAACATTTTTTCCGGGAAAACGGAGAAAGGACCTAGACGTAAGGAGTAAGGGTCTGTTTGTTATATTTTTGGACCTGTCCGCTATCCTGAAAAATTAAAAAAGGGCTTGCTCGCGATTTAAATCTAATGGGACCCTTTTTCCGTAAAACTGCGCACAAGGGATCCAAACGCGATTTAGAAAAAAATATCTTCCCCTCACAAAAAATCGTGAAGGATCTATTCGTAATCTATAGGGACCTATTTGTAATTTGAAGAAATGAAGGGACTTTTTCGCGAATGTGCCTAGAGGGGCACATGGATGCTCTCACCATGCGGAGAATCCAGGCACTATTATACAGTGAATATGTATTTTTTAATAAGCTATATCTAAACCTAGGATTCAAGTTGTTGCTTTCGAGAGGAGACGACCGACCCTGAAGACGGCCATCAACACTTAGAGCATTAGGAGATTCGATCGAAGATAAGAGCCTGGATGACACAAGATCAGAGCCGAGATGAGAGATCCACTGGCGGAGAAAACTCGAAACCCGGGACGGCCATCGAATCTGTCCGACTCGGTCAGATAGTGAATTCTTAAAACCTATTTGGTAGAGCTCTAGATTTCAGTTTTATCTGAAATCTAAAATTTATAAGTTAAAATAAAGTAAATTAAGTTTATATTTTTTGTCTAAAATATAAACAAGATGATCTATCTAAACACTCATAATGTACTCACAGCTCCAGTTTCACGAATCTGATGAAGCTAGAATTTTTAGCTTCACCAGATTTATGAATTTAGAGAAGCTGAATCCCTACCAATCTTTACTATATAAAGTGAGAGTTTCTTCCTACGCTTTTTCATCAAAATTACCCACATTTACCACTGCTCTTTAATTACCCACCTTTGCCACTATTACTTCATCAAAATTACCCATCTTTGCCACTGCACTTTAATTACCTATTTTTACCACTGCTCTTTAATTACTCAACTTTGAAACTATTAGTGCTCTTTGCAAATAAACTTTTTATCGCAAATTGAGTTTCCGTTGCAACGTACGGGTATATGGAATTACAACTTAGACCCTATAACGTAGTTTCAAGAATGATGCCTTCCGTCATACGAAAATTTGCAGAAGACACATTAAAACCTTTCTAATTATTATGGTTTACTCTTGTAGATTTTATATAATTACTAGAAATTATTGTTCTATTGCTTTAATTTATCTGTAACTTATTGTTCCAAGTACAAAAACTTTTGTATATGAAATTTTGCAAATTGCACCTTGTCGGCGTACTTTGCGCAAGGGTACCTCTCTCACAAGACAAAGCGCGTCGTGGCCCCTGTGGCGGCCGGCAGCAGTGGGCGAAGACATACGCCGCTTGAGCCCTACTCGTCCGGCGCCCGACCACGTGGCGGCAAGCAGCGAGGTGGCGAACACGCCCGCCACGGGCGCCGGCCCACGTGGCGTTCGGGCGGCAGTGGCGAGACATACGCCGCCCGGCGCCTAGTCCACGTGGCGGCGCAGGCGGCGGGTGGCGCCGGCCCACGTGGCGTTCGGGTGGCGGTGGGCGAGGCGCCTCGCCGCCCCGCCGCAAGGCAAAAAGGTGGGATGCGGTGGCTTCGCCTCGAAGTCTCCTTCCCCCATCGTGCTATGTCAGAGGCGGGTCTGCTGTGTCAGGTCCGTCGATTACAAGGAATTCTGCTACAAGCTCAATCCTCTGGCGCCTTTCACCTACCCATCACAAAGGAGTCGCATCCCGGGCGGACCGGGCGAAGCCATGCGTCGGCATTTAATGAGGCTCGAGGAACGGGACGGCACGGAAAGGAGTAATAAATGTATGGAGATCAGCATGATGACCCCCCTTTTAGCCCCCGTTAGCCTGGGCTATATAAGGGCACTTGGGTGCATGGGGAGGGGGGATCGAGAGTTCAACAGTAAAACCTAAGGAAAAACTTGTAACTTGAGAACACTGTACTAGTTTCAAACCTTCAACAAGAGATCCAGCAGGACGTAGGGTTATTACCCTTCCGGCAAGGGGGCCTGAACCTGGTTAAAAATCTTTGTGTCATCTTAGTTCATAGGCTCTGGAGTCCTTCGTGTGGGAGTCATTAGGGTTTTCACTCGTTAGGGTTTGCTAGCCGCAAAGACGCCCTCCTACTGAACCAAACCCGGTCTGTAGACTTGGGCCTGTTAGGTGGAATATGTCGACAGGGACGCGCCAGGTAAGGGGCTAGTGGTTGGCTCTCCCGGCCAACTTCCCAGTGGACTTCGGTGTTCTTTGTTCGGAAGCAAGCCCGCGCATCTAGAGATGGCGGGTTCCCAACGTCAAGAAGCGGCGGGGGCGAGCGTCGCTCAAGGCACGTCCCGGCAGTCTCGTCGGACGAAGGATCGTCTCAACCCTCCCCTGCAGGGTGGCAGCATTGCTCCTTTGGAAGCGGCGGAGCATCCCGTGCGACGTCGGCAGGCCATGAAGGCAGCCACTCCTGCCTAGAACCTATATGCGGTTCGCTTCCTCTTGGACCACCCTCCGGTGGAACTCGCAGGAGACACCCCGGCCACCACGTGGCTGCGGGATATCGCCGGTCTCGTGGACGCGCCCAACTCGGTAGGGTTCCCGAAGGCGGTCCGTTGGTACTCCGTCGCTGGGCGCGTCTTTGAACGCACTCAGGCGTCTAGCCGCCCTAATGGAAATAGCTCTGGCCGGGCGGGCGGAGCGGCGGAAGGGCTACAGCCTGGTCCCTTGTTCGAGGGACCGTGAGGACCTTCGGTCTCATTTGGACGATAGCCGGCGGCGGCGCGGTGATGACCTCCGTGGTCGCCTGCCGCGCCACCCGGTCCAGGAGCGCCGCCGCGGGAAGCGGATAGCCTCTGACGGTGAGAGTCCCACCCATGGCTCTCACTCTCGGACTAAGGAGGAGGTTCACTCCTCCGACTCTATAGAGAGCCAGGCCCCGCACTCCCGGGAACGGTCTCCGGACGGGGCCTCCGGTGAACGGCTGGGCTCCCTTTATGGCGTCGGGTGCCAAGCTTTCTCCCGACGGCTGCGCCACGTGGCGTGGCCTGACAGGTTTAGCCCGGCGTCCATAGAAAAGTACGACGGCACCACCAACCCGAGAGGAATTCCTGCAAATCTATACTACGGTGATGCGAGCAGCTGGCGGGTCTGAAAAGGCCATGGCCAACTACTTCCCAACGGCCTTGACGGGCTCTGCCCGTTCTTGGCTGTTAAACCTCCCTCGAGGGTCGGTGCACTCGTGAGAGGAGTTGTGCGGCCTCTTCGTCGCCAACTTTCAAGGTTCTTTTGCGCAGCCAGGCATGGAGGACGACCTCCACGCATTGGAGCAGGAGAAGGGGGAGTTGTTGCGTGACTTCATCCGGCGGTTTTGCCACTGCCGCAACACAATCCCCTACATTTCGAAGCAATCAATCGTCATCGCCTTTCGAAGAGGCGTCTGTGACCGTAAGATGAAGGAGAAGATGGCCACCCGCACCATCAGCACCACCTCCGAGCTCTTCTCCCTCGCACATAAGTGTCGCGCCGCATGAGGCAAGGGGCGCGTCGGCCCCAAGGGTGGCCGAGGCAGGACGGCCGGAACCTCGAAGGTTCCGCCCGCAGTAAGAAGGAGCGGAAGCGTGAGGCTGGAGAGACCAGGCGGGTCTTGACCGCCGAACGTGACCGCGAGGACCCCACGCCGCGGAAGAGCAACCGCCGTGACCAGCGCGACGACCGTCATGACCGGCGAGATGACCGCCGCGGTCGTAGGAACGACCGCCGCGAGCAAAAGGAGGGCGAGCTCTATTGCTCGATCCACCAAACCAACACTCATGACCTGGACGGTTGTCGGGTCGTGAACAAAATGGTGGAGCAGCGGCTCAAGGAGCGCCGCCCCGACGACGATCAAGACGAAGACCCTGCCCCGCTGGCCTTCCAGCAGGCGGATCACGCTGTGGCATACATCCACGGTGGTTCATCCACCTTTCCCTCCAACGCCGCATATAAACGGCTAAAGAGGGAAGTGTCGCGCCGCAAGCGTCGAGCCTCGGGCGGGCGGATTTGAAATGGTCGGAGGAGACGATTACTTTCAGTCGGGCCGACCACCCTAAAAGCACCACCGGCCTAGGACATCTCCCGATCGTGGTGTCGCCCACAATCCGGAATGTACGGCTAGGGCGTGTGCTGTGGACGGAGGGAGTTCCATCAACCTCCTGTCCTCTTCGGCATTCCTGGCGCTCCAGATCCCGCAGCAGGATCTGCGTCCGACTCTGTCTTTCTTCGGGGCAGCCCCGGAGGCTGGTTTAATCCCCCTGGGTCAGGTGCGCCTCCCCGTCACCTTCGGGGGGGAATACAATTACCGCACGGAGATGGTGGACTTCGAGGTCGCTGATTTCGACCTCCCCTACAATGCCTTACTTGGCCGGCGGCACTGGTCAAGTTCATGGTGGCAACCCACTATGCCTACGTGGTGGTGAAGATGCTAGGGCCCGACGGCCCCATAATGATTCAAGTGGATAGGTCGGAGGCCCTGCGCTGCCACAAGCATGCGTGGAACCCGCCGGCGCACTGCGTCGGGCGTCTTGTCGATATCACGGCTCCGGAGCCCTCAGGCCGGACCGCTCCTCACCTGGCTCTGCCAGTGAGGTTAAGGTGGTCGCCCTGAGTGAGGGCGACCCCCGAAAGACCATCAACATTGGCGCCAGCCTCAACGCCAAATAGGAAAACGCGCTCGTCACCTTCCTCGTCTAACACTAACGTGTTCGCCTGGCAATCGTCCGACATGACTAGGGTCCCCAGGAAGGTGATCGAGCACCGATTGGCAACGCTCTCCGGAGTGCGCCCGGTCCGGCAAAAGGTCCAGAGGCAAGCACCGGAGCGGCAAGATGCCATTCGGGAGGAGGTAGAGAAGCTGCTGCACGCAGGGATAATTAGGGAAGTCTCTCATCCTGAGTGGCTTGCCAACCCTGTGCTTGTCAAGAAGTCCAACGGGATATGGCGCATGTGTGTCGACTTCACCGACCTCAACAAGGCCTGCCTGAAGGATCCTTACCCCCTGCCGCGAGTCGACCTCATTGTTGACTCCACGGCCGGGTGCGAGCTGCTGTGCTTTCTGGACACGTATTCTGGATACCACCCGATTAGCATGGCGGTAGAAGATGAAGAAAAGACTACTTTTGTAACCCCTACGGGTGTTTATTGTTATGTTAGAATGGCTTTTGGTTTAAAGAATACTGGTTCTACTTATCAATGTGCCATGCACATCACTTTCCGTCCGCAGATAGGGTCAAATCTTGAGGTCTACGTTGACGACTTAGTTGTGAAGATTAAAAAGAGCGAAGAACTAATCCAAGACCTGGAGGAAACCTTTGCTAACCTCCGGAAGAACTGCCTGAAGCTCAACCCTAAAAAATGTGTGTTTGGTGTGCCCTCCGGCAAGCTACTGGGTTTCCTGTTGTCCAACCGGGGTATTGAAGCCAATCCTGACAAGATAGCAGCCATCGAGCACATGAAGCCGCCAGTGCGACTCAAACAGTCGATGTCGGCGGTCGCCTCGCCTCCTGGGCGGTTCATTGCCCGGTTGGGAGAGAGAAGCTTGCCTCTGTTCAAGCTGTTGAAGAAGACTAACCTCTTTGAGTGGACTGAAGAAGCCCAGAAGGCATTTGAAGACTTGAAGCAATACCTCACCTCTCCCGGTCTTTGGTCTCCTAGCGTAGGGCGAGCCGCTGCTCTCTGTATATTGCTGCCCCCGAGGTGGTGAGCCTTGATCTTGGTTGCGGAGAGGGAAGGCGTCCAGAAGCCGGTCTACTACATCAGCAAGGTGTTGCATGAAGCGGAGACTCGGTACCCGCAGGCTCAGAAAATGCTATATGCGGTCTTGGTGGCATCCAGGAAGCTGCGGCGTTATTTCCAAGGGCGAGAAATCACCGTGGTCACGGCCTACCCTCTGCGAGAAATTCTCCACAACCGCGAAGCAAAAGGCCGTATTGCTAAATGGTTGGTGGAACCGGGGGAGTTCAACCTCAAATTTGTACCCCGCGCTGCCATCAAGAGCCAGACGTTGGCGGAGTTCATCGCCGAGTGGACTCCCACCACTCCTGAAGCTGAAGAAGCACCTGCGCCTTCTCCCTGGACCTTATTTTTCGATGGCTCATTCAGGCTGGAAGGCGCGGGGGCTGGGGTTGTCCTGGTCTTCCCGACCGGTGACGTTCTCCAATATGTGGTCGCCCTCGACTTCAAGGCCACAAATAACGTAGCTGAATATGAGGGCCTGCTGGCCGGGTTGCGCATCGTTTCGACGCTGGGCATCCGGCGTCTCCAAGCCAAGGGTGACTCCCTGGTAGTCATCAACCAAGCACGGAAGGAGTTCCAGTGTTCTGACCCCACCATGGCGGCGTACCTGGCGGAGGTTCAAAGAATGGAGTGCCACTTTGAAGGGTTGGGGTATGTTCATATCCCTCGACGCGACAACTACCTTGCGGACGGGCTTTCACAGCTTGCATCCTCCAAAGCTTCTGTTCCGGTCGGGGTCTTCGAAGAAAGATTATCGCGACCGTCCATCGCAGCTCCCAGTTCAAGTGGGGATGATGGTGTCGCTGTCGCAGCCCCCAGTTTAGGTGGGGACGACGGCATGGCGTTCTGACCTCGGCTCGGCGGGAAAGCGGCGCACGCCTGCGGCCTCGGTTCGTGGAGGAAGGCGGCGTGCTGCCTCGGCTGTGTCCGGGAGGAAGGCGGCGATATCACGATGCGTAACTGGGGAAAAGCTTGGCCCAGCGGAGTACTCGGGCGAGCACCGAGTGTTTGCCACACTTGGCCAGGAATGTCAGTGGATGGATCCTATCCTAGCCTTCCTGCTTGACCAAATGATCCCCGACGATGATGCCTCAGTTGAGAAGATTGCACGCAAGGCCAAGTGCTATACTCTGGTAGGTGGGGACCTATACCGCCAGAGAAGAAACGGAGTACTACTGAAGTGCATCACTCGGGAAGAAGGGAGTAGCCTGCTTTCTGATATCCATGGAGGCGTGTGCGGGACCCATATGTCCGACCGAACGCTAGTCGGCAAAGCATTTTGCCAAGGATTTTATTGGCCTACTGCCCTCCAGGATGCTTGCGAGCTGGTGAGGAAATGCGAAGCTTGTCAATTCTTCGTCAGGCAGATCCACCGACCAGCCCAAGCTCTGCAAACCATCCCGCTCTCCTGACCGTTTGCGGTCTGGGGGCTGGATATCCTGGGCCCTTTCCCACGAGCCACAGGGGGCTTCACCCATCTCTTCGTCTCCATCGACAAGTTCACCAAGTGGGTTGAAGCCGAAGCAGTGCGCGCCATCATGACTGCTGCTGCTATCAAGTTCATGCACGAGATCTTTACCCGTTTTGAAGTTGCCAACCGCATTATCATCGACAACGGAACTCAGTTCACCAGCGCGGCTTTTCTGGAGTTCTGCGATGAAATGGGCACCAAAGTATACTTCGCTTCGGTGGCCCACCCCAAGAGTAATGGTCAAGCAGAGCGCGCCAACGCGCTGGTATTGAAGGGCCTCAAGACGAGGGCGTTTGATCGGCTCCACAAGCGGAGGGCGCGATGGACGGAAGAACTCCCGGCTGTGCTGTGATCGCCTCGCACCACACCCAGTCGGGCCACTGGCGAGACACCTTTCTTCCTGGTGTACGGGGCGGAAGCTGTTCTCCCCTCCGAGCTGTCGCTCGGTTCTCCGCGCGTCTCGGCGTTCAACGAGGAAGGCCAAGAAGATCTCTGGCGAGAAGAAGTCAACCTCCTGGAGGAAGTGCGTGATCGGGCCGCCCTTCGCGCCGCCCAGTATCAGCAAAGCCTCAGGCGGTACCATGCCACCCGGGTCTGCGAGAGAACACTGGCAGTGGGCGACCTGGTCTTGCGCAGAATTCAGACGCATGCCGGGTTGCACAAGCTGTCTCCCCGGTGGGAAGGCCCCTTTAAGGTGGTCTCAGTATCTCGACCCGGGGCGGTTCAGTTAGCCACTGAGGACGGTCAAGAGTTGGCAAATTCCTACAACGTGGAGTTATTGCGAAAATTCTATCCATGAAAAACTGTAAGTACCCAGTAACCCGCTTGGATCGGCCTCAAGGTGGGTTTTCCCCCAGCCGGTCAGCGGTTACTGGAGGTTAGTAAAGTTTTTGCCTTAAAGGCTTTTGCTTTACCATCTTTATCTCTTTTGCGCCCTAAGGGGCAGTTTTTTTGTATGGGTGTTGTTGGTCCCGACTATTTGGAAATTCTTTGTCGATCCGTGGTGGCGCCCGACACCTGCGTTGGGCAAGAACGGGTAACCGGGGGGCGAGTTTGGCACGACGCTCCAAACGCGGCTCGCACGTCTCGGGTTGGCTCTTAGAAGCACCGCTGGTCGTCACCGCGAGCGTCGTTGGCCTATTACCACTCCAGGGAGCCCGCTTCTTGGTCACGCGGCACCGTGGTTCGGTTCCCAGAAAGGTCGCACGGACTTAGAATCCAAAAAGAGCGGACCATAACGATCCCACGCGAGGGTTTATGTTGTTTAAATCCTCCCTATTTATGCCACACGTAATGTCTATTTGTCTTTGCGATAGTTGTGTGTGCGCACAGGCAAGAGATCAAAGCATCGGCCCGCTCCAAAGAAAAACTCAACGTCACCCAGATGCCTGGGGGCTGGTCGCCCGATGCTCTAGGCTGGTCGCTCAGATGCTTGGGGGCTGGTCGCCCGATCACCTGGGCTGATCGCCCTATGGTACATAAGCCAGATAAGTAACTTGTGCTACACTTCTAACCCTTTGCTTATGTATACACTGAGGTGGGCCAAGATATGCGTGGTTGTCGCGGGTGTCAGAAACCCGATGGCTCCTGGAGGATGAAAAGAAAGCGCCCAGTGTTAGCGTTCAGTAAGGTTAAGCAACCAAAGTGTAAGTTTGGCACGGTGCTCAAGCGCGGCTCGCACGCCTCGGGTTGGCTCCTAGAAGCACCGTTGGTCGTCACCGTCGAGCACCGCTAGCCCAAGACCGCTCCTGGGAGATTGCCGCCTTACCGCGCCACACTGGGATACGGTTTTGAGAGATCACCAGGATCTAAGCTCCGAAGGGATCTGAGCCAACGAGAACCCTACATAAAAAACCTAAAGCTAAGGCTGTTCTGCGTTTCACGTGAACTGCCAGGTTTAAGGTCATTTTTGCCTAAGTTCTGCGTAACTTGCGTGGTTTATGCTTGCGTTTGTAGCCGGCTGCACGTGACCTAAAAAGAGAACCCGAAGTGTTGCCCTAAACTTAAGAGTTTACTTGGCATTGTGGCTAGGTTCAAGGCTGGTCGCCTGGCAGCTCTAACAAACAAAATCAATCAAGCAAAGTAAACAAGCGCACAGTTAAAATGAGTAAAACATCCCTTACGCTAAGATTTGTCCAGATGTTTGTGCACATAGGGAGGCAGATCAAAATAAGAAAAGAAGAAGCAAAAGAAGCGAAGTGGCTGTCCAGCCCTTCATTCGGCGCCTAAGTCAAGGTCGCTAGCGCCCTCTCCTTCCTCCGCCAGCGGGGAGGAGACGTCCATGACCGGCTGCTCCACCTGCAACAGCCCGGCCACATGCTTGGCGGCTGCGCGCACCCGCGCCTCCGCTCGCACCGCGTCTCCTTCAATGCCGACTACCACCGCCATTGGATCAAAGGCAGAGTCGCGGCTGGCGCAGCAGGCGAGCACGTGCGTCGCGGTCATGATCACGACTTCCCGCCCCTCTCTGGCGGAGCGGGCGACCAAGGCAGCGGGTAGCCCCCGGAGTGCCTCTGCGGCCTGGTTGGTCGCATGGGCGAACTGCAAGGCGGAGTCTTCCAAGGGCGCATTCAGAGCCACCGCCAAGGGCTCCAAGCATCTCTTCGTGCGCTGGAAGGCCTTCTTGAGCATGATGGTGAGATTGTGCCGCAGGTGGAAGGACTCGTGTTCTGAGTGCTTCAGCACCGCTTCGGCCCTCTCCGCCCGCAGCTGCATGGCGGCTGCGTTGGCCCTTTCCTGCGCCAATGCCGCCTCCGCCCTTTCACGCCTCGCCAAATTGCCGCCATCGACGCTAACCGCCGTTGCGTCTGGGCCCCATGCCCGACAATTTGTGGTAAGAACAGTGCTCAACAAAGGCATGCATTTCGCCAAGTTCGATGAAGAGCTTGACGGCGCTGCAATGGGGCAAGTGGTGGCGAGGGCGAGATGGCCGGAGGCGCTGTGCCGGGTCACCTCCTCGGCTTTTCGGCGGCGGCCGGAGGCACTGGCGAAAGCGCCGCCCAAGAGGGCGCAGGGATGTCTGCGCTCAGGGCGTCTTGAGGGTCGCTTAGCACCACCTCAGTCAAGGCGCCGGAGCACAAGCCCACCCTGTTGAGCAGTGGTATGGGCTCCTGTGGCTGAGGGCGCTGGCGATGTAGTAGTCGGGGCCGGCGCCAGAGGAGAAGGAGCTGGTGAAGGCAACGGAGTTGGCACCGCAGGAGGCGGCGCCTCTGGTGACGAAGTCGTGGTTGGGCGACTCGTGCCTCCGCCGCCAGGAAGGTGCCGCCGATCGAGCCGGGCGGCGGCGGAAGTCTGGCCCGTGGTGCGGACCTTCTTGGGGTCCGGGCCCGTGGCGTCCGGGACGAGTGGCCACTTGCCTGCGGCCCGATCGCTGGCGGTGGTCGTTCCCCTGATCACTAGCGGACCGCGGGCTAGCAACATGGCGGGTCCAGTGGAGTCCATCGGCAGGAGCTGCCTGACGATCCGCAGGCGCTCCGCGGACTCCAAGTCGGCGAGCGGCCGGGCCGCTGCTGGAAAGTCCAAGCCGCTTGGAATTGGCGGCATCAATACGGCAAGCCATTTGCTAATGAGTTGCCCCTCCAAGTTTCCCGCACCTGGCAAAAGATAAAGAAAGACTGACGGTTGGTAGGGAGCCGCAGAAAGAAGCATGTATGCGAAAAAAGCCAAAAGGAAAGCGAAGACTTACGGCGGGTACGACGGGCGTTATGTCGTTGCCGCTCGTGGTATCGCCATGCAGAAGGGCACGCCGACGGCGGGGCTGATTCTCCGGGTCACGAAGTCTCGGACCACCAGCGCCCCGGTTAATCTGGCGTCCCGCAGTCGGTTAATGCGGGCCGCCATCGCCAGGAGCTCCGCCGTCTCTCGACGGCGAAGTTCCACTTTGAGGTTTCGCCTCAATTGGCCCCCCTAAGGCGTTGACTCGCGGTCATCGCCGATGATGTCTGACCGATCATTGCGCCATGCCTTCCAGTTGGATCTTGGCTGGAAGGCGATGTAGCGGGAGGCCAGCCCGTCTCGAAGGCGGAAGTAGCAGCTCCCCACTACCTCGCCGTTGGTAGAGCCGCGACAAAGGAAGAAATAGCAGAAAAGAGGAAGATTCGGCATCACCCCTATGAACATTTCATAGAGGTGTGCGAAGATGGAAAGGAAGACGATGGAGTTGGGGGTGAGGTGAAGGTGGTGGATTTCATAAAAATGAAGGGCGGTGAGGAAGAAGTCGGAGAATGGCGGGACCAAACCCGCCATCATCGCCCAGACGTGGATGAGAATTTTATTGGAAACGCACCGCGGCGTGGAGGTCCCCGTCCGAAAACGGAAGGTGCCCTCCGGTGCGATGTGGGAGATCCTCGCCACTGTAGCAGCATCAACGGTGGAAGCAGGGATGGAAGGCGCCATGAAGGCAAGGAAGGTAAAGACTTTGAGCGAAGAAGCGAAAGTTGAAGTGCGCAAGAAAGCAGAAGGCGTAAAACTGCTTGGTATAGATGTATCTATATATACACACCACCCACACCGATGGTTTGCGAAGAGACAAGATCGTGCGCCGTTTCGGGTCCCAAGAAAAATCGGCGGATGCGAAGAAGCGCGGGGACCGAGGCGGTCGCATCCTCATCAATGGTGGCCCCATCCAAGAATGCACCGGCATTTAATGAAGACCCCAAAAGGCCCTGACGCGCGTTCCAGGACGGGCCCGGGGGCTACTATCGGCGTACTTTGCGCCAGGGTATCCTCTCCGTCGCACAAAGCGGCGTGGGTTCGTGGCGGCTGGCGAGCAAGTGGCGAAAGCACGCCGCCCGCCAAGCGCCGGTCCCACGAACGCCCGGGCGAAAGGTGGGCGAAGCACGCCGCCGCCGGCGCCCGCCCACGTGGTGGCTTGCAGAGGCGGGCGGGCGTACGCCCGCTCACGGTGCCGGCCCACGTAGCGTCGGGCGAAAGCAGTGGCGAGACACCCTTGCGGCGCCCGCCCACGTGGCGACACTTAAGCGGGTGGGCGAAAGCACGCCGTCATTGGCGCCGGTCCACGTGGTGTTCGGCGGCAGTGGGCGAGACGCCTCGCCGCCGCCGCCCAATCCATGTGGTGGACCAAGAAAGGGCGGGCGAAGCGCGCGCCACGGGCGCCGATCCACGTGGCGTCGGGCGAGCAGTGGCGAGACGCCCGCCGCCCGCCGCAAGGCAAAAGGTGGGATGCGGCCGCCTCGAAGTCTCCTTCCCTATCGTGGTTGCTTTGAGGCGGGTCCGCTGTGTCGTCCGCTGACATAAGGAATTTGCTATAAGCCCAATCCTCGGGCGCCTTTCACCTACCGTCACAAAGGGGTCGATCTCAAGGCGGACGGGCGGTTATGCGCCGGCATTTAATGAGGCCGGAGGAACGGACAAGACGGAAGGAGTAATAAATGTATGGAGATCAGTATGATGACCCCCCTTTTACCTACCCCCGTTAGCCTGGGCTATATAAGGGCACTTGGGTGCATGGGGAGGGGGTATCGAGAGTTCAGCAGTAGAACCTAAGGAAGAACTTGTAACTTGAGAACACTGTACTAGTTTCAAACCTTCAACAAGAGATACAGCAGGACGTAGGGCTATTACCCTTCCGACAAGGGGGCCTGAACTTGGGTAAAAATCTTCGTGTCATCTTATTTCATAGGGTCCGGAGTCCTTCGTGTGGGAGTCGTTAGGGTTTTCACTCGTTAGGGTTTGCCAGCCGCGAAGACGCTCTTCTACTGAACCAAATCCGGTCTGTAGACTTGGACCTGTCAGGTGGAATACGCCGACACACCTTAAAACTTTTCTTATTATCATGGTTTAGTCTTTTAGATTTCTGCCAAGTATTGTTTTTCTATTGTTTTAATTCTTCTGTATGAGCGGTTATTGTTCCGTTACAACGTACGGGCACTCGGCTAGTCATATCCTAAGGCCCTGTTTGTTTTAGCTTTTGATTCTGTATTCTAACCCCAAAAGCAGAATTAAAAACAAACAGCCTGATTCTAGAACCCGATTCTTACAATCCAGCTCACCCATATACACTAGAATCCACAATCCACTTTATATGCGCTTTTAAATTTTAGCTTTTGAAAAATCAGTTTCTTTACGACTACAATTTAGAATCAGTTTTTAGATAATCTAAAACGAAACAGGTTCTAAGTAGCGCTCCCGTGGCGTGCTGATCACAAGAGGGCGTACTGAGGCACAGGACGATTCACTCCGTACGGCCCAGGACAGGAGCAAAAAGGGGAACGACGTGCTGTTGGTCTGTGAAAGCGGCGCAATTAAAGTTGAGGCGTGCAGCAGCAGGAGGCCATACAGGCCACCACAGTAGATGGCTACAGGGAGCTACAAGACGCGTTTGTGTAGGAAGAAAAGAAATCAAACAACATAGCAGTGTCACGTCACGCGACGAAGGAAGCAAGCGGCATAAAAACCGAGGAATGTACTGCCAAATGCACGCAATAAGTGTACCGATGAATTTGCCCATCTTTGCTAGAACATAAGGAATGTACCAGAAGATTCAGGAGTCTCAATTTGATTATTTCAATTTGTCTTAACTTTGTTCCACGATTTAACTGCATATTGAACGTTGATTTGCATTCAATCCGGTAATTGTTCTAGCACCAAAAGTTCGCCAACATCACCACCCTCGCCACCCGGTGCCATGCTCAAGCGTCGTTCTGTGCTATCTCCATCGACAATTTTTCGCCATAGTTGATTGTCGTAATGCTTTTATTGGAGATGGTTTTCATTGCAATTCAAACTATTGTGCCTATTATTGGCGGCATACAAGCGGGATAAATAATTAGTGATTTTTTCGATGAACAATCGTCTACTACGGATTATTATAAGTCTAACATGAAGATACAGGCTTACGCTTGGTCAAGAAGATTCTAGAGAAAAAAATCAACGTCAGTTGACCGAGTTTTTCCTATCTAGAGATTCTCAAACTAGTTTCGTAGATTTTATAGTCGCACCTCCTTCACATGGTCAGCTCCTGCGAGCATCTTTTGAAGCGTTAGCCATGCTTTACGTGCTATCTCCTTCTCGATGAGTTGGCGCATCATCGAATCTGGTACCGATTGATAAATCACAGCATCTATCATGTCATCTTCCTCAGCCTTACTCTTTGGATCGACTGTACCCTAGACACCCTTAGCGCGCAAGGTTGTCTTTATCTTTAATGTCCATACCAGGTAATTATCGATTGTTAGGAGAGGGTACTGAAGGGATATGGACCCACTCTGGATCTTCGTCTTCTTGCTCGTATTCTGCATCTTGCCTTGTCCTGCTTTCGTAAAGCAATAGAACACCTTAAGCAACACAGCACTAGAGCGGAGGAAGAAGAGCAGCGGAAGAGACGAGCTGCGCTAGAATCAACCGAAAACAAGAGCTGGTCAGTAGCTTAGGGATCTAGGCGAAACTTCAGAACCGAGAAATTTCAAGGATCTTTACCCGATTCAAGTCTCTAGCAGTTTTCCCTCTTTTCTGGCTTTTCTGTGAACACGGTGAAGAGCTGGGAGATGAACTACGAATTGGCTTAGTGAATGGCTAAAGAAGAAGAAGGGAGCTCAATTGCGATGCTGAGGGAGTATTAATAGCTAGGTTCCACTTTGCACAGAGAACGACGAGGTGGCGAGGGCCGTAATTGAAGCAGTATGGCATGGGAGAACCAAGGTTAAACATGGCTAAGGCGAGGCGGAACAGGCACTAGTGATGCGATTACTCGGCAGGGAAAGTCCATGGGACGAGCTCGATTGGATTCGCTAAGCTGAGAAGGCCCTCTTCGGTTGGACGAACAGAGGAGAGGGATAAGCCTGACGGGTGGAGCCTGCGTCCATCGGACAGAGATCGAACGGCTTTTCCGTCAAGGCTAGCAAACGGGTCAAGAAGCACGAGCCCACTGTCGGTAAATGTAACGGCGAGGGATAATCCGCTTGAATGACCCAAGTACCGATTTTATTTTTCAAACTTTTTGACTTGGGTCTTTGGATAATTTTTGATGGCTGGTAAAAATGGCAACGTATCCTGTGCACACAGGCCTTCCCGTGTACACACCATGCACACCAACTAAAAAAAGTCGTGAAAAATTCTGAAAAAAATTGTATATATACTTCATAGATTACTCTATCTGTGTATAAAATTGTAGATTTGAAACTTCATACATAGGTAGAGTAATCTATGAAGTACATCTACAATTTTTTTCAGAATTTTTCACGATTTTTTTTAGTTGGTGTGCACGGTGTATACACGGAAGGACCTGTGTGCACATAATACATTGCCGGTAAAAATATGAGGTTAAAATGAGTTATCAAAAAAATATTAATATTCTAACAACAGTGATTGCCCAAAATCTTATCTTTGAATTTATTTTTACTTTGGGTAGAAATGAATTCAAATATTTTTGAAACTTTTTATTATAGTTTGATTAAAACTAATAATGCTATTATAAAATTTTCAAGTTAAAACATTGCACCATTATTTTATAAAAATTCTAACACAGCAGTTTCTAGATTTTTAGAGTTTCTGTTTTAAAATATGGAAAAGTCCTAAATAACATTATTAATTTATTAAATTTTTTCCATAGGTAGACACTGTATTAAGGTTGCCATTATAATTTTTACAACTCTAAGTAAGGTTCAATACTCCCTCCGTCCTAGTTTAGAATAGACACGGAATTTGGTAGTCTTGTGCACGGCCCAAGACCGAGCCCGTCGTGCTCGGGCCTACATGAAACGGGCCAGCACAGCCGGTCATTTCTTCGTGCGGGCCGGGCCAGCACGGACGGTAAAATCAAGGCCCGCACGCCCAAAGGCACGCCGGGTCATTGCTTGGCCGCCGGCGCCCAACACGCATCGGAGAGAACGCAGTACACTAAATATTTTTTATAAATTCATACATTGTTCAAATGAAAAGTTGTCTACATGAAAAAGATGTGTCTCGAAATTCTCTACAACTTTCATGTAGAATATAAATTCATATGAGCAAAGAAAGACCCTGAAAAATGCAGATTACCGAGAGATGTGGCGTCGGTCTGAAACTATATAACGCACTAAATATTTTTTTATAAATTCATACGTTACTCAAATGGAAAAGTTGTCTACATAAAAAAGATGTGTATCGAAATTCTCTACAACTTTCATGTAGAATATAAATTCATATGAGCAAAGGAAGACACTGAAAAATGCAGATTACTGAGAGACGTGGCGTCGGTCTGAAACTACACAGCGCACTAAATATTTTTTTATAAATTCATATGTTGCTCAAATGGAAAAGTTGTCTACATGAAAAAGATGCATCTCGAAATTCTCTACAACTTTAATGTAGAGTATAAATTCATATGAGCAAAGAAAGACCCTGAAAAATACAAATTACAGATTCGGGCGAGCTTTCGGGCCGTGCCGGATAGCCCATCGTGCCAGGTTTTTAGGCCCGGCCTGGCACGCCATTCGGGCCATGCCAGCCCGGCCCATTTTTTTTCGTGCCGGGTTGTGCTTCGTCCCATTTTTTTTCGTGCCGAGTCGTGCTGGCCCACTAAAGCCTGACCCAATTTCCAGGTCTAGTTTAGAATGTGTAACTGGAAAAAAATGCAGAGACCAAGGAACGAGTTAATTTCGCTCGCTCCGATGCCAACGCAGCGCGCGGCGCCGCCCCAGCCCGTGCCAAGATATTTTCACGCGCACGCGCCCAGCAAATTCCGCCTGCGCTCTGCGCGCATCGCAGACCCAGCCCGCGCGAAGCAATTTTTGTACGCGTCCATGCGCCATGCAGCCATGCACAGCGTCATGCAGGCAAAGCACCATGCTTTTTTCGTGCACGCACCCACCTGACAGCACCAAAAATTTTGGAAAGCGCCATGCAGCGATGCTACTCCCCATGGCGCGATGCTAACAACCCCGATTATTTGAACTGAAGATTTGGAAATCACTATGCAGCGCCACTTATCTCCAATTTGTCCTATAAATATGCACAGTGCTCACAGTTCCTTCTGCTTCTTTTTTCTGCTCTCTTCTTCCCTCCCATGGTTGAACATAATGCTTGGTTTGGATTTGAATCAGCCCATCAATTGGGATGAGATTGATGATTTCGATGGAGGTGCACCTGGTATGTTCTATGACGATGACGACACAGCTGACGGCGTGGATGAAGTTGAAGCCAGCGACGGTGCAAGCAAAGCTAATGCTGTGGCAGTCGACGCAGGTAATACTCACATGTTTGTTGTTTATTTTTCACTACTCGATGTAGCATGCACGTACTAATTCTCATGTGTTTTTGTGTAGATATCAATATCAAGAGGAGGAGGCACTACCCTCCTGATATGAAATGAACCCTATATGCCATATATTTAGAAAGATCAGCTCCTGGCATGATGAAGGAGGGAGTGACAAAGTCTGTTGCTGATGATATGGGGGTGCCATGGAGAGTCGTCTAGTGCATATGGCGAGATGGACAAATTGCCAGTGGAATTCAAGCTTTTGAATCCAAGAAGAAGGAAAAATGTGGCCACAAAAAACTTCCCTTTAGCCCGAATGCCACAAAGATTTGCCGCTTAGACGGTGCCATACCATTCGTGACCTAGCCAACGCTTTGCATATGTCAAAGAGCGCACTACATAGACATCTAAAGGAAGGAAGTTTTAGGCGCCATACAAATGCCATAAAGTTCACCTTGACTAAAGATAACATGAAGGCTCGTTTGCGATTTTGTATACAAATGCTTGACAACCAAAGCATACCAAATGAACCAACTTTCAAATCTTTGTACAACATCGTGTACATAAATGAGAAATGGTTTTATGGGACAAGGCAAGACCAAAATTATTACTTGACACATGACGAAGAGATTCCTCGAAGAACCGTGAAGAGCAAAAACTTCATTGAAAAGGTTATGTTTCTAGGGGCAAAAACCCGTCCAAGATTTGATGAGCATGGCATATGCACATTTGATGGAAAAATCGGAATTTTTCCCTTCACTTACTGGCAACCGGCCAAGAGGAAAAGTCACAATAGAGAGAGGGGTAAATTGTTTAATTTTGTTTAATTACTTGAAATATAGCGACTCAATGAAATCTCAACTAGTGGTGGGCACTAGGGTGAGGCTTTTTTGAGCTGGCCCAAGGCACATCATCATGGTCCAGTCCAAAGCCTAGCACGACATTATAGTACAAGCCGTGCCGGGCTTGAGAACCAGACACGATAGACGGCACAGCCCGGCATGACACTATATCATGGGCCGTACCAGGCCTGAAGACCCTGGGCATGAGAAAGAAGCCCAGCATGAAGGTCAGAGCATGAGCGCCATGGACGCACCCAGGAGCATGGACACCACCTCCGCCACTTACATATGAGAGATACGAGCAAGAGGGAAGAGAGAGCTAAAAAAGATCGAGAGACGGTGCAAGAAGCTATTCTCTCTCGCTTATCTCTCTCAATTCTCTCTCATCGTGTCGCTTTTGCGGGCCACGCCAGGCCGCATCGCGCGCGCATGGACGTTTCGTGGGATATTTCTCTGGCTTGGCGCCGCTGCGGATGCAAAGGGGAAAAAGTATGAGCGCTGCACAACAGCAACAGTGCAAATTTGGCAATTGACGCCAATGGTTACACGAGTGGCTAAAAAGACAACCATGCTGTTCCAGTTCCCGTTGTGCCATGCTAGGGCCAAAAAATACATGATAGATGCTTTTTTTTTAAAAAACGGCAAAAGTCGTGAGATATATTAGGAGATAGAGAGTTTAATTACAAGGTGTGAAGACCGCACCCTAAGGGTGATCAGCTGCAAGGGGGTAGCCAAACAGCTGGAAAGAAAAGAAAAGAAAGAAAAAGGAGCGAGCATGCCATCACGGCAGGCCCCGAAGGATGATCTGCAGATGCGACGCCCCTGCCGCGGCCCAGGAAGCAGCCTCGTCTTTGACGGATTGGAGGATCTGGTCGTGAGACGCCAGGACTTTCCACCACTGCCAGCATACAAGGATGATAATGGTTTTGAGGCCCTTTCTGCAACCGACGGGGGAGCTGATGCGTTGCAGGTTCCACTTGTCAAGGCAAGCGGAGTGACCCCATCGAGCTGGATCTAGGGATGGCATGCAAATCCAATGAGCGATGGAGGCCCACATGCGACGGACCTCGGGGCAGAGGAATAAATGGGAAACCGTTTCCAGACTCTTGCAGCACATAAGGCAGAAGTATTGATTTGGCCAGCCTCTTATTTGCAGGTGTTGCGTCGTCCATAAACGATCTTGTTGAGCAAGCCAGAAAAAATCTTTATGCGTAGTGGCGCCCATGCTGACCAGATTGTGGAGAGGAAAGCTTTTTATGTGCTTCCATTGAATTGGAAGCGGTATGCAAAGCTAGCTGAGTAGACGCCATGGAGGTCGGCTTCCAAACGATGGCGTCTTCCCTTTGAGGATAAAGAGGCACAGACTGGACAATGATCCATAGACGGACGTATTCTCCTATGAGCTGTGGCGTGAGGCGATGGCGGATGTCCCGGATCCAGTTGTTGTTCAGCAAGGCATCTGCCACCGTTCTTCCCTTCCGCCTGGAGTGTTTGAAAAGAAGCGGCGCAAGTTGGCATAGCGCCATGCCACGCAACCACGCAGAGGTCCAGAAGGCCGCCTGCCGGCCATCACCAATGATGACTTTAGCAGTTGACATGAAGAGTTGTTGGTTGACTTGGTCACAGGGTGTGGTGTGGCTGGCCCACGGCCTTTGCAAATCCGTATACCTTAACCATAACCAGCGCAGTCTGAGGGCTCGCGCGAATCTGTGTAGGTCTAGTACACCTAGGCCGCCCCGATTGAGAGGGCGGCACACCGTTGCCACCGCAACCTTGCAGTTTCCGTCGTGCATTTGGCCGCTACCAGCCCAGAGGAACTTTCGCCTTAACTTGTCAATGTCGTTAATGAATTTCTTGGGCGTCTTAAGCGCCGTCAACACATAAATCGGTATGGAGGTGAGCACCGATTTAATGAGTGTGAGTCGTCCACCCATCGTGAGGTGATTTGACTACTATCCTGCCAGACGCCGTGCTACCCTGTCTAGGATGGGTTGAAGGTGAACCCGGCGCAGACGGGCAAGAGTGAGTGGTGCAACAAGAGAGAAGAGAAGGTATATGCCATGGTACGTATATGCTAGATGCTAGGTTAATCCTGGAAGGAGAAGAGAGCTCTACAAAGAAAGGAAGAACAGAACTATAATTTACTGGATAATTGGAGGAAAAGAGAAGAACATGCATGATATTCCCATTAGATGGTACCCCAATTATAATAGGGACATCGCATTTTTTTTTTGTATCGTATATTCATCACGATTATACTTGGGTGGATGTTTAAGATGTAGTAATGTAGAGCTCCACTTTTTTCCCCAAAAAATGATGAATCCGTACAATACCAAAATGCAGCAAGAAATTAAGAAATCCAACGCAGCTCACAAACCACACACTAATCATGCGCCATTGGAAGTATCCAAATCCTTGATGAATTGGACAAACGCTGCGTGAGATGAGCCCCCTTCCTTGAGCGCCTCGGCCGCTGCAACCTTCGCTGCCGCCACCCGCTCTCTGAGAGCCTGGCCACCCTCGGACTCCATCACCCACCTGACCTTCGCCTCCACCTCCTCGGCCTTAACCACCTCCTCATTGTAGCCCGTCATCTCCACCCCAAGCTTCATCTCCTCCACTATATGCACCTTGTTCAGCCTCTGTTCCGCGTACAGCGGCCAGCACAGCAGCGGCAACCCCGCCGTGATGCCCTCCAGCGTCGAGTTCCACCCGCAGTGCGTCACGAACGCGCCGGTCGCCCTGTGGCGCAGCACCTCAACTTGCGGCGCCCAAGACTTGACCACGAGCCCTCTGCCCGAGGTCCTCTCCAAGAACCCGTCCGGTAGGAGCGCTTCGAGGTCTGGCTCCGGAAGCGGATCTCCAAACTTGTGGTCGGGACTGGGCGGGCTCCGCACAACCCACAGGAATCTATGCCCTGACTTGTCCAATCCAGTTGCAATCTCCTCGAGCTGCTTCTTGGGAAACGAGCCCATGCTGCCGAAAGAGAGGAGCACTACGCTGTGGTCCACCTGCGCGTCCAGCCACCGGAGGCATTCGTGCTCCTTGTCTCCGCCTCCTGAGACCAACGGCCCGATGCAATAGATCGGCGGCGTGGCACGGCCAGGGACGCAGAGCCCGTCCCTGAGAGCGCGCACCGCGCGCCTCTCCAGTGACTCGAAGGTATTGACAAGAATACCGTTGGCCTCTGTCATCCGGTCCATCGCGCGCAAGATGAGCTTGACCGCCTCGCCGCCGTCGTAAATTAGTGAGGGTAATTCTGAAGCTTTCAACGGAGGGACACCCGGGAAAGAGATGATGGAGTCGCCGAGCTCCCCGATGCTTGTGTTCATGCTGGCTAGCATGCTAGGCAGGTTGAGGAAGACGGCGAGGTCGCTAGCGCCGGAGGAGAAGGAGAAGTAGGTGGGCAAGTTGAGCTCAGCCGCGACGTCCAGGACGTCAGTGCAGAACATGTCGATGACGAGCGCGTGGACAGAGGGCAGCGTGCGGAGGAAGTCGCGGAGAGGGGCATTCATGTCGGCGATGAACCGGAACATCCGGATGATTTGGTGCGTGAATGTGCTGTCGCAGCCGGAACCGGCGGGAGCGGGTTGCGGCGGCGGCAGGACGTGGAAGGCGACGGAGGGGTTGGAGGCCTTGGCGCGGGTGACCGCGGCAGAGAAGTCCATGGCATTGACGATCGGCTCGATGAGCACGATGGTGACGGCGAGGCCATGCTGGAGGAACACCTTGGCCAGCTCGACCATCGGCACCAGGTGGCCGATGCCGACGCCGGGGTACAGAACGACGGTTTTCTTCATGGCTAGCTGGACGTTTCTCAATGCCTCCGGTAAGACACCGGTTATAACAGTAAACGCTCTAGCGTGCTCAAGTGCTCAAGGCAATGATTAATGGGAACGATCCACCTGGGTTATATAACGGGGGCAGCTCTAGTCCAATCGAAATTGGATTTGGAGTCATGTAGCTGAGGCCCAAATGACCTGGGCAATGCTTGGCTGGGTGAGGCCGTGAGATCAGAACACTGCGCCGAACGTTGTGGCGCATCAGCCACCCAAATGGAATGGAAGGATTGACAGGGTCAGGTAATGTCGATTTTTTTTATTTAATATTTTTTTAAAATCTTTCTTGCAAAACTAATCGGCCGAACGAAAAAAATTGAAAAATACCTCCTTCGCCCCAAGACGGGCGATCATCCAGATCGGGCGACAACGCCTTGCCCTAACGGTCGAGCGAATGGCCGCCCGACCGCTTGTTGCATGTGACGCACGTCTTCGTCGTCGCCAAAGCCGTTGTCCATGGTCAGGCGATCGGCGCCATTTAAAACGGCCTCATGAGCGCACTGTTCTCATTTCGACCGAGAGCAAATGACCGCAATGATTTCAAGCGAGGAGAAAGGGAGAAAGGAAGAAAAGAGAAGAGAGGAGAAGGGAAGGAATAAAAGAAAGGAGAGGGAAAAAGAGAAACGAAAAAAGGAGAGAAAAAAAAGTTGATTCTTCGTTTTGAGGTAAGTATGAAAATTTTGTATGTAATATTTAGAAATTTAATATAGTATTGAGTATTGTTTAGTATTTAGAAATTGTAGTATTTAGTTTATATTTAGAAATTAATGTAATATGTAGTGTTTAGAAATATTAGGACTGTGTAGTATTTAGAAATATTGAGATTCCATGTAATAGAATTATTAGTCAATATTTAGAAATGTAATGTGGTAGAAATTTAATATTATTAATTTAACATGGTAGGTTAGCCATATGTTATGCAGGCAATGTTTCGAAAATTGCGACGTAAAAACTAAAAGTACGATATATCATGTATATATACAGTTTTTAAGATTAGGACAAACGAATAATATATAGTAGTAATTTCGTAATGAAAAAATTGGTAATCGAATTACTTATTTATAGTCAATCACCGTGCTACGCTAGAAATTAGTAGAGTAAAAAAAGTTGGAAATGTCAGGCACCGTTACAAATAAGTAGAGTAAAATTTGACAATATAATGTAACATTTATGTAGCGGTTAGATGGAGAAATGATGATTTTTTTGGTTCGACGTTGTAGGCAGCATGTCGGAGAAATTGTATTTTCAAATATTCTATGGAGATGGGGAGATAGCACAGGGGCCGGATGGAGTCGATTTGTCGGCATTTTCAACAGTCATACGGGGCATATCTAGGCCGAGAGATAGGACATATAGGGGTTTGTTGGAGTGGATGTTTCGGATGTTCAGTTTGGATACCCAGAGTGTTCGGCTGTGGGTTAGAGCAGTAGTAAGCCGTGTGCAAGACTTTTTTTACAGAGAGCTGGTTCCTATTAACGCGACATCGGTATGGAGGAGCTATGTTGGGTACGCTGTAGAGCGGAGCTGGCCGCTCATGTTGCTGGTAGATTGGTACCAGGTACCTCCATCGGTGTCGGAGGTTCGTGATGTCGGGGTAGATATTACGGAGGAGGGGAGGACAGATATGCAACAATGCGATGATGAAGGTGGCGAGGACCCCGGAGACGGGCGACACGAGGTTGGCGGTGGCGACGGGATCAGGGGGGCGAGGAGGCAGTCGTGGAGGCGCGGGGGTGGCAGACGAGGGGGAGGAGGTGGAGCACATAGTTGACTTGATGGAGGAGGAGGACCGTGCGGATGAGGAAGTCCCTGATGGCGAACGCTCGGACGAGGAGGACAATACTCCTGAGGTGCCTGTCCCCGGTGCGTGGACTAATTATAATTTCGAAGACCTAACAATGAATGAAGGGAACAGAGATGCATGGGAGTATCATGAGAACGAGGTCGCGAGGGGCCATATATAAAGACAAGGAGGTCGTGATGGATGCGTGAAAGCATGGTCAATGTCTCTTGGCGGCAATTCAGGTAGTGAAGTCCGACAAAAAAGACTACGACGTGAAGTGCGAAGTTGACTCGTGCCCATGGCGGTGCATGCATACAAGGGGAAGTGGAGGGACTATCGAAATGTTCCTGATGTGAGCATAATCGCTAGCTCAGAGAAGCGGAGCAGAACACCGCAATCTGCCGCCCACTTGGGTGGCAAATGTGTTTTATGGTCAGATCGTGGACAATCCGCACTTGCAGCCTCGATCCATTATCAGAGCAGTGGAGGAGAGGTTTCAGTACAAGATTAGCTACGGAAAGGCATGTAGAGCAAAAAGAACAGCTTTGCAAATACGGTTCGAGACATACGAGGCTTCTTACGAGAATATTCCACATTTGCTCAGGGCAATATCAAGTAGGAATCCCGGTATGGTCATCGACCTTGCGGAGTTTCCCGCGGATGGTGCGTGCGCGAGCAAGTGGGTCTTGCAGCGGGCCTTCTTCGCCCTCGGTGCATGCATAAATGCCTTCCGACACTGTCGCCCGGTCATTTGCATGGACGGCACATTCCTTACAGGGAAATACAAGGGCCAGATTCTAACTGCAATCGCGGTGGACGCCAACAACCAGGTTCTACCAGTCGCATTGGCCTTCGTGGAGGGGGAAAACACGAAGAGTTGGTACTGGTTTCTTGAAAGAGTCAAGATGGCAGTTGTCTAAGACCGCCCTGATGTATGTGTCATCCATGACCGACATGCAGGGTTGCTGAGGGCGATCGTGGATATGCAATAAGGGTCCGACGTCGTGGGAGCAGCAAAGTGGTCAGACCTGAAGAGCAGGTGGTGCATGAGGCACATGGGTGCCAATTTTTTCCGTCAGTTCAGGAACAAGGAGCTTATGAATATGTTCAAGCAGCTGTGCAAACAGAACCAGCGGAGGAAGTTCGACTCGCTGTGGAGGACGTTGGATGAACTAACCCAGAAGCAATCACAGAATCCAAGGGACGGCGCTAGTTCATCGAGGAACCCTATGGTGTACCACGAGCAAGGAGATGACCCCACCTTGTAGCGCGCTCCCGACCGACGCGCAAACATTCGGCGAGGGCGGGACAAGCATAAAGAGTTTCACGGACTGGATACGATACGAGCCGTTGGAGAAATGACCCCTTCTGCATGACAAGGGCGGTTCCCGTTATGGAATAAAGCTAGGATTCACATCACGAACAAGGAAAATAATGGTTACAACTTCTCATCTACTGAGTGCATCGAGGCCACTTCCCTTTCGCCCATGCCTCCGGTGGGGCTTCTCTAGCACGACGTGCCCTCTCTCGTTTCCTCTCTCTCTCGGCCTCCTTCTCCTCTGCTTCCTTCCGACGTGCCTCCTCGCGTGCCGCGTCACGCTGCGCTTGAAGCTGCCGTCTGAACTCCTCGTCTCGAACGCTTTGATCAAGGAGCCTTTGGTCCTCCGGATCGATCTCCATATCAAACCACTTCTCAAATTCACACAGTGGCGGAGGCGACTGCATGAAAAATAAATTAGCAAAGTTGCACGTACAAATATTACGAAACACGTATGATTGTTACCAGTTGGCGATTCTTCTGGGCCTACTTGGCTGGTCGACCAGAGTTATGCACATCCAATACCTCCTCTTCCAAGTTGGAATATCCCAAGAGCGGACAAGCCTGCAAGGATCTCCGCATAGACACATCGGTGGTACAACCCCGACAGGTACGAAGAGGTCTTGGAACGCGATGTTTCGCGGCCACGCCGAAGCGCCTACCTCTTCCTTCGCCTTCCCCTTTCCCTTTCCACTTGCACGCCTCGACATTTTTCGATTGAACCTCTGCTTATCTTATCCTCCCTCTCCTTCCCTTCTCTCTTTTTTTTCTTTCTTCTTCTCTCACTGCTAGCTGTGCGAGGCCACGAGCGAGAGCGAATGTTATAAAGGGTAAATATCGCCTGGGTATGGGGCGTCGCTATCTTGGGGATAGGGCCCACCATATTTGTATTTAATATTTGTTTCAAATTGTTTTTATATAATAAGCGATTAAAAATTTGTGATAATGTCGCCGCCTTAGATGGTAAATATAGGCGATATTTACCATCGGGCCGTGCCTCCCGACATTTTCACAAAGAAAGTTATTTTTTAATCGCTTATTATTTAAAACAATTTGAAACACATATTAAATACAAATATGGTTGGTCTTATCCCTAGTATCGATTTAACCGATTTAATTTTTTTAAATTTCGATAATTTCGCCGTCAAATTTGAAAATCCCACCGTGAAGCGTCGTTTGTATGACACGCCATAGTACTAGACAAGCATACTGGCAGTAAAAAATTAGATGTTGTGTGCCCGCGATTTCCGTGGTTTCGTGGCCGCGAGTGCCTTTTCCGATTTTCGCAACTTCCTGCCGGGGCAACGTCTGGCTATCTCGCCCATACGTAAGTGGTAGCCCGCGTTGCGTAGGTCGCTTTGATTTTTCTCGTATTTTTTGGGTCGCATCCGGCCTGTCCCGCGGGCCTACGAAAACCCTTAAGTGGCCACGATTTTCGTGGTTTCGTGGCTACGAGTGCCTTTTCCGATTTTCGCAACTTCCTGCCGGGGCAACGTCTGGCTATCTCGCCCATACGTAAGTGGTAGCCCGCGTTGCGTAGGTCGCTCTTGATATTTCTCGTATTTTTTGGGCCGCATCTGGCCTGTCCCGCGGGCTTACGAAAACCCTTAAGTGGCCACGATTTCTGTGGTTTCGTGGCCGCGAGTGCCTTTTTCGATTTTCGCAACTTCCTGCCAGAGCAACGTCTGGCTATCTCGCCCATATGTAAGTGGTAGCCCGTGTTGCGTAGGTCGCTCTTGATTTTTCTCGTATTTTTTGGACTGGAACCGGCCTGTCCCGCGGGCCTACGAAAACCCTTAAGTGGCCACGATTTATGTGGTTTCGTGGCCGCGAGTGCCTTTTCCGATTTTCGCAACTTCCTGCAGGGGCAACGTTTGGCTATCTCGCCCATACGTAACTGGTAGCCCGTGTTGCGTAGATCGCCCGTGATTTTTCTCATATTTTTTCGGCCATATTCGGAGGATCTTACGAGGCTACGAAAATCCCTAAGTGGATGCGTATCACTAACAAAGCAAAACAATTTTTCCAGTTCAATTCAACAAGAAGTTTTTTTTATTGGTACTTCTTCCCGGTTCAATACAACAATTATTGTACAAACAATTTACCACAAAAATTGCAAAAAAATATAGCTACAGTAACCGATCGATCAGTCTATTTTTTTTATTTTTTTCCCTTCTCCTGCCATTAGATTTGAAATCGCGTATGCTTGTCGGCGCAAGATTTATCGCCCCAAGACGGGCGATCGCCTGCATCGGGAGAAAGGAGGGTATTTTTTAAATTTCTTCGTTCGGCTGATTAGTTTTGCAAAAAAGATTTAAAAAATATTAAATAAAAAAAATTCAGGTAATGTCACCATGGGATGGCTTGCGTTAGCCGTGACGCTGCTGGCCACGTAGCTTCTGCCTCCCCCAGTTCCCACGACGCAAGCCGTGACGCTGCTGTCCATGTAGCTTCTACCTCAGACTTGGCCACTTGGGATCAACGTCATATCCTTGTCGGCTGGGCTGAAGCTTCGAAAAGGATCATTTTGCTTGCTGGCACTACCATAGAGCAGGTCATCACAGACGATTCGTAAATCACATCATATATAGTTTTGTGAATCTTCTGTAAGTAAGTGTCAGTGATGACAAAGAGTCCTTGCAGACGGTTTTCCAACCATCTGTAAAAAAACTCATCTAGTCTAGAACCGTCTGTGATAAGCCCACATCACAGACGGTACTAGCCTAGAACCGTCTGTGATGTGGACTCATCACAGGCTGTTCTAACTGGTAGTTTAAAAACACTAAATTAGGGAGGACTTTCCAAGTTCACCTATCCTAATACTACACTCACCTAAGAACACTTAACTTCAGAATTCTGATTAGATCCGGATATTTTTAACGCCACACAAGAACTTCTTAAGAGATCACCCATCCTATTAGTACTCTTATCCAAGCACGCTTAACTTTAAAGTTATTATAAGATCCAGTACTTTAGTGGTAGTATGATTACATTTGACATATAATACGTCCCTCCTCCCTTTAACCCTGTGAAGCACTCGAACACCGATTTCCAATTATTTCAAATTAGTAAACTATAGATGTAATTAGCAAAATTTAAAACTTTTAAATTTCTTTTCCATACTTTTGACTATTAATGATGCTTGCAATATATGTGCCATTACTATTAATGAAACTTGTAAAAATATCATAACTTTTGACTTGTACTTTTGATTTTGGTGTTCTTGTGCTTTTCAGAATCATCACACGATCAGCCTCTTCGATTATATTCTTTTGGGCACCGATTCTAGTTTGTAAATATGAAATCCGAGAACATTTGTTGAAATGGCTATAACTTTTGACTTGTAACTCCGATCGGGATGTTCTTTGACTCGTTGGAAAGATAACAAAAAGTAGCACCCGAATTTTATAAGTGCGCGAAAATCAGATAGTCGAATTCTGATGGTTTGTGCGAGTGCGTGCGTGGCGACTGAATTCAAAAAAACGTCGTTTAGGGCCTCAAAACGGCCTCCGAAGTTTTGAATCTGTTTCGGTCATTCTTTTCAATTATTGCAAATGGAATATTAGTTCCAATTATTTCAAATATAATATTATTTAATTTTAATTCTTTCAAATTAGCAATATTTATTATTTGTGGTGGTTTCAAATTAAAACCGTCTGTGATGAGATGAACATTACAAATGGTTTTAGCCAAAAACGTTCGAGACTTATTACAGACGGTTTTATCCACAAATTTTCTGTGAAGTTCCCGCTTTCATCACAGACGGTTTGTGGATAAAATCGTCTGCGATATTTCCTCATCATAAACGGTTTTATCCATAAACCGTCTGTGAAGTTCTCGCTTTCATCACAGATGGTTTATGGATAAAACCGTCTGTGATGATCTGACATCGCAGATAGTTTCAGTCATAAACCGTTTGCAATGTGTCCAAAACACATCACAGACGGGTTTTATGAAAAAACAGTATGTGATGATGTGCCTAATATAACCCTTTTTTAGTAGCGTGGGAACATTGTCTTCTATGATCAGTTTCTGCAGACCGGCGGAATGATTGGAATGATGGAAGCCCACCAAGCAAGTCTACCGACTGCAATTTGTCTTCTATGATCTGTTTCTGCAGATTGGCGGCGCTTTGCATTTTTGAGATGGTTCCTGTTGTTGATGGCATGCAAGTTTATGAAACTGATCAGCTGTAGATTATTCAGCAATTAACTCCTTGTGTGGGTGCATCCTAAAGAATAGGAATGCCTCTGGACCTTTGTAAGCGAGCAACAAAATGAAACGAAGCGGCTACGACTTGGGATTTACAGTTGTTTTTTTAACAGAAAGCGACAGGAACTCTGTCATGCATTAAAGAAGAAAGCATAGTATAAAACAACCGTCTAACATGGAAAAGCATGAAGAGAAGATCCTCCCAAAACATAAAAGATACAGGATCGTGTCCTGCAATGCACATATAATGATAGCAACGGAAGAATGCATGGGACTATACGGACGGACTAACTAATACATGAGGACCGAGACTCTTACTTGGCTAGCATAAAGCCTCGGAGAGGCAATAGGAACCATTGAAGACTTTGGGTCACCCTGCGTGAGACATAAAGCACATCGCCCAATTCCAATCACAAAGTCCGTGATGAACCTAAATCTGGCAATCGCCGTTATGTAGTGATGTAACATGTTCTTTGCTTTATTCTCTGTAGAGCTGGCTCAACTCAACGCAATCCATGAGTGATAGTAATGTATCGATTTATTTGAGTATTTGTATTCTGTGAGCTTGAACAACGCAGGGATTAAAAAGAAACGGCGGTACCCGACTGGTCCTACTGGGCTTGAACCGGTAGGTTCCATATTGGCTGAATCGAAGTGCTTTTTTTGTACTCTGATTCTATGAAACCTTATGGTTAATGCTTATAGAACACCAAAGAAGCACGGTACTTCGTGGAAAAAGTATACAAAAACGGTAAAAGGAAACACCAAACAGGAGTGACTCCAATACCAAGAATACAAGGAAAATATAGAAAGTAACGGGTCTTCAATGGGTAAAGAACACTTAGAAACTTACAAAATTGTTACCACATATTCAGAATATATCGGGGATTGGATAATTTCAATAAGGACTGACTATGCCCTGACAGCCAGTTTTGACCGACCATTCATGCCCTTAGATGGTGTTTCCAAGGAGGACTCTCGGATAGTCTAGTTGGCGGGTCTGCCCAACCGGAATAGGCCGATGCTCGTCTACGAGCACCCAAGCGCGTCCCCGAGTATGCAAGCTTGGGAGCTCGCAGGATCGGTAAAGCTAGAGAAATCCTCGAGCATGATCGGGAGATTGTGTTCACCCCACAACGTTTACGTGACGATAATTACGCCACGATCCAGGGTCGTTATGCCCACGACGAGAACGTGGTAAGAATCAAGGCTACGGTTACGGCCACGGTTAATATAGTGAATGGCGCATTATTCGGCTACGGTTGTTTCAATTGTAAGCTATAAGAACCCCCGGTAGATCGGTAAAGGGAGATGGAAGAACAAAGAGAAAGCAAGACACACGGAAGAACAAAGAGAAAGCAAGACACAAGCATACACGAGCCTTTTTTAAGAAGTTTCACAAGTAATAGTGAGATCATTGGAGTAGGGTTATTATCTCCGCTGTGAGAGGTCCGAACCAGTATAAACCCCAATGTCTATTTTCCGAGTATCCTTTCTAAGGGCATTCTCCAGACGCAAACCCTTCATCTAAAAGGGCTTTGTTGATCCCTCATTCAACAAGTAAGCTTGACGGGGACCTGTTTCCTAAACGTTGATAGCTGGCGCAGTCTGTGGGGATCGTCACTAGCAGATCCTTTCGTGAAAAATCCCTGAAGATGCCAAATTCCTAAGTACTCATGACCTCTGCGCCTTCGATAGCACCGAGGATGATGACATGTACTGTGCCGATGAAGGCGTAGCCGATGTCGCTGACCCAGAGGGTCACACCGAGCCAGGGAGTCTTCCCCCGGTGGTTGCAGCGCGAGAGCGATACCTTCGCTCTCAGCGTGATACCCTCACAAATGATGAGTGTGATGGACTCTACGATGGTCTAGACATTCCCGATCATCTCGAGCCCGATCGCGAAACTACATCGCGAGGAGACACCATGATGTCACTTTCACAATCCTCGTATTCCCGCGATGTCAACATGGCGGAAGGAGAGGAAGACCCCGAGATTGAATCCTTGGGGGCTACCCGTCATCGCCGCTATGAAGCGACCAGAAACCACCTGGAAGCATCCCTACATAGGACATTGACAAGCATCCACCGTCAAGCTCGTGAAAAACCGAGCGCCAGGGCTGAAACCTCAGCTTGCGAGATTTCCCGCGGGTATCGCACACCGGAGCATGTGCGTGATCGTCGACCAAACTCGCCTCCTCTCGTTCCCCAGAGCAGGAAGCGACTGCAAGCTCTGGCAGCGGTCGTGCGCGATCTTCGGAATTTCCCCGAGCAGGTGGACCTGGAGACAATGGGCGCGATTGTAGCTAATTACTTGGAGAAACTCGCCGTCGACATAAAGCTTTTAGGGTCACCTCGTGACAAGAAAGTCCGGAGCATTTCCCGAAAAAATCGACATCACACCCCTGTTCACTCCCATTACGGTGATTCTCGAAGCCTTACTTGAGAAGGCCGTGGGAGGTATGATCAGTACCACGAGGACTCTCGGAGTGATTCCCGAGCAACCTCACGAGGTCAAAGGTGTGCTCGTCGCGGTCATGGGTATACCGAGCATTCCACCTTAGACCGATCCCCGTCGTGCTGACATCGAGAAATTTTCTCTCACCTTGGTCCGTGTGTCGAAAGCCACCATAGCGATGATCACCGTGATCGCCGTAGCCGAAAAGACCACTGCGACGCCCCGACTTTTGGATGTCGGGCTTTTGCGGCGCCTCTTCGTAATATCTCGTGGCCGAACAAGTTCAAAACTGGTCACATCGAGAAATTTAATGGGACTTGGAATCCGGATGAGTTCCTCTCCATTTATAGACTTATGGAGCTCCTTAATATACCCTCTAGGTAAAAAACTGTATATATGTAATGTTTTGTATCTAGCACTTGGCAAGTATCACTTATATGTTACATTTTGTTTTATGATGCTTGGAAATTACTAATGTGCTATGTGTCACATTTAGATTTATATTTGTATGTCACGTGCTAAAAAAATATGAAATCCATTCCTATGCCCTTCAAATAGCATCAAACAAACCGTCATTGACTCATGGGTATTTCAGAAAATTTTCAACTCAAAACAGCAAGTCAACCAATCTAAAAGTTAGATTGCCAAACACTAAATATTTTTAGCTCGCCCGTGCAGCCGTTCAGCCATACAGCCTAACCGAAAGATGCTTCTTAAAAAAGTTACAGCCGTCCCAAATAGAGCCTATGTCTGCCACACCCATAACTCTGAGCCTCTGACATCAAGCCTAGCTGAGACCCTGCCGTGGCCATCATTGTGCCTCCACCGCTATGCTCTACCTATGCCAGCTACGCACTTCGCCGTGGCACCCATGCTTGACCCAACGATAATTTTTTTGCTAAATTGAATTTAGGAGGACTTAGATTTAGCTAGGAATATGAAAACTTGAAAAAAAGATAGAAAAATGCTTCTTTCTTCCAAAAGACTCGAATGAATCTCAATTTGAGGATATAGGTCCTAGGATAAATAGATATCTTGTTGGACTGGCTCGCTTGTAAGTTGTGTCAACCGGAAAATAAATGATGAGAAGGAGATAATGGAAAACCATATGCACGTTTTTCCAAAACGCTGTACAATACTACAATTACGAGACCAGAGAGGGTAGCAGAATTGCGTGCCATTGCCACCCAATTGACATGGGAGAAGTTTCCTAGAATCAGGTGATCAGGCTTTACCCGTTCTTTACTTCAGAGTTCCGACTAGTTTGAGATGCGATGCGCTCATGTAGGTACGTGGCCATGTAGCTTCCAGACATGGATGTCGCGTGGAATTGCTGGCCAGTTGCCGAATGGAACCCTGCAGATAATTCAGAGATGGGCGACGTAGGCCGTGACGCTGCTGGTGAATGGTGGTAGGTGCACGAGTCAATGCTGCACAAAGGATAAGAGCAACTATGCAATTTTAGATCTAGGTCACACCATGAATGTGGCTGTTTTGCAAGGTTGGGATGCAAACACGCGACACCCGCCCGCCCCGCAGGCCACAGCAGTGCAGCACGATCGGCGCCTCATATTTGCCCGAGCGTATCGCGGACGGCGCCGCCGATCCGACCGGTCGCACGGCCACACCCATCCACGAGGACCGCCTGTCCCCGCCGCGCTGGCGCGAGCGCACGGCGTGCTACGCCCGTGCCAACCATGTGCTGCTATATATGGTCCCTGCCACGCTGGCGCGAGCGCACGGTGTGCCATGCCCATGCTAGCCATGTATGTGCCTACTCATCGTTCTCAGTTTCCTACATAGAATTCCCACCGTCTCTGAACTGATGTTATTTTAGATTTTTGCGTGTTCATTGTGATATATAAAAGACTATATTAGTCATCTTTATTATATATTTCGATAGTATGTCTTATTTTAGTCTATAATAGTATATAATATTAGAAATATTTAAATGAGATGGGTATAGAAAAAAAAGTAAAAAATCACCTCAAAATTGTGAAACAATATGTATTTAGAAAAAAAATTGAAAACTAGAATGCCCAATGTTTGAAAACAGAGGAGGGAGTTTTTTTTACTGTTGTAGCCCTTTGGCTAATATTTTTGTTGAAAATAGCCTGTGTCTCGACGAAATTGTGAAAATAGCCCCTAACACACGATTTCAACGCTCTGGCAACGCTAAATTTTTTTACATTTATTTGCTGCGGTTTCGACATAAAAAGGGCACTTTCAGATATAGAGCATATGTGTTTAGCGACTGTCGTTCCTCTCAGTCTCACCTAGTTAATGCAAATGTTAGTTGATGTGACATTTGGCTAAGTAGAAGCAGCTTCACCTTAACTCTTTAATTATGATCCTGTAGCAATTGACCAGGACAATAATCTCATTGAACAGCACATGTTCTTTGAATTTTTTATCGACTGACGTTCCTCTCAAAGTCTCACCTAGTTAATGCGAATGTTAGTTGATGTGACATTTGGCTGAGTAGAAGCAGCTTCACCTTAACTCTTTAATTATGATCCTGTAGCAATTGACCAGGACAATAATCTCATCGAACAGCACACGTTCTTCGAATTTTTTACTAAGCCGGTCAATTCCAGCGATCCCAAATCACTGAAAATTTTCTTTCCATCGGTTTGGAACCGCTTGAAATCTGCGATTTCCAGCTCTCCCTATCCGTTGGTAATTAAACAATAATTCCTACTGCATAGAAAATTTTTAAAAAATATTCAGCGGTTCAAAACCGTAGAAAATAAATATAAAAAAATCTAGCGTTGTCAGAGCGCTGAAATCGTATGTTCAGGGTCATTTTCGCAATTTCATTGAGACACAGACTATTTTTCTACAGTAAAAAACTCCAGAGGAGGTAGTACTACTCTAGGGCTGAAGGCAAATCAATCGTACACGAGATCGTGCTACCTATTCATATGGTGTTTGTTAGCGTATTTCGCCGGACAGGACCCTGTCAGCGGACGGAGTTTCTCTCAGAACGGAGATTAAGGTTCAGTAGAGGGTGTCTTCGCGGTCGGAAACCCTAATGACCTCGCGCGAGGGATCCCGGGGGTCTACAGACAAAAGAATACACCGATGTACCCAGGTTCGGGCCTCTAGTGTGGGTAACAGCCCTACGTCCTACTAGATCTTTGTTGATGTGTATTGAGCGGGTTACAATGCTTTTTTTCAGTTTGTTCTCCTTCTCTTTTCTCTCTCTAAGTCTCAGTTCGCTTGGGCTCGGATCCGATCCCCTCTCTCCATGCACCAGAGCTCCCTTATATAGACTGGGTTGACTCGGGCAGGTGAGAAGGTGACATCACACTGATCTATGATTTATTTATTACACCCATCACTGTAGTCCTGTCCCTCAAGCCTCATTTAATGTCGCTGTATGGCTTCGTCCGGTCCGCCCAGGAAGTGACTTTCCTGCGACGGGTTAGGTGTGAGGCGTCAGAGGGATGAGCCGTCGTCGTGTCGACAGCAGAACTCTTCGCAATCAATGGCCCTGACACAGCGTGTCAGGGGAAGGACACTTCGAGGCGATGCCTCCTTCTCATTCTTTTAGTCGCCCGCGTGGCCTGGCGAGAGGGGCCTGATCACCCGCCGCACGTTAGGCGCCACGGGCCGGTGCCCGGCGAGAGGGCTGGTCGCTCACTCGCCGCCAAAGCCGCCACGGGCCGACCCCGGCGAGTGGGGCTCGATCGTCGCTGCTCGCTGCCGCCACGTGGTCGGCGCTGGAGGGCCTGATCGCTCGCTTTGCTCGCCAAAGCCGCCACGGGCCGGTGCCCGACGAGTGGGGTCTGATCGGCCGCCTGCTCGCTAGGCCGCCACGAGGGCCGCTCGCTCGGCGAGTGGGATCTGATTCGCCCGCCTGCTCACCAGGCCGCCACGTGGTTTTACTTGTCTGCGGCGGAGAGGGTACCCTGGTGCAGATTACGCTGACAATGTTATAATATTCTTCTTCTTAAAATATGACACAACAAGTATAAAAATTTCTTAAAAAGTTGGTTACATAGGTCATGGTACGGAGAAGTGTCCTTCAAAAATTCAACTGAAAATATGAGTTATATTAGGAGAAACAAAAAAGATAAATTTCAGTGAACAATAATTTTTTCTTTTTCTATTTTTATTTTCTGATATCCTTTTAAGCTGAAATTTTTATTTTGTATTCTCTATATGTACATCGATTTACATTTGAAATTGGATGGTATGATAGATTGATTTTGTGTCAATGCTACCAATTTTTTTAGTTTTTCATGATTATTTGACAGTTTTTTTTAAAGAATATAACATTTTAGCATCATAAAGGTGAGTACGTAGCATAGGATATCTTCTCATCATATGTAGCTCCATATTTCAACATGGACAATAGCAGCTTATAGTAACATGTAGATTAGGAAATTCGTAAGGTTTAAATACATGGAAGTTATGGATTTTGGTTTAGACAAAGAACAAAAGCACCTGGATGTTGATGAATGAATAGAAGCCGAAGCATTAGGCTATTTCCAGTGCACGGTAACATATCCATTTAATGCATGCCACATAAGTATTTTTAATGATGTGGTAAGAGAGTTACAAGGGGAGAGAAGAAAGCTGTATCTTGAGGAAGATACCACTTAGGCACGAAATCATAGACATTGAAACTTAAATTATCTAAGTGGCCTACAATTCATGCTCTCATACACATCTAGCATTTAATTATCTTGTGGGGACTAAGAAACAATCCATGATACCATGTATTGGGATAGTTGTATCTTCTATAATATCATATGACATGGCAGTTTTGGATATTGTGACAAGATACAATGCACTGTAAATAGCCTTAGCGAGAAGAGTCTACGAAAAAGTCCCTGAAAAAAGAAAATGCACATTATCTTTAGAAAATTAGTGTAAAGGGTGAACTTAGAGAATCGGGCCAACGGTAGGAAATCCAAAATCATAGCATGAACACTTACCAAAATTCTGAATGCGGTCTGTAACCCTCTCTCAAGCCTAATGGAGTTTTTAGAACCAAAAGAAAACAAACGTTGCAAGAAATTCTCTATTATGTATTTATGTGCAGATGTTGCACCGGAGTGGTGTACAACGGTGAATCAGGAAAGTCACAAACACATACTATTACATATCACAAACACATATCATACTGTTAGGTTTTGTTTGGTAGAGTTCCAGATCTTAGCTCCACTAAATTTGTAGGCTAAAATAAAGTGAATTAAGTTTATATTTTTAATCTAAAATGTAAATAAAATGACCTATCTAAACACTTTTAATGTACCAACAGCTCTAGTTCCATAAATCTGGTAGAGCTAAAAATATCCAATTTTATCAGATCCACGAATCTGATGAAACTAAAGCTGTACCAAATACACCCTTACTGTTACTCCCTTCTCGGCCAACCAGCGTCTGGACACGCCGGCGCCAGCACCGGCGGATCGAGTACCATTCATGCACCAGCAATTTGAGGGGATTTCGAGTGAAATTGCAGCTTTCCTCCTCTCCTCCACCAATGGTGCCGACCTGGGAAAAAGTACAACTCGAGGTGAACAGCGGCGGCGGCGGCGGCGTTCGTTTCGGCGAAAGAGAGCAGTATCGAGTAGAAAGAGAAGTCACGTTTATTTTCTATTGCAAGTAACACGGGAAGATTGGTATTGTTTATGGTTAGGCCTTACCCCTAATTCTCATCGCTCTAGGCTACTTTGACGAATTTTTATTTAAAATAATATATATTTAATGGAAAATTACAGAAATAATATGCCAAAAATAAAAATGACAGTTCTACACACCTGTCGTAATTTGAAATTGCGACAGGTCTCTGTCGCAATTTGAAATTGCAAATTGTGACAGAGAGCCTGTCGCTAATCTTTGGAGCGAGATACAATGCGTTTCCAAATTGCGACAGGCTCTCTGTCGCAATTTGAAGAGTCTGTCGCAATTTGAAATTGCGACAGAGTCTCTGTAGTTTGGAATTGCGATAGATGTGCAGAACTGTTATTTTTATTTTTGACATATTATTTCTGTAATTTTTTATTAAATATATATATTATTTTAAACAAAAATTCCTACTTTGACCCTTATTCCATCATACCTTGGCCCAATAAAAGTACACAAGGGGACTGCAGTTACATGTACAGGTATATAGTATATGGGCTGGGTATCCTATCTCTCGTGGGTCATATGCCGTCGCCCTGGCCACATAGGCGCTTCCTGATATAGCAGCACTCTCTTAAGTTCCCATGGAACGACTACTTGCGTTGGAGGTGCCCTAATCATTTGTTTTTCGTGTATATTATAACACATTCCATATATTTTAGGAAAAATTGATAGATGCCACCATAGTGTACTCAATTTAAAAAAGCGACACTCCAGAGTGTCTTGTTTGAAATATGTCACTACAGTGTGGGCTTGCCTTGAAAAATGCCATTACAGTATATTAAAGCCCATTTCCAACCACCGTATTGCACCTCGTATTTTCGTATGGACAAAAATGTCCTGCAATTCAATCTCGTATTTTCGTATGAACAAAAATGTCCTACAATTCATTCTCATTAACTGATCCGATGGCTGCAGCAACATGCATTGCCCATCCCCAACCTCTGAAGTAGAGGCAGGCCTCGCCATAGTAGTAGCGCATGGCTAGCTTGTAGTTTTGCGCTATTGCGCGCGTAGTGTGGTGTGAAACTGTCGGCTTCTAGCTAGCTACTGGAGCTTGTGTGGTTCCGCTGCAATGGAGTGTGGATTTTTGCTTGTGACTGGAGCTCGTTTGTTTCGGGTAAGCTAAGCAACGACTGTGGTTGGAAGCATGGTTGAAAATCTGATCGAGATTTCGAAAATCCGAAATTTCGGTTTTCAGTGGGGGTCAAGATTCCAAATCTCGATAGGATAAAAAATTAATTTTTTTTAAATTGTTATAGTGATTTTGGGATTTTTAGGTGAGATTTTGGTCAATGTCACCGAAATATCGGTTTTTTTAGATTGTGATAATCACAAATTTGACCGATTTTGATATTTGTAGAACTGAATTTAGCATCAATTTTTTTATGGTGAATTGTAATGCTTTTTTCTGAGGAATATAAAAATTTTGCAAAAAAAAATACATATACAAATTATATAACCCTAAATCCTAACTTGGATTTTAGGATTTTTCATTGAGATTTCAGATTTTGTTGACTGAGATGATCATAAATTTGACTGGTTTTCATGTTTGTAGGATTAGATTTAGCACCAAATTTTTTTTGTGAATTTTAGTGCCTTTTATGAGGAATAAGCAATAACCGACCATGGATTTTAATGCCCTCACTTTTACATCACTTTCTCCTGAAATCCAATAACCAACCGATAAAAGCAATGGTGCTTGGCATAACTGCCTTTTTGGATCTTGTTTCAGAAGCTCAATCCCGACTAGGACCCCTGTGGAGATTGGGTCTCCCAAACAGAGCATCAGGGTTGCTATATTCTATCACCTTGTAATAATCTTTGGCCATTAGTCTCATTATATATTTGGTGCTTGCCTCCACCCAGGGACCTGACTACATGGTGAGGACTGAGGACTGCAAAGAAGTCCATGCTTGTGGAACTAGAGGGAGTGCTGGAGATTGTGGACCCGCAGCCACCAGGGAAGCAGAGGTCGCTGAGCCTCAGAAAGTTTGATCTCCCACAGGCACAGGGTGAGGCCATCTCGGATGAGAAGATGGCTGGCGTGAACAGCGCTATCAGAAATCACCGAGTAATCGGCACCGCATTGTTTAGTGGATGCCATGCCTCGGGGAGCTTGTAGCACACTAGCACTGCGTCGTCCATGAGAAGTACCGATTTTATTTCCACCATCTTCGATCTAGGAAAATTGAACTTATTACGCAGCATTAATCAGTAGTATGATCCGTCTTTTGCTTTGGAGTTTGTTGTATGCTGTTGTTAAACTACCAGACATTGGTGCTTTAGGATGTCTGCTGGCTGTTGCCCAAGATGTTCGAGTTCCATGGAAGTTGAGTAATTAATGGAGGTGTCTAGTTATGGAGCCATGCATAGTAGTCGCATGTGCTGGTTATTTGGTTGCAGTGTAGCTAGTTGAGCAGGGCGAGATAGGATGATAGCACAAGATACAAACAGAGGCAGTAGAGGCTCTCCTCAAGTGATGATCACCAAATATAACATGTACAAGACTCCCATTAAATGTAACACATACACAAAAGGTTTTTAATCCACTTCTAATTTGCAACACATGCAAATTAGACTCACTCTTAGCTCACGAACCACATGTGGGAGTGCAACACATGCACAACTCCATCTAAATGCTCAACAAAGCCAGCAAACCCGAAATACCAACTTCCAAGGCTCCTTTTATAGACTCTTAAAAGAAAACTAGCCGTTCGGGGGCATTTTGGACAAAACTCAACAAATCCGGTACTACCGCCCATGTAGGGCTAGTAGTATTAGCCTCCAAGTCAATAGCTAGAAAACTAGCCGTTACAGGAAATTTGGTACTACCATCTATGTAGGAGTGGTACTCTATAGACCCTGGTAGTACCGGCCTTCAAAAATCGAGAAAACGCTCTTTTTGGAACATATGTATACGCACATAAGGAAGAACATAATAACACACAAAGAGAAGAATATTTGCTATGCGACACAACTAGCTTTTTTGTATTTTATTGCTTTTATTATTTCTCATGGCTTACAAGCAAGCAACCAACCAGTGTCTTGGTTATATAGTAGTACTAATTAACCTACTAGAAAATGAATTCTACTCCGAAACACATCTATTTCCTACTCATACAAGGTTAATTCTAAAATTTACTCACTTAATCTTGTAACATCAACTATCTCTAATTTCTAACAGAACTCTAATTTGATGAGGCAGTTGGTCTCAACTATAACTTACCTAACTTTTACTCGACACAAAATAATGACACGTCTACTTAATATCCTAGACTCGACTTCGAGTTGCACTAGTGGGACACACTACAGAAACCTCGGTAATTTTAGGTTGGGTAACCCACGAAAATAAGATCGTGTCTTACGAAAATAACTATTTTCGTCGCAATAGCCTATTTTCGCTTCGTCGCGTCACGAGATAAGGAGTCGAAAGTTTATTAATTTTCGCCGGTTCACCGACGAAAGTTAGTTATATTCATTCGGCCAGGACGCCACCGACGAGAGTTAGTGCGAAAGTAATTTTCGCTTTCAGAACGACGGCCGACGAAAATAATTAACTTTCGCTCGCTTTTCTCTGCACTACCACGAAAGTTAATAACGTTAACTTTCGTCGGGTTAGTTTACGCCCACGAAAGTTAATTTGGTTAAGTTTCGTTTCGGTTTCTGGCCCACGAAAATAATTTGGGTTAAGTTTCGCTCGGCTTTCCATATAAAACACATCTATTTCCTACTCATACAAGGTTAATTCTAAAATTTACTCACTTAATCTTGTAACATCAACTATCTCTAATTTCTACATGTTCTGTTTGACCAACTCTAATTTGATGAGGATACAACCTTAACATGCTTGGTCTCAACTATAACTTACCTAACTTTTACTCGACACAAAATAATGACACATCTACTTAATATCCTAGACTCGACTTAAATTTTGTTAGTGTGAGTTGCACTAGTGGGACACAACTATCCCAAATGGGATGGTATTTTAGTTTTTGCTTGCTCTTATGTTTTTTATGGCTTACAAACAACCAGTGTCTTAGTTACATAGAAAATAAGTTCTATTCGTAAACAAATATGTTCCTACTCAATTCATTATGGTTCGACTCAAATTGAACTCGTAATTCCCAAAATCTGGTGAAGTGGTGACATAACCCTTCTATTATAAGTTTTAGTAAATAACAGTAGAAATAATGGAAAGACCAAGTTTAGCTAACTTTGAAATGCAGGAGAAGGTGCCAGAGGATTCATCCCCATTGTGGTGGTGGTGGTGGCTACGCCATGGTGGAAAGACAATGGTCCTGCCTCGTCACGAACATTGCCTGTAAATGCAATGTTCGGGCTTATATATTGTTGCATGCTCGAATGCTAACTGTTGAGGGCTCAGATTACTTGAATAGCCTTCTCATTGCTGTGCCATGTAATCGAGCATAGTATGCCTCCTCGCGACCTTTGATGTTCATCCTGCAGCCTTAGCTCCTCACGCAGCCTCTAGCAACCTCTACCTCCCGCCCGAGGGGCGACGGCTACTAACCCCGAGCTCTGAAGAAGACCCTCCGAGCTCGCAGACCTCCTCGAAATCAATCACTCCGGTGAACATGGAGTACCTTCAAAATACAGAACACAAAGGCTTTAGAACTTCAATTTATTGCTCGATTAACAAAGTTTGAGAAACTATGACATTTTACCGTCCATGGCTCTTTCCGCCTCCTAGCATGCACGGCCACGCCATCAATAGGTTCCTTCCGCCAATCGTAGCCTTCACCATGACGCCTTTGACCATTTCTCGCCTATAGCTCTCCTGCAGTGGACGAGCCATACAACTTAGAGCTCGAAGTTGATGAGAACTCAATGAAAATTGTGGATAACTCACCACGATCCGAGGCCACCTGAGTGCACAACTTTCGGTGAGCTCAAGGGTTGGACGGTTACAAATCTCTGCTAAGTCTCTTCGGGCCTTGAGGTTGTCTTTTGTTTTGTCCGTCATATCCATGCACGTGCTTATGATGCTTTCGTAAACATTACGTTCCCGTGCATGACGTCAATGTTGTGCATCGTAATCAACGCTTGGCATAGGGAGCTCCCATATTCCGGATATGTGAGTCCAGGTTGTGCTCCACTCCAAAACCTTCGAACCCGCTCTGACCGCTTTTGGGACGGCTTTACTCTACTTATCGGCAATTTCTAGCCCGCTTAGACGCTTGGCGGTCCTTTGTGACAATGGTGTTCTTCCTAAAAGCGTTCTTCTGCCGCCTAAAGATGTGTCTGGGCAAGAAACATCTATGGCAATCGGCGTAGCCGATCTTTCCACCAAAAGCTAGGCGGAAACAATCCGTGTTCGAACCACAACCGGACAGTCAAATTTCCATGGCAACTCCATCCAAAAAAATACCATAGGCCGGGAAATCATGAACGGACCATAAATACGCAACTCGAAGGTTGAATTTCTTCTTCTTGTAAGAGTCATACGCTTCAACTCCCGTCCACAGCTGTTTCAACTCTTCGATTAAGGGTTTCAGCATCACGTTGAGGCGTGTCCCAGGATGTTGCGGGCCAGGTATGATAAGGCATAAGAACATAAACTCATATTTCATGCAAAGAGCAGGTGGAAGGTTATACGGAACAGCAAAGACGGGCCAACAAGAGTAGGAGGCCGCGGATTGGCCGAAAGGTGTGAAGCCATCGGTCGCCAACCCAATGCGAACATTTCTCGTGATCGCGCGAAGTCTCTGTCAAAGCTGCCAGCCAGAGCCCTCCATGCCTCACCATCGACGGTGCACCATCACTCGCCTGTTCTCACGCACACCTTCCTTGTGCCACCTCATGTGCCTAGCGGTTCTCTTTGAGAGAAACAACCGCTTGACCCATGTGTAATCGGCATGTAACGGTTGCTTATGTGCAACATCACCATCACATTTGCACCGCCTTCATTTACGACCTCGACGCATTCTCGGTTTGCCACACTTCAAGCACTTCTTCTCATTCTTATGCTCTTTCCAAAAGCATGCAATTGTCTTTGCACACATCAATCTTCTCATATTTCATACCGAGAGTAGAAACCAATCTCTTGGCATGGTACATGTCTTTGGGCATGTTATGAGGCTTCTAAGCACATCAACGATCAAGTTGGAGAGCTCTTGTAACAATTATTCGAGAAAGCAAACTTTGACTTAATGGCCATGAGCCGTGTCACAAAAGCTAGGAGGGTCACTTCATTAGTTCGTGCAACGGCTCTTCAAAGCTTTGAGGGCCTCAAGAACCTTTCAACCTCTGGTGTAGGCGGATCCTCGGAATGTAGTTCGAACTCCGGCCAGATAGCTTCAAGCATCTCGTCCATCCTATCATCACCCGCCCTATCATCATCTACCTCTTCTACTTCACTTGAGAGAATGACTCGCCGTGGTGCACCCACAACTCATAGCTTGGCATGAAACCGCGTCGACAAAGGTCTAGCGCCACCTTTGTCTTGTCGTGTTTGGACAAATTTTGGCACTTGCCACATGGGCACCTCACCTTATCCAGACTAGACAAAGAGAACGACGGTTCACAAAAGCCGTAGTCTTGGCCACCCACTCATCCGAGTGAGCCCCACTCTTATCCCAACCATCATACATCCATCGCCGATCGTCACCCATACTTGAGGCTATAGATTAAAGCAAGTGTAATCATGAGTTTTTTCGCTCCTATATATATCATGGCCCTACATCTATAGGTAAGGATATGTCCTAAACCCACCTAAGAGTGGCCGACAGACGGATTTATGATGAGCATCAGGGTCCGAAAAAAGAAGATAATTCGCCGTTCTCCATCTCCGCACGCCGGATATGGTGCAGCGGAGAACATCAGGTTATGCTGTCGAAATCTCGCTCGACCCCGTGGCTCGGGTTATAAATACCACGCTCTATCGGTCACTCCGAGGTCAATCAAAGGGACAATTCTCCGACCAAGACATCTCACATGTGTGGCACATGTGTGGCGGCCGTCCGAACGGTAACACATAGGTTTCGTGACACTAACAGCGTAATTTGGAAAGGAAAGTCTTAGACTAATTATTGAATGCTCTTGATTTAAATTGTAGATTTAGAATGAACAGTTTCAGTTGTCATATATTAATTTTTTTACTGTGGAAAAGATTTATTGAGTTCATGTTACACAACTTACCTACTCGGCCTCATATTTTCCGGTTTCAACATTGTAATTGTTGTTACCAAATCTCTAGAATGGGAATTTCCACACCCAATTTTACAAAGATTCACGAAAATACAACAAAATAATTTTAGATTTACCATTTAGCACAAAATGAACTCAAATACAAAGGGTAGTAAACAAAACTGGCTCAACTCTAATCCAAACCACCAGGTTTACACATAGCCTATCTTAAAATCAGAAGTGCATAGTGCTTAAAGTGGTGCCCCTTTGCTAGCCTGTCATGTTAGTTCTGCTATGTGAGGGCTTGATTGCATTACCAGGCCTACAGGATAAACGTAGGTAACAAGTGCTGGAAGGTTGGAAGTTTATTTCTACATGAATATTTTGTCGGATCTCAACCGATAAACCAGGCTACATGTGAATAACAGACTATGGACACTCAAAATCAACAATGAACACTGGAGGAGGATGAAACCCCACTGTTACTTACTGACCACATGACACATGGGCCGGCACTAAACTGCACACACAAAAACACAAAATTGAAAGCAACGTTCAAGAACAGTTCCATATCCAGCAAATTGTGAAGTTATCATAAGCAAAAAGATGGAATGTGGGTTCCAAGATTAGCAATCATTGGATGATCTAAACCAGCATAACGGCCGACCTTAAGAGATACACCTAAAACACGTGAACTAAAATCCAATGCCACATTATCAAACTTTCATCCATCACGTCGGCACATCCCAAGAATAAAACTAATGATTTTAAAACACATAACAGGCAAATATCAAACCAAAGTACCACAACAAGCCTAAAAAATTCTAGCCTAAACTATGATTGGTAAGAAAACAGGGTCTTTTGGCCTTTCGCTCACGGTTCTTCATAGTTCTAGTAGTTAACGCAAACCAAAGATAACCACAAATAGCTCTAGGCCTAATAAACAGCAGCTCCTAGCCACATTCCCACCTCCATGTGTCAATTTTCAAAAAGGGTGGCATACCGCTTGCATATAAATACCTAATAGAAGGTATAACCAAAATACCAAATGGTACAGCAATATCAACTGGAAGAAACATTCCACAAAAGTTCAAGATCCGCATATTGTGAAACTAAGCATAAGCAAAGGTGATGGAATATAGGCGCAAGAATATATCAATCATTGGATGACCTAGCTAAGCTGACCTTGTTACAAGATACACCTAAAGTATGGTTTTTAGACTCACAAAATGCTACTGACCTATTTTTTTCCTTAAAAGGAGTGTATATTAAATGCATAAAATACAACTCAATATATCAAGAATACATTATCTACTAGCTAGAACCACATCCGCATTTAATTTTTCCAATAAAAGGGACAATGTTGCAAACAGTTCATCACTAATATGTGTTTGCATGCACTAGTCGAGGAAAAACTTGCATTACAATTTAATAACATAACCTATACCACAGCATTTTTTGTCGAATTGTTGCAACAATGTTATGCATGGTTGGTTCAAGTCATGCTTTTGCCGACTACATGAACAACTTTTTATGAATTTTTTGGATTTATTTCCATGATCTTATGGTTGTCGAGCCTAAAGGATAACTACATATATTAACCAACTGCACCCACCACTTGAAAACAATAATTTCGTGCGTGGCTAATGTTGTTGCCTCGAGAGAAATACATGAGCATTTTACGATTGCATTGCACGCTGAACGATAAACAAGCAATTGAATCTAAATGTCGATGTCTGCTCACTTTTCGGAAGGAAGAACGACGACGCTGGGCGGCGGGCGTCAGGGCGGCATGGCGCGACGGCGACGTCTGGCGGGGCGATGGCGTGGCGGCTCGGAGGCGGTTGGGCGACGGCGATGCTCAATTGCGGCCGCAGGGACGACGGCGGCGTTCGAGGCGGCCGCTGGGACGGCAGGCAAGCAGCGGCGAGCGAAAGGGAAGGGGGAGACGGGCGGCGCTGGCAAGGCAACGGCGGCGGCATGGGCGCGTATGGGGCGAGGCGACGCGGCGGGGCTGGGCGGAGCGGCGGCGGCGGGCGCGGCATGGCGGGCGCAGGGAGGCGCGCGTATGGGACGGCGGCGGCGGGCGGCATGGGCGACGGGCGACGGCGAAGTGCTGCGCGGGCGAGCGCGGCGGGCGGGCGCGCATGGGAGGCGCATGGCGATGGCGGCGCATGAGGCGGAGGCATGGCATACATGGAGAAAAGCGCAGATGAAAATGCGTGGAAATGCCGAGCCGAAGGAACATAAGGCATTTAATTTTCGTGGGTTTCTTTACCGACGAATAAGTAGTTTTCGCAAGCAATTAACCGATTTAAAATAAGAGCGCCACAAGAACCTAACATTCGCTTTTATTTTCGTGGGTTCCTATTAGCCGATTTAAAATTATTAATATTCGCCGGCAACCAACCAACCGATTTAAAATAAGAGCCGCCACAAGAATCCTAACCCGTGTTTATTTTCGCCGGTTTCATTTAGCCGATTTAAACTTAATTAATTTTCGTGCTCTACCACGATCGATTTAAAATTACACAATAACTTTCGTCGGCTGATTTTGGCCGATTTAAAATTATTTAAATTTCGTCGGTTTTATTAAAAGCCGACGGGTTATTTATAATTTAAAATGTTCACGATTCCTGTAGTGACACAACTATCCCTTTTTATTTTTTGCTTGCTCTTATTTTTTTTATGGCTTACAAACAACCAGTGTCTTAGTTACATAGAAAATAAGTTCTATTCGTAAACAAATATGTTCCTACTCGTACCAAATTAATTCTAACGGACTTGACGTACGGGTGGCTCGACGGTCGGCACAGGTGGCCTACTCCGAGGCCTGGGCACAGAACTATGGCCTTCATCGCCACCAATGGTCTGTCCGAGTGGTACGCGCGAGATGGCGATTGGCCGTGAAGCTTAGAGAAGCGAGAAATGCTTTTGTGTAGTTTGCCCTTTGCCGTGGCTCTTGCGTCGTGTGTAGTGCACCGGCCGGGAACGTACGGGTATATAAGCACAAGCGAGTTTCTTCTTGCCGAATGATACGGGAGAAATCCATCTTCTTCTACTTCACTCAGTGCAGTCCGGAAATCTATCTTCTTCTTCTTCACTCAGTGCAGTGCACTGAGTACCGAAAGATAGATTGAACGACGTGCCACTGAATGATACGGGAGGAAATAAAGTCCTTTTGATTCGATGAGATGATTTGTTTCACTATTTCTTCATTTTTGACTTGTTTCAGGTGCGACAATAGCTCACCGCGCTCCTCTTTCGGCCACGTGGGTTCCAGAACATCGAAGTCGTGCTTACGGATTGGAGCTCTGACAATTCAAAGATGACCGAGGTAGGCCTTGACGCTGTTCGTGAGGAATTACCGCACGAAGGAGCGGTGTTGTGAAGCCGGCGCTTTTATGCCGTTGTTTTGCAAAACTAGGTGAGCTCAAGAGGCGCGACAGATGACATGAATTATCTGGCGTGCTAGAGAAGCACGATAGTTTTCACAACAGGTAGGTTCTATATTTAGTTGATGTGGAAGGAATCGGCAGTCACCTCTTCCATGCTTGGTTGCCACGGAAGTGATCGGGAGGTTCCTTCCGTGCTTGGCTGTTGCGGAAGGACTAGAGATTAATTAGCAAATTTAATTAATTAATAATTTGATTAAGTGATTAATTAAGAAATAAAATTAAATTAGTGATTAATTAGTGGATTGATTCAAGTATGGAGGTGACTTGTGGGGGTCAAAGCAAATGATTTTGGAGGGCAGCTATATTTTTTAAAAAAAAAAACATTGGCAGAGGGCTAAAAAGGCAGTAAAATTCGATGTAATCCTGTTGAGAGTAGCTTTCTAAACCTGCCCAAATTCTATGCCAATCTTGTAAGTGACAAATTTGACTATTTTCACGTGTATGGGCTGAAAAGCGCAACACCCTCCTGCACGAGTGGTGTCTGCTAGCTCTTCCTCCGGCGTACACGAGGCCCAAAATGGCAAGGATGTTTGCCGTTGACCGATGCAAGAATAAATAAAATGTGTTAAGGGCCGCAAAAGTTAAGTCTTGTTCTTTCTTTCCCGGTCACCAACTCACAGCACTGGAACAGGCCTGACTCTAGTTGGTGAGCCCAGCCTGGAACAGATAACTAATAATGCAATGTACAGTTACAAATTAAAAACACTCAAATCGAGTATACCCTTTCCATTTCACTTTTTTAATCGTTTTCCGCGTGTAAATACGCACATGAAACGTGCTTCTGGCCTTAGTCAGACACTCAGCTGCATGAAAAATATACAGTTAATTAGCTTTGTGACTCGTAATTGCCTTCCTATGTCCTAGATTATCATCCTACTTATGGTCCCAACTAAACTCAGGAGGAGCGTAGTCTTCAGGTGAGCTCTGTACGTTCGAGACCCTGGGAGGAATCTCCTCGCAGTCGCAGAGAGACAGTCCATGCTGCAGGAGCCATGATGGACGTCACATGTATTCTACATGATTACCCAAAATCCCTCTTGCTGTCCATCAAGAAGTGTAGGGCGGTATAATTTGATTGCTTCTCCACCTTGCTGTCTCCTGTCCTTTATACAGAAAAATAGACAAAAATGCTGTACACATAATATATCCTTGTTTCCCGTCAAGTATTTACTTGATTTCAGAAATGCTCCTTGTGGAACTCGAATTTTGTGGTGCATTTCCCATTGAATTCGTGGCAAAGTTTGCTAAGTTCTTGTGCCAGGACTGGAGCTCCGCAGTAGAATACACCTGTATTCAACAAAAATAATTATCGCCTTCCATTAATTAGATACTTCCTCCATTCACTTTTATAAGTCTTATTTTTTTAATGATTTTATTCACAAATATAAAACTTGTATATAGATTTAATGAGGCATTTTCTTCTATATCCTTATTTATTCTCTCTCAACTATATGCATTTATTTTTTACCACCTACACAAAATATATTTTTCATCTTCCAATACAATTAAGTGGAGTATCTAAGTCATTTTCTCTCGTACATTTCTCAATTTCAATGCAACCTTAATTCTTGTACAAAGTCAAAATACGCCTTATTTTAAACGGTGGGAGTAGAATTTGAAAGTACTAACTCAGCCCGAGCTGGGTTCTTTGCAGTTTTGCTCATTATGTGCCAAAGCGGAAAGAGTGAATGGTCTGGAATTTCAAAATTTCTCCGCTCCTACTTTCCATAGATATCTCACTGAAAGTTTTGCATCTTTATGTACTAGTGTGTGCAAATAATAGTTCTAGCATAGATAGACTGCAATAACCTTTAACGAAAAAGAAATCAAAATAAAGTTTAGTTAGACTTGTAATATGTAGACTAACCTATCTTGGCATATGGATGCTTGGAAGCAATTTTAGATAGGACCTTTTTCCAATTTGGTCTTGCAAAATGCGTCCGAACCTGCAAAACGAGTGCACTAATAGTCAAATGGAAGTATTAGCTGCATATAGGACAAGGTAAATGTGCAATTTTTGAAACACTTTGTGCTAATAAATAGTGAGGTAAAAAGTTAATATTTCGGTTTATTCAAAAAAGTTAATATTTCGATGCAGCAACTTTACAGCCTGACTGAAGCTGTTAATAGTCTTATCAGTACTTACTCTAGTTCCAGAGACGATGTCAACACCATTCTTCGCATGGTTCAGAGCTTGGAGCATAGTGATGAGTGCTGACCGAGCATCCCCTTCCTCATAAACGCTTGTGAGGTAATTGTGCATCTCAATGATATTCTATCACGGATCAAAAGTAGCTGTAAGTACAACTCTACAAAGGAACGTATTGCAAATTTCTGAAGATAACAAATTGCACTGCACATAGAATTAGCAATGATCACTCGGTATACTTACCCTTTGATCCAACTCAGCAATCTCATTCATGACTCCTTTGAACCAATCAAAAGAGCCTTGCTCACGTGTCACCCAATAAAAGTAAGCATTTGTGGTCTTTAAGACCCTCTTTGGTCTCGAGGTAATCCTCATAAGTGTGCCCAGATCAACATGTGGCTTATTACGACCAATTGGTGGGTAAAGATCAGTAGAAGCATCCTGCAAATACATAGAAAAATATATACTTGTCAGTGCAAAATAAACTATACAAAGAAAATAAGAATGACAACACTATTTCACTTACGAGATTAGGAACACGACGACTGAAGACAGAATTATATAACATACCTCGTCTTCCTCCATTTTGATGACGTTGTTGAGCAGATCTTTCAATATGCTGATAAAGGGTGTTGCACCAATTCCTAATCCAACAAGTAGTAAAACATCATACTTGCTGTAATCCTGAGCAGGAGAACCATAAGGTCCATCAATCAGAAGCTTGGGTAAGCTGCATTGCCAAAAGACAATGTTGTAACTGTGAAGTGTCCACAAAGCACAAAGTCAAATGCTAAATACAGGGGGTGTCCATACGCTTTCTTAGTTGTTTCATCTGCTCTAAGAAGGCCGCTTTTACCACCAACTGGGGGCTCGCAAGCTGCGGCAAATACTCTCTTGAGCTCCCGTGTCCAGTCACCAAGTTGTCGAACATGAATGCTGAGATAGTCATCCCCAGGTGCTGAAGTAATTGAGAAGGGATGCCTGCAAGATACAAAGAAGTGTTCAAAGTTCAATGGATTGCACTGAGTTCACCTTTGAAGTTAGGAAGTGTACAAGATATTTGGTATTATCTATCCTAAAAGTGGCATCCATCATACATAATTCAATTAAGATTGAGAGCCGCAAGTACCAATGTACCATTCAAAGGGCGACACTGCTGGACATTGAACAAACATATATTGTCCGCTCTTGTAACGGAATGTGGGAGGCTTAGACATTTGCAACGTCAAAACATTACCAGGATATATGGCCACCTGCAAACAAAGGGTATTGAATTAGTACAAGGCACAAAGGATTGATGCTCAAGTTTCTAATGCCTTTGGATTCACCTTCAAGAGCCGGACAGAATAACTGCCAGATCTGAAGAACCTTAGAATCCTCTCCCCTACATACAAACAAACAGGCACTGCAAGATACATCCATGTCTGCATCAAAGGAAAAACTATATGAATCTTAGAAATCCAACTTATTTCAAGTACAAGAATGAAGACAAATACATAAATATCTCACCGTTCTTCTGTACCAGACATGAATGAGGTACAGGCACTCCCCATGAACAATGAGTGCCAGGTACACAATGATGAACAAATGATGGGAGTACCAGAAAGCATTGAAGCCAGTCAGTTTGTCAAATGGTCTTGGAAGCTTCACCAGGTTACGGCGGAACCACCGGGTTGCTAAAGTAAAAGCAATTATCATGCACACAACCATGATTACCCCAGTGATGCCCTCCACTCCTTTGACCAATTTAAGATATGTCGGCTTTGTTTCACCGAAATACTTTCCCAAAGGAGCATACTTCTCATCTGATGAATTTATAAGCCGTGGAAAATCACATACAAGGTGGTTCCCTGCATGGAGGATTATACCAACAACAATTGCTGCTGCAATAGTCTGCCATTACAACAAAAACATTATTTCTTGTTATTAGTTTTGAGTTGGCCAAATTGGCAATAATATTTCATACGCTGCATCATTTCCATTCCCACGTCTAAACTTGAAGTATTTGATCAACTTTCTAATCCACCATTCCCATCTGAACCTTAAAACCCTAATATTTAGCTGTTTAGCAGAATGCAAGATACACTTTTAGACAGATATTCTGAAAGCGGTACGTACAGCAATTAAAATATGTTAACACCAGTACCCTTTTTATGCTGTTGGAGACATGGCAAATCAACCTCACATGCAAATCGAATCTATCAAGCCTACCTCTACATGCACAGATGATGCAAGTGTGCATTCACTTCTTCGGGGCCTAAATCATTCATTAAGTACTAAAATCACTAGACTGTGAAAGTCTATATTTAAGCAGAGAAGATAGGGCAATGACATACTAAAGGCTAACCTTGTGGAAGTTGATATTGTCATCAAATGGTAATGCCCGTGAAGCCCTTGTACTTCGCAACCAGGTAATTGTGTTACGGCACACTGGCAAGAGGATAATTGCCATATTCAGCTTCAAGGTTTCAGCAGCGCCTTTTGCTGTTGTGACGCAGTAGCCCATCACATTAAAGACATACCGGTTGCGATATTGCATGAACTTCCAGGTGAACAGTCCAGCCATTATCCCAATCCACAATGCAAGCACCCATAAGCGTTTCCAGTTGTCCTCCAAGTAGTAGCTCAAAGTGGTGCTTATCTTGTGGATTGGACTCTTCTTCCTTAGCCCTGCCAGGTTCTGGCTCAGGCTCATTGCTTGGCTTGTGTAACTTAAAGCCTGACTGTAGTTCATGTAGGTGTCCTTCTGCAATAAAAGTGTCTCCAATTGCCACAGCTGCAATGCCAACAAGAAACATTAGCTTTCAGAACTCATGAATTTTTTACATTCCATTGATTCAATATCAATGAGCGCATTTAGTTGATAAAAATAATAGCCTATGAACAAATGATAGGCTTTAAAAGAAAACTGGTCCCTTAAGCAGGAATGTCACACTTGTAGTACAGAGGCTCATAAGCTCACTCACTATGCGTGTATTAGTAATAGAGAACACTGTGCATGTGCATGTATTAAAAATGACCAAGACTGATAAAGATGATGGAAATATTCCAAGTCACAGAGGTGTACTATTCCTGAAATAGCCCCTAGTAAATATTAAAATATGCATACAAGCCAATATAGAATTAAACCCTTTCTCAAGCTTAATCGACCGTTTAATTCAAACAAGTTTTAAATGGATCTTTACTCAATGACACCACTCGAAGGGCAATTTTGTCACATCTGCTGTGTTGTGTAATCCATTCCAGCATGCCAGCATGAAAGATTTGCTACACCAACTCCCCAAGGTATAGTGAAGTTGTATCTCGCTTCATTTCAAAAAATGAAAAAAAAGCATCCTACCGAATCATGTAAATTTGATTTAAGTTCAAATAATTTCTTGATGATAAGATGCTTACTTCATATACTTGTGGAATTTACTTAGGAAAAATATTACTCCCTATAGTAAGAAAATATATGTTGTTTTGGGATATGTGCAGTCAAACTTCCGTATATTTGATTATCAATATGTTTTTAAATATTTAGATTGAAAACATAAATATAGGTTTGCCTTAAAAATTACTTTCACAATATTATAATTTTATTGGATTGTATAAATATATTAAATATAAATCAGTGATGAAAGTTGCATTTGGAAGACCGTATCAACGTCTAAAACCACACAGATAAATTAGTGATGAAAGTTGTGTTTCGATGACCGTATCGATATCTAAAACCACGCGGATTTGTGACTGGAGAGAGAGGTTAACATTGCATATCAATCTAGGCTCAAACGGGGTTCTAATGGACAGGTACACCCAAAACATAGAGTCCCAACAAACTAAAGTGTGGCCCCCCTCACTTGTTTTAATTGCATCTGGCACGCACATGGCTCAGATGACCGCGTTATCCAAACTAAAACCTTGTGGCACGTAATAATCACTTCTAGAAAAGTGGGATTAGACTTGAATCACCTGGTGTAGACCACTGATCTGGGGATGGTCTCCAACCCACATAAATGTGGTTTTTCCGAGTTTACATGGTAAAAGTAGTTTACAGTAGATACGCCACCAACACAATATTAATAACATGGCAGCACAAAAAGCCATTGGCCGCATGGCCCAGCTAAACATGGGTCAATCGTGGTTGCTACCCTGCTTATATCAGCTTGCGTACCCTGAACAATGCACGACTCTGTGATGGAACGTTTCTGCCGTTGGAAGTGATGGGGCAATGAGCTGTGCGCGGCAGGCAAGGATGGCATTGAACCAGGCAGGGGAGTGAGGCAAAACAGAAATGGATGCGAGCTGGTCCACAGGCCACAGCTGTTCATCAGCTTGGATATAAATGATGATGGGCAAGAAGTTTCTACGGGATGACCAGCATCATTTTGTTGTTGTGACTGCTGCATTTCGTTGCAAGCAGTTGGGTCCTTATGTTGTGAGGGAAGGATCAAGTTTTTATTGTAATTATCGTATCAAGATTCAATAGTAGGCTATTAGGCCGGTTGAGGTGCACTTATCGCCGAGCAATGCGACAGGAAAATAAAAGCGTTGATATTGATACGGCCGTATATATTTTATAATCCTACTGGTACTACTCCACTACCTTGCCAAAACAGACAACCCCGGTCAGCTACTCGAAAAATGTAACGGGGTCTTCTTGGTTCAAGTAAGCTACGAAAGTTCACTTACACATGCTATAACTACCAAGTGCATTAGTGACCATAATAACACGAGTTCATTTCTTCCCTTGCTCATTTTTATTGCGTGAAATTCTTAATCAAGTGACATACGTCGCACACCAAATTAAAGTAAAGAGCTTACCTCAATGTAGCCAAGTCCTTCGGGGTCAAGCTCCTCCATGATCAAGGCGGCGTACTCTTCCGCTTGCTCCTTAAGCCTGGACAGCTTATTGGCAGATGCGCTCAACATAATAATCTGGGAGCAGTAGTAAGGGAAACATGGATTAACTCAACTCAACATGATCTAACATTTTCCAAACCTCAAGAAAGTAGCATTTCCCTTTACAGAGTGACACCAGTAGTGGAAGGCAGCGTCGATCGCTCCCAACCCTGTTACGTCGCCTCACCTTTCAAGTTTCAACGCGTCGTTTGAGCAGCATTTGCGGGCGTGACGGAAATACCCCTCACCGACTGCCTTGCACCTCTCTGCGTGGCAGGATTTTACCGAAACGCCCTCACACGTTCTAGAAAGCTGCCCTTTTCCTAAGGAAAAAACGAGTGACCAAACCCGCAGGTAGGAGTTGGTGGCGGCGTGGCGCCGTGATGCTTTCCCCGCCGGTTTCGCTCACCGACTCCGATTAGATGCCACCAGTGTTTTTCCTTCCTGTACCGCCGTACCCTTGATCCTTTCCTTCCCTTACGTAGTATTTTTCTCATACGGAAGAGAGTGAACGAGGATAAGTGTAAAACACTGTTAAATATGTCATTGTTTATAATAAACACTTTTTAATATTATAATTAAAAATGTAGAATCTTATAAAGACAATCTTAAGATTGTAATCTTAAGATAGATGATACCGAGGAGTACTATTGTACGGGCTCTAAACACCCCTCGTTGTGGGATCGTTACGGGGTTAATTGAGAATTATCCTTCACTTTAAGCACAGAATTAAGGACTGGCACTGCCATCCGGTGAGGCTTAGCGACAAGGAGGTGCATATTTGAGAAAACAAATATTGATATGGCCGGGGCGAGGAAATGGAAAGGAAGGGCTCGTACCACTGGAGGACCAGCAATACCAAGCACGGCCATAGGCACGAGTGTTGCTCACCTCTTTCACCTCCGCCTCCGTAATCCGGCCGTCCGCGTTCTTATCCACCCTGATTACAAGCAAGCAAAAAATTGTGACAAATTTGATAGAACTGCTTTTGATTTTCAAACAGTAATGACGAATTGCGGAGTAACTAGGAGTAGTATAATTGTGGATTGGCTGGTTGATTACATGTCGAAGAAGATTTGGAGGCGGGAATCGAAGCTGTTGTCCGTGATCTGCTGCCAGATATCGCGCAGCTCCTCCTTGTTGATCGTGTCTACCTTCATCCGCCGCCGCCGGCTCAATGTGTCGAACAGCTCGAGGGCGAACTCCTTCGATTCCGTCATCCCTGCACGTAGGCGCATCTCGCCAATGTCTCAACTAACAAGAGCAATTCAAAAAAAAATGGAGGAGGAGGCAGGGAAATACCTATGCATTCCGCGAATTCCGAGCGGGAGAGGTAGCCGTCACGGGCAAGGCGGTCAAAGTTGGCCTGGACCTGCATCCAGGCGTTATTGGCCTTGTTGCTGCTGATGAAGCGGAGGCCGCGGAGCGCCCTGTGCGCGCCGGAGCGTGTACGGTCGATTTGTGCGCGCTGCCGGCGCGCGGCGCGGGCAGCGAGGGCCGACTCGATGCCGGACGAGGGCTGCTGCTGCTGCCCCTCCGCGCGGCTGTAGCTGCGGCCGAACCTCTTGCTCAGATCCTGCGAGAACTGTCGCGCGCGGGCCATGGCCTCCGCCTTGAGCTCCTGAGAAAACTGCAGCAGCCGGTGCGACGAGCTTCGCCGGATCGACGGCGACCGCGACCGCGACTGCGACGAAGACGCGTCCCCCCGCGCTGGCAGCCGCGGCGCCCCAGACGCCGACGCGGCCGGCTCGACGCTCCGCAGCACAATGGTGTCGTCGTCCTGCAAATCGAGCGTGACCTCGACCAGTTCCTCCCCGTCGTCGGAAATCCTGTCGGACCCGCGCGGCGACGAGCCCGTGCTCAGGGACCGTGGCGTCGTCCCCGCCGAGCCCCATCTTTGGTAGCCCGTGGAGGCGCCGCCCCTCATCGCCGAACCCCAACCACCACTAACCACAATATTTCTCCAGCGCAGCTCACGAAATAGTCCAATGCTCACACCGTCACACGCACTCGCGAACTGGATGGGTTGCTTCGAATCTCTTCGGAAAGGCGCCCGCGACGCGCGTGAGCGGGAGCCGCGCCGAGGAAGGAGGAAACAACGGGAGAGCAATATATGAGGGACAGGTCGACCCAAAAGCTTAACAAATACTCTCGTGTATTTTTTAAATAGTTTTATTTAAAATATGGGATATATTTTATGTTTTAATATAAATTAATATAATATATTTTTTTAATTTTTAATGAATGTCCCCATTCTAAAATACAGGATGTATTTTATGTTTCAATATAAATTAATATGATATTCCTTTTTATTTTGTAATAAATATCCAGATTTACTTTATATTTTCCACATACATGTATTAAATATAGTACACATAGATAATAATTAGGAATAGTCTAGTCATTTTTAATATTTCTTTGGTTTATACGCCAAAAGAAAATGCACTCTTAAACTTTGACAGAGAGAGTAATAATTAACAAACACGATTACACGAGGCTTAACTACTGGTGATTAGGCTCACATAAACTAGTGGGAGAAAAGACACAAGTGAGTCCAAGGTTTCAAAACCCAGACATTTCAGATTTTGACCAAGGACGAGATTTAAAATCCTGGTCAGATAAAAAATATTGAAAAACATTTAGCTTGCTACAATAATTTCAGAAATTTCACCGATATTTTGGTAAATCTCATCAAAACTTTTTTTACCGGATTTGGCCCATAACCCTTAAGAATGTCATCTTTCAAGAAAATTTGTTGAAAAATCAAAATTTTGAGACATTTTATAATTTTAGCAGAAATACTATCAGATTTTTATAAAATTGTACAAGCTTTATCACACTCTAAAAAAATTATGGTACTATATCTTGAAGTCTAACATCGTACAAAATTTTTTTCAAAATAATTGAACTTAATTTGTTACCTTTAAAAAATAAAAAAAGAATGAACATAACTGAGAATATAACTTTGTCAGAATTTTATAAATTTGCTCGAGTGTGATCATGATCCAAAATCTTTATTATAGCTTAAGAATTTTCTCATAACCACTTTTTTGTTTACTCAGTCAAATCTATGGATGCATGGAACTTCATTTGTTATCTTTTAAAAATTAAAAAAAACACAAGGAACACAAATGATATAGCATCATTGTAATAATTTCTAAATTCACTGGAGTGTGATAATGATCCAAAATTTTTGTGAGAGCTTAAGCATTGCCTCAGAACCCTTCTCTAAAAGTAAGGTATCACGGGCACGCTCAGCGAGTGGCACAGCGGAGCATCACTTGATGCGCACCCTTGGTATCGGTGAACATATACCCTTCAGATTTCATTCTCCACCTTTTGGCATCTCTATTATCTCCTTTTTCTCTACATGCGAGGATAGCATGTTGTGGTGTCGCAGCCAGGGTTCACAAAACCAACAAAAATCGCGGTTTTTGAGCGTACCGCTGCGGTTCGAGATCCAAAACCACTCGGTAAACTGATCTAATTCAAAAAATTTGAAAAAAAAATATGCGTTGAAAACCGCTTGAAAACCGTTGAAAAATCGTGGTTTTCGCTGAAAACCGCTCAAAAACCGTTTTTTTAATAATATTCAATTGGCCTGTTGGTTTCTCGAGAAAAATCGAGCGGTTTCTCGCTAAAAACTAAACGGTTTTGATTTTTTTTTTCAAACTTTTTTATTTCTTAACTCTTCGATTTCTGACAGTTTTCAAGCGGTTTTTCAATTTTCAAATTTCGAACGGTTTTTCGAAAAACGGTTTTTGAAACCCTGGTCGTAGCAGCCCACCCTGACGCGTGTTGTACTTGCTTCGGGCCCATCGGGCATATTTCATGCTGTGCTGGAACAAACAAAGCCCATGTAGATGTGTTGTGTTGTACCACCCATTGTGTCCAACCGCGAGGCTCAGCACAACCCTGTTATTCGTGCCGTATCGTACTTCGGTTGTACCGTGTCTACCGTGTCACGAGCTGACTCAAAAAAGCCCGGCCCAACTCCCACCTATACCTAGACGACAGGCCAATAATCAACTCTCTAGCTTTACAGGAAATTGACTTTGCTATCAGCAGTGAGCTATTACGCACTCTAAGTTCAAAAGAATGTAGAATTACTTTACTCCGTTTAGCACTTTAGCTTAATATCGACCCATGGTCACGGCCGCTTACACTCCACGATAACGTCCCCGCAAGTCTGCATATTTCTTTTGGTTAGTTCTTGACTGGTGCAGGGGGAGGAACGATCTGCGCGTGTGTGCGGCGCCGATCGGCCGATGTACATTTCCCAATCTGTACTTCTAGCCAATCTGTACTTCTAGCCGGAGAATTACGTACGTGTTAAGTTTCTAGTTTCATATTGTTTTGCATGATGCGGACGTGAGAAATGTACTAGACGTAGCGCATTGAGCAATGAGTGAATGCATGTGTCGATAAAAAATGACACTAGCTAGGGGTACACAAGATGTGCATGTCTAGGGCTGGTGAAATATCTACTATATAAAAGTGCCTGGGATTGCCAGATGGGGAGGCCGTCCACGTGTCGCGACCACGGCGAGGCCCCTTGAAAATCTGGAAATCGCGTTTAGGTCCTTTTCAAAAATTGAAAATCACGTTTAGATCCTTTCGACGATTTTTAATGTAAAATAGACTCGAAAAATATCGAAATTACGTTTAGATCCCTACACATGGTTTTGAAAAAAAAAACACAGATTCGTCGAGGGTTTATAGCTGAATTGGACATCGCGTTTAGGTCCCTTCGTCGATTTTTTTGTAGACTAGGCCCAAAAAATTTCGAAATGACGTTTAGGTCTCTCCACACGGTTTTCTAAATAAAAGCGCCTGGGATTGCCGGATGGGGAGACCGTCCACGTGTCGCGACCATGGCGAGGCCCCCTGAAAATCTGGAAATCGCATTTAGGTCCTTTCAAAAAAATTAAAAATCACGTTTAGGTCCTTTCGGCGGTTTTTAAAGTAAAATAGACTCGAAAAATATCGAAATTACGTTTAGTTCTCTACACACGTTTTTCGAAAAAAAACACAGATTCGTCGAGGATTTATAGCTGAATTAGACATCGCGTTTAGGTCCTTTCGTCGAACTTTTGTAGACTAGACCCGAAAAAATTCGAAATGACGTTTAGGTCCCTCCACACGGTTTTCTAAAAAAACGCGGATTCGTCAAAAGTTTATAGCAGTCTCATAGATTCGCCGGTGGAGGTCCTTCCACCGGTTATTTTGCAAAAAAAGAAAACCGGTTCTTTCGACCCGGAAGATTTTAAAAAAATCGGAATCGTAAATAGATCCTTCTGTCGGTTATTTTAAAAAAAGAAACCCGTGATTCCGTAAATTCGATTTGCACAAAACTCATGCTAGATTTTTTCCTCGCGACGCAGCATCGCGCGCAACTCAACCTAGTTGCTTTCACGTTTCGTTGAGAAATAGGAGTACGACATAGTCCCCTTTCCAGTGCACAAACTCACGTTCAAAATATTAGAACTAGCTTGAGTGGCCCATACAAATTGCGTGGCTAGCAAAATTACATATAGCTGAGAATATTTTCTTATTTTTTTCATCTTATCCGATCAGCATGTCTAACAGCCTAATTATTATGCCACTTTCCTGTCTGTTTTCTCTATCTGTTGCTCGATAGCAATATGTGAAAGGAAAAATATCCTGTGCAATCACCCTTCGGTGAAACCACCGTGCAACTGAACTAAAAAAAGTTTCAAAAATTCTGAAAAAATCATGGATGTACATCTCAACTTACCCCACCTACATATAAAATTTCATGATCAAATTCATCTTATACTAGCAGTTACAAAAAGACAAATTTCGTATGAACAGTGATTTTTACTGTTCATCACTATTCATTTTGCTGCTTGTTTTTTTGTAACCGCTAGTATAGGATGAATTTGATCATGAAATTTTATATGTAGGTGGGGTAAGTTGAGATGTACATCCATGATTTTTTTCAGAATTTTTTGAAACTTTTTTTAGTTCAGTTGCACGGTAGTTTCACGGAGGGGGGTTGCACCGGATATGTTGCCTATGTGAAATGGTAGCACGAATGCACGATATATGCCAATTTTGTATTTTATCATTTTGCCTGGGTTCTTCTTTTTTATTTTTTTACTGTATATTGCCAAGATCCGTTTCTAAGGACAACGGATGCTTTTCAACGTATGGACTGACATCATGTTGGTCACAGTTAGACTTGGACACTGGGCTGTGGGTCAGGCTGCTAGCCTAGTATAGTTTGCCCACTGTACCGTACTGGCACGACATGACTCGTCTTCGACGAACCAAGCACAGCCCATGGGCAAGGTGTGCCATCACCATTCCGTGTCAACCTAGGCCCAATCCATTTGCAATGTTGTTGCACTGCGAGCCTACATCCCTCTTCGCCGTCGATGCCCTCTAGTCGCACCATCGGCATCGCCTTCTTCTCTCCCTGCCATCCCACAGCTTAGCCTCCCTCTTCCCCATTGTCTCCATCGAGAGCTCCAGATCTAGCACGGGAGGAGGCGGCGTAGGGAGGCAATCCCCGTGGGTGGATAGTTGGGATAGACGATACCAACACTGTCGTGGGTCCCTAGTGGCCATGGAGGAGACCTTTACTTCCATATCCAACCTACCCACATCCGTGCCATATCTACTGGACTGCGTGCTAGTCAAAAATAGCGCCTAGCCCGATGGCTAGGTCTAGTCACAACTAGGGTTGAAAACGGTTCGGATATTTTCCGACCGATCTGGATATTTTTGGATACGGATTCTGTCAGATCGGATATTTGTCGGATAATATCGGATTGGATATGGATACGGATTTTTTTTTGTCGGATGTGGATTCAGTAGCTTATTATCCGTCGGATACGGATACGGATACGGATTCGAATAATTCGGATAATTGTGGGTCGGATATCTGGATAGACATATGGGATGGGCCAAGACTACTTTTTTGGGATTTTTTTTTTAATAATACATTTTTTATTCGGAATTTCAAAAATATTCCACCGAAAAAAAAAATTTCAGAAATATACCTCTGCGCATACGTTGGGCGTGCGGCAGGGCCTAAATAGAAAAATACACGGCGACAAGTGCGGCCGACGTGGCCTCTGTCGCACTGTAACGTCGGCGAGAACCGAACGGCGTCTGTCGCCGACGGTAACGTCTGCGAAGCGAAAAAGGCACTGTCGCCGCAGCGAAAGTGCGACAAGAAGAAAATCGACCGATGGTCGTGCGGCGACAAAGAAGCGGGTTCTGTCAAGACGATGGTAGTGCGACAGAACATTTATATGAGCGATCGCCGATCGTTTCTCATTTGTGCGCCGGGAAGAGAACAGAGAGAGGAGAGGAAGGAAGAGGAAGAGGGGAGAGGGAAGAGAGAAGGAAGAAGGGAGATTCTGGCCACGATTTTGAGGTAAAATTTTGTTATTTTTGTTGTTTACTTTTCTTAGCGATGAAATTATGATATGTTAGAAATAGTTAGATCTAGAGCATTGTAGCGATAAATAGTGGTAGATTAGAAATAGTTTTAGATGTATGTTACGGATAAATGTAGGTAAATTGATAGGTCATGACTAGTTCTAATTTAGAAAATTTAGATATTTTTTGCGGATAGGAGTATATCGGTATATATTGAAGGAAATATAATTCTGAATGAGTATTTTTTAATATATAAGTACATCGATACGAATGTATATATTGTTAGGAATGAATTTTTACGGATAGGAGTATATCGGTACATATTGATGGAAATGTAATTTTTTTACGATATAACTACATCGATATGAATTATTAGGAATGTAGATGTTTTTACGGTTAGATATATATTTTCGTACCATGTAGGTATAGTTATGTTACGTCATAGTATTTTGTACGGAAGATAATTAATTGTGGGTGAATGAATGGATTCGCAGATATGGCGAATCGAGTTCCATTTAGGATTTATTATGGAGATGGGGTTGTAATGCATGGTTTGGAGGTGCAGATCTAAGTAACATGCATTATGTGGACGAAGTTTGAGTAGGCTCGAGGCGCACATTTGGTTCCGTGTTGAAATGGTTGTATTATACTTTTCGGATGGAAGAAGACAAGTGTGAGTTGAAGGTATTTTGCCTATGTAGTGTGCTAAACGACACTATTTTTGGGAGTTAGTTAAGCTAAAGGAACCGCATCGTGGAGATCATATGTGAGGGGGCGAGCAACGGGATGGAATCGAGTGCTTTTAGTGCGAGCATATGAGAGGATGTTGCCCCCAGGCGAGTTGGACGCCGGTGAGTGTAGTCACCTCAAAATGAGCTCGGCGGTGACACTGAAATTGGGGATCTAGCCATGAGCAACATGTTGACAAAGTGGTGAACGAGTTCGATTCGGAAGGATGATGAAAATGTTGGCCAAGAAGCGGGACCTGGTAGACGAAGGTGAGCAAATTGAGGAAATAACAGCTAGGATGGAAGAGGAAGACCTTGAGTACAATGAGAAAGCGAGAAGAGGAGGACGACGATGAGTCGGATGAGAAAGATGGAGGAGGTGCGGAGCCGCTTGTGCCGGTACCGAGTGGAGCCGCTGACAATTTGAAAATATGGTTGTCAATGAAATGAGGGAGATGCCTTGGCGATCAAAGGTGTTAATGAGGTTAGGCATAACGGTATGTACCCGACAAAAGAGGTCATGAGGATGCCGTGAAAGATTGGGCTCTATCATTAAGAAGGACTTTCGGGGTTAAGAAATCCACCCCAACACCTTTCTGACGTGGTGTGTGAGATCCATGGGTGTCCGTGGAGAGTGCAGCGTACAAGCCCAAATGGGGCACCCATTGGATATGTTCGAAGGTTGAGCAGCATAAATGTATGAGTGAGAAACAATGATGGCTCACAGGAACCTATCATCCGGGTATGTCGCGAACATCATGTACGCAGAGATAGTGGAGAACCTGAGTTTTGAGCCCCGTGCTATTATCCGAGCGATCGAGAACAGATATCAGTACACAATTAGCTACGGAAAGGCGTGGAAGGCGAAGCAGAAGGCACTAGAAACGAGGTTTGGGAAGTTTGAAGACTCGTACCACAACCTCCCCGCACTGCTCAGTTGTATTCAGGGAAGAAATCCTGGGACCTACTATGATTATCAAGATTGTCCGTCGGACAAGTGGCCAACTAAAATGCATCCGAGGAGAGTGTTCTTCGCATTCGGCGCTTGCATTAAGGCATTCATCCTTGTCGTCCGTTGTTGTGCGTGGGCGGCACATTCTTGACCGGAAATACAGAGGGCAAATCTTGACAATTTGTGGTATCGATGGGAACAACCAGATTCGCTTGTTGCCTTTGCCTTCAGAGAAAGCGAGAACTACAAGAGTTGGGTGTGGTTCCTATGAAACCTAAAGATCGGGTGGTCAAAACTCGTCGATTTGTGCGTCTTTGCATGACAGCATCTTTGGGTTGCTTAGTGCTATCAACCCGGTAAGCAAGGGAAGATGAGCCATTCGATGGCACGACTTGCAGAGTCGATGGTGCATGAGGTATTTGGGTGCAAACTTCTATAAGCAATTCAAGAACAAGCAAGCGATGAACATGTTCAAAAGACTATGTAACTCCAACCGGAGAGGAAGTTCGAACTCGTGGAAAAATCTTGATGACGACAAGGAAACACAAGGAGCGAGCGAACAACGATGGCGCTAGTGGAACACAAGAGCGGTGAGCCTCTTTTCCCCCCGCCAACAGAGGACGAGGCGACTAACCGTAAATCGGAGGCAAAGGCCAATCAAATGTTTCTCGATTTGGATCAAGCACGAACCGAAGAGAAGTGGTAATCGTTATATGACACACATGGTGCGAGATCACGGTGTGATGACCACTAACTTTGCGAAGTTTACAACTGGGTAATGCGAGGATGAGGTGTCTTCCATTGGTAGGAATTGTCGAGGAGTCTTGAGGGTACAACCAAGTACTTTGTGGACGAGCATGCATTCTTGAGATAGTAATGAGAGATGAGAAGTTCTTGTACTCTTCGATGATCACTAAATACATGGATGAGAAGGCTCGAGGCGGCCAAACATAGAGCTATCAAAGTTGGTGCACGTACTGCTGCGCTCGAGGTGATCTGCGGGGATAAAGGAAGGCGTGGAACCAACGGAGGTTGTCACTCAGAGTGCATCTTCTGGTGAGTGCAAATGCTCGTGCAACAAGCCATACCTTTTGCATAGGCCATGTTCTCATGTTATAGCTGCATGTGCTTTATTTGGAATGCAACCTGGTACATACCTATCTGAATATTACATGAAGGAAAGGGTGATGGCAACTTGGGGCGAGGAGCTTTATGGTTATGGTGTTGTGGGTTCGTTCACCACAACTCCTAGTGTTGATGAAAGGTTACGGGTCCCCGATTTTGATGCGAGAAGAGGGAAAGCAGGGCGTCGAAGAACAAGGCGTATAAGAAATGACATGGATGAGTCAGAAGCTGGCAAGCGCGTGAAGAAATGCTCATTGTGCAACCAACGAGGACATACGTTCAAGAATTGCGGAGCACAAAACGAAGAAGACGAAGGAGGAGATGGTCACCCGACGGTGGGGGAAGGATCGTCCTCTGCGAGGACTGCTGCAGGACCTCATCGCACCAGATGACAAGCAGTTTGCATTATCATATGTCGTATCTCAAATTTAAATTTAATCGATGTAACGTGTGTTGTATGAACTATACTTTGTACCTAGCTGTTGCGAGTGTTGTGGCTTCATAAATTGTTGTAATGAACTTCTCCGTTTTTTATGTGCGTATCTGTTTCAATATATTGTTGTCATGCTTGCGTACTTTTACGGACTCTTCTGTTTACATATGTGTTTCTGCTCTCACTTTCATTTTTTTAGATTGCAGGTATGGCTCACCAGCAGGGAGATGACGAGTGGCCGTACGAGTTACTGGACCCGCACGTCGACCGTGGTCACCGTGCCCGCATAGCCACTGCTGTCCCAGATGACGGAGGGGACCCTGTGCAGCTGGGCGTCCTTCGACCTAGACCATTGCGCACACTGGGCCTTCGATCGCGTTGGATCCCGGGTAACATACCGAGATTTAAATTTGTAAACATGTTTGTTCTAGCACCGTGACTACCGCAGCACTGATATCAATTACATGTTTATGTTTCTTAGGCTTCGAGCATCGGGGCTGCTGCCCCTCGCCCGGATGGTGGACCTCCTGGGACACCGGTTCCCTTACGACCGGTCGCTGATCACCGCTCTGGTGGATCGGTGGAGGCCGGAGACGACACCTTCCATCTCCTGTCGGGAGATGGCGATCACTACGGGGCGTCTCCTACCTCCTCGGCCTCCCGATCGCCGGCGGTATGTGGTGCCCCAGGCGTCTCCCCGATGGCGGCGCGATTGCTGCGAGGTTCGTGGGTGTACTACCACCGCCGTGTCTGGGACCTTCGACCACACGCGGACCGACCTTGAGGTGGCTTATGCAGTTTCCAGTGCGTAAGTAGCATTTGAACTAAATTGTGTACGTCTTGCTTGAAATAACAAGTGAGCTTTATGTTACGTCGGCAGATCGTCGAGCAGCCGGACGACGAGGCTCGCCCGCCACCGAGGCGTACCTCCTGTGGCTCTTCGGTGGACCATGTTCACGGCGTCCCATGGGGATAAGCGTGTCCACGCACCGTGCGATTCGCGAGGGAGATCACGGACGCACCCCTTGACGCCGTGCCACAGTACTCGTGGGGCTCGGCCGTGCTGTGCGCCACCTACCGTGCACTCTGCGTCGGGTGTACCGGTTCGCCGAGGGCTCGATCTTGGAGGATGTCAATGTTGCTACTGATTGTGGGCGTCTGAGAGGTTCAGATCGGCCGGCCCAGATCGACCTGCGGCTGTGGTGGGCACGCAGCGGCGGTGACGTCGACGGTCCGACCATGGGCACCATCCGGTGCTGCGGCGGCACGATATTGCAATCACGTGTTTGATATTTTTGTTTAACTTTTTCGAGTACTAACGGTACGTTCTATCGTGACTCTGACCTAGTGGCGCTTTTGTTGTCGGCGGGTAGCCTACCCGCGATTCGTCATTGCGTTCGACCACCTCACCGACGGCCGCGTTATTTGGACGCCGTCACGTGGGACGCAGAGCTGCGGCGTCGTGTGACGGGTGGCTGTCCACCCTTTGCACACGCAGACGCCAAGATCTTGGTTCACCGTCGGTTCCTCGTGTTCGACGTCCACGTCGAGGGCTACGCTGTCCATCGTGTGATGAGGCAGTTTGGTCTACGACAGGTGTTCCCAGTGCACGACGTCCGTGCAGTCCCACCCGCGGCCCACTCGTAAGTTCCCTGTATTGATGTTTTTATAATTGTTACTGCGTAATGCTATCTAATAACGCTGTACTTATTTTTCACCCACAGCCGCGAGGAAGGGCGACTGCGACCACCCCCTGCACGCACGTATCTTTGCCTTGGGCTGAGGAGTGGGGAGCAGCCCTCGAGGACGTCTACGTCGAGGCTGCGCCCTACGACGTGCGGACGTACCGGGCGTACCGCGAGTGGTACACTCCCCGGACTCGTGTGCGTTTGGTACGTGTCGACCCCGATCCTCCTAGACACGTTCCCGTGGTGGCAGACACGTACCCCCTCCATATGAACTCGGTTCGGCACGCTTTGGTACGTTGCATCATACCTTCGATATAATTTTTTGTGCTAACTAATTCGTAATTTATTTTGCTAACTAATCCGTAATTTATTTTGCAGATCGTCTTTGCACTATCGGCCTGAGGAGCTTCGCGGCTTGTACACTCGGTGACCAACGGAGAGGGCGTGGCGAGACAGACGTCACCCTTACGTCCGGAGGTGTCGGACAACTCGACACGCGCCCCGGTATGTCGGTCGGCCTCCCTACCGTCCGGGAGGCGTGCGCTTAGCGGGGCAGTGCGCCAGTGCGTCTTCACGGTCCCGCCCGCAGTCTGCGAGAGGGCACGCTTCAGAGCTCGATCTTTTGGTGAATCTTGAAATGCTTTGTTCAAGTGTTACAATCGCGTATTATAATGCTCAAAATAATTCTTTATTTGGTACAGAGCCGCAGCACACTTCGTCACGCGACGATCTGGACACGCTCGACGACTACGACGGCGAGGCGATGCCCAAGACCCGGAGGACTACCGTGATTACCTCTCCACGGACGTCTTTGGGGTGGGGCATCATCATCACCGATCGACGGACCGCCACCACCGACGCGCAACCTAGTCAAGATGACGGGCGCCCGGCCGACGCGAGCTACTCGGCCGATGCACGCGACGCCTCGGCTAAACGCGAGAGGCCCCACCGCGCGCCTACGCAGTTGACGTACTCGCGGGACCAGGTTCGGAGGAGGAGGCCTCCCCAGAAGCGAGGCCGACAGTAGTTTCTTTTGATTTTTATTATTGCCAGTATGTTATGTACTAAGTGTTTCATTTGAAATATGTTGCACTTGCATTTGTATTTTTTGTAAACTTAATCTTACGTACTTAGTTGTTCCTTTCATCAGCTAGACGCTTTGTCACACACCTAGCACCTTTACTCACTGGTAGCACCTTTACCACGAAGACACGACAACAGACGCAACAGCTTTTCCAGCGCGATGTGACTACTCGCTGCTAGCAGCTTTACCAAGCTGACACGACAACACACGCAACAGCTTTTCCAGCGCGATGTGACTACTCGCTGCTAGCAGCTTTACCAGGCTGAGACGACATCACGCCATTAAATGACAACACGCTGCAACACGCCATGAAATGAGAACACGCTGCAACACGCCATGAAATGACAACCGCACTGCACGCCAGAAGCAAGAGCTGTAATTGTGTGGAGTAACCCTCACCACCACTATAAAACAGTCCGAGGGGTAGACATCCAACACGACCAAACCACAATGTCGTTCTCACCGTCGCCTCTTGACAGCGAGGTCATCCCCCAATATCCGGATGCCGATGGCGTCGACGCCGAGTTCTGCGGAGTTGCCCCGACCCAAATCGATTGCAACCTACCGCGAAGATGATGCAATCTACCCATGGAGAGACGGCCGCACCGACTCACTACTTGTTGTGGCCGCACCTCACGAGGTAAAACTCTGGTGTCCACACAATACAGGTAACACTACCATCTCATGCATCGTTCTTTCTTTTCTCGGCAACGACCGGTGTTGCTTCTTCCAATGGATCGACGGGTCGAACGGCGTGACTACAATTTCTCTACAAGCGCCACGACGCCTACCCGCTTCGCTGAGAACTTCACCCGGTGGGAGGCCGCCAGATATGTCCCTTTTCTAGATCGGCGAGCTCGGGGCGGTGTGCAAGGGCCCAACCAATCGGTGAGTTTCATGCGTCATACTCTTGTTAAACTCACAAATTAGTAGTTCTAAGCAGTTCATCGCATACACGTGAGTTCAAAAGGACACTTGCGAATGTGGTCAAGTCAACAGAGGAACCTCCTCGGGGCCACCAAAAGCCCGGCGTTTGCGTACATGGCACGGAGGCGATGGTTGATACCGCCACGGTGATCTAGCGGACCGGAGATTCTCTGGGTGCCCTTGGCCGAGGATGAGCAGTCTTTGGTACTTCAAGCCGGTGGACAGGAGAGCGTACCACCTACATCTCATGCTTCTGTATGGGATAACGGGGAGCAACCCTCTCCGTGGTGCCACTACCGCCTAGAAAAGCCAAACCCGAATCGCCTACGGTGTTATGCAACGACCAAAGCGGGTATATCTTGATTGATTGCAGGCACGCTTAGGTTGTTCAAGGATAAGCCCAACACAAAGCTCCTGCACCATATAGTGGAGTCGAGCCAAACAGCAGCGGCGTCTCGCATGTCTCCGCATAACGGCCAACACTGCAGAAGTGCAGAGAGGTTCCTCTTCTCAAAGAAGAAGGGACAAGGGGAAGCGGCCGTAGAGGTCCGCAACACGCAACAAATCCTTGACTCGTTGCGTAGACCATCCGGGAACCCGGGTGGTATTAACATAGGGGACGCTGGGAATCGGGATGACATGCCCATATGGGAGGGCAGAAATCCACATAAACAACAACCAAAATTTAAGTCTTATACACCCGAGACGTACGGCATAGGCCACCCAATCGGCGACAGCTGGGAGCACTGCGGAACCCTATGGAGTTCTTTCATAGTAGGGATTGAGCGGTGTCCGAGGACAAATCGCAAAATTAGAGCGGGTCGGGTAATATGCGAAAATGTATGACATCATTCGGTTGTACCCGGATAGGCGAACGATCATTTGTTCCACCATGACGCAACGATGCTTTCGTTAGTTAGTTAAATCCTTGTTGTAATGCCCTTGTAATATCATCTAATCTATTGCTTATTTTATCATCGAACTTTCGATTGTATGTGCCCTTATATATGTATTGTTTGAATTTTAAAAATTCCTCATATCTTAAAATAATTTGAAATTTTTATGGTAATATCAGCGATATATCGGGAACCTCCATAAAGAGTTTCAAAAATTTTCGACGTCGTAAAAGTTTCCTTGGTTTCGTGGCGCAAGTGTTTTTCCGATTTTCGCAACAAAATGCCGAGGCAACGTCCCACTATCTCGCCCATACGTAAGTGGTAGCCCGCATTGCGTGAGGCCGCCCTTGATTTTTTTCGTATTTTTGGACCATGTCCGACCTGTCCATGAGACTACGAAAACCCTAAGTGGCCACGACACTGTCGTTTCGTGCCGCGAGTGCCTTTTTCGATTTTGGTAACAAAATCTTTGGGCCAATGTCCGACCATCTCGCCAAGATCGAAGTGGTATGCCACGTTGCGTGAGGCGCTGTGCTTTTTCCCGTTATTTTTACGCCATATTCGGCGGACCTTACGAGGCTACGAAAACCCTAAGTAAAATGCGTATCACTAACGAAATAAAATAAATTTTTCCGATTCATTACAGACAATTATGTACAACCAATTTACAACAAAATTGTCAACAAAAATATTAAATACAAAAATTCAGTATTCTTGTATACGTTAAGTGAGGCGCGGCGACCTCTTATAGCACTTTAGTGCGTGCGACAGTGCCTTTTAAACCATCGCATCGTCGACGTTAAGCATCTTGACAGAACCCGTTCGGTTCTGTAAACGTTAGTGTCTGACGAGGAGGCCACGTCGGCCCGCACACTGTCGCCGTGTATTTTCTATTTAGGCCACTGCCATGACGTCCAGCGTGCGACTGAGGTATATTCTGAATTTTTTTTTTCCGTGGAATATTTTTGAAATTCCAAATAAAAAATGTATTATTAAAAAAAATTCTGGTCCAAAAAGGTTTCTTAATTTCAGAATTGTTTTCTAATTTAATTAATCTCTAAAGCAAGTTTTAATTATTAAAATTAGCAAACCAACTCCAAAAATTATGAATTTTTTGAGAAAGTTCCAGTAACAATATAACATTTAAAAATTATTTTCAAGATTTTATCAGATTTTAATTTTTCTCAAAAATTCAAAAACTCCTATTCTTGGTAGGAAAATATATTAAATAAGTAGTTGAAAAATTCATAAAACTCATAAATACATAATTTATTATTTTAAACATAATTCAACTAAGAATATAAATCTTGAGTCATTACATGTAAGTGTTATATACTTTTCCTAGAGATATGATATCTAAGTATTACCAAACTTTTAGTGTGTTATGTATTTACTTCTATTTGTATCTCTGAGCAAGGATTACCTTTATTTTGTGTTTTGATCTATGTGTATGATAAACTAAACCTTATATAATTTTGTTTACGACGTGGTATCTAACTATTGTCTAAGTGAATGAAAATGTTTACATTTGTTCAATTTTCAATAATATTTTTATCAAATCAATTAGTTATGTGTTTCTGTTGATTTTTCATGTACAATTTAAGGGGTTATCATGTTCTGATAAATATTCGAAACCGTATCCGATTCAATTTGTATTCGATCTGTATCCATATTCGATACTATCCGTATCCGTATTCGTATCCGGACTATCCGTATCCATATCCGCATCCAAGAAAAAATATGAAAACAAATATGGTAAAACTATTATCCATCTGTATCCGATCCGTTTTCACCCCTAGTCACAGCTAGCTTCAAAGCGGCTCATTTTCTATCCGATTTGTTTAGATTCTATCATACGTCTTTGTGCCATTTAGGCTCGGATTGGAACTTAGATTTTGTTTATGCCACGTTGGTGCTGGCATACAAGGGTTTAGTTTTGAACTAATCCTATCAGCGTCTAAAGCATGATGCATGCATGCCCATAAGTATGTACACATAACTGCGTTTCAATAAAAACTTTGTAAAATTGTGGATTTATCTATAGATGCGTGCTTAGAGCGTGGATCTGAGCGTGTATTGTGGGGCATGCGTGTACGTGGTAGTACATGTGCATGTGTGTCTTAAAACAAAACTATTTTTCCAATTAGCACCATTATAGCCTAGCTAGGTTTCTTCGTAGCGTGTATCCTGTAATATGTTCATTCCTTTGGCTTGTGAAATCAAATTGGTTAGCAACCGGTCGAATATCACATCTAAGTCTGCAACATGCCGAGCGTAGCATTAACTGTGTCGTCCAAATACCGCCATGGTCCTTATCGAAGTAATGGGCAAGGGGCAGCCTTTTCGCTTCTGGCCGTGATCACTATCACTTCTATGAAAAGAACCGATAGTGATAACCTGCACATCACTATCACTTTTTAGTAGAGAACCGATTCTGATGTGCACATGATCATCACTATCGATTCTTTTTATAGAAGCGATAGTGATGACCGTGCACATCACTATCGCTTGTTGAAAAGAACCGATTCTGATGTGCTCGTGCTTATGACTAGTGATGGCCGTGCACATCACTATCGCTTTTTGAAAAGAACCGATTCTGATGTGCCTCGCTAGGTTATATTTACCATTCGCACTGAACTCTTCTCTGTTGTTGCTCTAAAGGAGATTTCTCCGCCGCCACCCGAGAAAATAGCTCATATTGTGTGGTTGGAAGCAATACTTGGGTGAGAAAATTTGAAGTCCTCAAGGGTCGGTTTCTACTAAAGTGATGATAAAGCATCAGTATCGGTTTTATTAAAAAAGTGATACTGATAGATTTTATTGAGCAAACCAAGAAAGTTAAATTTTTTGAAAATTTTATATAATGGTCTTGAGGAAGTTATTAATCTTTTATAAAATTTTAGATAATTATCACACTTGAGAAAATTTAGAAAAATCTAACAAGTTTACTGTCCCAATTATGTCCATTTTATCACATCAGTGTCGGTTTTCCTTAAAAAGTGATACGGATATGTGATTATCAGTGTCGGTTTTATTGTAAAAAGTGATACGGATACTGATAATCCCTCATCAAAGTACTAGTTTTCGGTCAAAATGCACTGAGTGAAAATTGGTTCAAACGACGTCGAAAAATTTTGAAATTGTTTTTGTAGGTTCCTGACACACTACAGATGTTCTCATAAAAATTTCAGAAGATTATCAGATATGTGGAATTTTTAAAAATTCAAAAAGTGATACTATGTAGATGAAACGTAGATCGGTAAGTTCGAACCGGATGAAAAATAGTACAAACGACGTTAAAAACTTTTGAAATTTTTTGTGGAGATTCCTAACTTACTTGTGATATTTCTGTAAAAATTTCAGATGATTATAAAATGTGAGAAATTTTTAAAAATTCAAAAACAGAGAGAGAGTTGAAAACTAGTACTTTGAATGTCAGAATTTTTATAAATTCCTGGAGAAATATTTTGAGATGAAAATTTTACATAAGAATACTTAGCTCAAATTAATTTTAAAAACAAAATTTCAAAAAGTTATAAAAATATTTGAATTGCTTGATAAATCCTTAGCTCAAATGAATTGATTTTTGAAATATAATACAACAAATTAAGTTCAATGTCAGAATTAAATGAAAATATTCTCTCATAATTTCAATCTGAAAATTTTATATTATCTTCCGAGAAATAAATTCATCAACATTAAAAATATCAGAAATTAATAAATTAATTTAAGATATTTAAAAATTCAAAAATGGAGAGAATTGAAAACTAGTACTTTGAATGTCAGAATTTTTATAAATTCCTGGAGAAATATTTTGAGTTGAAAATTTTACATAAGAATCCTTAGCTCAAACAAATTTGAAAAACAAAATTTCAAAAAGTTATAAAAATATTTGAATTGCCTGATAAATCCTTAGCTCAAATGAATTGATTTTTGAAATATAATACAACAAATTAAGTTTAGTGCTTACTGCATTGATAGATTTTATTGAGCAAACCAAGAAAGTTGAAATTTTTTGAAAATTTTATATAGTGGTACTGAGGAAGTTATTAATCTTTTATAAAAAATTTAGATAATTACCACACTCGAGAAAATTTAGAAAAATCTAACAAGTTTACTGTCCCAATTATGTCCATTTTATCACATCAGTGTCGGTTTTTCTTAAAAAAGTGATACGGATATGTGATTATCAGTGTCGGTTTTATTGTAAAAAGTGATACGGATACTGATAATCCCTCATCAAAGTACTAGTTTTTGGCCAAAATGCACTGAGTGAAAATTGGTTCAAACGATGTTGAAACATTTTGAAATTTTTTTTGTAGGTTCCTGACACACTACAGATATTCTCAAAAATTTCAGATGATTATCAGATATGTGGAATTTTTAAAAATTCAAAAAGTGATACTATGTAGATGAAACGTAGATCGGCAAGATTGAACCGGATGAAAAATACTACAAACGACGTTAGAAACTTTTGAAATTTTTGTTGAGATTCCTAACATACTTGTTATATTTCAGTAAAAATTTCATATAATTATAAAATGTGAGGAATTTTTAAAATTCAAAAACAGAGAGAGTTGAAAACTAGTACTTTGAATGTTAGAATTTTTATAAATTCCTGGAGAAATATTTTGAGATGAAAATTTTACATAAGAATACTTAGCTCAAATTAATTTTAAAAACAAAATTTCAAAAAGTTATAAAAATATTTGAATTGCCTGATAAATCCTTAGCTCAAATGAATTGATTTTTGAAATATAATACAACAAATTAAGTTCAATGTCAGAATTAAATGAAAATATTCTCTCATAATTTAAATCTGAAAATTTTATATTATCTTCCTGAGAAATAAATTCATCAACATTAAAAATATCAGAAATTAATAAATTAATTTAAGACATTTAAAATTTAAAAACGGAGAGAATTGAAAACTAGTACTTTGAATGTCAGAATTTTTATAAATTCCTGGAGAAATATTTTGAGTTGAAAATTTTACATAAGAATCCTTAGCTCAAACAAATTTGAAAAACAAAATTTCAAAAAGTTATAAAAATATTTGAATTGCCTGATAAATCCTTAGCTCAAATGAATTGATTTTTGAAATATAATACAACAAATTAAGTTTAGTGCTTACTGCATTGATAGATTTTATTGAGCAAACCAAGAAAGTTGAAATTTTTTGAAAATTTTATATAGTGGTACTTAGGAAGTTATTAATCTTTTATAAAAAATTTAGATAATTATCACACTCGAGAAAATTTAGAAAAATCTAACAAGTTTACTGTCCCAATTATGTCTATTTTATCACATCAGTGTCGGTTTTCCTTAAAAAAGTGATACGGATATGTGATTATCAGTGTCGGTTTTATTGTAAAAAGTGATACGGATACTGATAATCCCTCATCAAAGTACTAGTTTTCGGCCAAAATGCACTGAGTGAAAATTGGTTCAAACGATGTTGAAACATTTTGAAATTTTTTTTGTAGGTTCCTGACATACTACAGATGTTCTCATAAAAATTTCAGATGATTATCAGATATGTAGAATTTTCAAAAATTCAAAAAGTGATACTATGTAGATGAAACGTAGATCGGCAAGATTGAACCGGATGAAAAATACTACAAACGATGTTAGAAACTTTTGAAATTTTTTGTTGAGATTCCTAACATACTTGTTATATTTCAGTAAAAATTTCATATAATTATAAAATGTGAGAAATTTTAAAAATTCAAAAACAGAGAGAGAGTTGAAAACTAGTACTTTGAATGTTAGAATTTTTATAAATTCCTAGAGAAATATTTTGAGATGAAAATTTTACATAAGAATACTTAGCTCAAATTAATTTTAAAAACAAAATTTCAAAAAGTTATAAAAATATTTGAATTGCCTGATAAATCCTTAGCTCAAATGAATTGATTTTTGAAATATAATACAACAAATTAAGTTCAATGTCAGAATTAAATGAAAATATTCTCTCATAATTTAAATCTGAAAATTTTATATTATCTTCCCGAGAAATAAATTCATCAACATTAAAAATATCAGAAATTAATAAATTAATTTAAGACATTTAAAAATTCAAAAACGGAGAGAATTGAAAACTAGTACTTTGAATGTCAGAATTTTTATAAATTCCTGGAGAAATATTTTGAGTTGAAAATTTTACATAAGAATCCTTAGGTCAAACAAATTTGAAAAACAAAATTTCAAAAAGTTATAAAAATATTTGAATTGCTTGATAAATCCTTAGCTCAAATGAATTGATTTTTGAAATATAATACAACAAATTAAGTTTAGTGCTTACTGCATTGATAGATTTTATTGAGCAAACCAAGAAAGTTGAAATTTTTTGAAAATTTTATATAGTGGTACTGAGGAAGTTATTAATCTTTTATAAAAAATTTAGATAATTATCACACTCGAGAAAATTTAGAAAAATCTAACAAGTTTACTGTCCCAATTATGTCCATCTTATCACATCAGTGTCGGTTTTCCTTAAAAAAGTGATACGGATATGTGATTATCAGTGTCGGTTTTATTGTAAAAAGTGATACGGATACTGATAATCCCTCGTCAAAGTACTAGTTTTCGGCCAAAATGCACTGAGTGAAAATTGGTTCAAACGATGTCGAAAAATTTTGAAATTTTTTTGTAGGTTCCTGACACACTACAGATGTTCTCATAAAAATTTCAGATGATTATCAGATATGTGGAATTTTTAAAAATTCAAAAAGTGATACTATGTAGATGAAACGTAGATCGGCAAGTTCGAACCGGATGAAAAATAGTACAAACGACGTTAGAAACTTTTGAAATTTTTTGTGGAGATTCCTAACATACTTGTGATATTTCTGTAAAAATTTCATATAATTATAAAATGTGAGGAATTTTTAAAAATTCAAAAACAGAGAGAGAGTTGAAAACTAGTACTTTGAATGTTAGAATTTTTATAAATTCCTGGAGAAATATTTTGAGATGAAAATTTTACATAAGAATACTTAGCTCAAATTAATTTTAAAAACAAAATTTCAAAAAGTTATAAAAATATTTGAATTGCCTGATAAATCCTTAGCTCAAATGAATTGATTTTTGAAATATAATACAACAAATTAAGTTCAATATCAGAATTAAATGAAAATATTCTCTCATAATTTAAATCTGAAAATTTTATATTATCTTCCTCAGCAATAAATGCATTAACATTAAAAATATCAGAAATTAATAAATTAATTTAAGACATTTTAAAATTCAAAAACGGAGAGAATTTAAAACTAGTACTTTGAATGTCAGAATTTTTATAAATTCCTCGAGAAATATTTTGAGTTGAAAATTTTACATAAGAATCCTTAGATCAAAAAAATTTGAAAAACAAAATTTCAAAAAGTTATAAAAATATTTGAATTGCCTGATAAATCCTTAGCTCAAATGAATTTATTTTTGAAATATAATACAACAAATTAAGTTTAGTGCTTACTGCATTGATAGATTTTATTGAGCAAACCAAAAAAGTTGAAATTTTTTGAAAATTTTATATAATGGTACTGAGGAAGTTATTAATCTTTTATAAAAATTTTAGATAATTATCACACTCGAGAAAATTTAGAAAAATCTAACAAGTTTACTGTCCCAATTATGTCCATTTTATCACATCAGTGTCGGTTTTCCTTAAAAAAGTGATACGGATATGTGATTATCAGTGTCGGTTTTATTGTAAAAAGTGATACGGATACTGATAATCTCTCATCAAAGTACTAGTTTTCGGCCAAAATGCACTGAGTGAAAATTGGTTCAAACGATGTCGAAAAATTTTGAAATTTTTTTGTAGGTTCCTAACACACTACAGATGTTCTCATAAAAATTTCAGATGATTATCAGATCTGTGGAATTTTTAAAAATTCAAAAAGTGATACTATGTAGATGAAACGTAGATCGGCAAGTTCGAACCGGATGAAAAATAGTACAAACGACATTAGAAACTTTTGAAATTTTTTGTGGAGATTCCTAACATACTTGTGATATTTCTGTAAAAATTTCAAATGATTATAAAATGTGAGGAATTTTTAAAAATTTAAAAATAGAGAGAGAGTTGAAAACTAGTACTTTGAATGTCAGAATTTTTATAAATTCCTGGAGAAATATTTTGAGATGAAAATTTACATAAGAATACTTAGCTCAAATTAATTTTAAAAAAAAATTTCAAAAAATTATAAAAATATTTGAATTGCCTGATAAATCCTTAGCTCTAATGAATTGATTTTTGAAATATAATACAACAAATTAAGTTCAATGTCAGAATTAAATGAAAATATTCTCTCATAATTTCAATCTGAAAATTTTATATTATCTTCCTCAGCAATAAATTCATCAACATTAAAAATATCAGAAATTAATAAATTAATTTAAGACAAATTAATTACTACTTTTCGTTATCTTTCAAACGAGCCAAAGAACGCCCGATCGAGATTCTGAGTCAAAAGTTATGAACATTTTAACAAAAGTCCTCGGATTTCTTATTTGCAAAGTAGAATCGGTGCCCAAAAGAATATAATCGGAGAGCTCATCGTGTGATGATTCCGAAAAACTCAAGAACACCAAAATCGAAGGTACGAGTCAAAAGTTATGGTGTTTTACAAGTTCCGTGAATAGTAATGGCACATATATTGCAAGCATCATTAATAGTCAAAAGTATGAAAAATAAATTTGAAAGCTTTATCGGTGTTCAGGGTGCTTCACGGGGTTAAAAGCAGGAGGGAGACATAATATGTCAGATGTTATCATACCACCATTAAAATACTGGATCTTATATGAACTCTGAAGTTAAGCGTGCTTAGACGAGAGTAGTAATAGGATGGGTGACCTCCTGGGAAGACCACACGTGTGGTGTTAAAAATATCTAGGAAGATCACACGAGTGGTAATTAGGCGAGAGTAGTATTAGTAGTATTAGGATGGATGACATCCTCTGAAATCTCTCTTAATTTAGGGTTTTTAAATCACCGGCTAGAACGGTGTTTTAATCATGCTTTTTGGAGAATTTGCAAAATGGCACACCCAATGGGTCATCATAATCGGTTCTTTAAGGAAGTGATTACGATGACCCCTCATCGAATCGGTTCTTTAAGAAAAGTGATTACGATGACACCTCATCGAATCGGTTCCATTGTGGGGCCGATTACGATAGGGTGTCATCGAAATCACTTTTCTTAAAGAACCGATTTCGATGGGGTTATCGTAATCACTTCCTTAAAGAACCGATTCGATGAGGAGTCATCACAATCACTTCCCTTAAAGAACCGATTCGATGGCGTTTTATCACGATCGGTCAAAACCGATTACGATAGCTCCACCTCATCACTATCTAAAGACATCATATCGCCACTAGAACCGATTCTAATGCTAAAAAGAACCGATTCGATGTGCTTGGATTCAGTAGTAATGATTGGAGACCGAAATTTGGAAAAGCGATGGCGGGGAAAAAGTCTAGAGGAAAAGGGTGAAAATTTATTAGAGATGTCAACCTTTTTTGTCGAGTTTAATACTCTCTGGCGTTCATCGAGCAATAATACATGTTTTAAAAAATATCGAGACCAACGCGTTAGGTGGAGTAATAATATATGCTTTAAAAATATTAGAGATCGAGATGGAAATCGAAGTGGGAAAAAGTCTAGAGATAGAGTTTGCACACATATTTCTAGTGACAAAAATATTTTTTCCCGAGAAAAACGAAGAAAGGACCTAGACGTAAAGAGTAAGGACCTGAATGTTACGTTTTTGGACCTGTCCGCTATCCTTAAAAATTAGAAAAAGAGTTTGTTCGCGATTTGAATTTAATGGGAGGTTCTTTTCGTAAAATGGCGCACGAGGGACCCGAACACGAATTTAGAGGAAAAAATCTTCCTCTCACAAAAAATCACGGAGGACATATTCATAATTTACAAAAGGACCAAATCGCGAAAAAAAAATTCGAGCCGAGCTGCGCACGGCAATTCTGCAGCCTTTAGGAAAGGCATTATTTGGATCCATCACAATTAATGATGTAGTTTTTTCCCTCCAATTAATATAGCAAATTAGCAATTCTAGCCATTAAGAGCGACCATGATGGCATAACCAAAATATCCGTGAATTATACTCAAACACATCACGTGGAAACAAAAATAGACACTGCAGCCGCTTTGGATCCAACTTGGAGATCACGTAGGAATGGTGAGCATTGTGTCATGTCTGGGCTTTATGATTTCAAATGCGTGAATTTAAGTTAAATTTGCATGTATTTTTTCAAAAAAATTAGTTTTAGGGTATATACTCATCTAAAATAATTCAAATAAAACACATGCTTCTGAAAAAATATACTCGAATTCAAATATTTTAAATGAATTTAGATAGCACGCTTTGCTGATTTATATATAAAATTAGCACATACTGACAATCAAACTATCATCAAAAAAAGGAAACTCTAGTTTGAATTTAAACTCAAAGTTGTTTAAACTGAGCATCCTAAAAATTTCAAAAAAATTCGCATGCAATACATAGGAGAATATATCCGTTTTGGATCAAGGTGCCCAGGCTCCGTAGTACTCCAAGTACTTATATATAAGAACTAGCAAGATAGCTCGCGCATATGCGCGGCCAGAGTTCTTTTAAAGTTTATAATATCAAATGATATAACTTATATGTTTGAAAATATATTAACATATTCTATAGCCTATTTAGCTTTTTAAGACATCGTAAACATTGGAAATAACAATAGAAGCTTGAAGGAAAATTCAACTTAAGTAACGTAATTGAAGTATAAGCCTTGATGGAAGAAAATCATTGGGAATAATAAGTTGTTAGGGTTCTTAGAAACATAGCAACGCTTCATCTTGTATAGATCATATAGATATATACCCCTATTTTTTCTCCATCAATATCTCTTTTTTTAAAATATATACAACACATGTATCTCTATTTAATCTTAAGTAATAAGCTGATTATTTTATGTGGTATTAGAGTACATTGCTCACATATATACCGATGCATCATGAGCAACTTACTTTGAACTTATTTTCCTCCCATGCTAGCTACACCACCGAACTGTACGTCTTCCATCTCTTATTAGTCGCCCCCACAGCTTTTCTAATTCAACCTTTAATAACAAGCTCAACTCTTGATCTATCGCTCTCAGCTGTTATCTTTTTAATGCAATACTTTATCGTATAGCTATCTTCTATTTCTCTCTAATTATTACTTAATGTTGAATATTGGAACATCAACATACATACATGTACAATTATCGCTTATCCATACCAGGGACACCATCACTCTCTCACCAGTGGCCCCAAGCCTATTCCATACAATAGCGCCATTTCTACTCTAAAATTTTTGCTCCTTGTTTTGATTCATGCAAATTCATACATGTATACACACATGTAGGATGTTATACATGCTCAATTTATGTTTGGCCCATGTCAGTATCTTCTCTTATTCGACGTTGGCCAACTCCGATTTTGCTTCCTCACTAACTGTGGCGACCTTCCATCTTCTATGATGCTAACATGTTTGCTTTAGTCGTTGTCTAACGATACGGAGAATCTTCTAGTCATCACGTGTGCGTTGTGTTCCTCAACAGCGATGGCACATTCTTAGCTACCCAATGGATAAATATCCTCTATAGTTTAACTTCCATGCAAAGTTTTATCTCCTCTCTACCAGAGCCTCCTCCATTACCAAGTTTCTTTTACCATTGACTTATCTAAAAATGCAAATACTCAACACTCGTCGTTATGTCTCTTTTGGTTTTAGCCTTTCTCTTCAATGACTCCGGTGAGCAACACAATGTTATTCTCATCTCTAACACAACACCTCTACCTATTGCTTCCCCGATGAGGTAATATCTTCTTGTATGAAAGATCGACACCACTGCAGTCATGTGTTGTCTCCTCCGACAACACTCGTGATATCCACGTTATAACTTTTAATTTTATTCAAAATTTTAGTTTTTTTTGGAGTTCATATATTTTATTCAAAATTTTAGTTTTTTTGGAGTTCATGTATAAATTAAATTGCTAATTTTATTTAATTTATTCTAGATTTTAGTTAATTAAGGATGTTACTTTCGAATTTGTCTAGAAATCAAATTGCTAACTTTTTTTCATTTTTATTCCTAATTTTCAACTATCTTTTATAATTTTATACAGATCCAATTGATGATTTTTATTTTATTATTATTCGAATTAGTTATTTAGGGATTTATTTTAGATTCATATCAAAATCAAATTTCTAGTTTTATTTTTTTGTAATATGAATTTCTTTTACTTTTTGGTTGGAATTCAGATAGAAATTAAATTGCTAATTTTATTTAATTTTCATGAAGGAATTCATATAAAAATCAAATTTGAAACTTAAGCTACTTTGGAATTAGTATAGTCTTATACAAATCTAATTACTAATTTTTAATTAATTTTATTTTGATTTTGTATTTATTTTGATATTTGTATGGAAATCAAATTTCTAATTTTATTTTATTTTTACTTTAAATTTCATTTTTTTATTGTACTTGACATAGAATCTTTTTATTAATCCTATGGAAATCAATTTTTATTTTTTATTCTGAATTTTAGTTTTTTGTGTTGGAATTAGTATGCAAATCCAACTAGTAATTTTATTTTAATTTTTGTTTTATTTTAATGCTCGTATGGAAATTAAATTACTAATTACCTTTTATTTTTATTCCAAATTTTTAAAATTTGTATTCTGAATTTCAGTTTTATGTTGATCTTCGTATTGAAATTAGATTACTAATTATTTTTATTTTTATTCCATATTTTTATTTTTTTATTGTGCTTTATATGGACTATTTTTTAGTCGTATAGAAATCAAATTTCTAATTTTATTCCAAATTTATGTTATTTCAGTATTGTACATGATACAAACTCTTTATTTTAATCTAGACAATTATGATTTGTACTCACCATGATCAACAGTATAGATCTTTTTTTTTCTTCGATTAATATGAAAAATTTTAGCCTTGAGAGTAAACATTTTTAATTTGAGTTTCTGTTATTTTTGTATTGTACATGATACAAACTCTTTGTATTAATCTAGACCGTTATAATCTAGGCCTACAATGATCAATGGTGTAAATCTTTCTTTTTTTTTCTTTGAATGGAAATCAAATTCTTATTTTTATTTTTTATTCCAAATTTTAGTTTTTTGGGTTAGAATTCATATATAGATCCAGCTACTAATTTTTATTCGGATTTTATTTTTATTTTGATGTTTATATGGAAATTAGATTACTAATTATCTTTTATTTTTATTCTAAATTTTAGTTTTATATTGTTGTTCGTATTGAAATAAGATTACTAATTATCTTTTATTTTTTATTCCATATTTTTATTTTTTCTTATTGTGCTTTACATGTACTCTTTCTTTTAATCGTGTGGAAATCAAATTTCTAATTTTATTTTATTTTTATTCTAAATTTCTGTTATTTTTGTATTTTATATGATACAAATTTTTTCTTTTAATCTAGACCATTATAATCTGGACCCACCGTGATTAACGGTGTAGCTCTTTCTTTTTTTCCTTCGATTAATGTGGGAATTTTTAGCTTTGAGAGCGAACGTTTTTATTCCGAATTTATGTTATTTATGTATTGTGTATGATACAAACTCTTTCTTTTAATCTAGATCACTATAATTTGGACCTACCATGATCAATGATGTAGATCTTTTTTTCCTCAGATTAACATGTGAATTTCTAACCTTGAGAGAGAATGTGGTGGCTTCTTTTGCCTCTACTTTAATATTATAATAAATAGATGAGAAATAAATTGGTTTGATCCAATTCAAACTTCTTTTTTACATGTTTTTTCTCCGAGTTAACTTGGCATGACTTGGCATGCAGGTTGTAATCCTTTACTTATCTGAAGTCCCTAGCTTCTCCATCCACAGGGAGTGCCACATCTAGGGGTGCAACTGGAACGGATATTTTCCGACCGACCGACCGACCGAATCAATTCGGATAGCGATTTGAATAGTTTTTCGGATATTCGAAGAATTTTTCGGATACGGATACGGATAAGGATAGTTATCTCGGATAAGGATACGAATACGGATAGTAATTATCCGACGGATACAGGAATATCCGAGTTTATAATCGGATAATATCCGGATATAAAATATGGATATTATCCGAAAATTTTAAAGACTTCTCCAAGACTGTGAGTCTGTAACTCTCCAATCAAAGAGCACCAGTCACCAGAGTCTGGAGGCACTAGTACCAGTGTACCAATACCACTCTTGGTACTCTACCAGTACCAGTGCCAAGTGCCAAGTACCAACTACCATTCTACCAAGTGCCACACTACCACTGCCAAAGTGCCAACGCCAAGTGCACCACAGCGCCAGTGCGGTGCCAAACCAAAAATTTACCGCGTGCTTTGTACTTCCCGGCTTGTCCACTGGCGGCAGGCCAAAACTGAAGGCAATGCGACACTGCCACGCAGCAGACCCAAAATCAAAAATATAAAATCCCCAATCCATCATTCGTGCTCTCTTTCTCTATCTCTATTCTCTACTAGTCTGATAGTCTCTCTCCTCTAAAATCCCCAATCCAAACAAAACCTAGCTGAGCTGAGTGGCTTGAGTTGAGGAGGCACCGGCGGTCCGGCGCACCGCAGCTGGCCATAGCCCGTAGCCCTCAGAGGTAGTAGCCACCCGTGATCTGCGCACCATAGCCCGTGAGAGGTCAGAGCCCATGACCACCTACGGTCCGATCAAGATCATGACCGCTCGTCCGCTAGCTCGACTCGATGGTATTATATGATTCTATCATGTTTACCTTACTATTTTATGACTTCTAATTTGCTAGTGCCATTGTCTTTGATAATTCTATTATGACTCTACATTTAGCTTTTATATAATCTCTAGTGCGTTCATTATTAATTCTTAATTATGTACAATGCAACTATAGTAAATTCTTGTACTATTTTCTTCACATTTTGTCAATAATTATTCATAACTCATAAGTAATCTACCATTCAGTATGTTATATGTGCAATAAATGATCTATATTTTCGTATATTATCCGGCTAAAAATATTCGTACCCGTATTGAACCCGGTGCGTATTAAGCCAGATTCGTAAGTGATAGTATCCAGTATTATTCGCATTCGTATTCACATCCGACACCATTCGTATCCGACTTCGTATTCGATAAAAAATATGGATACGGATACGTGATGAACAATATCCGACCGTATCCGATCCGATTACATCCCTAGCCACATCAACAACTTTACAAACAAGTCCCTTACAAAATCCAAAATTACATCTAGATCCTTCCACACCTCTTTTGCAAAAAAACCTCGTGGTTTCATAAAATTGCATGTACTTCTTAACATAAGAGCAATCATTTTTATAGCTAACTTTTATCTGAAGTATTTTCTATTAGATTACAAGGATACAATTAATAAACTACTTAAAGTAAGTTCAGATGACAATATATTGAGAAGATGTGATACCACAAATATCAATAAGCATACATTGAAAAACAACATTATTTGATAGATCAAGACAAGGAGAGACCTTAGGGCTTTTCCATATCTGCCATCACATGTGCCATAGCTTTCGTAGCAGAGGCTTTTTGGTCCTCCTTATAGTTCCACAGCTCTGGCACAATATCCATTTGTTTGACACCAATAATTAATTAACTTTTAGTCATATCTCTTAGTCCCTACAAAAAATGATCATTTTATTGTGAAAATAGGTTGCCTTAGTATATTATCAGTTATCACGTCGAATTAAATACTAAAAATCTTTATATTACCTCTATAAACTCAGCTTTGGCTTCTTCCAACTCTGCATTCGCTCTGTATTTAAAGTCAATTTCAGTATTTAAATAATCAAAATCAAATTATACATAGTTCAGCCAAGCAGGCAAATCAACAATTGACTAAACAGGGGTTATGAACAGAGCAAGCTAAGCAATCATAATTAGTATATTCAACAATAATCAAACGAATAACTAACCTTAGCGTAACGGAGGTGGAGGGGCGACACAGGCACCATGGAGCGAGGAGACTGAGGGGCGACGCAGGTAAGGCAGAGCTAAGGGCGCACTATAGGAACTGGGGAGGCGGAGGGGCGACACAAGCGAGGAGAGGCGGAGGGGCACGACGCGGCCAAGGATAGAACTCCTTTTTTATAGAACAAAGGGGAAGCTGAGAGATCAAACGTGAGGTGGACTCCTCGGCTTTTGATGGTATTTGAATACGTCGGAAGGAAAAGCCAAGAAGTCAAGTACGGGAAAGCGTTTGGCATTACTATCCCGATCAGTTCTAACTTCAAAACCGATCGTGATGACCATAATTACTATCGGTTCTGAGATCAGAACCGATAGTGATAAGTGATAACGATAGTAATCACTATTGGCGTGTCACTATCGGTTCTATGGTTAGACCGATAGTGATGTCCTTCACCATATTTCTCACTCATGCCGAATTATATATCATTATCGGTTTTTCTAAAAAATTAGAAATCGACTCAGATAAAGAGATAGTGTTGTGTCATTTTATAATAGTGGTGTTGTGCATGGGTTATATACGTGGTCTTGTATACTAAAATACCATCCTATTTTCTCGCGATGCAAATCTCTCTAGCTTTGCATCTTTCCATCCACACATGAATAATAGCTTGCTTTCCTTGTCTTTTGCTTATATTATATATAGCTGTCCCACGTACATGGGCGTACTTTGAACTGGTGATTGTTTATGATTTGCTCACAATTCATTTATTACTAGTCAGAATGTCTGGCGCTACTGTCTACCGATTAATTCGATAGCATGAGCACGGGGAAAAAAAGCTGGAGGAATCTGTGTTTTTTTTGTGGCGAAAACTTTTTTCGGTGTTTTTGGGTGTGAAACCATTTTTCCGGTTTTTTCAAGGATTTAAGACATTTTTCCTGGGGAAAACGGGAGGAATCCTTGTTTTTTTTGTGACGAAAACATTTTTTCCGTTTTTTTAGACGAAAACATTTTTTCCGGTTTTTTTTTGTGGCGAAAACATTTTTTCCGGGTTTTTTCGGTGACGAAAACATTTTTCCCGGGGAAATCGGGAGGAATCCGTGTTTTTTCTGTGACGAAAACATTTTTCCTGTTTTTTTCGTGGCGAAAACATTTTTTTCGGGTTTTTTCGGTGGCGAAAACTTTTTTCTCCGGAAAAACGGAGAAAGGACCTGAACGTAAGAAGTAGGGACCTGTTTGTTAATTTTTTGGACCTATTCGCTATCCTGAAAAATTAGAAAAGGGCTCGTTCGCGATTTGAAATTAACAGAAGGCTTTTCCGTAAAATACCGCGCCAGGGACCTAAACGCGAAAGGGAAAAAATATTTTTGCCTCACAGAAAATTACACAGAGACCTATTCGTAATTTCGCAGAAACTGAGGGGTTTTCGCAAAATGGCGGGCCGACACGTGGAGCCCCTGGTTGGGCTCCATTTCTCTCGGCTATAATAGATGGATTATGTGCACTGTGCAGACAACATCCTCACCGTTATAATTACACGTGGATCATCTCATAGACACGTAAGATCTTTTCTCTTTTTTTATTAATGTGGTAATATATATTTTTTGTTTTTTCTGATTTTAAATATTATTGTAGGAATTTCTTGCCTTCAAATCTAATGTGACGTCCTGAATCTTACTGGCTGTTTGTATTGCCATAGATCGCCGTGTCTTCGTGACCTCAACTGGCTTTATTTCCTTTGGCTATTCGCTAACAAGTACCACTTGATTGATAGATCAGCTAGCTACTCCAGAATTCGCCAACATCAGATCGATCCAAAATCCTTGAAGCGGAGAAATTTTAACGAAACAGTAAGCGGATCAATTAACCAAAGCTCGCTCAAATCTGCGAGCAGTGGCACGCCATACTGTTGATTGGTTCCCCCAGATTTATGACTTCCATCAGGCCAGCTACTCGGCTTTAAACTCAAGGAATCGAAACGGATAGGTTCACTAGGTTGCCCTGACCTGGGCAAAATCCGAACCGATTCCCAGAAGAAAAAGAAAAAGGAATCGCAACCTAACCCAAACCTTAGAAACCAGCTATGGGACAGAAGCTCGGTACCTTCTTCTACAGTGTGAGAGTATGACATTTGACATATATTATTTATCGGTACTTATGCGGTTAGGGATAGAGCTAATTTTACAATTGCTTTCGGTAGGTAGCTAGATTACATGTGTGTTCTCCAGGTTAAACCATCAGCGGACTGTTAATCTGCCAATCCCCGGATATATATGATCGATGCAGCTTTGTCCAGGAGTGCTACTATACTTGCTGAATCCGGAAGTGAAGCTGTGCATTAAGTAGTCAGGACTCCACTATTCCTATATCTTGGGAGAATATTATGTTGCCACTACTGTACATATCAAAGTAAACCTTCCGCTGGGTAATATTTATCAAGATAATACTGATCATGGTTGCACACGGGATAATTCCAGCTCATGTACGGAGCTAGCACTTGGGCCTCCCAGAACGTTTCAAGGATCCAGAGAGCTGTTCAGTTCAGTAGACACCTCTTGCTTTTCAGATGCAGGAAACGTCTGCCGACGCGCGCGCGATCGCACCTACACCACCCCGGTGATCCAGTCTCGTGAGCCACACCGTCTTTCGCTATCGCTGCGTACTTTGGCGTTCGCACGTACCGCCGTATCGGTGACCAGCCGATCGCCAAACGAGTCGATCTGACTGACTCTCACTGGCTGACCGCACCTTGTGTGATCGCCAGGATCGACACCGGGAGGCATCAGCATCATGAGCGATCGAGGTCAAGCTAGCTAGCACGTACGCGTGCTGCGCGCTTGCTTTTGTTCGTGGCTCTGAAACATCAACTACCCCCTGTGACTTGCATAGGCGCCTCTGGTGTCCATGATAACTAATACATTCATGAGTTTACGCGACTAGATTGCGCAAAGAGTGGCCTTTCACGCGGGCTTCTGGACGCAAAGCGACATGAACTCGTGGTACACCAATTCGGATGTGTTTACATGTGCTCTAAAAAGTTGGGGGGTTGGTGTCAGTGGCGACAGCATTATAGGGCCAAGAGTGATTGTTCTGAGGCACGTACTAGTCGGACGTCCGATTTTTTGTTTTTCTTCGGACGCCCGCGAAACATTTTTTTCTACACGTGCAATATTTGTTACCAACGCGTGTAACATTTTTTTTAACGCTTGCAACATTCCTTTACTGTAGCAAATTTCACTGTTTGTCGAAGAAAAATGTTGCACGCGTTGGTAGAAAATGTTGCACACGTAAAAAAAAATGTTGCGGAGTATTAGGACGTACGATACCTAGCATTACCGTTGTTCTGAAGCGAGTTGACCAGAGGCTCTAGCTAGTGATTTCATTTGAGCACCTAACCGAGACAGGAAAGAGCCGAGCGCGTTTGAATTGCAGTATAATAGTAGCAGTATCTTCTAAGCTAAGCGTGGTTTCATCCCTTATTTAGCCCTTTGTATGCTTTTTCTCAAATTTGGTCCTTTCGTGCTGTATTTACAAATTTAATCCCCTCCTTTGTGTGAAAGGCATGGAAGACGACACCTATCCCCTATAGGGCCTAAGGAGCGTGGAAGGCCGCCGGCTTGCCGAGAGCTCGGTTGACCATGGTAGCAAGGTATGGCTTAACGCAGCAAGCCTCCTTTCCGTACTACCCGAGCGTGGTAGAGTTCTTTTGTGCTACCTAGGTGTGGCAGCATGCCTCCCGTGTGCCCGCGTCTGCCCTTCCTATCGTAGTGCTTGCTAGCTTCCGTGTTCCTCAGGCGTGGCAAGGACACGTATCACCTGCCGTGCCTTCCACGGTAGGAGAGAGGACAAATTTGCAAATACATGTATGCATGAGATGGTTAGATTTGTAAAAAAATAAGGTACAAGACGCTAGATGAGCGATGATTTTGCTAAGTATCAGCTCGAGGCTAGACTTAGAGAGATAAATATAGATCCCCTGTCCTATGATTCTCTGCCGTGCAGAACTGCAGATAGAGCTATTCCAAGGGAAAACAAGAACGACCAGTTTACGTGCATAATGCATTCGAGGATGAAATGAAAATGACAAAACACAATACATTATGTTCTGTAAATCGGGGTTTGGGGATATTAATATGAGTAAGGTACTTGAAAACTGGGCAGCTTTTCAGCAGACTTGGTCAAATAAATCGCTAAGTCAATAGCAACATGTTAGGCCTTGTTTTGTCGTTGCTCCACAGGATATCGGTCCGTTGATGTATTTAGTGTCATGGTTGGAGTTTCTAGGGTTTCAAACTTCTCTGGTGTTAGTGTCTCTCTTTTTTGTGGGTCGGTGGTTGGTATCTACGTTGTTTTCCCTTTGTAGGCTAGTGTAACATCTCTTTTTTCTGAAATGAACGGTAGAGCTTCTGCCCTCAGTTAAAAAAAATAGCAACATGTTAACAAGCTGAGTCTATAACTAAAAATCAAGCAAAATTATATACTTTAACGAACGAATGCGTATAATTGGATAATATGCGGCGCATTCTCAAGTTCAGTGGTGCATAACTTGCACAAGTCTTCTGTATATGTTTCGTCATTAGATTTATATTTAGTGCATTCCAGCTCAGACATGGCAACAGAATGGATGTTTTCAAAGGGAAAAAAAAAGGAAAGATCAAGTTGGCCATCAGACGATCAACAAAGCAAAAGGAAAATGATGAATAAAGCAAAATTTGTAATTGACTAAGCTGTCAAGCATGTTCCCCGTCTCGTCTGACTTTGCAATGAAAAGTAGGAAGACCATGAATAAAGCTAAGTAACATACAGTGGTATTTCTTTAACCAAATTAAAATGCTATGGATTCTATTAGGTAGTAATGAGATCCATTATACACTACTCTTCAAGAATTCTTGACCCCTGAGGCCTGATCAGAGGTTGTGACTGCACAGAATTGTTCCTAAAAAAAGAAGAAGAAAAAGAAAAGAAAAAATGCTGCGGAACACGACAAACTTGCATGCAATGAGGTATGAACGAACACTTCTTTTCATTAGAACAAACCATGAAGAACAAAAGGCAAACACGGTTGAAAAGAGGATAACGAAAGGTAATACCAGCTGTCCAAAGAGTATAATTGCTTTAAAAGGCATCTAGCTTACTTGCACATGAAGAAGCATTTTTTTTTCGAAAAAGATTTCCTTGACAACTAATCTAGCACTATTAATGTCGTATCTAAACACAACCTCTATTATTTCTTTAAGTAAAGGGAACATTTTTTTTAAGTATCAATATATTCTTTGTGGTTTCTTTTGATGAATTTAGCATGTCACTCTCTCTATGATCTCTCGATTTTCCTTTGGCTTGAGGGACATTAATTAACAAATAGCATGGAGAAGCCACCTGTCCCTTTTCTCATTCACCTTTCCAGGAACTACCAACTCTGAAGAAACAGACAGAAGGATAATTATAACTAGAACAATAAGCGCGGCGCACGCCGCGCGCGTGAACGAAAAACAAATTTATGTTTTTTCGGAGAAAAACGGATCACGAAAACAAATTTTGCGTGCGTGAGCGAAAAGCGAGCGAGAAAAAACATTTTTTCCGGAAAAAGCGAGCACGGAAACATTTTTTCGGGAAAATAGAGAAAGGACTAAGCGCGGCGCGTCGTCAGCGTGAGCGAAAAAACAAATTTGTGTTTTCTCGGAGAAAAACGGACCACGATTTTTTTGAAAAGCGATGAAAACGGACCACGAAAACATTTTTCCGAGGAAAGCGGAGCACGAAATTTTTTATTTCCGGAAAGAACGGAGCGAAAAAGTCTAGAGATAGAGCTGAACACATTTTTCTGATGACGAAAACATTTTTCCCCGAGAAAAACGGAGAAAGGACCTAGACGTAAAAAGTAAGGACCTGAATGTTACATTTTTGGACCTGTTCGCTATCCTGAAAAATTAGAAAAGGGCTTGTTCGCGATTTGAATTTAACGGGAGGTTTTTTCCGTAAAACGGCGCACGAGGGACCTAAACGCGATTCCGGGAAAAATATCTTCCCCTCACAAAAAATCGCGAAGGACCTATTTGTAATTTGAAGAAACACAGGGAGTTTTTTGTAAAAAAACAAAAGTGACACGTGGGTGCCCTCCCTATCCAGGAACCTTGCCAACTTTAATTAGGGGATATATTTATATGACCTGTTTGAACTTCCATCCTCATGGAATTCGACAAATTATGACTTGCAAAGATGTTGCATCTAGCCGCGGTCTCCCAGACCAAGTCCAAGGCTAAGCTGCGTGTCCGACCTGCGCTGCACGCGCGACGCGATCGTAATCGAACAGCGTACGGGAGATCAACCACCCTGAAGTGAGAAAATGAAATGCCACAGAGAATGTCTAAAGAGAGAGCTCTGATCCTTCCAGAGAGTCATCGACCCACCTAACACTAGACTAACCTCAGAATGTCAAGTGAACTCACAGTTTCCCTGGTGATGGAGATAGCAAAGGATATTGTAAGGCAGGAGAGGATCGTGACGATGTGCTACACATGAACAAACCTTATGGTGAACTTGCAATGCCTCTCCTCACTAGTCACCAAGCGCCAAGCAGAAGTATCCAGAATGTGATTCATGGAAGAGTTAAAACACAGATATCCACTTGATGGAGAAAACCGGCGGACTCCATGATATCAGAGCTTGTGAACAAGGGAAAGAAAAGAACTGAAAGGAACAGTGAAACTGTACTGAGAAAAGAAACCTTAGAAACAAGGCAACATATTCTATGCACACAGGCTTCCTGTATACACACCGTGCACACCAACTAACAAAAGTCACGAAAAATTCTGAAAAAAATTGTAGATGTAATTTGAACCTACAATTTTATACATAGGCACATAGCTAGAGTAATCTATGAAGTACATCTACAATTTTTTTCAGATTTTTTCGTGACTTTTATTAGTTGGTGTGCACGGTATATACACGAGAAGGTATTTATGCACAGAATATGTTGCCTAGAAACAAGGCTACAAAAATATGAAGAGGGTGTCCAGGGAACACCTGAGTTTTTTCTTGTTAAAATAGCATTTAAATTTTGAGCACTCTAATTGATAAAATCAATTTGTCTAATCTCCTCACATTTGAGTTCTCTATAGGCAAAAAAATTGAGTGCTCACAAATTAAAAAAAACACTCAAGTGTCACTTAGCAATTCCCAAATATGAAACGCGTGACTTTTATGCTAAACGTTTGAACTGTGCTTCTAGAGGGAAGGTGATGCAGCCACGACACCAACTATTAGGTTGCAACTTGCAACATCAGGAGCAAAAAGTCAAAAACTCTCTTGCCCATATCTCGAGTCGACGTGCTCAGATGAGCTTGGTCAGTATTCTCCGGAGACGGCCACCAATCTTAAGACTCGATGGCGAGCAACTCGTCTGCTGCAAGAGATATCTCTTCAATGTGCTTCAATTCCAAAAAAAAATGAATTCCTTGATGTAGGTTGTTTTTCCATGCATGATGGTAACTTTGGGTTGGTATCTTCATTGACATAGTCCAATGTAGAAGCTTTCTGGAGTTGAAACAGAAGCCACTTCAGCTTTAGGTGACCGCAAATTCGCAAACACGTACACCCTGTCTCCTGATAATATGGTTCCTTTCCTTGGCTAGAATTTTAGGGTATATATCCAAAAGTGATTATTCCCACATAAAGACTTGGCTACGAGCTACATAGCAAAATTCATCCATTGGGATCTCAATGGAATAATGGAGCATTTTTAACGACTTTGCTTCACACAAAAGCTTCAATGAGAAGCTTCTCGATGCATGATAAGCTAGATGTCCTCATTTACTAGACTCTTCACGAATGTTCTGTGAAGATCTCTCCTATAGTGGATCTTGCGTGTTCACCTACTGTTGTCTCCGTCATGAAGAATGCAATGCATAGGATTGCAAGTTCAAAGAAATTCCAACTGATGTCATTCAGACACACTAACCAAACTTGTTGCCTAAGAAGTAGAATTTTAGATAAGCAGAACAACTTAATTAAACATTTTTGCGGTAGAATTTTTTGTTACCTAAGCAGCAGAATTTATCCGGCGAAGTTATAACAAATTTTAAAAAATAGTAGAAATCAAACAGTGACGTGTTAGATTAAGAACTACAGAGCTCTCAAAACATTCACATCCAGTAGAGAACCGGTTCCACGTGCATCATTTCTAAGGCAAGTTTCAAGGGAACAATTACTTGATGGTTGTGTCCTGAAATATATCTTAATCGAAAAGAAAGGAGAGAATGACATATCTTAGGAGGGTCAATGGTAGAGGAGCACACGAACAAAGCAAGCAGAGAACTTCCTCCACAGTTCACACAATTTTCAGTTCCAGTGCACACACAAGGGTCCCTTTCTATAACCTGTAAAAAGGAGGAAAAGTTGTGGATTTATGGTTTTCAAAAATACACTGCTGATAAAGAGGAGAGAGTTGTGGATTTATAGTTTTCAGAAATACACTGCTGATAATGCAATCATTCACTGCTGCTTTATTCTCTCAATTGATAGATATATAGTGCGTTCCAGCCAAGAGAAAGTAGCAACTCAAAGCGCATAAGCCATTCAGCCGCATGGCTTTGGTAATCTAATCAACATACAGTGTTCACACTTTGCATGGAGACAAAAGCGATGTGCAGATTTGATGTGCATTTCGTTATAGAAACTTGAAAGGGGAATCAAACATAATCTGTGTGCGGAAGTAAATTCCTCGAATCAGAAATTCAGAATTTGTGTCTTTGTTTACTTCTAGTTCCTTTCCGAAAGGAACCTAAGGCCAAGTGGCAAACACCAAAAAGTTAGCCTACAATTTCTGTACACACCACGGCATTCTGTTTAATGTATTGTGGCTTCTCTCGTTAAGGAACTAGGAATCATTGGCTAGAGCCCATACCTTAGGAAATACCTGAATGCATATCGCAGTTGAAGCAATCTGGCACCAATTTACACATTAGCTAGTCCTGATGGCGGGCTTGCTATGTGTCTTCTGAGCAAGAAGTTTATCAGAATTTGAAGCTTTACACAAAATATGTACCTGACATGGACATATAGACCCTTTGTCAGAATGAAGATGGCTCTCAGGACAACACAGCTCCTCCAATACATTAGGAAAGGTAAAACCGAAAGGACAAAATGAAAACAAAGTTCATTTCTTCATTTCTGGAGTTGACCATAAAACTTCCATATGCAGTATATAAAAGGAAGTTGAGATCTGGAGCACCTATCTGGATCAATAAAATGTAAATTCAAAAGCCTTCAGCTCCCTATCTGGATCAATAAAATGTAAATTCAAAAGCCTTCAGCTGGAACGTCACAGCCACTCTCGACTATCATGCGTTCTACCTGTGCGACAAGAAGGAAATGTCCGTGCAATATTCCTTTCTTCTTCTCTAAATCAAAGCGCTGGAGAGGTATACATTTAGAAGCAGGGGTGCAAGTTATCTGTCCAATTCCTGCAAACTACTTGCGAAATCTACGCAGGCATCAGAAGATACCAAGCTTGCAAGGTTTGATAAACGGGGCCACATGGCCACCATTATAAAGAAATGACAAGGGTGATCAATCTCAGTGTGTATTGCTACAGAATTCATAATCAATATTGCTGAAATTGTCAACAGTACACAGAGAACTCTCTCCATAAGACCAACAGAAAGAGGCCAAAAGAACAATAATGCAGTGAGATGTTTTCTGCTAAAGAGAATACCACAGGGAATGACGCAAATACATGTAGGGCATAAATCACATGAATCACACCAAAAATACAAGCTTAAAGGCAATAGTAGTTGACTTTTAGTCACTTTCAGTTGCAATGAAGGGAAGACCATCATGAGTGCAGTGACTTATTGGGCAAATTGTTTCATAAGACAGCTGCTAGACCCTCCTTTTTGACAGGCGGCCTGTTCCCTGGAAATGCATTGCAAGAAACGTCAACAAGTGCCTTGAAGCTGTATGGTTCATGCATTGACAGCTCTGAGAGCACCTTCCTGTTGAGTTGGATGTTCTCCTTCATCAATCCATGCATGAAGTTGCCATAGTTCACCTGGTAGACAGATGCAAGAAAAGAGCTACTTGAAAAGCAGAATGCAAGGCTGGTGGCTATCTTGAACTGTTTGTTTAAAATGAGTGTGCAAAAGACTTATGGTGATTAGATATTCCTAGCAAATAACAAAATCCCTTTCCTTTTAATAGTTTGAGTGCAATTGACACATACCCCATGCAGTCGTGTACCAGCATTGATGCGCTCAATCCAAAGTGATCGCATGTCCCTCTTCTTGTTACGCCTATCCCTGTAGGAATATTGCAAGGCTTTTTCAACCCTCTCCCTTGCTATCCGTATGCAATTTTTCGCCCTTCCTCTAAATCCCTTTGCCAACTTGAAAATCTTGCCCTTGTTCATTTTCTAGTTTGCAGGTTCTCCTAGAAGATTTCCCCGCTTCCTGCAATGTGATAAAAAAAAAAGATGTAAAAGTATTAGCTAATGCTTAACTAGAAGCAAGCTTTTTCAGTAGGGGTCTCCCCGACTATTCTCATAAAAAAAATTAACGCAAGCTTAAGAACCCTGACCCTACACACACACACACACAAAATCGAAATAATCATATCACAACACAACTTCACGTGCACTATAAGCTTCGCACAAAAACACTGCATAGACAGCAAAATTAAAAATTCATTTCATCGCTCATTTGTTTTACACCTATTAAGTAATAACCCATGCTGTCATATTGTACTCCCTTTAATGGACAATGGGCTGCAACATGCCCCAAAAACTACAAGATAACTAAGTAATCTCTGATTCAGTTTGGTCAAGGAAACAACTAGTTATTCATGTCAACGTAACAAGCCCGGCTCCACAAATGAAGCAATAGGAATCATTATTTCGTGACAAAATGCAACCACGGCCACCTTGACAAACTGGTATGACTCAACGATCCAATCCAAATCCAACAGACATCTTTGGCGCTTTGGCGTTCAATTCACGACAGATGTGGATTACATCAATTGCAACTGGAAGGACAGAATTTGCCATTCCCAGCGTACAACATCCGTAGCGAAAATCCGACGTATGTCCGCCATTCTCACCCAAAGTGGAACCGATACTCCAAAGACAGCCAAGTCATTAGTTTTCCCCTTTGTGAAAAGATCAATCTGCTTCGTTCCTAAACCCTACCAACTAGCGATTATTTTCCGCAAGGCTTTAGTGGAGCTACAGAAAAGTGATGGGGGATTTAGAGTGGAGGACCCAGGATTTCTAGGATGGGCGTTCGGAGTAGCAAGATATTGTTCAATAGAAAAATTAAAGGTCCACAGTAGCAAAAATCAAGTGCAGATTGTTCCTGCTAGAGACAAACGTCTCAAATAATTCAGACAATTACAAAATAATCAAGAAAAAAAATACAATTTAACTAGACCATTCTTCATGCCCTCTTCAGTTTTGAAGGTATACGATCTACATTTCAAATAGACAAACATTCACTCAACTATGTAATTTGACCTAATCGACTTTTACAAATCAAGAAAAACACTACTGATTTGAGAACGGGATGCGTGCGCTGTACCTCTGCCACTACCGCCTGCTCCTTTTCCGCCGTACCCGTGCGCTGTCGCCCCGTCTGCTGCTTCCTTCCTTGCAGTCCCGTGCGCCGGCAGTCGCTCCGCCTCTGCGGTCTGTGCCTCCCGCTCTCCTCGGCCCTTGAGGTCGCACCGGGTGCCGCTCGGTGCTCGCAGCTTTGGACGAGAGAGCGTGCGTGTGGTCACGACGTTAGGGTTTGGGGTCTTTGGGCCTGTTTGAGGAGGGCCGGAGGGGGAAGGCTGGATGCCCATAATGCATTAACTGGGCTGCTCGTGAAAGAAAGGGTGGGGACTGGGGCAAAAAAAAAAAAAAAAAAAAAAAAAAAAAAAGAAAAAAGAAAAAGAAAAAAGAAGTACTTGTATACCCATGACCTAATGGAATTCTTTTTAAAAAATTACAGAAAATACATAAGACAGTTATATAAATGTAACTCTATCAATAATTCATTTAGCGATAGAGCACTAATGTTAAATAAATTGGCGATAAAAGCCTACCAGCCAAATAGACCTGTTAACCAAATAAATGAACGACAAATGGATTTGTCAGTCAAATGAAACATCGACGAAATTATTAGCTAAATAAAACTCTGTCATCATTTCATTTGGTGACGTGCTGATGGAAAGCTACAGTCGTCAAATGAATTGGCTATAGAGATATTTTTGTAATTGCTTATGTACTTTATTTAAAAATGTACTATTTTAAAAACAATTCTGACCCAACGTGGGTCTGTAGTCTGTACCAATTCCTCTAAAAAAAAGCTCCGTAACTTTATCGCAGTTGAAGAAACTCTTTTCAGTACAAAATTAAGGTGGTATTCTTCAGACGAGTAGCACATAAGATTGGAAACAACAGTGACAGTCACGTACAAGTTTGTAAGCTTAGCAGACACGAATATTTACACCGATGCACGGGGAGTACGACGACATATACATGATCAGTTAATTGTACAAAATGGCATGGGGAGGTTGGCACATTCTTCTCCTTTTCTTCCCGGCCCCTTCAAGTCGGTTGGAATATGCATATATGTTACATTGTATCTACGTGTACGTAAGTACAATATACATTGTATTTTGTGTGGCTAGCTTGACCATCCAAGTTATATATGGAAGCCTGTGGTAAGACGTACGGAGTCGATCGAACTTGGTTACTACAACTGGGAGAGGAACTGGAGCTGCTTGAGGATGGGGCTCAGCGCCTCCATGAGCTTCTCGCAGGGGTGGTTGTGCACGCCTTCGTACGTGGTCACCACGATGCTCGTGTCCTTGGCCAGGCGCTGCACTTGCTTCTTCACGTTGCACGTGTGATGGGTGCACCGGTAGTAGCTCCTTTCATCATCATCAGTAGCACAAATTCGCGTCAGGAGGTAATTAAAACCAGGTGTAGTAAGTGATCTAGCAGTGTACAACTTGATTTGATGCTTGTAGTGATCACTAGCTGGCTAGAGTACTAAGCGATGACTTGTGAGTTGTGAATGGAACACATGAAAAGCATGCACATGATCGACGCAGATTCGGTTAGTGAGTGCTGTGGAGGGAGGAACGACACAACCTATCTGCAAGACCATGAATAGAGAAGCTAATGCAGTGCATGCATACGTGTCCACATTCAACCATACGTGCATGCTGCTATAATCTGTGGCAAAGCATGCACTTGTCCTAATTAACTCATCATTCAGAATGAACACTACACGCTACATGTGAAGGAACAATATATCAAACTAGATGTGTTTGGAGATTTGGCGAACAACAAATTATGGGCGAGCGTAGCTCTGGTGATCTATCCTAAAACATCATGCATGTGCGGCTCCATATTCAAACAATTACTCGATCGGCCGGGGCATGTTAGCACACCCGACTTACCTAGAACGGGCGCACGTCATGCGGATGCAATGCATGCACAGGCCATTCAGTAGTTCGGGAGCGTTGAACCTCCATTTCTCTGTTATATATATTAATTCCATGATACGTTTCAGACTTGAGAGTATGTATACCCGATATCGGTGACGTCGATCAGTGCAGTGGTGAACGACTGCACCCGGCCAGCCGGACGTAAAGGTTACACCCACGCCCTACGTTTACTCTATTCTTTTGCCCCGATACAAACGTTTATAAATACTTTGATGCATATCAAAAAGTAAATTCATACGTAGTATGCATGAAATAATCCTGACAGTTAACGTGCTAATTAAGATCGTGCGACATGCATGCACACATGTAAGGGCATGTATAATAGTTTGTCTTTTAATATTGTATCTAAAGACTCCAACTCACGTAGAGGAAGTATTAGAAACAACATATGCAGTAGTTCGTTTCTAAAATTATTTTTCTAACTATTTTATATTATTTTTATCACATTTTACTCTTATACTCTATTATTATTTGTGCTAGTTTGCGTGATCAGGTTGCCTCTTGTATAAGAGACACAGTTCTCTTTTCTCATATCCTCACTTTTTTACGTACAAAATTTTGCTAATATGATATAACTAAAATACAGTTAAAATGAACTATTAGAGATACATAGTAGGTTCTTCAACATCCCTCTTAGAGCAACTCTAACCCAAACCCCTATATTTTTCCTCTAAATCACTCATTTAGGGGTGGTATAAAAATTAGGGATACTCTATATCAAATTTGTCTCCAACCCACACTCCTATTACTCACTCTATTATTTATCTAAACATTATTATTACTTTGCACCCATGAATTATTATTTTAAAATGAATAAAAAGTGCCAGAAAATAAATATATTTTTGATTTTATCAAACGATTTTTGATTTATATTAGAAGCCCCTAGATGTAGGGTGAGAGAGTACCTCTTTAAAATAGGAGTTTATAATAAGGGTTGGGTTGGAGCTTATATTTTTTTAAGTTTCCTTATAATTTAGGATAGAGGGAGGTTTAGGGGTGGGTTGAGGTTGCTCTTGCACTCACATGCACGACGAGACGCGCATGAATTAATGCATGCTCGCGTGAAATGAATCGGGAAATATAGAGAACTAAGCTTAACCGCACCTGGGGTGGTCGCTGTTCTTGACGGCCTTCTGCCCGTACTTCCTCCACCGGTAGCCGTCGTCCAGGATATCGTTCACGCTCCTCGTCTGGAACGCGAACCGCGGGCTGCTCGCCTTCTTCGTCTTCCCCGACCTCCCCGCGCCGCCCTTCGCCTTCTCCTTGCTACTAACACCGCTGCCCCCCGCCTCGCCGTCGTTCTCCCCGCTGAACCGATCCACCTGATGCGGCACGGCGGCCTCCTCCAGCAGCTGCTCCGCCGGTCCCACCTGTTGCAGGCCCGTCTGGAACAGCGACGACCAGTCCACCATCGCCGGCAGCATCAGCGGCACCGTATCCGCAAGCTGAGCAGGGTCCAGAGGAGGATTACACGGCTGCGGTGGCTGGAGTACTGCTGCGAGGGGGGTGTGCTGATCTCCTGACGAGGCCGGCGGCGGCGCAAGTGGCGGCGACGGCGATGAGAAGTAGGGGAACTGAGGGAGCCCGTGCGCTTCGGCGTCGTCTCCTTGGACGTTATCCATTTCAGTGCTGCGCACGCGTTCCTAGGGGACGGATCGATGTGCCACATACGTGTGGCCCTGAGACTTGTACCGCAGATTTATAGCTTCTTGAGGTGTTGGGGTCGCTAGCTAGTGTGTGTGTGACACAGAAGACACTCGAAGCTGAGACGGAGTCGTGCAAACGTGCACGCGCAATGCCAGGTTGCGCGCAGAGAGAGAGAAAGAAACAGAGAGAGAGAGCAACCACATCTCAACTACCTAAATTCGTTCAACTGCCCCGTCCGTCCCCGGCATGATCGAGCCCCAAAATTTTTACCTTTGACGATGCGTGGAAGCTTGACGAATACTGTACTACCCTGTAAAGGAAGTAGCGCCTCGATCGTTTCACAAAGCGAAGTCTCCCCTAAGACGAACTATATAGTACGTAAAGTTAAATGGAAAAGGTCCTGATGCTATTTTCTCTGTAGCTTTACTTTCGATGCAGCAGGCAAATTGATGGTACGTTTCTTTCTAGATTCTTTCTCACCTTTGGTGACCGAGTACTGCACGATCGAACGTGCACGTATGCAAGCTAGGGATGGAAGCATCCAATGGTAGTTTGTGTTTGGTGAGTGCGCATACACGCCCATGATGGAAACCACTAAATTAATATAGTCATGCATGTAGGCAGTGATCATTAGGCATAGCATACGTACAAAACCTTCTGGTGATGTCATACAATTAACTCATATATATCTTTGCTATGAACTATACATACGGCTCTCTGCAGGTGGCTAGCATTATCATTAGCCGGAGATAACGACTGATCATATATATAAACAACATAACTTGTTGGATACTATTCTTGACTATGTAGATTACAGCCGATTACATAGCGGCAGAGATTAATTACGTGTATCCACTCGCCAGTAATGCACGAGCGATTTGCGTTACACGACATCTCGGGCAGGTATGAAATGCATAATATATAAGCCTTTTCTGTACTTCCGGAGTATATACTCCTACATCTAATATACCACTTAAATGAAAGCTTTATACTCTTTATCACTTTTGGTATACTTTAATAATAATTTTAAGATACTCCAATATGACATGGTTGAAAAATTTTCATCAGAGCTCTTTATTTATTTATTTTGCTACATACCCTTTTCCATATGTAAAAGGAATATATAAACAAATTATGATATAAATGGTGGACTTTAACGAAATTTGTCGTGAAACTCACTTTGGAGTATCTTATAATCAGTATTAGAGTATACTCAAAAAAATAAAGAGGTATAACAACATCATTTAAACGGTATATTAGAGGTGGGAGTATGTACACCCAGGAGTATAGAATCATTTTCCTATATATATCCATGATTGCGCGCATTCATATGTTTTTTCACCATAATTACATGCATTAAGTTGTGGATTAGTGTTGACGCTGAAAAATGTGACGACGATTAATTGACTCAAACACACGAAAACATCGTGTTTAAGTTGGTTTGTGGCGTGCCAGCCAATTTGATCCTGCAATTGGCAAGATAGATAGAAAATTACGTTTAAAGCCGATGTAATGTGATAAATGGCAAAGACCTGAACAACTACGCAAAGCCGATTAAATCAAATGTAACGATAAATCTAAACCACCCATTATGGCTAATTAGATGTTTGATAAAGATAGACTTTCCCGAAAAAGGCGATATACAACAAGATCAGAGAAAATCAAACATGTCTACTCGATGAAAACCAACAATTGGTGATGTGCAACTTTATTGATTAAAATTGGATTACAAGAGAGATCCTTAATTACAAAACTACTCTTAGTTGATAGGAAAGTAAATAAAAAATAAATACGAGTTGTTTGATCGATTGTGTTGTTGTTTTGACGGCTCTCGATCCCCTTTTATAGTGTATTGGCCGATCGTATCCTTTTCTAATATGTTATCAATCATGAATGTATCGGCATTTGTAAAGATTAAAATTCTATCTTTGAATCAATATCAGCTATAATCGTAACTTTAAAATAACTTTCCCTTTTAAACTGATATTGGCCAGAAATACCCATCTCATCCTTCGGTCTGACAAATAACCATGCCTTGCCAAATTTGGGTGCAAACATATGCCTCCATTTTTGGGAGATAACAGATTATCTTCCAAAAATTTTCTTCATCGGCTTCAAACATCATTGAGTCATTCAAGTCAGGGAGCTCTCGACCTTTTTTCTGCTGAGGCATCATCGTCAAAGAGCTCTCGACTTTCGAGATAGGCTTGGAATGGAGTCATCCAAGTCGACTCGCGTTCGAGTAGTGCAGCTTCCATGTCTATGGGTTCTTCCTCGCTGACTCGACCAGGCTGCTGGTCGAGTTGGGCAACATCTGCCTCTCGACCGGGTGAGACAAATGGTTTGAGGAGTTTCTCGACTGTCGACGTTTGTTATCGGTAATAATAAAAATGGGGCTAGGCGTTGGACCTAAACTTGATGGTAGCATAAGACGCTGAAATTATACAGGTTCAGACTCTCGTGGAGGAGATAATACCTAGTCTTGTGCTCTGGGATTATATGTGTCTAGCTTATTGCTGATAATCTGATGCTGATGTTACCCTACCCCTCCCCCTTTATATAGTAGAGGGGTGCGGTTACAAAGAAAAGTCCTGATCGGTTACAAGATGGAGATTCTATCTCTATCCTTATCCGCTGAATATGAATTACAATCGTATCCTACCTAATCAAGGTCGGTTGCTATCTTTAAGGTTTCGTGTTGCGCACGTTGGAAGTGGCCCAGATGGTATCTGTCTTTATGTAGTCGGCTCGGCCCATCCCCTTCTAAGCGGGCCTCACGGGCCTGCCTTGCGGATACCTGCGTATAACTGAACAAATATTTCAAATCTCACTTACTATATTTTTGTGTTTCCCTCATGGCGCTAACAAAATATGGACTATCTGCTTTCTATCACACGTACCAGCAGTGTGAAAAATTTGGCCCACGCCAAGCCAATGGTCTGCTTCGCAGTCTTCTCCTTTTATGTTCATTGATGGGTGTCAATCCTGATGCGCACGGGGGTCGGCCCGATCTTCTGATGAGAACGATACGTCGATTTGGTGTAGTGACGATGCTACCAATCCACGGGATCAGCTACCGAACAATCGCAAAGTCACCACATGAGGCTATCAACCAAATCAAGACCCGATCGATCCTTGTACCTACTGCAACCGAGAACATGCAAGAACAAGGTGAAAGCAATTTCAATCAAATAATCTCAAGGAAACAAGGGTGAGATTATGTTTCTCGTCACGGGTGGTCTAGTCAACACACGCGAACACGAGGAGGGACACACAAGCTGGGGTCTACCACACGCAACAAAACCTAAGTGTAGAAGAATGGTAGCGGCCATATATATAGCGGTGGCTAGGAGGTGTAGGGAGGCCAAAACAGCGGCGGCCACCAAAACTCTAAGATACATGGGCCATAGGCCCAAAAGTGAGGTGACACAGCACCCTGAATTTTTGGTCCGTGATATTGTTTTGCATTTGTCCATCAATCTGGAGCGAATTTGGAAGTAGGACTGGATCCATTGAAAATCTTATCTCCTAAGCTTTCAAACGGGTGGTCGCATGCTGAAATCGAAGTCCGGGAGCCCGAGTTACGTCCGTTTGAAGTTAGCATGATGCTGGATGGCCGAACCGGGCTTTTTAGCATCTTGGGCTTCCACATAGGCCTTTCTTGGCGCGTGGGCTGTCCTCGGAGTGTGTGCTTGAGGCCCTTGTCCGTTGATATAGTTTTGAATGGCTGAGCTTCTAGATGAAGGCCTCTCGGTGATAAAGATGCCGCAGTGTCGATCGTATGTGATGAAGATGGAGTGGCGTCGGTAGTCATTGAGCGGCCGGAGAGGAAGAAGGGGCAGCAGTCACACTAGTCGTATCCATGCTGGTGATGTCCTCATCATCCTCCCCTTCTTGAATTGGAGTCGTCCTCGACTTCTTCTCATGATCCTGCAAAAGGTTAGTAGTAACAGGAGGTAAAGAAACAGTTGTCTGCAAAGCAATATCCTGTGAGAAATTAGTCTTATCTAAAAGAAATACTTTGTTTAACAATGGTTCATATTGTTGTACATCACTAACAAGTTTGTCATCCTATTGTTCTTTACCATTAGTTCTTTTTGCATTAATTTTGACCAACTAAGTAGGAATCATTGGATTCAAAATCATTTTCTTTCCATTAAACAAGAAAGTATATTGATTGGTTATACCATAGTGAATAGCATCAACATTATATAACTAAGGTCTACCTAATAAGAGTGAACATGATTCCATAGATATGACATTACAATAAATTAATATGATCATGGTATGAACCAATGGAGACATGAACTCGCACAGTTTGTGTTTCCTAAACCTTACCACTTGAGTTGAACTATTCCATTGAGTAAGGTCGCCGAAGTAGAGTCGTGGTCAAGCCAAGCTTCTCGACCATGTGTAGACTTGCGAGATTGCTACAGTTTCCTCTATCAATGATGACGTGTAACCCGCGTTCTTGCACAACAAACTTAGTTTGGAATAAGTTGTTGCGTTGAGTTTCATTGGCATGCTCCAGTGGTGCATTAAGTAGGTGATGAGACATGAGGCTCATATAGTTGTCCGTCATTGCAGCACTTAGGGGCACACCATCGTGGTCATTCTTGCCATCCTTCTTCTTAGATTGTGTAAACTTGACTTCTTTCTTCAGTGGTTCGTTCTTATTCTTGGTCGAAGGGATAGTCCCATGTCAACTTTTTCACTTTTTAATTCTCCATTTCGCCATTTCTCCATGGACTCACTGTGCTTTTTTTTCAATTTCTTCTCTTTTCTCAAACTCATGATTAAGTTTCCTCATATATTTCTTTGTTCCTGGTGGAATGCTTGGATCATCCTCGAAGTATAGGTCATCGTTCTTTCGTGGACCTGCCATTATTAGTGGTAGACAAGAAAAATACACATAAAAATGTATATTCCTGTCTACTAATATGTGTTGGAAATAGGCAAGTCTCTCACACTCAAGCTCTCACCGAGCTCTTACAAGTTCTTACCCTGCAGCTGGTCAAGGTGCAACCGATGACTGGTGGTAACCTGCACTCAGAAGGTGACAAAGCGATTGCAAGTCTTGTCCTCAGAGGTTAGTAGTGGGTGGAGCTTGGACAGGTATTTTTTGTAGCAAAGAAAAACTAGAACCACATTAGTCAAAACAAGTTGAAAAAACATTCAACGGCGATACTGTGTTGGTCGTAGGCTAGACCGTACTAGAGACGTGAGCCTAGACACCAATGAAGTCACAGAAATAACAACCAGAATGACCTCAGCACACAAGCAAATAGCTAGGGCTCTTTTTTCCACCTTTTTAGCGCGGCTCTTTTATATGCACTTGTCTTTTCTTATTTTTTTTCTTCCTTTTATATCAAAAGTGGCACATATGATGAATTACAACTCGAAATTTTTCTGGCTACAAAACAAATTTACTATGCAGAAATTTCAAACGCTGTTTTCGCCTTTTTATCGGCTTCCAATGCAAAAACGTATAACTGCAAAGTTGTAGATCTTTTCGAGTTGATCAATTTGCATATATGGAATGTATATTTTGGATAAGGGAAGCCAGAGATATTGACCCCGAAATACAGACTACTCAGAAAATCAAGGATGAAAACAGATTCCAATTAGACGGGATTTTGGGCAAGAAGACGGTGTTTTTGGAAAGTATCACAATGGATAAAGTTATAGATAATTTCTCAAGCTTTCAAGAAAGTACAAGAATAGCAAAATCCGAGTTCGTATGAGGGATTTATGAGCAAAATACCAAACTAGATAGAGGAGGATCTAAATTGGACACGACGACGCGATGGAGTTCAACTTGGTGACAAGAACATGACAAGAACTCGAAACTCTAAAGATCAAAACGCTAAGACCAGCAATGACATGACGATGCAATGCAAATTCAACAAGAATTAAACTAGGTAGTAATAATAAAGGCCAAAAGGGGCTCGGATTAGATCGAACACACGATGAATAGATTTTTTTGGCTATTTTTCTGGACTCTAAGACGAACAAGATGAACTAACAAAGATAAGGGTGTTCTCACCAGACAACCATCGCTCTGATACCACTTGATGCGCACAGGGGTCGATCCGATCTTCTGATGAGAACAATACGTCTATTTGGTGTAGTGATGATGCTACCAATCCACGGGATCAGCTACCGAACAATCGCAAAGTCACCACATGAGGCGATCAACTGAATCAAGACCCGATCGATCCTTGTACCTGCTGCAACCAAGAACAAGTAAGAACAAGGTGAAAACAATTTCAATCAAATAATCTCAAGGAAACAAAGGTGAGGTTCTGTTTCTCGTCACGGGTGATCTAGTCGACACACGTGAATACAAGGAGGAACGCACAAGGGGTCTACCACACGCAACAAAACCTAAGCGTAGAAGAACGGTGGCGGCGATATATATAGCGGCGGCTAGGAGGTGTAGGGCAGCCAAAACGATGGCCACCAAAACCCTAAGATACATGGGCCATAAGCCCAAAAGTGAGTGTGCTAAATTTCTGGCCCGTGATATTGTTTTGTATTTTCCCATCGATCTGGAGGAAATTTGGAAGTGGGGCTAGATCCATTGAAAATATTATCTCCTAAGCTTTCAAACGGGTGGTCACACACTGAAATCGGAGTCCGGGAGCCTGAGTTACGCCATTTGAAGTTGGCATGCTGCTGGATGGCCGAACTGGGCTTTTTAGCATCTTGGGCTTCCACATAGGGCTTTCTTGGAGCGTGGGCTGTCTTTAGGGTGTGTGCTTGAGGCCCTTGTCCGTTGATGTGGTTTTGAATGGCTGAGCTTCTGGATGAAGGCCTCTCGGTGATAAAGATGCTGCAGTGTCGATCGTATGTGACGAAGATGGAGCGGTGGCGGTAGTCGTTGGAGCGGCCGGAGAGGAAGGAGGGGCAGCAGCCACACTGGTCGTATCCATGCTGGTGATGTCCTCATCAAATCCTTAGTTGCGGGGCCATGGGCCGTACTAACTTTGTAATCCCCCATCGTTAGTAGTCTTTCTCGTTGCGAGAAAGTCTAAAATATTTTCGACAACAGACCGCTACGATCTCCTGAAGCCCCCTTGGAGGAGCCATTGCCACCACCGTGCTCATACCTATCACCTGCCTAGCTCCTAAATTCTACCTTCGCTTTGAAGGCAACCATGGCATGCTCAAGTTGATCCTCCTCACCAGCATCACCCGTGTATTCTGAGTATACACTTCGCCTCGGCGGAGAATCTCCAGCTACTCCTTTTCTTAGTCTCTCCACCCTCTTGTCCTTCTTATCTCTCGTCCTGTCTAGCTCATGCTGAAAATACTAGCAAACATCCGCAGAATTTTACAATAGACAACACTCGTACCGCATCCTACCAAGTGCTGCTTCAGTCAAGTTGTACCACCTCCTTCTTCTTGAGACAGTGCTTACATCAAAATCTAGCACGCAACTTCTCATCGTACTTCCAAACTACATCGACATAGTCTGCCATCTACTAATAGAACACATTAAAAGTAAGCATACATATAAATATCGCTACTAAATATAATTAATTCAACACATGTTGCTACAAAATATTGCTACTTGGCATAATTGAAATTTTTTGCAACTAGATATATCTCAACAAATATTACTACTTGAACAAATATTGGTACTAAATATAATTGAACAAATGTTGATACAAAAATATGTTCAAGTAAATATCACTACTTGACATACTTGAACAAAAACTAGTACAATCAAATTCGTGAACAAATAAATAGAGAGCATTTCATCTTGAACATAGTGAGCATTTCATCACGAAGTAAAAATTTGTACTAAACATGCTCACTGTTTATTCTCTCTAGTCTCTACCACTATTTCTCCGAATAAATATTGCTTCAATTCATGTCGATGCATGTTCATGATGAAATGAACAGAGTGACCATTTTTTTAAGGACCATGTCCATGCTTGCATGTAATAGTAAAGGAAGTGTAGAATTGTTAAATGAGCTCAAATTGGATGGAATATTTACCTCTTTTCTAGCCTTCACCTTAGCCAAACAGTTTTCCAACAAAACCAGGAGAAATTTGTTCAAAACCGAGAGAAAACCAATGCAAAACCGCAAAATTCATTGTGACTTGCGAAATTTGATAGGCCTTCGTAAGATCGCTAAAACCGAGCAGTTTTTGACCATTATTGAACGAAAATCGAAGCTGACTCGATGGTTTCACAGCGTACAGCAGCCGGATCTAGCCGGTGGCGACACAATTAGCAAGAGGAGTGAATAGGGAAACTGTGTGCATGTTTGGCTTTCTACTTCGAGCAGCTTCAGCTCATAAGCCGGCTTTTCCTTTTTTATTATTTTTCTATTTTCTAGATTTAAATGGTTCAAAAATATCTTCAAACTTTATTTTTTCTAAATTTTACACTAGAGGTTATAAAACAATTAATGTGAATTTTAGAAATATTTTAATTTTTTTAAAAATTTTGAATTTGACTTTTAGGACGAAAACCGCAGCGGTTTTCAAGCGAAGAATCGTGTTTTCGCAACCCTGCTCACGCATCGATGGAGGATTAGAGCAACTGGTTTCACAAATCCATCGGCATATCACCGATTTTGTTTAATATTGTTGCAGATATGTTGGCAGTTTTGATTAGACGAGCTAAGGTACAGAGGCAAATCAGTGGAGTAGTGCCACACTTAGTTGATGGAGGTTTATCTATTCTTCAATATGCAGATGACACAATTTTATTTATGGATCATGATCTGGATAAAGCTCGTAACATAAAGCTATTGCTTTGTGCATTTGAGCAAATTTCGGGGCTCAAAATTAACTTCCATAAAAGCGAGTTACTCTATTTCGGGGAGGCTCAAGCTTCACTAGATCAGTATATGGAGTTGTTTGGATGTAAACAAGGGGATCTCCCTTTGAAGTACTTAGGAATTCCTATTCATTTTTAAAAATTGAGAAATTCAGAGTCTGGAAAAGGGTAGAAGAGCGATTTAAAAGCGACTTCGGCGAGTTGGAAGGAAAACCTTTCAATTGGAGGAAGACTAACTCTTATAAATTCATGTATATGATGTCCTTTTTGAGATTCCTAAAGGTGTTCTTAATAAACTTGATTATTTCGGTCTCGTTTTTTACGGCAAGGTGATGAGGTCAAACGAAAATATCATCTTGCAAAATGGAACATATTATGCCAATCCAAAGATCAAGGGGGTATTGGAATTCATGATCTAAATGTTAAGAATATTGCACTTTTGAGTAAATGGTTATTTAAACTTTTAACATCGGATGGAACTTGGCAGCAGCTTCTTAGAAATAAGTACCTTGGTTCTCGTCCATTAGTGCAAGTTGAATGGAAACCAGGTGACTCACATTTCTGGTCCAGCTTGATGAAGGTAAAATGAGATTTCCTTCGCTTTGGTTCTTTCACAATAAATAATGGATCTCAGGTGCGATTCTGGGAAGACATTTGGCTTGGCTGTAGTGCTTTAAAAGATCAATATCCTGGATTATATAGTATCATAAGGAAGAAATTCATAACTATTGATGAAGTCCTTATGACCTCTCCGCCAACTATTAATGAGGAGATTGTAGATTTTTTTGGGCAATTGTGGGTTGTTCCTGGTACTCCTCTGGTTTCTAGGGTTCCAGCCGCCATGCTTATCTGGATCATAGAACCGCTCTCTTGAGTAAATTCTGATTTCGATTGCTTCCCGCCCTTTGGATTTCATTCGTTCTTTGAATCTGCAAGTGAGTTTTCGCAGGATTTTTGCAGACACGGGAAGGGGAATCCGACCTTCGCATCGGTGGTGAAGATGTCTAATCCTGGTTGGAACCAGTGGGGACGTGGTGGCGAAAGGGGAGGCTTCGGCCGTGGATGGTGTCCTCCTCCGCCGTTCGGGGGTACAAGGGGGCATCCGGGGCGATTTCAGCGGAATCATCAAGGGTTTCCTGCTGGGTCGGCTCCACATCGCCCTCATCTGAATCAACCGAATCAGCATCTGCAAGGCCATGTTTCTCCAGGTACTCATGTTCATAACACTCAAACTGCTGTGAATCAAAGTGGTCAGAGTTCTAATCCTCCGATAGAGTCAGATGGAGTTGGGAGTCAATATGCTAAGTCTATTTGTTATAACTGTGGGGAACCGGGGCACTTGGTTAGTAATTGCAAGCATCCAAAGTTGTGTTTTATTTGTGAGGATTCTGGGCATCACGTTGATCTCTGTCCTGTTGGGAGGCAACCTCATCAGTCGGCTAGATACTTGGGTAGTGCTGCAAATGGGTTGGGATTTTTTCACCTTGAGGTTCCGGAATCAAGTCGGAGTTCCACTTTTAGGTTCAGTAATTGTGGGATAATCACTATTGATCGAGAGAGATATCTTTGGCGAGTTGGAGCAAAATTTAGTGATATATTTGATGCTCGATGGCAGTGACGGAGTTAGGCAAGCTGGAAGATTTCAGATTTCTAGTTAGATTCCCACCCCATAAGAAAGTTTACGATCTCGCTTTATTACCTAGCTTCAATCTCAACAAATCTGGTGTAACAGTATATATTGAAGCTTGGAAGGGTGAGTAGATACTTTTGATGAGGTTCGAAGTTTGGGTTCAAGTCGGGTATCCCCAAAATGGTGTACACGGAAAGTTTTGTTGAGATAGCGTCTTGCTTTGGAATTTTGATAAATGTGGGTAGACGGGTATGTTCAAAAGTTTTACGAGGTTGTCGCTTCAGATTGTTTGGGGACCCGCTAAAATTCCTCACCGAGAATTATGGGGCGGAGAAAATTTTGTTTATGCTTAACCTTCTAGTCGGCGAAAGAAAGGCTTCGATACTAATGAGGAACATGATTTGGATCTTTGATAATGATGATATCAATGATGATGTGGATGACCTGGGTGAAGAAGAGAAAGAAGCTAAGGATAAAGGTGCTAATATGGATCTTGAACAAGGGGTTTCTCTGGTCATGCTATTTGGGTCCTCCTCCAAACACAGGAGTAATTCGATAATAGGAACTCCAATGTGTCTCAAAACAAGTCCGAGAAGGAACTAGTTCGGTGTTGGGCAAATGTCTTGGCTTCAAGCTGTTTGAGGACAATGCTAAGGGAGCAATTCGGGATGCATGTGTGGATAATGAGAGGTGTTTTCATTGCTTAGAGACTTGGAGATGCTTGACTCGATGAAGATATTGAGTCTTTTAATGAAAAGTGTGATGACCTTCGGTTTCGGGTGATGGTGCGAGACAAAGAGTGTGTTGAAATGATTCCTAAAGAGCTTTTGGATACAATCCCGGACATTCAAGATTGTCGAGGTACAGATGTTGACAAAGAATGTTGTCTTGTAGATGAGGTAATGGTGAACAAGTGGAGAAAGAAAGCGAATCGATTGAGCAGAGTAGTCAACAAAAGGCGAAAAAAATGGGGGCGGTTCCAAGCAAGAGAAGAAGCAAGAGGTTGGAAGATCAAAACAAAGATCGTTCTTCAAAAAGCTCAAGAGCTACTTCGACAAAAGAATCTGGAAGGATGTCCCAAACCTAGAGGTAATCTTGGTAAGAGTTCTTTTGATTGCTTCTGATTCAAGAATTGAATTCTATTTCTAGTAAAGTAGACATTGTGATGGGAGTTTGAACAAGAAGTAGTTGATAATATTAATGTTTGCAAAGAAATTGATGCTTTGAGGATTGATAATTGAAAAAAGCGGTCTCTGTGGGAGACAAGTATGATTGTGTTGTGGATGTTTCTTCTTCTAAAAATAATTTTAAGAAGTGTCTTGTGGGTCTTGGTTGTCTAAATGGTAAAGGCTGGTATAGTTGCAAGTGGAGTTTTAAACAAGCAGATCTCTGCTGGAGATATTTGCATTGGTGTGAATGACATTACGAATTGTAGTGATGAGAGTATTACGTTAAATGCCCAAGTGTTCTAACACACCTCCGAATCTTACGAGGAGGATTTTGGAGGATGTTACGATTTAAATAGTTGGATAACGGTTAGTAGATGTAAGCAGGGGCAAGCACCCTATGAGATACAAAAGGAAAATGAGAGGCATATTCGGAATGTTAGAGGCTTGGGTCGCAGGGAAGACTCAAAACTTGCGAGACCTAATTAAAAACCACAATGTGGATTTTGTTGGTTTTCAAGAAACCAAAGAGATAATTTTAGTGTTAATTTTCTTAATAGTATCGGTGGATCTAAAAACTTGAATGGCATTGGCTTCGGCCAAATCACTGCGGTGGTATTTTGGTTGGTGTTAACTCGATATTTTGGAAATTATTCAGGTTGTTATGAAAAATTTCTTGATTCAATGCTTCATTAAAAATAAGAGATGGGTTTATATGGAGACTAGTTCTTTGTTTATGGTTCTCCATATGAGGAAGGAAAGCTAGATTTTATTTCGAACTTCATGAAATCTTTGTTGCGGATGATCATACCCGATCTTGTTAGGAGGGATTTTAATTTAATCGGATACGGTGATAAAAAGTAATGGTAGGGTTGATCATAAATGGTGCGACAAATTCAACGAGTGGGTCGACATGTGGGGTCTTATTGAGTTACATTTAACGGGAAGACATTTTCCTTGGGCTAATAATCAAGATAATCTAATTATGTCGGTGATCGATAGGGTTTTTTGCAGTACTTCTTTTGAGGAGAAATTTCCTTTAGCTACGGTATCTTCCCTTGCTAGAGTTGGCGGTGATCATGTTCCCATTTTGTGGGAGTCCGGTGAGAATAATAATCATTTTAATTTCAGGTACAAGTTTGAGAAGTGGTGGCGCATGAAGACTTTTTGAAATTGCTCGTGGAGCTTGGAACATTCCTTGTAAAAAGAATGCTATTGATAATCGGCGGTGCAAAGTTAGGAATTTTAGGAAGATTACTAAAGGTTGGAGTTTAAATGTTGGTGCTGAAATTAAAAGGAAGAAAAGCTATGTTTGCTTCATGAATTTGATCTTTGTTGATGTGTTTTTCTGAAACTAGGCCTCTTACTGTGATGAGAAGGATAGGATGTATGTTATTAAGTCTGAATTGGAAAAAATTTGGGTCATGGAGGAAACCAAAGCGAGATAACGGGCTAGAGAAAAGAATATTAAGGAGGGTGATAGGAATACTAGGTATTTCCATGCCGTTGCTAGTCAAAGGAGACGGAAAAAATTAATCAATGTTTTAGATGGGCCAAATGGGCCAGTGTATGATACCAAAGATATGTTGAATATAGCCTGTGACTACTATAAGTCCTTATTTGGTTTTGAACCTAAACCTAATATCAATTTAGGGGACTCCTTTTTCGGTGTTGATGAGATGATTTCGGTTGAGGAGAATCAGACTCTGGAGGCTCCTTTTACTGAGAATGAAGTCAGAAAAGCTGTGTTTGATTCTTATTCTTATTCTGATGGGGCTCCTGGCCCTGATGGTCTTCCTTTTATTTTTTATCAAAAATTTTGGGATATTATTAAGGATGACCTTATGGCTTTGTTTAGGAGTTTGGAGAACTGTGAGTTGGACTTATTTAGGCTTAACTTTGCAATGATTTCTCTGATCCCTAAAGAGAATAATGCGCAGAACATTAAGCAATTCAGACCCATTAGTCTATTGAATTGTAGCTACAAAATTATTACTAAGGTGCTAACCAGTAGGATGGGTCCTATTTGTAACATAATTATTTTACATAATCAAACTGCGTTTATCAAAAATAGATATATTCTCGAAAGTGTTGTCACTGCCCATGAGGTTATCCATAAAATTCATCATGATAAAGATGAAGGTTTTGTTCTCAAGTTAGATTATGAGAAAGCGTATGATATGGTTAATTGGAGTTTTTTGTTAGATATTTTGGCTAAAAGGGGGTTTGGAGGTAAATGGTAGACCTGGATCTATACTATCTTGAATAAAGGCTCTGTGGGAGTCAAAATCAACAATGTCGAGAGTAATTTCTTCTCCCGGCAAAAGGTGCGTGGCGGCGACCCTCTTTCTCCAATTGCATTCAATCTAGTTCTTGATGTTTTTGCTAGAATTTTACACAAAGTCGCTAATCAAGGTTTAATTAGAGGGTCGTGCGAAGATTTTTGTTCGGAGGATTCTTAGCTTACAATATCTTGATGATACTATTACATTTTTGAAGAACAATGATAAGTTGGCCATTCACCTCAAATGGCTTCTTATTTGTTTTGAACAGATGTCTGGGATGAGAATTAATTTTCACAAAAGTGAGTTGGTCCCTATTGGGTGTGATAGTACTGTTTCTAAAAAGTTTGCTGATTTATTTTGTTGTAAGGTTGGTACTTTTCCAATTAAATACCTGGGTATCCCTCTTCATTATGATAAGATTAAGAGGAATGATTTTCAACCTCTCATTGATAAAATTCTGAAACGAGTTGCTGGTTGGAGAGGGAGGTTATTATCTTATAGTGGTCGGTTGATTCTTATTAAATCTTGTTTGGCCAGCATTCCTCTTTATTTGCTGTCTTTTTTTAAGTTTCCTAAATGGGCGTTAAAACTGATAAATTCTCATATGGCTAATTGTCTTTGGGATGATTATGAAGGGCATAATAAATTGCATCTGGCTAATTGGCATCTAGTCTGTATGGAAAAGGAATTTGGTGGTCTTGGTTTGCCTAACATTCGGGACCTTAATATTTGTTTATTAGCCTCCTGGATCAAAAGGTTCTATGATAATGAGAGTAAGGTGTGGAAGAACTTGATTAATTTTAAATACAATATTGAGAGCCCTAATATTTTTATACGGTAATGTTCATGCTCATGCTTCTACTTTTTGGAAAGGGATTATGCAGGCTATGCAAGCCACTAGGTTTGGATACAAATGGTATGTTGGAAATGGTAATAAGGTTAGGTTTTGGGAAGACATCGGTTTGGGAATTCTTGTGCGGCTATTCAATTCTCGGATCTTTACATGTTAGTTAATGAAAAAGGCTTTACAATTCTTTGAGATTTGGGATGGTTACAATGTTAAATGTACTTTCGGGAGGGCGTTCTCGATAATATGATGATTAGGTGGTTTGAATTAGTAGAAGTGGTTAACACCTTAAAGTTATCAAATGAGGATGATGCTTTAGTTTGGCGATAACTTGATAATGGTGTTTACTCTGTGAAATCCCTTTATGCTATCATGAATTTTAGAGGGTGTTACGGTTTATATTCTGTGATGCGGTGTTTAATTGTTCCTCCTAAAATCCATTTTTCCTTTGGCTTATCGCTCATAACAAATTAATGACTAAGGATAATCTTTTAAAAAGAGGTATGGATAAAGGAATTAGTTGTTGTTTTTGTGATGAACCTGAAAGTGTAGTTCATATTTTGTTTGATTGTATTGTTGCTAAGAATATGTGGGTTTTGGTTAGTGATTTTTTTGATTTGAATATTGGTTACAACTTTGAATCCGTGGCTCGCTACGGTTAAGTAATAAGAAAAATCACGGTGTTGAATACCATTTGTGTGGTGTTCTTTGGTGTTTATGGAATATTAGAAATGATTTAATCTTTCGTTTTCGGTGTTGGATAAGTGTAAAGGCATCTTGGAAAAAGATACTAATGTCTTTGAAAGATTGGAAGCCAATTTACAAGGAAGAGATGATGCTCAAAGTTGGATCAATTACGCACAATGTTGGAGAAGAAGCTGCGATCGCCGCCTGCTGGGTCTGGCCCATCGGCTTTAAAGACACAAGAGTAATGGTTGATCTTGCGGTGGAAGGAAATATTTCTCCCATAAGGAACCGTTCGAGTTTATTAGCGATCTTTTAGAAAAAAAGTTCGATGATGGTGCACGGGTCTGATTTTTTTCAATTACGGAATCGGCGGTGATAGTGCTCAAAAAGTTGAGGAAGGTCGATCTTGTGGTGGTTTTAGTTCTTTTGTGGTGGGGCTTGTTCTTTGTGAGCACGATTGTTGGGGTTAGTTGAATGATATTATGTAGTGCGGCTTGGTACTTGTTGTGATGGTAGAAGCTAGTCGTGAGTTAGTGGTGTTTGTAGTATTTTGTGGTCCCATCGGTGCGGTGATGTGGTTATGGTTGGGGTTTTTGTATGAGCTAAAGCTGAACTCTACTTGGTTTCATTTAATGGAACCGGGGCATCTGTGATGTCCTGTTGATCTAAAAAAACCTCTCCGCCAACTATAATCTGAAGATGGTCATTGATTGGATCTAAGTTGGTGGCGTGGAATGATTTGCCTTTACGTATTACCAATTTACATCTGACATAGGGCGATGATGAATTCCGCTGGAATTTGTGTCAATCTGGAGAATTCTCAGTGAAGTCGTATTACTTGGCGTTGATTAAAAGAGATGTTCCTAATTTAAATATACGATTATGGAAGTTAAAAGCCCCACTTAAAATTAAAGTGTTTCTGTGGTACCTTCGAAGAGGAGTTCTGTTGACCAAGGATAATTTGGCAAAACGTAATTGGCAGGGTAGTAAAACATGTTGCTTTTGTCGCGAAATGGAGACAATTAGGCATTTGTTCTTTCACTGTCGTTTTGCTCGTATGGTTTGGGGTTTTTTGTATCTAGCCTTTGGCATTCATAGACCTTTTAGTGTTGCTCAGATGTTTGGGTGTTGGCTTGGTCGTTTTGCGAAGGATATTAAAAATATTGTGTTGTTAGGGGCAGCAACCGTTTGTTGGTCTCTTTGGCTAACCAGGAATGACATCGTATTTGAAAGAAAATCAATTTCATCCCCTTTGCAGGTTATTTTTGTTATCTCCCATTGGTTGCGTACATGGGCTGTGCTGTAGAAGCCGGAATTGCAAACTTTTATAGTGGAGGCTACGCATCGGTTGGTACAGGTGGCCAAGGCTTTCTTTGTCCAGGCTCATGGGTGGTAGTCTAGTTTGCGGATTGCTAGTATCTAGAGTGTTTGTGTTAGTTTTTGTTTTTGGGTTGTGTGCTTCTTGTTAAGCAGAGGTCGGGAGTTAGTACCAAGGACTTGTATCTTCTCGATGTAATGTTCTTGATATTAATAAAAGCTTCCTTTATCCAAAAAAAACAAGCCGATAGGAAAGGATTGAGAGGCTTATGCCTAATTGGGCTGCCAGCATCAGCTCCCAGAGCCAACTACCCCCACCCCCCCCAAAAAGGCACCAATCTGTTTGGGCTAGGGGTGGAAAAAAGACTCGAAACTCACGAGTTTAATGAGCACTCGAAAACTCGACTCGACTCGTCTCAAACTCGTTCCTTAACGAGTCGAGTCGAGCGAGTTTTGAACTCGTTTAGAAAATGAGTTAAACGAGCGAGCTAACGAGTCTATCGAGCGAGCTAACGAGTTAAACGAGTCAGAGAGAAAAAAATCGGTCGACTTGAAGGCAGGAAAATACAACCCTAAATCTTTAATCCCTCCATCTCTGCTCAGGCGATCGGGCTAAGCGCCCTTTGCAGCATGCGGCCTGCGCCCGGCCTTGGCCAGACTCCCGATCCCAGACTCGCGCCGCCTTGCTCCGTAGCCGCCTCCTCTCACGCCGCCCTTGCTCCGTGAGTAGCCTCCAGACTCCGCCGCCGCCCTTTCTCTAGTCCACTTCCCAGATTGCGTCGCTGCCCTCGCCCTCGATCCCGTCGCCACCGCCCTCGCCCTTGCTCCGTCGCCGCCTTCGCCGGGCTCCTCCCCTCTAGATCCGAGCCCAGATCGGACTACTCTCCTCAAAGCTCCTCCTCGTCGGCTCCTCCTTGTCGGCCTCTCTCAGGAACTCGTCCCCTCCGTGCCATCCATCAAGCGCCTCCCGTCGAGCTCCTCCCCTCTAGGATTCGTCGCTCCAGTCCACACCCACTGGCCTTCCAAGTCTCCAACACCGGCGTCCCGATCCGGCTCCCCTCTGACTTCGAGGATGGAAAATCAACCGAAGAGCATGGAGTCAAAGAACAAAGAATTGAAGCTGGGTCGATCTTGTGGCTCGGTTGCGCTTCACGCTCCACATCTTCGGCGGCAAACCTTGGAAAGCCTCAGGTCCGGTCCTTCAACCGTCCCCTACTCCCTCATCTGCGCCCACATCGGTGAGTAAGGTATTCACTCTTGGCGATATGCTTTACGAAACTATCGAGAATCTGCAATCATGAATCGTTGTTACTTTTATCTGTTTATGTGTTGTTACAGTTGTTCCATTGTCCATGGTATCGATGGTGATCACCGATCGCGATGGGTCGAATGGAACAAGTTTAACCCAGTCAGCTAGAAGCCTAGAACTAGCTCAAAGTTTTTTTCCTTGTATTTAAAGAGATGATCAATGTTTTTTTGCTTTAGATGTATACTTGCTGGAACAATATTATCAGAAAGAGATGATCAATGTCATTTTACTCCCAAATGAACCTAAAAAATCGTCTGAGTTCACTGACGATAGCAACCATAAACTGGTCCTTAGAACATTAGAACATAGCAACCATAAACTGGTCCTTAACATGCTACAGACTATCTAGTGGTAGTAGTAGATAACTAGATACTGCTTCTATGCCAATGAAGCAGTATCTACTACTACCACCACAATAGTACTAGTATGGAAGTATAACTGATTCTAGCTGAAATGATTAGGCAGGCGGCTAAAGTAGGCCGCCAAAACTATAAATCTAGAACTTTTCATCCTCTTTACAGGTTGTAGAAAGGGCCCATAGTGTCTATACTAGAACAAAAAATTGTGCAAACTTGTGAGGGATGTTCATTGCTTGCTTTGTTCGTGTGATCTTCTACCATTCATCCTCAGTCCCTCATCTGATATGTCATTTTCTCTTCTTGCTTTTTGATTAAAATATATTAATGGACAAAGCCATCAAGCATATATATATATATATATATATATATATATATATATATATATGTGGTTTATAAAATCGAATTGTTCCCTTGACACTTGTTTTTGAAAGCTCTGTACTTCTTAATCTAACACGGTGTTGTTGATCTTTCATCATTCACTCTTTTGCTGACATAAGAAATATGTATTTGCTCTTTTACTTTGTATGTGTAGGAATATGTATATGAGGAAGATGAGTATGATATGAATGATGTTATGTCTGAGAGTGAACCTTCTCATGATGAGCACTATGTGTTGTCTGATGGTAGCGAACACTCTGGCTCTCGGTCTCCCAATCAAAATAGAAGAGGCAAAAGGAAAACAAGCAACCAATTGTCTCCCAAGAGTGCGAAGAAAGTGAGAGGAAAGTGTGCAGCCTGTTGGAAGCATTTCAAGGTGGTCCAAGCTGTGTCAAAGAAGGAGCCAGGGAAGACTATTGAGAAGGCCAAGTGCAAATATTGTGGTGCTTTGTTTGCTTACACTCAAGGGGGACAGACTTCAAGTTTGAATAGGCATTTGCCAAAGTGTGCACCCTACATGAACTTGAAAGGTAGGCAGCTAGCTCAAGGTACACTCAACTATAATCCCGACACGTCAGGTTCATCTCTGACAATTGTTCCTATTGAATATGATCATGAGGAAACCCGTAGGCTCATTGCTAAGATGATAATTGTTCATGAATATCCTTTTAGGATGGTAGAGCACACATGGTTTAATGTCTTGATGAGATATATGAATGCATCATACAAGTTCATTGGTAGGAAGACCATCTGAAATGAATGCATGAAGGTTTATGAATCTGAAAAAGAACTCCTTAGGAAGAGTCTTAAGGCTATTGAGTGTATTAGTTTGACATGTGATTTATGGATATCAAACCAAAATCTTTGCTACATGGCTTTGGTGGCGCTACATAGATCTGATTGGGTTATGCAATGCCGTGTTTTGAACTTCATTGAGTTAGATCCACCACACGGGAACATCATAGCTCGAGCGGTGTTTGAATGTATAGTGAATGGAAAATAGAAGACAAGATCATAACAATCACTCTTGATAGCAGCGCATCAAATGATGTTCTTTGCTAGGACTTTGATGTCCAAGTTCATTGCTAGGAAAACAACACCTTTATTCCTAGTTACTTTCATGTTCCTTGTTGTACACATAGTCAATTTGGTAGTGAATGATGGCCTTCAACCATTGCAACCATTGATAGCGAAGCTCAGGGAAACTGTGAAATATCTTAAGAAGTCACCATCTCGTATGTACAAGTTCCTAGAAGTTTGTAAATCCATGAATCTGAAAATTGAAGCAGGGTTGTGTCTAGATGTGTCCACAAGGTGGAGTTCAACATATAAAATGTTCGATACTTGCATTCCCTATAGGGCTGCTTTCACTGAGTATGGTGATTTTGATATGAATTACAAGTGGGAGCCTTCCCATCAAGATTGGACATTTTATAGCAAAATCCAGCCAATCTTGGTTGCATTTGCTGAGGTAACTAAGGTATTATTAGGATCTGTATACCCTACTGCAAATGTTTTCTATCCTTACATAGTGAATGTTAAGATTGCATTGGTAGCTGCATGTAATTCTGGGGATGATCATATGAACAAGATGGGACAAGCCATGTTAGACAAGTTTGATAAATATTGGGAGGAAAAGAACAATGTTATGGTTATTGCTACTATTCTTGATCCTAGGTTTAAGATGAGATTTGTTAGTTACTATTTTAAAATGATGTTTAGTGAGAGTAAGGCCCTCATTGAGGAAAATGATGTGAGACTTGAGTTATATGAACTATATGGCACTTATGAGGCATAACATTGCCATAATAAGAATGTCAGTGGAAGGGCTGAGTCATCTTTAGGTTTGCAAACAAGGACCTCAGTAGCCACAGTGCCAAGTGAGTTCCAGTCCTTTCTGCGAGAGACAACTACAGAACCATCTAAGTCAGAATTGCTCATCTATTTAGATGAACCAAACCATCCTCCAGAAGACTCTAAGTTTGTATTACTTGATTGGTGGAAGTTGAATACTCATATGTTCCCTGTTGTGTCAAAGTCTCAAAGATGGCAAAAAGATTCTTGACTATACCTGCTACCAGTGTCTCATTAGAGTACACTTTCAGTACTGGTGGTAGGATTCTTAATGATTATCGTAGTGCTCGGCGTCCATCAATGGTTGAGGCGTTAGTATGTGCTTCTAGCTTCATTCGAGGATCCAAAAATCATAATCAACCTCCAATGATAATGGTATGGGTGTCCTCTTTTAGTCTTTCATATAGCTTTGTTAAATATTGTCTAACTTAAATACCATTTTCATTTTCATTAGCAGGAAGATGACAACGAAGATGGCGTTGAATTTGTACCATTTCTGATGACTTGGTGGAAGCGGCTAGTTTGCCGAGAGTGAGATGAAATCATTCTCATCAAAGTGCTTCTGCATGTTTATAAATCACATATTTGTTCATTGCATGGTTTATAAATCATATATTTGTTCATTTGCTACTATCCTTGGTCCTTTTGGCTCATGGTCTTCCTTGCTGCAGGTATCTCAGGCATTTTGTTACTGATGTGCTTATAACCAAGCAACGAGTTCTTTTTGTTGTACATACAATGCTGCAGTTCCTCCTACCCGCTGTACCATCCATGTGAAAGTAGTGCTTTATGTCTTGCCAAATGCATGAATGTATGTAGCAAAGCAGAGATGGCTTACTCGGTTATGCTCCATCTGAACTAAGATGGTGATTGGTGACCTATGAGTAGCAATCTATGGATGGCCAATGCATGGATGTAGGGTGAACAACAATGTGGTGTGTGCTTGATTTGAGTGTGTGTGAATATGTCGACTTTATGTTAGCATCTAAACATGCCATTAGTACTTGTTTGCCTGTTCGGGCCGAAGTCCATCGACACGAGTCCGACACGACCCGAACCAAGACGTGTATGTGCGCACGCGAGGCCACAGACTGCTCCTCCCACCGTAGCGCTAAGAAAAAAAAAAGTTCCAGCTCTCCTCTCGCATCGCAACTCGCACCACAGAGGCGCCGCCACCTCCTGTCGCACCATCGAGCTACGCCGACCGCTCCTCCTCCTCCTCCCCCGCTACCGCCTCTCCTCCCGCACAAGCACCGCTAACGTCTACTCCTCCGCCGGCCCCCGCGGCCCCCTGCAAAGCTCCAGTTCCTTCCCCTTCTCCGCCGCCGCATCTCCTCCCCCACGCGCGAGCCAGCGGACACTTCTCTGCCGACCGCCGCCCCTTCAAGACACCGACACCTCGCCCGCCACCGCCGTCGCCGCCAAGGACTCCACGGCTCCGCACTCACGCCTCTCGTCCCTCGGCGCTTATTCGTGTCTCGAGCTCCGTCGAGCTTTGACCGACCCGAGCTCGAGCCCAGATCCAAGCTCGAATCGCTACCTGGCTCGCTCGAGCTCGGCTCGTCGACAGGACGACAGCTATACCTCCACGGTTCGCCGTTTCTTACTCTTGACTCCATGGCGCCCTCATCGTCGCCGCCGCCGCCGGCGAGCGGCCGCCTCGTCGTATTGTACGCCTCACAGACCGGAAATGCCATGGATGCCGCCGAACGTGTCGGCCGCGAGGCCGAGCGCGGCGGTTGCCCGGCCGTCGACGTCCTCTCCATGGACAGCTTCAACCCCGTAAGCTCCGAACCCTAAAAACCCGCACCCCATGGTTCTTCCATCTGACGTTGTGATGACCACTTACTGCCTCTGCCTATTCGTGCAGAATTCCTTGCCGGAAAAGCGGTTCATGGTCTTTGTCGTGTCCACCACGGGGCAGGGCGATCCCCCGGATTCCATGAAGGTTTAGGAGATTCGGATTCACTTGATTTTGCAGGATTTTAGATTTTTTAGTGCTAATTGGGCTTCTGGTTTGGGTTTTGTGCGTGGCAGGTGTTTTGGAGATACCTCCTACGGAAGGATCTGGGTGATCGGTGGCTGGAAGGGGTCCGTTATGCCGTGTTTGGGCTTGGGGATTCAGGCTACCAGAAGTACAATGTATGTCTTTTAAGTGGGATTTTTTTAGCGTGTTATTGCGCTATGCGCTGCCTTTAATACAATTATTTGCGGCGATTTGTCGAAATGTTATGTAGGTCACTATTTTGGGGCAATTAGTTGTGGTCAGTGTTCTCCTATGCGCTAGTAGGGGGCGCGTAAGCTGTACTGTATGTTGAATGCCTGCAGCTTGTGACTGTACCATTGAAGTTCCTTTGAGTTACTATAGCAGCTTGATCAGACATCTGATTGCAAAGCTTGCTGAGAATTATGACCTATTCAAATACTTAGCTAGAAGCATCATCAAAAGAACATGTTAATATGAATATTGTCAGTTTTACACATAATCAGAAAGAAACATTTTTCTGTATGTTCTAAACATGCATTTTTCTGCATGCTTAACCATGCTAATTTCTCATTAGTCATTACTACCTCATCTATAGTGCCATGTTTTTAATCCTCACTAATTTTCCAAGCAAATTTAGGCTAGTAGGTTGTCCTCTGTTGCTCATGAGTCATGATTGTTATGGTTTGGAAAATTGTACAGGCTTCTTGTTTCTGTTTTCCTCTTCACTGATGTGTGTGCACTGCAGTTTGCTGCAAAGAAGCTCGATAAACGGCTTTTAGATCTTGGTGCAGAACGAATCACGGAGAAAGGCTTGGGGGATGATCAACACCCTTCAGGGTCTGATTTTAATATCTATCATTTATTTATCTGCTATTGTTTCTATATTCATTTGCAAGTTTTGGAGAAGTTAAACACCATATGGTTTTCCAGTTGTTGGAATTTATGTATTCTTTTTATTTTCTTGTTGGAAAGCAATTGCTCCACTTCACCCAAGGATTCTTTTGTTGTTGCATACCAGATATGAAGGAGCTCTCGATCCTTGGTTGCTGTCTTTGTGGAAATCACTGAACCAAACAAATCCATCACTGTTACCAAGAATATCTGATGCCATTCATCCTAATTTGAGCATTTTGGGGGATGCAAAGGTCGAAGTCATCTATTACTCTTCTGATGATGCTCCACAAGATTCCAACATTTCAGGTATGAAGTGAGAATCTTGCTAATGTTTACTGGTGACATGCAAACTATTGTGTAATATTTCTTAATGATTCTCTGTCATCAATTCACCAGACTCCAAGAAATTAATTGAGAGAGCACGCTCAATGTCCCCTGCTCTACAATTCCATAATGATAGAGAACCACAGTGCATGTTACAGATGGTATGTTCTGTATCCTCTCCAAGGGTTGACATTTTAAATCATTGTTCCTTTTATTGTTATCATTCATATTTGGATTAATCTTAACTCGTTTATAGTTTGGTCATATGTGGTTCAGCGATCAAGCAATTTTAAATATGGATATACATTCATCTCTAGGGAATCTTCTGTAGTTACGTATAAAATATTGCCATATGTTGTGTAATAGGTTGCTGAATTTTTGCTCCTCAGAAACCTCCATCTGATTCATTAGTGATTAAAGCCTTAAAAGGTATATGTCTCCGAAAACCCTGCATACCTGCAGTCACCCATGATAACACTTTTGAAAGCGGTTTAACTTGTTTTTATAGAAGTATGTTTTGTAACCCATAATTTATTATGCCCTTTTGGGCTTATCTTACACTAAAATAGTATTATACATAAGCCCATTGATAGTATGTTTCCTGTTAACCGGTGAGGTACATTATTCTGGATTTAGCTTCTCTTGCTATTTTTCTCTTTAGCAGTCAAATATATTTCCTAGAATGTTGGGCGACAAAAAGGCAACATATACAGAAGATGAGTGTAGCAGAGATACAGATGCTGTGGTGGATCTGTGATCATGCAAGGCAAGATCGAATCCGCAATGATGATATACATGATAGGGTTGGGGTAGCACCAATTGAAGAAAAGTTTGTCTAACATCGTTTGAGATGGTTTGGACATCTCCAACGGAGGTTTCCTGAGGCACTGGTGCGTAGTGGAATTCTAAGCTGTCGTGAAAACATAAGAAGAGGCAAAGATCAACCGAGACTAACGTAGGAGGAAGCAGTTAAAAGAGGCTTGAAAGATTGGAATTTATTCAAAGAGTTGGCGTTGGAAGTTAACGATTCACGTCATAGTTATCACGGCGTCCTCATAGTCGTCGCGGCGGCCAGAGGTGGACGCCAGGGTAGCTCGCCTTGACTGGATCGGAGGAGGCGGCTAGCGCGGGGCCGGCGGCGACAGAGGAAGCGAGGTGGGCTGCGCTCGGCAGCAAGCAGCCCTCGGCCTCGGCGGTGATTTTGAGCGAGCCCCTCGGGGCTTGGGCGGCGATGGAGGAGGCGGCGTGTCAAGCGATGATGGCGGCGGAGGAGGCGGAAGCGGCGGGCGAAGCGATGGCGACGGAGGAGGCGAGGGCGCGACGGAGCAGGGGCGGGTGGCGCCTCTTGGCGCGACGGAGCAAGGGCGGGCAGCGATGGAGGAGGCGAGGGGGCAACGGCGATGGAGGAGGTGTGCCTCTGTAGAGTAGCGGAGGCGAGGAGACGCCTCCCTCACATGCTGCACTAGGGCAACAATGTTGGGGGGAGGGGAGGAAATACTTATATGGGCTGTTGGGCTTGAGTGAATAGTGGGCTGTATGGTCATGGCCCATAACTCTTCTTTTTTTCTTTTCTCTGATCTATAGATCATGGCTCTTAACTTTGTCTAATCATATGAGGTATTACTTATTATTTTTATCGTCTAATCATCGTCTAGGTGGGCGCCTAGGCGTCCAGGCGGTCCGGGCTTGCCGCATCTAGCCGGATCGCTGTGACAACTATGATTCACATATCGGAACCATGACCTAAGATCGAAGGTTTATGGGTCATTTGATTTTGATTGAGTTTCATTTCTAGCCTACCCCAACTTATTTGGGGCAAAAGGCTTGGTTGTTGTTGGGCAACTATCTTCCATATGCGATCTCTAGTTGCAAGGAAGCCTATATAGCACTAGCTGATACACTGTTGCTTGTTCTGGTGACACCTAAACCAGTAAACAGTCAATTCTGCTGTGAGAAGCTTGCCACTAACTTTGCAGAACTGAGCTCAACTTGCAGTTCTACGTCATGAATGTGATGCTGTTTTGCCCAGTAGATTCAGTTGGCATGGCAATGAAGAAAGTTTAACCTTAGTGAATTAATGAATAATAGCTGGGACTGTAGTGTAACTGTTTAACAAACAACATTTTGGGGATAGTAATGGTTCATTGTGGGCATGCTCCATCTGTTGTGACTAATAGATCGATGATGATGATGTAACAGTTGTGTTGTAATTTAGTAGTTGATCTTTATTTGCTTAGTTGCTGATGATATTGCTGACCTTTTTAGGTAACAAATCAACGTTTGACTAAGGAGGATTCTGACCGAGATGTGCGCCACTTTGAATTGGAAGATCCATCTTCTGTATGTTCTTACCATATGATGATATTAGCTAGCAATCATCTTGTGAAGTGTGACACGTGAAGATATTGAAAGATTGTTTCATTTTTTTCATGTCAGGCCATCAGTTATCAAGTTGGTGACGCCTTAGAAATTCTACCAAGTCAGAATCCATCAGCTGTTGACGCTTTCATTGAACGCTGCAACTTGGATCCAGATTGTTACATAATGGTATGTGGATCTTTTGTTCTATCATGTGGATTTAGTTACTTGTTCCTTTGTGTTTTTCTCTGCCATTGAGGCAACTTTCTTTAGTATCCTGACAATTTTGCGTTCCACATTAGGAGCTTCGTCCTCATTGTTTATTGCAAAATCAAATACAAGTGCATTAGCAGGATTGTTGCCTTAGTGGGGAGCAATTTATCATATGTTTAGACAATTCGTCCTTTTTTGGAAATGCATGGTTCTTGAGTTTATGTATAGAAAGAGGAGACAGCTAGAGGTGTCGAGACAGCTAGAGGTGTCGCGCCTTTTTATACCTTCTCAAACCAGTAAACCTGTTGCAGTTATCTAGCTAACTGAAGATGATATTTTTTTGTCTGCCCAGATTCAAACAAAGGGTAGGGACAAAGTTTCCAAGGGTTCACTTGTGAATGGCTTGATGGATCGCATCAAGTTAAAGACCTTTGTTGCTTTGACAATGGATGTTTCATCAGCTTCCCCTCGGCGATATTTCTTTGAGGCAAGAGCGGTTACCCTGAATGCTTTAGCTCGTACACTTCCTCTTTTCTAGTTGTTGCTTTAGCTCGTACACCTCCTCTTTTCTAGTTGTTTGATATCTTAACGACGCCTCTGATATCCTGATGTCTATGACCAATATGTCATCTCAGTACTCACACAACTCCATTATTCTTTTGTAGGTCATGAGCTTTTTTGCATCAGCTAAACATGAAAAAGAAAAGCTTCAGTATTTTGCTTCTCCTGAAGGAAGAGATGACCTTTACCAGTACAATCAAAAGGAGAGTCGAACTGTTCTAGAAGTGAGCAATGCCTTTACTAAAGATTTTTCTTACCAATGTTCTTGCAATACATACCTTAGCATGTGAAATGTTGTATGACAAAAGACCATTGTCCTTTGAAATTGCTTTCCATGGTTCAACAGTGACATATGGCTTTGTGCCGCTTTTAGGTATTGAAGGATTTTACCTCGGTGCAAATGCCTTTTGAGTGGTTGGTGCAACTAACGCCTCCATTAAAGAAAAGAGCATTTTCCATATCATCATCCCCATTAGCACATCCAAATCAGATACACTTAACTGTTAGTATTGTATCATGGCTTACTCCTTTCAAGAGGGCACGGCATGGTCTCTGCTCTACATGGCTGGCGGGGCTCTGTCCAAATGAAGGTATGCATATCTTCTTTTCGTTACAGTTAGGAACATCTCTATTTTTTTCTTTTGTTCTTTTCCTGGAGGTCACCGTTCCTCCTACTGATATAACAGTATATACTCTTCATTTTAACTTAGCGCATGCACCCACTCATCCCCATGAAAAAACAACCATCAACCCTCCTCACTATACTTGCAGAAAAGCTTATACCATGCTGGATACAACAAGGATCACTGCCTCCTCCATGTCCGTCGATTCCTCTTGTGCTTATTGGACCAGGAACAGGATGTGCACCATTCCGTGCATTTGTGGAGGAAAGGGCTGCACAGAGTGCAGCAGAACCAACAGCACCCGTTCTATTCTTCTTTGGCTGTAGAAATCAAGATAATGACTTTCTATACAAGGATTTCTGGTTAAATCATGCCCAGGACCAGGGAGTGTTATCCCTGAAAAAAGGTGGTGGCCTCTTTGTTGCTTTTTCTAGGGATCAGCCTCAAAAGGTATATGTACAACACAAGATAAAGGAGCAGAGTGCAAGAGTGTGGAACATTTTGTGCTCTGGGGCTGTAATATACATTGCTGGATCTTCTACCAAAATGCCTGCTGATGTTACAGCTGCACTAGAAGAAGTTGTCTGTCAAGAGGGCGGTGTTCCAAGAGAGGATGCTTCAAGATGGCTCAGGACACTGGAAAGAGCTGGTAGATTTAACATTGAGACTTGGTCATAATTAGGATAGTCAAACAGGACAAGAAAGTATGATGTACAATCAGGTTTCCACAAATATCTATGGCGCAGAGAACTGAAGAATTCAGTGTAGATCAATGATGTCAAAAATACACAAGTATATATATCTGCACATACATATACAGATAAACATATTTTCAGACAAAATTACAAGGGAAAGCAAAGGTGGAGACTGTCGATTTTTCACTTGCCCTCTTTCAGCGATCCATCGGGATGAAGATTTGCGTCGAAGATGATTAGTGGCAGTTTTTCATTTAACGTAACAGGAAGAAAACATTTCATTTGAAACCAGGTGAGAGCGGTGTTTGCTGTATTTGATTCATATGTGCTTTTAATCTAAGGTTGCTCTGTTCAATTTGTTGACATTCTTCTGATGTACTAACTATCTGTATTCACTGGTCAGTCTGGAATCTTTACTATAATGTCCTGTGATTTTTCATTGATATATTCCAATAATTATTGCACCTGCAGTATCATTCATCTCCAGGTCAGGATTAATGCCTGTTTAACCGTCTGCTTGTAACCGATGGCAGGAGATAACAAACTATGTAAAGTTGCTTTTTCAGGTGTGGTACACTCGAATTATCTCCTGTCTGCACCTTTTTGCAGTTTGATATACAATCTTCAATCTAATTTCTAAACTAGTATTAGTTTTCTACACACTTTAAACCCTTTTTATTCTCATCCTTGCTTGCCTTGTTGTGGCCCTGGATATTTGGAATGGGCTCACACAACCTTGAAACGCGGGTGGCGTCTTGATTGTTGGGTTCCTTGGTGAGATCTATTTCAGTACGTGTTAATTGGCGCCCTGACATATTTCAATCCCATCCTCCGTCTGGTTAAGATGAGCTAGTGATCTGACAATCGAAGCATTGAAGGTCGAGAGAAGTTTTTTGATGCAGGTAACAGTAATGGCAAAGAGATGTAAATAAAGACTAGTCTGTTTATTGCATCCAGGTGCTAAACTATACAGCAAATAGGCCACTGGGTCGAAGACGAGAAACTAGCAGGCGGGCGATAATGGCAACACCATCCAAATACAGATACGAAGCACCAAATTGTATGCAAAGGCGTAAGATACCATACACTAATATCATAAAGGCTAGAACATAATGAACTCAGGCATCAAGAACGTGTATATCGGCGCGAACGAACGGACGGCAAACGTCCAGCCTTCAGCCGCTGCCGGTCCAGACGACGTGGTCCTGCGGCAAGAAGTGGCAGACCGGCACCGCGCCGGGCTTCACCTTGAGCACCTGGAACGCGACGTGCTTGGGGTTCCACCCGGCCGTGTCGGCGTGGCACACCGCGACGGCCTCCACGGCCGTGCCGTCCTTGCCGACCATGGACACCGTGTACGCCCTCGTCGCCTGCGTCAGATGGCACGCGAACACGGCGTACGCGTACGGCTCCGCGTGGCAGGCCACGAGCTGGTCGGCGCCGGCCATGCGCTTTACGCCGGTCATGGTGTACACCTGCTTCGGCGACCCCTCCTTCCCGACCACGGTCGACACGGCCCTGACGTGGCTCGTCCCGAGGCTGGACGTGGCGAAGTCGACCATGGACTCGAGCGACGTGGCGCAGACCTTCTTCTCGCCCTTCATCGATGGCTCCTCGCATTCGTGCAGCGTCTGCGTCATCTCCGCCGCCTCGACGGAGTCCGGCTTCACGGAGAAGCGGCTAAGGATCTCAGGGAACTTCTCGGAGGAGAACGGGATGTCGTCGGCCTCGCTTCGCGGAAGGAACTTTGCTCCGGCCGTGGTGGCCGTGAAATGGACGGTCAGCTTCTTCCCGGGGTGGAGATCCTTCTCCAGTAAGAAGAGCGCGACGCTGGGGTCGTCGTGCAACTGCGTCTCCGATGCGGCGTAGTTGTAAATAAAAGGTGACACATTGACGTTGACAGGCTTCCCGCGGGGTCTCACGTTAACGCCAACCCCGCCCTTGCCAACGCCGACCGTGGTACCGCCGGGCTTGCCGTAGTCAGGCTTGACGTTGACGCCGACGCCACCAGTGCCAACGCCAACCGTGGTGCCACCGGGCTTGCCGTGGCCAGGATTCACATTAACGCCCACGCCGCCCTTGCCAACGCCGACCGTGGTGCCGCCGGGCTTGCCGCTACCAGGGTTAACGTTGACACCAACGCCGCCCTTCCCGACGCCAACCGTGGTGCCCCCAGGCTTGACGTTGACGCCCACGCCGCCCTTGCCAACGCCGACCGTAGTCCCGCCGGGCTTGCCGCTGCCAGGGTTGACGACGCCGACGCCACCCTTGCCAACGTCAACCGTCGTGCCCACGGGCTTGCCAGGCCCCGCGTCCACATGGACACCGCCCCGGCCGACGTTCACGGACGTGCCTCCGGCTGTGGAGAAGCAGAGAGAAGGGTCGGCCAATATGTTGATTAGCTGCTATTGTGTACCGAAGCTGTTTACTTACGAGATAGCTAGGATACCTGGAGCGTTGAGGAGTTGAGAGAGGGAGCTTGGCATGGGAGTGCTGGGAAGGGCAGACTTCCAGTATTGCTCCGGTGCACGGGCTGCATGGCTTCCTACTGACGCAATCTGCATGCAAATTACAAGAGTTCGTAAGTATTTCGGATCAGTAGCTATATTACTTTTGATGAAAGAATCACTCCTCTCATGATCTATGCATGTGCTACTCTACTAGATCTCCCCTGCTCCCTACACTAGACAAGACTGAAACCTGATCAATCTCGCAAATCTGGCAAAAGAAGAGTAGCTTGCAGGTTGAACATCGTATGTATGTCGGATCTTCTTATTTGGTTCAGACAGACATTCGTGCACCTGTTGTTAGTCTTTTCTGCCCAATCCAATCTCCGACTTCGATTCAACTACCAGGAACTCAAGAGATCGTTCCCCATGGTTTTATCCCCTATGGTTTTGTACTACTACTCAAATAAGCATCAAAATGAGTAGCAATAGAACAGAGCATCCCCATGCATCTTACATGCAACGTGCTGGAAATGATGGACAAAGTAATTACAAAACGAGCCTTCTGATAATGAGGAACTGACCAATAGGAAGCCAAGGAGGCCGGCGAGGAGCCTATCCATTGAAACACCAATGAGCAAACTGACGACTACAGTGACGAGCCAAAGGTGAGCATCCGCTTGGAACGATGCAGACGATAGCCCTGCACCAAGTCACCAAGCACAGATCGATATTTATATAACCATGTCAGAAAGTAGCTAGGGAGTTGGGGGAATTAATTGGCACAGATCGACCCTCCATAAATTAACTACGCTGTGGCAAGCAATAGCTGTAAATCACTGATGAGTCGCGCGCCGAGTACGACCGTACATGCAATAAAAGCGGAGGTACGATAACAAAACCTATTATTTCTTTATGTCTTATCTATGTCACTTCATGTCTTATCTATATCACATAGGGTAGGTAAATAAATCCAGTTTATACAATAACTATCGCTAAAAGTTATCTTTAGAAAAATACTTTTGGCTATAACATTAAAATTTGTACAATAACTATCTCTCATTTATGTTATCTAGAATAAATATACTTGCTCCAACGTAGGCTTTTGGTTGACAATAGTATGTTGTTTCCTGTATGATGTTAGTTGCTACATGAAAACCGGTTCTCTTCTCTCTTCTATTTTCTCATTCTTCCACATAAGACAAAATTGATATGTACATGCTAACAATAAGTTGAGGTGATCTTATTATACTGCTTAGTACTCCAACTCGTGCTAGTAGAGTTGTACCGAGACACCATGATCACCGAGACGAGAACACACACCTAAGAGTAAGTGCAATAGTAAAGTCCACTATTTACTCCATCTCTCATCCATGTAATTTAGAGTGAGCAATAAGTCAGCTTATATAATAACTATCGATAAATGTTATCTCTAGAGTAAGCAATAAAAATAGCATGCAATAATAACTAACTTGTACAACAACAACACCGGCTTTTAGCTAGCGATAACACCTATGTTCCCGTATGATACTTGTTACTAAATAAAAACTGACTCTTTTTTCTTATTCTTCTACGTAGGATAAAGTCGACGTGTATATGTTAATAGCAAGACGTGCTGATCTTTATTGTACTTTCTCTAGAACAACAACCGGTGCGACGGAAGCTGTATCGCAGACACTGACTCAACCGTCCCTGCCTCGCGCTACTGAATGCCCGTCGCCGTCCCGTGCCGATGCCACCGGCCCGGCCGGCTGCAGGTTGCGTGTGGTGGCCGTCTCCACGTCCGGCCGACGGCTGTGCGCGCGGTGAGATCTCGCGCCGGCCTACTTCGCAAGGGCTTTCAGTTTCTGGTGCGTGCTCTACTTCTGCACGCCACCTGTTACTCTGTTAGTAACAGCTGCGAGAGAGGACCCGCTGCACTCGTTGCGATTGCAGCGAAGCAACTGCCCTTCTCCCCTCTAGCATTGGATCGTGTGATCGACGGTTCGGATCGTCTCTGTATTTTGATAGTAGTGGTATACTAGTATTAGTACTGTAGATAAAGGGCAACGTAGGATTGTCGTTTTTTTTTCTCGCTCGTGTATATATAAGGGCCTGTTTAGCAGGGATTTAGTTTCTTCAGATTCGTGAATTACCTGATTCATGAAACTAGAGCTGTGAGTACATTAAGAGTGTTTAGATGAATCATCTTGTTTACATTTTAGACTAAAAATATTCACTTTATTTTAATCTACAAGTTTCAGATTTCAGATGAATCTAAAATCTGAAGCTCTATCAGACAGGCAGAGTATATCCCTAGCGGTTAGCAAACAGCCGAACTGTGGGCCATATCGAACACCATAATTGTCGGTCTCTGGTGGTTGTTGGATAATCGTATCGATCAGGGTATTGTCCAAACCACTTATTGAAAGCTAGCCATGCTGGCCTATGTACGCTGTACGGGCCGGCTAGCTAGCCTAGACTGTTGCTCAACAAGATCAAGCGAACTGGAGTACTCCTACTGTCAGGGGGTGCAAGCAATCAATCATGTTGGTCCATGCATGATACCTTACCATGACACGAGGCATGCAGTGTGGTCGAGACTTCGAGCGTAACAGCTCTGAAGGGACACTAATGGAGCGTGGAAACTTAAGAGGCAGCTCGTCGCACTTTTGGTTGGGAGTTGGTTGGAGACAATCACGATCTTGAACTCCCCTTACGTGCGTCCACCACCGTACCTTTCCGCCGCTGGATCATGAATTGATTCATGGTTGCTTACAAGCTAGGAAATGGCACCTATTGCAAAGCTTTTCTGCATTCCTGTATCAATGCTACGTTTGTGACTTCTAATTACATTGCTGCTTTCTTTCTGATATTGTTTTCGTATGCTACTCTTTTATGGATAGTTTTGAAAAAGCTTTGCGGTACACATCTCGCCCCTGAATAATTCAGCAACCATTGCTTTAGGAAAGCCATTGAAATTGATCTAAGCTTGTATTAAAAAGCTAGAAATGAATTTTTTTAAGAGTAAAGGACCGAAAATGACAATAAGAGGGGGTGTGAATGATTACAAAACAAATTTTCTTCCGAAGAAACTATCCGAAGTCTCACTAGATTAAAGACGCACAAAAGGATCAAATTTTCTGAAACTTTCAATTTGGGGCGACACTATTGTGCTACAGGACCGGTAGTGCTGGGATAAATAGTAACCCTTGTATTACCGGGTTACTATAGCGATAGTGCTGGTGAATATGAACAATAGGGATGAACAGTGAAATCCATACGAGTTCAAGATCAAAAATTTGTATAACTTTTGATCGGCCGGTCCAAATCTTGTGGAACTTTGTAGTCACCTTCCTATGGATGTTAGGAAACTATTCCAACATTTAATAACAAGGATTGATGTCAAAGTTTCAACCTTTTTTTAGTTCAAGAAAGAGTGTACAAAAACGAGCTCAAAAACAAAAACTTAGCCTTAAGCTTGCTCATGGGATTTTGATGATCAAGATGATCTTAAATAATGGCATCTCAATATCATAGCAAGCAAAAATAATCCAAGAAAGATCCCTCAAACACACAGGATTATTACCTCAAGAACTTCATTCTTGACTTAAACGTCAGTTTATTGGAGAAACTTGTATAATCAAGAAAAAACTTACTTAGATGATTGAGGAAATGATCTATAGAGAATACATTTATCAATCATACATCCTTGACAACATGTGATTGTCGAAGGTTAAAAATGGACAATACACTTATATTTCAAGTACCTTCGGGATAGAAGGGTCAGACACGTAATCAGAGGCACACAATTTAGACAGGTTCGGGCCTCCGAGCGTAGTAACACCCTACTCCTATATGGATGATGTATAAGGATGATGAACAGAATACAAAGCGGGTTCCCTAGTTCTAGTTACAAGAAACTTGGGGGTGGCTAAGCTAAGGCTAAGGATGAACGAAGCACAGCTCGTCGGCTCTAGATACTCTGCTCGAAAGGAGCTTCTCGCTTGTCTAGCTCTAAATGGCTTGTAGTCTGAGAATTTCTTGTCGCTCGATGACACCTACCCTCGTCTTTATATAGTCAGGGTAACCTTGGGTCGAGTTGTAGTCGGTTTGAAATACCTGGTCGTATCTGATGAGGAGTCCATCGTTGCGTGGTCTTCGGATCATATCCAAACTTTGTTAGATATCAGGCGTATCAGAGTAGGTTTCCTCATTACGGGAATTCGATCGAATCCTTCCTTGCGTGACGATATCCCCTCCGCGTATATCTTATCCTATTAGATTGGACCCGTGATATCCCGAGCTTCCTAACGCTCACTTAAGTGTATACGGTGTGGTACTTTGAGTTTCTGGTACATGCCCATATCCTATACTTAGGTATTCGACAGTAGCCCCCGAACTCTGCTTAGTGGAGGGTCTGTTTAAGCGCTTGGTCAATTACCGCCAAACTTAGGTTTGGTCGAGTAACGCCTCGTCTGCTTGTGGTCGAACAATTCGAGTAGGTTGGAAATTGCTAAGTATTGAGTGGATTTTGCTGGGTTGAGTATGCAGCTGCCAGTCCAACTCGAGTTCATAGGGTAACCACATGTTACTCGATATCGACTCGTCGATTCGACTTTGAGCAGAGTTAGAACAATAGTCAGAAATTCTAAATATTGGGTAGTTGAGCATTCATTGCTCTCGTCTGCAGTGCCACGACAGGTGTGACACCATCATCCCGCTTTTCTCGCCGATCAAGGCACCGTACGGTGGGGAATGAACCGTTGTACAAAGAAACTTTTGGCTTATAAATCTCTGACTCGGAACTGTAGCCATTCCTACTTTTCACCTCCTATCTTACTCTTGAAACCTCCATCACGCTTCCCTGAGTTTTAGCGCTGTTGCTCCTAAAAAATCCGTCTCGCACCCACCTGCAATGGCGTCCGACCCTTCTGCCAACACCAAAACTGCTTTGCTACTGAAGAAGGAACCTGAGATGGTTGAAGCAGTCTTTGATAACGAGACCTTCAAGAAAGTATGGCAGAAATCCATGATGTCAGAGAAACGTCTCGCGGAGTTGGAGGAAGATAGCTTCATTCCTTCTCGGGAGTTCTTCCATTGGAGGCCATCGCTTGGTGAGTCCTATCTCACCCCTAAGGATGAGAATGAAACTGTGGTTTTTGAGGCTTTTTTCTATTGCGGCCTTAGCTTTCCCCTTCTTAATATATGCTCGATGTTTTGGACTTTTATCAGGTCCAACTGTACTACCTGAGCCCCAATTCCATTTCGATGCTCAGCGTGTTTGCCCACCTTTACGAGGCTTTCCTGGGTATCAGACCCAGCCTCAATTTGTTTTGCTATTGTTATAATCTGAAGAGGGCAACAAAAAATGAAGTTGTTAGGGGTGCCGGATTCCACCTCCGCAGTGGTGCATCGGGTGCATACATTTTTCGTTCCAGTCACTTCTTCTTGGCAGTCAGACTGGAAGAAGTAATAGTTTTATATCATCTCTTTGGACACGGTGAACTACCCCATGGCCTATTGACCCCTCCTTCTCAACCCAATCGACCTCTAGACGAAAGTCCTTTCTTTGACCTCTCGCAACACATACTATGCTCAGAATATCGGGGAGCTGAGGAAGAGAGGATTGACCAGGTGGCATGTTGCCTGGGATTTTCTGACATGGCGATCGAGTCCACTGAAGTGCTAGGACCACTTGGCTTAGGACTACTTACTGATGCTTGTTGTTTTTCTGCTGTAGTTGCCTGGGACTACTTGGCCTAGGACCACATGACCTAGGACTACTTACTAATACTTACTGATGTTTTTCTGCTCATCGGCTTTGGATGCTCTGCTCGAAAGGAGCTTCTCGCTTGTCTAGCTCTGGATGGTTTGTAATATGAGAATTGCTTGTTGCTCGATGACGCCTACCCTTGTCTTTATATAGTCGGGGTATCCTTGGGTCGAGTTGTAGTCGGTTTGGAATACTGGGTCATATGTGATGAGGAGTTCATCGTCACGTGGTCTTTGGATCATATCCAAACTTCCTTAGATATCAGGCGTATCTGAGTAGTTTTCCTCATTATGAGAACTCAATAAAATCCTTCCTTGCGTGACGATATCCCCTCCGTGTATATCTTATCCCATTGGACTGGGCCCGTGATATACGGAGCTTCCTAATGTTCGCTTAAGCGTATACGGTGTGGTACTTTAAGTTTCTAGGACATGCCCATATCCCATACTTAGGTATTCAACAGTGATCAAGCAAGAAAGAAACCACAAGAAAAGATCAAGAGCCAAGCAAGAAGAAGTTGAAAACTTGGTCAAAAACTTGAGCAAAAAGATGATTTGCATTTAGATCATATGGAAGTTTTATAAAGCTTCTCACTTGAGGGCAAAACTTCTAAGGAGCACTCACATACCCACACAAGTAAACCAAAATCTTGTGAAAACCCTAATCCTTTCCTAGGCTTAGTGGCTTAAAGTCTCACCTCCCACTACATCTCCTTATATAGTGGAGGCAACTTGTTTGCAACTAAATTTAGCAACATATGGTTTATTTATCAAGCTAAGGGATAAGATGGATATTTCTAGCTGATATAGGTTAAAACGGAAAAGATAAGATTATGGTCGATGTTGATTCAAAGATATAATTTTATCTGTGCAAAGGCCGATACAGATTATGGTTGGTAACGCATTGGAGAACGATATGATCGGCCGATGCACTATAAAAAGGGGATCAAGAGCGAGTAGAAAACACAACTCAACCAATCAAACAATTCTCATCTACTTTTTATTTACTTTTCTATCAACTAGGAGTAGTTTTTAATTTAGTATCTCTCTTGTAATCTGATTTTGATCAATAAAGTAGCGCATCACCGATTATTGATCATTCTTGATTATGCCAATCAGATTTGATTTTTCTTTGATCTTGTTGCGCATCATTATTTTTTGGAAAGATCTAACTTTATCAATAATCTAATCAGCTGTAAAAAGCTGTTTGGACTTATCGTTACATTTGATTAAATTGGCTTTGTATAGTTGTTTAGATCTTTACTGATTAACACATTAAATCGGCTTTAAGCCTATTTTTTATCTATCTTGCCGATTGTAGGATCTAATCAGCTAGCACACCACAAACCAACTTCAACCCAATGTTCTCGTATTTGAGCCGATTAATCCATTGTCATATTTTTCGGTATCAACACACTTTTGGGACGTCCGGTGGGACATAATGTCTTCTTCTAGGAATTCAATTCCGCCGTCCGATCTCAACACTAAAGCTATAATCATCCTAATATTGGATAATTTAACACCAAAACAATGCAAAAAGATCAAAGATCGGAAAGCCGCGCTTGAGGAGATGATGCTAAGCTGCTATCAAAAAACCCAACATGGTGTCACTCAAAAAATCGCATTGCCGACGGTCAACCCTCTTGGCGACACAAGAATTACCGATGCATCGTTATGTTAATAAATGCATGCACAAGCTAAATTATCCATCATGATTAATCAATTTGTGCACCATACTTTGATTAACCAATCTTCAGCTCTTAAATCGATGATAGCTAATAGTGTTGAGACCATAGCTCTAGAGTTGGCATCGGCTGAAAGCCTACTCGATCCAATGCAAACATTGCCAAATGACCCGATCTATTTGATAACACTAAGCATAGAAGCTCCCTGCCCTCCAAGTCACTTGACGCGCCAACTCAGCCTAGTCATGATCTATGCTGTTGCCTACCATGTCCATCACCAGTGTTTTATGCTCCAGTTCCTTGTCTTTTCGGCTTGCAACCACTTCTCGACCTCAATCATCTTCCGGTATCCCTTAATCGTTCTAGATCTTAGCTCTACTAGCCTAGTCCCAGTCTCGCCTTCGCCTCACTATAACCTAGCCCTAGTCTTGCAACCAACACAAACAACCAAATCGTTACATAGTACTGTTCACAGTAATATGCAATAACAAAATGCAAACCACATAGCACAAATTCGCTGGAATGTCGGCACTACCGCCCCTAAGGCTGGTAGTACCGCCTTGGTACTACCGCCAACTTGGAGCCGTTAGTACCGCCTTGGTGAACTCTGATCGAACCATTTTCCACTCCCTAGAAAATAACTACCGCCATCTAGGGCCAGTAGTTCCGTACCCCAACACCACCGCTCCCCATGGCCAGTGGTACTGCCCTTGCAAAACTCAGAAAAACCCTCACGGAAAAATAGCCATCGCTTCACAAGCCGGTATTATCGTAGGTTGGCACTACTGCTACTCTCAAGCCGGTGGTGCTGCCTGGTCGGTACTACCACCGTTTCAAGGTTGGTAGTGTCGCTCTATCTGATGACAATTTAAATTGCTTCAACTTCAACAACAAATTCAAAACCAAACTCATAATTGAGCACTACATGCTCAACCCTGTCAATAACTCATCACATATTCTACATTGTCTTTTAAAAAGTAATATATGACTAGAATGTTAATCAGTACTATTGGACTGTTATTAATCAGGGTCAATTGCTTTGCCATCCCTATCTTCACTACTGTTTCCCACTTCTGCTGGAGCACGCCAATCAAGCCTGAAAGAGATCCAGAGTTCTCTCCCTTCCAACTTCTCTCTCTCTCTCTCTCTCTCAGTTATAGTTTTCACTGTCCCCCTCCATTCTTTCGTGAGCTATTTTGCTCGTGCTCTTATTGCCTAGATGGCCAAGCTGCTTCTAGGGCTGACACTCTCTAATTGCAACTTTGCAAAGCGCTTCACAAGTTCACAGTACTGCTTCACTGAAAGCAGTAGCCGAGCTGCACCAACAATGAAGTGAACAAGTGAAGAGATTTGATCCATTAGTATTGAAGGCAACTGGTGGTGATAACTGATGGGAGGATTTCCCCCGAACAGAAAGAGGATTAGATAACCCCATTGCTACTAGAGAGCAGAGTTTGATTCTTTCGAGAAGCTGCTGTTTGCACTGTTCATTTGAAAAGGCAACATAACAAGACCAACAAATCTTCAAACACTCAGCTCTGGCTCCGCTCTTGGAGCTGCAGGCAGCAGCCTGAAGACATCTGAATGCTTGATGCCGATCATAAATAATCTCACCAGATACATCACTGCCGCAACGCCAGTTGTAAGCAAGCAACACATACTCGATATATGCATTACCTGTTCACCATCAATGAATAGATTCATCTACCATTTTTTTTACTAGACACACAAGCATGGCGCCATTGCGGCTTTGTAGTATTGGAGTGGTACCATATGGCCATCCGATCCTCCTTCCATCCTCGGCAAAACTTACACGGTTAGAGCTAAGAACATGGTACGCGTAATTAATTGGCGGGAGGAAGCACGGCTCTTCTTAAAAATTTCTGAGCGGTTGAGCGTTGGATGGTAAGACGTTACATACGAAGTTATCCTTAACTCGCCACGTAAAGCACCTTTCCCCAGCCATTGATGCATGGTTAACCCATCGGTATATCACGTTGTTAGGAGCGTTAATTAATTTGGTGTACGCGTGTACGAACTGCAAAGATAGTAGCTACTGCTCCTCCATGACATGATCCCTGAATCGTATAGGCTTGTTCTTGCAATGGGCAAAAATGGAGTTCAAGATCTCTGCAACATCCAAAGAAGATCGAGCACTTGACAGATGGTCAAATTATATGAAATACTACGTAAAGGTCTACTCATGTGTGTGATGAATAATTGACTGTATTTGAGCTGTTGGTATATAAGTTTGAATTTATTTGGAACTGGTTGTGAACTGGGTGGGTCATTTGTAAACTGGTTAGGATTGGTTGGGAAAGATTGTAAACTAGTCGGGATAAATTATATATTATTCTGGTTATGAGTTGATTTGATTGTATATGTTGTTGCACATTGCTATGTGATATGTTTTCCTTGCCTGTGATGGTTGGAGGACTTCGGAGTTAGGTCATGGTGAGGTGGAGGAGAACGGGATTAGACTGGGAGAGTTGAGATCCAAACAGTAAAGATGTCGCCAAAGATGACTGAAGTTAGGGAGTAAAGTTGAGAAGACAAGTGGATGGTGCAGATGCTAACTTAAACCCTACTCAAGCGAAGGAGGATCGTTAGATCGCATGTTCGCGAGTAGAGTAGGGGTTGAGTTAATGGTGCCCTGAGAGTGTGTCAAAACCCGTTATATTGTTGGTGTCGATGATTTGGGAACCAGTCCCCCGCCGAGCTTACTTGTTGAATGAGGGATCAACCTAAGGCCCCTTTTTCGCGGGGGGTATAGCGTCCGAGGTCCTACTGAGCTACGGATCGAAGTGGCCAAGACAACTGCAACGAGTAAGGGATCTCTTTTTTTATCTGGTTCAGGCCTCTCGCAGGGGAGATAACAGCCCTACGTCCAGTGGTTGCACTGATGTGTGAAGATGGACTACAAGTACTACGTACAAGTGGAGATGGGAGGTGAAATCGAACCGAACCCTCAATCCTTCGAGCGAGGAGGTATTTATAGGGATTCTGCGATAAAGCATTTATTACGAGGCGTTCTCTTGTCCGGACGTGGGCTTGTTGTTCCCGCGCCTCCATGGCAGGCGCAACGCGACGTGGGCGTAGTAGGCGCAAATGGCGGACGCGGAGAGCGAGCGTCGCGATTCTGTCTTGTGAGCCTTGGAGCCGCCACTTGATTAATGCGCGCCGCCCTCGTAGGCCGTGCGGCTTTTGGATTGGCTTCGAGGTCCCTCGGTCGGACCAGTCGCTAGGTCGAGACCCCGAGCAAGCATGCTCGGGGGCGAGCATGGCGGTTGACGGGGGACAGCCCGAAGGTCGGGCGGCCCGGAGACCTTTCTTGGGGGACGAGGCTCGAGCAAGGATATGCCCGGGGCCGCCGGGGTGCGATGGTCGCCTATGGAGAATATTCAACCCCCGACAGCTAGCCCCCGAGGCTAAAGGGGGGGCGTTCGTTTCAACCGGGGCCACCGCCTTAAGCCTCCAGACTCTTGACAAGGGACCAGAACCCTGCGGCGAAGGCTACCGCGGCATCCGAGCAGCGCCCGCTCGGGAACGAGGAACTTTGCTGCGAAGGGCTCTTGGCGTCCGAAAGCAACGCCCGCTCGGGAGCGAACTTTGCGCGAAGAGGCTACGAAGCGTCCGAGCAACGCTTCGGGAACAAGGATCTTTGCGGCGAAGAGACTCTGCAGCGTCCGAAACAACGCCCGCTCGAGCGAGGATCTTTGCGGCGAAGGGCTACCGCTCTGAAGGCAAAAGGCATGGCGGTTCCTTCTCCATGAGCTTCTGGTCTGACTCGATGACTTTTTGGGGCTGCGCGGCCGTGAGGGCGGTTTCGAGGCCGAACCGCCACATGTTGGCCATCGCGAGCCGATTGTTTTCCGCCCGCTCGACTTCTCCACCTATAAATATCAGGCGGGAACAATTTCTGCAAACTTTTCACTCCCACGACTTCGTGATTAGACTTGAGAAAGCATTTCGTCTCCCAAACCTCCTTCTGCTGCCTCGACGCCCTCCCCTTCAACTCCTCCCATGGTGAAGTTCGGCGTAAGCAAGTCCACCGCAGAGAGGCTTTGGGTGCTCCAGGACTTCGGGTACCTTGGCGTGGGCTCCTGGAGGCTCCCGGCGGCGAGGTCGCTTGGTGCCGTCTTTGCCGATGAGATAATCGCGTCGAACAGTACATCACCTGCGGGCCGAATGCCCGAGAGCGGGTCTGGAGGCCGTGCTCGTGCCGCGCAGTCTGAGCTCACTCATTTGAACCCCAACTCCATCCTCATTCTGACAATCTTCGCCCACCTTTGCGAGGGTTTCGTGGGCATCCTTCCTACGCCAAGCCTCTTCTTCCATTTCTATTCCTTGTTCCGTACCGGGAACGCCACCCGCACTGGTGCCCTGTACTTCCGCCTGCGGGGCAACCGCCCGTATGAGTACCCCCCTTTCTCCCTTAAGGACTCGGTGGCCGGCTGGGCCGACAATTGGTTCTATCTACGGAGGCGGAGGGAGTTCCTGCGCTTCTGCGAGGCAGGCGCGCCATGTCGAAACCAGCGCCCGCCCATCGCGCTGAGGAGGCGGACATTGATCTTGATCGTGAGCTCACAAACATGGGGCTCACGGCCGGGACATCGCCGCGACTTCCTCCGAGCAGGTGTCCCCTCCGAGGAGGAGGGAGCACCCTTTCTTCGAGATCGCCGGATGGGACGACATGACCCGGGAGGGCACCTCTGGTAAGTTCTACGACCTTGGAGACTCTTTGCTTTGCTTCCGCTGTCTGGGCCCGTGCTGACTTTATTTGCTGGTCAACAACAGCCCCGGGCTTCGACTGGACGGAGAAGAGGGTTGCCGAGATGTTCAGCACCCCCAAAGGTAAGGAGCTCGGCATAAGCGCAAGTCCCGAGCAACGTGCTCGGCGAAGCGGCGTGGTAAGCTACTTTTGGTCACGCCGGGAAGCGTCCGGGCTCTTCGACGACTATACGCGCCCGACAGAGAAGCTTGCTCTGAGTTGGCGGTTCAAACTCGGGCCCTTGGTGGCGGGCGGTCTTGTACGGCCGCCGGGACCAAACATAAGGGGCAAGAGGCATGCCCCGCCACCGGCCACCACACGGCTGACTAAGAGGCGGGCGAGCTCGTCTAGCAACCCGGTGGTGCGGCATATGGAGTTTGCCGATCGGAAGGAGGTAAGCAGCCTGAATGCTTGGTTGGAGAATTATGGCAAGGAGCCCCTGGAACAGCTTGAGAGGGAGAAGGGCCTGACCGAGGAACTAGTGCAGGCCGAGCAGAAGAGGTTGCAGGAGGAGGTGGCCGAGCTCCAAACCAAGCTCAAACGAGTCGCCGAGGCTCGGGAAGCTTCAGAGCTCGAGGTCACGGCCGCCGAGGAGGAGGACGCGCAATCCCTCAGGGTGAGGCGCGGGCGCTCGAGGAAGACGCTGGAGGCGGTTGACATGGAGAAAGTTGACCCCCTCCTGGTGAGGATCAGCAGCGCCGCAGAGGAGAAGGCCAAACTTGTGATTGCGGCGGCCAACCCCTCCGAAGGTGATAACGAGGGCCAGGCCGAAGGTGAGCCTTGAATTTTGCTTTTCCTTGCTTCCCTCGCCCTTTGCTTCGTGTATCCGAGCTAACCCCACTCTCTTGACGTGGGCGAAATAGCTCGTAGGACTTTTCTGGATTGTCGCAAAATGGCTCACGAGCTTGTTGATCGTGTCTTAGCGGGGGTGCTCACCGACGCCGCCGACATCGTAATGGCGGAGGGTGTAGAGGCGGTGGAGAAGTTTGTCGCCGACGACCCGGTCGAGGTGGACCCCCTGCCCCGGAGGGAACGCTTCCCCAGGGCGGGCTCCCTCCCCCCCAGCGCAGAGGGCTCAGGAGGAAGGGAGGAGGTCGACCCTGCGGCCTTGGGCGAAAAGGCCGCCTACGAAGGCTCGGGATGCTTGGGCGCGTTGCCTGCCCGAGGCGAAGGCGCGGAGCCCCCGAGCGAATAGCATGCTCGGGATGAGACGGCGCCCGGCCTGAGCGAATCGCATGCTCGGGAGGAGCGCCCTTGCCAGGCGAACAACATGCTCGGGTGGACGGAGAAGACATTGGCGGGCGAGATGCTCGGGAGGCGAGGTGCCCAGGCGGACCTCATGCCCGGGGGGATGATTCGCTGTCTTCGGTCAGCCTGCCCTCTTGGAAGGATTCTGGGGAGGTTCGCAGCCCCCTACCGAACCTTGAAGATTTTCGGGGGCGCGAAGTTACCCAACGCTTTCAGGACAATCTCAGCGCGGGCGTTGCCCAGGTGAGGGTGTTTCTTTTGTTATTGTCGTAATTTCCCATTTCTTCGTGTCTTGGGGGCGGCGTCTGAGGTTTTCCCTCCTGCAGCTCCTCCAGAAAACCTTGGAGGATTTTGACGCGACGATGGAGGTCCCCGAGGCCGTGGCCCAGCTGCACGCCGAGCACGAGGAGTGGATAGCCAAGCTCGAGCAGCGTGTGGGCGACCTCAAGGCCCGGGACAACGTGCTTGTGCATAGGTGCCGCAAGGCAGAAAAAGATGCCACTGATGCTAAGGGGAAGATCATCGGGCTCGAGCAAGAGAGGCTGCTTTCGTGCCGGGCTAAGGACGAGGTCGCCGCTGGCAAGGAGAAGATCCTTGAGCTCAAGCAGGAACTCGCCGAAGGCTAGACGAAGATTCTTGGGCTTGAGCAAGAGCTCGAAAGAGGAAGGCAACAGGCTCGCGCCCTTGAATCGAAAGTGGCGGACCTGGAACGAGCAGCGCGAGAGGCCGCCGACCTTGCAGAACAAGGTAATGAAGAGATCGAGCAGCTCCGTGAGGAAGCCCGGCGGAAGGTGATTGATCTTGAAGCCAAGATCGATGACCTGAGGCGGAAGTACTCTACGGCACTCAGGGGAGCGAAGCCCGGGGTGTAGAGGGCTTCTTTCTTTTCTTTTTGGCTGTCCTTCGGACGACTTTCGATGACGCCCACAGAGCGTACATTTTTCTTTCGCCCAAGGGCTGTACCTATTTTAATGCTCCCTTTGCAAGCCCCTGAGTCATTGCCTGCGAACAACGAGCACAAGCAAGATGTAGACAGGTAAATGCACGGGTTAGGGCGAAGCATGGGCGATGCGATCCTGAAATAGGCGAAGAAAGGACTTTACGAATAGGTAATGAGTTTTTAAGAGAGAGGTGATGTTACGGTGTCAAACTGGAATGAGGTACTTAGCGACAATTTTTGAAAAAGACGCTTAACGTGACAACTCGCTCCCACCAAGCCCCTGCTGCGAATGAAGGTCGTGCACCTGAGTTGCGAGCACGAGCTCATTCGTAGGAGAATTGGGAGAGCATGCACTACCTTTCCGATCAACGCACCAGTTTCTCCGAGTGGAATCTTTTAGGTCGGGGAGGACGATGCAAGGCACGGAATTCCTTAACACTTAGGATGCATACGCCTGAGCTGCGAGCATGGTCGTAGGTGGGGAAAAACGCCTTGTTGCTTTCGGCGAGTCTGCGACGACCAAACACGCGCGGGTCGAACTAGATCTCTGAACCAACCGAGAGGGTGTCTGTATACGACTTGTATCGCGCAGCGGAAAGCTACTGCGGACCAAGGTTGGCTTATCGAGACTGGAGCCTCTGGTGGCGAGTTTTAATTGACGGGGTGTTGGTCGTGGCGCCTTGTGCGGGCATGCGCGCGCCGGCCCGATTTTGGCGCAAAAAAGAGGTTAGAACGACTGATCCTGCCCGACGCGCTTGTCCCGTCACCAAGATCGTGGGAAGAGTATGCCTTTGTGCGAAGCTGGGTCGGCTTACCAGCGGGCAGTGACCCTACATGAATTTTCACAAGAACCTTGGAGGCAATAGACATCGCGGGGGGGGGGGGGGGGAACGGGCATGTCATTCTTTTCAAAAGAGAAAACATGGATGTATACAAGATGCAAAATGGAGCATAAGTTTAAACGAAGAACTTGCGCAGCTGGTCGATGTTCCACGAGCTCGCGAGCACGCGACCATCCTCCCTTGCCAGGCGGACAGCCCCCGGGCGTGCTACTGAGACGACCGTGAAAGGACCTTCCCAACTAGGGGAGAGCTTGTTGGCCTTCGACGTATCCTGGATTTGTCGTAGGACGTGGTCCCCGACCTGCAGGGCTCGGGGCCGAATTGATTTGGCCGCGTGCCTGCGAAGAGCTTGCTGGTAGACGGCGGATCGAGCAACGCCCTTTCGCGCGCCTCTTCGGCGAGGTCGAGGTCGAGGCGGCGCTCGCGTCCTTGGTGGATGCTATCGGCCAGGTGAACTCTTGGGGACCCGAGCACAATCTCGGCGGGTAGGACGGCCTCGGCACCATAGACGAGCTGGAAGGGCGTCTCGCCCGTAGCTCGGCTCGCTGTGGTGCGCACAGACCAGAGGACGGAAGGAAGCTCGTCCACCCATGACCCGCCGTGCCGGGTGAGGTCTTTGAAGACCCTCTTCTTGACCCCTTGAAGGATTTGGCCGTTTGCTCGCTCGGCTGCTCCGTTACTCTGCGGATGAGCTACAAAGGCGAAGCAGACCTTTGTTCCGATGTCTTCGCAGTAGGCTTGGAACAGTTCGCTAGTGAAATGGGTGCCCTTGTCTGTGATGAGGCGATTGGGGACCCCAAAGCGCGTCACTGCGTTCTCGCGAAAAATCTCTTGGTCGCTGAGCGAAATGGTTGTCTGAGCTCGGCCTTGATCCACTTAGAGAAAGTGTCGATGGCCACGAGTAAGTACTTACAACCCTTTCGACCACGGGGGAAAGGCCCGAGAATGTCAGCCCCCCAGGTCGAGAATGGCCATGAGAGCGGGATGGTCTGCAGCGCGTACGCTGGTTGGTGGGCCTTACGGGCGTGAAACTGGCACGCCCGACAGGTCGCCAAGAGGGCCAGAGCGTCATCTAAGGTTGTTGGCCAATAGTATCCCAAGCGGAATGCTTTGCTCACGAGCATCCGGAAGGACGAGTGAGCGCTGCACATTCCCTCATGGATATCCCGGAGAAGGAAATGGCCTTCTTCCCGGGATATGCACTTGGAGAGGACTCCAAGTGCCCCTTTGCGGTATAAGGCGCCCTCGACTAGCTTGTAAGCAAAGGACCGCCTTTTGAGCCGGGAACGCTCGGCTTCTTTCTCGGGCATTGTCCCGTGGGCAAGATACTGGATGAATGGCGTCATCCAGCTTGCATCTGCTTTCGAGAAGGAGAGCGTTTGCGTCTCTTGTCGAGGAACATATCTGTGAAGGAGATTCGTGCAACCACGGTGCAACCCAACTAGAAAAAGTTTCAAAAAATTCTGAAAAAAATCATGGATGTAAATCTCAGCTTACCCCATCTACATATAAAATTTCATAATCAAATTCGTCCTGTGCTAAGAGTAATAAAAGACAAACTTGATCATGAGCAGGTTCATGATCAAATTTGTTTTTTTTGTAACTCTTAGCACAGGGAATTTATCATGAAATTTTATATGTAGATGGGGTGTTGAGATGTACATCCATGATTTTTTTCAGAATTTTTGACGCGTCTGCCAGATATTTTTCCTCTTGTGCAGAGGGAATGGAGGGCTTGTACAGATGCTCAACTGGTGCCCCAGGCAGGGCGGGCATCTAGGCGTTTGCCTCCTCTACAGAGGGAATGGAGGGCTTGTGCAGATGCTCAACGAGCGCCCCGGGTGGGGCGGGCATCTGTGAGGAACCGACCTTGGAAAGATGGTCGGCCAGGGAATTGTCCTTCCTGGGGATGTAGAGTACTTCAAAATTTCTAAAGTACCGCTCCATCTTCCTCACTTCAACCAAGTAAAGCGCCATTGAGTGATCGGAATACTGATACTCCTTGTTGACTTGGTTGACGACCAACTGCGAATCGCCTTTCACAGTTAGTCGTTGGACCCCGAGCGCCTTGCACGCTCATAGCCTGGCCAAGAGGCCTTCATACACCGCCGCGTTGTTGGTCACGGTGAAGTGCATTTGGATGACGTATTAGAGCCGATCCCCCTGAGGGGACACCAATACGACGCCAGCCCCCGAGCGTTCGAAAGCTCGGGATCCGTCGAAGTACATGGTCCAGCGGCCGTCCTCAGATTCGTGGGTCTTGGTGGCGGGCTGGGTGGGATTCGTCCATTCCGCTACGAAGTCCGCTAAGATCTGGGACTTGATCGCCGTGCGGGCAGAGAAGTGGACATCAAACTCTGCAAGTTCCATGGCCCACTTCGCTATCCGGCCACTGGCGTCTTGATTTCTTAGGATCTCCCTAAGTGGAAAGTTGGTCGAACAGCGACCTTGTGAGCTTGAAATAGTGGCGCGGCTTCCTCGGCTTCGAAAGCGGTGAGTATAAGAGCTTACGGACCTCGGTAGCGCTCCTTTGGTCGTGCAAGACCTTCTTCGGCGTAGTATACCGGACGCTGCGTCCCTTCTCGCTCTACCGCTAGCACCGCGCTTACGACATGGGGTGTCGCTGCGAGGTAAAGTAGGAGTGGCTCCCCCGACTTTGGCGTGGCCAAGATCGGGGTTGGGCGAACATCGCTTGACTCCTCGAAGAGTGGTTAGCCTCTCTGTCGAGCAAAGCCCTCATACTGCGGGCGCCTTAAAGAAGGGCGATGCGTTCACGACCGGAAATGAAGCGACTCAGGGCCGCCATGCGTCGGTCGGTGCGGACCTCCTTCACTGAGCTCGGGCGCATCCTTTCGATGGCCCGATTTTTCGGGTTGGCCCCGATGCCTGCTGACCCGATGAGGTACCCAAGCACCTTGCCGCTTTCACCCCAAAGACACATTTCTCGGGGTTAAGTTTTATTCGATGTCTATTGAGATTACAAAAGGTCTCCTCGAGGTCGGATACAAGACCCGAGGTGAGCTTACTCTTAACTACGATATCATCTACATATACTTCCAAGTTCAGCCTATCTCGGTCTGGAAGGTCTTCGTGCATCAAGCGGCTGAAGGTCACGCCGGCGTTCCATGAACCGAAAGACATGGTCATGTAGCGAATGTGCGAGCGGCGTGATGAAGGAGGTCTTCTCCTCGTCCCTAGGAACAAGCTAATCTGGTGATAGCCCGAGTAGGCGTCGTGAAGCTCATCACGAGACTCTGCCGTCGCATCTACCGGTGGTCGATCTTGTGAAGGAAAAGTTATCCTTTGGGCAAGCGGCATTAAGGCGGTGTGGTCAACACACATCGCCACTTGCCACCTTTCTTTTGACAATGACTGGGTTTGCCGGCCACTCGAAAGTCTTTCGACTTCCGACGGCCGGCCTTAAGGAGTTTGTCGAGTTCTTCCCGGATGATTGCCTGCTTTTCCAAGGAAAATCGCCTAAGCTTCTGGCGCACAGGTCTTTTATCAGGCCAAACAGCTAGCTTGTGCTCAATCACTTTCCTTGGGACTCCGGGCATGTCGGACGGTTCCCAAGCGAACACGTCCGCGTTCCTCCAGAGGAAAGTGATGAGCTCGAGTTCCTATTTGGGATCTAGGGAAGATCCCAAATGGAACACCTTGGCTGGGTCGGCCTCGTTTAGAGGGATCACCTTGGTTTCACCTCCGGGCTGGAGGGTAACTTTGGGCCGGGAATGCGTCGGCGCCTGGTCGGGGCTGCGTTGGAGCAGCTGTCCGACCATGTCGAGACTTCTCGTCTGGTCAGGGCCGCCCTATGGTCGCCTTTGGCGGTGATGACGCGCCGGTCAGGGGACCTTGAGCCTTGATAGGCGTGATGCGTGGCGGCCATGAACTTGAATAGGGCCGGCCTGCCAAGGATGGCGTTGTAGGTCGACTTGAAGTCAACGATCTCGAAGTTGATTAGCTCGGTCCGGAAGTTTGCGACGCCTCCGAACGTTACGGGCAGAACGATCTAGCCCAGAGGCTTGATCGAGGTACCGGGGATAATCTCGAAGAACGGGACGGCTATGCTCTTGATTTTGGAGCGAGGAACCTGCATCTCGTCCAGGACTGTAGCGGATATGAGATCCAAGGAGCTCCTACCGTCGATGAGGACCCGACCGACCTTGGCATTGTTGACGGTCGGGCTTACGACTAGCGGGAGCTTCTGAGGTTTGGTCATCCCAAGGGGACAATCGTCCTTGGAGAAAGTAAGGGACAGCTCGGACCACTTGAGCTGCTGCACGGGCGGCTTGCCCTGAGTGAGATGACCGACCTCCCGCGCCGCCTCTTTCATATCCCTGCGGGATCTGCAGGCGAAGGAGCCCCCGAATATAACGGCTATGTGATTGCGGGGCTCCTGGTAGCTCATATCGTCGTCGTCATCATTCGCGGGGCCCTTGCCTTTGCCGCCGTCTCCTTTTTCCGGTAGTACAGGCATGGGGCCCTCGCCATTGTAGAACTTCTCCAGGCGGTACACCCAAGTTCGGCAGTTGCGAAGGTCGTGGCCGACCGCTTGATGGAACAGGTAGAAGCGGTCGCCAGCAGGGGCACTCCGCTTCCCGCGCTCGTGGTCGCCGCGACCCTGGTCATCGCGATCTTGGTCGCCGCGGCCTTGGTCATTGCTATCTTGGTCGTCGCGCCTCCGTCGTGGCCGACCCCGCCTGCCCTCGCGCTGCCGAGCAGGCGGAGCACGCGGCATACGGCGATCAACGGCGGCCACCATGCCTGGCGCGTGCAACCTCTTCTTCTTTTTTATTTTCTTCTCGACGGAGTCCGCGTGCTTCTTGCTCGAGGGGCCTTCTAGGCCTGGCTGGGGCGGCAGCTTGCCCTCGTCGATCATCTTCTTCCATTATGCGGCTTTTCGGCATTACAGTGTGATCGACCCATCTGAACAGCTCGTTGGCCAACAGGTCGGGGTGGATCTCTAGGTCTTGCGTGAGGCGGACATCTCGGACACCAAACTTGAAGGCCCGGACGACCGCCTCGCCCTAAATGCTCGAGATGGAGTTCCTTACCTTGATGAATCTTTGGATGAATTCCCGCAAAGTCTCTTTGTCCGTCTGGATCAGCCGCTCGAGGTCGTGCTCGTTACTCGGTCGAGTATAACAGCTTTGGAAATTTGCTCGGAGGGCTTCGGAGAGCTGCCTCCTGGCGGATCGACCCTCCTTCGATTGAAGAGCCATGTCTGGCGGAGCCATCGAGGACCGTGGGAAGGTAGTTAGCCATAACCCCTCATCCCGCCGGCCACGGGATGGCGATGGAGTAGATCGAGAGGAACTTCGTCGGGGTTACAGGTCCCATTGAACCGCTTCGATGTGGCGGGCTTGAACTTGCTTAGCCCTGTCGTCGCGGAGGGGCGCCGAAAAGACTCGGCATCCGAATGCCGGGCCATCCTGGCGAGCCCTCCGGGCATGGCGATCGCGGCGGCTGGGGCCCAGACGGTCCTTTGCGCATGGGGTGAGGCGAGAAAATATGGCCCAGTCGGGCGGCAGACAGTGGGTTCGAGTGGAACACTCGGACGCGTTCGTAGGCAAGACGGGGCATGCCCCCGAGCCGGCGGGGACGTTCGGGGAATCTGCTCGGGCGTCCTCTCGGTATCGGTCTTGCTTCTGCGGCCTCCGGCAGGACCTCGGGGCCTTCTGGCGGAGCGAACAGGAAAGCCGCTGCTTGTGGCCCCGGGAAACACTCCGGGGCTTTTCTCTGGCGGGGGGCCCTGGGAGGCCTATGTCGGCGACGAGCCTTTCCAGATTTTCAGCCACGACCGCCCCCATAGCCGCCAGGCCCACCTGGTCGAAGAAGTTCTGAAGACTGCGCACGACCGTCGCCATGGCACGCAGCCGCTCGGCGCTCTGAGGGGCGACGGGGGGCGACCTTGGGAAGCGGTCGCGCACATGCTCCGGGGAGCGGTACTCACTGGGATCTTCGCGAGCCCGGTCTCCAGCCCCGGCGCCCGCCCCCTCGCTGGGTCGGTGGTGGACGATCACCGGGTTCCTGCCCGGGGACAGCTCCGGGGGGTCCCCGTCAGCACCGTGCTGGCGGCGAGGAGAAATCACCGGAGACTGCGCCTCTTGAATCTCCTCTCTTCCTGCCATGTTGATGCTGCGGGAGCACCAGGACTGCGTGGGCGACACCCGAGTGTTGCCACGCGCCGCGGTCCCTTGGCTGTACTCGGGACGGTCGGGGTCGTCCTGGTCGTCCCGGAGGTCGCCGGATTCTTCCTTGTCGACAAGGGCATCCGGCCGCGAGCGGAGGAAACGCTCTCGCGCTGCGGCCATCGGGGAAAGGCTCCTGGACTTGGTGTGGTCCTCCGGATTGGCCGCACCACCCACGCCATCGTTGGCGTAGTATTCGTCATCGTCCTCTACGTCGTCGAAGACGCAGAGGTCTTGATTGTCTTGTGAGTTCGGCATCCTCAGGGATTCCTCGCGAAAGGACTTAGTCGATCCCCACGGACGGCGCCAGCTATCGACGATTCGGGAACCGGTTCCCCGCCGAGCTTACTTGTTGAATGAGGGATCAACCTAAGGCCCCTTTTTCGCGGGGGTATAGCGTCCGAGGTTCTACCGAGCTACGGATCGAAGTGGCCAAGACAACCACAACGAGCAAGGGATCTCTTTTTTTATCTAGTTCAGGCCTCTCGCAGGGGAGATAACAGCCCTACGTCCAGTGGTTGCACTGATGTGTGAAGATGGACTACAAGTACTACGTACAAGTGGAGATGGGAGGTGAAATCGAACCGAACCCCCAATCCTTCGCGCGAGGAGGTATTTATAGGGGATTACAGGCGATAAAGCATTTATTACGAGGCGTTCTCTTGTCGGGACGTATGCTGTTGTTTCGCGCCTCTGCATGGCGCAAGCGACGTGGGTGCGATGGCGCAAATGGCGACGCGGAGAGGCTGGGCGTCGCGATTCCTATCTTGCGTCGAGCCTTGAGCCATCCGCGATTAATCTTGCGCCGCCCTCGTAGACCGTGCCCGGCTTTTAGGCGAAGCTCGAGGTCCCTCTAGTCGGACCGGGTCGCTAGGTCGAGGACCCCCGAGCAAGCATGCTCGGGGGCGAGCATGGTGGTTGACGGGGGACAGCCCGAAGGTCGGGTGGCCCGGAGACCTTTCTTGGGGGACGAGGCTCGAGCAAGGATATGCCCGGGGCCGCCGGGGTGCGATGGTCGCCTATGGAGAATATTCAACCCCCGACAGTTGGGTTTTAGGTCAGCTCATATATGGTTGAGTGAGTTAATCCCAGTTCTTGATAAGTTTCCTTATGAGAGAAGGAAAGTCATCCAAGGGTAGAGATTGCTCAGGTTAAGCTATAAATAGAGGGGGGAGGGATGTTTCACTCCTGAGTCTTTAGAGAGAATTTTTGATTTTTTCTTGTGCTCATGTGAGCTCTGTCCACCTAGTACTGTGGTTTTGTAAACCTTCATCTAAAAGCAATACAAGATTAATTTTTTTCTCTATTTTGAAATTTCTTTTACTTCTTGCATTTTCGCTCATTGCACTTTGGTTTTGCTCCTTACTTCTAAGTGCTTTTTGGATCTTATGCCAAGAATAAAAGATTGCTGAATAAATTTTCTATAGATCATATCCTAATCATCTAGGCAATCTACAATATTTTTTTCAGTTTTTTGCAATAAACCGATCTTTGTGCTTGAAAAAAGAAAGATTCTTGTAGATCGCATTCTTGTTTGTTTGAAGCGTGTTCATTGGTGTTCTTACTTGCTGTAATATGTGGAAGGCCATCTAAGATCATCTTGATCATCAAGTTCCGCACGAGCAAGTTAAAGGTGAAGTTTTTGTATTCGACCCGGTTTTAGTGCAACATTCATTAAACTGAAAAAATGTCAGAATTTTGATTTCAATCCTTGTGATTGAAGGTTAGAATAGATTCGACATCCTTAAGAATGTGTACACAAAGTTTCACTGGTTTTGAATTAGCCGATATAAAATTACATCGTTTCTTGTTTCTAAGATCACGCTGATTTTACTATTCATCTAAACACGGCTTATCCGAGACTATTCAACCGAACACTGTTTATTCTTGCACTGTTTACACCGACTATTGCTATTGACCAGTTCATAGTTATTGTTCATCTAATCAGCATAATTTTTATTGTTTATTTGAGCACTGTTTATCCAACCTCTGATTCCAACCATCTATTTGAACTGTACAGTCATTCAATTCGATCTGTTCATTCATTTGTTCGCCTTTGCGAGAGATCCTGCGATTCGTACGACGGCCTACTTCATGGTCCTCATCTACTTCGTCATGTGGTCCTCGTGTGGTGTGGTGTGTCATGTGTGCGTGTATGTATGGCTCACACTGTCAAATCTAGCAGCACAAATGGTCCTTTTATCTTTGTGGCAAACTTCAAACGCTATGTTGTTCGCAATTGCTGAAACAGGGCGTATTCAGTAATATTCCCTTGGTCAAGAAAAAGGAGGTTAACTGATACAGGCCCGTTTGGAGCATGGAGATTTTTCTCGATTTATGCAAAAATTGAACCCTTTTTTTATAGAATTTCTGTTGTATTTCAAACAGAACCTTAGCGGATGTGTAGATATTTGCCCTCCGTGCTGATTTGTAAACTCGGCCAGTCGCGGCCAGGAATTAAATTTTGGACCGACTAGCAGTAAGATGTACTACCGAACCACCGACTGAGTTACTGAGGCCTGAGTACCATTTGGCGTCGCTTGTGTAATAGTACTTGTCTTCTATTTGCAAGTCGTGTTTCTGTGATGGGCTGAAGAGCATCACCTATGTTTTGGTCCAGTCCCCTAGCTTTGAGTTTGGCACGGTGTAGTCGCTTTCGTTTAGAGTGATGCCCAGTAGACATCTCAAGCTGGTCCAGGTCACGTTGAAAGAATCCAAATACTTTTCTTTTTTTTCTTCAAAGAGAGAATGGAACAATCCAAATCTGGTTCCCTGGAAATATCTGCCGAAAAAGGTTAAGGATTACAATGCTACTAGCACATGTTGGCATGTTGGAAGTGAATGATAACTGAAAGAACGACGAGTCTGAAAGGCATGAGAGCAGGATGAGCCACGAGTGACATCGTTAGTGGCGGTGAAACCGAGACGTCGGATCCGGCCTGTTATCTGAAAGTCGGATTGATTAGCCACATGATGTTAGGCGCTTTGCTCTGATTCGCCGTATTCGTTTCTAGTCTGGTTTCTTGGTACCATGAGAAGAACCAACAGAACGAGCTATAGGACCTGGCAAGCTGTGGTTTGGGCTCCTTTCAAGGTCTTTGATTTGCCCACATACATCTCTTGCCACATCGTATCAACCTTCATGTGAACTGGTGGTCAGGAAGAGGGTAAGAAAAATGGCATCATACCGTGCTCAAAATCAACCTTGCAATATAACCTTTCGAGATTTTTGCCCCATAATTGTTGCTAGAAAGGCAGAGAGTTGTAAGTCGTAGCAATCCTTCTACTTGTAGAAAAGGCCATTTCCTTCCCAATGAGCAGTCATAAAAACAAACATTGGACAAACAAGCATTGCATTAGCCATATGATATACACTGAGAAGCCGAAGCCAATGACAAACCAAACCAAACTCTTCTACCAGCAGCATAACCACACTGATTAACGTAACTTAGTAACTTACAATATGCTCACCGTACACATAGCAACAACTTCCTAGGCAAAGTTATACAGTTCTACTATAGGAAAAAAATTCATATTTAGTACTCTACTTTTAAGTTTGATCCGAATTAGATTCTCTACTTTAAAACCGACTATTTTAACTTCTTTACATTAAAAACCAGATCAAATAAAGGTACTACTGAGGGCCTGAGGGCGGTTTTACCATGTTGGTCACCCATGACGAGCGGGGACGGAGATCCAAGTTTTTTATTTTCTTTTTGCTGACTTAGTTGCTACCGTGGCAATATTTAATGATGTCAGCGGATGATATGCCAAAACCATTCTTAATAGTTAATACCACCTTCAAGGATTTCATTGACCTGGTTTTCAAAATAGAGAAGGTAAAATAACCGGTTTAAAATAGAGAATCTAAATGGGACCAACTTAAAAAATAGATACTAAACATAGAGTTTTTCCTATACTATAGGTGTGTTTGGTAGAGCTCTAACTTTACAAGATCCGTAGATCTAGTGCTATGAATACATTAAGAGTATTTAGATAGATCATCTTATTTACATTTTAGACCAAAATAATAAACTTAATTCACTTTATTTTAGCCTACAAATTTCAGATTTCAGGTGAAGCTGAGATCTGAAACTCTACCAAACCAGCCCTATATACACTGAAAATAGCATACTTGTACACCTATCTACTATTGTAGTCCACTAGTAGAACACTTGGCCAAGAACAGAGAACGGGAACGGCACGGCCCTGCTCTGCGCCAGCTCCGCGACGTCCGCGCCTGCCATGGCGCTGCAGTCGCCGCGGTCACCACGTACAACCTCGGCCCCGATCCTCCGCCTCTTGCCCGGGGTGGAACCCTTGCCAACCGCGGCCAGCTCCTCTTCCTTGGATTGCATGGCGCGCAGCAACACGCCCGGATCGTCGGCGAGCTTGGCGAGGAACGCTATCATCTGGCCCGGCCGGTTCTCGGCCGCGCGGAGCCTGCGGTCCATGGCTTGCAGCTCCTGATCCATGCCCTTCTGCTCGTCCCGCAGCCTCTGCACCGCCTGGATCGTGCCCCGCACCTCCTCCCTCTCCTCGCACAGCTCCCTGCCCGGCGTTCCGGCCTTCTTCTTGCGCACGATCAGCGGCAGCAGCCGTGCCTGCCCCCGCAGGAATGACTTGTGCGCGAACTCCCACCTGTCCGGGTCAACCTTGTGGAAACCCTGAGAGCCAGCAGGAAGGCAACAATTGTAAACACAATTACATTGGAGATTGGAGAGCTAGCTGCTGACTAGAGCAGAGGAGTGCGTGCGTACGTAGGTGTTGAGCTGCCGGACGAAGCTGGCGAAGTTGCGGTGCTTGAAGTAGGAGGGGAGGAGGAAGTCGGAGAAGGCGGCGGGATCGAGGACGATGAACGTGTTGCTGGCGCTGCCCCAGCGCACGACGGCGTCCGTGGCGGGATTGCTGACCATGTGGAACGTCTTCTCCACGAACGGCGCGACGTTGCCCTGGCAGCCGACGCTGACGCCGGCCTGGAGCTGGTGGCCCTTGCACTCGCTGCCCATTACCGAAGCTTAGATCAGATGGTTCCTCCCGGACGTACGCGCGCAGAACCGGATAAGGAAGCCGCTCGCGTTTCCTCGGTGCTCGGTGTGGGTGTGTTCGTCGGCGGGGAGTGAGTCCTCCTCCTACATGAGCGCAGATATTTCCGTCCAGGGCGGGGTAATAAAGCCTATATAGGAGCGAGTGTCAACCTCGCTTGGTGCGTGCCGAGTGCCGACCTTATCGGCCTCGCTCGGGCTGTGGAATGGGTTTGGGCCGTGTGCGCGGGGGACACGGTCGGGCGGACGGGAGCGGCCAGGTTTCGGGCTCTGCTCTCGGAGGCAACAAATGGAGCGATCTGATTTGCCTGGTGATGTGTAGTGACAGATTTTGTGAGGATTCGGTGTTGTCGCATACGGGCCACGTGTGGCGCCAAAGGTATAATAATGCCTTGCGCTATCTCGTCGTTATTATTGGACAGGACGGTAGACCGATGAGATCAATGGAGGTAAAGGCGTAAAGCCCGATGTTCGAATCACATGCGATACCCAATCATCCGTCTCCTGGTAGCGGGAGAATTGCCGTGCTCACGTTCGTTTGAGCCGAGTTAGTCGGTCGGCTCGGCTTAAAAAAAAAAGTTTTGTGTTTTGGTCTTTTTATGAATTACGAATAAGTCTTTCGTGATTTTTTGTGAGAGCAAGATATTTTTCCTAAAATCATGTTTGGGTTTCTCGTGCGCTATTTTTGGAAAAAACTCTCGTTAAATTCAAATCGCGAACAAACCTTTTTCTAATTTTTCAGGATAGCGGACAGGTCAAAAAACGTAACAAACAGGTCCTTACTCCTTACGTCTAGGTCCTTTCTCCGTTTTTCCAGGAAAAAAAAGTTTTCGTCGCCAGAAATATTTGTGCAGTTCTATCTCTAGACTTTTTTCCCACCTCGATTTCCCATCTCGATCTCTGATATTTTTTTAAGCATGTATTATTACTCGGTAAACGCGTAAAGTGTTAGCCTCGACAAAAGAAGGTTGTCATCTCTAATAATTTTTCACCATTTTCCCTCTAGACTTTTTCCCCTACCGCCTCTAGACTTTTTCCCCACCGCGGTTTTCTAGTTCGGTCTCTAATATTTTTCAAATAATTCATCGAAAGAGATATTTCTACAACTCTACCTCTCTATTTTTTTCCGCGTTTCACTCATTATTTCGACGATTTAAAAAATAAAACGCCATCGAAAAAAAAACAATTTTTTCTCTGAAAAAAGCGCACGTCTTGACGTGTTCGCCCGAAAAATTTTGTGTTCTTTCGGTAGTTTACGCTCATTATTTGACGATTTAAAAATAAAAGCGCGCCGAAAAAAAAAAAATTTTTCTCTGAAAAACGACCTGTGGCGTGTTCGCCTTGAAAAAATTGTGTTCTTTTAGCCGTTTTGCTCATTATTTCGGCGATTAAAAAAATAAAACGCCACCGAAAAAAAGAATTTTTTCCTATGAAAAGCGACACGAATTTGTGTTCTTTCAGCCATTTCGCTCATTATTTCAACAATTTAAAAAATAAGACATCGCCGAAAAAAAAGAAATTTTTTCTATGAAAAAGCGACACGCGCGGCGTATTAAAAAAACGTATTGACGTTTGGATCTTTCGTGAAAGGACCCTAAATAGATACTGAAAAAAAACGTATTGACGTTTGGATCATTCCGATTGTTTTACACGAAAAGGACCTTTCGATTTAGCGCAAACGCAGATGCACTTTTTTTTAAATCGTTTCGCGCGTTTTCTCGATGATTTTTTAAAAAAAACACCGGTGGGAAAAAAGACGAAATTTTTTTCGTGAAAAAAAACAACGCACGTAACGTATATACCGCGCAATCTATCCTAGTTATCCATACATCGAGTCTTTTACAGGGCAGGTCATAGTAGTCCGTGCTTTGTTAGCACCGCCGAAACTGAGCTTTCAACGGAGGTGAAAGGCGAAGGCGGCGGGAGCAGCCTAACCAGCCACAGTGAACACGCTCGTTACTAAACGGCAGCACGTACGATCATTTGCGCGTTATTTCTCGCTTCGCTTTTGTTGCTGTATCATAAACTTAATCAAGAACGGCTACCAGTTTACCCGTCTAGTAAAGACCTCTCGTTCAAGGGCATACACCGTGGTTCAAATTTTCAGCGAAATTTTGAGAAAATTTTGGATTTCAGCCAATGACGAGATTCACAATACCAGCGGAATGTTTTTTTAATTAGGGTTTACTATAGTAATTTCAGTAGATTTTGGTCCAAATCTGAAAATTAGTTAGGTGAAAATATACAGACAATTTTGATTTAAGAACCCAATCAATGTAAAAACTCTGAAAAAACTGATAACTAGCACACGAGAGGAAGCATGGCGAGATCATTGTCGATGACGCAGAGGTGGAGGTTACACTATGCATGTATTATTTACTTGTATATACGTCAATGCATAGTTGTCCATGCTTTACATGTTCATACCCTTTTTTAATTATGCATCCTTTTGCAATACATGTTCATACTCCTTTTAATTATACGCTTTACATCTTCTTGCAATACATATTCATAATCCTTCTTTAATTATGCCTCTAGCAGGCGGTTCGGGCGAGTGGTTTGTTGTAGCGTCATCCATACTTCGATAGGTATTTCTTTCGTTTATTGACCATGCTTGTCTTGATTAAGCATGGTGTCGACGTTTGTTACCGACAATAATGAAAAAGGGGCTACTGTATTTGGACCCAAACTTCGATGGTAGCACAAGAACACCCGATGTATCTGAGTTCGGGCTCTCACGGCGGAGATAATACCCTAGTCCGTGCTCTGGAATTATATGTGGCTAGCTAATAGGCGATGAGATGTTACATCTTGTGTTTGAGGTGCCCGTCCCTCCCTTTATATAGTAGGGAAGGCGGTTACAATATTGAATTCTACTCGGATCTGAGTAGGAGTTTCTATCTGAACTCATATCGGTTTGGATTACAATCATCCTTTGCCCAATCTGATTCGGCTTCCTCATTAATGCCTATCACGGTTCTTCATGTTTTGCTCGGCCCAAGTGACCTTGGTTTTATCCTATCAATATGACCCAAGTTACTTTGGTTGGGCCTTGATGGATACTTGGTGGGCCGGGACATACATATCCCTGATGGCCCCGAGTGCTTCATGATCGAATGTCCGCATAAACCGAGTCTTCGAGTGTTTTTAGCCGAGTGCTTGTCGTTGGGTAAAAGAGGTCACGAAGAACTTCGCCAAATTTTCTTTATTTTGAGCTGTCTTTGTCGGGATTACCGAGCCGACTAATTCCTTGTATGTTCCAAGTTTTTAGCTTTTAAACAATCATCTTTATGGCTTTTGATTTTGTTCTTTGAACGCTTATCGACTTTGGCTGGCATGAGGCATACTTAGTAAGAGGATGTTGTTTACGAGTGGTACCCATTTACTCCGTGCATTACGGATTTTCGACTTTTGGGCCCATCTTGGGGCATACCACTTGTTAACTTGATTCTTTTTGGGCCATTAGCAATTATGTGCGTCGTGCGTACTGCCGCCCTCCCAGAAATGCTCCTAGGGCGGTTTCAAGGTTTTGGGAAGGTAGTCGATTTCGCTCGGGCGAGAATCGGCGCCGCTTCATATCATCTGAACAAATAGAGTGGCTTTGTACCGTTGCTACTTGCCCTTTGTTCTCCATCTTCTTCTCTCTGCGACCTCTGCTTTGCTAGGGATAACTTTTCTCGTTACCCTAGTTTTCATGCGATCACGAGGAAAAAGAAAAAATGTCGCCTCCTTCTCCCTAACCGCTCCTCCTTCGCCTCGACCAAAGATTGGGCTACTTGGTGATAGCGGAGGAGCAGTGGAAGGATTTGGTTAGCATTGGTGTTTTTCCGCCCTTGGTGATGCTTGCCGCTCGCCCATGCAGTGAATCTCGCCCTACTCCTCGTCTGAAGAAGCGGTGCGTCTTTGAATCCTTTTTAAGCGCGGACTTGGCCTTGGCATCCCCCTTTCTTGGCGGAATTCTCGAGTTTTATGGAATCGAGCTAACTCATCTTAACCCTAACTCCATTCTTCAAATTCTGCCTTTGTTAACCTTTGTGAGGCTTATCTTGGCGTTCGGCCTCATTTTAATCTTTTCCGCCATCTTTTCCTCCTCAAGCCTTTCCCAGCAAGAATTCTCCCAAGGCGGTTGGCGGGCGGGTTTCGGTGAGGAGGGCATGAAAAAATCTTATCTTCATATTCCTTTAAAACCTCCAATAAGGGTTGGCACCAAGAATGGTTTCTTCGCCAATCGACCCCCATTACTGCCTTCTTGGGACACCACCCAAGCCTTCTCTGTTGGACATCGCTTCCCAAAGACAACGGAATGAACCAAGTGGCTGATCTCCTGGGGTGATTGCGAATTAAAGGGGATGGGCTTCTTGGTATGGTTATTGTTGCCAACCACTGCACGCGAATCCGGCCCCTCAAGGACCGAGTTCATCACAGGGCATGAATATGAAGGCCGCAATGACCCGAGCGGAGGTTTCGATGAAATTTCTTCATGGCGTTCTTGATCGTCTGTGGATTTCTTCACCCCAAGCGAGAAGATCGTCGTTCCTCGAAACCAAGGCCTTTTACAAAACTTCATCCTGCTCCTTCGGTAAGAGGTTTATATGGTATTTCCATGTTGATCCTGTTTTTGGCTTTTACGGGACTTTGATCTGAATCGTATTCTTTTTCTTTTTGAACTTTGCGAGGCGAAGCCTTTTTTCTCCGAAGCGCCGCTCTGAATTCCTGTTCATAAGAGTGATAAGCGGACCTTTCTCGGCGTCGTCCTCCACGGCACCGGTATAAGCGGAGTAAAGTAAGTGCTCTGATGATGATCCGTCGGAAGGAAAAAACCAATTATTCGGGAAGCTAAGAGGAAGCGGTCGGCGAGCCATGTACGTCCGTGGTGGTTCCCTGGTCGGGACACATGACTCTGTGACCTCCTCCCCGACTTCTTCCTCTTGAGTCAATCCTCGAAACACGAAGTTTCCGAGCCTCGAGGCCCGTCTTGCCACCGAGAGCATGCCTTCGCTCGCCGCCCGTGGTGTTCACGATGATAGTCCTCCTACGGGAGGGGTTTGAAGTCTTGAGGATAACAAGGTCCAACAGGTTGGATTCCTCGTCTCCCCTTTCTTGCTCCCCTCTGGATCATGTCTTGATCGTTATTTTTGCGAGGATCTGTTGAAGAAATTCTTCATGAGGAACGGTTTGAGGCCTCTGTGGTTGTTGATGGAAGCCGGTTGGTGGCGGTGAGATGCCGGCCGATGTTATACCTCCAAGCTGAGCCCTGAGGCGATGTTATGCCTTGGCTGACCCACGAGACCGAGTGCCTCCACGGAGCCAAGTGATACCTGTCGCCTTCTCTTCTTGAGCCATTGCCCATACTCTGCCTTCTATCGATGCATTGCTTTTACGCATGGAAGCTCCTTCCATCTCTCCTTGCCGATCACCCCTCGCGTCGAAATTCCTCCACCTCCTCGCGAGATCTCCGTCTGCGGCGCGTTCCTGATGTGAAGGTGACTTGGTCCTTTTGGATGGCGAGATCGAGAGCGACCTTGGACCTCATTTTTGAAGCTGCTTTCGCGAGTGCAGCGTCTCGGTAAGGTGAGTTGTTTGCTTGCCGTACTTGTCTTCTTTTCTTCGTGAAGCTTGATATTGCTCTGTCGTCTCGGTAGCTTGTCGGCGTTTGCCAGGACCGGAACTATCTTCTCCAAAAGCTATTCCCACGGATGAAAATGAGGAAGGACTATCTTCTTGAGAACTTGAGCAAGTCCGTAATGAATTTGGTAGAGCTCACACGCACCAGAAGAATCGAGATGAATTGGAGGGACTTGAATCGTATCCAGATCCCTTGAGGCGAGAAGCTAAACTTGATCGATCTTTCGGCGGTAATTATTCTGCCGAATGTTTTGAATCGGCTTTGTCCTCGCCTACGATGTCTGATCTGCCTTTTTTGTCGATTTCGGGAGAAATTCGAAGCCTCTTCCTCCCAAAATGCAAGGTGAAGAAAGTGAAGTGGGCCTAAAAAGCGTAGTATGGTGACAAGAGAATTAGAAGGTATATTCTTGGTCTTGTCTTACATCTTCGTTGTCATTATCTGCTAGTCTTTGAATTTATCCGTGGTTTATTGCGATTGCAAGAGTCAACTTCATGAGCTCGATCTAGGGTACTTAGCGAAAAGATTGGGCCGAGGCAAGGACCGATCGCCTCAAGCGGCCTTGGAGAAGGTGTTCTTGGTCTTGAGTCTGATGAAGTGGTACCGCAATGTCCCCATGACACTAGCATTACAATTGAGAGGTTAGAGGAAGCTCTTCGAAGTTTTCCGCGCACTTGGAGGATGTTGCAATTGCGAGTGCCAGCCAAGTGCTGGCGATTACCAAGTCTCTTTATCCTCGGGTGGAGCTAAAGGCTGTCCAAGAGGGTTTTGCCCGTACTGTTGATGATGAGCAGGCACTTGCCCTCATGGATGAAGTCAAGAATACTGCTGCTGTTTTGGTGAAAAATCTAGACCTGGGTCCACTGTGATCCTCCGTGTGTACTGAACCTGCCCCGTAATCGGGCTCTGAAGCTTTTGTTCCAGTACTAGAAGAAATATTCCCGGACCCGAATTCTCTTTATGAAATGTTTAATCCTTGTCTTAGTCGTCTGTTTGAGCTTGGGCCTATTGAAATTGCTTTCGCCATCTTGGGCCGTCCATGTGCTTTTGTTGCAATTCGACACGACCTTCTTGAGATATCTTGTGACAGCCCGTCGGAAAGGTGGACCGTCTTCCTATAGTAATGAGCGTCGATTCGGCGAGTTGAGTCTCTCTCGAGGACGAGCGTTGCCTTGTATAAACGAGTTTGGCCTCGGGTCTTGCATTTTTGCAACGCACTATCATCTTCATCTGATGCATTCTTCTTCCTTCGCGAGGTTTCTTTGGAGTGCTTTCTTTGCTTTCGTCTTCTTGATTTTTCTCCTTCTTGTGCTGTCAAATTATATCTATATTTGGATCATCTTTCTTCACTGAGTTCTTCTCTTTTCTTCATGGATTCTTCTTCTTCTTCGAGGATCTCTCTCTCTGCCCCTTTCTCCCAGTCGCCGGGACCACCGGTCGCGCCATGGATTGCGGACCTCATCTTCAATTTTGGAGATGGCCGCCCGAGAGAGCCGAGGATGGGAATGCCGAGCTCTGGCGGAGTTTGATTTTGCAATGGCGGGAGGCGGAGGCGGGAGGCCGTCGCCGGGACACCACCGCCGTCGATGCTTTGATCGAGGCCATCCCTAGGCTTATTAAAGCCGGGGCGCCCTCATTAAACCGTCGGGCGGGTGCTGGCCGGCGTGGGTGGCGAGGGATCGAAGAACGACCTCATTTTGTAGTAGTACTTTTTGCTTGTATATATGTCCGATAAAAAATATTTGAAGTTGTGGGCGATGATCGTCTTCTTTGTAATATTGATTTGATTGCAGCTCTTCCTTTCTTTTTGGTTCTTGGCCAACTTTTAGAGTGATTTTTCTTTGTGTTTTTGAGCCTTGTGCGATTAAGCGCAGCCCCCAAGCGGCGAGTTTTTCCTCAAACATGCTTTTGGTGACTAGGCTTCCTTCTAAGGCTTCATAGTCGAAGGTTCGAAGTACTCGGATCTAGTTGTGATCACCAAATAAAATTGGAACTGGCTTGCCTGCGGGATTGCACATGTGCAACACCGTTAGGTGTAGCCCCCGACTTACTGCTTAATTGAGGAACAATTGAGTAGCTAGTCGATAAAAATAGAGAACTCGGATACACAGTGCTGCTCTCGTACAAGTATTTTCTTCACTATGGTTGCATCTTAACACTATTAAATGTAGCCCCGACTTCTTTGCTTAATTGAGGAACAATTGAGTAGCAAGTCAATTTAACTAGGTTGGACACCTTTTTGGACTTCTTTCAAGAATAAAAGCAGCGTAGTGCTCTATATTCCATGAATTAGCGATAATATCGCCATCTTCTCGCAAGCACCTTAAGCCTGACGCCGCGTTACCTCATCCACAATGTAGGGCCTTCCCACATTGGCGATAACTTGTGCTCGTGCTACGGTTCTTTATCGAACCAAATCGCCCTTGGAAAATGCTTTCGGTTTGGACGTTTGATTCGTGATACCGTATGAGAACTGAAGGTATCGGCCGGTTGGACTCTGACGACCTCCTTGCCTCTTCAACTTATCAATATCTTCCATTACGCTTTCTTCAGACTCGCCTTCCTGAAGCTCGAACGAGGAGATCAAGGTTAATTCGATGAGGTAAGGCGCCTCCGAGCCATAGACCAAAAAAAGAAGGGTTGCCGGTGGATCTGCTGGGGTTGTTCTCGGCCCCAAAATCTTGATGGCAGTTCTTTCACCCATCGGTGGCGTATGGCTTGAAGCGATCGAAGATTCTTGCTTTTAAGCCTTGCGGCACCATGCCGTTTGCTCTTTCCACGGCCGTTGCTCCTTGGGTGAGCCCGCGAATGGCTCAAATTTTGATGCCGAGCTTGTCACACGGTCTTGAAACTCCTCTCCTCGGAATTGGGTTCCATTGTCGTGATAATCTGTTTGGTATGCGAATCTTACCACAATTTCTTGGAAGAATTCCTTGGCTTTGGCGCCGTGATGGTAGCCACGGGCTTTGCTTCTATCCATTTAGTGAATTTATCGATGGCGGCGAAGAGATGGGTGAAACCTCCTTGAGCTTTCTTCAATGGACCGACCATGTCAAGCCCCGAGATGCGACGGCCAAGTGTCGGTATTGTCTGCGGCCGGCGGTGCGTGTACTTGGCGAGCAAAGAAGCGGCATCCTTCACATGTTGGACGATGTCTTCTGCGTCGGATCTGGCGATCGGCGGAAGAAACCTTGTCGATATGCCTTGCCCACCGGTGTGCTTGATGCGGCGTGATGTCGCAAATTCGAGTGGATTTCACGAGTAATTCCTTTCCTTCTTCTGGCGATATGCATCGCCTTAAAACTCGAGCACTTTTCGGAATAACTCTTCTCCTACCACCACGTAGCTCTTCTGCGCCCGCGCAATCGCTCGCTTCATTCGATCTTACGGAAGTTCGTCTTTCAATAGGTAATGGAGAAAAGGGCCGTCGATGCGGCGATGACGGGACCTCTTCCTCGTTCGTTTTTCTTGACTTGTTGCTCGCTACGCTTTATTGATGGTTTGTAGATTTCTTGGCGAAAACACGGTCGAACAATGGCGAGTGGATCCTAATCTTGCCAATTCGCCGGCTTCTTCGTTGTCGCGGCGGAGCACATGGATGAGCTCGATCCGTCAAACTTGTCTTCTAGCTTCGTACCTCTGGCGGTATGCCGTCATGATGTCTTCCACATGACCAATCTTTTGGACTTGGTTGATCACCGGCATGGAGTCTCCTCGAATTGTTAGCCGTCGGATACCCGGAGATATCGCTATCACGAAATCGTGGATGAGTGCCGTATTGGTGGCGTTGTTTAACGCGCGGAAGTGGATCTCGGGGCGTATTTTAGGCGCTCACTGTTGGAGAGATGAGGACCACGCCTACTCTGCGTGCCGTGAGCATGAGAGATCCGTCGAAGTACATTGTCCAATATTCGGCTCTTTAATGTTTGTTGGTGATTGCAGCTCTATCCATTAGCGGTGAAATCGGCAAGTACTTGAATTTCTTGCCGTCCGTGGCACGAAGGATACTTGAAGGCCCCAAGCTCGGCGCCCATTTCGCGATCCTCGGTGGCTTCGGTTGTGGAGTATATCCCCAGCGGAAGGTGGTGACCACCGTGATTGAATGCTCTTGGAAGTAGTGCTTGAGTTTGCGGAGGCAAGCAACCACGCGTATAGTAGTTTACGTACTTGTGGATAGCGTACCTTGGATTCTCCCAATACTTGTTGTGAAGTAGGCGGGTCTCTGGACTTCTGGAGGTGCCTGCTTCCTTCGCTCTACCACAATTGCAGGCGACTCGTGAGTTGTTGCGGCGATGTAAGCGAAGGGTTCTTACGGTATTGGAGGAACGAGCAGTGGAGATGATGCGAACGTCTTCAATTCTTGAAAGCGGTGAGCTTCAACGGTCCATTGAAAATTACCTTGCTTCTTTAGAAGTTTGAAAAAGGTATTCCGCGACCCTAGTCGGAGATGAATCTGCCGAGTGCCACCATGCACCGATAAGCTTTTGGGCGTCCTTGATTGGTGGAGGCTTCATCTTGAGATTGTATTGATTTTTTGGATTTGCCTCGATGCCTCATTGTGAAACAATGAATCCGAGTAATTTCGAGGCGGGACTCGAAGGCGCATTTCTCGGGGTTGAGCTTCATTTTGTAGGACCTTAGGCTTTCAAATGTTTGATTCATCAGATATGAGGTCTTCCTTTGCGTGATTTGGCGACAACATCATCAACATATGCCTCCACGTTGCGCCCGTCTGGGAATGAAAGCATGTTGTATTAGCAGCGTTAGTAAAGTCGCGCCCGGCGTTCTTGAGGCCAAATGGCATTGTGGCGTAGCGAAGGCTCGAGCGGAGTGATGAGCGAAGTTTTGATGCAATCCTCCTCCTTTAGCGAATCGATGATATCTGGTAGGCATCGTAAAGCTAAGGAGTTCGCATCTGTAGTGGAGTCTACCACTTGGTCATCTGAGGCAACCCGAAAGGGTCTTTCGGCGAGCCTTGTTGAGATCGGTATAATCAACGCACATCGCCGACTTTTATTCTTTTGCGAACAAATCTTGGGTTCGCCGACCAATCGAGGATGGTACACTTCTTTTATAAAACCTGCTTGCCAATAGCCGTGATCTCCTCCTTGATAGCCTCCTTCTGTCTGAGCAAACCTACGGAGCATTTGCTTGATGGGTTTGGCCTTGTAAATCGGCGTTCAAAGAGTGCTCGATCACCTCCACAGGGGCCTTGGGCATGTCGGATGGTTTCCACGAAGATGTCGATTGGCGGAGGAAGGTGACGGCGTCTTCTATTTGGCGGTGAGGCTGTCCCAATCAAAGGCTGTTTGGTTGGAGCTAGATGGGTCGAGGATTACCTTCTTGGTCCCTTCATCGGGCTTCAAACTCGTCTTAGCTTTGTTTCTTGGTTGGTACCTCTCCTTCGTCTTCTTGATGTGCGGTGCTTTGTCGGATCTTCTTTACGTAAATCGCTATTTCTTGAGCTTGACCATCTCGCGACTTTCTTTGTCACGGATAAGCGACGCTTGACATCGCCATGTCTGGAGATTATACCCCTCGGTCTGGCATTTTTAGGACAAGGTAGGTATAATGTGCGCGACCATGAATCAGCCAAGCGGGCCTTCGAATGGCGTGATATCTTGTGCGGAAGTCGACTACTTCAAAGTTAAGGTACTCCGTCAGGAAGTTTTCTTTGGTTCCAAAGCGTAACCGGCAAGGTAATTTGGCGAGTGGAATGGAAGAGGTTCGGGATTACCCCATGGAAGGGTGATGAGCCTCGCTTCAACTCGGGCGAGGATCTTCATCTCGTCGAAAGTTTTGGAGAAGAGCACATTGAGTCCGCTTCCTCCGTCGACCGGCACCTTCTTGAGCTTGATGTTGCGAACCTTTGGGTCCAATACCGTGAAATCTTCGAGTGCACGGATGTGGTGCGGATGGTCGGGCGACTAAAAGTTATGGGGACCTCGGACCATTTGAGTCTTGAGAAGTCTGGTACCGCACGATGGCATTAGCGTCTCTTCGGTGAGCTTGCTTTCGCTTTGACTCATAGGCCATCGAACCTCCATAGATGTAATTGAGTTCCGTTCCATTTTTGATATTCTCCGTCATCATCTTCAAGGGATCTTGTTTCTTCTTTTCTCCTTCTTTTGCTTCGCCTTTTGCGGGTGTATACGGACTCCTGGCAAACCTTCTCAGCGTGAAGCAATCCTTTCTTGCATGTTTACTATTTGGGTGAAAGGGCATGTCGCCTCCATCACCGTTTCATAGTTGTCGGTCCGTGGCGCTGCGTTGCGGTCTTGTTCATTGTCGCCACTATTTCTTCGAGCTTCGCTTTACATCACGTTGCCTCGGCGACTCGGCGTAATCCTTTTGTCCTTCGGCGTGGGCGTCGTCTTGTCGTTCGGCGGGGCATCTGGCCGTTGCATACCGATCCGCTAGCTCAAACATCTCCCTTACGGTGGATGGCGGTTTAGAGACATCTTCTTGATCGGTCGAGTCGTTGGCGCCCATACGGAATCGCGATATTGCAGCCTCGAAATGTCACGATTGTATTCTTCTTACGCATGAGCGTCGGATGAATTCTCGGGCGTCTCGCTCTTCTTCTGGCGCGGTGGTATAGAGTCCCCTGCGTTCTGATGGCTCGTAAGTGCCTTGAAAATTGGTGATGAAGTGTTCCGAGTTCTTCGAGTCTATGGAATTTGGGGAGCCCCGTGAGCCATGCTTGGCCGATGAAGTGAGCATGGCCAGGGAGATAATTGGCCATCACATTGTGATTTCCTCCGTGCCATAATCGCAAGGGAGTAGACTTGGAGCCAAGCTTACGGATCTCTTTCACCATCGAATTTGGTGATGCTTTTGGGTTGAATCCTTGGCCAAACCACTCGTGGCGAGTAAAACCGAATGCCCTCAATAGGGCCATTGCCTCGTTTTTGCGGAGAAGCGTCGGTGGCGACCTAGCTCGGTGGCCCTCACTTTCCCCTCTGTCATGGTGTGGCGGTCTTCACGATGCGTCGTGGCCACGCCAAAACGTTCATAGTCATCTCGCTGCGGCGCTCTTCATCTTCGCGATCACGCTTTACGGTGTTGAGATCGCACGAAGGTCGGCCAATGCTATGTCGGCGTCCTCTCCTCGTCGAAATTCCGCTTTGTGGCGGCTGCGGGTCGTATTCGCTTCGGCCTGCGAGCGGCCAGGCGAAGTCTGAGATAGCTCTTTCTCCTTGGCGCCTCTTGGTGCTTCTTTGGATCGCCGCCCGCGCGACCATAGCAACGAACACAGGCTCTGATCGGGCGGCCGGTGTGTCCCGAGCAATGGTGCCAAGGTGTCGAGAAGCGTCTTGGGCGGCGATGTTCTGGCGAGGAGTATGGAAGGCGATTGGTTCCCTACCTTCGTCTGCAGGATTTCTTCATTCACGCTTCGGCCTCTGTCTTTGGAGGAGTCTTGCGAGGTTTGCTTGATCATGATGGTTCTCCTCCGTAGCATTTGCGCATCTTTTTGCGGAAGGTCGCTCGATCACAAAAATCTTTGTGAAAATTTGGGAGATCTCCTCCTCATCCTCTGGATCGAGGTGCATGGAGATGAGTCGTGCGAGCGGCGAGTCAGTGGTTTTCTTGTGTACTCGACCACTCGGGGCTCATCATTAGTCGATTTTGACTCAAAGGCGAGATCGGGCTTTTGGCTTCTTGTCGAGGACAGATGGCCATACAGTTACGATCCGAGTGGTTGGTGGCTAAGAGAGCCTCCAGTTAGTTCAGTTAGAGTTGATCCGAATCCGAAATGGAGAGCGACCAAAGTTGTCGGCGATGAAATCGAACTTCGGCGAAATACGGGGGCGCGAAGATGGTCATGCTCACGAAGATTGCCATCGAGCTTCTTTGTGATTGATCTAAGCGCAGCCCCTACCTAGCGCCAAGCTATCGGCGTTTGTTCTGAAACAATAATGAAAAAGGGGCTCTGTGGCTGGACCCAAACTTCGATGGTAGCACAAGAACACCGATGTATCTGAGTTAAGGCTCTCACGGCGGAGATAATACCCTAGTCTGTGCTCTGGAATTATATGTGGCTAGCTAATAGGCGATGAGATGTTCTGTCTTGTGTTTGAGGTGCCGTCCCCTCCTTTATATAGTAGGGAAGAGGCGGTTACAATATTAATTCTACTCGGATATGAAGTAGGAGTTTCTATCACGAACTCATATCGGTTTGGATTACAATCATCCTTTGCCCAATCGATTCGGCTTCCTCGGCTAATGCCTATCTGGTTCTTCATGTTTTGCTTTCGGCCCAAGTGACCTTCAGTTTTATCCTATCAATATGACCCAAGTTCGCCTGGTTGGGCCTTGATGGACTGCTTGGTGGGCCCCGGGACATACATATCCCACACATGGTGTTCTAAATAGCTAGCTATAGCTACGCTATATCTTTTTTTGACCCAAAACACGAAACTACGAGCCAATATTTTGCTACATTCGCTACAGACGCTATAGCCAGTGATAGCTCCGCTATTTGACATAGCTTGTAGCTAACGATAACTTCACTATCCTATATAGGTATCCATTGTTCAAATATTATGCTCATTTTAAATCCAACATTACTAAAAAGACCAAATGTATCTCTTATATATAAGCCTAAACTATGAGAAAACTTGATCTTATCTTGTTATTTTTCAATAATCCAACATCCATATTTCTTAGTGATTAAATATTTATTGTTAAAAATATCATGATATAATTATCATTTATGGTCTTTCACTACCACAGGAATATATAACACAATCGGTTCTTTTTTGTCATCACAGTCGGTTCTAGTGACAATACGAAGTCATTAGACAGTGATGAGTCGGTTTTCATCTGATTACGATAAATGCATTATCACAATCGGTTCTTGATTAGAACCGATAGTGATGAGTGCCTCATCACTATCGGTTCTAAGAAAGAATCAATAGTGATGAGGACCTCATCACTATCGATTCTGAGAAAAAAGCGATATGATGAGTGCATCATCACTATATGTTCTGAGTTAGAACTGATTGTGATGCTGCTTCTCATCACAATCGGTTCTAAGATAGAATTGATTGTGATGAGTGGGGTCACCACAATCGGTTCTAGCACTTGTACTAAGCCTACCTATATAGTTCTTCTAAAAATAGGTTGCTAGATGGATCTAATTGGAAGGCTTTGTTTGCACCCAAATTTGGTAGGTATAGTCAAAATCAGCAGGGTATAGTCGCGAATCGTAACCGACGCATGGTATGGGAAGACTTGAAAATATTTGGTTACGATGAAGATTTTAAGGAAAAAAACCCTCCGGATAAAGGCCGATACGGATCATTCTTTGTAACGTGTTGTAATAGGACTCAATCGGCTGATAGGTATAAAAGATAGACTACGGTAGGCGGGAATAACAAGCATCAAATCAACAAGCCTGCCTTATACTTTCATCTATTTTCTTTCAACTAGGAGTAGTTCCTATAATTTAGAAGCTCTATAATCTAATCCTGATAAATAAAGTTACATATCGCCGATTATTGATCTTCATCGATTACGCCCTTAGGTTCAATTTACTCTGATTTTGTTGCACATCGGCTTTTTGGAGTATGGATATGTGAACCTTGGTAACCATAAATTAAGGATAGACATTACTTAATATCATCATTGGTATATGCGATTACACACTATTCATGCTTAGCCATGCTTTAGAATCAACGAGGTAAATGATCATATCAAAATTGTTTCCTGAAAGTTTAGAAATGACATTGTTGGTTACTGGTATTTTGATTAAAAACCCCAAAATAAAACTATAGTTTTGGCGCATGATTGTTGGCAATAGTCGGATGTGCAAAGGGAAGGTAAAATATTGCCCGAGTCGGATTAAGGACCGAGCATCGTGTTGTATGATCCAAGATAAATCCATACAAACCACAAGTGCTGGTATGGGACAACCTTAAATCGATTAAGTTATCTAGTTTAACTTTACACATTGATAGGCGGGAGCTAGCAAAAACATTTTGTTCTGGTCTGCTTGTGAGGGGCTTCCACACCTCGGTGTGGGTAAATACATACCGGTGCAACGGTGTACGTCTTGCCATGAACAGAAACGGTGTGTTGGGTGTTGCGTGAAAGGAACCACGTCTTGGGTGAGTGTTTCTGTTTCTATGGCAAGGGCTTAACGTCCTAGGTTGGTGTGAAGTTAACCTAGGTAATGTAAATGTTTTTGTCATGAACATTCTGGCCACACACCAAAGGTGCGTGAAACATGCGGCAAAAAGAAAAGGTCATGACTTGTGGGTAAAGTTGTACACCTCTGCAGAGTGTAAAATCTAATCAATTAGCTGTACCCGCGGTCATAGGAGTCTTGGTGAACTGATGTATGTTAGATGTTTTATTATTTTCAAAAGGGTTTGGTTTCATTTGTTTTGCAACTGCCACTTTATGTCAAAGGGCCAACATTGATGGACTTCATGATTGGATAATTTCGTTGCTCGTGAAGAGCTGTGAGTATTACTTATGTTTTACTTATTTCTTATCAACCAAACTTGCTCTTATAAATTCTGTTTGCAAATGACAACTTGATTTACAAATTCAATTTCGCTTTATGCAAATTAACTGTAGTAGCCTCCTTTGACTTGGTCTGCATTTATGCATTTGCAAATACCACCTTAAATCTTGCTGAGTACGAATGTACTCACCTTTGCTTAATTTATTGTTTTTAGATGGAAAAGTTAGCGAAGCTTCGAAGATTTGTTTTCGTCATAGGATGCGGGATCTTTATTGACGTGCTCTTTCTGGGGATTATGCCTTGTCAGTTGCCTGCGGGTTGGATGGGCACACTACAAGACTTTGCTTCTTTTGCTGCTATATACTTTGAGTTGTAAGATTTCCTTATATAATAGCTTTCGTTTAAATAATATGATGTATGGTTATGATTTCAATTATTGTAAATGTGCGTACTAGCTACTGATTCAAGGACTAGTACTGTATTGACATAAGATTCTCATTCTAGCATTTTATGCTAAAATGAGGGTCGTTACACAACATCATTTTATTAGAGCAGAAGCTAATTATACATTGTATTTTACAATTTAGAGTATGTAATCATAGCATAGGAGAAGCAAAGTCTTGTAGTGTGTCCATTCAACCCTCAAGCAACTGACAAGGTATAAATCCCTAAAAAGATCATTTCATTTATAGTTCCCGCAACCTTTGACGAAAAGATATTCTTCGGAGTTTCGTTGTCTTATCCACCTAAAACAACATAATAAGTAAGGTTGAATACTTTCGTACTCAGCAAGACTTAAGGTGGTATTTGCAAATGTATAAATGTAGGCCATGTCAAAGGAAGCTTCTGAGGTTATTTTGCATAAAGCAATATTTAATTTGTAAGACAAGTTTGCAATTTAGAAATAGAATTTGTAAAAGCATGTTTGACTGACATAAAAGTAACAATAGAGCATAAGTAACAACTCACAGTCCTCCATGACATGAGCATCGAGAAGTTCAATTTCCTACTAACACATGGCATAACCACAATCTTTGCCAAAACAAGGCACATCAGGTGAAAATCATCCCATTTTGAAAATAATAAAGCATCTAGATATGTGATGACATTACCAAGTGCCTGTGACCGTAGGCACGGGTAATTAATTAGATTTACACTCTGTAGAGGTATACAGCTTTACCTATCAGAAATGATCAATTTTTTGTGCAAGCTATTAGCACACTTCCTTTGGTGTGCCACAGAGCAATCATAACATAACCGTTATTGTGCGGGGCGGGCAACCCTTGGTGGTCGGCCGATCAACAGTCCCCTAGCTCGGAAGGCCTCGATCAAAGACTCGGATCAAGCTCGAGGCCGCTCGACCTAGAAGCCTTGATATCTCGAGCTCGGGGCCCTCACGACCTCTTTGTTTGGGATGATTCAAGGTCGGTGGCGTTCCTTGGATCCGAACCGTCATCACTTGGCGATTCACGAGCGATGGGATCGTGGAGTAATCTGTTGTGACAGGATCGGAGCAGTTTCCACGAAGCTATCAATGTGCATGAAGGCCGCGATCAGGAAAACTCCCGACGTTGCAAGGAGAATGGGTATAAAATGAGGCTTTGTAAACACTTAGAGGGGAGAACCGAGCACACACACCCAAGTTCAAGTTTAGACTTAGCATCGTCAAGATTGAGTTGTAACCCTCTCTTGTACTCACAAACATCGGGAACCACCACATAAGGTGGCCTGGAGTAAACTATTACCTTCTTAGGGGCTCGAACCGGGATAATCCTCCATCTCGTTCGTTGTCCCCTAGCTCAGACCATCGACCTCCTCGACCTCATTCCCTGTTGAGCAAAGCGCGATTGTGGTCCCATTTCTCATTGACCCTACCTCATTTTACTGCGGTTGGCGATCCGATCGTCGACAGTGGCGCCACCGTGGGGCCGATTGCTTTGTTCATTCACGGGAAAAACTCGAGGTCTTAGGAGCATGGCGTTCTCCATCGGCGAACACTCTTCGAGCGTGGGATCGAACGCGGGGTCCGGCTCCGCATCCCTGTTTTCGCCTTCCCCACCACCATGTGAGCAGCACGTCTTCATGGCGGACGCCTCCGGTGAGGACGCGGCAGCGGCGGATCGCGACCCACAAACTCCCGAGGATGCTCGTCGAATGGTCCACGTTGCGATCAATCAGGCCATTACCACGCTCCGACGGGAGGACCAGGAGAGGCTCCCTCCCTCGGGGGAGCGCCTTCGCGCTATTGCGGGATCATGGCTGATCCGATAGGGCAAAATCGGAGCTCTTTGGCGGGCCTTGGCGAAGAACTTCGACCGCCCCTGGCCGAGGCCATTCCTCGCAGCACCGAAGTCACCGTTCGAGGACCCCTTCACGAAGCGGCGACAATTCATCGCGTCGTCGTAGGCGCATCCATCGCCGTCGCCGAAGGCGAAGCGCCGTCTCGGCAACACCCTCGGGGCAAGACCCGGCAATTTGGACCGAGGTGAGCCACCACGAGCTCCACACCAGCGGCGGCGAGTCACGGGGACTTTCCCCGACATTCCGCCAGGCGTCGTCGCGCCGACAGACCGCTGCAATACCTCCGAGCGACTCCGTGCTCGGCATCATGGCCGATCTCGCGAAGATCGGGTCGTCAAGGGCCGGGCTCGGATTCGTCTGTGATGGAATCTCGTTAGCGCGATCGCTCGGCGTACACCGTCGACCCTACGGTTGTGTGGCGTACTCGGCGACCTTCGTCGCGTATCTTTGGCCGCTTCGGTTTAAACCGCTTTGATCGGCGCTTCGCGGAACCAAGAACCGGCGAGTTCTGTCCATCTACTCGCCGCCATTTTGGCGGCGGAGGTGACGAGTTGGTCATAGCCAACTATCTCCGACCGGCCGTTACGGGCCGCCCGAACGGCTCTTCAACGAGGCGGTTCGCGCCAGTCATGGCGCCAAATCAGAGCGCCCTCGCTCAACTTCGGAGGTATTCTGGCGGCGAGGGGAGAAGGACTTGGATCGCGTCATCGGGCAAAGCGAGCCTCTTCGTGATTTTGTGCGGCGGTTCATCCGCACAAGAACTGATTCAAGCATCTCGATGAAGCGATTATCAAGGCCTTCAAGTTCGGCGTTCGCGACGGCGCCATCCGAAGACCTCGAGATCACGACAAGGCTCGGCGTCAACAAATTGTTTCGCATGGCGGAGCAGTCTGTGACAGCAGACGGCGCCGTCCGCTGGAAGCGCGATTACGACCAAGGTAAGCTTGTGCGAGCCACTCGAGGTGGCCGTCCAACTCAAGGCGTAAACCAAGACACCGCACCAAGCGAAGCGTGACCGCAGGACCGGCGGAGGTCGGTCGCGGGTCATCGTCTCGGCGGACGGCCAGCGTGAGGTCCTTGAGGTCCGGGATCAAACTCGGGACGGGACCCGACCTCGTCAAGGTCGGCCTTAGTCCCGCCAAGCACAGGGCCAGCCCCAGAAAGAGGGCCGGCGGCCTGGACCTCGGAGGACCGACGCTCGACGCGAGGAGAAGAAGCGGTCGAGAATCTGACGGCGAAATTTTACTGTTTCGCAGGCGGTACCGCCCACGACTGCGGTCTGCGGGGCTTAGCGAGCTTGAAGCCTTCTATGACGGGCGTGGTGAGATGCCCGTGCTCCGAAGGATGACGACCGGCCGAAAGGGTGAATGCGGGTCGAACACGGCGACCTCGACTGGAATTCCCAGGCGGCGCCGGATTAGCGTTATCTTCGGTGGCTCGGCGACCTACGATCGGCGCGAGATCAAAGGTCGCTGCTCGGGCCATCTATCGAGTTACATCGGAAAGCCGTCGAGCGGCATTGCAAGTGGTAGGGGCCACCATCACCTTTTCTTCGGAGGATGCCTTACAAGGTATGGCGAGATTTAAAGACCGCCTTGGTCGTGACTCCGACCATCGGCAACACGGTGGTCGGGCGTGTCATGGTCGGCGGCGGCTCTCTTAATTCTTTGCGGTGGAAGCACTTTCGGCCGGATCACGAATTCCCGTCAAAGATCAAAAGCATCGCCATCCCTTCTTGAATCGTTCACAGGGCTCGACTACTCCTTGGGGTAGGTGGTCTTGCCGTCACCTTGGCTCGGACAACTTCCGCCGAGTGATCACCTTTGAGGTGGTCGAGGCGACCTCCGTCTAGCGCTATTCTCGGAAGCCTGCCCTCATCAAGTTTATGGCGGCTAATCATTACGGTCATCGGTGCATGAAGCTCGAGGCCCCAGCGGCATCGTTCTGCGTCTTGTGGTGACTGCGGCGGCACATGGCTGCGAGACCAAAACCTGGCGCTTCGCATTCGCCCAGCAAGGTCGAGAGGTGACGGAAAAAACGCCCGGCGAAAGCGGCGATTCAACCAATGAGGGCAACAAAGGCCGTGCCGCTCGAGGAAAGCGACCACGACCGGGTGTGTCCGTCTCGGTCGAGCTAAGTCCCAAATAGGAACTCGAGCTCGTCACCTTCGCCAGCGCCAACAAAGGTATATTAAGCAGGAGCCTGCGGATATGCTGGCGTTCAAAGGTGATCGAGCACAAGTTCTGGTCGAGCCGATTCTAGACACTGCGTCGAAGCTGCGTCGCTTCTCCCGAGAGAAGGTTGCGGTCATCAAGGAAAACCTTGATAAGCTCTGAAGGCGGCTTCATCCGCGAGATCGACTACTCGAGTGGTGGCCAACCCGGTCATCGTCTTGCGAAGAAGGGTGGCAAGTGGAGAATGTCGTCGACCATACGGGGTTGAACTTCGGCTGCCAAGGACAATTTTCCCCTTCGGCGCATCGACCGGATCGTCGACTCCGCCAACGCCAAGATGATAAGCTTCTTGGATGCTTACCGAGCTACCACCAGATCAAGGCGGCGATCGACGGCGAAGCAAAAGCGCCTTCATCACCCGTTCGGCACTTATTGCTACGACCATGTCGTTTAGTGCTGCGCAATGCGGGGCAACATTCGTTTGATGACTAAGACCTTGAGCCGCAGATTAGGCGAAACCTCGAGGTCGGCGTAGATGACATCATCGTCAAAAGCCCCTCGGGAAGCGACCACATCCGTGACCTTGAGGAAACATTTGTAAACACGAGCAGTACAAAATCAAGCTCAACCCGAGAAGTGTGTGTTTGGCGGCGGCATCGGGGAAGGTCCTTGGATACATGATCGGGGCTCGGGGTTGGTCCAAACCGGAGAAGATCGAAGCCATCGAGAAGATGGAGCCCCGACCTTGATCAAGCAAGTACAAAGCCTCACCGGTCGCATGGCGACCCTCGCCAGATTCATTTCGAGGCTCGGCGGCGAGGTCTCCCATTCTTTAAGACCTGCGCAAGCACGGGGGCTTTGAATGGACTCCAGGAGCACAACGATCTTTCGACGAGCTGAAGCATCCAATTTACTATGTCGGCGAGGTCTTACATGGCCCAAAGGGCGTTATCCATAAGTGTAAACGGCCAGTATGCTCTTCTCATGGCCTCGCGCAAGCTTCGACACTACTTCCGAGCGCATTCAGTAGTCATCGAGCAACTTCCGCTCGGTGACATCTGCGGAATCGGAAAGCGGCGGACGGAGATAGCTAAATGGGCTATGGAACTGGCGGCGTTTGACATCGGTCGTGGGTCGACGGCTATCAAGTCACGAGTGCTCGTCGACTTCGTGGTCGAGCAGACGTCGCAGCGCCTCGGCTCGAGGTCGAAGAAGAGAAGCCTGGATCATGTTCTTCGACGGCTCGAGGTCCTTCAAGCGCCGGGGTGGGATACTTATCCTTACCATGAGCGCCAGTTGAGGTATGTAGTTCGTTTTGGCTTTCTGCGACTAATAACATGGCGAATATGAAGCTCTCTTGGCGGGCTTACGAGCACTGCAAGTCCTTGGCGTCTGACGGTTGGTCGTGAAGGAGACTCCCTCGTCATCAACCGATACAACAAGGACTATCAATGCTCGAGGATGCAATGGCAAGGTATCTCGCCGAGGTCCGCAAGATGGAGAAATGGTTCCAGAACTTGGAGCTTAGGCATGTCCCTAGGAAGGACAACTCCGGTCGACTTTCTCTCCAAGCTCGGCTCTTCCAGCGAAGATACCCCCGGCGTCATCCTCGAGACGCGGCGGCTCCATCTATCTCCGTCGATCGAGGTCGTGCTTCTCGTGGTGGAAGGTATTCCCGCATGGGCGAGCCAATACCACGGCTTCTGGCGCAGGCGACTCGCCGCCCGACCCGCTAACATAAGCAGATTAAGCGTCGAGCAAGCTTGTATAAGCTCGTGGATGGCAAGCTCTCAGACGGAATGTCTCGGCATCGACTCGATGCATCTCCACGGAGGAGGTAAGTACCTACTCAACGACATCCACTCGGAGTCTCGTGGGCGCACTCTTCGTATGGGGCGATGGTCGGCAAGGCCTTCCGTGCAGGATATTCTTGGCCAGCGGCATTACAGGATGCTCGGGATATTGTCCGGACTGCCGAGCATGTCGGTTTCACGCCGAAGGTACACCGGCGGCCCTCGCCCTTCAAACCATTCCGCTTGCTGGCCTTTCTCGACTGGGGCTCGATATCCTCGGCCCCTTTCCCGAACCGGGAGAAAGTTCTATTCGTGGCCATCGACACATTCACCAAATGGATTGAGGTGGCCGGTCTCGACCATCCACCGCTCGGGCCTTTATTCTTTTTTCCGCTTGTCGTGGTCACGGTATGGGGTCCCATGCAGAATTATCACCGACAATGGTACTCGGTTTACAAATGAATTATTCGAGAATTCTGCGAGGACATGGGCACCAAAGTGTGCTTCGCTTCGTGGCTCATCCTCGAACAGCGGAAGCAGCGCGCCAGCAGACAGATCGTCAAAGGCGTCAAAAGGCGAGATTCTGAGATGAGCTCAAATGCTACGGACGACTGGGTGGGCGAACTTCCCACCGTCTTATGGTCTATTCGTACCCGCAGTCACCGAACAGCGTGGTCCACACCCTTTCGGCTTGTGTTTGGTCTTGAAGCCGTCCGCCTCCGGGTAACTTGGGCTCCGCCGGTCGGTCTGTCGACCACGTCGACCGAGCAAACGGTCTCTTGACCTTGCCCTCGCGGAAGAAGTAAGATGCGCGTGCCGCTACGATCGGCGCGTACACGCAAGCTCTTCGCGGACATGCGTCTCGGTCGATGCGACCTAGGAAGCTCCTTGTTGGGGACTTAGCCCCGAGGCGGATTCGGTATTGTCCGGCACCAACAAGTTATCCCAGCATGGGAGGGCCCCTATAGAGTCGTTTCAGCAGATCGCGACGGGCTTACCGGCTAGCGATGCCCGATGGCGAAGAGCTTTCTAGCTCGTGGAACATAGATCAACCGCAAGTTTTATGTGTAATCTCTATATCTTTAAAGCTTCAATAAAAGGATATTCTCCGATTTCTATCATTCATGTCTTTTTCTTTATGAGCGTCTCTGTAATTTTTCTTTCGGCACGACTTTCGCATTCGCTCCTTAGTGCAGGTATCACGAGCTTTCGTTCACCCCCGGTGGTCGAGCTCAGCGTAGTTTAAACTCTTCGCAATCACTCACCCCCTGCGTCCGGGTTTGAACTACAAGCTTGACGACCTTGGCTATTGAGTGCGTGCATGGTCGTGGTCGTGGAGTTGGTGATTTATTCACGGGTTGGGTTAAACTTCTGCATTTCTTTTTGCGAGTACTCCATCTCGATTCTGCGCAGGTCATGGTCATTTGCTCGTCTTATACTTGTGTCCAAGGTCGGCGTTGCTCGACCTTAGACTAACGGGGTGGCTAGGATGTAACATCTCTGAGCGACCTATGGATCTTGATCGCGAATAAGAAGCGCACACTTCAAAAAAGGTAACCCAAACCGATTGATAACATTCGATGTTTTTACAGGATCAAGGATGTTTGAGCTCTGAGATCCTCCATCTCGTGCTGACTTCTCTTCTTGCTCGAGCTCGGCGACTCGGCCCAGCGTCGAGGCTTCGGTTTGCCGCAGAGGGCCTCGTTAGTTGCGTCCTGTGGCTCGGCGGCGTTCGTCGTTGAGTTGGGCCAAAGGCGGTCTTCGCCGCCTTCGGCACGCCCAAGTTTCTCCTCGGCCCGCGACTTTGGCCTCTAGCTCGAGAGCGCCTTGGTTGAGGATGATAGCTCGGCGATCCTCTCCAACGCCTCGACCTTGGCACGCTTCGTCGGCGGCGCCGTGGCGTGTAGTGATGGGTTTGCTCCTTGGCGACTTCCTCAAGTGCCACGACCTTGGCGCTTCGTCGGCAAAGCGCTGGGGCGGCGGCTTGATCCTCGCGGCCTTCTCAAGGGCCTCGATCCGGTCTTGAAGGGTCTCGGCGCCGAGTCTGAGAAATTCGCTCTGTGGCGGCCTTCTCCAGCAGCTCGACCTTGGCGCGCTCCGCATCAAGGGCCTCGATCGCTTTGGTCGCTCGAGCGCGCTCGTGCTCCTGCGCCTTCCACCCATGCTCGCGCTCGGAGGATCTGGTCCTCTCGAGCTTGGCGGCATGGGACACCTCCAGCGCCACCATCGTGCGACGCAGATCGTTGAGCTCCCGGTTGAGCCGCTCGATTTCCTGCCCGTCGGCCTCAATGGTCGCGCAGAGCCTGGAGCGCTCGGTCTCCCTCTCTTCCACGGCGTTCAAGATCTGGCGGAGCACGTCGACATGCTCGTTGAGACCTTGAAGCCCTCGGGTCCTGCGCCAACCGCCTTGAAAACAAGGAACGATTTGGTAAGAAGTTGTCAAGAACATACAACTTAACGTATTACGGGGCATATAAGGAAGGTTCCTACCTCACGGAGTCATTTGTTGATCTTGTATTTGGAGAACTCCTCGTTCAAATTTCGTCGAGGCGGTGTGTTGATCTCAAAACCTTCGCCCGGTCCCGTGACCTAGGCCTTCTTCAATCACCGCGGCACACCTTGTCCGGGGCCTACGGACGACGTGCGGCGGCCGAGATCCTTCCATCGGTGCCATGCCGGACCCACGACTGAGGGAGTGCAGCGGTAACCGGGCCCGACCTCCGTAGTCAAGGTTAAAGCCAGCTTCGATGGCGGGAGTTGCATGGCAGAAGAAGATCCCACCCAGCCTCGGGGGTGGAGTGTTGTGTTCCCGTAATGGAAGTTCATAAGCCGGGTCATCGAGTGCCTCCGTTGTCGTGGTCGCTCTCCGTGGCCCGGGAACATGCGGTCTCGCCATCGGCGTGGTCTTGGTCGCTGGGCCTCGGGGTCTTCGGTGACACGGCCGCCAACGATCGGCAGCGGCCCTTGACTTGAGGCCGGACGCCCATGTCTCCCTCGATCTCGGGAGGATCGGCGATCATGAGGGTACCCGTCTCACCGGTCTTTGTAATCCTCGTGATCGCAGGTTGGGGTCCCCTTCGTCCGGCTATCGGGGCCTTGGTCGAACCCTCAGGCCAGGGCCTGTGTCGAGGTTCCCGACAGGAGCGCCTTTGTCCAAGAAGGCCGTGAGCCAGCCGGCATCTGGCGTCGACCCCTCCTCGGACTCGGACTCGCCCGAACAATGTGCATTGTCGGAATGGGCAAGCTCGGGTCTCGAGCGCCGAGGTCGCAATAAAGGATAAGCACTAAGAAAAACACGGAGATGGAGCGGGTTGCAAAGCCGGGCTCTTACAGGTCGGTGGCCTCTGCCTCGTCGATGGCCGGCGATGGTCTGTTGCCCGAGCTCGGAGGAGAATCCGCTTCCTTCCTCTGAGTGCAGGGAGGCTGGCTTCGCGATGAGCCCGCACCGCTGGCGGGGGCTCGGTGGTCTGGCGGCGGCGCCGCGCTTTGTTGCTGCCAAGTAAAGAAACTTTGTTAGGCTCTGAGAAGCCAAGAGCGCGAGCTTGGGAAATTGGCTATGATCGTCTTTACCGTGGCGCGGTCACCCCATTCGATGTGAGGCCTCTTCGTCCCTGGCGGTCAGCTCTGGTTGAGGGGAGTCTTTTCTTTCCTTTTTGCTCTTGCCCTCGCCAGGCAGGGAGCGATCGCTACTGTCTCCCACAATTCTTGATGATCCTACAAGCAAGCACAGGTCGTGCAAAGACGCGCATGTTCGGATGAGGTCAGAGGTCGTGGAAGGCTTACCTCGAGCTTTAAATCGCAAGGCGTTCTTCGACAAGGTCATCAAGAGTGTACTCATACGCCGATTTCGAACATTTCACGCATCCACGGCGCGACCCGGGACTCCTTGGCGCCTTCTACGAACAAGAGCCATCGGAGGAGGAAGAAGTACGAAGTCAAGCAAAAAGCCTTGTGGTGAAGACCTTACCAGATGAACTCTCGGGTCGAATCATCGCCAGCCCTCGATCTCGGGAGAACGGATGTAACCTCTTCCGCAGGGGAGACACCCGATTCCGCAGAAGTCGCTCGCGATCGCTCGACCGGTGAGACGCGTGTGGCGCAAATGTGGATGGCGGCGATGGCCTGCGTCGGCGTTGAGGTCCTCGATCTCTGGGGTCTCTATCTTCCCGAGGACGGCGGCTCCTTCAGATCGCAGACCTCCCGTTCTCCCCCTTCTTGAGGTAGAACCGGGCCCGACCATGGACCAAGAGAATCCCGGCCAGGATCTTGGGCGAAGCCCACTTGAGCCCGCCTTCGCGGAAATAGAGGCACCCGACCACGGGTCCTTCGGGAGCGGAAGAGGGAGAAGAAGTGAAGAAGAGCGAGGGCGTGGGAAGAATCCCGGGAACCCCTCGCATAGATGGGAGAAGGCGGCTAGGGTGAGGACGGAATTGGGTACCAGGTTGATCACTTCAATCGGCAACTGCCGAGGACGTCGGCCAGAATTCGCTCTCCGGGTCCATGACCGAAGAGGGAATGCCGCTTTCGGTGCGACGATCTCATCATTTCGAGGACGAGGTTCGGTCTCGCCACCGGCAACCGCCAGTCACGATCCAACGACCCGGTGGCCTCGAGCTCCTTCATCCTCGTGGCCGACAAAGGTACTTTTCCCCACTTGGTCATGGCGAAGCGTCGTGTGGAGATGGAAAGGCGGTCCCTTTCGGGCGAGAAGGCTTGGGAGGAGGCGCGAAGCTTTCAGGTGATGATCCAAAGCTCGGGGTCTTCCACGGCGCTCTTGGGATTTAACCTCCGACGACCTCAAAAGGTGCGCCAGCATGATTAGACGGGCTCAATTAAGACACAGGCGGCGGACTCAAGCTGCTGCAGTGTCCGCCATTTGTTGGCATCCGTATCACTTGAGAAAAATCAAAGGTCGCCAGTGTCTACTTTGGGGTTCACTTTGCGACCTCCGCCGACCTCGAACAAGGTTCCAAGACCTTGCAAGGGTTGCCGCCAATGATCTGTTGGGTGAGGCTCGAGGCCGCCCTGGTGCTACTTCTCGACCTTGACCTCGAGCCCCTGGGCTGCCGGGGGCTAGGCGTCGGGGCCGGGCAACCTTGGTCGGTCAAGCCTGATCAACCGGTCCCCTAGCTTGGAAGGCCTCGATCAAAGACTCGGATCAAGCTCGAGGCCGCTCGACCTAGGGCGCAGATCTCCGAGCCTCGGGGCCCTCACGACCTGCTGTTTGGGATGATTCAAGGTCGGTGGCGTTCCTTTGATCCCGCACACGTCATCACTTGGCGATTCACGAGCGTGGGATCGTGGAGTAATGTTGTGCTGCGCGACGGGATCGGAACGGTTTCCACCGGCTATCAATGTGCATGAAGGCCACGATCCGAGGAAAACTCCCGAACGTTGCAAGGAGAATGGGTATAAGACTGAGGCTTTGTAAACACTTAGAGGGGAGAACCCAGCGCACACACACCCAAGTTCAAGTTTAGACTTAGCATCGTCAAGATTGAGCTGTAACCCTCTCTTGTACTCACAAACATCAGGAGCCACCACCGCAAGGTGACTGGAGTAGAGCTATTACCTTTTCAGGGGCTCGAACCAGGATAATCCTCCATCTCGTTCGTTGTCCCCTAGCTCCGACCATCGACCTCCTCGACCTCATTCCCCTGTTCGAGCAAAGCGCAGTTGTGGTCCCATTTCTCATTGACCCCTACCTCATTTTCTGCGGTTGGCGATCCCGATCGTCGACAGTTATATTATCTAGACACAACTTTGCACCAACCCAGTGACGTTAACCCTTGCTATGGAGAAGAAACAAGAATGACAGTAATTCCCTACCATTTGAAATGGTAACATGAGCAGTAAATCCCTGCAATTATGGTTTCTTTCCATAGCAAGGCGTACACAGTTGTACCGACATGCATTTACCTACACCGAGGTGTGGAAGCCCCTCACAAGCAAACCTAACCAGAATGCTACTAACTCCCGCCTACCAATGTGCAAAGCCAGATCTAAGCAACTTAATAGGTTAAGGCTGCTCCATAACAACACTTGTGGTTGTACGGATTTCTTGGCTTAAAAACAACCATAGTTCAGTCCTTAATCCGACACAGGCAATACTTCTCCCTACACTATGTATAAGTACATCCCTTGCAGAACCGCCTATTGCCATTAATTGTCAGCATCAAAACCATAGTTTTATTTTGAGTTTTTAGTTAAAATACTATCAACCGACATCATGACATAACCAACGTTTTCAATTTCTCAAGAAACAATTTTAATCTAATCACCTTCAACGTTGATTCTAAAGCACGGCTAAGCATGGTTCTTAAATTGCATATACCCAAATTGACATTATGTATTGTCTAACCCTATCTTATGGTTATCAAGGTTCACATGTTCATACTTATTAAGGAAGTTACATAAGACAATAGGTATATATCTACTAGTACCACAAAATAGCGAATTTACAGAAAATAAACGTATGCATGAAATCATTTGATAAACAAAAGGAAAATTAAATCCTAGGATCAATATGATCAAAGGGGTGCTTGCCTTGCTTATTTGTCGCTTATAACGAAGTCATGGTCGTAGCTGACGGCGTTGACTGCGGAGTTAATGACATTGAGTTCTACACGTCGTTCAACGGAAATATAGCAAATAACCAACTTTAATAAAGGCAAAAAAAAAGACAGATAGTAAATCAAATAAATACTTGCTATAGAAAACATGCATGATTTAGGGTTTGGGTTAAAAGACTTCATATTCTTACATTTCAGTTGATTATGAATATTTATACACATTCATATTGTTAATAGCTTTCTGATCGAGTGATGCACGATTTCTTTTATGGATTATCTATTCTTGTTTTACAAATTCAAGAAGCTAAAATTATGTATTCTTGTATCTATAATATCGAATTCAAGATGCAAAAATTATTTGGATCAATAAAATTAAACATTAGTTAGGTTGTTGTATGATATATATATGTGTGAATGGCACTCATTCCTTAATTAACATCGCATAAGAATTAGTTTCAAATATGCGGGACCTGTTATGTTAAGTTATTCACTATATATTCGTGCTTTTTAAGAAGGTTCTGGTGATACAAATATCTTATTTAGTGATTTCTCATTTATTAGTAAGTTCTTTTACTCATATTACGGATTTTAGAGATCATAATACTTAGGACTATTTGGCTGATAGGATTAATATGCAAAGCATGATGAAATGAGATTATTTCTTTATAATAGGGTAGTCTATACTTTGGAGAGCATTTCTATGCTGATTTTATAAATTTTAGGGTTTGTATGAGACTTTAAATTCATCACTGAAATAGCTTATATGGTAATATAAAGTTCACGTTATACGGAATCGGCGGAGGTAAAGCGTATGATTAATTTAGCTGGATTTAATTGAAAAGCAAGTTGTAAATAAGATGTTTTTCTAGAATACGGTAGTCTATATACTAAATAGTGTTTCTAAGCTGGTCCTACCAAGAGTTGCATTCACACAAGTTATTCTACAAGGCTGCCGAAAAGGCTTAAGTAGTTTAGCTTCCTATGTGATTAATTCACGAAGGGTGTTTGCAATAGCGAATTTAATTTATTTACAGAGCAAATTCTAAATAGAACAGCTTTCCAGAATATGGTAGTACATATGATGGAGAGTGGTTTTGGATAATTTCCCTAATAATGGTATTTAGACGAGAAGTTTTATAGATTGCTGAACTGGCTTAAATGATCCCAAAATTGACGTTATCGAAAATCGGATTTCATTTTAAGTTTGTGACTACACTAAACATGATTACTTACTCATTTTAAGTTTGTGACTACAAGAAACAGGGAAAAATTCGTGGGCCAGAAACCCACGAATTTAGGCCAAAACCCACGAATTTAACCTAAATTCGTGGGCAAACTGTCGAATTGAGTTCACGAATTTAACTCAATGAAATTAATCAATTAAATTCGTGGGTACCCATGAATTTAAGTTAAATTAAATGAGTTCTTTGCCCACGAATTTAACTAGGAACCTGAGTTAGATTCGTGCGCCAGAGAAACCCACGAATTTAACTGATTAAATTCGTGGGCTATCTTGGCCCACGAATTTAATCTGTTAAATTCGTGGGCTACATTAGCCCACGAAGTTAATCTGTTAAATTCGTGAGCTCAAGAAGCCCACGAATTTAATTGTTAAATTTGTGGGCTCAAGAAACCCATGAATTTATTCGGCGCGCCCAGATAAATTCGTGGGTTTTTAATGGCTCACAATTTATCGAGACATTTATAAACAAATATATATATATATATTCATATGCATCTCATTCATATATATATCGATACATATAACCATATATATATATATCCATATGCATCTCATTCATATATATATCGCATCACACTCAATACATATAACCATATCGATCACGCATATATATATCGATATGCATCTCATTCAACACAACCATCTTCACATTCAATCTTATTCAACACATCACAATAAGTCCATCACAAGATTCAAGAGTATTACCAACAAGATTCAAGAATCAAGAATCAAACTCCACAACGAAGTTCAAGCGAACGAAGAATTAACAAACGAGACACCAAACCTATTACCTCTACTAAAAGACTGAAACCAACCTTTTAACTCTTTAAAACCGGCTTAAAACTAAGTCACCGAAATGTACAAAATTTCGGCATGACCTCTCTAGTAAATAGGACATCCACTCAGTAGACAAAAAAACATTTGCAGTTATAATATATATATATCAATCTCTCAAACCAGAAGGAGATATTCTAGCAGATCCTTAGATAATCAATCACACATCCAACGGCAATTTATAAACTACGCAATGACGGACAACACATTACAACCACAATAGATACAATCCACATTCCATCACAATAAGTCCATCACAATAAGTCGATACATATAACCATATATATATCGCATATGCATCTCATTCATATATATATCGCATCACACTCAATACATATAACCATATCGATCACGCATATATATATCGATATGCATCTCATTCAACACAACCATCTTCACATTCAATCTTATTCAACACATCACAATAAGTCCATCAAGATTCAAGAGTATTACCAACAAGATTCAAGAATCAAGAATCAAACTCCACAACGAAGTTCAAGCGAACGAAGAATTAACAAACGAGACACCAAACCTATTACCTCTACTAAAAGACTGAAACCAACCTTTTAACTTTTTAAAACCGGCTTAAAACTAAGTCACCGAAATGTACAAAGTTTCGGCATGACCTCTCTAGTAAATAGGACATCCACTCAGCAGACAAAAAAACATTTACAGTTATAATATATATATCAATCTCTCAAACCAGAAGGAGACATTCTAGTAGATCCTTAGATAATCAATCACACATCCAACGGTAATTTGTAAACTACGCAATGACGTACAACACATTACAACCGCAACAGATACAATCCACATTCCATCACAATAAGTCGATCACAATCTATCCATCACAATCCAAATCCGACGACCAAGTCATAAAGTCCAACAGTAATACACCAATCGAGCTCACAATGGAATTCATGCCTCGGGGTTGTTGGAGTTGTGGGCGCTACCACCACTGTTGAAGATGTCTTCTATAATGTCGTCGTTAGTATGTGCTGAGGGCGTGACCTAGAAACCTGCAAGTTCAAGACTAACTTAGGTTGTGTTACAAGTAACGTATCGTCGGTTTTTGCTAAATGTGCTAGAATCGAGTAAGTTTAGCAAGAGTCGCTCAATTTTCTCAATTTGACTAGGTTTGGCTCACAATTGACAAAATTCACTCCTTTCGCGAACTTAGCAAATATCGAAATGATTTGTGCAAGACTTAAGCTATATTTTGCTAAATGTGCTAGAATCGACTCAGTTTTGCACGAATAGGTCAATTTCCTCAAGTTGACTAAGTTTGGCTCACAATTGACAGAATTACCTTGTTTCGCAAACTTAGCAACCACTAAGATGAATTTGACAAGATTTAAGCTATATTTGGCTAAATGTGCTAGAATCGACTCAGTTTTGCACGAATGCCTCAATTTGACTAGGCTTAGATCACAATTGTCAATTTCCACACGTTTCGCATTCTTAGATTGGAATGATTTAAGCTAGATTTGCCTAAATGTGCTAGAATCGAATAATTGTTGCATAAATACCTCAATTTGCAGGATTTGACTAGTCTTGACTCACAAATGACAAAGTTAACTCAATTTGCAAACTTAGCAAACATTGAGATGATTTGTGCAAGGTTTAAGCAAGAGTTGCCTAAATGTCCTAAAATCGACTAAGTTTTGCACATATAGCTGAATTTGCTCAAGTTGACTAAGTCTGGCTCAACTTTGATAGAATTAACCTTTATTTGCCTAAATGTGATATAATTGACTAAGTTTTGTGAAGGTAGCTCAATTTGCTCAATTTGACTTGGTTTGGCTCACAATTGACAAACTTAGCTCGTTTCGCAAACTTAGAATGTTTTTGACATCCATACCGTGGTGTAAATCGAGGTGGCTGCAGGGCCCACGGGTTGAAGTATATAGGCATTCCTTGGCCTGGCATAGGTGGTGGGTACATGTAGAACAGGTTTGGAGGTTGGGAGCCCTGTAAGGCATAGACAGGTACATTATGCCACATATAAATCATTCGTTCAAATTTTGAATAACGAATCGAACCGATCCGTCTTTACCTGTGGTGCCTTTCCTACAGAAGGTGGCTGCATCTGTGGAGTGAACATGTAGAAAGGACGAGGAGGCTGGGAGCTCTGTGGATCATAGTTTGTGATATAAAGTATACAGAATAGAGTTTTTTAAAAATAAAGAATGCACGAGAATTTCATATGACCTGAGGTGCATCTCCTAGGGGTGGTGCCTGCATCCCAGTAGGGTTTATGAAGGACGTCGGGGGAGGCTGAGCACCCTATGATGCTTCTCCTTGTGGTGGTGGCTGCATGTGCGGAGAAAACATGTAGAAAGGAGGTGGTTGGGAACCCTATGACATAATAGTCAAGTTTGTGAGAAACGTGATTTTACGAGCTAAGTGAATTAGAGAGTAATGAACTCAAGTATCTTTACCTGAGGCATAACAGGAGGGCGAAACACTGGCACGTTAGGTCCAAGAGATTGTGACAGTTACTGCATATAGATTGTTTGTTAGATTTTAATCACAAATGTACAATTGAGCGATTTGTTCAAAGTTGAGATTGTACCTGCAGATACATTTTCATGTATTCTGAGTCTTCTCGGTTTCTGCAAGCTTCCTCTTGTGCTTGACGAGACTCTTCTCGCGCTTGACGAGCCTCCTCTCGCGCTTCACGAGCCTCCTCCTACGCTTGTGCTTCCCATGCGGACCTCGACGAGCGAGCACTCCCCTGTGAGGAAAACGAGCCTCATGGAAGACGATCGCAGTCCACAACTCCATCCCCCATGGCCCACCTACAAACGATATATACTGAAATGTGACCATGCAATATTTTTTATTCATAGAGCGAAAACAATTAAAATCTGTTTTATTAACGAACCTCCCATGCTTTAGGCCCCCTCCAGCGTGGTACAACGCTTCCACATCGACCGGCGCGGCCCTCCAATCAAACTCCGACCCATGATGTTGTGTCATTTGTTCTGCATATAACGCCTGCAAAACAACATATTGGTGCTCTCGGATGTAAATTTGCACAAAACATATTGTGTCATTTATACTTACCATCCTCTCACTAGCCCCGTCGTCGCACAAAACATCCGGGTTCTGTGGATCCTCGCCTTGGTGCCCCCGGATGTAAACTTCCACAAAAGTGGGAGTACTCCCACTTTCGGCCTCCTCTGACTGCAAAGTTAGAAACATAGTGACAAATTCACTAACAATTATAATACCGATACTTACCATGCGTTGCTCTAGGCCAATGTGTCCGTCTGCGCCGTACTTGTGCTTCCCCAATCTACTTATCTGTTCTCTCGATTTTTATTTGATTTTTCTTGAAAATCCTCTAACACCCAGTACCGGCACATCCACCTCCAAGCCTCCATGTCCTTCATTATCCAATCGACCGAGCTCTGGAGATACTCTTGTTCTGTCAGGTGTATCCTCCTCGCCTCTGGTCCTCTTCTCATGTTCACCTTCTTCACCCTCTTGTAAAAATTGATGACAACTTGAATCCGTGCATTGCTGAACGAATCTCCGACAACCTTTTGTGCTGCCCTGTTGAAGACGCTTTTGGCCTTCTTCAAAGCGTTGTAATTGTCTTTGTTCTCAAGCCAGAACCTCTTCTGCATATAATCACACATTGTCAAATTGTATTTACATTTAAAGCAATACTCAAATAGAGTAAATACATAACGCAAACTCACCCAGAAGCCAGCCCACACTGCGCCTTGACATGTTTGGTTGTCTTCGCGTCCTTCCACGTTCTCCTTCAACGCCCAGTGCTTCCAGTTGTGGGCCACGAATCTATCCCACCGACTCAACCATGGGGTAGTAGTAGCGCCAAGGGCTCCAAAGACGGCGTTAACCTTTGTAATGTGGCCCGCCCATCCAACCGGCTCTTTCCGGTCGTACAACAAAATACAAGACAAAGATGCATCGAACAATAAGTTGTCACTTAGCTCATGCTAAAAGAAAAGACATGAAAGATATAATCATTACTCGCTCGTGTAGCTCTATCAACCTCCTATCGGCCGGGTTGCATCTCGACGAACCGAGAGCGTTTTATTTAAACCTAAAATGCAAAGCATTAGTTCATAAACATTACAATGTAAATATGGACACTAAATGATAATCCAATACTACGCATATACCGATGGTACCGAAGAAGACTCGCCTCTTCAATCGGCTCTAAGGTCACCGCCAACTCTGCATTCTTCTTTGCCTCGCCTCGGCCTCTGCATCAGATCTGTCTGCCCCACCGCCACCACCCCCAACGACCTCCTCGTGGTTCGCCGGAGAAGAGCTTGAAGAATCGCCAACTGGTAAAAATCATACATGTTTCGTAATATTTGTACGTGAAACTTTGCTAATTTATTTTTCATGCAGTCACCTCCGCCGCTGTGTGAATTTGAGCAGTGGTTTGATATGGAGATCGATCCGAAGGACCAAAGGCTCCTTGATCAAAGCATCCGAGACGAGGAGTTCAGACGGCAGCATGACGAGGAGTTCAGAGGGCATATCGTGCCAGAGAAGCCCGACCGGAGGCATGGGCGAAAGGGAAGTGGCCTCGATCCACTCAGTAGACGAGAAGTTGTAACCATTATTTTCCTTGTTCGTGATGTGCATCCTAGCTTTATGTCGTAATGAAGAGTATGGTCTACTATATTTTCGCATGAGAACCGATATGAGAAATCGTGGGCTAGCACTTATCTATGTAATCAGTCAAGGCGTGACTGAAGTGGTAAAGGATAGAGTGGTAAAAGTAAAAGGCGAAGAAATGGTAGAAGTGAGGAGCAAGAAAGATTCTTCCCTTGCTTATGCAAAGATAGAGTTATTAGCCGAGAGAGATGCACCTCCTTTATCTATTAGCCAAAACCAAGAAAGTTGTGGCAGTATAGCCATTCTTACCCCCCTTCCTTTATTCTCAGTAAAGAGCACAGCAAGCAACATTAGATTTATTCTCCATTCTCAGCTGAAGCCAAGAGGAGTGCCCACAGAACCTACGCAACGCGGGCTACCACTTATCTATTGTCGAGCTAGCCAGGCGTTGTTCTGCACGGTTATTCAAAATCGTGAAAATAAGCTGTACGACATGGCTAAAAAAAGATAACCTAAAAAAATGCAAGCACTTTGTTCAGATAGTTAGACAACATGAGGGTGAAGATAAATAAATTACAAAAGTACAACTGCACAATAACTCAGTCACGACCACGGCTCCTGATCTGGTCGGTGGGGTACGTGAGTGGCGACGGCAGACGGACGGCCCTCCTAGGTCAGCCCTGCGGCGCAGGGGTAGTGTAGTCTGTCGGCGACTCGGGTGTCTACTGGGGTGGTGCTCCCGTGAGCTGAGTGGGGCCGAGGTACTCGGTGGGATGATCATCGTCCAAGTCGAAGCTACCTTCTCCTCAATGTCGTCAGAGTTCGAGTAGCCGAAAGCACCGTGGGGTCCTACTTGTGGCGTGAGATTTAAGATCGCCCGCGTCACCCCACCGTGGCTACCGCGCTATGCAGAGAGGAAGATCGCCCGCATCACCCCACCGTACATCTGCGGCACAGACGTGAGATTTAAGATCGCCGCGTCACCCCACCGTGGCCACTGCGGCTGTGCGGGAGGACACGAGGGCTTGTAGTGGCTGACATTGGGCCGTCGGGGATGACTGGTTGGGCGAGGTGCGGGCATGGCTCCATTAGGCGGGGGAGGTGCTGGCTGACGGGGACGTGGTGCGCTGCGCACGACGTCTCGGCCCCCCTGGCAGGTGAGTAGGCGGCATATCCGCATCATCGTAGCGCGGATCCGAGTAAAAGATTCCCGTTGCTGAACGGGGGTGAGCGCGATGTCCGCCTCGAGGCCCGCCAACACGGACTCCGCCTCTGCGTGCACCTGCCCTGCAAGATGTGCCTGCATGTAATGGCAGCTTGATATGAGGTAATTTACATAAAAAACATACGTATAGGGTGACGGGGGTGACACTTACCGCATAGTTCTCCCTCTGGGATATCTGTGAAGGGTACGTGTCCGACACCGATGCGGAGCTGCGACATACGGTCTTTGGTGTGTACCCAACCTCGAGCCGAGTCATGGCGCGAACCACTCCATGTAATCGTCAGACATGGCATGGTCAGACGGCCGGTCTCGGTGACCGTGTCCGCCTCCGCTTCGTCCCACTGCAACACCCACGGTATCATGCGATGTGCGAATAGAGTGCCCAGTGCAGACCCCGCCTGGTCCATCCTGCAATGCAGAAACGACAATTTACATACAACATGCATTCCGCGGGAATGGTAAGTATTGTGATCAGGACACCTACCTGTGTGCGCCGTGTGAGACAACGTAAGTAGCCGGCAGGGGGAAACTCTGGAAGAGGCCGAACTGCTGTATCACTCGGTGCGGCCAGTGCTCCTCGACGTACAGGTCGAAGAGGAGGACCTTACAGGTGAGCCAAAGCTGATGGTCACGCCAGCAAAGCTCGGAGAGCCCGTGAGGTGCTCGGACCTGGACCTTGTACGTGTTGTACGGTGTCCACCCACTACCTTGAAAAAGGTAATCAGTGGCGGTTCGAAACTGCCATCAGTGACGGTTTTCGAACCGCCACAGATTTAGTGCCACTGATAATCGAGGATTATCAGTGACGGTTCCAGAACCGCCATAGATAACATTATTTGTGGCGGTTTTTGGCTAGAACCGTCATTGATATTCCTGATATTAACGACGGTTTAGTTAAAACCGCCATCGATACTAGTAATATCGATGACGGTTTTTGGCTAGAACCGCCATCGATATAAGGAATATCGCTGATGGTTCTAGCCAAAACCGCCATCGATATTACTAGTATCATGGCGGTTTTTGCTAGAACCGCCACCGATAGTCCGACACAGAAAATAAAAACCGGCATTTATGGTTAGCCTCAGGCAGTGCTAGCCATGCCCTCTATACAGAAAATAATTACAGATAATAGTGACAAGATTGGTAATTTGTATTGGCTACAATACATAGAGCAACTTCAGAATATATATAAGAGAATTGATAGAAGTATCATACAGGAAGCAGTAGACTAGTAGTGTGATTCCATCACACACCAAATACAATCCAATGTTTGATTGACCAACTATAAAGCTCTCCAAGTCACAACAAACAAAGGCTTAAGCTTATTGGAAGGTCAAATGTGGAATGATTGAAGGCCAATCGTTTTTGGATTACACAAATATTAATACATAGGCATGCAAATATCAAATATGTGTGTATTACAGTACTAAGTCACAATCCTAATCGCATAGCTTGGTGCAAGAATTAATGTAATTCGTCCAACTACATAAACATTGGTGTTGCCACTTGCTAACTTTCCGTAGGACACTAGCTATGTTAGCTAACCATGACCAAATGGAAAATAATATTCCATGCACAAATAGATGATTTTGATCAAGAGTTTATGATTTTAATCAAGAGTTTATATTCTCTCATTTTAGGAGAACTTATGGTCAAGATCACATAATCCCTCCAAAGGTTTGTATAGGGAGGTGAGTGGGTTCAGTTTTGCTATTAAATCTGTCCTCCTCAGAGCTCCGCTTTTGTGCAACATGCCGAATAGATGCGAGGACTAAACAAATAGTAGATCACTTGTCTAGAGGGCTTCCTGGTCTACCAACAAGCTGAACTTCTAAGTTTTTCTTCGACTAATACAGCTAGTGGTCAGTGAAAGTACTACACTAAGGACATAAAATGAATGAAGAAAAATCAAACCTGAATATATTCATGATGAGTTATGTTTCCTAAGCGCAGAGTTGAGTTGAACCCTCGCAATTCATAGATGCATCGACAAAAAGATACAATTCCATGAGTGCAATATAATTTTTGCTAATCGCTGTAATGAGATCCTATAGAGTCGCGAGATCGCAATATAGACCAAAACTTGTACAAATTATAGCGAAACAAGAAAACTATCGAGCAAGAAATGAAAAGGTGAGATGGGCATCACCAAACACTTAAATATGTCAACAGTATATGAAGATACCCCACAACTAAAACGTGAGAAAGACACAGAAAATGAACAGCCCAATAATCAGGAACAACATACGATGTCTACAGATGTGTGAGAGGTTCTACTTATTTCATAAGAATACAATTGTATATAATCACTAAAGTACAAAATAACCTTGCAATATTAATTAATTTACTCTCCTTTTTTACCAAATTTCATTTAGATGACTAACTGCACCTCTAGGTTCACAAAGCAAAAAAGAGTTAGTGTGTTAATAAGCAAGAGAGAAAATACAGGAGTCGCTTCAATTGATTTTCGCACCAAAGAAGGGCATATCTAAAATGCATATAATACATAAGAGATATATGCTACCACTAAGAGCATGCCGGCGACTATGATGATGGGGTAGAAGCTTCTAAATAACCAATAGTCAAATTTTGATCTCGATTGAAAAGCTTTTCGTGCCTCGGCTAGAAAAATTTTAACCGGATTGAAAATCTTTCTCCGCTAGGCCATGATTAATCGTAAAGGAGGGCAGCAACTATTCACTTCAAATATAACTTATCATGCAGTTCTCCATTTTTGAGATGGAAAACAATTATTGTTTTCAATGAAGTATGTCAGAAGGTAAGCTACGCACCATAACCTTAAAAGGAAGACGAATGACTTCATGTTCTCAACAGAGAAAATGTTAAGAAAACACATAAATATTACTACTACTATACTAATAATAATGCACATGAGCACATAACTATCGTAATGAGACAAAGCGTAAAAGGTCAATAGTCTTACTCTGCATATATATCCTCACCGATATTGATGATGCGAGAGGCTTTACTAATTCCACCCTCGTTATATGAAAAATTGTATCAAAAACATCCGGATGACCATAATGCATCCTCACTCTGCAAAAAGTTCTACGTCTCGACAGTTGACAATCTGTGATACTCGTGTGAGAGAGAAACACATTATGTAAAATTACTTACTTCAATGGATTGGCAAGAATACTGTCCTAAGGTCACAAAACTAGTTTCCGATTTGACATAAATGAGGCCGTGGAGGAACACTACGTAAGGGAAGTCGTTATTTAGAACTAAGCTTACTACCAAAGTAAACCAAAAAACTACTCAACCAACATGTAGTGAAATAACACCTTCTCGTGAAGACATGCTCTAACACCAAGAATTGACGGCTTATGCTTGCCATGATCTGAAAAAAACTCCTCAAGCAGATTTCTCATTGTGGAGCCTCCTCAAGTAGTTATCCTTCAAGACAAAAACAACTCAACACCGAGAAAACAAAAAAACATGATATAATTTTGTTTCGAATCACTAGTGAAATGCTCAAATAGTGAATACAAGTAATGGAATGGTCTATTTTTCTATATTTTCATCCTTTCTCATACTGAAAAAATGGCCACGATAGAGAAAAATTATGCACAGAACACAAAATTACAAAAATGTCTTAACTACTGTTTTGTCAGTCCTGACTTAAATTTGTGCCACTAAAGGTGAGGGTAATATTCCAGCCTCTAGAGGAAAGGAACCAGGAAGAGACTACACAAAAATGCAAGAAAGAAGTACATGGTGAAGTGAAGAAGACTCAGCAAACAAATACATTTGGCAAAAGGAAGTGCAAAATATTTTCTACATGTAAAATGGATGTTGGTATATTGCACATGCTTTGTAAGTGCACGCATCAAACTTGACTACAATCCCTATTCTGAGCATTAAATCAAATTTCACTATTCCCTCGCAAAAGCACACAAAAAATGTGCGTTCAAGACTATTTAGAAGTAGGAAGTTTACAACAAAATGACAGGAATTATCTCGAGAATAAAAAACATGAAGAGACTATTTAAAAGTAGGAAGTTTACAACAAAATGACAAGAATTATCTACAAAAAAGAAGAGTGATGAGATGTAATATAATTCGAGACACAACCAACAGTATCAAATGCATGGCTTATTTATGGCATAAAATTAAGAGGTTTGCTTAGGATCCAACCTTCTTAGTCTGGTTTCTTCTTTTGTCCGCTAGTTTCGCAATTGCAGCTCTATAATCTTCAAGCACCTGCATCAAAATCGATGAGTGACAAGTGAAACAAAAGCATTAATGGAAACACAAAACATTAATTGAAACATCGAGAGCAAAGACCGCTACATCCAGTTCCTTCTCAAAAGCGCCAAGGTCTCTCATCCAAAATGTTTTTGGTGGTGTTTTCCTCACTTCCTCAACATCATTCTCTAATTTCTTATGCTCCGCATTGAGCTCCTCAGATCTTCTCCAGAGTCAAGGTACCAATTGACATTGAGAGGAGATAATCATAGCCACTTGCATCATATAAAGAACATATCTCAGAGCAACATAATTTCAGCGAACGGATGCCAAGGTGGTCTCAGAGCAACAAAATAGGTAGATGCTAGATACTTCCTTTCCTCCGTAGTGTCATACTTTCGAATTTTACCATCCGAGTCAAACAAGTGCATGTTTGTCGCTCAATTGTAGTTGTCAACTATAATAAACAGTTCTAAATGGAAATGTGTACCTTGCATCAAACTATTACAAACACATGAAATAACTTCATATGAAAAAATAACCATGTAAGGCAAACACATGAAATATTTAGAAGTGCCACTCGCATGTGTGTACATGTGTTCCTGAAGAAGACAAACGTACATGCTACAAAGAGCGTAACCATCGACAAAAGAAGTGGCATTGACAAAAGAAGGGGCTCCCATTTCAAAGGAACAAAGAGTTATTTACACTTTATAATGAAATAAAATTGAAGTAACAAAAGCCTAAACTAGTTTCCTAAACTAGAAGCCTACGGGTCTTCGGAGCTTAGAGACACGCGATGTGAGATATGAGTATGGAGGAGTGGATTGTTGTTGTCTTTGTCATAAAACTCGCCTTTTTGTTGAGTACTTCCTTCATGATGAAGTAGGCGAGCCGCCCCTGAATGGCTTGGATTTTGAGCAAGCGATCCTCTATCAGAGACGACTTTGAGGCGCTGTAAGTATGAAAAACAGAATTAAGAGAGTATATAGAAATTTAGTGGCGCGAATCGATGTGTCATATCAGCATGACTGACCTCCACGTCATTGTCTTTTATTGTGCAACCTAAGATTTCGCGCATGTACTGGCACACGAAGTACCCACATAAATTTGTTCCTTGCGTCTGCTTGTGACACTGCGAAAATTGAATGAACTAAGATGTCGTCGAAGGAGCTATTTACTATGAAATACGATATAAGAATATTCCTTGCGTGAGTACCGAAAAGTTAGTACGGATTGTAAGGGATTTTTTGTATGGGCGGTGTCTCGTGCTCTTCTGACAATATCTTTTGAACGCCTCATTTATTAAACGTGTCATCACTTCATAGTCTGCTTTAGGTTTATCCAAGAGATCCATGATCGAGATCTTGCTCTTGTTTGGATGAATTACTACGAGAATCCAAAGGAATCAGATGCCATAGCCATTAGTCCTTACGTTAGAGTAAATAATCTAAATCAACGAGTAATTTAACTAGCTAGTGAGGAACTTACTTAAAATTGTATGGTACAAGTATAAACTCCTTGTCTTGTAGTTTAAGCAAAGCTTTATATACGCACTTCTCGACCTCCTTTGGTACTCTCACGATTTCGTCTTGGCAAACCGCTCCCTGTCGAGGAATCCCATCGCCCCTTGGTTCTTCGTAGTTCCTTCATCTCGTATCTATATAACGAAATAGTTAGACATGACATTTATCGGTATTACGTGAATGTAGACCAAGATTGATATATTAGACACTTACAGTGTCCAGAGATCTCAAAAACATATGTCGAGGGCGTCGTGATAGAACAAGTTGTGCAAGTTATCGAATTCTATTAAGAAGTAGCCATAGCCCTCGTGGTGAAAATGTTCCTCACGGAAAATTGCAGTGATCTCCTTCGGGAGTACGTCTTGGTTGGATCGCTCCATGTACCATTGATGTAATCGCTGCATCATGGGTGTTAGACTGTTTAACTTCGAATCGGTGACTAAGGCCTTCCCTATCTCGAATTTCAATCTTGGTTGATTATCTTGTTCATCAGACTTCCCCTTGCCCTTACTTTTTTCTCGCACGACATCATACTCGGTCCTGGCTTCCCCTGATCTAGCTGATACGGCTTGTCTAATGTGCCATTTTTTGGGATCAGGGGTTGTAGGTTTGTCCTTTGAAGTACCAGGTGTTATAGGTTTCTGCGTTGGAGTACTAACAGTGGCCATCTTTATGGGGTCCTCAATGGATTTCTTTGGTATCTCATCTTGCTTCTTCACCGTTTCACTCTCATGTGCTGGTGACGGATGCGCGGATTGCATCGCAGAGAGGCCGGCATCGCATGGTCCAAGACGATGTCGAGAGGCGCCATCGATGGTCCAAGACGATGTCACGCTTGCGCCATCGATGAATGAGTGGACGGCACTTCCTAGAGTTGTTATCTCATCATTGGCGGGTTTTTCTAGCCTGATATCAGCAAACTGTGCAAGTACCGTGTCCACCTGGACCTTTGCATAACCTGGCGCTATCGGGGCATTGTGCAGGACACCCCCTTGTTGGCACGGATAAGCTACCCCTGTAGCAGCCTATAGAAATATGTTCATCACGGGCACGTTGAGTCGACAGGTGTGCGGTCCGTATGTCGCCCACAGGATAATGGTTGTTGTCCGCTTTACTAATGGCGTGGACGCAAGCGAATCGCCGCGACGACCTGAAGGGTCGAGAGAACGTTTTGACCGCGTCGCTCAAGGCTTCTTGTACTTGTCGTTGAACTTGTTCTTGAATGGTGCCTTGTAATTCTCGCAGAACCCTTTCCTTCATACTTTCCATTTCGCTTTCGCCGCTCTTCTTTAGCTCTTCCGACTCCTATAAGAGTCTTCGTGCTGAGGGAATCCCATCTTCCATGGAACCTTGACCCCGACGCCTCGTGTTCGACCGGGGTGCTCTTTGTTTCTTAGGGCCACTGTTAGCTCGTCTTTCTCCCTGTTTGGGTGGAAGGATCCTTGGGTGGAGTGGGCATAAAACTGATGAACTCTTTGCGTCATTGCTTCTTCTTCGCCGCTCTTGAATGATAAACTCCCGAGAGACAAGAGATCTGCCTCGCTAGCATGTAGTGCTTCACTCGGCCCGTAGTCCCACCAAGGGACTTGTGCCATCTGTTGGATCGCTTGTAATTCTGCCCTCCCATTGAGCAATTTTACAGTGTACCCACTCGTGCCAAGTCCGTGGGGTGAGTATTCCTTCTTGCGATGCTAATGTGGTCCTCATCGACTTCCTTGTCGCTTCGATTGCTTCATCGCCACGAACTCATCCCAAAGATGATCAGTAATCTTGGGTAGTCTCCGACGGCCGACGGTTTTGCTTCACATAATTTACGTTCACCTCGCCTTGAAGTTTCTCCAAGCCGCATCCATGGTCATCAATGCATCGCGACGACGATTTCTTCAACTCCTTCGGGAATTCAAGGTTCCTTTGAGCTCGTCCACGATCCTCTTTGGTGGCTCGGGGCACTTTATGCCAATCCAAATAGGTGATTGGCACTTTCTCCCTTACGATGTACTCGCATGTTGACTCAGTATTTTGTCAGCTGCTTTTTGGCAACAGGGCCCCAGATCGAGACCTCCGAGATGGTGTACCGCCTTCAAGCTTCTTAGTTTTCCTCGTCCTCGGCTGCCTTGCAACAGAGCAAGATCTCACAATGGTGGAGGCCTCGGCACCTTCGGTGGTTGGGGGGAGGGTAAGGTACCTGCTCGGGCTCTCCTCCATTATAGGCTCAGTATCGGGCTCCATTAGAACTACTCAATAGAAAGGGAGATATTTCAGAGAGGGAAAGAAAATATGTACTAACTGAACAGGACAGACTAACAATTGCTTGCTGAAATAAGATAGAAGATGTACTAACTGAGGACTATATTAGATCCTTAAAGTGCTTAGAGTTATTTGTTAAACTGTTCTTGCATGCTTGCTTTATGAGTTTGTCATACTTGGTTTTACAAGACTAAGTGAATTGTTCCTGCGAATGATATCAACTATCTCAGTAAAAAGACTAAGGGCAGGAGTTATAGATTAGCTCAAGAAGGTGTGGCCAGGTCTAAGGCTTGGGCCTGGGCCCTTTCTTGGTGAGTTTCTCTTAGCAAACTTATGTCATCCAAGAAGCAAGAATAACATAGACAAAATAATGCTTAGCAAACTTATGTCATCCATGAATTATGTACGCTACCTCAAAGAGAGGAGATATGAATGATTTGCTCAGATTTAGGGTTTGGATGAAAATAAGAATTTTCACCACAATCACAAATGGGCTAACAAATTATTTAGTGAATAGGGCCTTGAACCCTTACCACCTTAGCATGCACAATTAAAGACAAGTGAATTACCAATCTCACAATGCCTACTCGAAATTACTTCTACCACCTGACAAGTGAATTACCAAATAACAATTATCTCTAACTCTTGAATGAAAGCACTCATGAATATCAATAGATTCTCAATTAACACACAAATATTGTGCACACATATGAGCAAGAGAGATGAGCATGTTATTCTACTAATAATGTCTATTAATAATTGTGCACACAAATATTGTGCACATATATGAGCATATTATTCTACCAGTTCAAGGCCCAAGACACATAATAATTGTTCTTATCATTCTTAACCCAATATCATCATAGAGCAACACCCAAACCTTCACCAACAAGAACAAGTGCATAATCAAGAAAACTTACTAAGGACAAAGACTCCAAGCATAAAGTAGGAACTAGGAACAAAGATCGACCATTCAATGACATAAAGAAGATAATTCAGTTTTGATATAGGCATTGAACAAGGACTCATGACAGTACATAATTCACAACCAACCTGAATGACACTAACAAGACAATACTTATCCATTTTATGTCATCCATTCCAAGAATTATGTCGAGCAGGCAGCAGCAGCAGCAAGTAGTAGTAGTGATAGAAGGCAGCTAGTAGTAGAAGCAACCAGCTAGTAGTGGATTGGTCGTGACTAATCGGCAAGTAGGTAGCATGGCGACTCAACTTTACGACTTAATAACTATGGTTCCTACATCGCAGTCTTGAACACTAAGGTTGGAGTATTTGGTTTTTATTCTCGCAAAGGCTGGATATTTCTCTCTCTCCATATCTAGTTTTATGTGGTTAATGAATACGATAGAAGATGTACTAACTGAGTGTATCATATTGAATTAGCACACAATCAGAGATATCAACAATGGCATGATCATTAACAAATCAAGTAGCATCTAGCTCAAGTTGTTTTAATTTTAGAGTGTTCTCAGATGTCAGGTTGCCTAAAGGCCCTCCTCGCCACGGGGAACGAGCAATAGACTGATTTGTGACAACCTTACCTCTATTGCAATTTTACTACTTGACAGTTTAAAGCAAATCAATTGTATATTTTGTATGCACAGGATAGAAAAAATCTAATAAGCTTACTGGACAGAAATAACAGCCGCAAGGAGATGAGAAACAACAGTAAGCACAAGGTGTCTAAACTAGCATATACGTAAAGATGACAATTGAACTAATCAATCGCTCAGTAATAAATCACAAGTTTTGTTGTCACAAATAGTCTATTTCAGTCCCTAAATCATCATTGAACACTAAGCCCCACAAGCAAGGTCCCCAAGCCAAAAGAACTGACTGGCCCCTTTGCATTCACAGAGAAGGAAATCAATACAACAGTATGAGAATACTTTATCGATCGTCAGTTCTAATGACAACAAAATGGCTAGGCATGTCAAAGACGCTTAGTATGTCAATTCAACAGCAATAGAAGATTGAGAGCAAGATTAGTATGTCATGCGACAAATGTTGTTCGAAGAAATTGTCCAACTATCATGCTTTACGCTTTTCGACGACAAAGGTACATTCCATAGGCACTAATAATTACTACAAGTGCCAGAGTAGCAATCGATATTTCTTTCAATAACCACAACACTAAATACAAGTTGCTTTCAGATGCTTCATTGCACAATGATTTACTTGTAATCGCCACCACCTAATACATCCAACAATTACTTTAACATGGAAGTTTAAATAGTTTGTGCCTATCAGCTTATTAGTTACAAGAGCATTCTCTCTGGCTGGTAAACCTATGGAGTATAGACGACACAATCTCTTAAAAAGTGACTTGTAGATTTGCAGCCTAAAAAAAATAGCTTGAGATGCACTAATTGATTACAGTAATCTCAGCCTATATATTGCATTCTATTCTAGTATTGCATTGCACACTTGTCCCTCTGCCGATTTTTATAAGGCACACATACATACAATTAGTCCAACTTAGAGGTGACACTAAACGCCTAAACCAATAATTCCAGCAGAACAGGTTCTATATGATTTAAACCAAGAATTCGAGTGTGAAGCAAGAATTACCGAGGTCGGAGGGCGGCTAGGGCACGCTGCCGAGTGGCGGTGGCCGAGTGGCGGCGGCGTGAGAGTCCTCCCCCACGGCTTGGAGTGGCAGCAAGCGTGAGAGTCCTCCCCACGGCCATGCGTGCCATGGTGCGGGGAGCTAGGGCAGGAGGCGATGGGTGTAAACCGCTACAGGACGGGCGCTGGCTGGGGGGCGGCGCCGATGGGGGGTGGCGTCGGTGGGGAGGGCGCGTTAGGGCACAAAAATGGCGGAGCGAGCGGGAATGCAGAAGATGATCGAAGAAGTGGGGGCTGTATGGGTTATATAGGGGGGTTATCAGAGACGGTTATTAATTAAAACCGTCACAAATAATATTATTTGTGCCGGTTTGTAAATAGAACCATCACTGAAACTATGTTATCAGTGACGGTTTTTATTAATAACCGTCACAGATATGATTTATCAGTGACGGTTTTTATTAATAACCGCCACTGATGAGGTTTTTCAGAATCCAATCCAACACATTGTTACTTACAGATGTACTGGCGACATAAATATTTATTTATTTCCTATTAAATCCAATTCAACTCCAAAATCATGCATATTTATTTCCTATTAAATCCACATAAATGTACATTTCTTACATCACATTTCCATAAATGGCTACATGTTGCCATTACTTCTAGCTAATTATTTTCTTTCACAATTTGGCCTTCACAGATCATCGCGACGATAAGTAACTTCTAAGTGATTTCTTCTTCTGCTCGACATCGTCGTCATGAAAGGAGGCAACTCATCAAACCGGTTGTACTCTTCCTCATCCACTACATTCTCAACTCCAACGATCCTTCTTTTTCCTTGCGTAACTACAAGGCGCTTCTTATCTGCCGGTCGATTATGTAGAATACTTGTGCCGCTTGATTCGTAAGTACGTAATGGTTCGTCTCAGATCCGACATGTTCGATGTCCACAGAGTAAAGCCGTGACTTGTCCACCTTGACACCATTCGGAGTTGTACCCAATGACATCGAAACACCGGATCTTGAAAATGCAAGAGTCCAGCTCCCAAATCTCCTCTATGAACCCGTAGTAGATGCTCTTCAGATCGCTTGTGTTGTCGAGAGGCATCTATAATGACACCACTGCTTTGGTAAGTGCTCTTGCTATCCCGAGCTCTCGTAAAATGTATATCCATTGATGTCATATCCTTGCCATGTCGTGATTGTACCAAGACCCTTTTGCCAACCACCTCAATGTAACACTCGTTTCTTCACCAGAGATGTGCTCCCTGAACCAATGACTGAACAAACGATTGTGCTCTTTTGTTATCCAAAGCTCTGACTTTCCTCGGTTTTCCCTCCTTAGCTTACCCTTGTGTATGTCTATATACGGGTACACCTCAACCGATCAAGGTAACATCGTGAAATGGGCTTGTTCGAACAAAATATTATCGTAAGAATTTGTAGATTTCTTTCCTATTACACCTTTCCCACCTAGCCTACCCTCATGGCAAGATACAGGCACTCCTACCGGTTCGACCTCCTCCATGTAATCGATATAGAACTCAATAACCTCCTCGGTTGCATAACCTTCTACAATGGAGCCTTCCGCCAAGATCGACACGTACATATTTCTTCGAACACCCATATACCTTTCAAATGGGTACATCCGATGCGTGAATACGGGTCGCAAATATTTATCTCATTGACAAGGTGAACAATAAGATGAACCATGATATCAAAAAGATGGGGAAAATACATCTCCACCGCACGTAGTCTTGACCACATCACCAAGTTCATAAAGTCCAACGGGATCGATGACCTTCGTGAAATCATGTTGAAGAAGGAACACAACCTCGTGATTGCCTCTCTGACCTTGTCAGCAAAATACCTCTAATTGCAACAGGAGCATTTGTGTCATCATCACATGACAATCATGAGACTTCATGCCGCTTAACTTCAAATCTTTCATCGATACCAGCTTGATGTTTATGAGTAACCGGACGGAACTTTCACACCATGCGTGCACTTGCGAGTTCTGCTTTCTTTCTTACTCAAAGTGTAGCAAGTCGGGGAAGGTAAAGCCGCCTTTCCCTGTCTTGAGGATGTAGCTCGGCTCGATCTTCATGTCTTCCAGATCCCTTCGTGCCTTGATCCATCCTTTGTTTTGCTAGGAATATTCAAGAAAAGACCAACCACGCTGTCACATACATTCTTCTCTACATGCATGACATCGGCAATGTCAAACTTCCAAGTCCTTCCAAGAGGGTAAGTCCCAAAAGATGGATCTCTTCTTCCACGTGGTCTTCTCAAGATGGGACCGCGATGTATTACCAAGACTTCTTTCCAAGTACAACATTAAGATCCCTAACCATATCATACACCTCTTCCCCATGAAGACGCCTTTGAGCTAAACCATCCTCCTTTGTCCCGTCAATTGTTTCTTCATATTGCGGCACGGATGATTCTCGCGAAGGAACCTCCTGACGCTTTGTACACCGCTTTCCTCGAGTTGTTGAGCCACACACTAGCGGTTTCATCCATGCACCGGGGCATGCTTTGGCTCCTTTTATAGTACGGCGGACAGGTTACCAAGCGCAGAAAATCATTGATGGTGCGTAACAACAATGCGCGTAGAGTGAAGTACTCGCTTGTACTGCCCCATACCATACACCTTCGTTCCACAATATCACAAGATCTTCCACCAATGGTTGTAGGTATACATCAATATCGCTGCTGTGTTGTCTCGCCCTTGGATAAGCAGGACATCATAATGTACTTTCGCTTATAAACAAACTGTGGTGGAAGGTTGTATATACACGAGTCACGGGCCAAGTGCTATGAATGCCGCTCATGTTACCGAAAGGATTCATTCCATCCGCACTCAAGCCAAACCTTACATTCCTCGCCATTTCAAGTTCTCTCAAGAGTCTATCTATGGTTCTCCATGGGCGTAATCACCGTGTCTCAGCTTTTCCATCCTCTTATGGTCTTCGAGTGACATCGCATCAATTTGGCGTGCTTTTTGTTTCCAAATAAACGCTTCAAACGAGGTATTATCGCAAATACCACACCACTTTTAAGGAGCTCCTTTCTTCACCTCGATAGCTTCATTGCCATCACCCTTACGCTTGTATCGCGACGCTTTGCAACGGACATACATGAATGTCCTGATAGTCTTTGTGATAGAGTATACTGATCGCTTGGACAAGCATGTATTCTTTCTACTTCCAATCCCAAGGACATACAACCTTCTTAGCTAGATACGTGGTTTTAGGCAACACGCTTCCCTCAGCAAGATGTCCGCTTAAGAGATGTAACAACGCCGTGAAACTCTTGTCGACCAACCATTGGCTGCCTTCAATTTCAGCAATGAGAGCACCGTGTGCAACTTTGTGTATTCCTCCTCATAACCCGGAACAAAGGTTTCTCCGAATCCTCCATCAAACCCTTGAATTGATTAAACTCTCTCGACTAGTGTAGTTCTTCACGATCGCGCAACATTTGAGCAGATTATTATCGCCATCGACGCACCAATCTATCCTCATCGGATCCATAAGCGATGTCAATCGCCACATTGCCGGCTCCATCGCCGCCGACGTTATCACGCTGAAGTATGATCTCTCTTCACCGTGCCTTGTCCAACTTGTATAGCTGTACAAAACCCTCCTGATCAAGTGCAAATGGATATGGTTTTGTTCGAAAACATCTTCTCATTCTTGCAATCAATGCATGGATAGTGTATGTACTCCGCCTTCTTTTGCAAGTCGTTCTCCTACGCTCTTAGAAAAACAGATACACCGTCGATATATTCTTGGTCGCAACGGTTCGTCAGATCGTACATCCATCTCCGGTCCATCTACGCTCATTAATTTAAGCAATTTATTAATATCCAAAAATCTTAATTAAATAAATTGTTATTCTAATATTCAACAATATCCACTAACGGGACAACATTAATACTAAGTAAATATTGCAAACTTAATTAATTAATTTTAATATATACTCATATGTAACCAAAAATTATATATATCCTCCGAAGATCAACATAATAAATTCTCACCTCAAAATTTCATGATCACCCAACTACCATATTAACTAAAATTTATTTATCATTCACATCCAACAATCTTAATTACATAAATTGGGTTTATATGCTTCATAAAAATTCACTAACAATACCCACTAATGGAGCAAGATGTATATGCACGCTAACAAAAAAAATTAATGGTAACTAAGAAAAATATTAACTACGTAATTTTTATACATATCCTTCTAAGAGCAACATAATAAATTCCTCATCTCAAAATGCAAGGCAATTAACTTCATGATCACCCATCTATCATATTAACTATAATTTATTTTTCATTAATATCCAATAATCGTAAATACATAAATTTGATATATGCTTGACAAAAAATTCATCATCTAAACATGGTAGACAACTTAATCTAATACAGCAAGGTAATAAATTCATCATCTACAAATTGCTAGGTAAATAAAAAACAAACTAAATCATGTAGACCTTGCATCTAAACCTTAATTAAGCTAGGAATAAACCTTTAATGGCAATTTTACAAAGACAAATGAAGAGAGGAGACATATTTTACACACCTTGGAACAATTCTAGGAAGTAGAAGCACAAGATCTTGGCCAAACAAAATCTGAAATCAAAAGCTAACTTTTCTAGCTCAGCAACAAAGGAGGAAGATGACCAAATGACAGAGGAAGATGACCAACAAGACAATGGCTATATATAGAAAGCATTATTTGTGGCGGTTTTAAATTCGATCAAACCACCACAGATAATTAGATTAGTGGCGGTTCTAAAACCAAACCACCACAGATAATTTATTATCTATGACGGTTCCATCTACCAACCGCCACAAATAGTCCCAGCGTTATTAGTGGCGGTTTCAAATAAAAACCGTCACAGATAATGTATTATCTGTGGTGGTTTTTGGATGAAACCGCCACAAATGGTCCTCCCACCAATTTCCATATAGAACCGCCACTGATACATGTATTTGTGACGGTTCCAAAAGAACCGCCACAAATAGGGCGTCACCTATGTGCTGTTTTGTAGTAGTGACCGCACGTCCTCGTTTTGCAGCCTGTCAAACTCCCGAACGAACTCGGGGTACGACCTCCTGACCTGCAGGTGGGCGTACACCCGCTACGGAAATAAAAAGTAGTGCATGTTATTAAAGTGTCAAAGTAGGGGGTTAGATACAAGGGGGCATACCTGTCGCTGAACCCAGTAGAGGCCCATAGTGGGCCAGTCGATCTGGTGGTGATGGTATAGGTCATGTGAATACGGCGACCGGTCAACAACGGGCCTACTGGATGGAGAAGCGCCCCAGACCACAACTGCAGAGTAGAACGCAACCCGTCAACGCCGCGTTCGCACTACCCGGAGACAACCTCAAAAGATCCTCAGACGACATCGCGAGCACGCAGAGCCCCACGACCATCGCACCATCTGCTTACAACCGCAGTTAGACATGTCCTGTCATAAGAGATTTTAACGAAATGTGTTACCTCCTTCGCCGGGTGTCGGCGATCAACTGGCGAACTCGACAAAAGCCGGTCCACCGGGTCCCCGCGGCGAGGACGGAATAGGTACCAACCGAACAGAATGAGGGTACGCCTGTGTGGCATGCCAGTCCTCCTCGTCGGCGTCCAGGTGGAGAAGCTCAGCCTGCAGCATTCGGTACAATATTGTCAACAGCTCAGTGCATATCCATTAAATTGTAATGAACGAGGTACTAACCGTGAACTAGAGCAGCCACGCCTTCGTCGCTCCGTGCCGCTCGTCCTTCTTGTGGGCACGATGGGGGCTGCGGTGTCGCCGTGACGTGGGCAAACCACGCCTAATCGCCACGCCACGCCGGCGAGCGTCCGATGGCATAACCGCACGACCCGCCAGCAGGGAGTCCTAGGAGGTAAGACACGCCCCGCAGCAGGGAGCCATCTCTCCGCAGGCGTGGAACGCAGCGTCTCCGGCCTCCACCGTCCACGAGCGCGTTAGCGTGGGACAGTCATACCCGAACCGTGGGATGTGCGGGCCATCCGCAATCATCCGCTTCCACCATCCCGCAGAACTGAAGTAAGCTTTGCCGTCAGAACTCTCGCACGTAGTGTGTAGCGCCGTTAAAATTCCATTAACAGTAAGTAAAAGAGTAGGAAAAGTCTCACCATCTTGTGAAACCCAGTGGGTCGATCCAAAGAAACTCCTTCGCACTGAGACCGCAGTGTCCCCAGCTCTCGGCCCTCAACTGCGGACAACCTAGACCAGTGGGTCAAATCCACATGCTGGTCTAGAAGCTCAGGACAAGTGTTAGCAGCACGCCCAACTCCCGCCATCGTCGCCTGTGCCTGCGTGGTGACAAAGAAAATTCATGGTTAGAAAGCAAATAAAATAAACTGGACAATAAGTAAGTATAGGAGGCAAATAAAACAAACCGACAATAAGTAAATGTTACACGCTATAACTACCAAAAATTAAATGAAAAGTAATGAAATGTTGCATATTCAAATATATGTTCGACAAGACATACAACCAAAAATTACATGTCGTGATAACAAATAATCGTACATAGAATAAAAATTACATGACGGGACAATAAATAATCGTACATAGAATAAAAATTACATGACGGGACAATAAATAATCGTACATAGAATCAAAAATTACATCACGGGACAACAAATAACGGTACATAGAATAAAAAATTACATGACGGGACAACAAATAACTGGTACATAGAATGCGGTGAAGTCAAGAAATACATTCATAGATCCACGACATAAAATTACATTATCCACAATTACGACGCGCTTCAGACTCGTCCATATCATTCCTAATACGTCGTATCCTTCGACGCCCGACCTTCTGCTTCAACATTCGAATGTCCGGTGCCCATCGATGCCCTGCAGGGAGGGCTGCCGTGAACGATCCATCGACTCGGTACCCGTACACCTCGTTATGCCACGTGTTGAGAACACTTTGCTTGTAGCAGAAGTGGTAGATGTACGGACGACATGACTGGTGTGTCTCGCTTTCTTGCGGCAATCACATGCAGCACGGCAAGTGTAGCGGCGGGCTTCCGGGCGATAGAACTCGCAACAAGAGGCTCTGAGTATGCATGATGGGAAGTCCTCTCCCTGGCACCTCTTCGACTTCGTTCACCGCAAAGGCACGTGGTACCTCCGCTCCACGCCACTCTCCGTGTCAAGCGATGTGTCCAGACTTTGCGGGTCTTCTTGGCCTTGTACGTAGAGACAACCGCCGAGTAGGATAGGCGATTGTCCCACATACATGCAGCAGAGTCCTTGTACCGCCAACTAAATATCTTTGGGTGCCTAGTAACACACCTTCAACAATGCCCACCAACGAAAGGCATCTCGCGCTTTCATTTCCCAATTGTAAATCTCCGCCAGTTCGCTGTCATTATTCCATATGGGAACCGCCCGCCATGCGTAAGGACCACTTCTCCAACGACTCAGGTCGATCCACTCCGTGAAACTCTTTATGCTTGCCCTCGCCCACGCCAATGTTTGTGCGTCACCAGAGCGCACACAAAGGCAGGGGTCATCTCCTTGCTCGTGGTAGACCATAGGTTCCTTGATGAACTACCGCATCCCTTGATTCGATGATTGCTTCTTGGTTAGTTCAACCAATATCCTCCATAGCGCGTCGAACTTTCTCTGTTGGTTCTGTTTGCACAGCCACTTGAACATGTTCATAAGCTCCTTGTTCCTGAACTGACGGAAAAAATTAGCACCCATGTGCCTCATGCACCACCTGCTCTTCAGGTCTGACCACCTTGCTGCTCCCACGACGTCGGACCTTGTTGCATATCCACGATCGCTCTCAGCAACCCTGCATGTCGGTCATGGATGACACATACATTAGGGCGATTCTGAACAACTGCCAGCTTGACTCTCTGAAGAAACCAGTACCAACTCTCTATGTTTTTGCCCTCTACGAAGGCCAATGCGACCGGTAGAACCTGGTTATTGGCATCCATCGTGATTGTAGTTAGAATATGTCCCTTGTATTTCCCTGTGAGGAATGTGCCATCCATGCAAATGACCAGGCGACAATATCGGAAGGCATTTATGCATGCACCGAGGGCGAAGAAGGCCCGCTGCAAGACCCACTTACCCACGCACGCACCATCCGCGGGAAACTCCGCAAGGTCGATGACCGTACCGGGATTCCTACTTGATATTGCCCTGAGCAAGTGTGGAATATTCTCGTAAGAAGCCTCGTATGTCCCGAACCGTATTTGCAAAGCTCTTCTTTTTGCTCTCCATGACTTTCCGTAGCTAATCTTGTATCAAACCTCTCCTCCACGGCTCGATAATGGGTCGAGGTGCAGTCGCGGATTGTCCACGATCCGACCATAAACACATTTGCCACCCAAGTGGACGACAGATTATGTGTTCCGCCCACTTCCTCTAATTGGCGCTATGCTCATCACTATGGAACATTTCCAGAGTCCCTCCACTTCCCTTGTATGCATGCACCGCCATGGGCACGAATCAACTACGCACTTCACGTCAGTAGTCTTTTTGCTCGGACTTCACTACCTGAATTGCCGCCAAAGAGACATTGACCAGTACTTCACCGCATCCATCACTGCCTCCTTGTCTTTATATATGGCCCCCTGCGTGACCACATTGTTAGGTCTTCAAAATTATAATTAGTCAACGCACCAGGGACAGGCACCTCAGGAGTATTGTCCTCCTCGTCCGAGCTGCTCACCATCGTGGACTTCTCATCCGCACGGTCCTCCTCCTCCATCAAGTCAACTATGTGCTCCACCTCCTCCCTCGTCGGCCACCCCCGCCTCCACGATCGCCTCCTCGCCTCGATCCTGCCGCCATCGCTAACCTCGTGTCCCCTGCCTCCGAGTCCTCGCCACCTTCATCATCGCATTCTTGCATATCTGTTTCCCTCCTCCGTAATATCTACCCCGACATCACGAACCTTCGACACCGATGGAGGTACCGTGCCACTTACCAAAGAACATGAGCGCCAGCCCGCCTACAAAGATACCCAACATAGCTCCTCCATGACGATGTCGCTAATAAGAATCAACTCTCCATAAAAAGTCTTGCGACGGCTTACTATCGCTCTAACCCGCAAATTAACACTCTAGGCATCCAAACTGAACATCCGAAACATCCACTCCAACAAACCCCTATATGTCCTATCTCTCGGCCTAGATATGCCCCACATGACTGTTGAAAATGCCGACAAATCCACTCCATCCGGCCCCTGTGCTATCTACCCATCTCCATAATGCTGGTTCGGGCGATCGCCCCTAGCTTGGGCGACGGCCGCCACGTGGCGATTGTCCGAACGGCGGTGTCTATTTTTCGAATTTTTTCCCCCGTCGATTAGTTTTGCAAAAAAAATTTAAAATAAATATTAAATAAAAAAATTCGCAAGATGATTGGAGAGGGGAAATTAGCAAAGACTAGCCAGTGCCACGCGCTACGCCACGTCGTGCGAAATTTCATAGCGTGCATTACGTGTCGTGCGAAATTTGGGAAATTCGGTCGTGATACTGCTTCGCGTGAAATTTTGTTTGACGGATATTTCTGTAAAAAAAGGGTAATCTTCATTTTCTTATTTTTTAAAAATATCTGCCAAAAGCCGTCGGTGAATCTTTGGAATGCTAGGAGCCGTCGGTGAATCTGTGTTCTTTTAAAGAAAAACGCAAAGGAATCTAAACGTATTTTTGGTTTTTCTTTTGCATAATTCCTGTGTGATTTTGATTTTTTATTTTTCTGAAAAATAGGTTGTTAGAAGCTATTGGCGAATCTTTGAACTACTAGAGCTGTCGGTGTATCGGTGTTTTTTAGAGAAAAACGCAGAGGGACCTAAATATATTTTCATTTTTTTGCGTGATTCCAGTTTATTGTGTTTTTTTTAAAAAAAATAGGTCGCTAGGACCCATCTACGAATTTGAGGACTGTTATAAACGGTCCGCAAATCTGCGGTTCCTGTTTTTGGGAGAAAACAAACATATTTTCTTTTTTTCTTGTGTAATTCTGATCTTCTTGCCTTCTTAAAAAAAAGGGTCACTAAGACCCGTCAGCGAATCTGTGAACCGCTATAAATCGTCGGTGAATCAGTGTTTTTTGTTTTTGGGAGAAAACCGCAGAGGGATATAAATGTAATCTTGTTTGTATTTTTGTTTTTTTTGCGTTAGGACCTATCGGCAAACATATGGGCTATTATAGACCTTCGATTTAACTCTGTGTGTCTTTAGAAAACCGTATATCCGTAATAACGCACTACGCACAAGGTCGCGCGATGACGATACAACATGAAAAATTTGAGAAATTTGGTCGTATTTTCGGTTTTCGTATTTGATTTTAAAAAATGGGTCGTTAGGACCTATCGGCGAATCTTTGGGCTGTTATAAACATTTTGAGAAAACCGCGGTTACAACCCGTCGGTGAATCCATGGGTTGCTATAAACCTTCGATGAATCTGTGTTTTTTTTAAATGTAGAGGATATAAAGTAATCTATTTTTTTCAGGGTCTGTTTCGCTAAAAAACACTCGGAGGCTAGTTTTTTTTAACTGTAGAGGAACATAAAGTAATTTATTTTTTTCAGGGTCCGTTTCGCTAGAAAAACACTCGGAGGCGAATTTGTGGGTTGCTATAAACCTTCGACAAATTTGTATTTTTTAAACTTTAGAGGGACATAAAGTATATTTTTTTCGGGGTCTAAAAACACTCGGAGGCGAGGTTTTTTTTAACTGTAGAGGGATATAAAGTAATTTATTTTTTCAGGGTCCGTTTCGCTAAAAAACACTCTGGAGGCTTAATCCATAGGTTGCTATAAACCTTCGATTTAATCAGTATTTTTTAATTGTAGAGGGACATAAAGTACATTTTTTTTCGGGTCCGCTTCAAAAAACGCAGGAGGACCTAAATGTAAACCGCGAGGACCTTTTTACTTATTTATGAACTTTATTTATGTACTAGTCACCTATATATATACATACATCTTTTCCATGTAACTATTTACTATTCATGAGAACAAATCTAAATCAAGCTCCTACTTTAGTCATTTCAAAGATAATGTGGTAGCCTAACGCCATATGAATGTTTATAGATCAATTTCATTTATTTCGATTCCTCTTGCACAATTTATTCATTTTTGAGTATTTATTGATTGAAAATAACCTTTGGTATAAAACTATCCAACAAAGGTGAAATATAAGCATTCTTATATATACTTGAGTTCCTCGGTAGCATAAGGATTCAAACAAAATTAGTTTCATTAAATTTTGAGTTTGTTTGCAACATTTTAATATGTAGCACATCTTTAAACCTTTTATTCAAATTTGAATTTCAAATTCATCCAATACTGCTTTTTCAAAATATTTTTGCGTGACACGGAAGAACTAGATTTTAGAACTTGTTTCACTTAATTTGGTTTAGAAATGCAAAAGTCATGCACATATGAGGTTGACTCGATTTGGAAAACCCAGAGAAAAAGGAAAATACGCTTTCTCGAATCAAGGCGATTCCCACAAGTTGTGCTCTGGGCTCGGCTAGAATCATGCCAAGGTTGGAAATATTTTGTGCTAGCTGCTAGAATAGAAGGGTGTGCTTTTGGTGATTGGTTCAATTATGTTGAGCATTTGCACCACGGTTATAGATACTAGTAATCGTTTTTCTTGTTAGTTTGTTTTTGCGCGTGCACTTTTTGAACTTAAGGAAATTGGAGAGTTATATCGATTGCTATGTAAGGGAAGTGCTTTAGCTAAACGCTAAAGATTTGGTTGGACTTAGATAGGATTATCATTTCTTGGCGATCGATTGTCTTATGGGTTTCACTAAGTAGATAAGGAATGTTAGCGCTTATACCGAGTATTATTAGCAAGAATGAGCTAATTTAAAGAGAGATACAGAGTATATTAAAATGTTTGGAATGAATGAATGGATGCATTTCAATTATTTGGGGAGAGCCGAAGGTTGATTACAAAGGCTAAAAACTTTATTACTCATCACTTTTAATAGGGTATTAATGAATTGTATTGTGTCACTGCATCCCGCAACAATATGTATTAGAGTAAAGCGATTTAGACAGAATTCTACTGGATTAGAGGCATTTTGTAACCATGTTTGACAAAATGTTGGAATTGGAGAAAGATGGTTAGATAAGGGTTATCTATATCATGAAGTAATATTTGATTCTTTCCAATTAACTCTAGTTGCGGTTTCTATGTAGATTATGAAATTTCGGTTTGGTTTATAAGGCAACATTTCGTTTTTAAAATCTTTTTAATTAAAATTTTCTTATTAAGGTGGTTAACACATCGCAAATTTCACCCTAGTGGTTTAACATTCACGAGAGTAACCCGAAAGAATACAAAAGATTTGCAACAAAATTTCAATAACACAGAAATACTGTATATATATATGTATGTATATATATATATATATATATATATATATATTCAACTTAATAGGTAGGAAGGGTATCTAAGGTTTTTCCTTTACTGGCCACATGCATTTATGTATAAAAGGTTTTCTACATAGCTAGAATCATGTGCGCTTTGTATAATGCTATCATTTATTATAGGTTATTCGCCATTGACGAGTTCCTTTTAATCTTTGCACCACTTGTTGAAGTTAGTATTCCGGGTTTCATTTAAGTCTGAGAAGTTGTGATGCTTCACGCTTCATTCTTCTCGGTTGTTGATGTAGACGCCTATAATGTTCTCGACTTGTTACCGAATTTCTTACAAGGACTTGTTGGTGTTTTCATTTTGCAAAACGACAAAGGAGAGAAATATTGCTAAAAGGAATAACTTAGGAGTAGAGAAAGAAAATCCTACAAAGGAGGAAATGAGTGTATGAGATGAGAAGATGAAATTCTATAGTTGGGGAAAAGGGTATATGTGATATCCAAAGAAGAGGATAGTATATATAGACAGAGAAACTAAATCCCACAGATGGAAAGAGAATAGGTACAAAACAAATGAAGCTCTTTTACTCTTCTTTTAGGAAATAGAGTTTCCAACTTTTTTTTCAGTTTTCCTTTTTGATGATCATTCTAATGTTTATATTCGAAGCATAGAGCTTTTCCGATTCTAACTTAAACTCACAAAGATAAAATTTAAGCAAAGCAATGAGGTGAGTTTTTGTGGCATGGTTAGACGTTATTATCGAACATTAAGTTTTTAACTAGCCTAAAGTGATTTAAGTTAGTTTGGTATTTACTAACATGGTGAGATGTTCTATGAAGAGGAGACAAGTTTGTATAAGTTTTATATAAAGAAGAGATAAGCTATTTCATGATTTTGTATTCATCCTATGGGTTGAGTTTTCGATATTCATACATAAGGACAATTTATTATGAAACTTTAACCTGGAGGTTAAGTTGCACCTGAATCAGTCCTGGCATTCAAAAATAAAAACCAATTCACAATAGCAAGACAAAAACACCAAATAGTAAAATGCTTTATATAACCAGAGCGGAACAAAGTGCTATGCGTAAGGGTGCTTATCTTATGGCAGGTCCTAATGCATTCTAATCATCTGCCCTTTTGCTGCTGGGTGATGCTAACTCTTCATGAAGAAAATCTTCGAGCTTTACTTTTGCTTTGTCGAAGTTAGCGAAGTATCGTCTGACTTCCTTAAGATGTTGGCGCATACATTGTAGCCTTCATTGGTAGTCATGTAAGATGACAGCAACATCTCAAACATCTTCACAAGCAACACTGAGGACGAACCATGAGCAGAGATTTCTTTTTGAGGTAAGGGGAATTTGTTTACAAATCAAACTGAATGCAGGGTAAGAATAGAATCTTAGGAATAAGGAAAGGATAGCAACTCTACATTTTGCAAATATAGTATCTCTTGAAGATAAGATTTTGAATTCTCATATTCCAATGCTAACGACCATCCTATCTAGGGTTTATCCTACGGCCAAGATAGCTCGATACTAACTCTGGAGACCCCGCTCGATGAACAGAACCTCCATGTGATTACCGTGCTATTCTCGGATCAAGAGCTAGCACTCACATGTTTACAACAATTGGAAATCACAACCATACAATATAGTAATTAAGCGGAAACGATTATACAAATAATTATTACATTGAGAGAATAAAGCAAATGAAGAAGCTATAGCTTGCGGTTTGCCCATCCAACCCTCAAGCAGTAACCGACTGCATAACTCCTTAGATAGAATACGACGAAGAAAATCCGCAAGAACTTACGATGAACCACTCCAAGCTTCGCACTAAACCACCTACAATATAATTAGGCAAGGGTGAGTATTTTACATACTCAAGAAGACTTGAGCAAAGCCTATCATACATGCAAAGCCACTTCAAAGGAAAGGTTTCTACAGCTTAATTTGCATAAAGCGAATTTGAATTTGTAAATCAAGTTATTTGCAAACGGAATTTATAAAAGCATTTGATTGATAACAAATAAGTAAAGATATGTAACACTCATACCCTCCATGACGTGAGCGATTTAATCATTCACATTCTCGAATTTCCATCAATGTCACTCTTCGACGAAAATCACAGTTTGCAAAACAAATGATACCAACCCTTTTAAAATAACAAAACATTTAACATTGGAATGACATCACCGAAGTGCTCATGATCATGAGCTGCTAATTAATTAGATTTAAACTCGCAGAGGTGTGCATCTTTACCCTCAAGGAATGATCAACTTTTGCCCGACACACTTCCTTAGGTGTGACGTCAAGAAGACCATACATAGCCATTACATTACCTAGACGTGGCTTTGGTCCAACTGACGTTAACCCCCGCCAGAGAACTAGAAACACACACCCAAGCCGTGGGCCCACATTCACACACCCAACACAACGTTTCTAAACACGCAGTATGCGACACCGCTGCATTAGCAAGTAGACTCGACCGAATACCCGTCGCAGTAGTCCCGACCGAAAACTCGTGCAAAGCTCCCGCCTACCAATGAACAAAGCCATGTCTAAATATATAACAAGCTATGGCTAACCCATCCTCACCCTTGTGGTTTGCACGAAAATCTCGGATCAATAGCGTCCCATTACTTGGTCCTTAATCCGACACGGGCGACACTCCACCCTACACTACGTGCAATTCCTTTCTGCACAACCGGCTATTGCCAATAATCGCCAAGATCAAAGCATAGTTTCATTTTGGGTTTTAATCAAAATTACCCACAACCAACAAAGGCCATTTTCAATGTTTTCAGAAACAATTATCGATTTGATCATCACTATTTTGATTCTAAAGCATGGCTAAGTGAATAAAATAAACGATATACCCATGATGACATTAAGTAATGCCTATCCTCAATCTACGGTTATCAAGGTTCACATGTTCATAATCATCAAAGGAGATTCACGAGACAACAGGTATAACTACCAAAACCACAAAATAGCAATTTACATAAAGTAATCGCATGCATAAAACAATTTGATGCACAAAAGGAATATAAAATAATGGGATCAATGTGGTCAAAGGATGCTTGCCTTGCTTAATTATCGACACGATTTAAGACGAGGATTACGATCGACGAAGGCTTATTTACGATTTTAATAGAGACGTCGGGTTCTACGCTACCGATCAACGGAAAATACAGCAAAAACACTAACTTCAATAAGAGCGAAAGAGATAGATAGCAAAGCAAATAAACTCTTTACAAGAAACAGGGATTGCTCTTTTATGAATTCATTAATCTTGTTTTACGAGTTCAAGATGCAAAAATAGGTTAGATTAATAGAATTAAGCATTAGTTACAATGTTCATTGATCTTATTATTCACAATACGATTTCGGGTAACTTGACACTTATGGGTTTTTGCTTTATTAGGATTCAAATTCAAAGCAAGCTGAAATAAGAATATTTTCTTAGATTACGGTAGATCATATTCTAAAGATCATTTCTAATCTGTTCTTTACTAAATTCAGATTTAGATGAGCTGCTTTGCGAGTTATTGAAAAGGCTTAAATGACTATATTAGATTACGACTAAATAGTTCTTTATCTTTGATTGATTTTGCTTAGAATTAGATTTATGCAAGTTAAATTTATCGATTCAGGCTACTGGACTAATTTACATGATATTCAAGAAGGTTCTGGTGATACAAATAACTTAACTACGGATTCCTTCATTATTGCTTAAAGTTTATTCATTCGCATTAAGGCCTAAAGCAATGTGATTACTTAGGGTTGTTCAGCTATTAAGATTTGTATGCAAAACATGATGAAATATGGTTATTTCTTCATAATAAGGTGATTTATACTTTGCATAACAATCCTAAGCTAATTCCATAAATTTTAGGCTTTGGCTGATACATTATATTCATTGTTGAAAAGGCTTAAGTGACATTGTAAAGTTACACTTACGGAATCGGCCAGAACGCAAAGAGAAAGGTTAACACTTAAGGGTTTTAGGCTGACAAGATTAATATGCAAACCTAAATGAAATAAGATTCTTTTTATAGAATATGGTAGTACAAACTTTGTAGAGTGTTTCTAAACTGATTTTATTGATTTTAGTATTTGGATGAGTTATTTTATCTATTGCTGAAAGAGCTTAAACGATCATATTTGAAACCTTAAATCGGCCAAGTTCGTTTTGAGTTTCTAACTACACCATACATGATCTTTGATCCATTTCTCAGGCATTAGCAGGTAGCAATCCTAGGTATGTTTTAAAGTTGGTTCGGCATTATTTTAACTTAAATTGTAATAGGTTACCCATTCGATTATTGTTACATTTGACATTTCTTTATGATAAAAGAATTCAAGTTAAACTTTATTCCAAATATTTTTACATATATATGTCCTCACTGCTTTTTAGGAACTTATACCAAATATATTATCATTGCTTTGAGCCATTATGCTATTATTTTGTCAATGGCCATAACATGGTTAAATAAATGATTATGAAGTAATTAACTCAAATTGAGTTCAACATGAGATGGTTTTGCATATTTGAGTTTATCACGATTCCAGAGACACATAAAGATTTACTTAATGATGTTAAGAATTATATTGTCTATAGGAGCAATAGTGTCCATAATGGTGTATTTGTTTCTTTCTTGATTTCGATAATTGCTCTATAACTCATAAATTAATTATTTATTTATATATATATATTTGAATTCATTCTGGTCTGCTGATCCTAACAAATTGTACATTATTATTTTATGACTTATGGTTCACAGCTTTTCTACAAAGCCCATATTAAAATCATAGACAATATTAAATTCAATTAATTCTTCTGTAGCTCAAAAATTACATATTTTTGTATATTTAGAATATTTCGATGTTAGACTTAATATAGGAATTTGTTTCACTGGTTTCTCACTAAAAATGCACATGATATTAATATTTACAATTGCCCGGCTTGGAAACGAAATGAAATAATCGAAATACGCCATCGTGAGAAAGCCCTTTGGCTCACATTTCTTCTACCTCAGCACGACATACTCCAATAAGACAGGAAAAGAAACAGAGCAGTTAGGGCTTTCAGGCGAGGGTGCTCGGTGGATCTCCCAAAATGCGAGGGCACAAGAAGCATCAAGACGGAAAGGCGAACCCTGAGGTGGAGTCGATTCCACGAGGAGGAGGATATGGTCATAAATGAGGTCCAGCGGCAAATGAAATGGCGGCTCGTGGAGGAAGAAGAACAGATCGTTAGAGGTGAAATCGGTGGCCTTGTGAGCATCGGGGATCACAGGAGTCGATTTACCCATCGTCAAGCTGGATGGACGGAAGAGCTTCACCCACTGCGGCTTTGGGAAGAAAGTGCTCACTGGCGGTGGCAACATTTTGCATGGAGAGGGCTAAAGGTTCTTGAGGGCTTTTGATCGGAAGGTATGAGGATCCTTCGCCAGAGGAATTGGAAGGAGGACCACTAAACCACCAAGATTTCGCTTCGCCTCCGAAAGAAGCAGAGCATCGGCTATGGCGGATTTGGGAGGATGTTTCTTGCGCTGGCCGAGTGGAGAAGAGGGAAGTGAAGGGAATGAGGAGGAAGTTCTTGCGGTCACCGGGTGTAGCTTATAGCCATGGATTGCAGCGCTTTGAGTGGGATTTGGCCGAGCTTGGGGAGTAGTCGCCAAGGAACGAACGGGCTTCGAGAGGATTCTTTAGTGGAGCGTACAGTTGTTGGGGAAGACAGATCGGCAGTGGGACCACTATCGGTGACTAGAATTTCTCTAATGCACCAACGAACGGAAAACAACGAATGGCCCACATGGCAATGATTAATCAAATTTCTTGTTTTCGGATTTTGATTTTCCTTTGCGATCAACTCAAATCTATTACTTTCCAAATTTTGTTTTTCAAAAGTATTTGATCTCGGGATGCTTGTATAAAATTTTCACTCCATTTGTGATTCCAATATTTTATGTAAATTCGACATTATATTATTTTGGATTTAAAAGTTTATCTTTTCATTTTATCTCTTCATTATTTTATGCATGAAATCTCGATTCACGGCTAAGATGATTTAATTGAATGATCGTGGTTCTCATGGCAATTTTCTAAATTTTTACTTTTTATATTTTTGCCTTTTTCTCTTTTCTTATTCTTTAAATTCCATTTGTTGAATTTCTCATGCAATGCAAAACTCCAAAGAAAATTCAAATAAAACCAATGATGCCCAGAAACTCAGAAATAAATATTTTCAAATTTAAAATATTTATTTTTACTTAATTGCATTTTTCGGGATGTTATAGTATTTTTTGTTCCTGCAAAACTACCCACCGGAGGACCCAACCGTGAATATACAGACTACGGAGCTTTTTTTCGCAAACGAAAAAATAAAAGCAGAGGACCCATACGCGAATACACGAAACTATAGGGCTCTTTCTGCAAAATTACCGGTAGAAGGGCCTTGATGTTTTTTTGTTTCTGCAAAACTACCCACCGTAGGACCCAACCGTGAATATACACAAACCACGGAGCTTTTTTTCAAAAACGAAAAAATATAAAGGCGGAGGGCCGGTACACGAATATACGAAAGATAGGGCTTTTTTTGCAAAACCACCGATCGAAGGGTCTGGATATAATTTTTTATTTTTGCAAAACCACCCACCGGAGGACCTGCTCGCGAATATACATGGACTACAGATTTTTTTGTGAAATAACCGGCCGAAAGGACCTAAACGCGATTTCCAATTTTTCCGAAAAGACCTAAACGCGATTTGCGGATTTCCGGAGGGCCTCACCCAGGCGCCAACACGTGGATGGGTTAGTTGAGCTCGAAATCTTCCGACTTTAATAGATAGAACACACATATTTCTCACCCCGGAAAATAGCAGAAACCGAGTTACAGGGAAAAAAATAGAGAGATAGAGTTGTAGAAATATCTCTTTCGACAAATTATCTGGAAAATATTAGAGACCGAGCTGGAAAACCAAGGTGTGAAAAAATAGTCTAGAGGAAAAAGGGCGAAAAATTATTAGAGATGACAACCTTCTTTTTCGAGCCTAACACTCTACGCGTCCACCGAGTAATAATACATGTTTTAAAAAATATTAGGGATCGAGATGGAAAACCGAGCTGGGAAAAAAGTCTAAAGATAGAGCTGTACATATTTCTGGTGACGAAAACATTTTTTTTCGGGAAAAATGGAAAAAGGATTTAGACGTAAGGAGCAAGTGCCTGTTTATTACGTTTTTGGACCTGTCCCCTATCCTGAAAAATTAGAAAAGGGCTTGTTCGTGATTTGAATTTAACGGGAGGTTTTTTCCGTAAAACAGCGCGCGAGGGACCCAAACGCGATTCGGGAAAAAAATATCTTCCCCTCACAAAAAATCGCGAAGGACCTATTCGTAATCTATAGGAACTTATCTGAATTTGAAGAAATGGAGAGGCTTTTTTGCAAATTGGAGAGGCTTTTTTGCAAATAAGCGTAGCTTGACACGTGGACGAGCTGAATGCTCTCCAATTCTTCCGCTTATAATATGGTTGATATATGATTCCAGCCGCGCACTGAGTTGATTACTTTTTCGACGTGGAGCTTTCGGTGTCCGATCCCCACGGCGCGCGCGTCATGCCAGAGAGAGCGAAAGGCAACGGCCGCGCCGGGTTGCGCGCTCTGGCTGACAACCACGCCACGCTAGCTCGACGGCGACGGCTCATCTGACATCTACGATCTACCGATAGGCCCTGCAAAGCACGTACAGGGCGTGGGATTAAAGTGCGCGGCTCACGAGTACTCGTGACTCCTGAGGATGTCCTCGTCAGCACTGCTCATAGTCAGTGCTTACTCCATTCTCGTCGTGTTGGTAGGAATACAGTAATTTCTGACACGGTGACAATATTCTCATGAATAGGATATTAATTGCTGGTTCATTTTCGACTTCACTCATACTAAGAATCAGATTACGGTGGTTTTAGGAAGCTGAGTGTTTGGCATAGCTTTATTAGATTCAAACGAGAAATTAAGAGCAAAAACTATACCAAATAAATCCTAAATAAGCCTATCTTGTAGGAGTATAACTGTGTTAATTTGGTTTGTGGCCTAGGGATTCGTGCATAATTTGTCAAAGTTGTTCTCAATAAATTGAAGCCACAATTAAGCCTGTATAAGGGAATTTTGCTATAACTTATTCACTGTGGGTTCTACCTTAAAAAAGTTTGGCATGCCTAACTTAGTCAAAACTTTAGAAAACAGGCATTGCCTAGCTATTATTAAAGATAAGAAGCAAGAAGAAGTACAGGAGGTTACTGGGGCAAAGTATGGCAATTTGTGGTTCCAACCAAACGTATCTTAATTTTAGTTGGAAGAAATTATACCTAATTCATATAGGCCACTTAGAAAACATGGGATATGAAAGTTGAGTCACTAACACTAGATTACACATGGCACTAACGCACTAGAGCATGACTTGCTTGGAGGAAGAAGACAAAAGTGTACTATGCGCGCTTCCTTTTCGGAGACACGTCCTTGAACACATGGAGCCCTCGATCTTTAATTCTTTATGGCGAATGTGGGCCTAAATCGCGCGGGGAAGCTGACACACATCGTGGAGGAACGACAACGTTGAGTCCACGTATCAGCTGCCATTATTCGCATGAAGCTTGATCGTCAGAGGCATGTGCTCAAGGGCCACCATGCGATGCGATCCATACTTCACAAGCCTCACAGCAGGTACCATACATTTTTGTACACTACTACACAGTCGATCGACACACAGCAGCAAGCGCCACTTGCCACGAGTATGCATTGCATGTGTGGGCACGCGGGTATCTTTCGCTGAGTTGGCGAGTATGTACGATAGAGCTGAGCCGGCCGGGCTTGGAAGTTGTCGATCGATCGACGCCGTACCTACGTGGCTACGTCCTTGGGTCACATGGCTGGGACTTGGGAGTAGGGGTGCAAATGGAGCGGATAATTTCCGACCGATCGAAGACCGAATTCGTTTAAAATCCGATTCGAATCCGAAAAAATGATATCCGGTTATATCCGGTTTCGATCCGGATTCAATCGCTATCCGAAAAAAAAATATGAGGTAAGATATGGAAGAGAAGTATCCGATCCGTGATCCGATCCATACCAGATATCCGAGATATCCAAAAATATCGCAGTAAATGAGTGCAATAGATATCCGATAACAGATCCGATAAACATAAACATTCTACATCATATAAGTTCATATGTTGATTGGAATTATATTTGGTCAGATATTATTCTTATATAGGAAGGCAACTATTATTGAATTTGAAACACTTATATGTCTCCAAGGTTCTAGTAAACACTTATATGCGATATATATGGTTTCGCTTTCACGCATAATCCGACTAACTATTCAGAATCGAGACTAACCGTGATCCGAACGATCCAGATTCGCCCGTATTCGCGGACCGGCATTCAGATTCAGATTCAACCGACACTGTCCGTATCCGATTCTATATCCGAGAAAAAAATTTTGAAATAAGATACGGAATGAGCGAAATCCGTCCGTATCCGATCCGTTTGCACCCCTACTTGGAGCCTAGGTGATGGGGGTTTGGCGCTCCTGCGGCAGATGCAATGCGCTGGACCTATGCGTAGGCGCCTCCTTGCGTCCATGCCGGGTGCAGGTACACTCTAATCAATTGCTCACAGGACGGTACGTGGACGCGCATAGCAACAGTAAAAATCCCTACGGAATGTCTTCCCATTTTCGAAAACTTCTCCGTCTTTGTTTTCATCCCCGATCCCTGATGAAGACTAATCTTAAAAAATACTATATAAAAGATCATATGCTACATAAATAAATCGTTAGAGTAATGATGCATGTGTGATTGAAATATGAGTGAATCACTAAATTAATTTATATTTAGCATATTTATTAATAATGACCTCATATATATTCTTTTTTGTTTTGAAAATAATCATTTACTCTCACCTATTAGTAATAACGCCGAGACGGGAACGTAGATCGAGAACAGGGAACGATGGAACGTCCCTATCTTCACGATCCCCGACGGGAGCAATATTTTCCTCGATAAACATCTTACAGGAAGAGATTTTCTCTATCCCATTTTCTAATAGAGAAATTCCCCGCAGAGAAACAAAATCAAACCCATTACCATCCCTACCTACTGCCACCTCGCCGGCATCGCGCGAGGCGGCGGAGGCTCGAATCACGTCTGAAAAGGCAAAGCGCGCGGCCCCGTCTTACGGACGGCGCGCGGCCCATTCGCAGCTGGCAAGTCGTGACGACGGCTGCGCGTAGACTACGACGTTTCTCCAGCCCGAGAGCTATTTGGGCCTAGTTTCGGATGCATGATTCTGGAAGGTTCCGTCCCGTGTATAACCATATGACTGGCCCTCCACGCTCCGGTCTCGACGCCGTACGTAGTGATACATGCATACTCGTTTCGCAGATTTTTTTTTCTTGATACGATGCATATATAACATGATTACAGGAAGTCTAGTGTTGGAGAATCAATCGATCTATTGTATGCTAAAAATGGATGACAAGTTTGTAAAATAAGAAAAATAGCTAGAATTCTAAAATAAGTAAATTATCTGACCCTATTTAAAAATGAACTATATGGACCATTGAATTTTATTAAAAAAAGAGAGAAGATAATTCCTTAATTTAAAAGGAAAAAAAGATGTATGTAAGGGAAAAATACTAGATAAGTTCCATTACAAGTGGATGACAAATATATTAGAGTCTCCAATAAAAATAGAAATAGTTAACAAGTCTTTATTAATTACATGGATCTCAATTAAAGATGAACTATACGAGCCATTTAATTTTATTAAAAGGAGAGAGAAGAAAATTCTTAATTTAAAACAAAAAAGCGGAAAAAAACCTAAGTACGTAAGGGAAAAAGAAGTGTCTCGTGAAAAAAAGCAAAAAAAAAAGTATGTGAAACAAGAAAAAAAGAAGAGAAAGGTTTGATAAGAGTCATTATGATCTACTATTCATATACTACTACCACAGAGCTCAATATACTCTATATAATAGAGGCGGGGAATGCCGAGCAACCAGGCGCGTCACGTCCTCGGTTCCATCCGCGTCGCCCGTCTCGTCTTGCGATGCCGTCCCGTTGCCGCCGACGCCAAGTACGTTTCGCCCGTGTCGGTTTTCTCGTCGTCTGTCGCTACGATGGCTAGTGGCGGCCTGGTATATTAAAGGCTACAAGATAATAATTCTATACACCTATGATATATATTCACATACTACGGTATTTTAATTCTACTCATGTGATATATATTCACTTAGTATGGAAGTGTTCTACACACTACAAAATCTCTAATCTTGCGTGATGAAAAAAAACATTAGAAAAACAAGACAAACCGTCAAAATAATTTCTCAATGGTCACCCGTCAGGCCTTTTGTGACGACAAAAAAATAGAAACACAAGACAAACCGTCTAAACAATTTCTCGATCGACGGTCACCCATCAGGCAATAACATGCAGGCATAGAGCGTGTTTGTTAGTAAAATTTATGCTCATCACGAAGCATTGGGTTTTTGGTAGTGACATCCCTTAGTAATGTATTGGATAGTATGCATATCAAATATTATTAAGATTATATTGAGATAAGTTTGTATTATGCCATACAATAACGATGATACCAAATTGAGCAGGTTATCTTAATTCTAGTCATGTAATATATATTCACATAATATTGAAAGAATTCTACACGCTACTAGATCTCTGGTCTTCCGCGATGGCAAAAACCATTGGGAAAACAAGATAAACCACCTGGATAATTTCTCAACAATCTCCCGTTAGGCAATAATCCATTGGCATAGAGAGTGTCTGTCTCATCAAACATGGTAGTGACGTCACTTAGTAATATAATGGATAGTATGCAAAATATATTTGTAAGGTTAGATCGTGATAAGTTTTGATTGTGCCATACAACAACGATAGGAAATTGACCAGGAATTTCTGTGGCTACAATATAGCCTCTACAAACAATTGTATAACAACTACAACTACATTTTTAATCATGGCTTTTAAAGTTGCATAGCAATCTATATAAATAAAAAACAACAGGTGATATTCAATGCACATCATTCGTTTTAAAGGCAATCAAATCTCACAATAACTCTAAAAAAGAAATTTTCTAAAAAATGTTACATTAATCGAAAGAAAAAGAGAATGATCTCCACCACTTATTTTGGTGGGCAGAATATAACGGTGAACTATAATTATGTTTAACAATGCTACTACATAATAAATGAGGATAATTACTAGAAATTCTCATAAAAATAAAACATCGTGCCCATTTGGTGGCCCTTCTTATGTTTAACAAATAGTAGCCATTGATTTTTCTGGACCTATGAAAGTGCATATGAAGTTGATTTGTACTATTATATATCTATATATATACACACATATACATATACATATATACATACATACATACACATATATATACACATATACGGTTTCACACGCTGGCCGAAACGTAATGAGAAGCGCATGCAAACAAAACCATACTGAGTTAATGCGTTGCAAACAACATCAGTAAATGCAACTCGGCAGCAAATCATGAAATATTTTACTATAGAACAACTGATGAATTTATTGGTGAATCAGAAATGTAGTCAAACCGACTAGTTAATACGTTTTGTAGTTTATACACGGATATGTTTCCTTTTTGTTTTAGCTATGTCTTTTTATTGGTAGCTTCGATTTGTAAATGGTTTTCACCAGTAGCTTATTGATGACAAGAAGAACATAATGATATAAACCTCGCTAATAAAGACCACATGAATCATATTTTATTGCCAAATGAATATCGAATTACTTATAGCGTTGTAAGTTTTTACTACCGTACAAACTCTATATGCTGTTGAACCCTCTGACATAATAGTATAGATTTTACTATCTATATATATAGATTTTTACTATCTGTATATACAGATTTTACAACTATACCAAATGTTTCAGTGCCTTGTGGAGTCTGTCCAATAGTAAAATCACAAGCTGCTGAGGCGATAACCCCATCCTGTCTCCCTTTCAAATCCCCCTTTAAACTGAAATTAAAAACTGTTGTTGCACTCTGTTCAGAACAGCAATGGGAGCAGAGCCAAGTTTGTTCGCATGGATCACTCACCTTGAAGGTACCATATAGTAGGCTTGAACTAGCTTGTTCATGTCGATTAATGTAGTGCTAGCAGCTAGTCAGTATAGCAACAGCAAGAGGCTTTCATGCATCCTTGCAAAACTCTACAGAGGAAGTTCAATTAACTGAGCGCCGCTGCATATATAGTTGCATTACTACGTGCATTTCGTATATTACTACTCCTGCAGTTTGTAATGATAAAAAAGGCTACAAAAATGAGTAGTGATTCGTTGTGTAGTTCGTTCCCATGTGAATATGGCCAGTGAAGGACGAAGAAATCAACACAATGGACTTCAAAAATAGGAGAATACATGGGTGGTGTATGTTTGCCAGGTGATAGAATAACTAAAGTTAAATCTTCAGATGGGAAGAAGAGGATATATGTAAGTACATGTTTGGGTATTATGCTTGAGGCCTACAGCTAGCCATATAAATTTATGATACAAAGTTTATAGTATAAACCTCTTAACTTCATATTATCGTTAGATCATTGATTTGTTTGTTACTACTAAATGTATTCTAACTAGTTGGTTACATCTTTAGACTTTACTACCAAATATATTATAATTTATTGAACATATTGTTAGATTTTACTTTCAGGGTGCAATTAGTTCTCTGAAAATATTCCAGGAGGCAGTAAAAGCTAACAATATATTCAGTAAATTAGAACACATTTGGTATTGAAATCTGATTCATATGGTATTTATAGCACTAATTGCTTATGATTTCGTCTCAGTATATCTCGCAACGAGCTGCTATATGTACAGTTTGGTGTTAGCCTAGAAAACATGTACGTTAATTTTCTAGCATCAATAAATCCGAATCCAAAACATACGGATAAACAATGGCAAGACGCCCACAACAACCACCTGTGCATGGTGCCTCAACCGCCTCGCAGAGAACATTCCTTGCGTCTCCCTCGAACACTTCGTAGCTGAAATCGACCACCTGCGACGATGCAATGGACTCGGAGATCGTCATTTGCTAGGCCGACGTGGTGTTCCGATGGCCATGGACAATGCAGGCCGCCTCCATCCGCTGCATAGATAGTTTACATAGGATTTGTCGCCTTTTATTATACAGAAAATAACAATTTACTAGCTATTACATAAGATGTTATTATATTGAAATGAAATGAACTACCAGAACACGAATTTAGTTCCGTTTGTCAGCCTTGTTTGTCAGCCTTGTAGTAAAATAGTATGTGGACAAAAGTATTTGTTACTGTAATAGATGATAAAATCAAATAAGAACCATTCATAAAAATATTATGCGTATGTTCAATAGTAAAATCTTACACATATCACTAATTTGGTTTTCATTTGGCAGTAAACCACTTATATCAGGTAAAGTCCATAAAAAACATATGTACAAGTATTAAAAATTCTCAAAAAATTACCATACGTAGGGGAGGTAAGATTCTACAACCGTGTAAAATTTGGAGAAAAAAATTAATTTCGTTTGAAAGTTATGGCTAAATCAAAGAGAGAGATTCATGTACAAATTAGAAGTAGCATTTATTAGTTGGGTTGCCTCGTTGCGCAGAGTGGCTCTGTCGACGATCGGGATCGTCGGACTGCAGAAGTGAATGGGGTTGATCGTGTATACGGGACCCTGAATCGACTTCACTCACCGAAGGGTCGGTCCTACTGCTCTAATGGTCGGAGGAAAAAGACAGAGAACGAGACACCAAGAGTTATACTGGTTCAAGCCCCTGTGACAGGTAATAGCTTTACTCCAGTCTCGCCCGGAGGCGGTGAATTTCACTATGTTTGAATACAAGGAGGTGTTTTCTAGCTCGAGCTTTTGTAGTCTAAGTACTCGTGTGTGTCGATGTTGCGATGTCCTTGAGTACGTTCGTCCCAGGGGGTTATATATCTCTCTTAGCCGTTACTGGAAACGTCCCGGAGAGATTCCCGGGAAAGTGGCTTCGTGCGTAATGAAGGTGGACCGTAACCGCCCGGATTTGCCGCCCACGCCTGGCTTAACTCCACTAAGGGCCTTTGTAACCGTCAGTTGAATGCACGATTTGTACCCCGAGCTTGACCCCAAGAGCGGAAGCTGATTCCTTGCCCCTCTAGCTTGAGGTCATGAGGGAGCCGCGCGGTTCACGTTGTGGTCAAAGACTTCGTGGCTCGAGCTCGAGCTAGGTACCTGTTGACCATCCGTTGACTAGATAGAGATTTTTCAATCCCCGACAGCTAGCCCCCGAGGCTCAAGTCATACCCATCCGCTGGGGATGAGCTCGAGCCTCACGATCTGGAAAAGGGGAGGTCTTCTGGTCATGCACAAAGCTGCCCAAGCCCAATGTCGAGGTCGGACGGGGACCAACCATGAGACTTGCACGAGGACACCTGGCGACCCTTGATCTTCGAAATCTTTGTACGGACGCGGAAGAGCAGCGGGACCACCCGCGACGCATCGATTCCGCCACCAAATCTCTGAGTGCGCTTGTCAAATCATAACTGGCGCGCCTTTTGAGACATCATATCTTCCAACTGGCGACGATCGAGGCCTATAAATCCTAGACCATCGACTCTTCTGAAGAATTCCTGAACTCCCTTGAACTTTTTTCAATCTCGCCCTTTCCAGCCTTCTGCTCGACCTACCTTTTCTCCCTCGACCAAGCACCAAGCATCCCCCATGGCCAAGTTTGGAAAGAGCTCCTTGTCGCTGGCCAGGATGAAGGAACTCAAGAGCTTGGGGCTGCTGGACCCGACGACATGGCGGTTGCTAGGCGGAGAGACCGAGCCGCAGTCTCGAGAAGACGAGCTCGTCAGCACCGAACACTACATGCTCTTCGGCCTACGGACGCCGGAGAGCGACTTCGTGGCATCGGTCCTCGCGCAATGCGAGATCGAGCTCATCAACCTGGTGCCAAATTCCATCCTCCTTCTTTCCATCTTCTCCCAATTGTGTGAGGGGTTCCTCGAAATTCTTCCCACCCCGTCTCTTTTTTTCCGTTTCTTTTCTTTGTTTTGCACTGGGAAGGACCTCGTGGTTGGGTGACTCTACTTCCGGCTACGGACGGGACTTCCCTGGGCCTTCTCTCAACTCCACGCTCGGGACTTTCTTGGTCCATGGACCGAGAGGTGGTTCTACTTAAAGAGGGGGGAAGACGGCGCGCTTGCGTACGACGGAACGCCAATCGTCAGCAAGCACCAGACCCCTGAGGCGGACGACCTGGCGGTCGATCAGGAAGCCATCACCGCCATCCACATCTGCGCCACCCGCGGTCTCACCGGGCAAGTCATCGCCAATGACTTCTTGTGGAGTCGGGTGTTCCCTCTACGAAAGAGGCTGCATCTGTTCTACGAGATCAAGGGGCGAGACGACCTCACCTGCGAGACCACGTCCGCTAAGTTTTCTCGAGCTGAAGTTTACTTGAGTCTAGACTTGGTATCTTCTGATGACTTTGTCCTTCCAGCAGCGCCAAAGGAGTCCTGGCTGGCGGCCAGGATGACGGAGATGTTTGGGAAGGCGGTGTTCGACTACTCCACGGACGAGCCCGTCCCGAAGAATGTGTTAAGGCGGAGCGCCGAGGTAAGATGTCTTGTGTCTTGTCCCGACTCAGAAATGTTTGAAGCTCATCCTAACCTTGAGGTGTGCTTGCAGGAGAACCAAGAGCTGCTCCAGATGGCAAAGCGCATGCTACCGCTGCCTGGAGCAAGCAAAAGCAAGAAGGCGAGCAAGAGGTTGCTTCCTGATGCCCCGAGCGGCAAAGCCCCAAAGAAGCAGTACGTTGAGTGGGGAGACCGCACAGTGGTAAGTTCTCTCGTGGCCGAGCTCATGTCCTTGCTCGGTAATGGGCTGCAACAGACCTTGACACTTTCTTCTTTCTTTCTCTTGCAGCAGCAGAGGGCGGCGGCCGCCGCCAGGACCTCTAGCCCCCGGGTGGCTCCAGGGGCTCGACCGCAGGCCCCCAGGTTAGCCGCCACCGAGAACCCGGAGCCCCCGCGTGCTCCAATGTCCCCGGCGTGAGGCGCCCAGAGGAGGGCCGCATCTTCACCCTCAGGACACCGAGGCCATCAACAGGTCGCAGAATTCCTTTTCGCCTTAGCTTAGCCATCTTTCCTTGCCACTAACCTTGAGTGCCTGAACTCACGCCCAACCCCTCCTGACAATGGCTATCGTCCAGGGCGAATCCGAGTCCGAGGTGGAGGAGGCCTCGTACGAACTGGTGCACCGCTTCCCCGCGAGCCAGGGTTGTGCCGCCGGAGGCCCACATAGTTGGGTCATGGCCGGCGAGCCTGAACACGGGCTCACCGACTCGAATGAAGATGCGGCTTCGCCTGCCACTAATGACGAGGAGGCCGACGATGCTGCGGCCTCCGAAGTCGACGTCCCCCGGCCAAGACCGCAGTGGGGAGTGGAGCTCGAGATGACTCCCCCGCCGCGGCCGAGGCCGTACAAGTCGTCGCCGCTGTGGTCGCCCCGACCATCGAGGTCGGGACGACCCCGATCACTAAGGCCGATAATCTACCAGCCGAGGCCGCCATGGGAGACCAAGCCAACGACCCGGCCGGGGACAACACCAAAGAAGAAGCGGAAGACCCCCCAACCGTGGAGGTCGGGGCCAGTTTGGTCGAAGGGACCATACCCGAAGGTGAGTCTGACCCTCAGGCAGGCGCGGGGGCCCGAGCTTAGGCTGCCACCGGCGAAGGTGGCCACATGCCGGAAGAACTTCCCCCCGGCGCCTCAACCTCGGCGGAAGGCCATATGGTGCCTGAGACGCCAAGCAGTAGACCCACCGGCCCCCACCATGCGACACTCGAAGACTGACTTTGCCCGGTACTGAACAACTTCTTTGTATTTCACTTGTCCCTCAACTTGCCTTTCTTTGATGTGACTTGATTCCTTTTGAACCTGGTAGGCTGTTGGCCTTATCAACCAGGGGCTTCAAGGTCTTCAGAGGCATTCCGATGCTCTAAGGATCATCTTCGACAAGGTGGAGGAGTAGGAGACTCGCCTGCTCAAGCTCGAAGAGACCTTGGCGATCGAGCAAGAGGAGGCCGAGCAAAAGACCGTGGCCCATGCCGCCGAGCTTGCCACCCTACAAGGCACGCTGACGGCGCTCGAGGCGACCCACACATCCGAGCTCAACCAAGCCATCAACACCGAGCGCGAACATGCCTTCAAGGCCGTGGAAGAGGAACGCGCTCGGTCGGTCAAGGCGCTCGAGGCTGAGCGGGCGAAGGTGGAGAAGCTGCAGAAGGAGGTCGCAGACTTAGGCCGCCTTGGCAAAAGCCCCCGCCGAGCTCGAGGCAAAGGTTGCCGAGCTCAAGGAGAAGCTGGCGTGGACGACCAAGACGGTGAAGAACGCACTGGCCCAACTCCAGGACGAGAGAAGGCGCGCCACCGACTCCGCGAACGAAGCACTTCGTCTTCAGGGCGAACTGTCTGCTCTGAGGACGAAGGTTGCTGAGCTCGAGCAGGAGAAGCTTGCCCACGATATGGCTGACCTGTAGCTAGGATTAGCCCTTAGGCCTTGTATTTAGTACTTGTACAGAAAAAAGTTAATGAAACAAAGTCATTTTCGAGCGAAATGGACTGTTGTTTGTGTGCTCTTCTTTTTGTTTTTGTCATGTACTTAGCTTTTTCCCAGGGCAATATGGCCTTGTCCAGCCCCCGTTGTGGTCGAGGTCGAGCAACGCCGGCCTTGGGCACAAATCAGGAAGGTATGACCTGCAAAAATATACTAAGTTCACTATGACCTGCAAAGTTGGGAGAAGGTATGTAACCCATAGAGGAGGTCGTTAGGATCGTCAAGCAGAATAAGCGAATCCTCGTATGAAAAAGAGCTTAGTCCCGAAGATGCTAATGTCGTTTAGATCAGACCTAAACACTCCGATCATGATATATGCTCACATGACGATCCGAATGTGGGCTATGGTTCATGCTCTATCACAGGGGAGCTGGGATGCGAACAGAATCGGCTTACAGGTGGCACGACCCCGGGAGGTGAACTGCAAGCTCGCAACATTCGGATCGAGTTTGAGAGCACTTATACGTAGGTCGGATCCAGGAATTTTTAAACTTGTTTAAAGCTATACACCCTGGGCCGGACCCCTGATTCAAGCCCTGCCATAGGGGAAGCCTCGACACGATAAGGATCGACTTACTACCGGCATGACCTCTAGAGGTGAATCACGAGGTCACAACACCCAATGCGAAGTATAAGATTAAGAAGGGACGCAAAGACCAACATAGCCAACAAATAATAACTTTTTATTGAAATTTGAGACAAAGGCGTTACACATATAATTTTCGGAGTTGATCAATGTTCCACGAGTTCGAGAGCTCTCTGCCATCAGGCATCGCTAGCCGGTAAGCCCCTGTGTGATCTGTTGAAATGACTTTGTAGGGGCCCTCCCACTGCGAGGATAACTTATTGGTGTTGGGCGAGCCCTGGATTCGTCTTAGGGCTAGGTCCCCAACAAGGAGCTCCCTAGGTCGTACCAATCGAGACGCATGTCTGCAAAGAGCTTGCAGGTAATGCGCTGATTATAGCAGTACACGACATCTTACTTCTTCTGCCAAGATAAGGTCAAGAGACCGTTCTTGCTCGAAGTCGACCTGATCGATCAAGCTGACCCTAGTAGAGTCTAGCGTGACCTTTGAAGGCAGGACGGCTTTGGTACCGAATACAAGACGGAAGGGTGTGGACCCCGTTGCTCGGCTGATCGTGGTACGAATAGACCATAAAACGGTGGGAAGTTCATCCACCCAGGTCCTGCCGAATCGTTCGAGCTCATCTGAAACTCGCTTCTTGACGCCTTGAATGATCTGTTCGTTGGCGCGTTCCACTGCTCCATTGTTCTGCGGGTGGCTCACCGAAGCATAGCACACTTTGGTGCCTATGTCCTCGCAATATTCTTGGAACAACTCGCTAGTAAACTGTGTTCCATTGTCAGTTATAATTCTACATGGAACCCCATACCTGGTGACAACATATAAGCGAAAAAACTTGACAGCCGCCTGAGCAGTGATAGTCGAGACAAATTCGGCCTCTATCCACTTGGTAAAGGTGTCGATAGCGACGAATAAGAACTTCTTTCCACCAACCGCTTGAGGGAAAGGGCCTAGTACGTCGAGCCCCCATGTCGAGAAGGGCCATGCGAGCAGAATGGTCTGAAGGGCGTAGGTTGGTTGGTGTGACTTCCGAGCATGGAACTGAAAAGCTCGACAAAAGTAACAATGTCCCGAGCATCTCAGAAGCGCCAATACAAGAGAACCCCATGCGAAACGCCTTGCCCACTATTGTCCTGAAAGAGGAGTGCGCACCACAGAGACCCGAGTGGATGTCATTTAGCAGGTACTTACCCTCCTTCGAGGAGATGCATTTCGTCAGGACTCCGGAGACGCCCCGATGATAAAGCCAGCTATTGACAATTTTGTACGAACATGCGCGGCGCTTGATTCTACTCCTTTCGGCGGGATCGGAAGGAAGTTCGCCCCACACTAGGATGTTGTAGATCGATTCCGCCCACGAGGGAGCACCTTCAATGAAAGCGACCGAGACCTCCTGGCCAGAGATCGAGGGCGCTGCCAAGGTCTCAAGGACAACGTCCGGGGGAACTTCGTCATTGGATGACCCGAGCTTTGAGAGAAGATCGGCACTGGAGTTGTCCTTCCTGGGCACGTGCTTGACTTCCAGATTCTGGAACCATTTCTCCATTTTGCGCACCTCGGTAAGGTATTTGGCCATCGAGTCTTCTGAACATTGATAATCTTTATTGAATTGGTTGACCACCAGCTAGGAATCACCCTTGACGATCAACCGGCGCACGCCTAGCGCCTTGCAAGTTTGAAGACCTGCCAGGAGAGCTTCATACTCTGCCACATTATTGGTCGCTGGAAATTCGAAACGAACCACATACCTCAGCTTGTCTCCTCGAGGGGTGAGAATGAGGATCCCAGCCCCCGAGCGCTTGAAAGATCTTGAGCCGTCGAAGTACATGACCCAAGGTTCTTCTTCCTCGACTTCACACTCGGGAGCCAGCTGCGACGTTTGTTCGACCACGAAATCGGCAAGCGTCTGCGACTTAATGGCCGTGTGCGCTACTAACTGTATGTCGAACACAGCCAACTCCATGGCCCATTTGGTAATGCGACCTCCGGCCTCCGGGTTCAGCAAGATTTCACCGAGCGGGAAATTGCTCGGGACCACCATCGAATGTGCCTAAAAATAATGCCGAAGCTTGCACGAAGCCATAAAGAGAGTGTAAAGCAACTTTTGGACTGGGGTAGCGCTCTTTCGGTCCGTGAAGCACTTCACTGACATAGTAGATCGGATGCTGACGACCGTTTCGCTCGGCCACCAAGACGGCGCTGACGGCCTGAGTTACAGCCGCGATGTAGAGTAGCAACTTTTCGCCCGGTTGCGGGGTCATGAGCAGAGGTGGACTTGAAAGGTATACGTTTTGCTCGTCGAAGGACCGTTGCGCCTCGGGCGTCCACTCGTAGCTCCCTTACTTACGTAAGGTCTTGAAGAACGGCAACCCACGCTCGCCAAGTCTTGAAATGAACCGGCTGAGGGCGGCCATTCGACTAGTGAGACACTGCACCTGCTTTACCGAAGTTGGTGGAGTCATCTTTTCAATCGCCTCGATTTTCTCCGGATTCGGGCCGACTCCTGAGCCCCCGATCATGTAACCGAGGACCTTTCCCTAGGCGGTGCCAAACACACACTTCTCGGGATTGAGCTTGATCCTGTTCTTGTTCAAGTTGGTGAAGGTTTCTTCAAGGTCTCGGACATCATTGTCCTCAAAAGAGCTCTTAACGATGATATCGTCCACGTAAACTTCAAGGTTGTGGCCGATCTGAGGGTCGAAGGTCTTGGTCATTAGGCGCTGAAATGTTGCGCCAGTGTTACGAAGACCAAAATACATTGTCGTGTAGTAGTATGTCCCAAACGGTGTGATGAAGGCGGTTTTACTCTCTTCATCGACTGCTAACTTTGATTTGATGATACCCGGAGTAGGCATCCAGGAAACTCAATATCTTGGCGTTCGCGGTGGAGTCGACGATCTGGTCTATTCGCGGAAGGAGGAAGTTGTCCTTTGGGCATGCCGAATTTAGACCCGTGTGATCCACACACATCCTCCATTTTCCGCCTTTCTTCTTCTCGATGACCGGGTTGGCTAGCCATTCGGAGTAATCGATCTCGTGAATGAAGCCAGCCTTCAAGAGCTTGTCGAGATTCTCCCTTATCACAGCTACCTTCTCGGGGGAGAAAAGACGCAACTTCTAGCGCATGGGACGGCAGTTGGGTCTCACTTGCAGCTTATGCTCGATCACCTCCCTCGAGACACCTGGCATATCTTCCGGCTCTCAAGCAAATATATCTTTGTTGGCACGTAGGAAGGTGACGAGCTCGAGTTCCTATTTGAAACTCAACTCGGACGAAACATGAACACACTTGCTCGAGTTGCCCTCCTCGAGCTACATAGCCTTCGTTGCCCCGTTGGGCTGGATGACCGCCTTCTGGTGGGCAACCTTCGTGGTTGCCTCGGGACCTCGCTGAGGTAGCATACCGGCGAGAGCCAAGGCCTTGGTTTCGCATCCGAGCGCCACCTTGAGATCGTCGCGCACTGTTATGATGCCGTTGGGCCTTGGAAGCCTCATGCAATGATGGTCGTAGTGGTTTGCCGCCATGAACTTGACTAACGCCGGGCACCCAAGGATGGCGTTGTAGGGAAGGTCTCCTTCGACCACCTCGAAGGTGATCAGCTCGGTGCGAAAATTGTCCGAAGCACCGAAGGTGACGGGCAAGACCACTTGCCTGAGAGGGGTGGTCGAGCTCCTTGGAACGATCCCGAAGAACGGAACCGCTATGTTTTTGACCTTCGACCGGGGAATCTGCATCCGGTCGAGCGCGCTGGCCAAGAGTAGGTTAAGGGAACTGCCCCCATCGATCAAGACATGCCCGACCATAGTGTTGCTGATGGCCGGGATCACAACTAGGGCAGTCTTTAGGTCCTTGGACATACCTTGGGGAGCGTCCTCCCAAGAGAATGTGATCGTGGCCCCAGCCCACTTGTAGGGCTGGTCGACGGGCCTCCCGGCGGTAGCTTGATAGACGGTGAGCGCAGCATCCTTGATCTCGTGCCGGGACTGGTACGCTGATAAGCCGCCGAAGATGACATCGATCCGGTGATCACCCTGTTGGAACTCCAGGTCGAGGTCGGCCTGGTCTATCCTGACGTCGACCCTGCCGAGTTGCTCCCCTTCTTTCGGGAGCATGGGCATCTCTCCACGCCCATCATAGAAGGCGTCTAGCCTATTCTGCTAGGCCCTGCAGCTTCGCAGGTCGTGGCCTGGGGCCCTATGGAACAGGCATAATTTCTCTTCATCATACCTAGGATGCCCCTCAGGATCTTGTGGTCAGCCATCGACTTGCTGGGACCCAGACCGGTGATCCCCCTGCCGAGGTCGGCGCGACGCTTGCTGAGGTCGTGGCCGGTTTCGCTGAGGTCGGGGCCCTTCTTGGTCCGGTTCTCGCACCTCCATGGCTTCGCGGTGACCGTTTGCTGAAACAACCACCCGCGGCCGGCCGTCACCATGCTTGTGGTGCCTCTTCCGCTTCTTGGCAGTCGAGCCCGGCTCAACGCTCTTGGCGTTAGAGGGACCAGCCTCACCCGAGTTGATACCGAGCTTACCTTGGTCGTAATCGCGCTTTCAGCGAACCGCGTCGTCCGCGTCCGCATACCGCTCCGCCATGCGAAACAGTTTATTGACGGTGAGCCTCGTCGTAATTTCTAGGTCCTCGGTGAGGCGTCGGTCGCGAATGCTGAACTTGAAGGTCTTGATCACGGCCTCGTCGGAGACGCTTGGAATCAAGTTCCTCATGCGAATGAACCGCCACACGAAGTCATGGAGGGGCTCATTCTTCCCCTGGATAACGCGATCTAGGTCCTTCTCCCTCCCAGGCCGCTCATAACAACTCTGAAAATTGGAGCGAAGGGCGCTTTGTACCTGACGCCATGATCGGAAGGAAGCGGGCTTTGGTTGAAGAGCCAGGTGTGCGCGGCCCCATCCAACACGGTCGGGAGATAGTTCGCCATCACCGCCTTGTCTCCCCCTACCGCCAAGATAGCGGTGGAGGGTTCTTCGTCCCATTGAACCGCTTGATCAGGGTGGGCTTGAATCAGGCTGGCCAGCGCACCCGACGAAGGTCGTCGGAGTATGCCGAGCAGCCATAGGCTGGAACAGGGGCACGCTGAGGAAGGTGTTCGCTGCTGCTAGAGCCAGAATCACGGTCGCCCCGGCTACCGGATCTACGATCGCGTCAATCATGGTGATGGGCGCGGGCATCGCCCGGGAGGTACCGTAGGCGTTCGTGGACCCTGCGACGCCTCGGTAGAATGTCCGGGGAAAGACCTGACATGCTGCTGCTAGATGAGAGCTATTATAGCTCTATCGTTGTCGTACGCCATCCGGGGTCGCGCTCAGGGGGCGATGATGTGGAGGAGTCCGGGAAAAATCCCGGGATCGCTGGCGCGAAGGCGATTGGCGGGGCGCCGCACTGCTGAGGAGCCGCCACTCTTCAGTGAACGGACCCGAGTGGCGACTTTTTTGCCGCGAAGGTATGACTTCAATAAAGAGCTTTGTCGAGCTCGTCTCGCAGAGCTCGGCAAAAGACCCGACCTCACCCGAGCGGGATCGGTCATAACCCGGGCGATTGCACGGAGGCGCTCGCCCGACCGAGGGAGCTTGGATCGTCCCGATGAAGTTCCAATCTTCTCACACTCCTCTCGCCGGAGGGCAGTTATGGCCTGGTTGATGGCGACTTGGGCCATCCGGTGAGCATCTTCAAGGGTCTTTAGACTGCGCTCCCCCGCCTCCACGCTTGTGTCATGGCTAGCCACCATGAAAACAAACTGATCACGCAGCGATGGAGAGGGCGAAAACAGGGACGTGGAGCTACCATGCTCAGGAACCGCATTCGAGCCCGAGCTCGCCAAATGTCCTATGGTGACGAATGCCATGCCTCTGAGGTTTTGAAGTTCCTTCGAATGAGTGAAGCTTTTGGGCCCCACAGTGGGTGCCAGCTGTCGACGATCGGGATCGTTGGACCGCATAATTGAATGGGGGTTGATCGTGTATACGGGACCCTGAATCGACTTCATTCACCGAAGGGTCGGTCCTACTACTCTAATGGTCGGAGGAAAAAGACAGAGAACGAGACATCAAGAGTTATACTGGTTCGAGCCCCTGTGACAGGTAATAGCTCTACTCCAGTCTCGCCCGGAGGCGGTGAATTTCACTATGTTTGAATACAAGAAAGTGTTTTCTAGCTCGAGCTTCTGTAGTTTGAGTACTCATGTGCGTGGATGTTGCGATGTCCTTGAGTACGTTCGTCCCAAGGGGTTATATATCCCTCTTAGCCGTTACTGGAAACGTCCCAAAGAGATTCCCGGGAGAGTGGCTTCATGCGCAATAAAGGTGGACCGTAACCGTCCCGAATTTGCCGCCCATGCCCGGCTTAACTCCACTACTTAAGGGCCTCCGTAACCGTCAGTTGAATGCACGCTTGTACCCCGAGCTTGATCCCAAGAGCGGAAGCTGATTCCTTGCCCCCCTAGCTCGAGGTCGTGAGGGAGCCGCGCGGTCCACGTCGTGGTCAAAGACTTCGCGGCTCGAGCTCGAGCTAGGTACATGTTGACCATTCGTTGACCAGGCAGAGATTTTCCAATCCCCGACAGGCTCGATCGGTCTGTGTTAAATGGCTGAAGAGTATATAGTCTATTCTACACACAGATATAGAATAGCATCTCTATACACATATACATGCATACATATGAATAGATGGGGAACTCTTGTGGTGAAATTAAGGGCCTGTTTGGTAGAGCTCCAGATCCTAACTTCGCTTGAGATCTGAAATTTGTAGACTAAAATAAAGTGAATTAAATTTATATGTTTGGTCTAAAATGTAAATAAGATGATCCATCTAAACACTCTTAATGTACTCACAGCTTCAGCTCCACGAATCTGTAAAGTTAGGAATACCCAGCTTCACCAGATCCACAGATCTAATAGAGCTAGAGCTCGACCAAACATACCCTAATATGCATGAATGTACCCAACACATCAATTGATCGTTAGAGAGAGAATCGAATTTGATCTTCCATGCATGCAAACTCTGTAATTAATATCAAGCAAGCCGAACAATGCTCAATACACGTGGAGACATATTAGCATAGATGTAGTGTTGTAATTGTCGTTGAAAAAAAAAACAAAAGGAAAAAAAATTATCCATTGAACATAGACAGATGACAAAGGTGTCACACAAATATTTGATAAATATGTTAATATTTCGGGTTTTCAAGTGTCGGTCTTAGAAGAATAGTGCACATTATGTGAAAAGAAAGGAGCTGAATATGAATATGCATGGTTTTAAGGGCGTTTCCAAACGTGTGTCTATAGTTATATTTAAGCCATGCTATAGAGTTTTTCGGTGATATGGAGGAGAGAACACATGAGACAATCCAAACTATTTCTCATGCAAGAAACCTTGGCACAAGAAACAAACATGGAGAGAGTGAGTGTGGCACAAGCAGGCAGTGTTTAATAATTTATGGAGTTAAATATTATCCCTACTATTAGAGTGGTTATGAGTGGTTTTTATTAAAATGCCGCTTATTAATTTATAAAGAAAGGTAATATATACATATTTGGGAAATTAATACATTTAATAAGGATAGTTCATAGAAGAGGCAAGATTGGTTGGACTATTAATATAATTTAGCTATAAATGATCAGTAACTATTTCCTCCTAACGATATAATCTATATACTATATTATAATCACAACAACAAAAACCTTACATAGAGGCACTTTCTTATAGATATTTTTTTTCATTTGTCTCCATAAATTACCATAACATATTGAAAAAATACTAAATTTTTACGGTATTGTCGGTGTTCGTATAACCGGCAAGTAAATTTGTAAGTATAGGGGCCGCGTGTTCCCTCTCCTTGAATGGTTAGACTATGGGAGTCCAAGATGTATACTGGTTCGGGCCGAATATCCCTACGTCCAGTTCGTGTGGTGGTTTTGTATTGCTCGAGGTGTAGCGGGCTACACAGGATTACAAGCGGGAGCTAAGGACAGGCCTTCAGCGTTCGTCCGAGTGAGGGAGCTCGGGGTGTTTGTCTGGGTCGGATGGTTCGAATATGGTTGCGAGCGCGAGTGTGAAATGGGAATGTGAATCGGGTGGAATCGAACGCCCCTCCCTGAGGGCCCTGCCTCCCTTTATATAGGCGGAGGGGGCAGGTTACACGGGAATTTGGAGAAAAAAGGTAGGGGTAAGCTACGCCCGGGAGTCCCGGTCTTCGGTCTTGATGACTGACAGCTCCTGTCTATCCCACGCATGGGTTGGTAGACACAGCGGGCGGCATTCTATTGGGAAGGTGCGCACCTGCCCTCTGTCCGCTTGTCAGATGCTGACGTTGCTTGCGCCGTGCTCTGATACCGCCTTGGGACGGAGCGGGCCTATCTACTGTGCGTGACAAGGTGAAGAGACCGGCGCTTGACTTCGTGGCCTCTTGACCGCCTCTGGAAGGAGTCACCTGCCCCCCGCATGGCCGTCGTGTCCACTGGGCAGGTGACCGACTTGGGGCCGATCGATGACGTGGCAGGGGTCGCGGAGTCGGAGCTCGTTGGAGTTCCGACCTGAGGTCAAGTCGAAGCCCGCGGGGCGTCCGACCTGTGGCCAGGCCGGACCCTGCGGGGGCATCCAACTTGCGGTCAGGTTGGAGTCTGTGGGGGCGTCCGACCTGCGGCCAGGTCGGACTGCCCCTGGTAGGCTTGAGCGAGGGCGCGGGCCCTTCGTGGCCCAACGGGGCCTAGAGCGGGGCCCAAGATAGATTGTTTGGTATGCCAGCCAATATTGAGTGATAATCCCATCTGTGAGGGATGGAGACTTTGGTAATACCCCCTCCAGCACTCCGCGTCGCTGCCAACCTTGCCGCCATGTCCGTATGACTGAGAGAGAGATGATCTTGAAATAGATGCATACCTTGCTGTAGGGTACCCCTGGTATAAGTATTCGTCAGGTATATTAGAAGGTGCCTTAAACGTAGAGATACTATTTTGAGATATTTTGGATAAGGAATATATAATGTAGGTTGTAGAGATGTTATGAGAGGCATTTTTAATTCGCTATAGACATTATTTTAGATTTTAAGATATATTGTGTACTACTCATAGGAATTACGAGTATAAGTAAATTGTAATATGAGGATAAGATTGTTAGTCGGGCTACTTGGTTCCAACATATTTCTAGAGGAGGGGACTAGAGACACAATGTAAATATCTTTACAAAATATCTTATATAGAATGTAAAAGCATTTCAGTAACTGTCAATTCGGTCGTAGCGAAGTTTGACATAGAGGTACCCTTGTGGCATTTCGAAAGACACTTTTAAATCATATAGAGACATAAAAGTATGCATATATGTATTATTTTTTAATAACTAACCCAGGATCACACTAGTGCACACAAACTCAACATAGATGAATATCACAATCATATTCAACGATAATATAATAAAATTTTCATCAAATTAAGTATAACTGTTAAACGACCTTATGGTCCACCTTACATGAGTACGCCTCGCAGAGCTAACACTGAAAAGTAAATAAATTGCAATGAAAATAAAGTTAAGTGTAGAAAACCCTTCAATCTACCACAGACAACTAACAAGGTTCGCACCCTAATTATTTGTCTCCTCCTAGTACTCCTCAAAAGTAGGTGTTAATTCTTATCCAACTGGTGATGTTTTTGTTGCAAGGGGGTGAGTACATAAAGCACTCAACAAGTTGTGCACAGAATGCAAGTCTAATATGCTATATGCATGGCTTATTACAAAGGAATGGCTAACACGGCTAATTTGCATAAAACAACATTTGTAAAGGAATAGCATAAATAGATTGAAAGATAGTAAAACAATTAATAACAATAGTAACTTTTGCAATTATTTTTCAATAACCAATTTATAACCTTATTCCACAACTCATCATCCATACCCACATTTGTTTTGATAAAATCTAACTCTTGACTATAATCACCGAGCAATGCTAAATACCGCGAGTATGGCTATTCGAATAATTTTTTACACTCTGCAGAGGTTATACACTTTACCCACAAGGTACAATCATACACCATAAAGACGAGTGATTATAACAAAGCCTTTCAAATATCTATCTAAATCTGGTACTATCCGCTAAGGTTTCAACACTGGTGGGACTGGTTACCACATCCAGGGACCCCCTCTTGCATCATGTGAGCCCACCTATACGAGGACTGGTTACCACAACCCGTGTCTTACACCACCACTAATAGTACCAAAGTTTAGACTCAACAAATTATTCAGCTAAGTCTGTTCTATACCAAACTTGTGGTGATGGTACGACGGTGTTTTTCACCGGAGTCAAAGAAGACAACGGGCATGACGGCGCTCCAAAGGATTTCCGACGACAATATCTGGCGCACTCAAAGCATCTTGACGCGGTGAGTACACGAGCACCAATGGTGACGGAGGAGACGGCTCAACGGCGGTGAAAACATGCAAAAATAGCGATGGTGGGGTCAGCTAACTACAACGAGCTCTTGCGGCGGCTAGTGCATGTCTCGGCGAGCGCACGTTGACCGAAAGATGCGAAGGTTGCGGAGATCCCAATCTGGGTGACGACGCAATAAATAGTGCCCTCGAAGTCCTTATCTGTTGCAAGATACGCGGTGGAGATTGCGGCAGCGACGAAATATGGCGATGATACGGCTTGACGACGTGGACAGATCTCAACCGTCCACGTGGCAAACCATCGATGGCTCACGGCACGCAGGTGATGTGGAGGACCGGGAAACGTTGGATCAAATCCAACGGCCACGCCTCTAGGGTTTTGGTGAAGCAGGCTGCGTGGGCCGACGGACTGGGCTACGACATAGGGAAAATGGGCTGTACTAAAGGGTTTTGCACTACCACAAAATAGCACATAGGTGGCAGTTCTTTTGGAACCGTCACAAATACACTTATTTGTGGTAGTTCTAAAGCTGAAAATGGCGGGAAGACTATTTATGGCGGATTTTGTTTAGAACCGTTACAAATAACTGATTATTTGTGGGGGTTTTTCTTTGGAACTGCCACAAATAATCTCGGGACTATTTGTGATGGTTTTTGAATGGAACCGCCATTATTTGTGGCAGTTTTTCTTTGAAACCGTCACTGATAATTTGTGACAGTTTTAGCGAAAAACCGCCACCAATATTAGTATTTGTGGCAGTTTTTTTGTTAAAACCGTCACTTATATTATTATCACTGGTGGTTTTAATTTAAAACCGCCACAAATAATATTCCTATAAATATCCCTAAGTACAAAACTTTACTAGCTGATTTTATATTTCGTTTTGCACAGATTTTTGTGCTTCTACTTTCTGTAATTGTTCCAAGGTGTGTGATTTATTCTCCTCTCTTTATTTGTAGTGGTGTTGTTGAAATTCAATGCTTAGACTTAGTTTAATTAAGGTTTAGATGCAAGGTTTAGATTTAGTTTGTCTTTATTTACCTAGCATTTTGTGGATGATGAATTTATTATCTTGCTCCATTAGATTAATTTGTCTACCTTTTTTAGATGATGAATTATGATCTAGTATATATAAAATTTATTTATTTAAGATTATTGGATATTAACAGAAAATAAATTTTAGTTAATATAGTAGACAGGTGATCTTGAAATTGGCTTACATTTTGAAATGATGGGTTTTTTTATGTAGCTCATTCGGAGGTTAAATTTAATTTTGGCTAGGTATGAGCATATATAAAATGAAGTAATTAAGATTTATTTTTTAATTGCCATTAATTTTTTACCATTAGCGCGTGCATATACCATCTTGCTCCATTAGTGGCTATTGTTAGCCAATTTTTATCAAGCGTGTATCAAATTTATTTAATTACGATTATTGGATATTAATAAAAATTAAAATTTAGCTAATATGGTAGATAGGTGATCATTAAGTTAGCTTGCATTTGGAGATAATGAATTTTTTATCTAGCACTTTCAGAGGATAAATTTAATTTTAGCTAGGTATGAGCATATATAAAAATTAAGTAATTAAGATTTATTTTTAATTACCATTAATTTTTTACTATTAGCTGTATATACATCTTGCTCCATTAGTGGCTATTGTTAGCTAATTTTTATGAAGCATATATTAAATTTATTTACTTAAGATTATTGGATATTAAGAAATATTAAATTTTAGTTAATATGTTAGGTTCGTGATAATGAAGTTGCCTTTCATTTTGAGTTGATGAATTTATTATGTAGCTCATTTAAAGGATAAATTTAATTTTAGTTTGGTATAAGCATATATTTTAATTAAGATTATTGGATATTAATAATTATTTATATTAATTAATTATTGTAGATGGACCGGAGTTGGATGTACAATGCGAACCGTTACAACTGAGAATACATTGATGTTGTTTCTTCTTTTCTAAGAGCCACCGAGGAGAATAGCTTGCAAAAAAAATGAAGTACATACATTGTCCATGCATTGATTGCAAGAATGAGAAGATGTTTTCGGACAAAAACTATATCTACTTGCACTTGATTCGGAGGGGTTTTGTACCTGGCTATACAAGTTGGACAAGGCACGGCGAAGAGGAGATCATACTTCAATGTGATAACATCGACGACGACGGAGCCGGCAATATAGCAGATGACATCAATTATGGATTCGATGAGGATAGGTTGGTCGTCGATGATGACAATAATCTGGCTCAAATGTTACGTGATGCAAAAGAGAAATACACTAATCAGAGAGAGTTTAATCAATTCAAGGGTTTGATGGAGTATTCGGAGAAACCTTTGTTCCCGGATTGCAAGGAGGAATACATGCACATCGTGCTTTCACCACTGAAATTGAAGGCAGGCAATGGTTGGTCGGACAAGAGTTTCACGGCGTTGTTACATCTCTTAGCGGACATGCTTCCAGAGGAAAATGTGTTGCCTAAAACCACATATCTAGCTAAGAAGGTTGTATGTCCCTTGGGATTCGCGTGTGTTTGGTCGTCGTGCACTCTGTCGGGCAACCGCACGCTCTTCCTCGCCAATGGCTGTGCTCGCAACCTAGGGACATATGTCCAAAACGCCAAGGAAGTAAAGGCCGCGCGTTCCTTCTACCGACCTAGCCCATGCTCGCAACTCGGAGAAGTTGGTCACTTGGTCGGGGGAACGACGCGCATTTTTCTAACTCTCCTGCGAACGAGCTTGTGCTCGCAACCTAGGTGCACGACCTTCATTCGCAGCGGGGGCTTAGTAGGAATGAGCTACCGCGCTAACGTTTTTCCCTAGAAAATGCGTTCGTATCGCCCATGTTTTGTTCTAACTTTTATCTATCTTTCGGGCTTGTGTTGCCCGTATTTCGTTCTAACTTGTGCTTTTATCTATCCTTCGGGCTTGAGCCGCCCATGTTTCGTTCTAACTTGAACTTCTAATAGTTTATCTCGCCTATGTTCGTCTTGCATTCATTGTTTTCAGGAGGTCACTAGAAAGAAAAAAGAACAGCAAAAGTACAAGACAAAAGACAAGTCTTGGGGGGACAAAACCATTCTTTATTCACATCGTCAGGAAGTACAAAAAGAGAAGAAAAAGAGAAAATTTTCTACACTAAGACCTAAACAAGGAGACTATTTCCCAGGCCTTGCTCCTCTGAGCGCTGCAGAAAGCTTCTGCCTCATCTCGTCGAGCTTGGTCTCAAGGTCGAGCACCTGCCGCCGAGCTTCCCGTCCTTCGCGGGCTTCTTGGCGAAGTTGCTCCATGTCCTCCTTCTCTTGGTCAGCTAGTTCGGCTGCCTCCTGCGCAGCCCGGCCCAGCTCTGCCACCTTTGATTCAAGAACTTGGGAGTGTTGCTGTGCTTGCTCGAGCTCTAGCTCGAGCTGGCAAATTCTCTCCCTCTTCTTGGTGGCATTTTGCTCGGCCTGGCGGTACCTCTCCATGATCAGCAGATCCCTGGTCTTGAGGTCATCTATCCGCTGCTCGAGCTCGGCCACTTGGGCGTCATATCAGCGTGTGGCTTGACCAAGACCTCGGGTGGAACTATCGCCGAGTCGAAGTCCTTAATGGTCTGTTGAAGAACCTGTAGGAAGGAAGACCTTAGACCCCCCGGACTCCAAAGAAAAAACCACCACAAGGAAAAAAGAAGTATACTTACCCGACCAAGACGCGCACAGAGGTTATCCCGGAAGGCTGTTGCAACGTCTTCCCCACAAAGATCCGCGAGACTTCCCTCGAGGGACTTCGGTGGGGAGATTTGGCCTTCCTCCTGGGCAGGGAGTTCGCCCGGGATCCTCTCGCCATCCCCCCGGGCATGTAGTTCGCCCGGGGACGTCGTGCCTCCCTCCTGAGCAGCTGGTCCGCTCAGGGTCTTATCGCTGCCCACCCAAGCATGTGGTTCGCTCGGGGGCTCCTTGCTCTTGTCCTGGGCAGACGATTTGCCCGGGGACCTCGTGCTCTCTTGGGCAGGCTTTTCGCCCAAAATTGCAAGGTCTTCTTCCTCGCCCTCCCGAGCGTCCGCAGTGCTCGGGAGGGCTAGGTACGCTCCCTGGGGAGTTGGTCCTTCCAGGGCGAGGAGTTCGGTGGCCTCTTGTTCGCCGTCGCCATCGAGTTCGTCCGTCGTCGCGAGGTTGACGGCCTTGCCCATCACACGGTCGGCAAGGAGGGTGAGCTCCTTCTCTAAGACATGATCAAAGATCTCGTTAACTATTTTTCTACAATCCGGAAAGACCCTAGGAGCTGTCACGCCCACATTAATAGAGTGGGGTTAGCTCGGATAAAGGCAAGCAAAACAAAGAGCAGGAGAGGAAGACGGAGGTCAAAGAATACCTTGGGCGAGCCCCTCGCTGTCATCTCTAGCGGGATCGGCGACCGCCACGACCACGAGCTCGGCCTTCTTCTCCGCGGCATGGCTGATCCTCGCCAAGAGGGGGTCGACCTTCTCCATGTCGACCACCTCCAGCGTATTCTTCGCGCGCCCACGCCTTGTCACAAGGGGCGCCACGTCCTCGTCCTCCTCTTCCTCGAGCTCCACAGCCCGGGGAGCCGAGGTAGCTTGCTCGAGCTTGGCCTTGAGCTCGACGAGCTACCCTTCCAGCGCCTTGTGCTCGGCCTGCCTCGCCTCCTCGACCAGCTTCGCCCTCTCCATGATCTATTGCAAGCGGGCCATCAGCTCCGGTTTCTTCGTGGAGTAATCCTTCATCCAGGCATCCAGGCCGCTTACCTCCTTCCTATCGGCATACTCCAAGTGCCGCCGCGGAGGGCTCTTGGCCGAGGTCGCTCGCCTCTTCGTCGATCGAGTGGGGGGCGGCGGTGGCGGAGCTTGTCTCTTGCCCCTCGCCTTCTTGGTCTTGGCGGCAGGGATGAGCACCCCCTAGCTGCCTGACAGTGGCTTGAGTTCGGCCACTGCTGCCTTGAGGGTGACCTTCTCCTGTCAAGAGCAAAGAAACGTCAAACGATGCTTGGGACGCTTTCCCTCGAGCATGAATTGTAAAAGAACTTACCACTTCGCTCCGCTCGAGCACATTCTTCAGGACCTGCCACCCGTGCTCGAGCTCCTTGCCCTTCGGGGTGCTGAATATCTTGGCGACCCACTAGTCCACCCAGTCGAAACTCGGGGCTGCCACCGATCAACAAAAAGAGTCAGCACGAGCATAAAACGTATATGCGAAGCAGAAGTCGATCAAGATCAGGGAACTTACCAGAGTCAGCCTCTCGGGTGAGGCCTTGCCACCCAGAGACCTTGAAGAAGGGGTGCTCCCTCCTCCTTAGAGGGAAAACCCTGTTTCTGAGGAAGTCCCGGATGATGTCCCGACTAGTGAGCCCCATGTTCGTGAGCTCGCTGATCGTCATCAAGGCCCGCTCCTCCTCGGCTTGCACGGGCAGGCGCGGGGTCTCGACGCTGGACGCAGCCATCCCAGAGTAGCAGAGGGTGCTCCCCTCCGCCTTCCTCAGATAGAACCAGAAATCGGCCCACCCGACACTGAATCTTTGAGCGTGAAGAAAGGGTACTCGTATGGTCGGCTGGGCCACAAATGGAAATACAGAGAACCGGTGGGAGAAGCCGCACTGGTGTGAAACAAAGAATAGAAATGGAAAAAGAAGCTCGCCGTGGGCGGGATGCCCACGAATCCCTCGCAAAGGTGCGAGAAGATGGCCATGACAAGGATGGAGTTGGGGTTTAAGTTAGTGATCTTGCACTCGCATTAGGTGAGTACGGACTCAAGGAACTCACTCTCGGGCATTAGAAGCCCGTTGACGGTGTAGAGCTCGCATGTGACGATTTCGTCATTCTTCGCCACGGGAGCTCCTTCGCCACTGGGAATCTGCCAGGTGCCCACGTCGAGATACCCGAAGCCTCTCCTCGGTGATCTTGGTCATGCCGAACTTTGCCATGAGGAAAGTTTGGAGAGGTGCGCAAAGGCGAGAGAGAGTTTGAAAGTTGGAAAGCTTTAGAGTTTGGTTGCGGGATGCAGAAGAAGAAAGTTTTGTACTATTCCCGCTAGGTATTTATTGGCGAAGAAGCCGAACAGATAGAAAACTGCCCTCGCCCTTTCGTGAACCGACGCGTGGTGGCTCAGTTTCCAAAACTATCCAATAAAGGTGCGGTTTCCAAAAAACTATCAGAACCATACCCGCGAGGCTTCGTGGAGAAGGAACCGTCGCAACCTTTCGCTTCCGTTCCCGAGGCCCGTTTTGGTCAGACCTAAAGCAAGACGCTCGGTCCCGCCAGAACATGTTCATTCCCGAGCAAGGATTGCTCGGATGCTGCAGTGGTATTTCGCTACAAGATTCTAATTCTTATTCCCGAGCAAGGGTTGCTCGGATGCTGCAGTAGTATTTTGCTGCAAGGTTCTAATTCCATTCCCGAGCAAGGATTTCTCGGATGCTGCAGTAGTATTTCGCTGCAAGGCTCTAATTCCATTCCCGAGTCCCGTTATGGTCGGGCATAGGGCAAGATGCTCGGTTCCCGCCAGAGCATACTCGCTTGCGAGCAAGGTTGCTCGGATGCTGCAGCAATTTTCCGCTACAGGACCTTAACCCCGTGCCGCAGTAGCCTTTCGCTGCGAGATCCCAATCCCTCCTGTGAGTCTGGAGGCTCAAGGGGAAGGCCCCGTCGAGCACATTTCCGCTTGAGCCTCGGGGGCTAGCTGTCGGGGATTGGATAACTCCCATAAAGACCACCGTACCCCGGCAGTCAATCTTCAGCCGATTATACCTACCCTTGGATAGCGTCTCCGAAGAAGACCTTCTAGTGGATCAACCTGCGGGCCGCCACGACCACAAGCTCGTCCCCGAGTATCCCTGCTCGGAAGGGCACGACAGACGACCAAAGCCGAAGGAAGACCTCGGGCATGACCGGCAGGTCGGGCACAGCCCACAAAAACGACGTGGCATTAATTACTCGGCGGCTCGAAGGACCGTACGGCCACGTCCTAAGCCCACTACGCCCACGTCGCGGTATGGCAAAAAGCAAAGGAGTAGTTACACCCACGTCCGGGCACAGTAGTGGCATGTCATTCTATAATAAATGATGCAAAGCTGTAATCATCTATAAATACCCCGTTGTAGGTAACGATGGGAAGGATGGATCTAGAGATCTGGCCACCTAGTGACCCTTGAGAGAAGACACTGTACTTGAGCACGTCTGTGAGAAGCGGTGAGAATAGAGAGGCTCGACACTCTCGAGCAAGCACCCTGTAATCCGCCCGTGAGTGTTAGTGAAACCACTGGACGTAGGGCTGTTATCTCCCCAGTGAGAGGCCCGAACCAGGATAAAAAAGATCTTGTCTGTTGTCTCATTGGCTACCATCCGACCATCCCTCCTTAGCTCGACATGCCCTCGAACGCTATACCCTCCACGGAAAAGAGGCCCTGGTTGATCCTTCATTCAACAAGTAAGCTCGGCAGGGGACTGGTTCCTGAATCGTCGACAGGATGAGTTTGTGGTGATGAAGCAAGATGACGTGGCAAAGAAGTCCAGTGAGGACCACTTAAACATCGTAAGGAGGAATACTCACCCCCACAGACTAGGCACGAGTGGGTACACCGGCAAAATTCCTCAATGGGAGAGGCAGGAATTAAATGCAGTCCGATTGACTGACGCAAGTCCATTGACTGGACTACCAGACCGAGTCAAGCATTACGTGCTAGCGAGGGCATCTATCATGTCTGGTGGGGCCCTATCATTCAAAAGCAGCGATGATGAAGTAATGTCTCAAAGAGTTCAACAACTGCACGCTAGTACAGGAATAGCTTATCCATGCCTAGAAGGGGGTGTTCTGCACAACTCCCCGATAGCGCCAGGTTATACAAAGGTCCAGGTGGACACGATACTTCCACAGTTTGCCGACATGACGCTGGAAATTCCTTGCAACGATGAGGTTACAACTCTAGGATGTGCCGTCCACTCATTCATCCAGTGGCGCAAGCGTGACATTGTCTTAGACCATGTAGTGCCTGTCTCTCTTGTAGCAGAACTTGCGCTACCGTCACCAGCACCTGAGCGTGAAATGGCGATGAATCACCAAAGAATATGGCTAGTGCGAGTACTTCACAGGACAAACTAATTCCAACCCCTGATTCGAAGAAATGACACATTAGACAAGCCATATCAGCTAGATCAGGTGAAGCCAGTATAGAATATGATGTTGTGCTAGCAAAGAGTAAGGGCAAGGCGAAGACCGAAGTACAAGATAACTAAGAAAGATTGGTATTTGAGCTGGGGAAGCCGTTAATCACCCCTTCAAAGTTAAATAGCATATCACCCATGATGCAGCGATTACATGCCTGGTATATGGAACGATCTAACCAAAAGGTACTCCCGAAGCTTATCACTGCCCTTTTTCGAGAGGAATATTTTCACCATGAGGGAGTTGGCTACTTCATGATAGAATTCGATAACTTGCACAACTTGTTCTATCACGACACCCTCGACATATCTTTTTTGAGATGCTAGTCACTATAAGTGTCTAATATATAAATCATGGTCTAATTCATGTAATACCGATAAATGTCATGCCTAACTTTTTCCTTATCTAGATACGAGATTATCGAACTAAGAAGAACCCAAGGACCAGTGGGATTCCTCAACCCGGGAACGGTATGTCAGGCCGAAATCACAAGAGCACCAAAGGAGGTCGAGGAATATGTATATAATAATTTAATCAAGCTACAAAACAAGGAGTTTATGCTTTTACCATACAATTTTAAGTTAGTTTCTCACTAGCTAGTTGAATTACTCATTAATTTTGTTCTTTGCTTTGATCTTAGGACTAATGACTATGGCATCATAGACGTGTATGTAGTTTCCACTATATTCTCGTAGTAATTACTTTAGAAAAGAGCAAGATGCTGATCATGGACCCGCTGGATAAAGATAGAAAAAACTACGAAGAGATGATAACTGTAATGAATAATGCGTTCAAAAAATATTGTAAAAAGAGCTCAAGATACTGTCCATACCACAAATCCATTTCAAACCGTACTAAATTTTTAGCTAGCATGCAAGCAATATTCTTATATCGCATTTCACAGTAAATAACTCCTTCCATGATATTTTAGTTTATTCAATTTTTACAGTGTCACAAGCAGCCGCAAGGCACAAATTTATGTGGATACTTCGTGTGCCAATACATGCGTGAAATCTTATGTTCTACAATAATAAACAATGACATAGAGGTTTGTCATGCTTACATCACACATTGATTCACACCACTCAATTTCTATATACTCTGATATTTATTTTTCCTATTTATAGTGTCTCAAATTGCCTACGGGAGGACTGCTTCCTATGGAAATCCAAACCATTCAGGGACAGCTCGCCTAGCTCGCCTACTTCATCATGAAGGAAATCATCAACCCAAAAGGCGAGTTTTATAACAAAGATAATAACGATCCAGTCATCCATACTCATTTTACACATCGTGTGTCTCCAACCAACACCGAAGACTAATAGGCTTGTAGTTTAGAAAACTAGTTTAGTCTTTCATTATTTACATTTTGTCTCATTACAAAGTGTAAATTGATGTTTCATTATGTCTTATCTTATGCTACTTTGTATATACATCCGTTACAATGTGTATGATATGTGTATGCTATTTCAGAGGGCATGGCTAGCGCTGCTTAAGGCTAGCCCGAAATATCTACTTTTTATTTTGTTGTCTAGAGTTATCAGTGGCGGTTTTTTAGCTAAAACCGTCACTAATACTCCTAGTATCAGTGGTGGTTCTATCCAAAAACCGCTATTGATATGAGTATCTGTGACGGTTCTATTGAAAAACCGCTACTGATACAAGGATATCTATGGCGGGTTGTGGATAGAATCGCCATAGATAACCTTATATCTGTGGCGGTTTGTGGATAGAACCGTCACTGATAATCACATTATCAGTGGTGGTTTTTCGATAGAACCGGCACTGATAATATTATTAGTGGCGGCCACTGATAGTATTATCAATGACGGTTCAAAAACCACTACTAATAATCCTCGATTATCAGTGGCACTAAATCTGTGGCGGTTCAAAAACCGCCACTGCTGGTAGTTATGAACTATCACAGATGGCCTTTTTCAAGGTAGTGTTGGTCCAAACAATATTCACACTATTTTTGTATCATTTTTTAATAAAAATAAATCAGCAAAATGGAATAAGCCAAATAAAATAGCAAAAATATCAGAAAAATCCAAAAAATTGAGAAAATATTTCAAGGCATTTAGAATTTAAATAAAATATTTCTAAAAAATTTATTAAAACTTTTTCAATAATTAAATAAAAGATAACAAGAGGCTTAATTCAACAAATACAAAATAAATTAAATGAAATCCCGTAAAATGTCTAAAATCATAAAATACGTAATTAATATAAGAAATACAAAAATTGGGGTGTTACAATATACTATATAATAAAAATGCATCTACGTGGTATTTCTCCTATAGTGAATATATGATATTCTATATTATCCATTATACTAAATAATATTAAAATATTATAAATGAAACAATTTTGCAATAACTAAAATTAAATGGAATTAAAATGTAAAAAAAATCTAATTTTAGAATTCTATGCCGGAAGATTTCGAGTACAGGAAGAGGCGCCAGCTCACTTTTTTCGTGAAAAAGTCCCCATGCATTTCGCAATCACGTATAGGTCTTTCCATAGTTATTTTACAAAATAGACCCATCGTTTTTTATAGAAAAGACCATATAGTTCTACAAATTCGCGTATAGCTCTTAGCCAACCTTTTTATAATGATCCCCGAAGAAAACCAAAATTACATTTAGGTCCTCCTATTGTTTTTTTTGGAAAAAAGATCAGGTGGTTCCGTGAATTTAGCACAGGTCCTCTACCGATTTTTTTTTAAAAAACCTCTTAGTTCGCAAATTCATCGATGGCTCCTAGACAACCTATTTTTTCAAAAAAAAAATCTCAAGAAAACTAAAATTATGTTTAGATCCTCCTACCATTTTTTACAAGCAGGACCTCGAAACAAATTTCACACTGCACAGCATAGTGCGCTACACTGCCTAGTGTGTATTGTAGCCAGGTATTTTCTAGGTGTTGTCCTGTCACATCCATTTGTTTTTATTATTTAAAGAGCACAATCTCATATGTATAAGTATAACCAAACCATTTAAACATAGTTTCACTTTTGCTAATAATGCCCCTCCTATTTGTGGAAGAGCTCGCGCCCTCCTGGTTATTTGAGCCGAGCCGGCGGCTCGGCTCGAGCCGGCCGGTCGGCTTGGCTCAAAAAATCTTTTCGCGATTTGATCCTTTTGTAAATTACGAATAGGTCCTTCGTAATTTTTTGTGAGAGGAAGATTTTTTCCTCTAAATTCGCGTTCGGGTCCTCGTATACCGCTTTTACTTAAAAGAACCTCCCGTTAAATTCAAATCGCGAACAAGCCCTTTTCTAATTTTTAAGGATAGCGGACAGGTCCAAAAACGTAACATTCAAGTCCTTGCTCTTTACGTCTAGGTCCTTTCTCCATTTTTCTCGCGAAAAAATGTTTTTGTCACTAGAAATATATGTGCAGCTCTATCTCTAGACTTTTTTCTCACCTCGATTTCCCATCTAGATCTCTAATATTTTTTAAAGCATGTATTATTACTCCACGGACGCGTCGGTCTCTGATATTTTTAAAAACATATGTTATTACTCCGTAAACGTGTAGAGTGTTAAGCTCGACAAAAGAAGATTGTCATCTCTAATAATTTTTCGCTCTTTTCTCTCTGGACTTTTTCCCCACCTTGGTTTTCTAGCTCGGTCTCCAATATTTTCCAAATAATTTGTCAAAAGAGATATTTCTACAGCTTTATCCCTCTACTTTTTTCTCCGTTTCGTTCATTATTTCGATGATTTAAAAAATAAAACGCCGCCAAAAATAGAAATCCCTACAAAAAAACGACACGCGCGGCGTGTTACGCCGCGAGTCTCTAATATTTTTTAAAACATGTCCTTTCTCCGTTTTCCCGGAAAAAAAAGTTTTTGTCGCCAAAAATATTTGTGCAGCTTTATCTCTAGACTTTTTTCCCAGCTCGATATCCCATCTCGATCTCTGATATTTTTTAAAACATGTATTATTACTCCGTGAACGCGTCGATCTCTAATATTTTTTAAAACATGTATTATTACTCCGCGAACGCGTAGAGTGTTAAACTCGACAAAAGAAGGTTGTCATCTCTAATAATTTTTCACCCTTTTCCTCTAGACTTTTTTCCTTGCGGTTTTCCAACTCGGCCTCCAATATTTTCCAAATAATTCGTCGAAAGAGATATTTCTACAACTTTATCTCTCTATTTTTCCCCATTTCGACGATTTAAAAAATAAAACGCCGCCAAGAAAAAAAATTTCTTACGGAAAAACGACACGCGCGGCGTGTAACGCCGCGAGTTTTTAATATTTTTAAAAACATGTATTATTACTCGGCAAACGCGTAGAGTATTAAACTCGACAAAAAGAAGGTTGACATCTCTAATAATTTTTCACCCTTTTCCCTCTAGACTTTTTCACCGCCGCGGTTTTTCAGCTCGGTCTCCAATATTTTCCAAATAATTCGTCGAAAGAGATATTTCTATAACTCTATCTCTCTATTTTTCCCCCGTTTCGCTCATTATTTCGACGATTTAGAAAATTAAACGCCGCTGAAAAAAACATTTTTTCTTCGAAAAAACAACACACGCGGTGTGTTACGCCGGAGAAAATTTCCTAGTTTTATTTAATAGCCGTGCGCATGCAATGATCGGAAACTTAGAGCGATGTACATGCATGCAAGCTTCATTTACCGAACGTTGACATCTGTTCCGCAGGTTTCACTTTTTGTCGAAATTCGTGAAATTTAGTAGTATCGCCTCAGTTCAGAAAAGGATTTAGCTTGATTTACCACTTAATTTTAAATTTAAATAAAAAATTAGAAAATTAAAAAAATATCTAAAATTTTTCTAAAATTAGTATTAATAGCTTTATGACCTCTGGTGTGAATATTTTCTGAAAAAATGAAGTTTGGAATTTTATAATATTTTTTGTAATTTTTGAATTTTTCCAAAAATGTTCAACCTATCACCAATTTACACCCAAAACGCTCAAAATTCACCGCTTTTCAAGCGGTTTTCGATCTTTTTGTTCGAATTTAGCTCTGCAATTTGACCATTTTAAATTTATCTGACTTTTGTAACCGTTCGGTTTTTTTATGAATTTTATTTAATTTTTTATGAATTTCAATACCGTCAGCTCATCAAAATCTGAGATTGATAGTATTTGTTAACCCTCGTCTGCACGCAGCCACGCACAAGCTCCGCTGGAACTCTAGGTCTCTAGTAGTATAGCTAAGCCTAGCAAATACTCTAGCAAGGATGTAATCATGTAAGCACGGTGCACTGGCATGACGCTATGCGCCACCGTAAACTTGCGGATTAGCTCGTATCATTTCCATGAATCTCTAGTTCATGCCATTAACTGCATCAATAGAGAAGCTAGAATAAAAATAAAGAGAAGATTCAAATGATTAGGTTAAATTGAGACAAATGTACTAAATAATTGTTGTTGTGTTTTTGTCAGTTAGAGAGTTACTACTAATACTTTATTATTTGAGAAATACTTATGCATCGTTCGCTTGTGAAACTTTTGGAAATATATGAACAAGTTAATACAAATCAATCAAATAAATTGACAATTATCTCCATTCAACCCATTGACATTATTATAATTGATTAAAAAACCATGTATCAGAAGAGGGGCTCGCATTGCCTATTTGCCGTTGTGATTAGCCTATTCAATCGGTTAGACACTCACCAACTCACGTTGTGTCATCTTCCCTACCTGTTTGTTGTCACTACAGCGGGTTGCCTGTCACCGCACACCCGAGTCCTCGTCTGCTCCCTACATCCACCTGTTGTTCTCGCGGTGCCCTCGCAGTCGTCAACTCCCCACAATGTGTGTTAATCGCCTCTAGTTTGGTGGGCTACCATGCCCTCATGAAGAAGAGGTGTGAACCGTCCACCCCCTGCCCCCACCCAAGAATGATATTTGCACATGTTTAGGGTTCAAATCCAATTTTACATACAACAAGCGAATTTACAAATTATCAAATTAGGCCTTCAACGAACAGTGGCCTAATGAGCCACATAGGTCCCGTTTGGGACAGTTTATGCACAACTTCTGCTTAAAAGAAAAGCAGATTGTCTGTCGAACGAGAGGATTCTAGACAGTTTCTCTCACAATCAGAAGTTGATTTGTACACAGAATTAGAAACTGTCACCCACTTAATTCTACGGACTTTGACTCAGATTTTGCGAATTCCGCCTCTCCACGAGTCGTCGCAAGCATAAGGGCTTCCGCCGTCGTCCCTAGACCCCTCCACCACCCTCATCCGCTCATCCGTCATCGACGCCGATCAACAATCAGCATAGACAATCAGGATTGCCGAACGATCAGATTCTTCAGTCAACAGATTCTTCAGTTAGCCGCTTCTCCAGACAGCTAACTACAATCTAGAATCTACACGATCAAAAACTGTCCCAAAGAAGACCATAGTTTAGAAAATAGCTCATCACCTAGTAAAACTTCTTCCTCCAAACCACGTCCGACTGTCCGAGTGCGTGCTTATTCCCGACCACTAAAAAAAACTAAACACCAATACTAAAGAGAGTAGTTAATTAAGGTCTGACTGTCAAAGAATAGGCTCGAGCCCAAAGGCGGAGCTCACTGTTGGCTACGTCCTGCACCGCGGCCACTAAGGCACCGAGCTAGCGTCAACCAATACAGCCAGCCACCTGGTGGAGGCAGAAAAGCTAGCTAACTACAACATATGTAGACAACTAGTGGTAGTGGATGCAAGCATGCAACGTCTTATTTGAGACCTAGATTCTACAAAAGCATTAGTTGATACCATCACTGGCACGACCACTGGGTGTGCCCCAGGAAGGAGGAGACGAAAGGTAGCCTTCCGAGGAACCCGAGGGGCATCCGGGCATGCACTAGCTACGCCGAGCAACGAGCACTTTCCGAGCGAACACTACTAGCTACCTACTAATAAATCACAAGCATAAGGGTACAGCTCCAAAGGGGTGATTGGGCCGAGTTGCAAAAGGCTAGGCCAGGCCTATATTAACACGGGCAACTTGTTTACTACTTAACATCGACTTTACATGCCTTTAGATCATTTATGGTAACTCTCGCCTTTTAGCTACAATAAGACGCAGGCAATGGGTAACAAAATCGCTAGCTAGTGCGCACTACCCTAGCTTGAGTCTTTGACATGACTACAAGAATCTCCTTTGCATATACCCTTAACCAAAGGGCAAATAGCACCAAGTGTTCCACCGGCAATCACTCGGGGCATTGTCTTTCGGGAAAGCCCCGAGGCACGCACCCAACTTTACTAGTATTTCCTGTGAACCGTTCACCGTTGCCACCAAGTAGCTAGGCATGAAGAGGAAACCATACTACTAGTTCTACGTGCCGATTGCACCATACTGCCATGAAAAGAGCAAGCTGAGTTGTTAAAGCTAGAGAGTCCAAATTGCATGCCCAAGATACCACGACCAATGGCTCTGCCGAGGGAAAGGAAGGACCCCAAGGAGGCATGCTTTTGCCTTCCAAGGACATGGGAGATGCATGCCATGCCAATGGTAATGCCGCAGACACGCGTGCACGCACGACACAGCACGAACGAGCCAAAAGAGAGGAGGCGGCGGCCAGTGGAGGAGGAGAAGCTGGGAGACGGCGATCAGATCGATGAGCGCGGCCGGCGCGGCCGGCGCTTGCACCCATCGATCCCAGCTGCATATGCGTGCGCGCGTGCGCGCATGTGCCCGCGCGCCTCGGTCGAAGCGTTCGGCGTACGCTAGCTTTTGCAGTTTGCTCGGCATGTGCCAGCCAGCCGCGCCGTGCCCAGCTCCCGTCCACTCCTTTTCGGTCCAGGCCCTACGGGTCTCGGCGCGAGCCTTTTCTTGCCTTGTTTAATCTTAACTGGAGCAGACGGCTGCCCTGCCCATGCGTGCAGCGCTGCCGTCCATCTGAGAAAACGGATCTGCTGCAGTGGCGCCGTCCTGTTGGATTGGAAGCTAATACGTACTGTCGATGGATACGGCCAGATCGAGTTCGGCCACTGCGGATGAGTCGCCGTCGTCAGCCTAATCATCCGCCGGCTAGAGATTATTATGCTCTTTTCGCGGTTGCTGACAAGGGCTATGCTTTCTCAGGCGAAACTTAGGTGCGACGTATGCACATTTCATCGGATTCATCCATTATGACGGGCCAGGCGTCATGATGGCTCGTAGCATCAGAGATTCGCCCGGCCGGTTAATGCAACTTGATTGCAGCGTCCATTATTGCTCACTACTTCAGAAGCTACAGTGGTTGCACTCTCTTGTTCGTTCTCTTCCCTTTGGCAGCGGAGTCGTCACTCGTCAGCTTATTTGACCCTTTGGTCGATCTTTCTTGCAGTGTTGGCTCCTCAGTCAAGATTTTACAGATTTGATCATCTCTCTAACCATCGTAGTAATGACAGTTAATATGCTTCATCTACTACGGTCTGATTTGACGGAAGGTTAATAGTATCGTAGGAATGACCACTAATGTGGCAACCACACTTGCTACGATCAGATAGCGCGGCATAAGCTCTATTGTTCATATTTAGTCTCTTGTATGTCTTTTTTTTTTTTTTTGCAAATCTAGTTCCCCACGTATTACAAAAATAGTCCTCTTCTCACCGCGAAAGATACAGAAGGGCGACACATATCTCTTTCCGCACACACAGAAGCACGGCACAATATTTTTGAGGGTGAAAAACAGTAAGAGGAACACTATGGTGAACAGTGATATGAACAGTCACATAAACACTGTGCTGCACTTGGATTGCATGGAAGGAAGGTCTTCTTGCACTGGCGCTAGCTCCACACCTTCTATGTTCGTCTGTCACGGAAGGAGATATATGTCGCTCTTTCTCATCTTCTATAACAGGGAGGAGACTATTTTTGTAAAGGGAGTGTATAGGTATCATCCGGATGTTTTTATCTTAACTAACATCCAAATTCACCGGGCCGTTGGATCTAACATCCAAATTCACCGGGCCGTTGGATCAAATCATAGGATCGGATGTGGACCGTTGGATCTAACATCCAAATTCACTGGGCCGTTGGATCAAATCATAGGATCGGATGTAATCGATACTCTCGAATTTCAACAATGATCCAATGGTTCTAGATTTAGGTGATTTCAACAAAAAAAACATCCGGTTGATGTTTATCAAATCCCTTTTGTAAAAATATGCATAAGAGGATTAGAGTTTTTAAAAATATATATATAGGAACTAGATATAAACAATATATAGATCTCCTGCCGCCCTGTACCGCAGCAATGGTTGCCATGGTCAAAAATGGATGGCAAGCGATTAGGCCATGCATTTGTTTACTCTGTGCAATCAAAGAAGGTACAAAAGTGAATGCAGATGGCTGTATTCTAATGTCAAAGCAAACAAATGCTTGTGTATGCTAATGTGAACGCATGCATGCATCTCGATCATTGCACCCTAATTCATCGTAGCCACTTTGTTCTGGTCCAAACGAGAGTTAGGCAACCAGAGCACCAGTTGCGGTAGCGCCGCGAAGTAGGTCATATGCTGCGATAGATTACACAAGGTACTACGCTTCCGTCCACTTTCGCATTATCATGCGCTTGCTGCTTCTCTGCTCCGCAACATGTCTGTCATACACATCGGCTAGCTGCCGATTCTGCCGGTCGAATAGAGCCAAATTTGCAAAATCGTTTGTAAAGTGTCATTTTGACAAAAAAAAAAAGTCAGGGGCTAGATAAGGGCTCTTGGCTGGAAGCATGGACGCGCATGGTACGGCGAGTTCAGTGTCACATGGCCGTTATGGTTTGCTTCGGACTCAGAGAGATCCCGCTTTGAGAGAGAGACGTCAGACAGACATTCGAGAGAGGAGAGTGACGGGTGTCTTTCGAACATGGTTGTGATATTCACAGATCACAAGTGTAGTTATCAATTCATCTAGTCCTAGCACGAGGCAAATCCAGCAGCAGCTGGCTAGCTCTACGTGCTTGGAGGGAAGCCATCCATGCCATGCATCAGATGCATGTGCCTGCCCTGTACTTGGAATTATTGAAATTTTCATTTCTTCAGTCTTCACTCCTCCATCTGACCATATCCACTGTTTATCTTCATTCCAGTCTAGATCTCATCTATAATTTGTTTATTATGAAGCATACAGCACTCTTGCGCCCAAATGCTCCTTTCTTGACGCGTGGTTAGGTACTCATCAATCTGGGCAAATAATCCAGTTAAGTATTTGGGAAAAAAAATGAAAGATAGGTGTAGATTTAGAAGAGCAAAGAAACCATTCAATTTTGCACCCGCTTATGCATTTCTGTAGCCCACTATATGGCTTATATACTATAAGGGACTTATTTGGTTTTTTAAAAATATATATTATGCACAATGAGACGATGTTTGTTGGCTGATCTCATTCTTATGTAAAATTATGTAACAGGAGGAGAATATGCTCCATGTCTGATTTAAATTTGTCCCTAGCACAGATTAAGGCAGGGTCTGTTTTGTGATATATGCAGAATGATACTGTGAGCACGATGTTCACAAAAGAGCTCTTTCACAATACACTAAATCCAATATGAACCATTCATTATTTTTGATCTAATGGATCAGATTCGTTAGAACTTATTTATACTTCTTTTAGTAGTAAAGTAGTAAAAATATTTTTAATGAATTAACGGCTAGATCTAATTTCTATTATCTACTGTATACTACCAGCTTAATATACTATAAAATTTCTACAAAACAAACCGTAGGTATCAGGATGACCAACAACAAAAGGAAGAAGTTACGGGAAGAATTCAAGAACAGGTACGAGTGTCGCATGCTGTCGTGTCCACAATGTAAGGAAATCCCTGGAATATTCCTGTTGTCTTCGCAGTACCAAAAATTAACACGTCCCGGCCCCAAGTGACTTTGGCAGGGTCTTCTGTTCTGTACCAAGTCCGTTCCATTCGAGCTGTCATTTCGACGATGGTACGCAAAACTGCTGCCCAGCAACCAAAACTTTCGACATTTTTCGTGCATGGCTACCAAAAGGAAAACGGATTCCCAGCAGGTAACCGATCTTGTCCTTTATTCAGGCCTAGATCCGTCGGACAGAGTAGGGACCTCCCAAGCACCCAAAAGTTCCAGGCCGAAAGTAAACTTGCTGCTGGAGCATAGCAATTGAGTGAAGTACTGAAGTGTATGACATATTAACTTAGACTAGGCACCGGCCGGCACACTTAAATCTGACCATTCGACGGAATCTTGATCTGAATACTAACTTCTGAATTCAGTTACCATGCAAGTTTGATGAAATTATGCATGAGAGAGATAATATATTACACACAAGAGAAAGGAAAAACGAGCTAGATTCATTGATCAGCCGAGGCCAAACAGAGCCCGATTGTAGGCACTTCAATACTACCCTCCGAGGATGATACAGAGCAGCTGCCTATACGATGGTTAGTCGTCAAAAGCAAATAACACCCAAAAAAAAAAATTTGACAATACAATACCCTGCACAAGCACTAAAACGGCAAGCAACACAGCATGCAGCGCATGCATTACACCCTTTTGTCACTTCAAGCGCACTGTCGAAGTCGGCAGATATCGTATCATTTCTCGCCAAACCTTCTAGTATTCACAAGGTTGAGATCGATGGCAAGCCTCCCTCTCGCCACGGCGGCAAACGACAGAGCGACGGGTGTGCTAGAGCAATACATCCGGATGCTTCCCTTTGGTCCTCCATTGCTGCTCGATGTCGTGAGCAATCCGCCTCGCATCGACCGAGGTTCCCATCAGGCCGCGTCGGGTGAATCCGACCGAGTAGAGCCCCTTCTCACCCTTCCACCCGTTTGGAAATGCTCTTCTTGGCAAGCCATCTTTTTCGGAAAACAACTCCCGGTCCTGCTCATTTCAAAGGGAAATATGATTTGGAGATCAGGACGCAGACACACAGGATTTTAACAACTTACTTCCTGCTAGTATATAAATCGACATATGACAGCTACAGTCAATCTTACAGAGGTCTCATTACTTTTTTTTTTCATCCAACTGTGATCTAAATTCATTTGGAGAGTTCTTCCAGTGTTTCCATTACATGGTCAGATTTGCCACCTGATTCTCAGGGGGAAATAGTGCCACTCTAAAATTACATACTCCATAATATATTACAGAGATGCCGCTGTGAAACAGTAAACGAACCTTTAACCAGATGGGAACGTTGCTCTTGTAGCCAGTGGCAAGCACAATTGCATCAAACTCCTCCGACCGTGTGTCCATGAACTCAACATGTCGTCCTGATATCTGTTTTATGGCAGTTCGAACCTGCACAGTTCAATCATCGGGAATAATTATAGCTCAGCACTAAATCAAGGCAGAGATTGGTCGATGGATTCCCTCGATCAATCACGTCCACGTTGCTTTGTAGTTGAGTGATGTGAAACGACAGACCTTGATATCGCCAGACTTAATCTTTGCAAATGTGCCGACGTCAAGAACCGGGGTCTTCCCTGAGAGTGACTTGAGCTCAAGAGGACCGAAGGTAGGCCGCTTTAGCCCAAGCCGAGCTGTATCCCCAAGTATGGTCCGTGCTATGAGCAGTAGAATCCGGTCCACCACGTGGACTGGGAGCCACTTGAGCAGCCACATTGACAGCCCAAAGGTGGACTGACCCAGCATCTCCCTGGGCAAGATGTGTACCTGCCAATGATCAACAAAATCTTAGCTAACGCTCGCAAAAGGCAACGCAACATTTGGACTAATGATTGGATCATAAAATTAATCAGAATAAATGTCTCTTTTCCAAAGTCTGCTTTCTGCATTCTACAAGAAGCAACATAACCCATTTGAAACACACTCCATGGACCAAACTTATTCCCTTAATTATCTCCAACATAGCATAGTATGCAAACCCCAGCTTGCGTTTTTAAAAAAAATCTCACTAAGCTCTTTCAAAGCTGAAAGAGCTGTGAGAAAGGAATGCACCTAATCATGAAAGGTAGGTTCTCAAGCCATTTTGTTAATGTTTCTTTTTAAGTGTCTAACTTATGCTATGCTCTCGTGGTGGGGATGGGGACCCATGGCTAATGTGTTAACTGCATGAAGTATAGACGAAAAAGCTCTTTGCACTATCCTTGGGGCACGAAAACTATTAGCAGAAAACCAATCAAAGAACCAAAAGAACATGAACATGAAGGACGCAGAGATGGTCAGAAAAGTTGCAAGTACACACGCGTAAAAATGAATCCCGAGAAAGAACGAACTTGAAGGACGAACACTAGAGAAGCCTTCCGTTTCAAGAATCTCTCCCTTTCCTCAAGTGACAGCTTGTTGGTAACCCTGAACTTCGCATAAATTAATGCCAAGTGTACTGCAGATGCAAGAACCAAATTGGCCTTGAAAAATCTTGCTTTTGGTACACACTAATGATTTCAGGCACTAGGCCTTCCTTATGTTCATGAGCTAGAGGTAAGCACGCTCAGGCCGCTGACAACCCCCATAGGCTAAACCGGCACCTCAAGGATTGTAGCCCAAAAATAGTAATCAGGGGGGCATCTCCTCCTATCATTACAGTCTAGGCCTATCACTTCTTATAATTAAGGTTAAGAGTAGGAAACAAATATAAGTTATAGAACATAACTTATAGTATAATAACTTAATAACGTCGACAAAAAAAAAACTAATAGAGAAGGAGGAAAGTCACGTACAGCGTCTCGTACTACAATATGGGGCTGTGCATTGTGGTTGCAGAGATCTAGGCACACCTCCATGCCGGAATTGCCACATCCAACAACAAGAACTCGCTTCCCCGCGAATGAGCCGCCGCTCTTATATGCACTGGTGTGCATAACCGTTCCCTTGAACTCTTCTAAGCCGTCAATCTCAGGCTGCACAACCTCAGCGTTCTCGCCAGACGCCACAACCAACCACCGAGACACGTACTCCACCTCCTCCCCCGTTCTGCCGGTAGCTTGAGTCCTCACCCGCCATAACAAAAGCTGCTCATCATACTCTGCACACACCACCGTGCGGTTGTACGTGGGGCAGATGCCAAACCTTGCAGCATAGGTCTCCAGGTAGGCTACAAACTGCTGCTTGGAGGGATAAATAGGGTAGTCTGCAGGGAAAGGCATGAGGGGAAGCTCACAGAAGTGCCGTGGAAGATGAAGGCTGAGACGGTCATATGTCTTGAGTTGCCAAAGAGAAGCTATGCAGTTGAAGCGCTCGAGAATAAGGCTGTGGATCCCCTTCTCCTTGAGACATGCAGCGACGGCGAGCCCTGATGGTCCTGCACCCACGATAATTGGCCCGGGAACCCAGATACATCGCTCGGAGCGAGCAACGACAGCATCTGCGCTCTTCTCTTTGCAGAAAGCTTCAGCAGGTTGGCGGCGGTTTTGGCTGAAGCAGGTTTGGAAGATTGGATCATGAGCTCTCTTGCCCTCACTTTCACTCCAACGGTCCATGCACGTAGGTAGGCTTCTAATGGTGTTTCCGTGATCTAGCTATAGGTGTTGGCTTCAAGCTCAACTTTGTTGTACATGAATGCATGCACGACAGGAAAAAAAAGATGAAAGAAGAGAGATGCTGTGATCGCAAGAAGAGTTGGTGCAGATGTAAACGACTATATATAACAATCCTGTGCGGTTTGAGAGGTACTTCTATGCATCTCTTTTTAAAAGTTGTATAAATATTAAAACATATATAAATGAAGGGTAGATCATGATTATTTACCATTTTTTTGTTTGCTTTAAAATTTATGCAACTTGTATTAAGAGGACACGATAAAAGCACCTTTCGTATTATTCTGAGGAGGTTGGTGCCTGGGTAATCTAGTGGGACTCAACTGTGCTGTCTAAGTTTAGAAGAGAATAGGGGAGGTGAAACGTAGTATAGAGGAAGTATTCTATATATAGTCCTATGCCCAGCCTTGAATGCATGCCCTAGCTTAGTTCTTTTGCACTATAAACACATGTAAGCAGTCTCTTGCTTTGAGTGAGATCAAGTACGCCCATTCAAAAATAATAGAAAAATAATACTTAAACACTTGACGGACGTGTGGCAAGGTCTGAATAAAAGAGAGCATGCGTAGGAGTATAGGACGTGAGAGCCTATATTAGTAGCGAACTAGCGAACATATTTTAATCACATGACGCGTAATCCTCAGTGAGCAGATAGATCATCATAGGAAAACACTTTTTTCATGACGAGAGGAATTAAACTACAGAGTTGCGACTTAATTGTAAAGCTAAGTTGGCTAAAGCAAGATTTATAAAAAGGAGAGAAGTATATATATTAGCTAAAGCAACTGCAACAGACCTCGCATGCCATGATTTATTCTCCCCTATCTAATTCCCCAGCGATGAGCAACTGCAATTCAAAAGGAATAATTATCAGGATTCAGGAACCTAGAAGTGAAAATGTAACTTCAGCTTACTACTACATTATGAAACGCGTGTGCTGTTCTTAAAGCTAGCCTAGGATAAAAGGACTGTTCACCTGCAAAAGATCTTGTTGAAGCATCCTTGAACCATAACATTGATCAGCTTCTGGGGCAAATATAGCTCCATCAGTGTCTAGCACCGCTAAAATCTCCAGCAAAAAATGATTTAGGAGGAAGATTCTTTGAATTGGGACGCTAACTGGCAGAACTTCAGAAAATCGAAAATTTTGGAGTTTAATTTTTTTTCTAAATGATTGTTCATGGGGCCATTTTGCTTCTAACACAATGCCAATTCAGAGGAATTATTAGGCCATTTTGCTTCTATCACAGTTGCCAGCCGTCAGCACTACATGTTGAACCATCAACGTGGCACTGCACCTGGACCTCTACAGACCAACAGACAGGGGCGGATCCTGCAGATTCGGCCCAATATAGTCCATAATGCTGTTAATATCTTATACAGTCAGCTTGTGAAAGTCATAACTTTATATCCGTAGATCTGATTGAGCTTATTTTTGTTAGGTTAGTTTCAAAATTGAATCTAATTTCTACAGTTATAATTTCACATCAATCCAACGGTTGGATCTTCAGAAATTACTATTTTAGTTAACATGTGTCAGTCTATTTTTCTGAAACCGAAGCAGTTTTTTATAATTTGTTTAGGGGTGATTTGAGAATCAATAAAAAAAAATTTTAGCTTCCGCGCAATCATTCACCCCCCTCTAATTGCTATATTAGTGTATATCGATTCTACATGTGATTTGAGTGCAAGACTACTAGTTGATTTATAGAGTAGAAACAAATATAATTGCTATTTTGCTAGAGACTAGAGAGTTGCTTGTTGATGCATTGCTTTTTTTGTTTGTAGAGTTGTTGAATTATGAAGAGGAACAGAGACATTGCATCTCTTTTCCGGAAACATGCAGCAAAGAAGGCTGCTGTTGCTTTATCTCTTTTTCGGAAACATTGCAAAACGAGAAGCAAAGAAGGCTGTTGCTGCTTCATCTCTTTTTCGGAAACATTACATCTCTTTTCCAGGCGAGATATTTTTTTCCATGTTAATGAAAATAATATAATCAAGAGTTTTATGGCTATTAGAAGGCGGAGGCCAGACAAGAAGGACAAGAAGTAATATTGTATTCTTTAAACTATTGTAGGTACGTAAGCTTCTTTTATGCATATTTCATACTTAAAATGTTCGAACTATTTATATTGTAATTTATACTTATATTATCATGTTTCTAGTTATTTTATACTCGTATACTGAATTTCCCAACAACATTTGTAGTTGTTTACCGAATTGTTCATTAGATTTTACTGAATTGTATATTATAGTATTAGCTCGGCATACCCTAACTTAAAATCCTAGATCCGCCACTGCCAACAGACCAAGTATTGTACCTAATTTCTTCTTTGCATTCAGAAGATCCCTACACAAAAATATTGCCGTCCCCAACATCTCTCCACGGTAGGGCCTAAAAATTTGAAAGGTCAACTCCAAAGGATGCCCAGAATTGACATTGTACTTAAATTGACCCCAAGTTCTAATGAAATGAACCTAAATTTGCCAAGAACAAGAATAATCTAAATGCAATGATGCAGGGATGACTATTTCAAGCAAGTTCAGAATTCGAAAAAAAAAGGTGTCCTCAACTCACTTGACTTGCCGCCTTGGCCTTTTGCTAACTTGCTGTGCACCTCACCATCTTTATGCAGCGTACCCAGCTCTGTAATTGGTGTACAGGCAATATGGACCGCGGGTAACACCAGATGGGATCATGGGAAGTTACAGGGGCAAGAAAAGCATTTTCTGTAGCTGGCTGTACATGTTAATCACAGCTATAAAGGTAGAAGAGAACCAACAAACAGGGCCAGGTGTGCAGCAGGACTAAAAAATATTGCAGCAGTATTTCTTATGGGGGCAGCACTGATGTGGTGTGATCTGTGCAGCAATGTAGAGAGTAGCAATCAAAACGAGTTCATTATTCACCTAACATCCTAAATTCTCCTCTTACTGATAGGTAGACCACACAGATTTGTTCTACGTTGCTAGCATTATGAAGAGATCCATGCTAAACATACATCACAGCTCTCATAAAACCTGGTTTTCTCCCTGGGAAACCAAGCACCCATCTGTTGTGGGGCACCAGAAAATGGGAAATCCAACAACTAGCGTCCTCAGTGGGTGCAAGCAAATTGTGGTCTTTTGTGCCCTAAACAAGAGCAGCAGCCTTCCCCTGTGCCAATCAAACCCAAATCACTGCTGCTGCACACTCGTCACATGTTACAAGGATCCACCTTCCAATGATGGAGGATCCTGAATTCGTGCCTGCCATTCTCCCAATATACTTCCTCCTGGATTCCCACTGGATTCCTATTTAGCCACCCCCACTACCGTACATTGCAATCTCTTGAACCATCGCTTTTCAGGATTCTCACAGTCACAGCACTCCGGAATGCTATTGCCTTTATTTCGGTGAATGAACAGCTCCAACGTACCCTGTCGGTAATAGTATGAAGTCCTTTCACATGGCATGGATCCGAGAATCAGAACCAGCATTCTTACGGTTAGTACTAGAGGATGCGACTTGGAGAAGTATATACCCCCAATGAGAGAGAGGTCAAGGCTTGAGACAACTGAAGACTCGCGGTGCAAGTAGTGGCAAGGACCAGTGTACATTACATTTCTTTTGTAAGAGCCCCAGAGAGTTTTGGAATCCACTAGTGCGATCGCCTTGTCAATCTGACACAACCATCCTCCCCTCCAAATAAACGAGGCACACAACAGTGGTTGCGAGGATGTTACTTGGTGATTCCAATGCGTTACCTGAAGATTCAATGCATGACGCATGGTCGGACAAAACTGTCGTGCATCTATTCTGGCTGGAGTGGAGTGCAGGACGTGTGGATGTACACCCCCACAAACCAGGTTCGAGTTCTCTTTGGCTCGAATTTGGCTGTCTTTCTTCTGAATGAATGAAAAAAAAAATACATAGTTCCTCTCAAGCAATGTATATTCTATGCAGATATATAGGCGCATCTGCACCTATTTTAGTTTGCACGTACATATGACCAAAAAAATCCCCAAAAATTCATGAATGTGGGAGATGTTGGACATTAAGTTCTTTTTATCATATTAGTATATTACCATCTGATGTGCACAATTGTACCAAATGTATATTTAGCGAGTCGCGCTTCTAAATTTTCATAAGAGAAAATGAAACAGATCCTATAGCAACTATGGTTGCCAGTGGTTTGACGGAACTTAAGGCAAGTAACCCTTACTTGATTAGTGGTTTTCTCCTTTTAAGAATTATAGAAGTGCTTCCAATGTTTATTCGCGTGTACGCACATGTGTATTTGCAGCCATACAGGCATGCGCATATCCTGATTAACCATTACAACGTCTGGAAAAGGTGATGAGACTAAGGGTCTATTTGGTAAAGCTCCAGATTCCAGTTTCACTTGAAATCTGAAACTTGTAGGTTAAAATAAAGTGAATTGAGTTTATATTTTTAGTCTAAAATGTAACAAGATGATCCATCTAAACACTCTTAATATACTCACAGCTTCAGCTTCTGGTGAAGCTGAATCCCTGCCAAACAGGCCCTAAAGGAGATTCGATCTTTTGGTAAGATGGATAACTCTTAATTTGTGAAGACGACACTTACAATCCACGCTAACAAACGAAACACGACCGGCGCCAAGCAATTGTTGAACCAAACTCCGAGTTGTTATCAACCGTACCAAAACTCTATTAACCTGATCACAAAGATCAATTCCTGCAAAAAAAAAAAAGCAAGAACAAAGTAAAAACAATCTAAAATTGCGAATATAGATTAATGACAAGTGTTGGGGTTTCAATAGCAGTCTTGACGGTTGGTCTAACTAACTCAAGCGAAGAACACAAAAATTTTACATGGAAAGCTAATATAAAAAAACCTAAGTCGCATGAGAGAACTCAGCTAACTTAAATAGGCATCTAAAGGGGGTGCAACCAAGAGGCAGACATGGCCTCAACCTGGGCCTTTCTATTATATGGGTCGAAGCTCAATTGGTAAGATGGTGCAACACTATGCTAGGAAGGCTTTCATATGTAGTTCGGTCAGCCTGGTGGGCTTGTGGAAGTGTTGGCCACCAGGAAGAGGAGTTGAAGCCGTCAGCCCGGGCTAGGCTTCAAATCCTCCTTGTGTGTTAGGTCAAAGATGCCGACTAGAGTGGGGTGAATAGGTGGCTTTTAAAAAATCTTTTACGATTAATTTCTCGCCTAAGTACCCCTATGATAAAACCTTAACAATAAATAATGCAGAAGCAATAAACTAAGATTTTGACAATTAAACCCTAAATCAAATAGGCTCACTAAGTGCACTAACTAATTATGTATCTACTTAAGAATAAGCAATCCAAAAAACGATTAAGCAATTTAGTTTTAGGAATATAAATTGCAACAATATAAATAAGGAATTGCAAGTGAGCACAAAGAGACACAACGATATTTTACCGTAGTGTTCGGAGACTTGTCGGTCTCCCCTAATCTATGTTGAGGCAAACCCAAACTACTTTGGACCGGCTCTACAAATTGAGCACCTGCCACAATTCTACTAGTGGTAGCTTTTCCCCTTCCGGGTATGTGAGCTCTAACCTTCACAAATTTGTCGGAGCTTCTCACAACCTCTGTTAAGAAGCTCACCACGTACGACATCTCCACGCGCCGTCTAGGTGTCAGTAAACACCAAGAGTAACAAGTCAAGTTCTCTAACTTGAACACCACCAAGTACAACACATATACAATGGTGATCATCAAGTGCAACACATGCACAAGAATCCCCTTAAGTGCAACACATGCATAAGAGACTCTCAATCTTCTTCTAATTACAACACACGCAATTAGAAACACACTTTTAGCTCAAGAAGCAATAGGGAGAGACCAACACATGCAACACCTCCCACAAGATTCTCAATAAGTCCAGCCACCAACAAATACCTCTAAAGCCTCCTTTTATAGCCTCACAAAGAAAACTAGCCATTTGAGGGTAATTTTATAAAAACTCAGCAAATCCGGTACTACCTCCCTTTTAGGGCCGGTAATACCAGCCTCTAGACCAACGACTAGAAAACTAGCCATTGCATAGGAAACCCGGTACTACTGCCCAACTGAGCGAGGTAGTACCGCTCAAGCGGTAGTACCGACCCTCACTGGCGGTACTGCTGGACCCAACGCAACTTAAAAATAGGCTTCTCTAGAAAATAGCTACCAGCTACTAGTGGTCGGTACTACCGCACTTCCGATAGTACCGCCCTTAAGCCTGGTAGCTCCGGCCTCTATAAACTCAGAGCAACACACGCTTTCTGAAAAATAACAACCGACCTTGAAGGGGGCGGTAGTACAAACCATGCGGTACACCGGCCTTAGGGAGCGGTAGTACCGGCCTGGTAGTACTACCAGCTTCACAACTACGGTAGCTCTGGAATTTTCAGCAACACAATATTTTACACAAAAATCTTTTCTTTTCAAATCAAACACTAATAAGGATTGATTCTTTGAGCTATGTGATGATCAATACATGGTCAAGTCAATTTGCAAAACACATTTGCAAACCATATTCACATGCTCCAAAGACTCGCATTTAAAACTTTCACTTATTTTCAAATAAACCAAAAACATATGAGATCAATCCTGTCAGCCATGTGACGATTAATACATGATCAAGTCAATTTGCAAACCCTATTTACATGCTCTAGGATTGAAACCCATAACCTCCAGCTTATTTGCAAAGCACATTTGTAAATAACAAATCAATATTTTGCAAAAACACATTTTACAAATAAACAAGCATAAACCTTTCTTAGTCTTGTAATGATCAACACATAATCAAGCCACAAGCTAAGACTCTAATACAGGAGCTCTCTATTTGCAACACATACAAATACCCAGCTCCATGCAAACAACAACCATAAAATCAAGTTGCATAAGCTCTCTCCTTTTTGCAACATATGCAAAACTAAAGCTCCATGCAAAATCCAAATAAATTAAGATTCAATTTAAGAAGCAAGCATGAACTTCAACATTTGCAACAGATGCAAATATGATCTTCATGCAAAATCCAACTAAGAGAGTGAACTGGAGTGAACCGGATTAAGTTCATCAATACATGATGAAGGTCAAGCTAAATGACTCAACCTCTCTTAATAGTACGACACCTAACTAGAAACCCGGTCTCTCATCCAAACACTGAGACTGATAAAAAATTGGAAACACATCCTTAGCCTATCTAATTATACCTTTGCCACACACTAATCCTCTTAAAGCTTTTATGGTTTGCAATCACTTTCTCTTCAAGTACACATCTTGTTCTTCTTGTTCATCAACACATGATGAATTTTTCTCTTCTCTCTTCTTCACTTTGGGATCTCCTTTAAACTCATCAACACATGGTAACTTCTTTCCAATTCTATATCATTTTGGACACAACCTACTTCATAACTCATGAAAGATTGTTAATCCAATAAACACGGTTATCTTAATCATCAATTTCCACTCCATTAACACATAATAGATGCCTCAAAATCTATTGAGTACAACACAAATCAATTTGAATGGTTAATTGTTTGAGCACTTTGATCCAACTCATGCTTTATTATACTCAAGAACTTTCTGTTTGTCCTTAATCAATCGAAGAAACACCATCAACACATGATAAAACGTTCTTTGTTGATTAAAAGACAAGCGAATCTCAAATTAAATTTCATTTAAATTGATATGAGTATATATAACTACACAAGTTTCATATACTCAATTTGATAGAAGGTAATGATCCAATATATTAGAGTGATGGAAGGGATCAATACTCTTGAGAATATCAACTATAGAATAAACTTTATTAAATATGTGTATATAAATAATTAAACTTGAAATTAATATGCACATAATCAATATTAGATAGCATTTGAGTTTGTCCTATATTTCAATGTGTATATTACAACTACGCAAGTTATATATATTCAAAGGGTTATTTCAAAGTCTTCTTGATCCTTTACATTATATTTCAATTGTATTGATCCATATCTTCTTGCAAGTTATATATACTCACGAGATTCTTACGCTGCTATGTTGCATGACTGCCTCTACACCGACAGATTCTACTACTCAGTCTTCCCGTGAGAGACCACCTTCCTCCCCATCAGGTATTACACCATGAATTCTTGACTCTGGAGCTTCTTTTCACATGACATATGATCCCACGAGTCTCTATTCCATTAGTCCTCTTGTTGTTCCTATCACTGTGCAGACCACAAATGGTACCTATTTTCTTTTGCAAGACGAGGCACTCTTTTGTCTTTCTCATTTCATGTTCATGCTGTTTTTCATGTTCTTAAACTAACTATGTAGCTTATATCCACTGGCCAGCTCACTGATTATGGCTGTCGTATTATCCTTGATTCTGACTCTTGCTGTGTTCAGGATCACCGAACGAGGTCTCTGGTTGGTACTGTGAAGGATCGAGTTGGCCTAGAGGGGGTGAATAGGCAACTTTTAAAATTTCAGAAATAATCACCGAATAAAATCAACCTGAAAGCTTAACTACTAAAGATTCAAGAGATTGACAAGAGAGCATAGGAAACTTAAATCCAGCAAGAATAAATCACAACAGAGATCAATAGCAAAAAAATGAACGAGAGACACAAGGATTTATCCCATGGTTCAGAGTCAAACTCCTACTCCATGTTAGAGCACTTCTCACAAAATATAGCTCCTCCAAGGCTAGTTGCAGTAGTTTTGGACCACTACTCCAGTGAGGTGAGTCCCAACCTCTCACAACCAGTGGTGGCCTTCCACAAACACTTTTGGGCAAGTCGCACCAACACCTTCTCCAAGCCGTCTAGGAACAAATTGTTCTAAGAGTAATAGACTATCCACAAGTTCTGTTTCTTGGTTCACTAGCACAGCACTTAACTAGACTAAGCTTGGAGCCAAACACTTAGAATATATTGGGTTTGAGTTTAAGGTTGAAGCATGGTCTCCTTGATGGAATGAGAGCTCTAAAGTGTTAAAAGGTCAAGGAGATTAAAAGTTCTATGTAGGAATACTCTGGCAATGCTTATATAGCCATTTGAACAGTTACTAGCTATTACACCTACCATAGTAGCCGTTGGACTTGTCAGACTGTCAAAAAACAAGCTAACACATCTGCTACGAACTTAGCATAATTAGACTTAAAAATCAGTTCTTTGCACTCCGGACCAATATTGTTGAAATGAACATTGGCGTCGGACTAATACAGCTTGGTCCGTCATACATAGGATTTGAGAGAAATTTGGTTCGGCAAAAAGATGTGATCTTGATCATGTGCACCAAACGAAAATATTTGGTCCGCCATAGAAGGGATTCAAAAAAGCTTATACCGACGGACTTTTTGGAGAAACAAGATATGTCTAACCAAGAGGAATACATCTGCGTCGGACCCAATTTTGACTCAGCGGAAGTAGGTCCGGCATAAAAGGCGTACACTCAGTTAAAACCTTGTACAAAAGAATTTTAACAACGGACCAAAAAGGGAGTGGTCTGGCGAAGACAGCTTGCACCGGACTAACTTTTCTGAGCAGACAAAGTTGGTCTATCGTGAATGGAATGCACTCGGTTAGAAGATTAACTAAGTAGATTTCAGCGTCGAACTAAAAAGGAATGGTCCGGCATGGACTTTAGTTGGCTTCAGACAAAATCTTGGAAGAACAAGAATGGTCTGGCAAAAATAGAATTTTGACAGAGGTTGTGCCGAACTTAAGGAAAGAGCAATGAAATTTGAGTCCGGGGAAACACATACTATTTGTTTGGACGAAAGATAGATTTTAGTGGGGAACACATTTGGAAGACCTTGACTCCAAGCAATCTAATTTATCTTAGCCTATGAACCAAAGCTTAAACTTGTGCATAATCTCCTTTTATAGTACGGTCAATCTAAAGCTACCCTAACTACTTGGCTTGAATCATCTCCCAAGCCAAAAATTAGTAACAAGGGTCCTTAATTTGGACCTTTTGATTAATCCCTTCTTGGATATCCAAACACTAATATCTATTTTTTAGTGGTCATTGACTTAATCATCAACACCAAAACTATGAAATCATATATAATGAAAAATTAGGGAGCCTAGATGCTATCATATTGGCCCTCACTATCATGACTCTCAGCACCTCTGAGAGCTTGACTAGTTTCATCTTCCTTCCGCTGCCCCTGCTAGTCTCTCAGTCTCCTTCACTGCTTTTGCCTCGATTGCATCGTATACCAGGTTGTTTGCTCAGTGGCATCACCGTTTAGAGCATCTTTGTGGGTCGCGTCTGTCTTCTTTAGTTCGTCGTGGCCTTTTAGGATCTATCTGGTGATAACTCTTTAGATTATACGGGTTGTAAACTTGATAAATAGCTACAACTCCTCTGTCCTCCCAGTGAGTCTGTATCTCAGCGTCCCTTTGATCTTGTTCATTCTGATGTTTGAGATCCAGCTCCTTTTATTTCAAAAGGGGTCATAAATATTATATTCTTTTTATAGATGATTTTTCTCGTCACACTTGGATATACGTTATGTCCTCTCGTAGTGAGGCTTTATCTATCTATAAGAATTTTGCCGCTATGATCCGTACTCAGTTTGACTCTTCCATTCGAGTTCTTCGTACTGACTCAGTGTGGGAGTATTTGTCAAGAGCCCTTCATACTTTTCTTACTATGCAGGGCACTCTTTCTCAGTTTTCCTGTCATGGTGCTCATTAAATGGTATAGCTGAGCGTAAGCATCATCATCTTCTTAAGACAGCTCGTGCTCTTTTACTTGCTTCTGCCATTTCACCTCACTTCTGAGGTGAGGTTGTTTCCACTGCCACTTACTTGATTAATATTCAGCATTCCACTACTCTTCAGGGTAGGATTTCGGTGGAGCATCTTTGTGGTATGCCTCTTGATTACTTTAGTCTTCGCCTCTTTAGGTGTATGTGCTATGTCCTCCTTGCACCTCATGAATGCACCAAGCTAACCGCCCAATTTGTTGAGTGCATTTTTTGGGCTATAGTGCTGAGCATAAGGGACATCGCTGTTGGGATCCTATTGGCCAGTGGATACGGATCTCTTGGGATGTTACTTTTGATGAGTCTCGTCCCTTCTACCCTCGTCCTTCTTCCACTCCAGAATATCTTGTCGAGCCACTTTCTTTCCTAACTTTTTATGATACTTCAGTTGTCAATTTTCCTTCTCCACAATTAGTATCTGCTTCGTCGGCCGCTTCACAGAAGTCTTCACCTCCTCCTGCCATTTCTTCTGAAATTATTCCTTCTTATCCTCTATACTACATTCGTCGTCTGCGAGTTGAGGATTCTTCTGATGTGTCATCTTCTCCTGTTGAGTCACCTTCTTCAGTGCCTCCTCGCTATGTTCTTTGCGATCGTCAATCTATTCAACCTCTTGAGTGCCTTGGCTTTGTTGGTGCAGTTCTTGCTGAGCCGACTTCTTACCATGATGTTGTTATTCATCAGGAATAACAACATGTGATAGTAGAGGAGCTTACTGCCGTTGAGTGCACTGGCACGAGGGATCTTATGCTCCTTCCTCTACGTGTCCGTCCCATTACATGCAATTGGGTGTATAAGATTAAGACTCGCTCTGATGGTTCTCTTGAGCACATAGTTGTCACGGCGATCCGACTAGGCGCGGCGAGCTCGGACCGCCTGGACGCCTAGGCACCCGCCTAGGCGATGATTAGACGATTAGCAGTTAAGCAGCATCAAACATTAGCATTAGTAGTTAAGCAGCAGCCCAGCACGCACCAAGCATCAACCATTAGCAGTTCAGCACAGCAGCAACATCAGTGCATCACTATCATCATCGGTAGTACTACTTTACTACTACTAAGTACTACTACTGTAGTACTATTATACTACTATTCTTACAGTAATGTTGTACTATTACTAAGTACTCTACGTAATGCTACTATATGTTAGTACTACTACCCCCAACACAGTCGCCAACTCCAATTTCCTTTACTCTCGACGCCTTTGCCCCCAACGCCTTTGCCCCCAACGCCTCCGCCTCCGCCCTAGCTCGACGCCGATGCCTCCGCCCCCAACGTTGACCATGATGCCTTCGCCCGAGCTCGACGCCTCCGCCGACCCCGAGACTGGGGCTCTTCTTCCCCGACCCGATGCCTCCACCTGAGCTCCCCCTCTCTCATCGCCTCCCCCCATCTACACGCCCGAGCCCGACGCCGACGTCTCCGCCCCCAACGCTGACCCGACGCCTCTGCCCGAGCTCGACGCCGACGCCGACCACGACGCCTCCGTCGACCCCGAGACCGACTCAGGTTCTTCTTCCCTGACCCGATGCCTTCGCCCAAGCTCCCCCTCCCCCATCACCTCCCCCCAATCTCCCTCCCCCCTCCCCCATCGCCTCCCCCCTCCCCCATCGCCTCCCCCCATCCACGCCTCTGCAGCCACCAAAGGTCTGGCCTCCAGTCGAGGCGACCGGTTCTGGCATCCCCCTCCGGCCGCCGGGACACCTAGGTGTCGCCTAGGCGACACCGTGACAACATAGCTTGAGCGCTACAAGACTCGTCTCGTGGTATGTGGTTTTTAGGAGCATAATCGTGATTATGATGAGACTTTCTCTTGCAGCTCATATGACCACTATTCACGCTCTTTTTGTTGTGGCTTCTATTCATGAGTAGTCTATCTCTCAACTTGATGTCAAGAATGCCTTTCTTAATGGCGAGCTATGTGAGGAAGTTTTTATGCAGCCACCACTAGGGTATTCTTTTCCTGAGGGCATGGTTTTTTGGCTTCGTCGCTCTTTATGTGCTCAAGCAAATCCCTCATGCCTGGTTTGAGTGTTTTTCTTCTGTGGTCACTACTGCTGACTTTTCTGCTAATACTCATGATCCAGCACTCTTTGTTCACACTTCACCTCATGGACGGACTCTTCTTCTCTATGTTGTTGACACGATTATTACTGGAGATGACTCTCAATATATTGCCTTTGTGAAGGTACGTCTTAGCAAGTAGTTTCTTATGTCCGATCTGGGTCCTCGTCGCTATTTTCTTAGGATTAATGTCTCTTTTACACCTGAGGGCTTCTTTATATCCCAAAGAAGTATATTCATAATCTTCTTGATCGTACTTCTCTCACTGATCAGTGCACAGCTGAGACTCCTATAGAGCTTAATGTTCACCTTCAATCTACTGATGGTTAACCTCTTGAGAATCCTTCTCGCTATCGCCATCTTATTGGGAGTTTTGTTTATCTTAGTGTCACTTGTTCTGATATATCATATCCTATTCATGTCTTGAGTCAGTTCGTTTCTGCTCCCACTTAGCTCTACTATACTTATCTTTTTCGTGCTCTACGATATCTTCGTGGAACTATTTTTTACCATCTTTTTTTTCCTCGCTCCAGCTCCTTTTAGCTCCAAGCATGCTCTGATGCTATCTGGGTTAGTGATCACTTAGATCGTCAGTCCCTTTCTGCATATTGTGTTTTTCTTAATGGTTTTCTTATTACTTGAAAGACTAAGAAACAGACAACAATTCTCGTTCGAGTGTTGAGGGTGAGTTGTAAGCTATGGCTGGCTACGGTGGCTACTTGAGAACTTTGGTGTTTCTGTTTCTACAACAACTCCTCTTTTCTTTGATAATGCAGATACTATTAGCATTGCCCGAGATCCAATGAAGCATGAGCTCACCAAGCATATTGGTGTTGATGCTTCCTACGTGCGACCACAAGTACAGAATCAGGTTGTCTCTTCAATATGTGCCTTCAGGGCTTCAGTTAGCAGATTTCTTCACGAAGACACAGACTAGAGCTTAGCATAGTTTTTTATCTCTCCAAACTCAGTGTTGTTGATCCACCATGAGTTTAAAGAGGGATGTTAGACAGTATCCTAGTTGCCTTATATAAGATATTGCTAATTGCCTTGCATAGATATTGCTTTATATAAGTTTTCCTCCTATACTCCCTTATCTCTATTATATAAAGCAAGAGTTTCTTCCCACGTCACTTCATCAAAATTACCCACATTTGCCTCTGCTCTTTAATTACCCACCTTTGCCACTGTTAGTGCTCTTTGCAAATAAACTTTTTATCGTAAATTGAGTTTTCGTTGCAACTCACGGGCACATGGCTAGTGTGTATATATATATATATATATATACACACACTAGTCTATTGGCTTTATGTTGAATATAAGTGATATTCATAAAAAAGAGTGATGTCCTCATCAAAAGGGTACTGCACTAAGAGGTTCGGTTTTGTATCGGTATGAGTTGGTACTGACTGTACACCAAGTATTATAATAGAACTTAAACAGTGGTCGGCACAAAGGTACAGAATACAAAACAATTATTACCTAAAGATTAAGTATTAGCAACGCAGTTTAGGGAGAGGTTTGCAATTAAAAATGACGGAAATCATACCTCAGCTTGACCCTCAGTGATTTGAGCATGGGTTAGGCATTTAGCCATCTGCAACTCCTTCCTCTCAATGCTTGAGCCCACTCTTTCCTCTCAATGCTTGAGCAGTCTCAAGCATAGGTCTGATATATCATACAACTGAAAAAGTGCTTCCATAGTCAGGGGCTGCAAATCATCGCAAGATCACAAAAGGAAGTCCGCAGAAACTACCAAGGAATGTTTCTGTTGGTAATGTTTGATCAAACGAGGATTGATAGTATTCCATGGTTGAAGTCAAATAGAAGCAATGGGCTCCTATGGATCATTGATCCTTCACGAAGGTGTCATACCGGTATTAGATACTTATCGGATACCCCGATGCTTCGCAATCCTCCTTGATACCGGATCGACAAAGATCGATGAAATTCAGTATAAAAAATTAATTAAAAAAGTCTCAATCCTTCTTCAATACTCCGTAATCCTTCCCGATACCTCCAAGCCCATAACACAATGTCCAAACAAAGGAAAAGTCTATTCCAGCCCACTAATCCTAACCCTAAATCTCTCTCTCTCTCTCTCTTGCTCGTAGCCCCCTATGAACTAGTCGTGCAACATCACTCCCGACACCACAAATCGCTGCTGCCTCCCCCTTCTCCGACCGCTGCAAATCACATCGCCACCACCTCAAATCACGCCGCCCCTTTCCCTTCTCCTACCGCCACTGCAAATCCCATCGTCTCCCCTTCCCATACCACCGCTGCAAATCCCACCGCCTCCCCCGTTCTGTGTTGCCTCCCCCTTCTCTGCCGCTTCCCCCTTCTGTATGAAGAGGAAAAGAGGCAATGAATGTATAGTTTTCTACTTTTCATCAAGATAATCAATTAATTATTATCCTGTTTGTATTTTTAAAATTTTTAATACATATATACTCGTTGTATCACCGGATTAATGTTTTTGAAAAATTGTATATCGCCATACCGGTATCGCGTATCAATGATACATAGATAGGCTCCTTGGACTACTACAGAAGGGGAGGCCAATTTGTCAATGAGAAACGAGCATGCTTGGTTAAGGTTTGCAATACAAATCAATTACACAATGAAAAAGTTTTCGGAGAAATAGCCCAGTTGGAGCATCATTACTCCGTGGCCTGAATACTACGGAATAATTAACTATTTGCCACTGTTACGGAGTGCCAATTAATATGAGTCACTGACACGCTACAGTGATATGAGTCACTGACGTGGCAAATCTGTTACCACTGACCCCATAAAAAGTGGCAAATAGTTAAGAGCCCCGAATACTACAGATCAGAAGTTTCAACGGAACAGCAGCAGTACATTAAAAAATTTTAATTTTTGCCTTTGCAAATAGAAAGTGCTTGGTGCCTAGGGGAATATTCAAGGATTTACTTCACGGTTCACCGTCGGCCGTGGTGAGATATATGAAAAAAAACTATCATAGCTTGTTAGTGTACTTTGCACCGGGGTACTCTCTCCGCCACAGATTAGTGGGCCCAAGAAGCGGTCTGGCCAAGTGTGGCCCCCTGGCGAGCAGACGGACGATCACGTCCTGCTCGCCGGGTGAGCGGCCCGCGTGGTCGGCGTGGCCCTTGGCGGCGAGCGGCGATCACGCCGCCTTTCGCCGGGCGGACGGCCCGCGTGGCCCCCTGACGAGCGGGCGTGCAATCACGCCCCGCTCGTCGGGCGGGAAGCCCACATGGCGACCTGGCGAGTAGGTGGGCAATCATGCCCTGCTCGCCGGGCGTTGGCTTATGTGGCAACCTAGCGAGCAGTTGGGCGATCGGGCCCCACTCGTCAGGCCAGGAAGGCAACCAAAAGAATGAGAAGGCTTCGCCTCGAAGTCTCATTCCCCTGGCACACTGTGTCAGGGCCATTGATTGTGAAGAATTCTGCTATCGACACGACGACGACCCATCCTTCTGACGCCTCTCACCAAACCCGTCGCAGGAGTGTCACTTTTCGGACGGACCGAGCGAAGCCACGCAGCGGCATTAAATGGAGTCTGAAGGACAAAGCTACAATGACGGGTGTAATAAATGAGTCATGGGTCAGTGTAATTAATGAGTTGTAAATCAGCGTAGCATCACCTTCTCACCTGCCCGAGCCAACCCCGTCTATATAAGGGAGCTCGGGTGCATGGGGAGGGGGGATCGGAGGATTGATCCAAAACTCATCCGAGCTCGAGACCAGAAGAACCGTTGTAATCCCCTTCCTATTTCTTCAACAAAGTTCTAGCAGAACGTAGGGCTATTACCCACGCTGGGGGTCTGAACCTGGGTACATCACCGCGTTCATTGATCTGTTGATCTCTAGAATCCCTCGTGCGAGAATCATTAGGGTTTCCGGCTACAAAGACACCCTCTACCGAACCCTACCTTCCATCCTGAGAGTAGTTAACCCTGTCCGTTGACGGGGTCCTGTCTGGCGAAATACGCCGACACAGCTATAGCGAGCTATCACGAAAGCTATACTACACATCACGGTTTACTATAATACATATATTTTTTTTATTTCAAGTAGGGCAAATATTTGGTGCAAACCACCTATTTCGTGAAAGCTCCGTGAAAACCACCCGTAAAAGTTTTGAAAAATTCTCAAAAAATTACCATATGTAGAGAAGGTGAACTTCTACAATCCTGCAAAATTTGAAGATGAAACTCAATCGCATTTGAAAGATATGAAAAAGGCAAACAGCAAAATGAATAGTGTCAAACAGTGAAAAATTACTATTCATGCTGAATTTGTCTTTTTCATATCTTTCAAATGCAATTGAGTTTCATCTTCAAATTTTGCAGAATTGTAGAAGTTCACCTTCCCTATATATGGTAATTTTTTGAGATTTTTTCAAAACTTTTACGGGTGGTTTTCACGGAGTTTTCATGGAATGGGTAGTTTGCACCAAATATTTGCCCTTTCAAGTATGTGGTATCAGTAATTTATACATAATAAACTATATTAAATTTAGAGTACATATTATGATCATTATATATTTAGTCATACAATGTGTAATAGAAAATAATCTGTAAAATTATATAAATTTAGGATATGGATTTGGGTTTTAGCTAATATGTATTATTTCTAGGAGCCAAATTAATTCAATTTCAATATAACAAATATGATAAAATAAGAATATCATAAACAAAATAGAATTAATGTTTAGAAATAGAAAGAGAACTGAAACATGTTACATATCGGAGCTATCGCGGCTACAAAAAAATAGCGAAAATAGCACTCAATATAGCGGCTATAACGGTTGTAGTACGTTCATATAATTTTATTCAATCCCGTAGTGTTTTATGTCTGAAAAAGCTATAACAGGCTATCTAAATCACTGGGAATATGTATGTACATAAATTTTTCCTAGAAAAGACCATAACATAAGAGAAAGAAGAGTGCAAAATTATAGCCTATAGGCTGCCGTCTCTTTGCACTTTTTCACAGTAGTCCATTGTTGCTCCTCTCTATTAGAAGATGTAAAAGTATGTTGGATGTTCAGGATAAAGAGAAAGAACCATGGTGATCACTGATCAGAAAGTCAGAACAGAAAAGTTCAGTACAAAGCTACATATTTCTTCAAGAAAATAGGTAGATGAAGCAGCAAAGTACTCATCATCGTAACTTATGTTTACCAAGCAAGGAGTACACAATCATATTTTATGATCCATCATAATGATGTTGAACTAGACCACTAGCAAAAGTGAAAGTTTTGGATATCAAAACTGTAAACTAAGTAAAAGGAGCCTGAGCCACCAGCAACGCAGAAAGAATTTCCTTTTCACTGCTTTTGCTTGTTAGGTTTTGATGACTGATTACACAAATGGCAAGCTCATGTAGCTTGAAATATACTATTACACCTTTTAAAAGCTAGAGAATCTACCAGTGAAGAAACAGTCTGTTAAATTAAAATAATATAAACGAGAGCACATGAGAAACTCTCCAGACTTTTTTCGTCACTTGACTTTTTCAGCCAAAAGTGGATTCTTAATGTAGAGGTAAACTCTTATCATATACTGTCATACTAACCTTGAGTTTGACCGCAGATATATACTAGCAGCTATAGGATAGAATAGCAAGATTAATTAAGCAAAAGAACTGAACACTCATAGTGCACAAGGCCTTCATAGTGGCTTCATCTAATGCATTAAACTACACATAAGACTCCCAAGCACCAATATCCCACTTATTATGTATTTATCCTCCAATCGTGAACTCCCATGAAAGTGCATATGTTTGCCAATTGGTACAAGCTTCTCAAACTCAGAATTATGCAATTTACTTTTAGCCTTCCATATAAGCTAATAATTTCCGTTAGAAATAACTCTATGCATCAAACTAGAAATATCTGGTTCCTTGAAAACATAATTCATTCTACTCCACCAAAATCCTTTCAATGACAAACTCAAAAATTGCATTGCAATTATATTGATGAATGTAGCAATCCTCCCCAACCAATGTGTGGATGCTATCCAACAAGACAATGAAGGAAATGGTACCATAAGGACACTATCGCAGTCTATGCACTAATTTGCAAACGCTCGCATATGATCCATCAGATCATACAAATTAGAAGCTATTATAAAGCATAACTAAACAAAAAATATCAAAACCTACGAAAAAAGGTAATAAAAAAGTCATCAACTCTAGAATGGAATAGTTTGTCCACATCACCTCACAAGGATAAATTAGCAAATTCTCAATGACCAAAAAAAAACATTTGCACCGGACAAAACAATGCATCAGGACATTGAGCTTAAACTTAGCTAATAACTTTCACCTCAATGCTGCAACATTTAATACTATTTACTAATGAATGCTAATGAAGGTCAAACATCTCAAACAAGAATGCTACCCAAAAAAAAAAATCCCTTATTCAAAACATACCATGGTGAAAGCATTATTACATCTTTCTTGAATTACCAAAAGGAAGAACTGAGATTGCATATTTTTTTCTAATATTAATAAACCTAACAACCAACAAGATCAGGCAATGAAACAAATAGTTAAAATAGTACCAAAAGCAATATTTTTATTGCAGAAAAACTGAAAATCATAAGCCATGAAAACAGCCTTCAAATTTTTGCCTGCACTAAATTTTTTGTAACATCTCATTTTTCGAGTTTTAAAAAATCATAGGTTTAGAATAAGTTCCCAAAATTTTTCACCAATTTTCCTTGCATTAATTAAGCTTAATTGGAAATTTTCTAAAATAAAACAATTTAATACGAATAATATAAACTTCAATTAAATCAAAAGTAGTTGTATTTGGGTTCCTTGTGTGTATTTTCTTGGATTTTTTGGAATTTGTTTGATATTTCTTTGTATTTATTTGAATTTCTAGGCTTTTCTTTAATTCAAAAATAAATTCCAGTTTCCAAATCCTTCATGGGTCAAATTACCTGAGCCTATTTGTCTTCGTCTCGCCTTTTCAGCCTTCGTGTCACTATACACTAGCATGACATCGCCCGCGTGCTTGGCCAAACCCAACCCAGCCGCTCCTGTGCTTCGTCTCCAAGGAGTCTTACTATATAAGTCCACCTCGACCAGCGCTTCTGCATCCCCAATTCATGCCGCCCCTGAAAGGCCTAGCCTCGCTGCACACCGGTTGCCGCCACTCTAGTCATCTTCACCAAGCCCAACACCGCTTGTGCAATACTTGATCTCCATCTTCGCAGCTCCTCGGGCGAAGTACTTCCACCCACGACATCACTTCATTGTCCTCCACTAATTTTATCTACCAATTGGAGCTCCCAAGCATTGGATCGCCAACGCCGCCATCTTCTTCCCCGCGTCTGTTGCGTTCTACCACCATGAAGCTTTGCCTCCAAGTTCTCATCATCTCGGTCAATTCCTCGCAAATCCATTGGTGTCACCTCACGTTCTAGGCCTCAATCTATATTTTTCTAGTCAATTTTGAGTTTCCACCACTATAGGAAGAGAACAAAGCCATCTTCTTCACCTCAGTTCGTGCGTCGCCGCCTATTCTGTTGTCCATGGTGCATCCACGTCCAATCAAACTCCGCCATCATCTTCCTCACCTCAGCCCGTCCTGTTGTGCACGCAAATGTCTTCTGAGACACAGCCACCAACTTCATCTTCTCTAATTTCAGCCGCCAACCTTCATCCACCAATTCCACCGCCACTAGTGAAACTTCGCCTCAATCAACCCCGCAACGACACCACCTTTGTTGTAGGTCACCATAGTTCCCACTGGCAAGATCCGTTCATGCCATAGCGCTTGTCTCATTGTCCTCTCCGCATCGCACCCTTCGACCAACCGAAACCCACACACATCGTTGCTGTTTGCTAGAGCACCATCATCGTTGTTGACCCTTGGTCCCTGTGCTCCACTGTTGTGGTCGCCACCTTAGCACCACACATGTGCCACGCAAGCCCTGCTGCCACCTAAGCTGCCACTCATGCAAAACCCTAGATTGGCTCCGCGTAAACCTAATCCACTGTGAACCTAGCCTATGTCACATGGGTCCAACCTGTCAGGTCTACTAAGCCACGAGCCCGATTCACCGTGAACTGAATATTCCCTGGAATATTCTCTTTTCCCTCTCAATTATCAACAATTTTCTTACAACCACATGCCTGGAATGGGACAAGCCTAGCTTAGTAATTTATGGAGTCTAATCCTTGGCTATCTCAAGAGATAGGTTAGACTCAATATTAGGGTGGAGGATGTAGTCTCATGTGTTGGGCTACATCATGGATGGTTCCAGTTCTTTAATCAAACGGTGCACTCCAGGCCAACTGCCTTTATAGGGACTTGTTACCAGTTCAAAGCTCACTAGGAGGGCCAATTGGTGTAATGATGTTTCAGAGAAGCTTTGTTACAATTGCTCAATCGCATACTTCTGTATGACGAGTCACAGTAGACATGATGAGCTAATTGTATTATATGGGTAAAGTTATACAACCTCTATAGAGTGTGAAACTATTCGAATAGCCATGCCCGTGGTCATCGACGTACTTGGGGATTTCACATAAGGGGGTAGATTTTATTAAAAAAACTAGGAGAATGGCTGTGAGCGCTAGCAAAAAAGCTCATTTGGACTCAAATCAAAATTATTTCGATTACAGTAGTTAATGGGTTCAAAATTGAAATGAGTCCTTTTCGAGCGGTAAAAGTTAATAAGGCTCTGCTCGATAGTGGCTCGTTAGCTTGAATTTGAAATAACCACTAAAATGATAAATAAAATGATTTATGTCGAACTACGTCAATTTAAAAAGAAGCTCGTTAAACTCGATAGCTAGCCTTATATGTGAAGGAATTGATTTAACCTGAGTGCAACTTTGTGAAAACTCTTGTTAACTTATTATCATTAATTGTTTTTACATATGCTTTCAGTCTACTTATTGTATTTAAACTACAAATGTGGCTTTATGCAAAACAAACCATATCAACCATCCATTGTAAAATTGTAATAAGCCTTGGATATAGTTACATAGGCTTTCATTATGTGTGCTCGACTTATTGAGCACTCCCTATACTCACTCTTGCTATAAACAATGATACTCTTTGCTGAAGACATCATCAAGATATCATTAGTCAATGAGGACTACTTTGAAGATCATGGAGACCTAGGCCGCGCTACCCAGTCAATTGCCTATGGGCATATAGATGGGCTTCACCAGAAGAATGTTTTATTTCCTCCCGCTGCAGTTTACTTGGGTTGTTTGCCTTCTGAGGCAGTAATTGTAAGCTTTATTCTAAGGCAGTAGACTAAGAGAGAGGAATTACTAGGAGAGTTAACATAGGGTAGATTCGTAATTTTATAACATTCGTAATACATGATCATCTGTAACGGAGGAAAATTCAAGCCTTATTCTGATATACATAATCACCAGCATATATGTTGCTATAACTAAAAAAAGTTCACACCGACAATCATGACCAGCATAACTTGTTTTTCAAGGACTATAGTAGTAAAATGCTCAATTTTGAATACATTGATGACTTGCTTGGGAGCCGTGATGACTGATGACCAAACCAAAAGATAAGAGCAAACAATAAATATCTCATAACCAAAGTTCTCAATTTGAACCAAGGGTGCAAATACTTATAATAAAAGAACACATAATTGTCTGAACTAGGTTTTGAGGTGGCGGTAGTTTTGTTCAATTCTGGGTAGTATACAGCAAAACCATCTCCAGAGTGCAAAACTTCTGTACATGCACAATATGAACATAAATCACAAACAACATAGCCATAGAATTGCCAACGCTCTGAAAGGCTAAGTAGTGCCATGAAAAATTTAAGTCATGTTGAGCAGACAATGCAAACTAACTGGATCTGAAAAAGGATAGATCATAGATGTTTCAGGGAATCTGTCCTAGTCTATCTCCTGGAACAAGTATGGAAACTACTAAAGTTCCTTGTTTCTTAATCAAACTGTATTTATAATTGCAAGATTGTTGTCCATGCGTAAGCTCATGCGTGGGCATCATAATTTGGGCATCTCCATTTTTTGTCGTCACTGAAACAATATGGTAAGATAAATGAAGAACCATATTCCGTATTGTGTATCTTTTTTTGTCCTTTTGCAAAAGGGTACATGACATATAGTTTGCACTTTTCAAATAGCAAAGTATACTCATTTTAGCTAAAAATGGAATCCTGACAACCGTGATATCAATAAAAATTGCTCAAAATCCAATGTTTAATTCCAACCATGCTCAAACTTGAAGACTTCTGCATGCTCCATTGTAATCATCCACATGTCAGAAAATGCGAAGTAACTTTACTTTTTAAAAAAGGTATATGCAAAATATTTATACTTGATTGACAGTAGTCAGCTTACAGATATAGACTCGGTAAATGTATCAAGAGTAGGAAATTAGCACATGAGCAGTCCAAAAATCCTTTGAGAAAACCAAATATGGGAAATAATATGATGATCTTCATTATGTAGATACTAGGTACAATATTCCCTTGTGGATAGCGAGTAGAAATGATTGTTCATGGTTAATGCGAGTGTAGTGCATTTATAAATAATTAAATATCAATCAAGTGTAATTTGTGGAGAGAAAAGAGAAAAATTGGCTATTATGGCATTGTTGTGTGTGTTTCATGGAATATAATTCCACATCCACAACATATATAAATACCATAAAGACTAAAGCTATCATGGACCAGATTCAAGGAGAGCATCAAACCTCAAAAACATCAAGTTGTGCTTGTGCATCAGAGGTACATTGATTTCATAATTTTTCTTGCACACTTATCAAAGATGCAAGTCATTACACTAAGTCACTAATCTCACTTGACAGAGCAAATTTTATATGATATGTTAATGTTAATTCCCAAATTGGTAATATTTAGTTTGGAAGCAATTGATATAAATTATGTGTATGAATCAATGACCCTAAGAATAGCTACCGTAAATTCTATGCAAGTTTTCAATAGTCCCGCCATACAGCATAGCCATTTTTCATGGACAAAGCATAAATGGACTATTTCTTGCAGTCATCTACTCCATAACAAATGGGTGCCAGACATTTCCACAGGACCACCTGTTCTCAACATTTTTTATCTTATTATCGAACATTTAACACTCGATTCAAGCGCCTGGTAAATCAAGCATGAAAAAGAAAAAAAATGCATGTGGTGCCAGACTCCGTTTCGATTATTAATTTATTATAAAAAGAAGAAGATAAAAGAGTAGTAAGCTACAATGTCACATCTAACCCAGACATAGGTAATAACAATTTGTCTATGTTTGTCCCACGAATTAGTAAATTCAGCACGGCAAAATCATAGCATTAGCACATGCAACAGTTCCGTAATCAGTAGAGGAACCGGCAATAAATAGGGATATCAGGAGGCCTGCATGTTGCAGGGATTCCCTTAGTTCTGTACATCTAGTAATCCGTGGTTCCGTCCGACATTTTCTATTCTAGTATGAGTGTATGACACATCCTTCACGAATCACAGCACCACAACTTCCTCCAAAACGATAGGAGGATGCTTTGAATCTAATTCCCATCAGCACAACAGTCGTGCATGCACCAAATTCCACCTTCTGGAAGCCAACCCACCACAAATGCCAGAACTTAGTCGATCTTTTCACGCAACTGGATTACTGGAACAGGAAAGTCTCCGCGACAATCCTGCCCGATCCAGCCGCTCCGAACAAATTCGCAAGCTGAGATATTTTTTTTCCGCACGATTGCAGCAACCGAAGCGCATCACTACTCAAAACTCCAACCGAATTCGGCACCAAAACATCCATTACGATATCAAGCAACAGAAGAAGTTCAGGTTTCGGCGACCCACCTCCTTGCTAGGTTCGGAGCATTTTCGGAACCCTTAGCCTATCGGGTCCCCCATCGTGATCGCGCACGACCACGCACCGGCCAGCGCTGGACTCCCGGAGACTCCGATCGTGCGACGCCTTGATCCGCTTCAGGCGCCATTACGATCGGAAGCCTTCGATTCGGGTACGCTTCGGCGAAACGACTGTTTTCCCCTCATTCGGGGCGATAGCTGGCTGGTGACGAGCTCCTCCCATCCCGCCCAAAGCTGTAGCGTCTGTAGAGAATTGGGCCGAGTGACATCTTGTAAGGCTTTCGGACTTGTTATATATGGGCTAGGGATTTGGGAATGATAGTGCTGGGAAGCCCATAGTCCTCGGGTGCATTACGATTTTTTTTTCTTTTTAGAAAATGACACATTTATGGTCCGTGTGATTATATGGATCACCTCATCTAAGGATAAGTTGGTCTATCATAAGATCATTCTATAATTTTGGTGGGATGGTTTCATCTCTCATTTTATACTAACTAGATCAATGCCCGTGCATTGCTACGAAAAATAAAATTAGTAACAAAATATAAAGGTCAAGCAATAAAAGAAAATTGTGCTACAAGATCAAATATCTATTTCTCTCGATTACAAAAGTTTTTATGGTTTCTTCTCCTGTATGAATTAAAACCAAATATATTGTACGTAGCAATATATATTACCAATCTCAAAAATCAATCAATTATTTTTATCCCTTTTTGCAATTTATATTATCAACTCGCGTTCCTCTTTCTCTCACTATGCTCGTAGCGCGCACTCCTCTGCGTCGTCGACCTTGTCTTCCTCGTCGTCTCGCTCGTCCTCGTCATCCACCGCCTTTGTAGGGGCGATGCGGGGGCTTCCCCTAAGCACGAGGAGCTGCTGTCGAAGCCACCGTCATTCCGGACCACTGGCCGCTACGCGGTCGCGCTCGGGACGTCCGCCGTCTTCGCCGCGGCGTCTGCCGTCCTCCTCGCGCTCGCGTTTTTCCTCCTGCTGAGCACGCCATGGCGCGCTGTGGAGTCCGCCTTCCTCGCCGCCCACTTCGTTGCGCACGCCATGGCTGCGTGGTCAGTCGCCTCGAAGAAAGGGGCCGCCGCCGCCACCCAGCCTTTGCACCTCCGCGTCTTCTGGATCGCCACCGCCCTCGGCGCCGCGCTCTTCTCCGCTTCGGCGGTGGTCCACTGTGCCGACGGTTCGTTGCTCTTCCCAGATGACCCTCTCGCCTTTGCCGGCCTACTCGTTTACATGCCTCTGACGTACCTAGCATTCACTGGCTTCACCGGTCATGATGCCGTGCGCCGCCGCGTCGTTCCTCTCTCGCGACGTTCAGCTGGATCAAACCGTTTATCTCCAAGGGGTATGCCAATGACTCTCTCACCGCCAACGATGTCCCACCGGTGTCACCGAACAACCGCTCCAAAGCGGCATACGCTTTGTTCATGTCCAACTGGCCGGCGCTGGGGTCACGGCACCCGGTGGGCATCGCGCTCTGGTTGTCCTTCTAGCCGCAGTGCTCGGGCTCCTGCGCCTCGCGGCCATGTACGTCGGTCCGTCACTTATTGATCAGTTCGTCGAGTTCATTCGCTGTGGCGACACGATATGGGAGATCTTGAATGAATTCCCTTAATTGATTCTGTGAAAACTGTACAGTATATATAGAGTACAAAATGAATGATTGACCGGCTATTAATTACCAGCAATAATTAGAGATTTTGATATAATAATTAGCCATATTTAGCGAGATATGGCTGGCTGTAAATCAGAAAAGAATAATTAGCTATAATGACCAACTATTATTGGAGATATTGCGGGAGAGCTAGAAAGAACAGACCGCTGCCACCAACTGCAAATTTATATTAGTAGAGATTTTGTGCTCATAACAGATGAGATGGTAATGGACAAACCAAAGAAGTGAGTTAGGTTCGGAGCTAGTATCAAATGGATTAGGTTCGGAGCTAGTATCAAATGGTCCATTAATCATCACATCCCTCAAACCAAACAGCCCATGAATGAAAGTACTAGCACTTACCACTTCCTCCGATCAAAAATAGTTATTATTTTGGAGACAAATCAAATAAAATTATAATATTATGAAATTACTTTTCAAGACAAATCTATGCATATGATTTTCATGTATCCAATTTAAATATTTTAAAAAATATTGACAGTGGAAGTTTTGAAAGTTTGAATGCACTTATGTTTAAAACAACAACTATTTGTGATGGAAGGGGTATGAACTAAGCACTGGACCAAATAGATCGTGGGAACAACAACCGACCTATCCCTACAGAGGCCAACAATATGAGTTACTTAGGCATTTCGGTTGTTTCTTAAAAGCACTTTTCTTTCTCTATTCCTCAATATATCAATGGTATGGCAAAGATTAGCTAAATCAATTGTATCACTGTTTGCCAACCAAAAACACAATACAGAAAAATTTAGGGAATGGCATATCATTCACCTATCTTTCGACGGTACAACCTCTGGCTATTTGATTTTGCATCTATTGCATGAGTCCTAAAGCATGTCTCTCAACCCATGAGTCCGTGACTTGCTCACTAAATCCCCAATTCCCCATTGCATTGTTGTCCCTCTCTCTAAAATCCACCACCTTTAGATCCACTTGACAAGTGCGACGAGTAGCAGCGATAAGCGGTAGGCGACGAGCTGACACGGCGACCGAGGGCGCAGTGGTGGTGTAACATCCCCAATTTCGGGTTTCTGTTAAAAGCTAATTTAAAATTAATTAATTTTAAAATTTGGTTTTTCTTCGGTGTTCTAATTAACCTGGCATCCATATCCTTCTGAAATTAAAGTTTAATCCTTTACCATCTGCAAATTCAAAATTCCAAATTCCGGTCCTTACAAGAAATTCCACCCGAGTTTCAAATACTCCAAAAATCTCAAAATCCATTGAATTAGGTTCCAAATATTCTATAATAATTTTGGAAATTTTTCCAAGATTTATAGAATCCCTCTGGTATTTTATCTCTCGCGCTATATTCAAATCCATTTTATTTCGTTCCGAAATAATCTAAATTCCAAAATTCATCCAAAAATAGCGAAACTAATTTTATTGGGTTCCATTTTATTCTTTAGGATTTTTAGGATCTTATCCGGCATTTTTACCTCTTGTTATCTATTTTATCTCGCGCGCTTTAAAAATATCATTGTTCATCATCTTCCACCTCCAGACATCCCCATGAGCAAAAGCTTCCCTTTCTTGCTCCATCTTCAAGTCCTCATATCTTCCTTCACGCTACACCAAATCAAGTGGGATCTGAGCATCGCGACGGCGTCATAATGGAGAACAAGTTCCAAGCCGTTACCCATCCTCAATCCGCGTGAATCGGCCGTAATTAATCATTAATGATAATTTATTGCTCGGCCATTATCTCGGGCGTCTCTTCACCTCCCCGGACGTGCGGGTACTCAAAAGTTGCGTCTTGACATCCTCTATCCCGTGCTCACCTTGCCCTGTTAGTTTAGTGTCGTTTCCCTTTCCAAAACTCGAGAAAACCCGGCGCCCGGCGTTCTCCAAAGACACCGGTGAGCCATCTTTTGCTCCGGTGAGTTTCCGGGTAAACCAACTGCGTCACTTTGTGCCTTTTGCTTCCGTGATCACAACCATTCAATCGGATTTGATTTTCGTTGCAGTTTGACTCCGAATTTTGAGTTTGTTTGTCGTTGGTCGTCGCTTCGTTCGTCGTCAATTTTTCTTGTTTGGGTAAGATTCAATTCAATTCTTTGCACCCATAGACTCCCCTTGATGCTAGCTATCCCGTGCTCACTCTAGTTTCGAGAAATTTCGTGGTTTTGGCTGTCGTGCCGTCGGCTTGTTTTTGGCTGTCGTAATCGTCGCGCCGCTGCCGCCTCGGACTTCCTCGTCGCCGGCCACCGTGTGCATGGTCTTCGCGACGCCGAGCCACACCCCCGCCGTCCCTCGATCGTCGCCGTCGTGCCCGTCGGCCGCCGTCGCCGCTATGCGTCTCCCAGCGCCCTGCAGCGTCGTTGCCCCTCCCTGCCTTGCGGCCATTGCCGCCGCCCGGACCGCCGACCGCCACCACCTCGGCCGTGAGCCACCCCCATGGCGGTGTTGCTCTCCCCTCTGGTTGGCGCTGCTCCCATCTGGCCTTTCTCTGTTCAGCGCACAGAAGAATGAAGTACTGTAGCATCGCGATGCTACAGTGTAATTTCACAATTTCGTGATTTTATTTCTTGTCAAACTTCCTTTGACCCGTTCTCCTCCATCCGAACTCGGAATCGAGTGATTCAAATTTCTAAATTCGTCCTCTATCTGTCAGTATTTTTATTATAATTTTTAGTTTCTGTTTATTTTATTTTATTCTTTCGTGCTTCATTTTGCGCATAGTCGAAGAACCGGTCGTAGTCGCCGACGAAGGAGAAGACCTTCAGAACAGCGCATCGCACCTCGTCGACGAAGGCAAGTCTTCCTTGACGCATTTTGTACCCAGTTTTGTAAATGCTTTTGTAACGGCTTCTTTAAACATGCATTGCTATTTATATAAAAGAATGATGTTAACGTTAGACTGTTAGCTATACCTGTTGTTTATACCTCCTTGATATTGTATCCATGAACCTTTATCGCCTTAGAACAAGTAATCCACCATAGTAATTATTCTTGATTAAATAATCCTTGATTAGAATGGAAATTAGAGCTAGAACCCAGTTTTTATTGAAGATTACATGAATATTAGTGTTGATGGGGATTAATAATTATTATAGTGATCTAGGAATGTTGATGATTGAAATATTGTGAAGTTGGATTGTTAATATTTGTGGGAAGTTATTATTGAGGAGCTGATTAAGAAAATAAATACTGGATGAAATATGGATGGTGATAATCATATGTGAATTGGATGGTTAATATGGAATATGCGTGATTGGTTAAGATTAATTGGTTATGATCATAGAAACTACCATTGTCAATGGATTAAAGTAGATGATTTTGAGAGTAATATTTGGGTGGTTTAGTAAATAATATTATGAAGCATTCTCGGTGCACTTAATAGATAATAGTGAGAATCATACTTATGGATTAAATAGATAATGTTGAGAATCATACTCAGTGAATTTAACAAGAATTCTTGGTGGTTTAGTAGATGATTATGTGAAGTATTCTTGGTGATTTAATGTAGATGATGTTGTGAATCATACTTGATGGATTTAGTGAATGATATTGTGAAGTATTTTTCGTGGATTAAGTGGATGATAAGATTGATCAATACAAGAATGATGGATAAATCAATAATGTAATTTATAGTTCTAGGAAGATATTTCATATTCAGTGATAATTGTAGCTTAATATGATTTTGGAGTTATGGTTACTCTTGATATAGACTTCACTTGTTGGAATATCATATTGGGTTGAATTATGCAAGTGCCATGATAATAATGTGAGATCTTGGTGACTTCATGATTTTAGGAGATTACATAATTGATTATAATAATTTTTATCAACACTGAGAATTGAAGTTTATTAAATAAACTATTGGTGGAATAGAGTAGTTCGGTAGAAATGCTTATACTTGCAAATGGTCAGTGTACACCTATGGGTGGGGATTCTTTATAAACCCTTGCAAACTTGTGTTGGAAAATATATGCAAAAGGTATTGCCGTTTGTTTGTAAAATAAAAATAAAAAGGAAAATGGTTTAGATTGGGGCGGAATGGTTTGTCGGACGGGTGCAGACAGAGCACTGGTCTTGGTTTGTGGAAGCCGCCCTAGTCAAAGTAAGGACCGACTCTTATGATTGTCCATTCTTAGCACAACAGTACAACCACATGTCAAATGGGCTCTGACCTGGCTGAATAATTTGTAGAAACCTAACTTAGACTCACCAGATGGTGGAATGTGGGTGCCAGATGGAGGCAAGTCGTATTTTCCCACACGGCACAAGAGGGTGCTTCTATACTGGGCAGATGGAACCCTAATAGCGGTGAAACCTTAGCGGGTGAGTCGGGTTAGATGTATACATTGTAAAGGCCTTGTCATGATCTCTCTGCCGACACACCAAAGGAAGTGTGTTAATTGCATGGCACCAAGAGTCGATCATATCTTGTGGGTAAAGTGTACAACCTCTGCAGAGGGTTAAAACTATTCGAATAGCCGTGCCTACGGTCAAGGGCGGGCAAAGAATGCTTTGCATATTGGTAGTATTTTGGTTTTGTTTTCAAAAATGAACTTTGGGATTCGTGAGTGGTTAGAACTCTCGAATGTGCCTCTGGCGGCTAGAGCTAGTCAGGTAGTTGAACATGTTTTGTAATCTTTAGCGGAAAGAGCCAATAGGTGGATTGAACCCTGATTTTTTTTAAATGTGGCGGATAGAGCCTGTATACTAGTGATTGGTGGCTAGAACCTTCACTAGAGATATAATTATTTCAATAGATACAAATAATTGATAAATCTGCTTTACAAAAATTTATTACAAGTAAAGTTTATTGAAAATGTGGCTTTATGCAAAAGAAATATAATAAGCCTTCTTTGATATAGCCTTCATTATGCATTTTTACCAAGACTTGCGGAGTACTTTATGTACTCACATGCTACACTCAAATCATCTCTCAGAAGGTTGAAGCTGTCGAAAGAGATCACCTGGACTAGGACGCGCTCCCCACTCGATTGCTTGTGGGCATATAGTTGGGTCATCACTTGAAGTTTTCGTCTTCCGCTGTAATTATTCAAGTTGTTCAGCCTGTTAAGGCGGTTTTGGTAAACCTCGACCATAAGGTTGTTGTTCTTATTTGATGTTATTTATTACTTCAATATATAATCCTAATATGGTCATTGATTTACCACTGTTTCGACTGTGTGTACTAGTTTTGATCTGGGACTAGTACAGTAATACACAGGAGATTCCGGATCGTCGATCTGGGGTCTCATAGGTGGCTGGCGATGGTGAGCTCAAAGTCAGCCTTCATTGGACCTCGGCATGAGACCTGGAGCTCTGCACTCTACCACCCTTGATGTGTCGGGCTCAACTTCCTTTAAGCCACAGTAAGCAAAGCACCACATCCCATGGCTGGTGACTTTGGCAACAGCTGATTCCTACTTGTCGATAACACTGCATGATTTGCCACGAATTAAGCTCTGTATTGGCAAATTTGAGCTGGGATTTGGGATGTTTTGGCATTGTGATGAGGTAATTGCTTTGAGGTAGTACATTTTGCAATGCTTTTTGAGCCATTCATTTTTCTCATGAAAAATTCCTGGCTTGGAGTGATTTTGTGTTGAAATTTGTTGATACTTCCACCACAATCCTAATCTGAAACATGAAATTCACTTTCGATGCTTGAATTTTGCTTTCAAAACTTGATGCACGCCTCGAATTTTGTTTTTGAAATTTTACAACTCACTTAAAACTTGAGTTGCTATAAGGGACGAGCGGTTACCAGTGCGGATTATCTGCCAACTACGTCGACGATAGACTATCAACGTCCCAATGCCACTATGACCCCAGTTGAAACATGAAATTTCTGAGACCTTCCAAAATTTTCTAGAAAATTTTGAAATTTGCTCGTGGCTTCCTAAAGATTGCTTGAAATTTGAGAAAACCTACTTGAAACTAGTTGAAATATCTCGATACTTGCTCAAGGCTTTTTGAAACTTTCTTAAAACTTGATGAAACCTACACAAAACATCTTGAAACATCTAGAAACTTGATTGAAATGTAGATCTGGAAAACCTTGCTTGAAACTTGACGAAGCCTATTTAAAATATGCTAAAACTTCTTAAAACTTGCTAAACATGCTTGAAACAAAGACCTTGAAACTTCTTTGTAACTTACTATTCTGCTAAATGCATTTCCAACAAGTTAGAGTCTAATACTAGCTTGCATGACCAATCTATATGATACATACATGATACTCTTCAACTCTTGAAACCCATGTTTGAAAATTGATGAAACGTACATAAACATGTGAAACATCTCCAATCTGGCATAAAACTTTGTGAAACTTACATGAAACATGTTGAAATATCTCAAAACTTGCTAAAACCTGCTTGAAACATAGATCTTAAAATCTTGAACTTCTCGAAACATGTTGAAACCTGTTTGAAACATATATGTTGAAACCTTGCTTGAAACTTGGTAAAACCTACTTGAAACATACTAAAACTTTTTGAAACTTGCTGATACAATCTTGTAACTTAGACCTTGAAACTTGATACTTCTGTGAAGCTTACTATCCAGCTAGATGCATTTTCATATTAGTGTCTAAAAGCAACTCCTATACCCAATCCATTTGATACGTACATGATAATTTTCCAACTCTTTAGACTCGTACTTCAAACTTAATGAAACCTACATGAAACATGTTGAAATATCTCGAAACTGGCCTAAGGCTTCCTGAAACTTGCTTCAAACTTGATGAATCCTAGAAGAAATATGTTAACATATCTCAAAACTTGCTGGAACATGCTTGAAACATAGATGTTGAGACATCGAAATATGTTGAAACCTATTTGAAAAAAAATACCTTAAAGCCTTTCTTGAAACTTAATGAAACCTACTTGAAACGTGTTGAAACTTCTTTGAGATATGTTGAAACATGCTTGGAATATTGATCTTAAAATCTAAAATTTTATGAAACTTAGTATCCTACTGGATACATTGCCAACAAGTTAGTGTCTATTAGTAACTTCCATACCCAAATACGTATATGATACTCTTCCAACTCTTGAAACTCACATCTTATTTGTGTGACATGCAACTGACATCTCAACTTTGAAACTTAATCATTAATAACAGAAAGCACACACAAGGTGAATGTTAGAGTGAAATTAGACATAAATTCAACCATCTACAATTGTTTTCATTTCAAGTCGATGTCATCACAAATATGATGGAATCATAAGGACAACAATTTTCATTAACTTAGAGTAAAGTGAGACCTAAATTCAACCATCCATAAAATGTTTCCATTCCAAGTTGGCACCATCACAAATATGATGAAATCATAAGGACAATAATTTCCATTAAATCAGACCTATACAAATGATCATTCTCTAGTATTTTTGTTATCGTCTACATCTGTTTTTTTACACGTTACATTATCCTCTTTATGATCATCCTACTTCAATAAAACATCAAGCAACACCTACTTTAGTTGTTCTTTCTATTCATGATTAAGATACCATGAGATTTTATGATCTGGTATGTTCATGCCCAAAAGTCCTACAGAGAAATCATGAGAGAAATGACATGTGTCCTCAGTTCTTCACACACTAAAGCACAAATATTGTAATGAATTTATACAAAGTGTTTGAAAGGTATCACGTAAAAAAACTCGAAATGATACTTGAAACCATCAATATGACTATCTGACATTTTCGTGGAACATCTTATACACATAATTCTAAAACTTCATTTCCACATGCCTAACAAACTTGCTTTTGTGATGTTACTAGTGATTAAGTTACCATATGGTAACCAGTCGTGTGAATGACCCACAAGGTCTAGTAACATGAGCATACTTGTCAGCGCATTCATCTGTGGTTGTCACCAACTGCACATAACAAGTTTATCACATTTTCAAACATTTTTATCGAATAGGTTGCATGCAGTAAACATGAAACACATTAACTTCCAAAAAAAGGGATCTACCTAATCAAGCAAAAACGGTGAGGAGCAAAACAACTCAACTCAGGCGTGTGAAGGAGCAAAGCACTAACGACTATCGAAGACAAGGTTTCAGGCCTGTGTCGGGGTTGCACAACGACGTGTGGTTGGCGAGGCTAGTAACGATGTTTCATGTGCAAGGGAGGGAGAAGGAATGAGTCAATGACAAGTGCACAGAGGCGCATGAGAGGTAGGCCAGCTGCAAGGTTTCACCAGAGGAAGACGCCGATGATTGCAAACAAGTGGGGAAAGCGTTGGGTCATAGGAGTCACACATAGGGGTGGGAAAAAACTCAAAACTCATGAGTTAAACGAGTACTTGAAAACTCAGCTTGACTCGGCTCAAACTCGTTCCTTAACAAGTCGAGTCGAGATAGGTTTTGAACTCATTAAGCTAACGAGTTAAATGAGCCATTAAATCCAATGAACCCTATCCCCAAATCACCCATTCGCTGAGTGGCCAACAGTCACCGAATCCCTGTAGGGTCGAGGATGCGCCTAGAGGGGGGGTGAATAGGCGTTTATAATAAATTCGATCGCTCACTAATTGATTCGCTCTAATCAACCCCTATGTCAAAACCTAATCAATTTATATATGCGGAAGCGATAAATCGGTTTTGACAATTAAAGCCTAAATAAACTAGGCTCACTAGTGCACTAACTAAATTATGTCTCTACACAAGAATTGCTAAATTGATCAACTAAATAATACTAGCAATTCTAATTCAAGCAATTGAGAAATATTCAATAATGTAAAGTGCTTGAATATAAATAAGACAAGAGACAACCGATATTTTTCCGTGGTGTTAGGAGACTTGCGGTCTCCCTAGTCCACGTTGAGGCTAGCCCACACTTGGACCGGCTCCGCTCGAGCACCGCCTCTTCCCACTAGTCGTGGTTTTCACGCTCGCGCGTAGGCTCAACCCGAACCTTCACAAACTTCGCGGGGCTTCTCACCTCGAGAGCTCCGCGCAAGACGACGCCACGCCTGTCTAGGAGTCGGCAACCTCCAAGAGTAACAAGCCGCTCCTTCGCTTGAACCTCACCGGCACAACAAATGCGCTCCTCGGTGATCACCAAGTGCAACACATGCACAAGGCCTCACTCAAGTGCAACACATGCACAAGAGGCTCTCAAAACACTTCCTAATTGCAACACATGCAATTAGTCTCACTCTTAAGCTCAAGAGGCAAATGGAGAAGAGCAACACATGCACACAACTCCTACACACAGCCAACAACACCGAACAACCTTAGCCCCAAGCCCCAAGGGGGTATATATAGCCCCCCACAAGAAAACTAGCCGTTTGGGGGCAAAGCAGGCAAAATCGACTTTAATGGTATTACCGCCTCTAAGGGCAGTAGTCATGCACATCATAGCAACATGACTATAAAATTAGCCGTTCTTGTGAGACTAACCAGTACTACCGCCCTCGAGGTAGCAGTAGTACCGCTTCTATGATAATACCGCCCCGAGGCAGTAGTACCGCTCGCACACTCATAAAACCAACTCTTCGGAAAAAACCTCACCGGTGGCAGGCCCAGTAGTATCAAGACTGCGGTACTACGCCCTCAAGCCCTGTAGTACCAACATGAGGAGAAAACAGGGATTTAACACCAAATCCAACTCTCCGGAAAACAAACTTTGTTCTTTGAGCCATAAAGATGATCAACACATGATCATATACCCGTGCAAAACACATTTGCACCAACTTAGCTCATGCTCAAAGAATTTCAACCAAATTGCAAAAACACATTTCGCAATCAACTCAAAGACTATTTGCAAAACGTATTAAGCAAATCAAACTCGAGTTTATGAGATTAATCCCCCTAGCCATGTGAAGGTCAACACAAGACCCGGTCAACTTGCCAACACCCGTTGCAAGCCCCACTCACATGCTCTCGAATTCGGACTCATAAACCTCGGTTTATTCGCAACGAACTTGCAAATAACGCAATAAATACATTTCATGCTTGAGCACTACTCTTTGCAACACATGCAAAAGTCTAGCTCCAAGCAACATCAAATCAAGATGCATGAACTCTTCTAATTGCAACACATGCAATTCTCTAGTTCAATGCAACACCAAAACCAAACTTCAAACCAAAACCAAATCACACGTATGAGCTCTTTACTCGCAACACATGCAAGCTTCTAGCTCCATACAAACACACAAGTTTTAGAAAGATTGTTTTGCGAACCAAAACGTGAAGCGTCAACTAATGCAACACATGCAAAAGTGAACTCCACGCAAAAGCCAACGCATTAGCTTATCCTATTTGCAACACATGCAAATCAAAGCATTATGCGAAAACCAAATACAACCAAGCATAAGTTTAACCCATTCGCAACACATGCCAAATGGTTAACCCATATGCAAAAACCAAATCCAAATGATTTGAGCTTGAGTGAACGCGAAAATGAGATCACCAACACATGATGAAGCTCAAGCAAAGGAACGACCCTCTTAATAGCACGGCGATAAAACCTTAGACTCAAAGACTACAAAGTCCTTAGCCTATCTAGTTATACCTTCGCCGCGTGCAAGCAATCCCTTTGGGGTCTTTATGATCATCACTTTGATATTCCCCCGGGATATCCACTCGACTCCACTTCGGGATCCACTCTTGACGCCCATCAACTCATGATGCCGTCCTTGTCCCGTTCTCATCATCTCATCCATCTTTGGACCTAACTTAATCACAACTCATACAAATAGTTAGTCCAAGATGCATGGTTGTCTCAATTATCTCTTGCACTCCATTAACACATAATGGATGCCTCTAGATCAATTGAGCACAACCTAAATCAATTGAAATGATTTAATTGTGTCTTAAGTACAATAATGCAACTCATGCTTTATTATACTTAAGAGTTATTCATTTGTCCTCACATAATCACGGAACCCCATCAACACATGATGAAATGTTCCTTAATGATTAGCAAGACAAATGAACTCAATTTAAATTACCATTTAAATTGATATGAGTATATATTAACTACACAAGTTTTCATATACTCATGTTGATGGAAAGTAATGATCCATTATATGTAAATTGTATGGAAATGATCATTACTCTAAATCATCAACTATAGAATACACCCACATGTATATGTGCATAAATATGATTTACTTGGAGATAATATGCACATATTCAAATTGATCGTATTGGAGTATATCCTATATTACCATGAGTATACTTATAACTAGGCAATTCAAATATATACTCAAGGATTTAGTTTCTTTGTCTTGATCCTTATATGTGTCAATAACGAATTGATCAATACAAAGAGACTTTCAAGTTAAACTAGAAACTCCCCCTAAATATGTGCATCCATGTAATATATGGATTGAGAAACATAATGCACATTTTGTGGTTAATATAACGGGGACATTCATATTTTAACTTGACTCCAAAGTATGCAACTAATACTAGAATGAATATGCAAACATACCTTGGGTTTTCCATTTTTCAATGCGATGAGACTAAACAAAGATATTCTAAACAAACATGTTAGTCTTGATATAAGATTTGTCATTAATAACAATATCGCATTAGGGGATAAACTTAATATTAGATTTGTCATTAACGCAAGATTAGATTTGTCATTAACACCCAAAACCATAACTAATGATGGTTGAACTTACAATCTCCCCCTTTTTGGTGATTAATGACAAATCCAAGCTTAATGAGCATATTTGGGTTAAAACTAACATGTTGAGAGAATTTAAGCTAATTGAACATATATGCATATTAATTCTCCCCCTTAATCATATCAATCTTATTTTTGAACCAAATGACATTAAGCTTCCTAATTCTCCCCCTTTTGGCATTAAGCACCAAAAATGGAAAACAATAAAATTTACTTGAAAAACATTCTCCCCCTTTTTGGCAAACATATTTAAATATTCTCCCCCTTTTGATAAATTAATTATTCTTCCCCTTTTGACATTTAACAATTTATTATAGGGGTCTTATCTAATGGAGGTCATACAAGAATTGAAATTAACACTTATGACCTTGGCAGTGAATTATATTTTAGATACCAATTGAGAAAGGTAGACAATAAAATCCCAAAAAAAAAGGATATACAAGGAATAAAACAAGTTTTCATTTGAAATATGGCCTGATACCAAAAAAGAAGAAAACTCGAAAAGAGACCATATTCGGAATTTTGGATACCACTTTGAAGGAAGAATAAGCGCTTGCAATTATGGATACCACTTGTAAAGATTTGCATTAAAATATGGATACCACTTGTAAAGAGATAAGCATTTTGCAAATATGGATACCACTTGTAAAAACAAATAAGCATGAAAAGCAAAGAAGAGAGAGTATCCAAAGCAAATGACCCGTGTGATACCCTTTTTCAAATAACTCACTCCTCATTTTATTAGGCTTTGCAACTTCTTAACATGATTCTTTTAAAGAATCCAATACTTTGCCTAAAAGGGTCAAACGAGGAACCCAAAGGAAAAAATAGATACCACTTGAGTCAATAGATACCACTTTAAATCTATCTCAAGGGCTTTGCATGAAAAACCAAAAGAACCGAAAATTTTCAAATTTTCATGAAGAACAATGCTCAACAAGAGATTTTTCTCTTTTATGTATTTCAACACATAAAGATTCTCACACAGAGAAGTCTTAGGCGGTTGAACTTACAATTTTAGCTTGTGAGGAAAAATCTTAATCAAGAATGTGGGTATCGCAATAATACTACAAAGAGGCAATGAAATACCACTTGTAGGAAATAATGAATTCAATGATACCACTTAAAAAGAAATCCACATAATCAAGGATATCACTAGAAGAAATGAACAATAAGATCCATGATACCACTTGGAGAAGAGAATCTCAATTATACCACTTGTAAGCATATGAAATGAATAAATGCTCAATTGATACCACTTAGAATCAACTCACACAGAATTGATACCACTTGAAAGGATTATCGATGATATCGATGAGTATCAGAGCAATATTCTTAGAGCAATATACTTACGGGTATCAAAAGAAGAAAAACTTAAGATAGATCAATGAAAGCACAAAGATTCAGTATCAGAGCAAAACAAATGCATGATATCACTTGGAAGCATTTAAGTGCCCAAAACTTGATATAAATAAACTCCCCAAGATATTCAATGAATGAATTATGGAGTTATTTGCATTTGAATTGCACAAGTTTTGTCTTTTTCAAAAGAACAAGTGAAAATCATGCTTTAAGTCAATTAAATGCTCTTAAACTGATACCACTTGGAAATCCCTTCAAATAAATCGAGAAGCTTTTGAAATTTTGCCAAAATAAACTTTGGGATAATACGAAATTATTCCAACAAGAATTTTTGAAAAAATCAAGTTCCAATAAAAAGATATCCCAAAGCAAAACTCGAAAAAATCCTGAAAAAAACAGAACCAATTCTGCCAGGGCCGGTACTACCGCTCACACAGGCCGGTAGTACCGCAAATCCGGTACTACCGCACCCTGTGGGCGGTACTACCGCTTCCTGACAGACTGCAGTTTCGGATTTTTGCAAATTTTTGCCAAATAAGATTCAAATGAAGTCCAATCGAATTGAAATTTTGCATACATGAACTTTGGACTAATTAGAAGGTTTTGCAAAACGAATTTTCTCAAAAACAATTATATTTTCAAAGTTATGGCAAATTGCGTTTTGAGGCAAAAACGAAAATCGACTTTCACGAAAAGCCTCAAAATGCACTTCGGTTTGGATTTCATGCAATTTCTTTTTCCATGGCTTAGATAGGTGTATCAAGATTGTATATAGCCAAGATTTATGGTGAAATCCAACTCGAATGCCACGATTTGAGCATATTGCTTAGATAGGCCATTTTGGTTCAAAACAAATCGTTTTTGAGCCAAATTCGATTTCAACATAGAATTTTTCATTTTGAAAACTTGTAAAACCTTTGGAATATTTAATAGGATACTTTTTCAAAGCTTTTTGCAAATTTGGTCCTTTTAAATACAATTTTGACTTTTGATCTAAATAGTCCATTTGGAAGAAGCAAATAGAAATCAAGTCAAAATCAACAACACAAAGATTCAAATGAAGTATGGGGTAAGATGTAGAGATTTGAATTTTGTGTATGAGTCTAAAATACCATTTTGAATCACAATTCTACACAAGAATTGATCTAAATGGAGAAACTCACTGAGTGCAATAGTATGACCATTATGGGTCAAGTATAGTTTTTCGGCGAGTTTCAAAATCAAATATCTTTTGACAAGTTGGTCTTTTGAAAATCTTTTGAACACGGAAATTGTTAAGAATGACCAACTCTAGGATTTTCGTTTTGGAATTACTTTCAAAATCTTGTTACATTTAATTCTATAAAAATTATAAGTTTAAATCAAAATCAAGATACTAGTAACTAGTTTTTGGAGTTAAAACTCATTTTCTTTTGAGATTAGTTTTTGTAAAGCCAAAACCATTGGAAAACCTTTTTAAAGCAATTGTATACATTTTTTTTAAACTAGTTTTTCACAAGATTAGTAATAGTATACAAAATTTTGTCTTTTGGCTAAATGGTTGATTTTGAAAATATATATGCACTTATATTAATATGGGCACACGTAGGGATGTGATACACATGAATATGAATTAACACTCCCCCTAAATGTGCCACTTCTTAACTTGCTCAAGATTGCAATAAGAGAATAGATAAGAGGCGAGAGCAAGTGGCCATAACAAGTAATCTAAATTGATATTCATTAATATTGCATTATAACCTACACAAGGCTATATGTTTAAATAATAATCAATTTAAATACTTGTTACCGAGATGGCATTGGCTTATGATGGACATGATTGTCTTCATGCTTGACACCACTAGTAGACGAATATAATCCTTCTCCTCTTGAGTGAGCAAGCGTCCAATCCATCTCTTTATTGCCTAAAATTCTTTTAGGCGGTTTTTGGTACCCAATCCTTGTTGGGTCCGACAATGTTAGTCACAATTGATTTAGGAACCCAAATGGTCCTAATTTTATCATTATTGAATTGACTAACACGACTAGGAACGGTTTTGCGATAGTTATTCCTCCTAAGCAAAATATTTGGATTTAAGTGAGAGGACTTAGGAGGGCATTGATATTTTGCAAAACCATTTCTAGTTTGATCTCTTCTAAGCATATGATAATTGAAATTATGAAATGGCTTAGAGGATCTAGCATTTCTAGCAAATGTTTTGCTAGTATTTTTCCTAAGCATATGATTAACATGATTTTTCTTATTCTTAGGAAATCTAGCATTTTGAGCAAATACATTTCTAGAAATACTCTTCCTATGCATATGAATATTATCATTCTTAGCCGGCATAGGGGATTTGACAAGTTTGGCAAACACATTGCCATTCTTGTCCTTCCTAAGCAAATAATTTTCATTAATGAGAATGGGCTTAGGAGTTATACCTTTGGGACAATCCTTACCGAAGTGTCCCTTTTCCCGGCAATTGAAGCACGTCACGCTATTTGGTCCTCTCTTGACCGATTTGACTTGCTCCTTGCCGGTTTGCCTCATTGTTGATGTTGTGGCCTTGTTATCCACTTGATTAGGGCACACGGAGGCGAGGTGGCCCTTCTTGTTGCAATTGAAGCACTTGATTGTCTTCGTGTGACGCGCGTTGTGCCTCGTCTTGCTATTCTCCCTCTTGGAGATGTAGCCGAGTCCTCGCTTGTCTTGGGGCGCCCTTGGCTTGCTCAAGATTTCGTCGAGGACGGCTTTTCCCTTTACGCACCTTCTCAAGTCATTCTCCAATCTAATGACTTGGGCCTTGAGTTCATTGTTTTCCTCTACAAGGTTAGTCTCAACAAGCATAGAGGAAGTACTAGCAATTGAATTAGAGCAACAAGGTATATCATCGCTAGTAGTGGATATGCATTTATTAGATGAATTGTTTGTGATAGGAATTGAGTGAGGCAATTCATCAACTAAATTGCATTGAGTGGCAACATCCACACTAGCTTTACTAAATTCCTTGAAAAGGAGTTTCTCATGATTTTCTTTTAGAACATCATAATCATTTTGAAGTGATTCATGTTCTAACTTCAAACTTTTATATTTCTTTTTCTCCTTTCCAAGAAATTCATTAAGCTCCTCTAGCATATTCATTAATTCTTCATAAGAGGGCTCACCTTCATTTTCATCACATGCCTCATCTTTACCTTTTGCCATGAAGCAACGAATTTTTGATGTAAGTGAAGACTCGTCGTCGCTTGAGGCGGAGGTTGAGGTTGATGGGGATGCCGGTTCATCAATTGATGTTGGAGTTGAATCGTCAACCGACACTTCTTCCTTATTGCAGTCCTCAATCGATGTGGATGATTCAAATAAGTCTTGAAGTTTAATCCACATAGCATGAGCGCTCGAGAGGTTGCATATGAGATTAAAAATATCTACGCTCACAACGCTAAATAAAACGTTAGTAGCTTGAGCGTCGAGATGTAGACATTTCTCCTCTCCTTTAGTTGGAGCAATATCATTTATTGGAGAAGAAATGCCGACATCTACGATCCACCAAATTTGTGGGCTCATGGATTTAAAATGATTAATCATAAATAATTTCCATTGAGCATAATTTGATTCATTTAGCATGAGTGGATCGTGAGAGTGCACTAAACCGCTAGGCGCCATCCTTTTTACTCTCTAGACGGTTAAGCCTAAAATGAGAGTGACCGTGGCTCTGATACCACTAGCTCCATACAAATACACAACCATAAAATCATGCTTGAGCTCTCTCCTTTTGCAACACATGCAAAACTTAGCTCCAAGCAACCACACGGTTTTTACAAAGATAGTTTTGCGAACCAAAACGTGAAGCGTCAACTAATGCAACACATGCAAAAGTGAACTCCACGCAAAAGCCAACGCATTAGCTTATCCTATTTGCAACACATGCAAATCAAAGCATTATGCGAAAACCAAATACAACCAAGCATAAGTTTAACCCATTCGCAACACATGCCAAATGGTTAACCCATATGCAAAAACCAAATCCAAATGATTTGAGCTTGAGTGAACGCGGAAATGAGATCACCAACACATGATGAAGCTCAAGCAAAGGGAACGACCCCTCTTAATAGCACGGCGATAAAACCTTAGACTCAAAGACTACAAAGTCCTTAGCCTATCTAGTTATACCTTCGCCGCCGCGTGCAAGCAATCCCCTTTGGGGTCTTTATGATCATCACTTTGATATTCCCCCGGGATATCCACTCGACTCCACTTCGGGATCCACTCTTGACGCCCATCAACTCATGATGCCGTCCTTGTCCCGTTCTCATCATCTCATCCATCTTTGGACCTAACTTAATCACAACTCATACAAATAGTTAGTCCAAGATGCATGGTTGTCTCAATTATCTCTTGCACTCCATTAACACATAATGGATGTCTCTAGATCAATTGAGCACAACCTAAATCAATTGAAATGATTTAATTGTGTCTTAAGTACAATAATGCAACTCATGCTTTATTATACTTAAGAGTTATTCATTTGTCCTCACATAATCACGGAACCCCATCAACACATGATGAAATGTTCCTTAATGATTAGCAAGACAAATGAACTCAATTTAAATTACCATTTAAATTGATATGAGTATATATTAACTACACAAGTTTTCATATACTCATGTTGATGGAAAGTAATGATCCATTATATGTAAATTGTATGGAAATGATCATTACTCTAAATCATCAACTATAGAATACACCCCACATGTATATGTGCATAAATATGATTTACTTGGAGATAATATGCACATATTCAAATTGATCGTATTGGAGTATATCCTATATTACCATGAGTATACTTATAACTAGGCAATTCAAATATATACTCAAGGATTTAGTTTCTTTGTCTTGATCCTTATATGTGTCAATAACAAATTGATCAATACAAAGAGACTTTCAAGTTAAACTAGAAACTCCCCCTAAATATGTGCATCCATGTAATATATGGATTGAGAAATATAATGCACATTTTGTGGTTAATATAACGGGGACATTCATATTTTAACTTGACTCCAAAGTATGCAACTAATACTAGAATGAATATGCAAACATACCTTGGGTTTTCCATTTTTCAATGCGATGAGACTAAACAAAGATATTCTAAACAAACATGTTAGTCTTGATATAAGATTTGTCATTAATAACAATATCGCATTAGGGGATAAACTTAATATTAGATTTGTCATTAACGCAAGATTAGATTTGTCATTAACACCCAAAACCATAACTAATGATGGTTGAACTTACAATCCCCAATCCCCCCATTCTCCCATGACTCCCGTCGACCTCACCCCTCGCCCTTCGCCTGACAACCACCTCCCCTCCCCTTGCTCACACCACCACTGTACCCCCCTTTGGCCGCTACAACCTCCCTCCTTGTCGCTCGCATTGTCACCGTCATTCCCTGGGAATGCCACTGCCTACCCTGCCACTTGATCTCACCGCCGCCTCCTCCCCTCCCCCTTTCTTCGGTCACTACCTTCCCTGGCCTTGTGTCCCATCGTTGGCATCGTCTCCTTGTCCAGCCGCTGCCTCCCCTACCCGCATCCGCCCAGATCTAGCCCGCCTAGGGTCTAGGTGTTCCCAAGCCAAGTCCGATCGTTTGCTCCTCCTACAGCCTCTGCTCGATGGAAAACCAACTCAACATGGAGTCAAAGAAGAAGACAGTGAAGATGAAGTAGACTTTTGGCTCCGATTGTGCATCGCCGGCATCAATCACGGCAGTGGTAAACCGTGCAAATACTTCACAATCTGGTTCAGTGTGCATCCCCCTGCTCTTGCATTGCTTCACTCTCTGTAGGGAGGCAAACCTTGCGAGGTCAATGTCTTTCTGTTAATTCCAAATACCGCGTCCTAGCAATTCATCACTTGTATGCTAACAATTCATCAGATTCTTAAAACTTCTATCAATTCATCACTTGTATGTTGGAAAATGATAAGTTGATTCCAATTATGGTGGTTTTGTCCAAAACAATATAGTTGTTACTTCATTTGGCTGCTTGAAATGCTTTGTAATGTTTGCAGTTTCGATCTAATTACTTTGAGACTTCCAAGTGGTTTGTGGTGTTTGGGTAAGAAGAGTTTGTTGTTAATATTGAGTTATTAACAAAATATGTAAGATGTTGCATTGTTACCCCTGATAAGCGACGTTGTTAACTTATTCCTTCAAGTTTTTAGAGCCTATGCAACACTGGAGAGGGAAAAAAAACCTTTTAGTTGGACATTGCTGAACTTGATGAAATCTCCAGGGGACTTTGCTATTTACTCTTATAGCTTCGAATTGATATGACAAATGAAATAAATCATAGTTGTCTTTTGTGGTATTGGCATATTCTTGATAAATTAGATTTAGAAACTATCATGGTCTCAATAGCAATCCTCCTCTTAGTTAATAATGTCTTTATTATGTTCATGGTGTCAATTGAACTGAAAGTTGCAATACAGAAATGTAACGAGCTTAGCGAACTAACTCACGAGTTTAATGAATCGAACCGAGCTACGGTTTAAGCGCTTTAAGATAACGAGTCGAGTTGAACTAACTTGATATCTTAACGAATTTTACTAAACCAAATCGAATCGAGTCAAGTTAGCTCGTTATCCACCCCTAGTCACACGGCTGGCTCAAATCCAATGGCTCCAACCTAACATCACTGTTTCGCGGTAGTGGGCTATAGCAAATCAAAAGCACTAGAAACATCCTAGATAAACGAACAGCGTAGAATGTAAGTTCTTCAGTTCTCACCTACACATAACCTGAATCACTGCGAAAACAGAGTGATTATTTTAAGCTGTGGTAATACGATCAGGAGAGGAGAGGCTGCACGCGAACTTCGAATTTTCTTGATAAATCGATGTATGGTACAAATTACGAAAGTATGAAATTGCGTACAGACTGGGTAGTGCTACAAGCCTACAGCAGAAAGAAATTAAGGGCCTGTTTGGTAGAGCTCCAGATCCCAGCTTCTCCTGAGATCTGAAACTTGTAGGCTAAAATAAAGTAAATTAAGTTTATATTTTTGGCCTAAAATATAAACAAAATGATCCATCTAAACATTCTTAATGTACTCACAGCTCCAACTTTACGGATCTGTGGAGCTAGGAAAACCCAGCTCCACCAGATCCACGGATCTAGTGGAGCTGGAGCCGTACCAAACAGGCCCTAAGTCATGCAAATTTCGAACTTTTTTCTGATCTATTGTACAAAGTGTACACTGAAAGTGACATACGAATCAAAAGAGACGAAGTCGTACAAGCTTCGAAATTACTAGACACCTGTTGGGCTGGCGACGCCGCCACACCGCTACGATCATTGCAAGCCAAGCAAAAAAAACACGTGAGTTTTGGGGACTAATAGGGGGAAAATTGATAAATATATAATTTCAAAAATTTCGAGCAAATATATAAAAAACGACGCGCTAAAAAATAAATTTTGGAAGCTCAGAAGGTCCATGCAAAAATTAGAGTGCTCTCTCAGAACGACGTGGGTGAGAAATGTGGGTGATGTGGATCGGTAGCGGTGCTCGGTGTACGATAAGCGAAGCGTGGATGCCCATGAGCGACACGGTATGACAGCACGTGACCATGTCGGCCCAAAATCGATGTGGCCACAGCGAGAGACCGTGAAAGCTGCAAGCCTTAATATACGGAGTATTATTCTCTTCCACCATAAAAGAATGTCGTTTTGAATATTAACATATTGGCGTTATAGTAATTGCGAGAATCTTTTTTTAAAAAAATATGTAGCCCTTAGTTCGGTGACCTTGCTTATGATCAACAAATCATAACCAATTATTCTTAATTTCGTTACTTACATTGAGTCACCAAATACTTTTAAATGTGTTACTTATGCATGTTTGCGTCACGAGGAGTTTTAAACAAACTAATCTCTTGGCACCTGCATGGTTTGGCATCATGTGTCTTTCCTCGCTACTCATGCGTCCTGTGGAGATTAAACGGATAGATCACACATATCAATCCGGGAGGGAACAGATACATGCGTTCTCTAAAAAAAACACGAACGGCCCTCCACGCGTTAACCAGCAAAAAAAAACACGAACGTTTGCGCTCGGAGAAGAATCGAACGTGGGTTCTTCTCGAGATTTGGTTCGTTGGTTCTTCTCGAAAAAATAAAGTTGGAGCACCTGTACGCGAATATACGAAACTATAGGGTTCTTTTTGTAAAATTACCGGTAGAAGGGCCTGAATGTATTTTTTTGTTTTTGCAAAACTACCCACCGGATGACCCAACCGTGAATATCGGAGCTTTTTTCGCAAATGAAAAAATAAAGGTGGAGGACGCATACACGAATATACGAAACCTAGGGCTCTTTTTGCAAAATCACCGATAGAAGGGCCTGGATGTAATTTTTGTTTTCACAAAACTACCCACCGGAGGACTTGTTCGCGAATATACAGACTACGGTTCTTTTTTGCAAAATAACCGGCCAGAGGACCTAAACGTAATTACGAAATTTACAGAGGGTTTTTTTCGCAAAAAAAACGACGCGCGTGGCTACTACTGGTTGGCCTCTAATTCTCCGCTTTCATAGATAAGATTATTATTATAAGTGGCACAGTATGCTAGTGCGGTTCTTGAATTTAGATGGAAAGGAGACAAGCGGCGATGTATTCAACAAATCTTTGGAATGCATGAGTTGTTATGGGTTCTGGCATTGTTAGCCAGATTGTCATCATTTTTTTACGTTAAAGAGTTCTCGTGTCAAATCATTCATAATTCTATGGAGATGTTCCGATATGTCAAACTATCTTCTTTGTAGTTCTTTTTTCTCATGATGATATGGATGGTCTAGCATATGGTAATGGACCTCCCAGTAGTTAAGCTCATTTCTAACCTCTATAATAGCAAACGACCGGCGAAACAAAGGAGCATGGCCCACGTCGCAGGGGAGGGGGGGAATCGTGCGAGCGGCACAAACGAGAACGCCACGCGTTGAGCAGCAAAAAAAAGCGAACGAGCGGCGCAGGGCTCAACGCGGGACGGCGCTTCATGGCGAGAGGATTACCACTGCGCCGCACGGCCGGATGCGAAAAGAACCGACTCGAAATTACTTGAGGAAGGCAACGTGGCGAGAAATGTTGGCGACGTGGACAAACGCTGAGGCTGCCAGACGACGCAGGCGACCTCGTTGTCTTTGTGCTGCGCGGCGTATACGCAAATCATCGGCACGTCGATAAAAACGTGAGGTAGCACGCTGAGAAGGCCGGAAAGCTCCCATGTTTATATACGGTAGTATGTTGAATGCATTCATGTATATGGTACACAAGTATGATATTATGATCGATTGAAGCTTTGAAAGACAGGCAGCCGTTTTATTTCTTCAGAGAGGTGCAGCCTACCTATAATTAAATTTCAAATCTATCCTCTTGATTGACCGATGCATGCTCGCATGGTACAAAACTGGACCGTACGATCATTCGTTTTCTTTCTTTAAGCTCGTAGTAGTACAGGGCTAGAGGCGAGGCCCTACACTAACACTAGCTTCTGGTGGATAAATCAACGTCGTGTCCATCAAAAACCAGTTGCTGGGATGTAGTGTACGAGTACTACTGTGCAATGCCTTTCCTTTCACCAAAGATGGGGGCAGTACATCAGGCAACATATCCGGTGCAACCCCCTCCGTAAAATCACCGTGTAACTGAACTAAAAAAAGTTTCAAAAAATTCTGAAAAAAATCATGGATGTACATCTCAACTTACCCCACCTACATATAAAATTTCATGATCAAATTCATCCTATACTAGCGGTTACAAAAAAACAAGCAGCAAAATGAATAGTGATGAACAGTAAAAATCACTGTTCATGCGAAATTTGTCTTTTTTGTAACTGCTAGTATAGGATGAATTTGATCATGAAATTTTATATGTAGGTGGGGTAAGTTGAGATCTACATTCATGATTTTTTTCAGAATTTTTTGAAACTTTTTTTAGTTCAGTTGTACGGTGGTTTCACCGGGAGGGGTGATTGCACAGGATATTTTTCCAGTACATCCAGAGATTCCAAACATCAGATATCACAAGTCGTTTCTTGGGACTTTCAGAAACCTATGGTCACAATCGCTCCCCCTCATACTTTTTTAATCCTTGTAAGGCCTCTTTAATCGAAATAGTCAAGCCAAAATAATCGCACGTAAGATTGTGTTAGATGCTGCAGTTGATTTTTTTTCCCGAAAGTCCATCATGGAGTTCGGACTTCAGAGTGTTGCACCACACGCAAAGTGGAAAAGGGTTGTGCTGTTGCCTATCAGCTTAATTAGTCCAATGACAACTCAAGTAGCCCAGTCCTTCCTGTGGGTCTCTTTGCACCCATGGCTTTGAATTGACAAGTTTTTACAATCTCACTCTTAACATTTCTCGTTAAAAAAGAACCAATGTGCGTCAAAAGAAATATCTAATCGTAAAACCACGCCAAGTTCCATGTGAAACATGCTGTGTTGCTAGCTTAACTCTGACCTCAGCTACAGTACCGTACATGTCAGGTTAACTTCTTACTGTACACCTAATTACCATGCTGTACTTCAAGTGCATTAATAGGCTAATAGCACCAATGGGCCAATGACTGATCAGCGTGAGATAGTTATGCTGCTTAACTAGCTTCGGACTAGTTGAAAAGCAACGTCTCTACACACAACAGCAGCTGCGGGTGAGGAAGACAAGGGCGGTGGGTCGTTAGATGGCTGTCGCCACGTACGTGCGTACGACTCATGCTCACGATCGAGCACACTGCCACACTGCGCGCGCTCGCACACGAAGAAAAGACAAAACTGAAACTACATACATCCACCATAATTTAACGCGCGTAGCTAGCTTAGCTACCACAATAATTAGGACATCTAGGTTCTACATTACTTGTCCTAGATTCTCTCTAGCTTACTATGTCTTCTGGACCAGCTAAAACCTCGCGAATGACTTCTTAAAGAGATTCAAATTCAAATCTACTTTATATAAGACTTTAAATGCTTTGAAATCCATAGAAGTGGATATGAAAAAAAAAAACTAAAGTGTTAGCTAAAATGAATCACTCGTTGAGATTCACTTACTAAATGAGTGCTCTAACCAACTGAGCCACAAAAGCTTCATGTAGTTTCTACTGATAGGCGATGTAGTTTCTACAGCGCGGAACGAGCATATGGTCGAGAAACGAACGTCCAAACGTACCTCTACGAGATTATATGATTATACAGATGTGTTATGTTTCTCTCTCTACAGTGAGATAAGGGACGTCGTGCAAATGTGCAATGCACCACCGTGCATACAGGGGTGAAGTTAAGCCTCAAGCAATCTAGGCCTGGGCCCGAGGCCTAGCATGAGAATCCTAGTTGGCTTTGGAGCAGAGTTATTGATAATTAGCTACTTCTTAGATCTTGATCAGTCAAAAACGATGACTAATTAGCTATTTTCCTAGTCTTGACCTGAGTCTTTGGACTGGGCTGGCTCCGCCCCTACGTGCATATGTGTTGGATGTGTCATTCGGATACTGAGGACGGGTGAGCTTCGTCCCCGGTTCCTTGATTTCCTTCTTCCGCGGATAGAAAGATAATGCGCCCCGCTGGCCAGCGGCCGGCTGCGCGTGGTAGAATCTTTGCTAGGCGTTCTAGTTGGCGCTTGGCGAGACATGGATCCACACCCACCATTTCCAGGGCAACAGTCTGCGGTGTACAGAGTTTAGGCCGTGTTTAGCTGTTCCCACGTACGGCTGTAGACATGCATCTTATAATATCCTGGTTAGACGCGAGTGAGCCTGCTGTTTCACACGGTTGACGCCTTGATGGTGTATACCAAATTATTTATAACCTAAAAGCGATGGACAAAGGCCCCATCAGTTAGTAGGAGCACACATTGCATTTTACGTGTGTGAACTGTGATTCGTAGCTCTTAGGATCTGTTCGACACATAGAGATAAATCTGCAGATACAAGCAGTGTAACTCGCATATGAATGTCATGAAAGCTCAATGGGACCATGGTCACCAATTCACCATGCACGGATGCACCTTTGGAGGCTCTTTATCGGTTGATCTGAGCATCGACAAGACGCGACCACATCGAGAATTCGCGACATCGGGCGCCCGGGGCCAAAACATCACGTCGGTCACGGAAAAAGCCATGCATGGACCATCCCATCCTTCGATACGTACTCTCAGCCCTAATTCCGCGAGCAACACAATCCAAAACTGCCACTGATCGAACTGATCTCAGTTATATCATGCGTTGCGGTCGGGGAATCACCCAACTCAACTGTAGTCGATCGGCGTCGCCACAGAAGCTTAACCACCAGCTGTATGCATTTACAAAACTGTACACCATCTGCATCAGACGAGCCAATGACGGAGGCCGCGCGCCCGTCGGGCCGGCGCGAGGAAATGGGCGCTGATTAGCACGGACGACAAGACGCGACGAATTGGCCACATTCTGGGCTCTGACGACGGCGTCACGTCGGTCGGCAGCTGGCGGGCGGACGGGGCCTCTCGGTGCGGTGCGGTCACGTTGCGCAGAAAGGTCGACGAAGCTAGCTAGCTAGTAGATGCGTACAAGGGCATGGAATCCAATCTACAGTTCGCCGTCCGCCTTACCTGAGCAGCCTGTGCCAGTGAGGGCACTGGCGCGCCGGCGCGCGTACTCCTGCGCGCGCGAGGAGGCCCACGCAGCGCGGCGCGGTTCGCTCGATCGATCGACGCAAGCGCCGGGCGGCCGATGGCGACACGGTCCAGATCGAAGCGGTTTACGGTTCACGTCGCGGACGACGTTACCTGGCTGGTGCGATTCGCCAACCCAACCGTTCCTATAATCCTATATTCCTATCTATATCATCTACCCATCAATCAGGCTTGGTCACCAACCGCGCCAACCGTTGCACATGGCTGCTCCTAACTCGCAAGTCCTACACAAACAATCAGTTCAAAAATATGAAACCATTATTCTCAGCATGCATACGGGGGAGACTTCCACTGTCTATTGTATATCCGGTAATGTCTGCCACAATGCCACATACACTTTCGTTACTTGCAAAGGAGAGGACGTTGCCAATTCGGCACTTCTTTGTGTGCCGGCTACTCCTTCCCGATTTTGTTTGTTATTGTATAGAAGCAGAGTCAGAATGAAGCAGAGAACGACCTATTTTCTATGTTCATCAGAAGTATATATTTAATTGCAGACGAACCCGCATGCAACTAGGATTGTGAATCGTTTCGTGAGTAGAGTTTTTTTTTTTGTGAAAGAGTTTGAACAAAGGAGATTGGAGTGAGTCAAATGTTCCCCTGAGTGTCAATCGTTTTGTCAGGAAATTAAGTTCTTTTTATTGAAGAGTTGAATCAAGCATGGATGAAAGAAAACTGTTATGTAATTGCTAATTCAAAAGTATTTACCTCGCGAAGCAAAACTATGCTTCTCAAAATGTGAAGAGCATTCGAGGGGAGGGCCCAAGAAACTAAGAAAGAGTACCATCACATACAGAGAGACTACAGAGTCCGAATTAAGCAGGAGTTAGCAAGTCAAGATTCAGCAGTGAACGACAGAGACAATGCACGTACGCACACAACAAAGCACATGCCCAATGCTTGTGCCATTACTAACGTTTGAAAAGGTTAATCCTATCAACATCACAACGGTGCCGGGCCGATCGGCCGACGAGTTCAGGGGAAGAGCGTCTCCCGCACGTCCGCGAACGCCGCGAGGATCGCCGGGTAATGCCGCGGCGAGTTGAGCACCAGGTACGCCTCCAGCAGCCGCTCCGTGCTGTGCTCCCCGTCGCCGTCGCCGCACGAAGGCCACTCGGCAATCATCTCCAACATGGACTTACGGAAGTCCTCGTACGGGTCGGCCGACCGCTTCACTACCGCGAACCCGCCGTCCGTCGAGGCGGAAGCCGTCGAGCCTCGCGGCAGCTCGAAGCTGTATCGGCAGCTCTGCGACGCGCCACGCCGCGCAGCAGTCGGCAACCCGCGGCACGGGCCGGACACCGAGGCTCGCGCCTTGGTGTTCTTGCGCGGGCAGTTGTAGAAGTCCGAGGAGTCGGAGGAGAAACTTCTTGAGGAGAAGAGGTTTCGCGAGTCCTCGTCGTACTCGTCGTCGGAGGACGAGCTGCTCACGAGCCTGCGCGACGAGTGGGTCGAGAGCCTGCGGCTGCTGGGCAGCTTCTTCCACCACGCCACTGGAGGCGGAGGCGCCGCCGCGAACGGCGAGGAGGGCGGGCACTTGCGTCCCTCCCACTCGTCAGTCTCGTACGGCAGCCCGGTTTCCGTGAGCCGCCTCTCCACCTTCTTGGCGTCCACATCGAGCGGCGCGAGGAGGGACGGGTCGGCCGCGTCGACGGAGCGGCGGCCGGCGCAGCCGATGGTGATGTGGACCAGCGGCGCGGAGCGCGGCGCCGAGACGGATAGCCGGCGATCGTGCTGTCCCCCACCAGCCTTTTTGCCGCCGCCGAGGAGGGAGTAGGAGGGGAATGCCAGCGGCTGCGGCGGCGCCTCCTCGTCGCGGCGCTTCCTGGCACCTGCTCCCCTGGAGAAGGCCGAGAGGATGGCCGCGAGCCGGTGCTTCAGCTTCTTGCGACCCGTGCCGGAGCCGTCCATGGATGGCCCTGCGCGCAGTTGTGTTTGTGTACTTGTGTTCGTGCTCGCGACCTGGCGTCTCGGTCTCCACGCGCGTGTGTGCGTAGATGGAGCGCGCGCGCGGAAGTGGCGGCCTCGCCCAGTCGCCCGCGGCTTTTAACCGCCCGTGCCGCGAGCTAAAACAAAACCGCTGAGCCGGGCCCAGGGCCCAGGGGTCGTGGTCGCTCTGCCTCCGCTACGTGATGGGGATATGTGTCATGTAACGTAGTGGGGGAATGCCCGAGGCGGTTACGCGCGATGTCGTGGCCGGGTACGTTAGGCCGCGTGCCTGACATATGTTGTGTTGCATTAGTCTGACTTATCTTTGATGAGTCTAGATACTTTATTTGTGATTTGTGCTGAGTCTAGGTACTTTATTTGTGATTTGTGTCATGTCAGTTTAAATTTAGTCTATTTATACTTTATTTGTGATTTATGAAAAGTGAAAAAAATCATGGATGTACATTAAATCTAATCTATTTATTTGTCCTGTGCTAAGAGTAATAAAAAACAAACTTGATCATGCGAAATTGATTTTTTTTCATCAAATTTGTCAAATATTTTCATATTTTAGACATGATACGCCATTATTTATATTGGTGTGACGAGAGGAAAGAAATCGGAGATACACGGAACTGAGGCAGTGGATACAAATATTATGGAAAAAGAACTAATTTTTATTCATTGTTGAATGGATACAGAGTTACCGCTCGTTAATAACCTTACATCCAATGTGGGGTCCTTTTCACGGTTTTTTTACGAAAAGGACCTTCTGGTTCAGCAAAATCGTGAATCCTTCATAAGGGGACTTCAGATTTAAAAAAAAACGACGCACACGACATGTTACACCATGAAAATATTCCTAGTTATACATACATTGCCACATTGGCTTGTGTTAATAAAGTCGGCTTGTGTTGCGTGTACGGCTCATGGGAGTGGCTCGTGAGCAGCGTGCTCGTGGAACGCTGTGGCTACCAATAGCTAGCTTATACCTTACGAACAGCTTGTATAAAATAAACTGGTGCTGAACATAGTGCAAGGCAATAAGGCATACATTTATTTCTGTACAGTACAGTTTCCGGACTGAACTTTGAGAGATGAAAATAAAGAGAAGATGGAAGTAGATTGGTTGGTGATTTGGCATACATTCTTTCTGTGCATGCAACTGCTCCGCGCAAGGCTGCAACTGCCCTAAGTTTTACTGCACAATCGGCCGTCCATGTGCCAGTGTTGACTACGGCAACTCTGCAGTCTGTACACCACTGCTACAGTGCCCCCAGTACATATACTAATGTAAGTTTTTACCGTAGCAATCAACATAGAATTACCCAATTGAAGCGTTGAACAAATCCGAACAACCAAGTACAGGCACTTTGTTAAATGCTGTTTCTTCGTGGGGGCATAGACACGTAAGCATGCGTTTAGTGGCAAATGCGTCCTCCAGCTGTGTGGAGCCCAGCTGAGCTGTTCTTTTGGATTATAAGTAACTACTATCTATCGCGTAGACGGCGCACTGGTTTTAACGATTTTGATCTTATAAAGACAAAACAAACAGGTGTTAGTAGTACAAAACTGAGAACAGATGGACAAGTGAGGCCTATGAGAGCAGAGGTTAACAAGTAACAAACCAAACATGCGTGAGCAAGGGATACTCAGGATAAGCAGAAGTTACAGTGAAGCTAGCCTGCAATTATCTAACCAGTGTGCTGTCTGCAGAGTGCAGACAGACTTGTATCTTTCTTAATTGAGTCTGGGATAAAAGAAATCACTGAAGGGTAGATCCCCGTAATGAGGCATTTCCGATGCATTCTGTACTCCGTGTATTTTTTTTAATGATCTTGTTTATAAATATAAGACGGATTTTATATTTCAATACAAAATTAGTGTAATATTCCTTCTATATCTCTAATAAATATCCAACTTTATTCTACATACATGCATTAAATATAGTACTTAAAGATAATAATTAAGAATAATTTAGTTATGTTTAATATCTACTTAGTCTATGTGTTAAGAGAAAATATAATTTATAAATTTGGACAGAGGTAAATAATAATTAGAGATAGTTTAGTTATGTTTAATATCTACTTGATCTGCATGCTAAAAAATATGACTTATAAATCCTTCGTAGGGAGTTAATCGCAGATACCATTCCTTAAACAGGTCAAAGTGCCTGTATCTCCCGCCATTTGTATGATTCAGGGTCCAAGGGAGCACATAACAAACAAAAGAGTGAGATTTCCAATGATGATTAGCTGACACCGGAGTTTTTCAATCTACAGAATGCACGGGCTTATACAGTAATCAGAAAATAACAAAGAGAAAACGTTGAGATTGTACGGTTAAGCAAATAGAAAATCCAGGTAGTTGATTTTAGCAGCTTGTCTGTATTCCCAGTCTGTTGATTGAGTAATCATTTACAAGGGCAATTGTGGACATTCAACAGCTCAAAAGGCAAATTAGCTGGTGAAAACCTGATTGCAAAGGTGCCGATGCATGGCTTGCCGCTTGCATGCAGTTGCTGTCGCTTCTGTCCTATTATTGTTATTCCATCTTAATGCTTGAGCCAATAGTTTCTGAGCTGAGACATGTGCAGAAGTATCTCGTCTCGCCCCTGGTTGGTCACGCTGCTCGTCATGATCCAAGGAGGTGCTGCCTCGAAATATTCACGAATCAAGTTCTGGAAATCTTCTACATTCTCTTCCGGTCTCCTGCCACCATTTTTCTTCTTCTTGCGCTTGTCACATTTCGTGAACACAAGTGTCATGGGGACCTGCACAAAAGGAGCATCAGAACATTAAAATTGAACAGTATCAAGAATTATTGATCAACTAACTAGTATCAATTTTCTCACCTGTTTCAAGAAACAATATTGCATGTTTGATTCAGTAGTGGTGGTATGCAGATTGCAAGTTACAGAACACAACTATATACACATAAATCTTTAATCAGATTTAGGCATCAATGCAACAAGAGAAATAAATACGCGAGACAATAATGCAATCTTTGGATCTTGCCTGTTATTACGTGAACAAAAGGCCACTCCATTACTGTGTCCCAAAAAAGGCTATGTTAATGGATGTCCTCGGGACCAGGCTCATGCCAACATAGGTCCTTGTCCAAAGAGGAGTATTTTGCACTGAATTTCAGCAGAACAGGAAAGAGGGTGGTCGAAACTCAGAAAGGCAAAATAATGGTTGTTGGGAGAAGGCGGCAATAAAAGGACAGACCAGCTTAAAGGGCACTACTACTTTTGATATTGATTTGGTAGGATAAGCGGTCCAAAGTCCAGAGTTGAGAGTTCAGGCCTTGTTGCACAGGGTGGGTGGGTGAGGACACTGCAGTTAGTATTACACAAGGAATGTAAAGAGAACTAACTCCAGGAATTTTTTAAAAAAAACATGAATGTAATAGTTTTAAAATCTTCTTGGTCAGGCACTACCATGTATGTCGGACTTGTCTTTGCCAAAAATTCTATTTTGTACTGCCAAGTTATGAACTACCAGAAATGTGGTAGTCCGGAGTCAAGCTGCACTCTGTAGCATTGGTTGGATTTTGAGATAGATATTTGTTTTTGTTTTTTTATGATTTTGAGACAGATATTTGGACACTATCCAAAATCCAAATAAGTCCAATGGCAGCATACAGCAACTGAGAGCCCATTGCATGTTCCTTTCCTTGTTCACTACTTCCTCCGTTCAAAAATGGATGACGTTTTATAAAACATGCAATCAAATTTATCTAACTTCGACTAATAATTTATGAGAAACTATATAGATTGGTCATGTGAGAATAGTATCATTAGATTTGTCGTGATAAATATTTTCACAATATAATAATTTTATAATTTTTTACTAACATAATCATATGAAAAGTAATGAGCAAAGTTGGATATTGAAGACCGTGCTGATGTCCAAAATGTCAATACATTCTTGAACAAAGGGAGTAAAACACTTCACATGTACATATCATAATCCGAAATTCATTAGGGACCTACAGATATTTATCTTCACTATCATGAGTTGGAGGTCATGTTCGGCACTTGATCTTCTTCATTTAAAAGAGTATAAGTAAATTTCACAAAACTATAAGTTTTTTTTGTACAACTATCAAAACTACAGATTTTAGAATTACATATTTTAGAACCTGTATCATAAAACTACAGGTTTTAGAATTGACTATTTCTTGTAACGGGTCTGACAGTATGAGCCCACATAGCAGCTTCACATGCGAGTAAAACAGAAAATAGGGGTGCGTGAGGCTGCTATGTGGGCCCACACTGTCAGACCCTTTATAAGAAACAATCAATTTTAAAACCTGTAGTTTTGTAATACAAGTTCTCCCAAAATCTATAGTTTTGTGAAATAGAAACTAAAACCTATAGTTTTCTTCTGTAGTTTTGTGAAATTTATTCAGAGCAAGCTTCATATTAAGCAAAGTAGACTTGTTGCACGTGACCTACTTGATGGAAACCTATTCTTCAAAGATTGGGCCCAGTCCAAAAGGTCAATTGTGAGAACATTTGTCACACACTCACAGATATCCTTTTACAAAATTTGATAGGTTGGTTAAAGTTTGAATAAAACTTTATTACATACTTCGTAAACAAATGATTCATTTTAGGCACATGTAGGACAATTTACCTTCATGCTTCTTCTGTTGGGGCACTTTGTTTTTGCCCCTCTAAGTGTGGTTTTCAGTAACATTATACGTGACCACAACTTGGAGTAAACTTTTGTAATTCGTAACCCTTGCTTCATGTTTCACCATGTGTGCTGTTGTGAGGTATACTACATGACAATTTTGTCAAATCAATTATCTCCAGGTTTGAGTTGTTCATTTGAACTGCCTCAACTTGTTGTGGTTTTTGCACTCCTTTATTTTCTATGTCCAAAGAAAACTGATTTATCCAAGACCTGTGTTTGTAGTCCATAGAAGGCTTTAACTTACATGTGGTGATTTATCCAAGACCTGTGTTTGTAGTCCACAGAAGACTTCAACTTACATGCGGTCACCTATGATGCTATAATGTTGCCAAAAATAGCATGTGGAGGGCAAAGGAATAAAATAAAATGCTCACATGAAAAAGCCCCAGGAAAAGCAATATGAAGGTGTACTTGAAGTTGTAATAGTAATAGTTTAACTCAAAATTAAACCATTGATGTATTTGATAAAAAAAAAGAGTGCAAGATAGAAGGAAAAAAATGGCTCAAACAGAGTGCCCTAGTACTAGAAAACCTGGAGTGTGGCTGAAAGGATAAGACATAAAAGGCTCAAACAAAGTGCCCAATCCAAACAAGCATGAAGATAATACCCCTTAATTTTCCTAGAACGATGGGGTTTGTTTGTTCTTTCAGAAATCGGTAATGAAGTTGCAGTAAAACTTATACCAATATTTCAAAATTTGTAAAAGGTTATTCAAGACAAATATTCTTACGATTGATTTCTGGACTTTGTCTGTGTCTTTGAATAATGGGCTTCTATCGAGTTTGTCAAACAACTATACTTGGGTTCTGAGTGCATTTTAGCTAATTTGAAGAAGCTTGCCATTTTTTAAAAAAATTCTCGAAAACGCAAGAGAGCTGCGATAAATGGAGAAGACTTAAAATGACTAACATTGCCTCCAGAACTGGATAGTAAAAGTAAATATTTGCATGGCCTGATAAGTCATTGACAAATTTCTAATTACACTTACTGCAAAGTATGACGTGACACATACCCTTTGACTCAGACTTCAAAGAAAAGGATAGATTACTGACTGCTAAAAGTCTAGTACAGTGTTGCAATTTGTTTCATCAGAACCCCAAAAAAAAAATCTTCATGCGGACAGGAACACATCTGTCAATGTGATGGGTGAATTAAGTTCAAGTTAACATTGTTTGTACAGCTAAGAAACTGTACTGTACTATAGTAGGGGCCTCCCCCAATGTTTTCCCTCACAAAAAAAAAGTTAAGAGGACTGTTAAGAAATGTTTGTGCAGTCCATTGCTAGAATCATGTATGCATAAGCATTCGACCTGACGTACTGACAAAATTCATCCTGCTTTTATGCTTCCATCTGTCAAGGGCGTTAGTGCCCAAGGTTGTAGGGCCACGACTGCGAAGTTCGTAGTCGGATCTGGTAGAGGCGCCAGGACCTTGTCCTGGGCGCGCAATTGTGAAGGGGAGAGACTAGAGAGGAAAGGGGGATTAGGAAAATGGATTGTTATTGCTTGCCCAAAGTAGTGCTGATTACAGCCATTATAAAGGCGCTTGAACTGCTAATAAAAAGGAAACCAACTCCCCTAATCCCTTGATTATTGCTTTCCCTGCATACTGATTTATTAAAAGGAAACAACTCCCTAAATCCCTTTATCCCAGCAGCCTTCCCTGCATGTTGATTTGTTTGAATTTCAGCCTAGCTACGGCCACGAGGTGGCGCCCCTTCAACGCACCCGTGCTGCCAGCGGCGTCGCGTTGCTTGCGGGTAGCTGATGATAATGCCGCCTTACATGACATCTCTCTCCTCGAGCAGCTCGTCCTCGAGCTGGAAGGTAGGATAGCGAGTGATGAAGTGCCGATGTCCTCCCAGTGGCGCAGCGGTGGGCTCGCCTTCAATGGACGAGGACTGGCGGACCCTCGCTGCAGGCGGCAGGTAACCTTCTCGGTTCGCACGCGGCGCCATGGTGAATCGGCGGCAGAAAAGCGGTGCGCATTGAGAAGTGCAATGAACTTCTTCAGAGCCCCACATGGAAAACATCCGTGGAGTCGAGCGGTGTGGAGCTCGAGGCGATAGACGCGGCGTCGTTGATGATGGCGACGATGCGGAAGGGCCCATATGTTTGTTTGTAACTTTGTATGCTTCTTTGCAAGGTAAATGGAATAGGATGAATTTGTATGCTTGTTTGATGTCTGTTTTGTGCACGTATATGGACTCCGATAGTCTGATCTCTCATGCTTACCCTTCGTGCTCACTGATGAATGTGAATTTGTGTTGATGTGCGTGAATTTCTTTTGTATAGATACATGGCGGATCAAGCACCAATCGTCGGCGGCGATGCTGCCGATGTTGCCAATACGTATAATCCAAAAAATGATTCGAAGAGGAAGGCGAAGTCTAAGGATCCTAGATGGAAATACGGGTTTTGGCCGACTGAGGACAAAGATTTGGTGGAATGTAGTCTTTGTGGCAAGCAACTGCACTCGGGGATCAAGAGGTTAAAGCAACATCTCATAAGGGGTTATGGGGATGTGCAGAAGTGCCCTAAAACGACAACTGCCATTATGAGGGAGATGCAAGAATGGGTGAGAAAGACTTCAAGAAAGACACATATTAATTTAGATGATGTGGAAGGGGATGCTGGGGCTGGTGGCAATGGTGATGAAGTTGAGGTTGAGGTAGCTTCATCTAGGGTCTCCCGTCCAAGTCCTCCAACGGTAAGTTCCGGAGACACCTCAATTCCAAGCTCTGGGACGGCTGCTAAAAGAAAGGCTTCTGCGGCCTTTTTCAAGCCACCAACCAAGATCACAAAATCAGTCCCCCAAATGTACTTAAAGACTCCAGAAGAAGTTGAGGGAAAGACACAAGAAGGGGGCTTCTCAAATAAGTATTGAGCGAAGCATGAGACCAAAAGAAGATAGGGAGAAAACTAACATGTATGTGGCCAAGTTTTTCTATGATAATGGCATTCCATTCAACGTTGCAAATTCAAGAAGCTACGAGGTGATGGTTGAGGCTATTGCACAATATGGACCTGGCTATAAGCCTCCTAGTTACCATGAGTTGAGGGTGCTATATCTTGAGAAAACAAAAATAGAAATTGGTGAAATAAGGAAGAAGCAAGAGTTGGCTTGGAAGAATTTTGGTTGCTCATTGATGTCAGATGGATGGACAGACAAGAGGGGTCATCATTTAATTAATTTCCTTGTCAATTGCCCGGAGGGGACTTTCTTCTTGGAGAGTGTGGATGCATCTAGTGAATCGCATGATGCAGTGTTGCTGGCAGGTTTACTTGAGAAGAGAATTGAAGAGATCGACGAGGACAAAGTTATGCAAGTTGTCACGAACAATGGGGCTAACTACAAGGCGGCGGGAAGGATTCTTATGGACAGGTTTCCCAGACTATATTGGACACCATGTGCTGCTCATTGCTTGAATCTTGTGTTGGAGGGTATTGGCAAAATGAAGGAGTTCAGGAAGTGCATTGCCCAAGCAAAGCGTGTCACAACCTTTATTTATAGGCATGTGAGACTTCTTGCTGTAATGAGGGATGCGACGGGTGGTAAGGATCTTGTGAGACCCGCGACTACTTGGTTTGCCACCTCTTTTCTCACTTTGCAGAGCATGTACAGGCATAACGATGCTTTGAGGAAGCTCTTTGTTAGTGATGATTGGAATAGAGCCAAATTGTCTGGGACAGAAGTTGGGAAGGATGTAGCAACGATTGTCCTTGCTATGCCATTTTGGAATTCAATGGAAGATTGCATAAGAGCGTTGCAACCCCTCCTAATTGTCTTGAGGCTTGTTGATGGTGATGAAAAGCCCGCAATGCCGGAGCTATCCATAGCTATGGATATGGCTAAGAACAAAATTAAGGAATCTTTCCTAGCTGCAAGCAAGGGAAGATTGCTAAATAAAGTGTTGCCCATTGTTGACAATCGGTGGGAGTGTCAAATGGAGCAAAAGCTACATGGGGCTGCTTTGTTTTTGAATCCATCGAGGTTCTTTGACATCTTAGAGAAGGATGAAGATTATACATCTCACCTACGCATGACATTTAATTTAGTGATTGCAAAGATGTGTCATGGTGATAGGGACTTGCTAAGCAGTGTTGATGTCTTAGTTGATGACTATGAGCAGACCCTTGGTAGCTTCAACAACGAGCTAGCAATCATGCAACGAAAAATAAAGAAACCTAGTAAGTCCTAAATCCTAAGTGTATTCAATAATCAATATGACATTTGATCTTTATCTAACATAGACTTTCATATTTGGCTTTAGTTGATTGGTGGAAAGCATATGGTGGCCATGCTTTGCCTCTCCAAAAGATTGCAAAGCGGATTGTTGGTCTTTGTTGTTCCTCCTCCGGTTGCGAGTGCAATTGGAGTACATTTGAGTTTGTAAGTATTTAAATTCTATAGGTCATAGCTTTACCATTTTCAACACATATCAAACTTAAAACTTTACCATTCTTTTTACTTTAGATTCATACAAAAAAAGGAACCAGTTAGAGCACAAGAGGTTGAATAACTTGGTCTATATTCAATACAACACAAAGATTGCAAATAGGTTTGAAAGGCTTCGTGAAGAAAGTGGTTCTAATCCTTTGGTTCTAGAAACATTTCAATGGAACCATGAATGGACCAATAAGGATGCTGAACAAGTGCATGCCGGTGAGGATGATCTTTTATGGGCTCATGTTGATGAAGCTATTGGTGCATCATCCTCTCTTCAGGGTCGCAACCTTCCTAGGAGAGCTCGTGGAGATGAAGTGCATGTTTATGCTAGGCGTGGAGTTGTTACACCTACCCCGCACGAGCTAGGCTCCGACGAAGGAGAAGAGGATGTTGTGTGTGATGATGAGGATGTTGAAGATGGCTTTGGTCAAGCACCGCATATTCCTTCTCAAGAGAGCGGTGAAGAAAATATTGAGGAGAGGCATAGTTTGGAGCTGGATGATGATTGAAATTGTTACTATTTCACTCTTGTGATGTGGCATTGTGGCCTTTTTCTTTTGTTGTGATTTATGAACTTTGATACTTTGTTGTGCTATTTGGAACTAGTTGTATCTTTTGTTGTTCTATTTGGAACTATCTATGCCCTTCTATTTGGAACTACTTATTTGCTTACTTGTCATCTCTAATTTCCTTTCAGATGTGGTAACCCTTCATTGCCACAAGCTTTCCTTAGGCAACAGTTAATTTTTTGGCACCTGTTTTGAAGATTACACATCTTTTGCTTCATATTTGACTTAATTTCATGTCATATGAGAATTGACCATTTTTTTATAACAGGTCTGACAGTATTGGCCTACATAGCAGCCTCACGTGCGAGTAAAACAAAAATAGGGGTGCGTGAGACTGCTATGTGGGCCCACACTGTCATAGGGGTGCGTGAGGCTGCTATGTGGGCCCATACTGTCAGATCCGTTATAAGAAACGGTCAATTCTAAAACATATAGTTTTGTAATATAAGTTCTCCCAAAATCTGTAGTTTTGTGAAATAGAAACTAAAACCTATAGTTTTCTTATAGTTTGTACAATAAATCTGTAGTTTTGTGAAATTTATTCAGAGCAAGCTTCATATTAACCAAAGTAGACTTGTTGCACTTGACCTACTTGATGGAAACCCGTTCTTCAAAGATTGGGCCCAGTCCAAAAGGTCAACTGTGAGAACATTTGTCACACACTCACGGATGTCCTTTTACAAAATTTGATAGATTGGTTAAAAGTTTGAATAAAACTTTATTACATACTTCGTAAACAAATGATTCATTTTAGGCACATGTAGGACAATTACCTTCATGCTTCTTCTGTTGGGGCATTTTGTTTTTGCCCTCTAAGTGTGGTTTTCAGTAACATCATACGTGACCACAACTTGGAGTTAACTTTTGTAATTCGTAACCCTTGCTTCATGTTTTCACCATGTGTGCTGTAGTGAGGTATACTACATGACAATTTTGTCAAATCAATTATCTCCAGGTTTGAGTTGTTCATTTGAACTGCCTCATCTTGTTGTGGTTTTTGCACTCCTTTATTTTCTATGTCCAAAGAAAACTGATTTATCCAAGACCTGTGTTTGTAGTCCACAGAAGACTTTAACTTACATGCGGTGATTTATCCAAGCCCTGTGTTTGTAGTCCACAGAAGACTTAAACTTACATGCGGTCACCTATGATGCTATAATGTTGCCAAAAATAGCATGTGTAGGGCAAAGGAATAAAATAAAATGCTCTCACGAAAAAGCCCCAGGAAAAGCAATATGAAGGTGTACTTGAAGTTGTAATAATTTAACTCAAAATTAAACCATTGATGTATTTGATAAAAAAAAATGAGTGCAAGATAGAAGAAAAAAAACTGGCTCAAACAGAGTGCCCTAGTACTTGAAAACCTGGAGTGTGGCTGAAAGGATAAGACATAAAAGGCTCAAACAAAGTGCCCAATCCAAACAAGCATGAAGATAATATCCCTTAATTTTCCTAGAACGATGGGGTTTGTTTGTTCTTTCAGAAATCGGTAATGAAGTTGCAGTAAAACTTATACCAATATTTCAAAATTTGTAAAAGGTTATTCAAGACAAATATTCTTACGATTGATTTCTGGACTTTGTCTGTGTCTTACTGTCTTTGAATAATGGACTTCTATCGAGTTTGTCAAACAACTATACTTGGGTTCTGAGTGCACTTTAGCTAATTTGAAGAAGCTTGCCATTTTAAATGGAGAAGATTTAAAATGACTAACATTGCCTCCAGTTCATGATAGTGAGGGTAAATATTTGCATGGCCTGATAAGTCATTGACAAATTTCTAATTACACTTACTGCAAAGTATGACGTGACACATACCCTTTGACTCAGACTTCAAAGAAAAGGAGAGATTGCTGACTGCTAAAAGTCTAGTACAGTGTTGCAATTTGTTTCATCGGAACCAAAAAAAAATCTTCATGCGGACAGGAACACATCTGTCAATGTGATGGGTGAATTAAGTTCAAGTTAGTTTTGTCGAAAAAGATGGACTAACATTGTTTATACACAGTAGGGTCTGTACAGCTAAGAAATTGTACTGTACTATAGTAGGGGCCTCCCCCAATGTTTTCCCTCACCAAAAAAAAAAAAGTTAAGAGGACTGTTAAGAAATGTTTGTGCAGTCCGTTGCTAGAATCATGTATGCATAAGCATTCAACCTGACATACTGACAAATTTCATCCTGCTTTTATGCTTCCATCAATCTAAGATCAACTAGAGTTTCTCCAAACAATTTCAAATATCACTCCTAACACTCATATGGAAGACAAAATAAAGGTATAGTTAATTTGTCACCGCCCAAGGCAAGGAGGTTGGAGAGAACAGATGAATGAAACAGAGCAGGTCACAGAGGGAAGGCGTAATGGAAGAAGGTGTCTCCAGCAGCAAAGTGTTGGTGGAGTAGGACAAGGAAGGGTGACTAACTGTGGATCACGTGTGTAGGTGTGAGTGACCAAGCGGGGTCCAGCTGCAAGTGTGTTGGGGTGAGGCCTATAAGGGCCACTGTATCAACGTATCTCTGAAGAAAGCAATGAACTGATTTTTCCCCAATCTCTATCTCTAGTTCTTCCCTACCCCAGATTCTTGCTATCCTACCCCAAATTCTCTTCTCTGATCGTATTGTTGGTTTTATCTATATCACATCGGGGTGAATTCTTCACTTCAAATGAAGTTTAGTTGTTTGAGAAGTATGTCATACCTTGTTTTGACCAAGCCAACTAGCATAGTCAAGATCAATCTTCTTAGCAGGAATACTTGCATCTATAAGGAGAAAAACTGCCACCAAATTATCCCTGCTGAGGAAGTAATTTCTAGTAAATTCATCCCAATTGTACGAGCTTCCTGTGGTGCGGCAGCATATCTGTTCGATGCAAGCTCTAGTTAAAACCAGGAGATGGAGAATATAGGCTCCAGCCAATGCAGTGTATATTTTCTACTCTCATGAGTCCATGTCCCATTGTTACATGCAGGATTATGAACAGATATTTTGGTTAACTTGTGTAAGGAAGTTTCTAAGTAAAAATCAATATCACATAGTATTTTTCACATTAGTCAAGATCTACATCAAGTTAATAAGGATAATGGGCACGCACATGTTGCATTTGATAGTGTGAACATTTTTCTAGATTCCCAAATACCAACAAGATTATGAAGCAATTTGCAGCCACTTGGTTTCTAAAACTATCTTTCACCACAATGTCTCGAACTCTAGGTTAAAGTAACCCTGTTTCTTCTGCTAAAAAAACCATGATTTAGTCAGACCATATATTCTTCCTGCTAATACTACCTATACTCTATAAAACTTATCCAGTACAGTACTCTTTCTTAATAGGCTCCGAATAAAATGAGCCTTGGCCTTTGTTCTAAAAAAGGGTATCCAGCAGGGCAGTTAGTCAATTACTACCTAGCTGATACTTCAAAAGAAAAGTAGCTTCATTATTTCAGAGTTCAGTTAGGCTAGTCCATCCATTCGACAAATAGTTACATTCTCAAGTCATGGAATAATAACATGTGAATAAAACATGTAATGCTGCTGCATCAATTCCCATGTAACATCGAAAATGATAAACAGGTGTAGGAAGAGAAATGGTCAAGTTTCATGGCAACTAAAGAGGAGTGAAGTTCAACAATCAAACAATTTAGATATGCTCATCTACATGGTTAAGAAAAAAACTAGAAAATTGGCTAAGAGTAGTAGCGTACCCATAACCAGGCAAGTCAACAAGGTACCAGCTGTCATTTACTTTGAAATGATTGATACATTGGGTCTTTCCTGCAATAATAAAAACAATTACGGAAATTAATGGAATCAAGATAGACAATTGGCTTCCTAGTACTGCTATTATTTTTATTAATGTCCTGATGTAGTATAGGTGCAAAAATGTGAAAAAGACAGGCACCTGAACGAGTAGCTGGGAAAGGGCTATGTTATGAATTTCCAAAGATATTTTATAGAGAAAAATATTGATGCTAGACAGCATAATTTCGTGTAATTTCAGCTAGTTTAGTATTATCCTTAATCAGACAATCTTAGGTTCTCACATGGGATGATAGCTCTTTTTAAAAAATACCTAGTTATCCTTTTATTAAGGAGAACAATAGGCACCCAATTCTGAGCTGAAGAGAACTCGAACCTTGGTGGTGGGGGGTGTACACATACCCGCCAGCAACTGAGCTAGGTTTAGTTCCTGAGATGATCTCTCTTAAAAGTTGGGGAAAAGTAGTGATGCTAGAGCTAGACAGTGCAATTTCATGGAATTTCTGCTAGCATATCACTATTATCTTTAGCCAGACGTTCGCAGATTCTCACTTGGATGGAAAATGGGATGGTAGCTCTTAGAAGTTAAACCTGTGGCCTGGCCACCAAAGCGCATTGAAGATCAGAGCTTCCAAAAGCCCCACATTACAAATAGAAGTGAATATTTCTGGATAACTATATTAATATCACAGTATACATTGCCACAATAAACAAAAAGAAATCATCTAGGAGAAAGAACCATCATCATTTCCATCTATTAAATGGTACTGAACAGCCAAATGTAGGACGGAAAATGCACAAGGTTTGCTACTTTACACCAAAAACCAAAATGAAGCCAAGCATATCCCGTATAAGCAAGACCACCTAGAAGTATCTCCTATGAATAAAATTGTGAACTCAAATCACAGAATAGTCCACTTTCACCAGCTATAATAGTGCTCACAAAGCCAGCTTATCAACTAGACAAACCTCCTCCAAGCAAGTAGGAAGTAGGAACAAAAGGTCCTACCTTAGCCACTAAATCCTAAACTCCGATAGCATTATATTTAGGAATAAGTCCATTTTACACCTCCAAACTTTTGCAGAAAGACTGTTTAACACCCTCAAATACAAAACTAAGTATTTAACACTCCAAACTTACAAATCTGGATCAAATTACACTCTAAGGCAGTTTTGGAGTGTGGTTTTGATGACGTAGATTTCACTCAAGGTGATTTTTGTAATATTGGCGGCCATATCATTGGATTTTGCTTATGAGGATCCAGCTCAAAGGATGTTGATATCCACATAGTCGACCTTTTTCTTACCATTTAATAGATATCAACTCAAAGGATGTTGATATCCACATAGTTGCCTCCAAAACCATCTCAGGGTGTAAATTGATCTTGTTTTTGAAGTTTGGGGTATTAAATACCCCATCTTGTAATGACTTTTTGTAAAGCTCCGAGATGTAAAATGGACTTATTCCTTATCCAATGGAGGCAACAAACACTAAAGCATGACTTACCAGGCTTCTTGGAGGTGAGCGCGAGGCGCTTACGGCGGACGAGGGAGTTGAGGAGCGACGATTTGCCGACGTTGGATCGGCCAACGAGCGCGAACTCCGGGAGCCCGTCCCTGGGGCAGTCCTCGGGGCGCACGCTGCTCTTCACGAAATCCGCGGCAACCACCTGCGCGTCGCCGCGCGCGTACGGGCCCAGCACGACGTTGGAGCCCTTGAGGACCCGCGCGGTCACGGCCTCCTCGTCCCCCGCGGCCACGCTCGCCCCGGGTGGCACGAAGAGCCGGTCGAGCGGGAGCTGGACCTGTACCTCCCCGTGGGGCTCCTCGGCGTCGGAGCGGTCTACGGTTTTGGGGGCCGCGAGGTGAGAGAGCGCAGAGGAGCAGGGTGAGAGGGGGCGGCGGGGTGGGAAGCGGGAGGGCGGAGGAAGAGTTGGGAGGTCGGTGTGGAGGTTGAGGGGAGGAAGAGGAGGCGTGGGAGGAGGCGGTGGTGGAGGAGCATGGCCGTCGCCGGAAGTGCGTGCGGGCGGGGTTGGGCCGTTGGGGAGGCACGGAGGAGGGTGGTCTACGGCAAGAGGGCTGTAGGGCTGGGCAAAAGAAAAAAAGTAGTCAGCGCTCAAATCAAAATTAGTACTAGATTCAAAATTAAAATAAGTCTATTTTAAAAAAGTTAGTAGGACTCTTGATAGCGCTCGTTAATTTGAATTTAAAGTAACCACTTAAATGATAAATAAAATAATTTATATTAAATTATATTAATTTTAAAAGAAACTCGTTAATAACTTATTAAACTCGATAGCCACCTCTAAAGAGCAGGGAAATGATTAGGTGGGATCTAGAGGAAGCTCAAATCAAGGATTTAGATGGCTTTGATATTTTCAACAAATTTGATCGTTCGGTTGCAGATTTGCAATTTAGGACACGTTTGGGCGTTTGGTTCGGTGTAAAATCCTAGAAAACTGTAGGATTCCACTTTCTATGGTTTCCCCCTACCTGATGACTTTCTAAAGTTTGCCATGCCCGCACATTCCACACGTTGGCACTGACATCTTTATTCATTTCCCTTTGCGTAGGAACATAGGCGAGGCTCGCAAAATCGACGTCTCTGATCTGCAACCCTATCATGGCATCTAGGGCTGTAAACGAGCCGAATTCAAGCAAATCTGACCCTCCAGACTCAAGCTCAGGAAGGCTCGAACCGAGCTCGAGCTGAGCTCGAGTTGGGGTTCGAGCCTCAACCCAGGCTCGAGTTCGGCTCGGTCTAAGCTCGAGCTCGACTCGACTAAGTTCGGTAAGCTTGATAAACTCAAGTAAGCTCGAATAAGCTCGGTTATTCTGGTAGGCTCGATCACAGGTTCGAGTAAGCTCGGCTCGAGAAAGCTCGGCTCGAGGAAGTTCGGTGACAAGCTCGAGAAAGCTCAGCTCGATCCAGGCTCGAGTAAGCTTGTGAACTATTCAAGCTCGGCTCGGTTAAGCTCGTGAGCTCAAACTCGGCTCGTTCGGAGCTGGAGTCGAGTTCGAGTAACTCGCGAGTCTCGAGCTTTTTTTTATAGCCCTAACGGCGTCGGAGCCGCGTGAAGTTAGGCCCGTTTGGTACGGTTCCAGATTCTAGTAAAGCGGAAGCGGTTCGGATTCTTGGTAGAAACGTTTGGTAGAATCGAATCCGGAGAACGGGTTCTAACCGATTCGACCATGGCGTGTAAAAATCGAAGCGATTCGCTTTGAAACGTTCCGAGTCTTATTCCGTTTGGTTGGATTTATTTCAGATTCTAAGAGAAACAGTCAAGTTTCAAGTTGCCAAACGGGACCTTAATCTGCGCTGCTGCCACCGTGCCGCCGTCGATGCGCGCAGCCACCTCGCGTCGCAACCGCCCGATCTCAGTCACCACGTAAGACACCGAGTCCACTCCATCCTCGCTTGTTGCAACCAAGAAGCGCTGCGGTGCCGCCGTCGAGATCGAGCACATGCCACTGCCTGACTGCGCCCCACACCACCGTCGAGCCCCCCTTGAGCGAGCCTGTACGCTGGTCACTGCAGGACCGGATACTAATCGATTGAAGAAACTCGGTTTTCGTTGACTTTGGACCTCTGTTTTTCTTCCTTGTTCGGTGAAAAAGAGGCGGAGAGAGATATACACGGTCACAAATGGATCGATCTAGCGGTGCAATAAGGGCACCCGCCCTATATATCGTAAAGAGAGTGACATGTTCAAACTATTTAGTAGCGTTACCAACAACGAGTAAATAGGGTCTTCATTGTTTTTCCTCTAGCCTCGAACCGTCAAGGCAACGACATCTTCCTTTCTTTCTTATCCTTCCCAATGAACAATACAACCATCAATGAAGTAAAAAACCAGGGCTGTTTTAAAGACCCTCCCTACACAGCCCATCAACTGGTGGAGAAATTTCTAGTCTATTTCTCGGCCCATGCGCATTGCTCGTCAAATTTTGAAAGGCAATACGTATATTTGTTTATTACATGGTTACCGGTTAGCATTGTTACTAGCATGCAACCAAGCTTAGCTAGCAGGTAACTGCCTAGCTTAATTACATGGTCATTGCATAATTAAAGTTATAGTATATACATTTTGCTAAACCACGACTAAAAGTTCAAGTGATTGTTTTTATTACAGCTCATGTGTATTTAATTACTCTATTAGTTTTAACGTCTTATTGCAACACTATAAATTTTATATATGGTAATTTTAATGTTATAGTATAATAATAAAACCATAAATTTGTAATACTATGATAGTATTTTATCTATAGATGTAATTAACTATGTCATCTTCATACTTTAAAATATGTGAAAGGTTAAATATAAAATACAAATAAATACAACATTAAAATTTTTGTTTGGAATTTAATGATGTATAATCTTAAAGACTCCAAAATACAAATTTACAAGAAAAGGATTGTTGAGTATATATAAACTAGCATAGTGGCCCATGCGATTTGTGCTAGATTTCTTTTAAATTTGTAGTATAAAGTAATATATGCTTGAGAATATATTAATGTATTTTTAGACTATTTAAACCATACGTTATTTCGAAAGATATTTCATATTATTTTATTTGTATTCCTATTTAATTTTTTGTCTTTTAATTTCTTTGTTTTCTTTAAGTAAAAGTTCTAGCATTTTTGGGGTTTTTTATGAGACTTAAACATTTGATATCATCGTTTTTTAACTTTTGGCATTAAAAGGCCCAACGTAATTTAGTTTAAAATTTTGTATGTTTTATTTTTAAGTTTGCTATATGATTTTGCTTGTTATCGTTGCGTTTTTTATACCATAATATGTTATTTTGCACACGTTCCATCTGAAAGGTATTTCATTCCAATTTTTTGCTTTTCATATTAATGTTTTTTATTTCGTTTGTTTTTTTATGAAAAAAGTTTCAGCAAACAATGGTAATGTTAACAGAAGATATTAGTGAAAGTTATTATCTTCGAAACATAATTTTAGCATAAGTTGTTGTTAGGAAACTCGCTTTTTAAGGTGAAAGGAGCTGCTACCGTTTTCTATTGCATCTCCTCCTTTCATTGTAGCCTTATCCATTAGTCAGCTTGTTTCCCAATCTCTCTCCATCTCCCTGTCCCACTCTTTCTGTATGTGTTTCTCTTTTATTCTACATCCATAGCATAAGCACCAGGCTATGGGTACAGAAGATTTTGGCAAGGAATCTGGAAGACATCCGTCATTGTTGCACTGCCAAGGTTGATTTGATATTTGAATCTTGAAATTGTTGAACACATAGATAGAGTTCTCATTGATCTTTGGTCTGGAAGTATTTATCAGATTATTCCAAATAGTAGCATGAATTGTACCACCTTGTCAAAAAAAAAACTCGCTTAAGAAGCGATTGTTAAAAAAATATACAACTACACATATGAAAATTAAAACCTGTTCATCGATTAATATCATATCAAGCTCAAAAGTTCGTCAGTTAAAAAATTGATTGAATACCTTATTCTCATTGCTTTCACTCTAATGTTTCATGTTTGTCCTCTAGCTGTCAACCCACTCAACTTTTTGTATGCCATAGCGCTGCCGTTTCAAAAAGTTTAAAAGCAAATGTTTAGTCAATAAAATAGATGATGCGAAGATGTGATTTCTAGTGGACCTGTCAATAGTATAATAATTAGGAGGGCATATCCTCACTACAGGAAACGACAGTATTTTCGTCGGTCCATATTTTTTTTGTCGGCCAAAAATAGACCGACGTAAATAACTTAATATTTTCGTCAGCCCACAGGAACCGACGAAGTTACTTTATTTTCATCGGTATGCGTTAAAAGGCCGATGAAAATAGTTGATTTATCGCGCCAGGGAAATTTCAAAAAAATTTTTGCCTATTTTCGTTGGCCTAGACCGACGAAAATAGGACACGTGGCATGCTACAGCAATTCTGTTTTCGTCGGCCTAGACCGACGAAAATAGGACACGTGGCATGCTGCAGCTATTCTGTTTTCGTCAGCCTATCGGTCTAGATCGACGAAAACGTCGTTCCACCGCCACGCAAAAGGTCAACAAGGCCGCGCCAGACCGATCGATCGAAACCCTACGCCACGCTTGATCGTCCCGCGCCGCCGCCCCCCCACGCCGCCGCCGCCGCTCCCCGCACCGCGCCGCCTCCTTGAATCCCCGCAGCACCATCGCCACCCTTCCCGCACCACGCCGCGCCGCGACATCCCGAGTCCATGCGCCAGCCACCGTGCTCTCGCCGATGACGACCCCTCCGACGAGGCAAGACACGCCACCCTCCACCTTCCTCAACGCCGTCGCGCTCGGCAACGTCATAAGTGCCGCGCCACCGCGAACTCAAAGCCCTTGCCGCCGCGCAGACGCCCGATCCGACTCGATCCGGTTTGTTCCGTGGTGGGGGGGTAAGCAAGTCGGCGTCTTGAACGACCTCATCGGCCACCGTCTTTGGTGAGTGCCGGTCCGGCTGCTCTCTCTTCGCTTTGGGCATTCGTTTATGTGAGGTTTGGGTGGTGGTTGGTGTGGTGTACCGACGAGGGAGAACGGCGACGCGGCGCCGATAGTGGTCAACTCCGAGAGGGATCCGGAGCTCAGAAGAAGTCCATCATCCTTCGGATCGATAGCAAGTTGCAACAGGTGTCGGCAAGTGAGTGAGATCTCCCCTTGCCTAGCTAGATCTGGCAGTCATGGGCGGATCCACTATCGGGCCGATTGGGCGCCACCCACCTCCGTTGGCGAACCTCTCCTCCTCAGTATCCCCAATGCCGAAAAGAAGCGAGACATGGCGCTATGATGACAAATCGGCGGGTTTAAACCGCAAGCTGAGGAGACGCAAGAAAAAAAGTAAAAAACAATACTGCTAGACAAGTGAGCCATCAAAATTAGTCATAAGTTCCCTTACTCTCATGGGCTTTCACCGCATGCGATGACGGCATCCTTATCAGAAGCGCAAAGACTAGGAGTCTAAAAGACAAACAATGTCAGTGTCGTCTCGTAAGCGGCAGACCAACGCACGGGCGATTGTGAGCGATAGGCACACGGGAGGGCGTGACCACACGGCGGGTAGTCGATTCACGAGAACTCGCCGCGGCACCCCGACACCGACGGGCGCCGGAGACCCGGAGTCGAGGGCACCATACGTGCACCAAGGGCAGGCGGAGGGTGGCGATAGGCGGGATGCGAGAAGAGTTATCGATCCTCAGAGGCCGGGCGAATCGCATCACCAGAGGAGCGCCCGGCGGAACACGCATTGTTGGGAGATGGGAGGAACGCGCATCATTAGAGGAGAGGAATCGGCCGCTCGAAGCGCCGCCTAGCCGGGGGCCGAACACGCATCTCCAGAGCCCAAAGAGGAACCGAGGCTCGCTCCGTCCAGTCGGCGGCCGAACGCGCATCGCCAGAGTTAGGTAGGAACCGAGGCAATCGGCAAGGAGGAGCGACTGAGGACGAGGAGCCTCTTAGCTTCATATTGATCGCTAGGACAATGACACCAAAGCCAGACTAATTCGCTAGCGCCACTGATTGCTTTGCTCGGTATAAAAAAATTACCCCAAACCCCAATACAATGCCTTATGCCTAAATGCCTTTTGTTATGATAACTGATTTTGATTTTTGTATTATATTATCCTAAGTCTATATTCTATTGACTGATTGATATTTTTGTCTCTCGGATTTAATATGTATGAATTTGGAATTTGGTTGGCAATAGATCGGTAGATGTAACATTAGTATATTTATGTTGAGTTAGAACTTCAACATAGAAGCCCCATTTCTAATTTTATTTTAGATTCGCCACTGCTGGCAGTGGCCGCGGTTGGTCGGTGTTCTGAGTTTGGTGGCAATTTTTGGTTGTATTGTGGCATGCAGGTGCTCTCCGACATTCGCTGCAGGATAGGCTTGGCAAGGGGTCGTCCAGTGGATCAGGGCGAAGTCGAACTGATGATATTTACCTCAAGCTGCGGACAAGTACAAGGTTTGTCATTGGATTGCACCTTTTTTCCTCTAGTAGTTTGGGCAATGTTGCTAATCCGGTAGCAAGCTGTATAGTTGGTCATTCGCTGAGGGTATGCTAATTGGTAATGTTTGAGCAAGTTTCCAGACGGTCCCTTTATTTGTCGGACATTGTTGCCTTGTGCATTTTATGTGCTATGTCAAACTGAAATGATAAGACAATAAAATTATGAAATATAATCAGTATCAAGAGTATCTTCTGATATGGTTATTACTAATTCGTCAAATATGTGCTCTCTGGGTTTTTTTTCAACGTTCTAATTAATCTGTATCCCACTCTGATATGGCTCAATATCTGATAGTCATATTACATGCTGTACATTAGTTGCTTCTGTTTACTTCTTGAATTCGTTCTGTTTCTTTTGTAAATGATTTCTCACTGCACTTCTCTCGTTTTTGTTTTCCAGCTCCTCCATTAAAACTGATTGATTTACCAGGCATAGACCAACGAGTTATGGATGATTCAACGGTGAGTACTGCTTGCAATGTTCTTGTATTACTGTTCAACTAGTAAAAAATTCTTGAACACTCTAGAGAATATTCAGAGCCCTCACAGTTAACATCTGATTGTGCATTTCAGATTAACGAGTATGCTGGGCATAATGATGCAATATTGATTGTTGTGATACCAGCAATGCAAGCTGCTGATGTTGCATCATCTCGAGCTCTTAGACTAGCAAAGGATATCAATCCAGATGGTCTGTCATTTGAATATGATCATATATCCTCTGCAGTAGCATAGCCACACTCTTTGTAGCAACTGATGTTTTTTTTTCTTGTTCACCTTGTTGTAGGAACCAGAACAATAGGTGTCTTAAGTAAAATTGATCAAGCAGCTGCAGATGCAAAAACTATTTCTTGTGTTCCGGCCATTTTGTCTAAACACCACGAGCAGCAGCTGAAATTGAGTGGATTGCTCTAATAGGACAATCTGTCTCAATTGCGTCAGCTCAAGCAGGATCAGTTGGGTCCGAGAATTCGCTGGAAATAGCTTGGCGAGCTGAGGTAGAAAGCCTTAAATCCATTATAACCGGTGCTCCTCAGAGTAGGCTGGGGAGAATTGCTCTTGTGGATACCATTGCTAAGCAATTACGACGCAGTGTGCCTGGAGAGGAAGAGTCGCTAGAAAGGAGCTTCGAAAACTCAAAATGGTAAGTTCGAGCACACCAGACACTTGTTATATTTTCATGAAAATATGCTGATCTGGACACTAGAAAAGTAGATATTTTGTCGGATATAACTTATGAACATGCCCAATTTTTTAACATCTGTTGGAATCATCAGTGTTACAGGATAGTGTACGATATTGCACCTACTGGTTTCTCATATACTTGGTGTTGTATGATTTTGTCTGGTATGTTTTTTATAGGCCTTAGTACTGACTGGCGTGAAAACCGTTAGTGATTAATTGACTGGCATGAAAACCGTTAGCGATTAATAGTGGAATATATATATTTTTCTTTCATATGAAGTTTCAGCTTTTCTTATCCATTTTTATTGCTTGTCAGTCTGCATGGGAAACTGGCGCTTTGCAAGCTGCCAAAAATAAACTGGAAAAGCAAGTTGAAGAACTTACGTGGCGGCTACAGTTGGAGAAACGGATGCGAGTGAGTTTTGTTACAAAATTTCATCATGTCAATTCAACTTGAAGAATACTATGTCACTATTATAGCGTCATCTGCATTTACACACTTCAGTTTATATTATTTATGTGCAATTCGACATAGACAAATATGTTGTCTTGGTTAATGGTTCAACTCGCTGTTTGGGCCTTATATAAAAAGGATACAGTCCATAGTATTTTGTAATATTGTTTATCGGAAGCACTCATCCAAGAATGGCAACATTTTTGGAAAAATAACCGTGAACTAAGCAAACTTTTCTGTATAGCTGTAAAACAATATCACCATTTGGCATCATAGACTTTTGGGAATGGGACTGGGAGATCTTAATCTGTATACGTACGAAGTTGTCTTGTTCTTCAGTAGTAGTAAAATTTGGAACTTTGCATAGTTAATTTCACAGTATATTGACATTGCTTAATGCATGGTTGTTCATTATAGGCTCTATAACAATGACTTTTTCTTATTAGGCTCTATCTTTTGTTTACATTGAATTTATATATGCAACTGTAGCATTATATGCATGAGGTGAATTTCTGTAAATTTTCAGGGATTTTTATATTTTTTTTGTTTTTTTTTTATTTTAATCACTCGGGTGATGAGGGGAAACCTGGCTGTCAAAGGTCCTCTACCCTAGTTGCAAAATCTTACACATCAAGGCTCTCTGTTGGTAATCCAACTGGAACAATCCTTATAAGAACTGACCAATATATAACAGCAATGATCTCCGAGTGGACTATCCCATGCAAAGTTCTTTGTTATCAAGTCCAGTATCCTAACTTCCCCCATTCATGAACAATTTTGTCATCCGCAGCCACTCAGATGCTAATTTGGAGAATGAAACTATCAAGGAAGATGATAAGGCTGTATTACTTGAAGGAGGCCAGTCAAAATCACCATCTACAAAGTTCTGGAACATGTCTACGAAATCAAATTTGATACGGTACCATTTGAATGAATAATACAATGCATCTTTTAGTATCATGACTTGTTTCCTCATTATTCTTTCAGCAATCAATACCTGCAAGTTATAGTGATTTTTCTGGCCTAGCTTCCGTTTAGGCTTATCACCAAAATAAGCTAGTGAGCCATGACCAAACAGGTGACATTTATAGGCTTATCTGACAAGCTTAAGTTTTCCATCATCCATAGATAAGCTGTAGCCAAAGGATGGTGGCTTATAGGCTTTCATCGGTTTATAAGTTGAATCTACCCTGTAATAAGCTACGGAGTACAATTTAGGAATAAACTCAACTAGGCTAAACAACCCCTATATGCTCTTCATGTTTACTGTTCTCTTTTACTTGTAGTTGAATGGTAATCTTTGTCTTGTTTTTGACAGAGCTACAACCGCGATCTGTTTCTGTTTCTGTACATTCTTCTCATCATAGCATCAGCACTAACTTCACTTAAGAAGCACCATGAAAAATCAGCATTTTCTGGAAAGTCCATACTCTATCTTAATCGCCACCAAACTGAAGAATGGAAAGGGTGGATGCAGGTTAGTGATTTTACTTCACCGCTTTAATTCTTGAGGTAAATGTGATTTTGTTATCTCTTATCATTGGAAATTTTAAGAGATGCTAGATGACATTTTCAATGCACTTGCTGGCCATTGACCCTTTCAGTTTGGTATGTGTAAGCAATTTCTTTTGATGTTCATTTTTAGCATACCTTCCATCATGCGCTATATAAAATAGTGCATCAATTTTTGTGATTTTACTTACTCTCTAGTCTACTTCTTTTAGATTGAAAAAGTAAAGACAAAGGACCATGTTAATGGATTGCAATACTTATTTGTTGTTTTACTATGCATTAAATTTAAAGAATGTGTTTTCCTTATATCATTTATCAGTTACAATCTGGTATTCTTTATCCAAACTGCTCTTTCTCAGTTTATGCCAACAAAATGCTTTTGTTTTGGAGGATTACTGTGATAGTTTTTTTCTTGTATGTTACAACAATTTCATGCCACGAAATATATAATTACCGACTAGCATTTTTATACTCTTTTGGCTGTTTCTTATGCAAGTTTTGTGCCAATTGAATTTTGGCAAAGTGTGTCCTAATTATTCAATCTGCCTTTCCGTGTCTTATTTTTGATGTACCACTATTTTGCTGCCTCGAGAGATATACAATGCAATTCGTGTGTTCATTGTTGCCTATGTCCGGATGATTGGATATAGGAATTTCTCGTATTATTATATCAAGAAAGATTTTAGTATTGCAAGATTTGCTCAGCGCCCATTCTATCTCAACTTTTATTTCTTCTATGCTATAATAAGTGTAACTCTCCTTGATTTCTTGTAACCATCTTGAACACTAAAGACCAAAGAACTATACTTTTAATGCAGATGATGTGGAGGCTAAATTTTTTTGTGGCGTTCTGTTGCATTGTCCTTGACAATGATTACACTATGTATTATATCTGTCCAATGCACACCTTATTTACTCTTATGGTATACGGGTCACTTGGTCTGTTTAACAAGTACAACGAGATACCATCAATCATGGCTATAAAGATTGCTTGCTGCTTATTGACTGTCATTTTGATATGGGAAATTCTTGGGGTATTTGAACTTTTGTGGGCCCCCTTTACGTTTCTGCTAGGTGAGTTATTTGTAGTTCCGTATGGCATTATTCTTCTCAGTCATGGATCAGGATTGTACATTCATTTTTTCCCCTTGATCGATACATATGGATTATTGGAATGATTTATGCTTACTTCCACCCTAATGTAAGTATTTCAGAATATGCATGACTAGTAGATATTCCGAGTTTTTTTCATACAAGTACCATCCCTACATGTCATGGATTCCTATCACGTACATGTAAAACAAATGCTATCGTTATCAATATGGCATGCGGTAGAAATTTGTTTCAATGCATTTGACATAGCGCCTTTCTTTTTACAACATTTATATCTGCCTACACAATTGCACCCAGCAGTTGAGGAATGCCTCTTTGGTTCTTTTTCGTGTAAGCAATCTAAATTTGTAGCACCCTCCATTGATGGTTCAGGTGTTTGCTTTCTATTCCCTTGTTTTCTCCTTTTCTAAGAGTTTAATCTAATTTTTTATAGTTGGCTTGGCAGGATCACACTAGAGACTTATATTTCTCAGATCCACCTCTGGCTCAGGTATGGACTGAGTTGTTTCAGCATACGTTACTCTTTGTTTTATTTATTTAGTGAATATATATACTTCCAGACCAGTAGTTATGAGTATCCTATACCATGTTAAATATAATCAAGAATGAAAATAAAAAAGTGATTCAACAGTGTTAGTGTTAGTAGTCTGTGAGAACTTCACAAGCATATCCATTGGTATGCATTAAATATTATGTTCAAATACTTTTCTGAATTTCTGTTTTCTCTTACACTGAACAAATCAGTAACTTCTTGAGGAGAAGTTCAGCTATTCCTGGCCACCATTAGTTGTTTTTTGTGAGGGATATTCTGAACTGGATAGTTTCACTAAATATTCTGAACTGGATTGTTTGCCTGTGAACCAATGCAAGAAGCTTTTCATTTGCTGAAAGGGGATTTTATATTTTTTCATATTTTTTTAAATTTAAAATATTTTTATATTTTTTTTAAATTTAAAATATTATTTTCGTCGGCCTGGGCCGACAAAAATAGAGCAAAATTGCCGACGAAAATATCTTTTCAGGAGGGATTTTTATATTTTTAAAATTTAAAATATTATTTTCATTTACCGTACGCCACGTTAGTTGTAGTGGGGATGACCACTATTTTTTAAATCGTATCGCCGACGAAAAATATAATTCTTTGTCGGTTGTCGCGAAAATAATTTTCGCCGACGCTTAATTTCGTTGGTAAACCGACGAAAATAACTATTTTAATCGTTTTTTTCAGATTTTAAATCGGTTTTGGCCGAAGCGAAAATAGTGCGGATTCTGTAATGCCCGTGCAATCACACATATATGTGTAAGCGTGCAATCAAGCGATCCGAGCAACCCAATCTATATCCAACGATCCGGGCAGGGGTGTTCAAAGAAATTTCAAGGGCGGGAGAGAAGAGATGAAGGGTGAGGTGGGAGGGTTTAAACGAAAAACAAAGAGCCAAATACTGGATATTAGATTGGGTGCTCCAGATCGTTTGATTGCACGCTATACATATATGGGCGATTATACGTGATATTTCTCCAATAATTAGATGTGAAGAAGTGGTAGACATAGAAACAACTAGGGTGGGCATTTTTAAATCGAAGCGAAATCGAATCAACCGAACCGAATTAACCGATTATTTCGGTTTTTGTTTTCGTTTTCGGTTGATTTTATTTAAGTGTCGGTTTTCGGGTTTCGGTTCGGTTTCTGCCTCTTAAAAACCGAAGAACCGAAGAACCGAGATATATCGTTTCGAATCGTCGCTCATCGCCATTCGGCCCATTCTACTCAGCCCGTTCCCCATTCCCCATTCGTTCTCCTTCTCCACGCGGTGCTCATTGCCACACATGCTCCTCCTCCACGACGAGTCGACGACGACCAGCCACCACTCTCTCAGTCTCTCAGAGTCTCAGTCTGGGTCCGCGCCTCCACGCCGCCTCCCACGCGGATTTCGCCCACTCCGGGTCCGCGCGGGTCACGGCCCTTGGCCCATGGCGGCGGCGCATGGGGACCGGATCCAGTTGTCCTCGGGCAGAGGCGCTCGAAGGCGGCCGGATCTGTAGTGGATGCGACGTGGAGGCGCTTGGCGACCGGATCTGTAGTGGAGGCGGCGTGAGGCGCTCGAAGGTGGCGGATCAGAGTGGAGGCGTGGAGCTGCGACCTAGTACTGTCGTCCACTGGCCAGGCAAATGAGCTGCAGTGGGGTGCCGGCATGGCCGACGAAGAGGATGCGTTGGACGGAGGTGAGGTCGACCATTTGGCTTTCTGTATGCATTGTTAAATGTTGCTTGATAAATATTTCAGAGAAAGTGAAGGAGAATTCGAGTATGGCAACTACAGGAAGGAGGCCTTGATTTGTATTCTGTTGTATCATATCTTTATTAGGAAAAGTATGATGTAATAACAATTGTTGGTCACAGCAATTTAGCAAAGGTAGATCAAATTGTTCTTTATCAGGAAGGTGACTTCTTTTGGAATGTCAGATTTGTTTTTCTTGTTCTCTGTTGGTATGAAATTTCTTTGGAACTCCATCTGTTAGTCATAACCTCCATGCCGTAGCAATTCACTTGAACTGGAGCAAAGCAAGAGAACGATACTGATAATCCTGGACCTAACGCCCTTTCTCCGATTGATTGCTGCTGGTGGTTGGAAATTCGGTTTACCGAAAAACCGAAAAAACCGAACCGAATTATTTCGGTTTATTCGGTTCGGTTTTTTCGGTTTTTCGGTTTCGGTTCGGTTTCCGTCTCTCAAAAACCGAATTTTTTAAAAACCGAAAAAACCGAACCGTAAAAACCGAAAAAACCGAATGCCCACCCCTGGAAACAACCGTCAATGAACATGCCAATTTCTAATTCGCCCTAGTGCATCTGATCGTTCTCTATGAATCCTATCCGTCTGATCGTTCTGTATGAGAAATGTCTGCAGACATCGCTTCTTTTGGTGACGTCACAGTCTACAGATGATTACTCGCAGCTTTCTCGAGTAGTGGTCCTATCAGAGTGTTGCAAAAGATTAAATAGTTAGGGACACAGCTTAGATTTACACCTGTAGCCTTTGGGCTAATGAAATGGTATTTAAGATAGCGTCCTCTAAGTTACTGGTGCAGCTTTTCTAGATTTGCGCCCATTTATATTGTCATTCAGTTTCTTGCTCGATCGGTAAAGCGCTGTCATTGTAAACAAGGAAGGTTAATGAGTAAAGGTACTTAGCAAGTCTTAGAGCATCTCCAACAGTTCCTAATATTTAGACTCCCAATATCTTTAAATTAGGACCTTCTCAAAAGTTTTTGGGTCTACAAAATACCTTGTTCTCCAACAGTTCCCATATTTTCTCCCAAAAAACACGTTTGAATTGGTCCACAGCTTGCTTCCTTTGAGGTTTGTTTGTTGCGCTGCTTGTTCACTTGTTTTATTTTCGTTTCTGAAGAAGAATGGATTCAGGGCTCATTCGATCTCATGTATTTATACAAAAATGGGGTTTACTTTAAAAATAGAAAGCTGATCTGGAAGGCTACACAACAGAGTGGCGTGAACAAAACCACAGAGGCACAAGCCATACAAATAAAAAGCCAACGCACGGGCATTTGGTTAAGTGGAGACCTGTTGAGTACTGTATGCAAGTGAGTTATTCAATATTTCAGCGTATGACTTTGGACAGGAGGGTTTGTAAGAACTTCAGACCTAAAAGGAGAAATATGATAACACCGAGAGAAGCTAGATATCATACATACCGACATAGTACCTAAATGACATGTCGGCAACTAAAAACTATTCAGCCCAATCCACCTCTCACCGACCTTCTTCGAGTGTAATGTCTATCAGAACTTTGGATTCGATTTAAGAACAAATCCAACCTATCAAAATCCTTGTGACGAAAATATGAACAGATAACAGCCTCAACGTCCTCCGGGTGCATAAAGATCATGCCATTATCCAACTTCCGCAAACTGCATGCTCCATATCTCGCATAGCGATCTGTACTAGCATAGAACCTGATAATTCCACAATGCAGTTGTGTTATAGATCTCAAAAACATTTAGTTTTACCATTTCTTTCCAAGTAAGTGCTCCGTTACAATGATATATATATATATATATATATATATATATATATATATATATATATATATATATATATATATGAAGGAGAATTGTAGAATCGACAATGACAGACAGTGTAGCATTTGTGGACAGGTTTAGTAAAAAAAATTACCTCTCTATCGAAGCTATTTGGAAACACGACGAGCAATGCTATTAAGAGGATAACAAATTGATAACCATGGACAATTGTATTTTGTTTTTCTAGTGACAAAATATCACTTACAAAAATGAGCTTATTGCTTGAGATGAGCACATTAAGAAAAGGGATAAGCCACTCCCTGAAAGAGAAAATGGACTGCTAACAAAACTGCTGACTTAAACAAAATGTACTGAAGCCTAAGTCTAAGACCAAACTATCTATATAGATTGGCTGTGTGAATGTCTAGGATTAGGGAACACTACTATTGTAAGCAATGAAGCATACAAGCAAATATACCATCTTAAGTACACAAGACATTTGCAATTAGCAATACGAATTGAGCTTTATTCTTCTGTTTTCTCTTTTGAGTAAGGTGCTAAAGTAATTATTGTAGCTGTAAAGGCAATGTTTTGTCAGGATGACATTTGTCTGCTCTGATGTGTAGTGATGTCGCTAGAAGTTTTCTGGATGCAAGTAGCAAAGCTATCGATACATGTCGAAAAAATTTTGTATCTACATACTTGCTGGTTTCTTGTGATCTCGATTGGGGTGATTGGGGCTGTTGCAATTATACAACTTTGCCAGACAGGAACAATATGCTATTCATCGAGACATCAGCAAAAACTGCTTAAAACATATTTAGTTGGTTCAATCAAAATTTGACTCTAGAAGAGTGTGTTTCAGTGGCTGCCTTGTGTAGATTGCAACTCCAATTAACAAATCAAACATTAATTTCACATAATTAAACGACATACGTTTCTAGCTGGACCAGTGTGAAACGAGGCTAGAAATTAGGATAGAGCACAAACCGTATACCAGAACTTCAACTCGGGGAGGCGGCGGATGAAGGGCTAGAACTCGTCGGAGCATGCGGGTGGGGAGCGCTTGGGCGCCGAGCACCTCGAGCTCCGGGTCGACCACAGGGGAGAGGAATCCGATGAGGAGGTTCAGCAGGTAGAAGCCCTGCACGTAGTAGATCCGCAGCGTGTACACCACGCAGCCAACAAATCCGCAACAAACAGCCAACAAATCCGAAACAAACAGCGTGGATTGGATTAGAGAGAGAAAGATTTATATTAGAATGATTGCTAGGAAGAAGAAAATGATCTCCGAGAACAAAACAAAACAATAAAGCAGCAACCCAAGCAGGCTAGTCTTCCTTACCAAGGATAGAAGTCCAAGCAAAGCACGGATGGAAGCATCAATGCCCGGGGAAGAGGAACAAGGACGAGGCCCGAGGCGCCGCCCGGGAGCTCGACCTCGACGGAGGGGATCAACGAGAGGAGAGCACAGATTGGATCGTGAGATGTGAAGTCATGGGAACGAGCGCGGCCGGCCGTATGCACGGAAGCTGAAGGAAGCCCTAGGCTCGTTGGGGTGCACGGTGGAATGGCGCGAAGAAACCCGCGCTGGTCAGCAGGAGGGCGCGAAACGCGATTGGGAGCGCGGTGGCGGCGCGGAGAAATGAGGACGATGGGGTGCTGATTTAGGCATGCGAAAATTTTGGGACCTAGAATAAGGAACTGTTGGAGCATGTTTTTTTTCAATCAAACCTAAAATCAGTTTTTGGGAATGGATTTGATGCACTGTTGGAGATGCTCTTAGGTTATGAATAGTAGGGACATGCTATAAGTATATCCCAAAATACTATCATAAATATTCAAGTTTTATTTTTTTTACAAAACAAAATAAGTTGGAATCATATTAAGCATTGGAATATACTATTCTCTCACATTATGGGCTAGAGCCACTCTCCCTTTCTCACCAGGAACGTACCTTCTAATCCGAGAAGTGGAAGTGAATATTCATGTTCTACTTACCTACAACCAAGGCTTGGAATTTCGTTTTCAGATGACGTCTCAGAAGTTGTCGAAATTCGAAATCTTAGAGTTTTAGATAAATCCCAGATGAAATACAAAATCAAAAATTCAAATCCTGTTTTTTTTTTTGCATTGAGAAAACCAAAATTTCGGCGAAATTCGAAATCTCGATTTAGATTTGCCGAGATTCGATGAATTTGCACCAAAGTAAAAATATCTCAACGACGTAAAAAATTTTAAAATTTTTGTGAAGGAAACATACACATCAATGAGGTTCCTATAAAAATTTAAGATGATTACCAAGTCGAAGGAATTTTTAAAAACTTGAACGTTGTTACTGTCCTGATAAAACGTTCACCGGCAAGTTTGAACCGAATAAAAAATAGAACAAACCACATTAGAAAATTTTTAAAAAAAATTTGCATGATTATGATGCATCAATAATGTTCCCACAAAATTTTAGATGATGATCATACTTCATGAATTTTTAAAAAATTGTACAATGCTACTATCCTGATAAAAGTCTTACCGGTAAACTTCAACCAAATGAAAAATGATATCATTAAAGTTTCTATAAAAGTTTTATATGATGATCAAACTTAAAGAATTTTTTAAAAAAATCTGATAGTGCTATATCCTGATAAAAGCCTGATCATCAATATAGAGATTTGCTTTAGCAACTAGAAAAAGTTTAGAATTTTTGAAAATTTTACAGAAGTGTGCTAAGGAAATGCTGAAGTTATCATAAAAATTTTAAATCATGATCACACTTCAATGAATTTATAAAATTATTACAAGGCGTTGTACCATCTATGTTCTTCTGCTTTTTGATTTTTTAAGTATAACAAATGAAGTTCAATACTTACATAGATTTGATTGAGCAAACAATTTTTTTTAAAAAAATTAGAGAATGGTACTAAGGAAATTATTAAGATCTCTAAAAATTTTGGATTATGATCACACTCGAGCAAATTTATAAAATTTTGACAATATTATTGCTCCAATTATGTTCATTCTATTTTTATTTTTTAAATATAACAAATAAAGTTCAATTATTTTGAAATTTTTATGTATGATCCTACACTACTAAAGATAATACCATAATTTTTAAAATCATGATCAAGCTTGTACAATTTTAAAAAATTTGAGAGTGTTTCTACCAAAATTTTAAAACGTCACAAAAATTCAGTTTTTCAACAAATTTTCATGGAGGATGACTTTTTTAAGGGTTATTGGACCAAATTCGATCAAATCTGTCCATAAAAAGTAAAAACGATAAAAAAAAGACCCAAGATTTCGGTAAGATTTGGCGAAATCTCGCCGAAATTTATGAGATTATTGTCACATTTATTTTTTAATTTTTTTATCCAATCGGGATTTTGGATCCCATCCCCAGCCAGAATCCGAAATCTCGGGCAAGATTTCCGAGATTTCGACAGTTTTTTTTTTCTTGAGCCTTGCCTACAACAATCCTTTTTAATTCTCTATTGCCACCCACGAGGTGTTTGCATCTTCCGTATGATGCATGGCTAGAAAGGATACAACGTTTTTGCCAATTATCAGTGTACAATAATTCTCCACCCACATAAGTTGAGCCGTCATGGTTGGACAAAGGTCCGCTATCTGCCTGTGCAATATTACACGTATGACCATCCACTCGTTCATCTTATGTGGGTGCACAAGGCTCGTCCCCAATCTGATACGCTAGGTTACCACCCTTGTGGAGGTACTGTAACGCTGATAAGGTACTCTGCTCAGCCTGTTCCGTATCATGATTGTGGTTAGTACTAGAATACGGCGTAAAGATGCAAGTGAGAGTTAGTCCTTATACGGTTATACCTATACGTAGAAGAGCCCTGACTATCCAATCTCACATTCCTTGAGCATCTTCTACCCACCATGCTAGTTCATATCAACTGACCGATCCACCGGTCAGTTTACCCTCTAATAGCAATTCCATCATTTATAACATTCTATATCGGGTTATTTTAGAACTACCATTTTGATGCATTTAATAGTAACAATAGCTTTAAAAGTGATTTGCAAAAACTTAAAGCCATAGCTACGTAATCAAGTGATTTTCCTCTCGTCGCAATAGTACAAATAGGTTGGATCTGAACCGATATAGCACGAAATACAAATAGACCGTGCTTAGGCTCACTTAAGGTGAGCCGAGCCAGCACGGCACAGCAAGCACGACAAACCGTCGTGGTCCGACACGATTCAGACACGAGCACAATGAACTCGTACTAGGTCTAACCGGTCCGGCATAATGCCCACCTAATGTTGGAAGTGTACGGAATGGTATATAACTCTTTTTTATGGTATTAAAGTGTACCCGGCTCTCTCCAGTCCTCTCGGTGGTATAAAGTTAAAGACGTTGTTTTTCGGTGTCATCAACCAGTCGTCTTTCGGTGTCGTCAAACCAAATTTTCCTTGATTTAATCAAACTAAATGCGCGCCAACATCTGAAGAACCAGAACTCACCGGCACAACTAATATATGCATATCGAGAACGATGGTACATAGGTTCATCAGAAAAACACTTGAACACTAGAAAACAACATCAGTGCTTGCAAACAGAACCGAGTAACATCAGGTTTCTCTGATTGACAACGCCAAGATCTGGCGAAACACTTATTTCTTAAAGCGAAACATGATGATTATGGCAGGTTACAAGAACTTCCTTAACGGTCTTCCTGCATCCTCGTCTTGCATGTGCTGCAATTCAGAACATCGAAACGTAAAAAACAAATAGAACCACCACTTCATTTCAATTGATCCTTTAGCTAATGCTATCAATCAAAACGTGCAGAAATTCACCTAAGGTTGTACTTTCGAAAGATGTCTCTATTTACTAGCACAGTAAAGAAACGACTGTGAGCCGATTTGCAGGTATGACGTATCAACGTAAAGGTGCAATGGTGCCAACACAAGTGCACAATGATGTCTTCAGCTCAACGATAAAACGCTATTCAAGTCAAAAACAACAAAAATTGGGAGCATATTTCAAAGCAAAACCCTGAGTGAACACGAGAATGCTGTTTTATCTAATTGATAACCGTGCCATAGGTTGTTTTCAAGTAAAACGTGTGCCTTAATGTTGTTCAATGAAGGAAAAATGAAGTTAGACAAAATCCATCCACAGAGTGAGCTAACTTAATAATCCAATCCTCTTCTCAACGGATGCCAGGGTTGTGGGGCACTATCGGCTAATCCCCCACGCCCCTCACATGCGGATCAACCCCCACCCTCGGGATAAAAAAACGAAGCGTAACATCCTAATTGCACTAGTAACAGTAAATAATCCTTGAATTATTTCAACTTACTTGAGTAAACTTTCTGCATTTATCTTTTATTACAAGAAAAACATATAAAAGTTGCGATACAGAGTGGGTGTCGGATACTTTGGCATCACATCATTAATAGAACGGAAGAAAATTGAATGTAAGACATCACCAAACTACAAAATGGATTACGAAGAAACAACTCCAGAAATAAAATTGAAGAACTTAAAAAACTACTTGTGGGGAAAGCATGATAGGCACCTAAAACACAAATGTAAATCCAAGACGTACCTATGAATAATACTCAAGAGGAAATTGGACGAACTAAGAAAAATGGAAAAAAAGTGGTGATGGCGATAGGGTACATGGCTCAAATCGTAGTAAGGAGCAAATAATCGCAAATGTATAAGATTTGGGGTTGACCCTATGTGATGGCAAGAAGAAATATGTTAATAGGATCACCACTATGCATTGGTATAAAGTATAAACTGCTCTTCCATGTTGCAACATCTAACTTTTGCTTCCTACGTGATGAGCTGCAGTGCATAAACGTTGAAAAGAGATATGAAGAAAACCAAAGCTGACCCCGTGGTCAGCACTTCAGCATGTACCAAATCAACCGGAATAGCACAGCCCTGTTATAACAGTCTTCCTAACATTTGGGTAATTGGAGAAGGTGATTGCTTTTGTAGAAATTATGTGCCACATTTACTCCTTACCATGAATGGTAATGTCAAGGTCTTGGATTAAAAGCTAGGATTTCACAAACTACAGATGCTACTCCTAATAGTATTACAATGATCTCTGTGATCATTCCATGAATAAGTCTACAGATGGTTGTTTTGTCTAAGAACCTAAATTGATAACGCTTTATGTTAGTATAACCAGTGTTCCCCTAGCCGCTAAGCACAATAAATCAGTTAGGCGGGCTAGGCGGGAGGGTGTAGCCTAGCGCCTAGACTCCACCTAGGCGGGCTGCCTAGCCCGCCTAGGGGAACACTGAGTATAACTTCCAAATGCTGGCTGATGTCAGAAGTTGTTTTCCATTCAAAAGAAGAAACAAAGAGGAAACCACAGCAAGGCTAGAACAACAGGCTCTTTTACTAATGAAAAATGGGCAAGTAAGTTGCAACAATCAAACTAGCTGAGCAATCTAACTAGATCATTTCCATAATTGATGTTGAAGCCAACAAAAATTATGCGCTTATTCTCCAAGCTCCAGTGTTCAGAAGTAATCCTCTACCTCTCTTCTGGACCAAAGGGCACACGTCCTCTTCTACTTCAATCAAGGCTGAGATATATCTAAAAGTGAGGAACAAATTTTCTCCCACTCAGAAGATCCACAGATTGTTTTGGCACAGGTACACTCTCGTATACTTTCTCGTTAGCAAACAGTTCACTACATAAAAATGTTATATCTTTTCAACAAGGACACTGTATTGTTACTATTTTCAGGCTTGTTTAGTTTGATGATAAATTTGCCTTACCAAACCTTACCAATATTTGGTCAGCAAATTGGCTGCCAATATTTTGACCAAAGATTGGCAAGAAAATAAAATAGATAAGTAAAGGAGAAGAGAATCTTACTAAAATTTAGTAGCAAATCAAATGCTTACTAAATTTGGTCAACACTACCAAAATTTGGTAAGACAAGCATTAGTAACCATTAGAAGCAAACCAAATAGGCCCGTTCATCTTCTAAGGAACAATAAACAAATTTGATCTCCCTACAGGAGGACATATCAATGGAGTTATCTCTCAAACCTGATTAGCAAATTATTCACTGCGTAAACAATGATATCTTTCCATAACGGAATGTCATGGACCGCACGGCCCGTTGGATGCGGCCCACTCGCTGAGGGAAAAAGGGCAGTATATAAGGCAGATGCACAGCGACGGGAAGGGGACAGGCAGAATCAGTACCAACCTTCTTCTTCAATTCCCCTCTACTGCTATTGTTGCTATTGTCTCTTCTTCCTCTAAACATTCTCTGCTCTTCTCAAATCTTTTCCCAAATACTCTGTAATTTGTATTCTGTGGTAGCAGGACCTTAACAATTGGTATCAGAGCCAGCGATCCAAACCATGGCCGACGCGTTTGAGAGAGCAATTGCGAAAAGTGATCGGATCATCGAGCTGTGCAAGAAGTTGCTTGTCGAGTTGCGCAGAGGGCAATCCATGGTGGCTGCCACCACCGAGGAGCTCCACGCGACCAGACGCCATGGCCAACAATGATGCCTTCGAGACACCCTCCGTGTGTTCGATGGTGCGACTAGCCACGATGTCAAGACACCTTGTACGCCGCGACGCGCGCCGGCGCCATGCCCCGCGCAGGCCTTGCGCGACCGAGAAGGCCAGCGTCGACCACGACCGCCTTCCGGCCGTGGACGCGGTGGGTGTGTGTGTGACCGTCGTGGTCCCTTGGTGACCAGAGCTCGTGGTTTCCGCCGCCACCGAGTGTCATCGATGCCAAGATACCGATGGCGGCGTCCATCCTCGCCACGACGCTATCGCCGCCCTTGGTTAGTTCCCGTTGTTGAGCTTGCCGTGGTCTCTCCTCTTGTCCAAGTCATGGTCTGCAGCTTGACGACGGAGATGTTTGGGAAAATGCCTCGAGAGCGACATTCTCATCGGCGTTGGCCCTCTCCCCGCCGTCTTCCGGTCTCCGATCGCAAGACAGATCCGCCGCCGAAGCTTCTTCGCCTCCCTCTCCGGCGCAAGGTCAATGACACAAACACGGGCGACGCTGGCTGGACTACTTACGGGCAACATGCTTGCAGCGTGCGCGCACGCCATCCGCCACCTCGGCCCGGCATCCGCGACATGCGGAGCCGGAGAATATCCTCGCCGCCGATCGCCTCGTGTTCCCGTGTCGGCGCCTTCGCTTCGCCATGGACGTCTCGCCCGGCAAGATGGCCGACACGCTCATAAGTACATCCGCAGGACCGCCTTCTCGCATCGCCTCGACTGCAATTGCTCTTCGACTCAGCGAGGAGAACGGCCCCATAAGCGGCCTTGGTGTGATACGGCGTGGTCAGCGATTCGACTCTTCCAATGGTCTCATAGTGCCTCACATTGGTGGAACGCTCTCGAGATCACCAAAGATACACAAATGCTCCAGGGGTGATGGCCTACCACGTACTTTGTTCACTCGTCAGATCTCGCCTTGAGATGCTAATAGAGACCGGATTTCGTCATTATGCAACTACGCGAGAGCTTCATATCATCTATCTCAATGAGCAACATTCAGGCAGTTCAGTTTCATCCAGAAAAGAGTGGAGCTACTGGGCTTTCTATCTTGAAAAAATTTCTCAGCCCTAACTCCTCAGGGGCAAAGATCCCACCTTATAGAAAAGCATCAAAACTTGCCAAGAGAGTGATAGCATGCCTTGATGTTCGTTCAAATGATAACAGGGATCTTGTGGTAACAAAAGGTGATCAGTATGATGTAAGAGATCATAGTAGTAGCAAAGAGGTAAGAAACCTTGGCAAGCCGGTGGATTTAGCAAGTCAATACTACATAGATGGTGCTGATGAGGTTAGCTTCTTGAATATAACTGGTTTCCGTGACTTTCCATTGGGCGATTTGCCAATGCTAGAGGTTCTACGATGTCCATCTGAAAAAGTTTTTGTGCCACTTACAGTTGGTGGAGGTATAAGAGACTTCACAGATGCAAATGGAATATATTATTCAAGCTTGGAAGTAGCATTAGAATATTTCAAGTCTGGTGCTGACAAGATTTCAATTGGAAGTGATGCTGTTTTTGCTGCTGAAGCCTATTTACAGACTAGTGTAAAGACAGGGAAAAGCAGCTTGGAGCAAATTTCTAGAATATATGGCAATCAGGCTGTTGTTGTAAGTATTGATCCTCGAAGAGTAAATGTCAAAAGTCCAGATGATGTGCAATTTAAAACTGTAAAGGTGTCCAGTAAAGGTCCATTAGGAGAAGAATATGCATGGTACCAGTGTACAGTAAGTGGTGGATGTGACAGCCGGCCTATTGGAGCATATGAACTAGCAAAAGCTGTGGAAGAATTGGGCGCAGGAGCAATACTACTTAACTGTATAGATTGTGATGGTCAGGGCCGCGGGTTTGACATAGATTTAATCAAAATGGTATCAGATGCTGTGACAATCCCTGTCCTTGCAAGCAGTGGTGCCGGTGCTGTCGAACATTTTTCCGAAGTGTTTGATAAAACAAATGCTTCTGCTGCCCTTGCTGCTGGAAATCTTGCTGGTGTTCTCCCGGCTTCTGCTGTATTTGTGGGAATATATGAACCAACCAAAAGACAGCCATTGGAGACGTTCCCTGAACATTTGAGTGCTGTTGTTCATTTTACTGCAGGAGCCATTGGAGGGATTGTTGCTTCTCTCATTCGTGTCCCCACAGAGGTGGTGAAACAAAGAATGCAAACTGGTCAATTCAAGTCTGCACCTGATGAGGTCCGTCTAATAATTGCTAGAGAAGGATTTAATGGTCTTTATGCTGGTTATGGTTCATTTGTGGTTCCAGATCCGCCGTTTGATGCCATTCAATTCTGCATATATGAGCAACTTCGAATTGGTTACAAACTTGTGGCAAAGAGGGAGCTGAGTGATCCAGAGAATGCACTTATTGGTGCTTTTGCTGGTGCTGTTACTGGGGCTATAACAACACCCCTCGATGTCCTAAAGACAAGATTGCTTGGGTGGCTACCTGCTGGTATGTCGTATTGTTCATTGGGCATCACATTGGGGGCAAGTTATTTGTTTTGCAGCTATTGCAAGCAGCCCAATGGAAGGATACATATGGCTGGATATTGCACATGCATGGAAAACCATGGGAGACAGTATATGTTGTTGCTTGTCATTGAGCAAGAATTTCCATGGGATCCTGGTGACGAAAATTATTGCTTTACAAGTTCAACTTTCTGGAACGGACTTTGGCAGTGTCATCCGCTTGAGGACAAGCCGCATTTCAACGGGAGGGAAATGTCATGGACCGCACGGCCCGTTGGATGCGGCCCACTCGCTGAGGGAAAAGGGCAGTATATAAGGCAGATGCACAGCGACGGGAAAGGGACAGGCAGAATCAGTACCAACCTTCTTCTTCAATTCCCCTCTACTGCTATTGTTGCTATTGTCTCTTCTTCCTCTAAACATTCTCTGCTCTTCTCAAATCTTTTCCCAAATACTCTGTAATTTGTATTCTGTGGTAGCAGGACCTTAACACGGGACTACTTTTGCACTTCAATAGTTCAATTAGAACACATGGGAATCCACTCCATCGCAACAAATCGGACTTCTATCCGTGACCAACCCTGATCTGAATCTAACAGATCTACCAGCAAACAGGAAGAGGATTCAGGGGAGATAAGAGGAGGGAGGACGCGCGCTTACGAATTCTCGGACGATGCCCTTGTAGACGAGGATAGGGACGGCAAGGCCGAAGAGGCCGACGACGGCGAGGCTGCGGCGGGTCCAGCGGAAGTTGAACTCGAGGTTCTCACGGCCGGCGTTCCACTCCTCGATCCAACGGTTCTTGTGCACCTCCATCCCTCCCCCCATGTTTTCTCCTCCTCTCCTTTCCCTTCCTCCCCTCGGGTCGCTTTGCTCGTCGACGGCGGGTGGAGAGTTCCTAAGCTGCGGCCGATTTAGGTGAGGGGTCGCGCCTCTGCCCACCTCCTCCTCCAAATAGTACTCATCTTGGACCATCTCTAAGGGTGCGTTTGGTTGAGTGTACGAGGGTGAATGGGATGGGATGATGCAGGATGGATGGGATGGTCGCGGATGAGATAGTGCAGGGAGATGTTTGGTTGCTCGAATGGAATGATACAAGATTTTGTTTGGTTGCTTGGATGGAATGGTGCAGGATGATGCGAGATGATGTTTGGTTGCTTGAATGAAATGATGCAGTTGATCTGAGATGATGTTTGGTTGGAAGGATGAAGTTGAATTGAGGGATAAGGTTGGTTAAGAGATGTAGCTTGATTGACCGAGTTATCGATACAACGAGTAGTCTCAACCGCAATCTCAACTACACACAATAACACAAGATAAATAACGACAATCTCAAACGCGTTAACGGTGCGCTACGGGATGATGGCAATCTATTCAGCGATACTAGTACAATCTATTCATGTCCATGTCAAAACCGTCACGCCATGGGCGACAAGATAATTTTCCAGAAGCACAAAAATAATAGCCAATAATTATGAAATGATTTTAGGACCCTTAGCAATATGTCATGGGTACAAACATGGAACCTACTACGAAAATTGTCTTGTAGAGTCTTGAAACAAATCTAAAAAGCTGGAAACATAAACACCAACACCCATCAACAAAACAAGCTCATCCACCTATTCTTCTTCTTGACAGCAGACTTGGCAACCTGGAGGCTTCTTCACCGACCTGTTGAAGGCTTCTTGCTGTTGCGACAATGATTTCAGTATCCATCTCCTGCTTCACAAAAGAGAATGCATTAGTAAAATAGCCTAGTAACCATGGGATGTCCAGTACAATACAAATTAAAAATGTGAGTACATCCACAAATACAAAACTACCCATATAACTTACTGCACAAAAGCTACCTAAATCTGCATATTAATTGAGATGTAACAGCTTTGAGGCCAGGTCTGCTACTCTGCTCTGGCATAATTTTTTGCAGTTTTAGCACAATGTTTCTTCAGAAGAGTACCACCATTCACAATCAACTTGTCACTCAGAACAGGGATGATCAAGCCCTCATAATATCAAATGTCCTAATGCTTTTGGGAAACAGTACCTGTATTGATGAAGCCCTCATAATACCATTTTTTCAGTTCAATTTAACCCAGATGACTGGCCATTATGAAGCCTATGTAAAAGTTAAATGTGCTGTCGGCTATAGCAGAGCAGAGAAGGGCTCAAAGAAGCATCATCTGTTTACTTGACAAGCCACATATATATGCTCAAAGATCAATAAAAAAACCCTTATCAGAACAAGAATAATCATGAATTCTATAATTATTAATTGAACTTTAGGTAAACAGCAAGTGATTCACAAAAGGTTGCCAGTTAATCTGGGACTATCATGACTAGTTAGTAACTGCAACCCATAATAAGCCACTTACAAAGAGGAAAGATAAAAAAAAATACAGAAACCAGACCCCGTGATACTAGAACATCTGTATTTTCATTCACACCAAGATATACAAAGATAACAGATGAAGGATAAAACCAGAAACAACCTTTGAGAAGTCATTCAGCCACTCCCCGCCAACCCCAAGGACAGCTTGGATTCCTTGGGCCATCCTAAAAGCACCTCGAGGCCCCGTGCTAATCGACGTCCGGAGAAGATCCTCGACTAATCTAGGCAATTCGTCAGCTCTATCTGCACTTGGACAAAAATTGAAGACCCAAAGGTAAATTTACCAAGAATGACAAACGTAGAGTCCACACGTTCAACCCCAGATCACTCCACAACTGAATTGCCCTTAGAACCACTCATCCACCTTGACACAGCACAACAAACTCGCAACCATCGCCAAATCCGCACTAGCCATTGCCATTTCACATCACTCAATAAATCAATCATCGATTACCTTGGAGGCGGGTGGAGAAGTCCTGGGCCTGGGAAGAGTAGCGCGTGAAAACCCTAACCCCGACCCGGACCCGCCGTCCCCTCTCCCGTCCGGCCCCGATCCAGCCAGCCCGCAGCGAGCCTCCCCCGCCGGCCGGCACCTGCAACAACCTCCGGTTAGTCCACCGACTCCGTCACTTACGCAATCAAACCGAAAAGAAATGCCTCTCCAGCCCCAGCCGAACCAAGCGAACTGGAGATGGTATGGTCGTCTACTAGCGTAGGAGGGTGAGATGGGGGGGCCGGGAGAGGCGAGATGTGGCGGACGACCTGGGGGAGGCAGCGGTGGTGGTGGTGGAGGAGGAAAGGGAGCGGGCCGTGGCGCCCCTCGCGGCCGCCGCCATAGTTGCTGGATCACCGGCGACGCGAGGGGCGAGGCGAGGGGCGACGCGAGGGGAGACGGGCGAGGCGAGACGGGCGAGGGGAGACGCGAGGAGCCGAGGAGGTTCGGGACCGAATGGTTCGGAGAAATTGGCCGAACGCGTTGATACGGAATATTTGAGGAATATTCTGAGAATCATCTTGCTTCGTCTCCGGATCGGATGGTTCCGTCATGTGTGAACCAAACGCATATCAATATATATCTCAGACCATCCTGTTCCGTTCACCCTGGTACAGTGAACCAAACGCACCATAATAGTACCATTTCAAATGTCTTTTAGCTGTATCATGTTAAGAAAATTTTACATGAAAAAAGAGAGATGTGAAAAGAGAACATGTTCTTTTGTGTATGGGTATGTATAATAGTATATGTCAACTGTTTATAAGATTATGTTTAAGTAGAATTGTAGATAATATGGAGAAGAGAGAAAATTGTTGTCTACTATTTAACAAATGGTCTTATAGACAGTTTTATATTTTGTATGCTATTGTATAGATAGTATGTTAATTAGATATAAACAATATATTAATTGGTAAGAGACTATTACAATCAACTATAAAAATGATCCATTGTATAATTTATTTATAGTGCCATCTATAGATGATATGAAGATATATTATAGACAGTTGCCATCTATACCGATATACATGCTGTAAAAGACAATCTGATGGCGCAAACCAACGCAAATAGTGATAAAATGTAAGAATAAAATATGATAAAAATAATACAAAATAGTTAGAGGAAGGATTTTAGAAACAAACTACTGAAGATGCTGTCTCTAGTACTATCTCTATATAAATTGCAATCCTTAGAGACAGTCTTAAAGAGACAAACATTTTTACATACCTTTAGTTAGGATGTTTCACAGTTATACCGCTGAAATCTTCCCTTTATTTGTTTATTCGCAGGGTATGTTTGTGCAATTGTGCATTTGCATAACGACTTAACGAGTCCTTTTCTGCAAATGCGAATTAATACGAGGAGTTAATATGGCATAGTTGGCTATGACTTACGACTTACGAGCTCCAGAACTTGCAATAAGCCCCGCAATGAACACAGCTAATTGCATACTGATCCTGTCTGAGTCCCGACTCCTGACTCCGCGTCTCCTCCCATCACAATTCACAAGCTCTCCAATCTCCACGTCTTCCTCCTCTTCTCGGCTTCGCGATTAGCAGAGGCGGCCATGGCGTCCCGGGCGTCGTCGGCGGCGGAGAAGGGGAAGGCCCCGGCGGACGCGGCGGAGTCGGCTGCGGCGAGCGCCGCGCGGCGGGCGCGGGAGTGGAGCACGTGGGCGATGAAGAAGGCGAAGGTGGTGGCCCACTACGGCTTCATCCCCCTTGTCATCGTCGTTGGCATGAACTCCGAGCCCAAGCCCCGGCTCGCCCAGCTGCTCTCCCCCATCTAGGGCAGGCCAACTCAACCGCTGTTCCTCGACCCGCCGCACGGGTGCGTGTGTATTGGATTCAGCACTGTATTTCGTCATACACAATCTCGATTCCTTTTTGTTTGCTCTAATTTGGGTTTCCCTGGTGCTCATCGAGAGTCTGTATTACTGTATCTGTATTAAGACCTCAGCTGCAATTACTAGCAAATACTGGTATTGCGTTGATGTGTTGTTACATTGTTGGTTCACTTTGGCGAGGTTTGTTGTACTGCACTTACATGTTTTGACACATCGGGAGCCAGGAGCCTTGTAGAATATGGTTCATTGCATTCTACTATTTTTTTTTTAAATCCTTATCTATCATCTTATCCTCACATGTTGATCACTTGATCTCACAGACGTCTCAGTTTGCAGTAGGTAACAACTCAACAAGGGCATCAAAGTGCATGATATGTGTTTCTGGGCTTTCATAAAACTCAAGCAATGTTATTCGCTTGGCTTCTCATATGAAGGTTGCTCCTGTTCCCCAGATATTAGAAGATATCATCAGGTCTTCTCCCTCTTAAGAAAATCACCCATACGTATTTGAAAATTACCAAATCGAGCTCAGAAAAGAATGACGAGAGAACTGATGGATTACCGATGCCTTCGCGGACAGAAATATTTGGCCTCCAGACATCCTTCGAGTTTACCATGAAGATATCACCGATATAAAGATGGTTGGTTGGAACGTAGACAGAGTAAAGTTCCTCTTGACCAGAATAACTCTGTTACAATACAATGATGATATCTATGCAGTATAACCAACTGTTCAAGATGATAAAGTGACAAACAGGCAGGCTGACAAATTGGCAATTACATGACAAAGAGAAAGAGCTCAGTCTTCATTTTGATCATTGTACAGGTATTACTTCTGTCTTGCACATGTTTGCCACTTAAATTGCTAGATTTTAGAACTAATATATAAAATCATTTTTGTAGAACGCAGCTGTGAGTTCATGGATAAGTGAATCTACAATTCTACGCAAACAAATATATTCTAGATCAATATTGGCTGAAACAGTAGTCTCGTAAGAACCTGCAGCAAAACTGATGAAGTAATGAAACTAAATGCATATTCACCAACACGAGGATGCCTTATGATGACCACTTCCTTGAAAGCCTGTTTGTTCTGATCTGCAAAAACAAGAGCTTATTTAGCTGAAAATGAAGATTGTACATGAGCATATAGGATAGCTTAGATTTTACCAGGTGTTGCTGCAGCGCTGATTTGCTTGGATAGTTGGATGCATTGTAGATATGACGGACCAGTGGCATGCATTTAATAATCCACTCACCAATACTGAGGATAGATACCCCAACCCATGATGACATGAAGACTCCATCCAAAAATACGAAACTAAAAGAAGTAAGGAAGCCAAGACCTGAGGGCAAGGAATAACAAGAGTAGGTTAGACAAGCAACAAGAATCTTAACAAAGATGAAGTTACAGTACATTAGTTAAATTTGCCTGTAAAGATCATACACCAAGTTCCCAAGCTTTTGAAGGAAAGAAAAAAAAAAGAATCGAGCAAGGTTTATTGAAACAGCACATCTGCCTAATTATTAGGAGAAATAATTCACAGGATTGGTACATAACATAAAAGACAAATGCAACAGTTGTGTTTTTTTGTAAGAAAAGAATGCTATGACTAGAGGGACCAGCTACTCCAATTCACAAGACATTACAATTCAAACTTGGGACAGCTTACACATACCAAATATGTCAATTCCCAGTTGAGCATAGATTGGAGAAAAGAACCCATCAACAAAATTAATGAACCACCAGGTGACGTAGAATGTGATGGATATGGGAAAGAGAATCACACTGGAATTTGCACCATGGAAAAGCAAAAAAACAATGAGATTCAGGTGTAACAAGGTAGAGTTTTACAGACAAATCTCATAGCATCATAAATTCACGATGCACGTTAGATGAAATGTATGCATACGCCAAGAGATACATCCGCAACCATGTAGATTTTTTTTAGCATAATTCTTTCTTTTTTCAAGAATACACAGGACAGCTGCATATCATCTATATTAAGAACAAAAACATAAATCTGTGCATACAACCGCCCAAGACAACCTTTAGGTAGATAAGGCTAAGGACTAAACTAAGTACAAGAAGTCAAGAACCACCTACAACCTCGGTTTGTGTAGATTCTCACTACTTAGTACAAACCATGGAAGATCAACAAAATTTAATGTGTTCAGGCCATTTTCTTGAATACGCAATTCGTGCATAGTGACCAATCCAGGACTTGAGGAGAACAACTTTAGGTACTTCCTCAGTGACTACACTAGATAATACGCTCAAAATATTTAGTATTCTCTCAATTTTACCGAAACACTAGAATGTATCAAACTCATTACTAGAACCTTCTGGTGACACTGCTATTGGTAAATATAATTACTCACAGTAAATTGTAATAAGATGTACTTGATAATCAGTAAAGCTTCCACAGAGCACTGCTCTTTTAATGTTTTATCATTTTTGTCCTCAATTACCTCTCTCAACCAGCAAGATAAGCCTAAAAATCGAAAGGGCTGCCCTAACTATTTGTTTACTATCCTGTAAATAAATGAAAAGTTGAAAATCATATGTTCTGCACTGACAAATTTGAACAGTTCTGCGTATTTTATCATGTCCTGCATAATACACCCATAAACACATCATACAAATACCTGGCAAATCTCAGAACCTGTTATAATAAGATAGGTTTTCCTATAGATTATGAAAGACATTGGCCCCCAACAATTTCTAAACAGCAGACAAAACCTAGAAAATTAAATAGAGGTTTACTTTGATAGGCATATAAAGGAAGCATCAAGCCCAAGAGTACTATTTTATAGTACCTATATGTCAAAGGATATACATTCAGTCCATCAACATTCCAAATGTAATATTACCATTCAATAGCAATATGCACATAAGATAACAATCAGAAAACTGCAACAGCACACAGCAAAGAAAATAGCAGGGGAACTTACCATCCGGTCATGAACTTATTTGAAGCCCAGCTGCGGATCACTTTATGGAACGCCTGTGTTGCAGAAAAAAAAAAGACCAACAATGATGAACAAGGCACTTCTCCAACCTCGTCATTAAGAGAGCAGTTAAGCTACAAAATCTGGGGATTTTCTTTTCTGGGAAGAGAAATATGAAATTGCAAAAGTACGAATTAGGACATGCATGCCCAGTTTTAATTTCTATCAAACAATGCCTTTTCTACTAGCAGTCTAACTAGACATGGAAGAAGTTAAAATGCTAAATACAGCAACGTGAATAATAATTTGCGGGTCCTGTCGTGCCTTTTCTGCTCAGACAGCTACATGGTTATACGATAAGAATCCACGGAAAACGAAGTAACAGGCACATGGCTCACTTCTAAGTTCCAATCGGTGTAACAAGGTCCAAAATGTGCGTCTCAAGCATTCCCTATCCTATCCATGAACTATAGTTGCTAATACTGTCACAGTTGCACTTTACTATCCATCACCCCACACAAGTACACAACCAAGCGAAGGCAGAAAGGTTAAACAGTAACAACGACAACCTTAAACAACCAGGCTACTGAAGCCAGGGCAGGCAATCAGGCACTACCACGGGGGCCAGCGGCCAGCCTCAGAATTCTGGAGCCAAACGAGTTTGACAGTTGAACCAATTCACAAATTGGAAGTTTGCAACCATGAACCATATCCCACATACGAAAAGCAGATCCAACCGTCGTGTTCTTCACCTACCGGAAGCCCCATTGGAAGCTACCACCGCCACGCCTAATTCACCTGACCACTACTATTCCGCAGTCGTATCGAGCTACATTGAAACGGGACTAAGTGAAAGCCGCCGCCCAAATGGCAAGCGCAACTGCAACGCCGCGACGGCGGTTGAAGAGCGACAAGGCACGAAACGGAGGCGGGGTTTGGAACGGTAAGCACCTCGCAACCGGAGGAAGAGTGGTGGTGGTCGTGGACGGCGGGAGCGGGGCGCCTTCCCCCCCTCCTCGTCGCCGTTGCCGGGGGCCGGGCCGCCTACGCCGGCGGCGGAGACAGGGATGAGGTGCTCGCGGCCGCCGGCGTGTCTGCCCATGGGGCTCCGCGGAGACTTGACGTCGCCCATCCGGCGGCTTGACCATCCGATCCCAGCCGACGGCGATTGCGCCGTCTCAGTCGCTGCGAACTGAACTGAAATGGAGGGAGGCTGGGTCTGGGAGGGGTTGCCTTGCGACTTGTCTCTGTGGTTACGGTCTCCGCCGCTGAAATGGACAGGAGCCTCCGCCTCCACGTGGATAGCGGACCGGATTTCGTCATTGGGAGGTTCGTGCCGTCCCGATTTGCTTACGGCATGCACAACGGAATGTTTCAACCGGGTACCTCGCAGGAATCCGTAGGCTCGGATACTATCATGGACGCTGTATTTTATATATGCTGATCTTATGCGAGGTGATAACACGCTACTTCATTGAGGTGATGAAGCCAACGAACCGTACACTGCATTGCAGGATCATATACCTTGCCGCTATAATGTCCCGCCGACGAATGGACAAGCCAGCCGTCAAAGTTAGGCATGTTACATCTTGATTCTTGAGCGGCTCGCTATAGCCCGAAGGATGCGGCGAACCACACACCGTGTTGTACACCTTGACAGAGAGACAACCCTCAGCCCCACGAAATATCGCAGCTCCGAACTTTCGGCCATTCGTCAACGGGAAAATTAGTCCAGTGACACTCAATTCGTTGGTTTTTAGTGATGTGTCTATGACATGTGGATCTATCTAAGTGTATGACAGTGGGTTAGGGTGTCATAAAGTGAATCAAGAATTTTAAAGAGTGTCGTTGGCGCCAATCTCCCATTCATCAACACGGCTAAAACCACACAAAGAAAGCGGTACCGCCGAACGGGTCTCAGGCATCGCCGACGACGTATTACACCGCATCGTGTACGAGCTGCGAATATGTTCATGTCTAGTCCTGAATATATATATATATAAAGCCGAAATGGGGTACTATGGTGTCTGGATATCATGATTTCAAATACACGAATTCAAGCTATATTTGAGGGGTTTTTTTCAAAAATTTCAGTTTTAGGGTATATATCCATCTATAGCAATTCAAATGAAACGAATACCTTTGAAAAAATATACTCGAATTCAAATATTTTGAACGAGTCTAGATCACATGCTTTGCTGATTTATATATAGAATCAGTACATACCTACAACTAAACATCATCAAAAAGGGAAACTTTAGTTTGAATTTCATTTCAAACTTGTTTGAACTAGTTAGTAAACTGGTTAAACCCAGATCCTAAAAATGTCAAAAATTTCGCATCAAAATACATAAAGAAGAATATCATTTTTAGATCTGGTGCCCAAGCATCATGGTTCCCTAGGTAATTATACTATATATATGTATATAATTTTAAATCTAGTCCCTAAGGCATTTGTTTTTATAAAAATAGCCTCTTATCCTACCGCGGTAGGCGCGGTAGGTGACACGTGTCTCCTCACGAGCATGACAACGTGCGGCGACATGTGCGAGAGGGTGTGGGCGAGCGTCACTGCCACTGCCAGGCAACGCGAAAGCTTGTGCTCCCACGCTCACATGAGTTACCGTGGTGCCTGCGAGCTTCCATGCTCATCGGGCATGGTAGGGAGCTTCTGCTTTCTTCAATACTGGTAGGGAGTGGGGAGGGGTCCAAATTTACAAATACGCATACGATGGAGCTAGATTTGTATAAAATAAGGTTCATTGAGCTAGATAAAGACATGAATTCACGGGCTATACGCCAATCCAAATAAACACCCCGCCACGTACGACTAGGGTTAAAAAAGCTCAAGATTCATGAGCTACTTAAGGTCGGCTCGTTCTAGACTCCATTCAAGCTCCAAACGAGTCAAACTCGAACTTAATCTCGAGCTCCTAAGTTTTACCGAACCGAGCTCAAATAGCTCGCGAGTCTGATAAATTTATAAATTACTTATTAAATATTACTATATGTTAACTCTTATCGAGCTTACTCAAACTAAGTTTAACCTTCAATATTTTTTATTGTTGAAAAGTAGTATATATTAAATTATTTATTGTTATTGTGTTTACTCAAGTTTGATCGAGCCAAGCTCAATCCTCGGTCTGGGTTCGAACGTCACCTCGAGCTTATACGGAGCTCTCGGCCAGCTCGACGACGTCACCTTGGCTGGCTAAACCTCTCTCGGCCCCACTGTCTTCCACTTCGGCGCTTCCTGCGTCCGACCCAACCCATCCTCCTATACATGTGGCCCCCTCTTATTCCCGCCTCCCGTCTCCTACTCTCCGTCTCTGCTAATCCCAGAGGCGGATCCCCCATAAGGACATGGGTGTACACTTGCACACCCAAAAATTTTGACAAAAAATCTATTATATAATAATTATGTTATATGTATATATTAATAAGTGGACTCAAAAATACGTATTTCAATCTCTAAGTCCATTTCAGTCCGTCCCACCCACTCCATTTCCCAATCTTCCATGCATCACCCAATCGCTCTCTCACTCTCTCTGTGGTGGCGGCAGTCCAACAACGACGGATGAGGGCCACGAGGCAGATGCAAGTCGGTAACGAGCAAAGTAGCAAACGAGCGTCGAGCAACCATCGACAACGACAAACGAGTGAAGAATGCAGGGTAGGCGACGACATAAGGAGCGGCAGAGTAGTTCTGGCTCCTGTGGTTGCAACGAGCACCAACTCGAGAACGTAGGGTGTGACACTAGTGACGATCGGCAGATTAGGACGGACATGTCTAGTGGGGCAGGGAGCAGACGAGGTGTGGTGCAGGGTAACATTGTGGCACGCGGCAAGCATGAGCTAGGGATGGAAGGTATGGCATAAGTGTCGATCAACAGGTTAGGGTGGCGACACCCAATGGGGCAGAAGTGATGCTAAAACAATAGGCAACAGCTAAGCATTTGTCATCGGCAATTACACAAGTGAATTTCATTCTTGATTCCCTAATTTGAAATCCCCATTGCACAAATCTATAACTATTATGTTGATTTGTAACGATGAATCGTGGTTTTTGAAATGAAGCTTGTAGAGCATTTAAAAATGAAGAGAAAGCATGTATATTTGAAATACCTAATTCACAAATCTTAAATTGTTTCATGTATTGGAATTTTTATTAAATAATATATGTTTAATAAAAAATTACAGAAATAATATGCCAAAAATAACAATTTTACTCACCTGTTGCACGTCCAAATTGCGACAAATATTATGTCGCAATTCCAAATTGTGACAGAGATTCTGTCGCAAGTGTCTCTATCGTAGATTGGCTGCGTGACTGAGTTACTCGAAAAAATATTGACAGTTACTAGAATTTTATAGTTCAATCTAGGGTTCAATAAATTCAAAAAAAACATATTTGTCGGTGATAATTCAGGTAGTATTTGATAAAATTATTTGTCAGTTAAATTTTTTGACAAAAAAAATCAAAATTCGTTGTTCATCATTCTCTTTCGGTGTGCGACAAATTTCTAAATTTAATGACAAATCATAATAAAATATTGAAAATATTGAATAAAACCTGACATTGATATTACAAAGTGCATGACTAAGTCACAGACTGGGATAGAACATAGGTACATGTCTTAGGGAATTCATAAAACTAGGATACAATATGGGTACATACATGCCTTAGAGAATTTATAAAGCTGAGATACAACATATTCTATAAGTACATGCCTCTGGTGAAGGACTAAGTCATAAAACTATACATTCTATGGTCATAGTTGTCGGAATAGCGCATGATCAAAACAACGATAATTACCTATTAGTTCCTGACGAGGTACTACATTTGGATACCTGATAGGGCTTAATGTAATATCATCGTCAAAATTCAGAGGATTCCGAGGACGCAAGGTTCGTGCCTTAGGTGGTATAAAATCATCATCATCATTGTTATTTGTATGGTTAGGAGCTAACCCTCCTTCAGTGCTGGTTAAATGTCCTCCTACATTGTTTATTGAACGGCCTGTTGTAGTAGTGTTTGAACGGCATGTGGTGGTAGTGCTTGAACGTTGAGGTCTAGGTGGCATGAAATCATCATCATAATCGTCATCGTCATTTGTGTAGTTAGGAGCAAGGCCCACTTTTATGGTGGTTGAACGTTCTCTTGAACTTGTTGTTGCAACAATATTGGGTGGACCTCTACCCCTCCAGTTAGATCCTCTTCTATGTCTTCTGCGCAAACCAGGCATCACACCACCGCCGAAGAAGCATATACATCGCCGCAAATTCTAAGATATCTTTGTTTAGCAACTATTTATCCTCCGGGAATGACTAACGCACAAGACAAGTGTACGAATTAGTGAACTTATGGATAATGCTAAAAAGATTAGTAGAGTAAACAAGTAGGAAATAACTAACCTTAATATGCTCTATATACTGATCAAGCAGCATCAGTACCCTATAAAGTTTCGTAGAGAAACCTGTAACAGAATGGTGGTCGGCTAGTTTGCACACCCTAAAATACCTTTGACATCACCATTGAAGTGTGAGTGGAAGTTGTGTATGTGTGCCTGTAGTTTAGCTTTTTATAGTATTCCCAGTCTACCCCTCCCACGGCTTGAACTTTCTCCTCGGTCTATGCAAGGAAGAGTTTCTTCTTCCAAATAGTGATCAAGCTCATTTTTTGTCTTTACCACACTAGTATTTTTCTTACTAGCAGCTAGTGTTTTAAAAATTGAAAGCACCTCATTAGCACCAATGGCATTGGTAGTATTAGGAATACTAGTTAATGTGGCCATACCCTCTTGTTCACTATGCACTTGGTACTAATTCATCAACTCACACAAGGTATTATAACTCTTTGCAATATTCTCTTCAGAGTTTTCTTCACCAAAAAGGGCAATGTAGCATGTGTGTAACAGTGTCATTTTCCCACGTGGATCAAGAATAATAGCAATCATGGAATAGAGAGCTTTTCTAGCAACTTCTTGATCAAATATGTAGTTCTCTACAGATACTTGTCCATGCTCAGAACTACTATACCTCAAACTGGTTTATATCTTTCTTTGCCTCTTTCGATACATGCATATCTTTAAATGTTCATGCAAATGCTTTGTGCCATTCCTTGTTTCTCCTGAAAGGTACTTACTGCACCAAATGCATTTTGCCTTCCAAACATCCTTCACCTTAACTCTTGTAAAGTTGTTCCAAACTATCGAAGTGAGCTTTCTCTTTGTGCCACGAGAATCCCCTTCATCTGCATGTTCTTCAACTTGATGCTCGACACCTTTGGCTTCAGATCCAGGTTGAGAACAAGGTATTGAGGTTTGCGATGATTGTCCAAGTTGAGGACTACTTGTCGGAGTTGTCATCTAACAAAAACAAATTATATATAGCAATCACAAAGAGAGTGGAGTTGACATGCACTGCCTCGCGGGTCTGATAAAGGTGTGGTGAAAATATTGAGTGGTATTTCTTTTGTTTGCAACTACCCTTTGCTTTCTTTAACATAGGTCTTTTATGTATAAGGGCAGTATTCAAGTTTATGAAATTTGAACATGTACAATTCCTTAATACGAGAATTCAGACTTGCATGCTCTGTGCAATTTGAACACACACAAAAGCCTTCAAATATTAGAATTCAGACATAGTCAAGAATCAATATAGTACAGATCAATACAAGGCATAAATTGTACAGAGCAATACAAGTGATGCACTGCAACACTCAAGGAAAATAACTACAACAAGAAGAATCAGGTTATTGGCAAGCAGCATTACTTGATTGGGCCATCAATCTGATGGCAGATGTTGTGGAACATGAAAACTACAACAAGATGAATCAGGTTATTGGCAAGCCCATTTGTTTTTTCATTTTATTTTCTCAATCTACAGATTGTTCCAATTTGGAGCCTAATCATAATAGGATATATCTCATCTCTTCCAGATGGCTTTGATACATGCAGTTCAAGTGATGAAATTTCCTCAAGCTCATCAGATCAGAACACCAGAGGAAGGCTCGGGGTATTACCTAACCGGAGGAAGCAGGGCGGCTCGGGGCAAGGCAACCAGAGGGCCGGAGGAAGCAGGACCAGAGGAAGTAGGGTGGCTCGGGGTAGGAGGCGATCGGACACCAGAGGAAGTAGGGCGACGGCGACAACCGGAGGCGGCTCGGGGTAGGAGGCGACCGGCGGTAGGGTGGCTCGGTGGCTGGATCTGGAATTCTAGAGTCGAGTCGAGACTTGGGGCCAGGCCGCCGAGATGAGCGAATGCGCTGGGACTGGGAGGGCTGGCGGCCATCGGGACAAGGGACTGAGGGAGGCAGCTCGGGATGCAGGGCGAGCGGCCGCCGGCGGTAGGGTTGTCGGAATCTGGATCTGGCAGCCAGTCGCGACTTGAGGCGAGGAACCAGGGAGCTGGGAGGGCAACTCGGCCACTCGGGTTGGGGGCTAGGGCTTGGCCACTTGGGGCGTCAGGCGGCCAGATATTTTGGGTTTTGGCTCGAAGCGAACCGCTGGATCTAAGTTTTCTTTTGATGCATTTCAGCATGTCCCACATGTCAGTCTAATTCACGGGTAAATGGGTATAGCGGGTACGGGTATAGCTTACCCATACCAGTACCCGTTTACCCGACGGGCAAAAAAATAGCCCCCTTTCTATACCCGTGGGAAAAAACCCCATATATGCCTCTATTCGGGTATTTACTCACGGACACGTGGGTAAACCGGTATAATTGCCATCCCTAGGCGCCACCCCGGTCCTGGTGGCCATGGCTATGTCCAAGCACGAAATGTTCACTCCGGCAATCCCACAAACAACAGCAGGGCAACCAACCAACAATGGAGGTGAGCAGAGGCTTATCCTTGTGGCCTTATAATTGGCACAAGATGGATCCTATTGCTCAGTGTGCAGGAACAGGACAACAATGGTGTGTGCCTACTAGGGGTGTAAACGGGTCGGGTTCGGGCGGGTAGTAGATTATCCCATACCCTACCCTAATATTTTTTCTCCTGCACTGCATGCACGGGTAGTAAAAATCGGGTAGGGTACTGTGCTGTAGTATTTTCTACAGACGGTAGAAATCGGGTTCGTAGTAGTGTGCGGACGGGTATAATACGATAACGGTACTTCATCGGGTAGTGCACGAAATACCTAGAATCAAAACATGCGATGAAAACAATCCAACTATCACACTAGTACATCACATAATACAAAATCCAATACATAAAGTGAAATTACATACATAGTTCAACACATAGTTGAATTGGAGGAGAGGAACTTGGGTCAATCCCAAAGGAATAGGAGGTAATGACAATAGTTTTGAACAACATGAAATCACAACCATCTGTAGTCTAGGAAACCAGGTCATGTGCTCCTCTTGTTTAGCTTGATAGCAAGTAGAACATAATTGAGATATTTACCTTGTCAGAATTTTATAAATTTTCTTGAGTGTGATCATGATCTCAAATTTTTATGAGAGATTACTAATTTCATCAGTATCATTATATAAAATTTTAAAAATTTTATAACATAGTTTGGATAATTTTTCATTTCGTTCAAATTTGCCGATAAGCCTTTTAACAGGACAGTAGTACTGTTCAAATTTTTAAAACTTCATGACATTTGATCATAATCTGAAAATTTTATGACAATATTATGGATATGTCAGGACCATCCACAAAAAATTTCAAAATTTTATAACCTCGTTTGTTCTAATTTTCATTCGGTTCAAACTTGCCGGTTAGCGTTTTATCAGGATAGTAGCAATGTTTGAATTTTAAAAAATTTCTCATATTTGATAATCACCTGAAAATTTAATTAGAACATATATGATGTGTCAGGAGCCTTCAAAAAAAATTTCAAAATTTTTCAACATCGTTTGATCTATTTTTTGGTCAATACAAGTTCGTCAAAATTTCAGGAATTAGTAGTACCCGCCGGGTACCCGAATTGTGAAAATTATCCTGCACTGCTGGGATTGGCTACACTGTACCAAGACGACCATCGAAGCCCGGCACCAACTGACCATGCCCTTGCCCGGACAACGCATGCAGACCGACCCGTGCACCTACCGAGCAAGCCTACTCGGGGTCCCGACAAGGCGACGTGGCATTAAATGCATGGCGGCTCGTGGATCGGCTACCGATCCGCGCCGCCACGGTCAGGCTGACTTGGTCCACGCCACCGTGCCCACGTCGCGTGGTACCCGGGCGGTGGCGCTGCATCTGCTCACAGACGCCCTCTCATGAGCGTGCTCTCTGTAATAAATGATTTGTCTCTGTAATTCCCTATAAATACCCTCCCACGATGGATTGAGGTTGGAACCCTTGTAACACACACACTCACGCCTGAGCCCTTTGGTAGGTCCCTTAGGACCTCTAGGGACCCCGAGCAAGCGCTTTGTAACACCCTCTCGCATACTAGTGAAATCTCATCGACGTAGGGTTGTTATCTCCACCGTGGGAGACCGAACCAATGAAAATTGACCCTTGTGCCTTCCGATTGTCCGTGTACCTCGCTTCTTTGTTCGCACACCCTCAGACGTACAACCCTTGCGGAAAAGGGGCCTCACGTTGATCCCTCATTCAACAAGTAAGCTCGGCGGGGGACCCTGTCCCGAATCGTCGACAGCTGGCGCCGTCCGCGTGGGGATCGAGAAGTCCTTCTGCAAGAAATCCTCGAGATGCCGAACTCGCAGACAATCAGACCTCTGCGTCTTTGACGACGCGGAGGACGGAGATGAGTACTACGCCAGCGATGGCGTAGGCGGTACGGCCGACCCAGAAGGCCACACCGAGACCGGGAGTTTTTCCCGTGAGCGCGGCACGAGGCGCTTCTCCGCCGCGATCGAATACCCTCACTCGCGGGGAAGAACACGGCGACCTCGGTGGCGACCGAGCCACTCCCGACCGCCTCGAGCTCACCAGAGAACACGCGCATTTACACCACTCCTGTCGTCCGCGCGATCTTGGTATTCCCGCGTCAACGTGGCGGGCGGAGGGCGACGTGGCGAGCATCAAGACCATGAAGCTTCCCCCACCACCAAGACGATGCGTGCGGGACCCCGAGTTGTTCCCAAGGGAACCCGAATCGCCCGCCCAACCTAGCGAGGGCGACGCGGCCGAATCGGCCTAGCAAGGACCCCGGCATGGTACCATTCCTCGAAGACGGCGCGTGGCTGTTCGAGATCGCCCGTCGCTTCCAGGCAGAAGGCCAGCGCCATTCACGGCCATTGATCGACGCTGCCTCCAAAACTTCTCCATCAAGCGGACTGGCAAACCATGGGGCGCTTAGGCTGAAAAACTCGAAAATCTTGCCGACATAGGGCTCCTAGGGGAATTTGGCGCCAAGGGCCCTGGAATGTTTCTCGACCACCGGCTCTCTTCCTGTTTCGCTTCCCAACACACGCGCCCAAGTCCCGCCGGGGTGGGAAGCAAGAACGGCTCCGCGATGACGCCGGAGCAGTTCTCGGCGATTCATGGGCTCGGGCGTGCCTCACCAGCTCTGAGCCTTCCGAATGCTCGTCCTCGGCGCCCATGGCCGGGCGTGTTCTCCGCGTCAAGCCTTGTGCGAAGGACCGACTAGGACCCCACTATCGCGATCTCTACCCCGGAAATCGTCGCCATGACGGCCGACTTTCGTTGTTGCAGCGTTCTCGCCGTCTCTTCGCGAGGTAGTGTGGCAGGCAAGTTCAAGCCCGGCCACATCGAAGCGATTCAACGGACCTAGAACCGGACGAAGTTCCTCTCGATCTACTCCACCGCCATCGTGGCGGCCGGGGAGACGAGAGAGTCATGGCCAATTACCTCCCCACGGTTCTCGATGGCTCTGCTAGAACATGGCTCTTCAACCGAAGGAGGGTTCGATCCGCCGTGAAAGGGGGGCTCTGCGATGCCCTCTCGCAAAATTTCCAAAGTTTACACCGCCGCAACGCTACGGATCCGAGCGGCCGATCCAGATTTTACAAGGAGACCTGCGTCACTTTGTCCAGAGGTTCATCAAAGTAAGGAATTCCATTCGAGCATCTCTGACAAGCGGTCGTCCGGCCTTCAAATTCGGGTCCGCGACGGCGCTTCACACAAGATTTGAATCCACCGACCGACGGCCAACGAGCTTTTCCGTTATGGCCGATCGAGACGCTTAACATTGACGAAGCCGCAATGGAAAAGGATGATGGACGAAGGCAGCCGCCGCCTCAACCGTTCGAGGGTCTTCGCAAGAAACGACGGGCTCGGTTGAGAAGAAAGCCAAAAAGAAGAAGAGGCCGGGTGAGTCGGGCACGGTTGCCGCCGTCGAGCGCCGCCTCGCCAGGCTTTCCATGGGACGGAAGCCCGACGGCGAAAGAAGTCGGCCGGGCCTCGGCGCGGACCAAGACCCCGACGACCAAGGCCAGCAAGGCGGCGCTTAGCACGCGCGAAAGGCGCCCCGGCCCGATTCGCCGTACCATCAAGCGGCGGGTCACGACCTCCGCAACTGCCGAACCTGGGCGCATCGTCTGGAAAGGTTCTACGACGGTGAGGGTCCCATGCCCACGCTCCCGCAGCAGGCGGATAACGCCAAGGGCAAGGGCCCGCGGAGGACGCGGATTTATGGCATAGGATTCCAGAGCCCCGAAACCACATCGCCATCATTCGGGGCTCCTTGGCGCACAAATTCTGCAGGACCTCAAGGAGGCGCAGGGAGGTGCGCCACATCACTCACGGCAAACCGCCTGTCCCAGAAATTTCGTGGTCCGAAGCGGCCTCACTTTCTCCAAGGAGGATCGCCTTTGGAATGACCAGTTCAGAGGCTCCCTCGGCTGGTCGAAGCCCGACCATCAAGAACGCTAAGGTCGGGCCGAGTCCTGTGGACGGCGAAGCTCCTTGACCTCATATTCGCTTCTGCCCCGACGAGATGCGAGGTTCCTCGGCCCAGATCGGGAGGCGTTGTTGCCCCGTTCTACGGATCGCCCCGCACCGGTCAAGCCTGGGCCGATCACGCGTTCGTAACGCCGGGGTCCGCCAACTTCCGGACCGAGCCGATCAATTTCGAGGTCGCCGACTTCAAGTCGACTTATAACGCCATCCTCGCAGCCGCCTGTCTGAGTTCATGGTCGCCACACACCACGCCTACTAGTGCTCAAGGCTCCGGCCGAATGGCGCTATTACCATCAAGGGCGACCACAGGCGGCCTTGAACCGTGATGAAAAGGCGCCGACATGGTTGGGCGTTGCTTCTGCCCCCCGACCAGCGCCGGCTCGTTCCAGACCAAAAGTTACCCTCCAACCCGGAGGAGAGACCAAGGCGGTAGCTCTCGACGAGGCCGACCCGTCCAAGGTCTTCCATCTAGGGTCTTCTTTAGACCCCAAATAGGAACTCGAGCTCATTACTTTCCTCCGGAGGAGCGGACGTGTTCGCTGGGAACCGTCCGACATGCCCGGGGTCCCAAGGGAAGTAATTGAGCACAGCCTGGCTATTCACTGGCAAAAAGCCCGTGCGCCAGAGGCTCCGGCGCTTTTCCCCGTAAAAGCAGGCGATCATCCAGGACGAACTCGACAAACTCCTCAAGGCCGGCTTCGTTAGGGAAGTCGGCACTTTCGAGTGGTGGCAAACCCATCATCGTGAAGAAGAAGGGGGCAAGTGGGCGCATGTGTGTCGACCACACCGCCTAAACGTCCGCCGCTCAAGGACAACTTTCACGCCGCGCATTGATCAACCGGTCGACGCTTACGCGAGTCCTGTAATGAGTTTTTTGGATGCCTATTCAGGTTACCACCAGATCAGCTTGTTCCCCGACGACGAGGAAAAGACCTCCTTCATCACCCCGTTCGGCACATTCTGCTACACGACCATGTTCCGGGTTATGAACAGGGCGACCTTCCAACGCTTGATGCAGAAGACTTTCCAAGACCAGATAGACCGAAACCTGGAGGTATACGTGGATGATATCGTAGTTAAGAGTAAGCTCCCCTCAGGTCATATATGCGACCTTGGGGAAACTTTTTGTAATCTTCGTAGATATAAAATAAAGCTCAATCCCGAGAAATGTGTTTTTGGGGTGAAAGCTGGCAAAGTACTCGGGTATGTCATCGGGCCCCAGGGCATCGGTGCTAACCCGGAAAAGATCGAGGCCATCGAAAGGATGCGCCCTCCGGGCTCCGTAAAGGAGGTGCAAACCCTGACCGACGATGGCGCCTCTTAGCCGCTTCATTTCCGGACGGCGAACGCGGTTTGCCTTTCTTTAAGGCACTCCGCAGGCATGAGGGCTTTGTATGGACGGAAGAAGCTAACCGCTCCTTCGACGAGCTAAAGCAAGATTGGCCCGCTTCCAATCTCGCCACGCCAAGGTCGGGGGAGCCGCTCCTACTTTACCTCGCGGCGACACCCCAGGCCGTAAGCGCGGTACTGGCGGTAGAGCGAGATGGGACGCAGCGTCCAGTGTACTACGTCAGCGAAGTATTGCACGGCCGAAGGAGCGTTACCCGAGGTCCGTAAACTCATGACTACCGCTCATGGCTTCCAGGAAGCTACGCCACTACTTCCAAGCCCACGAGGTCGCCGTTCCGACCGCTTCCGCTTAAGGAGATCCTAAGAAACCCAGACGCCATGGTACGGACAATGGTGGGCTATGGAACTCACGGAGTTCGACATACACTTCTCTCGCCGCCGACGGCAATCAAGTCCCGTGATCTTGGCGATTTCGTGGCGAATGGATTTAACCCCGCCAAATCGACACCGAATCTCGAGAATCTGCGGACGGCCACTGGACCATGTATTTCGACGGATCCCGAGCCAACGCCGGGTCGGTGGCGTCGTCCGTGTCCTCAGTCGGGACCGCTGCGATATGTCATCAATTACACTTCGCCGCAACCAACAACGCAGAGAGTACGAAGGCCTCTGGTGGGCTTCGTGCAAGGCGCTTCGAGTCCAAATGACCGACCGTGAAGGCGATTCACAACTAGTCGCCAACCAAGTAAACAAGGAGTATCGATGTTCGGATGACTCAATGGCGCTTTACGGTTGAAGTGAGGAAGATGGAGCGATACTTGAAATTTCAAGTACTCTACATCCCGTGAAGGACAATTCTCGCCGACCAACTTTCCAAGGTCGGTTTCGTAGCTTGTTCGCCCCACTGGGCGCCGCTGAGCATCTGCACAAGCCTCCATTCCTCTCGTAGAGGAGGCACCACCTCAGACGCCTCGCCTTACCGAGGCGCCGCCGAGCATCCGCGAAGCCCCTACTCCTCTCGAGGTGGCGCAAGAGACGACGTAACGTCTCCTTCCTCGAGCAAGGTCTGATTGATGGCGCCATTCATCCAAGATTTTGCCCACGGGACATTGCCCGAGGAAGAAGCCGAGCGTTCCCACGCAAAGGCGGTCATCCGCCTCATAAGCTCAGAGACGGCGCCTTATACCGCAAAGCGCGACCGGGGTACTCTCCAAGCGCGATCCCGAGCGAGGGCTTCCTTCTCGTGGACATCCATGCGAATGTGCGGAGCCCACTCGTCCTTCGGACTTGTAAGCAAGGCATTCCGCCTCGGGTACTCTTGCCATGACCCTAGACGACGCCAGCAATTGTTGTGACTTGTCAGGCGTGCCAGTTCCACGCCCGTAAGTCCCACCAGCCGGCGTACGCGCTGCAAACTATCCCGATCTCGTGGCCATTCTCGACCTGGGGAACCGATATTCTCGGGCCTTTCCCCCGTGGTCGAAGGGGTTGCAAATTCTTGCTCGTAGCTATCGACACTTTCTCTAAGTGGATTGAGGCAGAGCCAGTTTCAACCATTTCGGCTCAGGCAGCCAAGAGATTTTTTCGCAGCAACGTGGTGACGCGTTTCGGGGTACCCAATCGCCTCATCACGGATAACGGCACTCAGTTCACAAGCGAGCTGTTTCAAGCCTACTGCGAGGAAATAGGAACAAAGATCTGCTTCGCTCAGAGCTCACTTAAAGCAACGGGCGTAAAAGAAAGAGCAAACGGCCAGCTACTCCAAGGCATCAAGAAAAGGGTCTTCAAAGACCTCTCCCGACAAGGCGGATCATGGGTGGACGAGCTTCCTTCCGCCCTCACGGTCTGCAAGCACTACAAAAGTCGAAGCACGGGCGAAACGCCATTCCGCTCTGCCTATGGTCGCGAGGTCGTCTTGCCCGTCGAAATCGTTCTCGGATCCCCAAGAATCCATTTGACCGACATCGCTCACCGTGGTCGTGGCGTCGCTTAGACCTCGATCTCGTAGAGAATCTCGCCTTTAAGGCACGCTCCGATCAAAAATCTACCAACAGCACTCCGCAAGCACGCCGCCAAGACAACCCGACCCCGATCCTTGCAGGTAGGCGACCTTGTCCTACGCCGAATTCAGGACTTGTCAAAGGCCAACAAGCTCTCCCCCAAATGGGAAGGACCGTTCACAGTCGTTTCAACGATACGCCCGGGGGCTGTCCGCCTTGCCATGGAGGACGGCCATGAGCTTCCTAACTCATGGAACATCGACACACGCGCAAGTTCTATGTCTAAGCTCATGTTTTTTACGTTATATTGCGAATCCACGTCCCTACTTTTCGGGCAATATAGCTTTCATCCAACCGGTACCCTTTTCATCTTACTACCACGGGATTGGGCGTATGACACAGCGTACCGCGGGCTTTTTAGCTCACCACCAAAGGCTTCAGTCGTGATAAGCCGGCCTTGGTCCATGCATAGCCATCCGCACGCCGATACAAGCCGCAAACAGACACACCCTTTTGGCCGGCTCGACTTTTAGCTCGGCTCGCGTGCGTTGGTCGCTACACACCGCACCCACAAATTAGGGATGCACGTCCTAAGCGCTAACAAATTTCAGCACACGCTCGTTCTTCTTTTCACCGACCTATCCCACGCTTGTTGCTTGCACGCCAAGACGTTGATCGAGGGGCGCGTTTTCCTTCACCTCTCCGGCGAACAAACCCGTGCTCGCAACTGCGGTGCCTGGCGTTATTCGCAATGGGCTGGATGGAAGCGAGCTCCCGAGCGCGGCGTATCTTTTTATCGCTAGGGCACTACTCGCCAGAAAGTGTTGCCCCAAGCGAACATCACCTCCGGGGCACCGCCACACAAATACTACAATTAACTAAGGAATAATTTTCATTCCAAGACATCGGATTATATATATACATATACAACTCTATGGGAACCTTTGCACCGCTATCGAGCCAAGGAAAGCTTTTGCCTATAATCGGCGATTTTGGCTTGAGATCGATCACCTTCGCGCCAGCTTCACGACCTTCGTTAGCTTCCTCACAAGTTGCTCGATCTCCTCTTTATCTTGGTTGGCAAAAGCGGTCGCCCGACATCGCTCGGCTCCATTTCGGCCACCTTAGCTTCAAGACTTTGGGCACGCCGCCTTTCCCGCTCGAGCTCCTGCTCGGAGCCAAGAGCCCTGTCCCGGCTAACGGCTAGGTCCTTCTCCAGTTGACCGGCAGTCTGCTTCCACCGCGAGAGTTCTTCCTTGGCCCTGCCGGACTCCTCGAGCTCGGCCACCTTGGCCTCCATGGTCCGGGCATACTCCTGATGTTGTTGAAGCTCTTGCTCGAGGCCACGGACCTTGTCCCGGCTAAGGGCAAGGTCCTTCTCCGACGCGCCGGCGGCTTGCCTCAGCTATCCCAACTCTTGCTCGAGCGCAAGCACCCTCTTCTCTGCAGCAGCGGCATTCTCCTTGCACAGGCGAGAGCCCGACCTTTCCTGCTCAAGCTCTTGCTCGAGCACGAGGAAACGTTCCTTGGACTCGGAGACGCTGCGCTCCGTCTCGAGGCGCCTTTGCTCAAGCAGGGCAACCTCCTGCTTGAGTTCGCCCTTTCCCTCCGGCCGTCGACACGAGCCGCTTTCTTCATAGAAGCGGCTCCACGAGTTAGGGACGATCAAGCACCTCCTCAAAGTCGCTCGGGGTTTTTTTTCAAGAAGCTGCGGCGAAAATACCCCAAGTAAAGCTCCCCATAAAATCGAAATAAGGAAAGTCGTGGCGATGCCGAGCATCCTTACCTCGGCGACGCACGCAGTTCACCCGTATTGCTCGAAAATCGTCGCCACTGGATGTCCTGCACCTCGGCGGGAGGACGCTCAAGCGTGAGTCCCGAAAGGCGGATCGCTCGGGACGACAAGCTTCCCGGGAATCGCCATGGAGCTCCTTGCTCACGGACTTCCATTGTCCTCCGCAAGACGTTGTTCGCCGAGGGCAGCGGAAGGTCGCCTTAACATATCTTTCGCTCGGGCTTCAAACCTTCTCAGGCGATTCTTCGCCGAATCTTGAATCTCGGCCTCGTCTTGCCGTCATCGCGGTGCTCGGGGGCCAGGGTTTCGCCACTTGAGTGCGTCGGCGCCCGAACTCTCTCGCCACCTCCACTCCCTCGGCCATCACAATGTCGGCGACCTCGGAGCATATCGCCGCTAAGACATCGCCAACGATCTCGTAAGCCACTTTTCGGCGAGTCCGGGCGAACCCACGAGCTATGTCGCCCACGCCGCTTAGGTGGGGCTAGCTCGGTCGCAGCAAGACAAGAACAAAGCTAAGACAAAACAAGCGCCGAGACTTACCCTTGGCCGAGTCTTCCTCGCCGCCGGTAGTTGGGTTCTCACGCCGCTGAGCACCAATTTGGCCTTCTCATCGGCGGCTTGGGTGATTTTCGCCAGTTTGGGGTCGACCTCCTCCATGTCGACCCCCACCAACGTCTTTTCCCGACAGCACGGGCTCACACGGTGAGTCAGCGCCACCGACGATCCGAACTCCCGAAGCTTTGGCGGCTCGGCCGCTGTTCTCTCACATCCTCGAGCTCCCTCGCCAGTATGCGTCTGCCGCGCTGCACCATCCTCGATCAATCTCCCCTCCGCTCGACGGTTGCTCGTCAATCGCCAGCTATAATTCTTCAACCAGAGCCTCAGCGGCTTACCTCCATCCGGTCGGCATACTCCAAGTGTCGCCGGGGTCTCTGTGGTGGTGTCGCCTCTTTGACGCCTCGGTGCTTAGAGGCGGCGGCCTTTTTGCCTTGCTCTTCCCTTGGCCTCGTGGCATGGTAGACGCTTGCCGCCACCCGCCTTGGATTTGAGCTCGGCCACGCCCAGCTCCAGGGCGGTCTTTTCCTACCAAAGGACGGCGCGACGTTAGAATAGCTCGGATAATTGTTCCCGTGCGCAAGTACTCAGCAAAGCTCGGGTGCCCTTCCCGAGCATAAACGACCAAGGGGGCTCACCACGTCACACCGAGCAAGCACGTTCTTCGGCACTTGGCGGTCGCGCAGAAGCTCTTTGCCCTTCGGGGTTCCGAACATCTCGGCGACCCTCTTCTCGATCGATCGAAGCCGGAAATTTGAAACCACATCGCATAAGGGTCATTTCGGTCTCAGCGGTATAGGCGGGCAAAATTACCGCAAGTCATGGGACCTTACCCAGTTCCCCTTCGCGGGTGAGGTCGTCCCACCCGCCGATTTTGAAGAAAGGGTGCTCTCTCGCCTCGGGGATATCAGGTTCTCGAGAAATCCCGGACGATGTCCCGCCGGTGAGCCCCATGTTTGTGAGCTCGTGGATCGTCATCGATCCGCCTCCTCGGGGTCGGTGGCGGGCGTGGCGTCTCGGTGTTTACGCGCCGCTTCAGTATAGCGCAGAGTTTCCCAGCGGCTTCCGAGTAGAATTAATGCCGGCCCGGCCGCGGAGTCCTTGAGGGTGAAGACGGGAACTCAGACGGCGATTGGGCCTCAAAGCGGAGTATAGGGCACCGGTGAGCGAAGAGCCACCCAGACGGAAAAGATTGTAAAATGGAAGAAAAGATCCGACGAGGAAGGACGCCCTGAAAGCCTTCGCAAAGATGGGCTAAAATGTTTAAAACAAGGATGGAGTTGGGGTTGGTGGGTGACCTCACACCGGCATTTCGCTAGAACGCCTTCCAGAACTCGCTCTCGGGCATCCGGAGCCCATTGATGTAGAGCTCAGACGAGACTATCTAAAGTGTCGTCATGCATGCGCCAGAGGGCTCCTTCGCCGCCGGACCCTCCAAGAATAAGGGTCCAGAATCCATAATCTGCAATACCGAGCCTCTCCACCGTGATCTTGCTCGCACCAAATCGCGCCATGGGAGGACTCAGACGAGCGGCGCCATGCGCGGGAAGAGGAAGCTTGGGAGTTAGGAAGTGCAGGGGCGAGTGTTTACGCAGAAGATGAAGATAAAAGAAGAAAATAGCGAGCCTTTTCAAGGCGCACCGATGCAATTTGTAGGCGGAGAAGTTGGGCGACGGGTAAAAGCGATCGATTCTCGGGCGCGTGGCGGTTCGGTCTCCGGCGAACTGGCGAAGGGCGTTAGAAAAAAAAGTTGTCGGCGCCATGCGCGCGACGCTTCATGAGGAAGGAGCCGCCGCAAAATTTCGCGCGCTCCACCTGGTGTTATTCGCCCGAGTTTCGCCAAGTATGATCGGCCATTGGCGCGAAGCATATCCCGGCCAGTTGCTCGGATGTCGCATAACGTGTCTTCCTCTCGCTACAGCCCCTTTCTTCCCGAGCGTGATAGCCGGATGTTTGCGCGTTCTTCGCCACAGATTCCGCAACGAGCATGGTTCCTCGGCGCCGTAAGCGCTTTTCCGCCATCGAGATCCTCACCCCGAGCAAGGAAGCTCGGGTTCATGTAGCTTGTTCACCGCATGATTCCAATCCCTCTTAAGAAGTCTAGAGGCTCAAGGCGGAGGCCTCAAGAAGGCCCTTTTTCCCCTTCACCTCGGGGCTATTGTTGGGGATTGGCTACCTGCATCAAGACGACCATCGGCCCGGCGCCAACCGACCATGCTCTTGCCGACAACGCATGCAAGATCGACCTTCGTGCACCCGGCCCGAAAGCAAGCCAGCTCGGGGTCCCCGACAAGGCGACGTGGCATTAAATGCATGGCGGCTCAGGATCGCAAGACCGGGATCCCGCCACGGTCCGCTACCGACTTGGTCCACGCCATCGTGCCCACGTCGCGTGGTACCGCGTGGTGGCGCGGCAACGCTCACAGACGCCCTCTCTGAAGCGCTCCTCGTAATAAATGATTTGTCTCTGTAATTCCCTATAAATACCCCCTCCCACGATGGATTGAGGGTTGGAACCCCTTGTAACACACACACACTCACGCTCTGAGCCTTTGGTAGGTCCCTTAGGACCTCTAGGGACCCCAGTAAGCGCTTTGTAACACCCTCTCGCATACTAGTGAAATCTCATCGACGTGAGGGTTGTTATCTCCACCGTGGGAGGCCCGAACCAAGTAAAAGCCCGACCCTTGTGCCTTCCGATTGTCCGTGTACCTCACTTCCTTGTTCGCACACCCTCGGACGTATAACCCTTATGAAAAGGACCTCACGTTGATCCTCATTCAACAAGTAAGCTTGGCGGAGGACCATCCCGAATCGTCGACAAGACCCAGGACCCGACCAGACCACGGTATTGCCGATCCGTACCCTACCGAACCGAACCTAACCTACTGGGTACTACGTCACCATCTGCCCGTGCCGGTAGTGTAAAATAGTTTTCCATTAGGGTAACTTTACATCTGGATGCGGGTCGGGTATTACCCCACCCATTTACACCCCTAGTGCCTACCAAAGCAGGGTATTTAAATAATTCGACACAAAATTTGACGACATACTTACGAAATCAACCTGGAACAAAATTAAGTAACCCGATTCTAGTGCCTTTCAGGGTGAAGGAAAATAGAGGTAAAAATGGCATAATTCTTCTTGTCAAAAGAAGGATATAGGATCGAAATCCTCCTAACCTAAAGATAATTCCCTCTAAACTCGATCAAATTACAAGTTCGCAGCCAATCGGGGACAGTAGCCTCTGGTCCTTGCAGCCACAAGATTCAAAGTTTTCAGCCCAAAAACGTGAACAATAACCACAAAATCGATCCCTGCAACATCCCTCCCAGTGCCAATTTGGCCAAAACCGCAAGAGAAATTTGGCCAATCCGAGGCTGGCGTACCTCATATCAGGCAGCGCCGGCGACGGCCCGCGGATCCAACGGCTGCTGCGAGCGCTGTACCATCCCTGAAACTACTACCTTGTTGAGGTCGTGGGGGAGGAGAGCACGGATCTCGTGGCCTTCATGTGCGGCGAGGAGGCGCCGTGGTGGTACGGCAACGAGCAGGCGGTGGCGGTGGCAGTGGCGGGGGAGTGGGGTGCAGTCTTGCGCCGAGGCCCCACGGAGCTGGCCGTGATGCTCCACGGCACCGCCCTTCTGCTGTGGGAGTTCGAGGGGTAGAGCTTATGCATGGCGTGGTAAGGTTCGGATATCAAAAAAAAAATTGGAATATTCCGATCGATGGATAGTAATATCCCGAATCCGAAATAAAGTATCTGAATCTGACACCGAATCTGAAAACTATTCAAAAAAATATCTAAATCCGATCCGAACAGATTATGCAGATTCTAAATTATGAGAAAAACTGTTTCTAATTGTGGAAGCATTGGGCCGGGCCGGCTGCACGTAGAGATGGAGGATCGGGCCGGCAAGAATCATCTAGCACCTGGGTTCCGATTATATGTAAAAGACATGTTTTAATTGTAGGAGAAGCTGTCTAAAATCTTTCTATTTAGCAAATAATCTTATTTTCTTTTAAGCAGAAACTGAAGTGCTGGACAGAAACCGTTCTGAACATGTCTAAAATCCCGTCCATCGCTCCATCCATTGCATTAAACGCATGCGCACACAGAACAAACCACACAGCACTCGACCTCGTCATCGCCATCATCTCGCGTCAGATGGATGCACCATCGGCGGATTCCTCCGGCGGCGACAGGTACAGGTCGCACCTGGCCGGGGAGGGCGAGAAGTACACCTTGTGGCGGCACGGCGCGCCGCCCACGTACGACACCGTAAACTGCCTGTTCGAGGCCGAGAGGACTCAGGTTCGATCCTTCGATCTCTTCAGATGCACGCGCGTCTTAAAATATGGCGATCCCATTTGATTTCTTTAGAAGCGCGTACATGCGTGGTCTTCCTTTACGCGCAGGAGTGGCCGAAGGGTTCGCTGGAGGAGACGGTGCAGAACGCGATCAAGACGTGGGAGATGGAGCTGTCGCACAAGGCCCGGCTCGAGGACTTCAAGTCAGTGAGCCCCGGGCGGTTCCGGCTGTCCGTGAACGGCGGGCGGCCGCTGACGGGGGAGGAGACGCTGGCCGTGGGCAGCTACAACGCGCTGCTCGCGGGCCCAATTCTTCCGGGCGCTGGCGCCTACGACGCCGCTGCCGAGACGTTCGAGTCCTCGCACGAGCTGTTCCGCGACGCGTTCCCTCGCGGGTTCGCGTGGGAGGTGGTCAAGGTGTACTCCGGCCCACCGGTGATCGCGTTCAAGTTCCGGCACTGGGGCCACATGGAGGGGCCGTACAAGGGCCACGCCCCCACCGGCGACAAGGTCGAGTTCTACGGCGTCGCCGTCCTCAAGGTGCGCCATACCCATCCATTCGTGTGCGTGTTTCGTGTAGGTTCGTGTAAGCAAATAAGCAATCCACCGTCGACATCATGCGTCGATAAAAAAATGTTGCCTCCTCCCTACCCATCAAACCAATCAATCAAAGCAAGGCTTGGTCTTATCTCTTCCCAGTTCGCACGTAAAGATCACGTAGCAAGTAAGGATTCGCTCGATTAATACTGTGCGTAGTCGCCACTGTTAATCGGACAGATTCAGTGTGTGATGGACACTGATGCTACGCGCTATCCGTAACTGCTCACTGACCGTACGTGGGCGCATGCCGCAGGTGGATGAGCAACTGCGGGCGGAGGACGTGGAGGTGTTCTACGATTCAGGCGAGCTTCTCGGGGGCCTTCTCAAGGGACCCACGGTGGCGTCCAAGGTGGAGGAAGCCGCGCTCGCGGAGAGGGCCGGCGAAGCGGCTACCTTGTCGGCATCGGGTCCTGACCCGCAACCGCAGGCCTGTTGTCAGGACCTCCGATGCAGCGAGGCCAAATCGCAGATGAAAGGAACGAAGCTATACTAGAAAAGGGGCGATCATCTACCAGCGGCGGTTCTAACAAACTACTTTACTTTACTTGACTAGAAAGTTGATCATCTGTTACTTCGTTTCCATTCGCTTTTGGCTTATATAGCCTGTGTTCCAGATTACAGCAAGTAAAAGTAAAAGTGAAAGTAAATTTGACGACCACAGTAAACGACAAGATAAAGTAATTGCCACCTCTGTAATTACTACTTATACTCAACACCCTTGGATGATACTTAGTACTTCTTAGTTAACAAAATCTCCGCCGTCCAAAATCTGAAGTGTAGTCGTCCCTTCCTGGCTTCTTCTCGTTCTGAAGAAACTCTCTGCTCTTCCTCTGAACTTCAACCCGCCATATACTTTTGCCTGACAATACCCCTGCTGAGCATGTTCCTTGTCCTCAAGGAACAAAATCAGAAACGCTTTCTTTGGATGGATTTCTACCTCCAGGCTTTCAGGAGCAGACACAAATTCACTCTCCAAAACTGGTTCACCCTCTCTAGTAATTGATTCTTCTTTCTCCTCACCTCTCATCAGTATAGCATGGAGTGCTTTTTAATTTTGCATTTATGAGTATGGTTCCATGGTTCTTTACAGTACCAACATGGGTTTTGTTTCTCTCTTCTATCTTGACTTGAGTTGCATGTTCAATTTGTTCCTGAGTAGCTGATTTGTTGTCCAATTGAATGATCTTACTACTATTTTCCCCAAATCTACTGTAATTAACATTCACCTGATTCCTCTTGGCGGCTGCTGATTTTCATAAACCTTGGCATACCAAAAGCTTCCATCAGTCCCTGAGGTCGCTGACCACACACATCATGCTTAATATCTCCATTTAAACCTCCAATAAAACAACTCAACAAGAAATGCTCTTGCAAGTATGAATGATCCCGCTTAACCAGCGCAACACATTCTTCAAACTTGTCTATATAGTTAGATACTGTTGTTTGTTGCCTTATATTTAGCAGTGCCTCTACGGCATCATGAGCTGAAAATTCAGAGAAACGATCGCTAAGCATTGCACAAAACTGCGGCCAGGTCAATGCATAGCTTGGGATGCCCACTCCTTTAAACCATGTCGCAGCACGTCCAGTCAAGTGAGCTGAAGCAAGATTCACTCCCTGATCCAACGGAGTGCCGGAAATTTCAAAAAACTTCTCACACTGTTTAAGCCAGTTCAGTACTCCCTCTTTTTCAAACAAAGGTATTTCCAGTCTAGGTCCTTTGATTACAGCTTCGGCATAGTGATTAGCATTACTAACTTCTCCCATAGGTAAGTTAGTTTGACCATCAATCCATTGGACCCCAGCATACTGATTTCTCACCCCATAATTGTTCCACACACTTGTAAATGGCCTACTTGTATGAATATAGTCTGTCCCCTGATTCTTATGTGTGTTTACTGGAATAGACGCATTAAGATTTGTTACCTGTATTCCCGTGGACGAAAGGTCAGTAGCTACCATTTTGGGTTCTCCTCCTCAGCTACCGATAAGCTTGCTCTCTTCGATCATCTTCTCTCGCCGCCTCGGGCTTGATGGACCAGCCATACACATCTGCTTCAGGAGATCTTTGATTTCCTTGAACTCTGCCTTCAACGCTTTAAGATCCGCCAGATCTTCCTTGATCGCTGCAATCTCAGCTCTCACTTCAGTTAGTTCTTCTCTGCTTGCCATATTTTCTTGCAGCCTAGTAGTTACGACCATCGCTGCCTTCTCCAGTTGATCTTCCTTGACGATCCAGTACAGAGGCAACCGATCCAAATCAGCGTTGGGATTTTACGAAGCTTAACAGAGTCTCGCAACCAACCTTCACTGATCGGCTATACTCCAAGAACCGATCTATGCTCGATACCTTTGTCGGGACCTCCGATCTGGCGAGGCCAAATCGCAGATGAAAGGAACGGCTATACTAGAAAAGGCGATCATCTACCAGCAAGCGGTTCTAACAAACTACTTTACTTTACTTGACTAGAAAGTTGATCATCTGTTACTTCGTTTCCATTCGCTTTTGGCTTATATAGCCTGTGTTCCAGATTACAGCAAGTAAAAGTAAAAGTGAAAGTAAATTTGACGACCACAGTAAACGACAAGATAAAGTAATTGCCACCTCTGTAATTACTACTTATACTCAACACCCTTGGATGATACTTAGTACTTCTTAGTTAACAAAATCTCCGCCGTCCAAAATCTGAAGTGTAGTCGTCCCTTCCTGGCTTCTTCTCGTTCTGAAGAAACTCTCTGCTCTTCCTCTGAACTTCAACCCGCCATATACTTTTGCCTGACACCTGTCCCTTCCTCGGCTCGGGAAAGAGCGAGTGATCGCGCGCCGAGAGCGAGCTAGACTTGGTCGAACAAAACGTGGCCATGCCATCAGGGTCGCACTGTACCACCGGCGCTTCGCAGTCCAAAGAAATTTGGGGATCTTGGATCGTGTGATGTCAATGGTAGTGTTAAGTGCTTGTAAATCTGTTGCTAGTTCTTCGTACTTTGGTTTTTGCATGTATGATTTGATTGACATATATAATATCCTTAAACTTGGTTTGTCTGTCTCCTTGTTCAACCTCTTACCGTGACTTCAGTCCTCTGTTTTACGTTGCCTCTCGAAGGTTTAACGTGCATTTATTAGTCAATGCTTCTTTCGACTATTGTTTACAGTACGTAGAACTGATATACCGTACACACATAACTATAATTGCTCCAAATTCTAATACATCCTATAATTAGTGCTAATTGAGCTCCTTTAGTCTGTTGCAAACCCTACGCTAATTACATCGAAAAGTCTTAAAAAAGTGAATTGCACAAATTGCCAAAACCCTGTAGTCTGTCGACGTAAACACAACAATTTCCCTTTTACTGCCGTACGTGGGTGATAATGGGTTCCCTTTTTTTTACTCGACATGTACAAAGCTCAACTTTGCTTTTGGTTTTAAATTAGAAAACATTTTATACCTCTAAGCTATAGCATCTAATAGCTAATATAGTGCATTTTTAAATACGGCCCATCAAATCAAGAGATAGATGCCTTGCTTTTTTATAGAAAATATAGCATATTTCTTTTTTTAATAACATCCAACGGTCATTGCATATCAACTTTAATTAGGGTCTACCAAATTAAAAGGTATATGTTTTTTATCTTTTTATAATTTCTAGCATATTTCTCTTTTTTAAGCAACTTTATAATATTTGTGGTTTGACTTATATAATAGAGATCCTGTAAAATATTATTATACAATAATATTTGTGGTTTGACTTATACCATGGTATATTGCTAAACAAAATAAATAGAAAAAATTTACCTACAAAGCGAGCAGAAACATCAAATCTGGCTTTCTTCTCCCCCCTTCCCTTCTCTCCCTTCCTGTTCTCTCCCTCTCTCCTTTTCCTTTCTCTTCTCTCCCTCCCTCTCCTCTCTTCTCTTTCTCTGGATGCGAACAAATGATAGAACTTGTGGGCACATAGCAAACGTGCTACGTTTATATAAATGTCTCGTTGGTTTGGTGATAGAGGCGCGGCTCTCTGTCGCCAAACCATCGGTCGATTTTTGACATGTTGCCGTATAGTTTGGCGACAGGGAGTCCGAACTGTTTTTTCACCTACGTGGCACTGACGTGGCTCTTTGTCGTCAGTTGAAATAGCGACAAGTGTCTCTGTCACTCGATGATACGGTGACATGTAGTTCTCATCATTTCAAACAATGACATAGGTATAATTTTGCAATTTTTGAATCAAGGTATATTTTTGCAATTTGAATAAAAAATATATTATTTTAAAAAAATCACTGTATTTGTTCTACATTACGAATGTGCACTGTTATAATTTATCTCTACCAAAATAAGCTGTGTAGATCATTTTTTCCAATTAGTGAGGAGATTTATAGAGTTTATTTTAGAGTTATTTAGCGTTCAAAACAAAGAAAGTCTCTTCAATATCACCATTTGTTTTTATTTTTATGGATGGAATGGATTGATGGGTCATGGAAGAATTCAATTGCAGAATCATCAGTCAGGAAGCAGGGAAGGACAAGTTACTGATACTTATGGAGTACTGTGTTGCATTTCATGTGATTATTCTACTTATGTTGAGCAGCTGGCATAATTGTAAAGCCCCATTGAACAGTTCGTGGAATAATGGAGGAGTTGTTGTGAAGGTTCCAAATTTTATTTTCGGTTCACATCTCGTCACCCTCTAAAATCCAAAATTTAGATGAAATCTCGTTATTTTGGACGAAATCCAAAAAGAAAAATTCAAATCCCCTTTTTTGACCGAGATTTGCCAAGATCTCGGTGATTTTTAACTGAATGAAAACTGGTCCAAAACGTGTACCGAGATTTGCCAAGATCTCGGTGATTTTTAACTGAATGAAAACTGGTCAAAACGTGTAAAAAATTTGAAATTTTTTGTTGATGATCCTGACACATCAATAATATTCCTATAAAAAATTTTAGATGATGATCAAGCTTGAGAAATTTTTAAAAATTCTGACAGTGCTACTGTCTTGATAAAAGGTTGGACGACAAATTTCAATCGAATGGAAAATGGTGCAATCCACGTTAGAAACCTTTGAAAATTTTTATGGATAGTACTAACACGTCTGTAATATTTTAATAAAATTTTTAGATGATTATCAAGCTTGAAGAATTTTTAAAATTTGAATAGTACTATTGAAGGCTGACCGATAAATTTTAACTAAATGAAAAATAGTTCAAACCCAGTTAGAAAGTTTTGATAATTTGTGTAGATAGTTTTGATGCATCACTAATATTCCCATAACATTTTTAGATGATGATCAAACATGAGAAATTTTCAAAAATTGTGACTATGCTATTATCTTAATAAAAGTCTTACGGTGCTACATGTATTGCTTTCATAGATTTGATTGAACAACTTAAACAAGTTTAAATTTTTTAAAACTTTTATATAAGGGTTCTGAGTAGTGATTAAGCTCTCATAAAAATTTTGGATTACGATCACACTCGAGCAAATTTATAAAATTCTAACAATGTTAGTGTCTGATTTATATTCATTCTATTTTTTATTTTTTAATGATAACAAATGAAGTTAAAATATTTTGAAATTTTTTCTGTATGATACTAGACTTCTTAAGATGGTACCATAAATTTTCATAGTAAGATAAAGCTTGTACAATTTTATAAAAATCTACAATGTTTCTGCAATTTTTTTAAAATTGTCTCCAAAATTCAGTTTTTCAACAAATTTTCAGAGAAGATGACATTATTAAAGATTATTGATCCAAATCCAGCCCTCAAATTTGAAAATCCAGGACAAAAACATGAAATTTTGGCCCAAAAAAAAAGCGAAGTCTCGCCGAAGTTACTGTAGCATTTCAAAAATTCTTGATTTTTTAAACTCCGGCCGGCTTTTTCAAAAACGTCCACCTCCAGATATCGAGATTTGAGCAAGATTTTGATCCTTGGTTGTTATCACCATGATCAACGTATCAGTAGTACAGATTTTTGTTTGATGAAATTAATCTCAATCTGGTGGAAAAGAGGATATGAGTATTATGAATAGCCGATTGAGAGGTGGTTTGTTCTTCATTTGTACTCTAGGACAAAATGTTTGACACCCACTTAGTGGGGAGAAAAGATCTGACTATTAGGGAAGGCGATGGAATTGACAGTTTGTTCTTACGTAGGACAGAAGCACTTCTGCTTGTACCTAGCAAAATCAAAGATGTGACACTTTGAAAGACCGACTGAAATGATGGTTTATTTTTATTGTAGGAGGAAAGTTGTTTTTTTGGGGGGTTCAGTAGGGAAGCAGATTCTCGGCCGTGTACTGCCGCGCATGGGCAGCGTGGCGAGGACCCACCTCGTCAGACGGCAGAGGGTCATGACGGCAGAGGATCCTCGTCCGTTCAGTAGGAGGAAAGACGTTTGCTTCGAGCAGTTTAATTGATGGCATTAGCTTGATGTAATGTACAACCTGATTCAGTTTCAAGATTAGTGCATTGCTTGTTTACAATGAAACATTCCTGCTGCCGCATTTGGATATATTCAGTTATTAATGCTTAACTTTTACTCTTGATTTCAGACAGCAGTAAGAGATGAAATAGCCAAAGCCTTGGAAGCACACAAGAGCAATAACACCAGCAGTCCAGCACAACTCAGACAGATGTGTGACGAATTCTGGGACACTGCTCCTCACTATGGTGGACCGAAACGTACTGTGTTGTGTATTTACACTTGATAACAACTCCCATTTTTGTACCGTGGGCATTTATCTGCGATGCATTTATACTTCTTGCTGGACCACTCTTTTTTTCCTCCTTAGAAGAGGCATCAGTCGAATTTGACTCGACTTTGCTAAATAAATGTGTGCAGTTCATTATGTTGAACTTTGGAGTACATGTCCAAGTAGTGTTGATTTTTCTGTGCTGGTAATTTAGTCCACTCTTTGATGTTAAATGCGACATGTCCACTTATAGTCCTTGAAGAAGAAAAAACAAAGGAATTGCAAAACAAAAGTTGACATGCATCCTTGATTTTATTGATATAAATCTCCCCATGAAATGGATGTTTCTTTATTGAGATAAATCTCCCCATGGAAGGACATTGCTGTTGGTTTTGTCCTTGGGTTGACCTTGCAAATTCGTTAAACATATACTTCTCAGTAAGCATATTTTATCTTTGTTTTGTTTTAACAAAGGGTTGGTGTGGAGCTTATAGAGGCTTTACATCTCTTAAACTGCTGGTTTCTCATATTCATGGAATACATGTTTGTTGTCTGATGATGGCACTCCCTGAACATAATTGAATACAACCAGGTAGTTGAAGAAACATTTGATGATGTAATTTTACTTAAAAGCTGCCATGTATTTCTGACAGAGATTTGGAACGCACTTTGAGCTGCTGCAGAAGCTGATTTATCTCTTGCACAAGCCATAGTGAACAGTGCTGTCATCATCGTATCAAATTCTGACATGACTCATTTCTATGACGAAAGAGGTGAAAAACTTCTTTTGTAACTGGTGTATCTTCTCCATGAGTCATGCTTTCAGTACCACATCAACAATGACCTTGGAAACTCTGTTGCAGGTGCCAAATATGAACTACCAAAGTATGTTCTGAGCAAACCAACAAATTTGATCCGGGATGGCTGAAGTCGTAGAATATGAAGGACCCATGTAACATAGGTAAATCTCATTTGTTGACTGACATCAGTCTTGACTTGCTCGAAACTTCAATGAAGGTACCATTCGCACTCAGTTCTGGTCTAAGTTGTTCTGGTACTCGTCTCTTCTCGACCTGACTCCTGAATACAGTGCATTGAGATGGCATATATACCTCAATAGCAATGGTCGTCAATATACAGTAGGAATTGCTGCATTCTCAACATGTTCCGCAGTTCCAGTTGTACACAATTGAATCATTTTTAGTTTTGCCTAGTATTACCAAACACATTGTTTAACTCCATCTGTGCTTTGGCCTTCAGTGATGCGCGCTATCAATTGCCAGCGTTTGTTTCGTAAGCGGTGGTTGCGCAAGGACTTTCGTCAAAGAAGCAGGAGTTGACATTGCTGCATGCATGACCTGCTGCGTTCGTAGAAACTGGTGTTGGTTTGAGAGCTCCATCACCTGCAAAGATACTCAGCACCTAATCAGATCTTTTCTTTGACCTCCAATGCTGCCGTTCAACGTCTGCTATTTCCATTAAGCTGATGCCCGTGCAAGGCTACGGGCCGGTCTTAACTCTTAAGCATTTAAACCCTTTTATGTTAGTTCTCTCATTATAAATTTAGACCGACTTGTACCGACAGGTTAACATTGAATACATCTCTGGGAGATGTTTGTTTCGGATCTGTACAATGGGTGCGGAATGCATGATGACGGCTGGATTCACGGGCATCAATGTTCTTCTTCCTTTAGTAGTTGGGGGAAAAGAAAATACAGGTAGGCGTGCATCCAGGATGGTTAATTAATCAAACCAGCTGACACACAGCCGTAATTGGAAGTGGCCAAGAAACTTAAATCGGAAGGGTGAATGTGAATCAAGACTGATCCAGTGATCCTTCAGAGTAGCACCGTTGGACCATGGTTACAGATGATTGATTGGTCTAGGATTCCATGTGTTCGTATTTATATGCCGGATCTGAGATCCGAGTAGGGCTCGAGTTTTATCGCGGTGGATCACATGATCTAAACCTTTGGGCTCGTGTAATGTGAAGGATCAGGCTATAGACGCTTGGTAGTTCACTACTTCGCAGCAGTGGGGCGATGTGTTTAGCCCCGGGGTCCACTCGATCTGAACCTAGCATGCTTCTTGCAGTGCTGTGTAAAGTATCTTTGGCAGGTTAAATCGGGCCCCGTTTTGGGAGATAGAACTTAGAACGGAAGATAGAACTTTTTAAAAATTGGCCAGAGTAAAGGTTAACAAAACGCGGTTTTCAACCTTATCATTCCGGTTCGAGATTCAAAACTGCTTGGTAAACCGTTCTAATTTTTTAAAAATTAAAATATATAAATTTTGAAAAAATTTATATGTGCGTTTTTTCGTGAAAAACCGTGGTTTTCGTTGAAAACAGTTCAAAAACCGTTTTTGAAGAATATTCAATTGGTTGGGTTGGTTTTTCGAGAAAACCGAGCGGTTTTTCGCAAAAAAACCTCGGTTTTTGATTTTTTTAAATTTTTCAACCCTTCGGTTTTTGAGCGGTTTTTGTGAAAACCGAACCGATTTACACGGTATGGTTTTGTTAACCCTAAACCAAAGCATTGACATTTATTTAAGAAGAAGAAACAATAACCAAGCTACAAACGCGCGCGCACTCTACACATACACACGCGTTGTACATGGCTCTGAGAGCGCGGATTGAGTGGCGCTTGAACGCCTTCCACGTGCTAACCAACTGCGTCAAGCGTGGCCCTCGGAGATGGAATTTAAAAGGATAATTAAAATGCTCTTTTTGTCTAGAGAGCTCAGGACTCAGGAGTCAGAAGCCTCCGCTGCATAAGGAAAATGGTAATTCGGTCAGCTACATATCTGAATTCTGTACATCCAATTCTTTTCTCCTGAATGGTGCTGTACTGGTGTAGATTCCGGGACACACATTATAAAAACGATGATACTTGTAACATGGCTATAGCCTATAATACAGTGCTAAAAAATTGGCGGGGAAAACAATTAATGCATGGCCTACAGCTCCTGACAATGCCATTTCAAATTGGCTGCCCGTACACTTGTTCCAACGCAATTGTCAGTTTATGGCAAGTTGCAGGGAACAGTACAAAATCAAGTCAGATGGGATAAGGGCGTCTCCAATGGTGCCACTTCACCATTTATAAAGGCTTATCTCAAGATTTTTTGGTGGAAGGAAAAAATAAAGAGAGAGATATAGACCATTACTAATGTATAGCCAGGCTATAACTGATTCCAAGGCACTTATTACCTATTACATGTGGGCCAATATTTAATTTTATAGACAATGCTATAGCTAAGGCCATGTTTGGATCGTCTAGGACTAACTGTTAGTTGGCTAAAAATTAGCTCTACCATTAGCCAGCTAAAAATTAGCCCACCTATTAGTCTTCCTGTTTGGATGGGCTAATTGTTAGCTCACTCTCACTAGCTAATGGGCTAATTGTTAGCTCAGAGGTTGGCTAGGACTAATTTTTAGCCAACTAACAATTAGCCCAAGGATCCAAACATGCCCTAATTCATTGGAGATGTTATCTATATGCTATCTATATGCTATCTATAGATGACACAGATATTTTTTCTAGCTAGTACCATTGGAGATGCTCTAAAAGGCTCTCGGCATGGAAGGCAAAAGGATAGGCAAGAGGAATAAAAAAGACTGGCCAGTGGCCACTAGCCAGTGAAGCGAAGTGTGCCCGCGCGCGCAAGCTGCAAAAGCTACTTTTAGCCGGCCGAGATGCATGTGCATGGAGATGCGAAAAGCATACAACTTCTGCGGCGCAGCGCACACGATGCAGAGTCGGGCATCAAGCATCGGCTGATTGGAGCACCGGTTCCCAGTCCCAGGTCCCAGCTGAACTGCTAGTTTACGCAGGGATGGGATTAGGCAGGATTCTGCCTAGCGCCAACCACTCTAGTTTATGGTACTAGGCCGCAACTTATCCATATACAGATCATCATATATTATCATACTCCCAAGTCCCAACCTCTCATCAGTGTCCTAGATTTAGCATAGTAGTAATTAAGTTTGGATATGTCTCTAGCACCAACTTTTGTTAGAGAAAAAGGGATTCTTTTCTGGTTACTTGATTATGGTAGGGTGGTGGTTAGGATTTCGTGGAGAAGGTCTCGCGCTCAGGAGATTAACCTAAAAGCTTTTCGATTTGAGTCTCGGCCAGGGAATGCACTAAACGCTCCTTGCTGGCTGCCTGGTTGATCCCTACCTTTTTGTACCCGCTGCATGGGGACGGCTAAGCGATTTATTCATCCGACGCTATAATCTCCATCGATTTTCGGGGAAAACGGAAGAAATCCGACTCTATAATCTCCATCGATTTTTGAGGAAAAAATGAAGAACATGGTACCGTTGAAACAAAAAAACAAGAACATGACGACGCGGCTGGATCACATTGAGGCTATGTTTGGATCTCTTGACTAATTATTAGCTGGCTAAAAATTAGTCATAATCTATCCAAACAGGAAGACTAATAGGTGGGCTAATTTTTAGCCAACTCCTCAGCTAACAATTAGCCCATTAGTTGATGGGAGGGAGCTAATTTGGACTAATGTCAGGTAACTACTGTGAAAAGTCGAAAATACCCTCAGCCTTTTTTTCTCTCTCCTGACTTCCTCGACCCGTCGGCCCCACTCCTATTCCTCCTGCGAGGGCGGCCGGCGGCGCTGACGCGGCTCCATCGCCGATTGACTCCACGATCCGTCCCCATCATCGCCATCTCCCGTCGACAAGCATCGCATCAATCTGCGCCGATTTGCCGCCGTCTGCCGTCGCTGCACGCTGTCTGACGCCGAACCTCTCAGATCCACCCATCATCTCCCGTCGTCTGCCGTCGCCGCACGCTCCGACTTGAGGAGCAGGGCTGGTCTATTCGATTAGGTGGCCTTTGTTTTCTTTCTTGGCTTCTTTGGAGATCTGTAGCCAATCCGAAGTGGCGGTCAAAAAGGGATGCCAGCATTGCAATGGGAGAGGGGCGAGTGAAGTGGCGGTCAAAAAGGGATGCCGTCAGTGGGGCGTGCAGCAAATTCGAACACAGCGGCATAATCGAATCGCGCAAGATTTGGCATCCTTCTCACTAGGAAGAACGGGGTTGAGCAAAACTGCCAGCAAGGGGCGTGGTCGAAGGGATAGGATGAAGCGACGACCGGCAATGTGGAGGGGGTGCAATGGGCAAAGGAGGGAGGCTATTGTCATGGCAAAGGTAGTATGGTAGGAGGAAATTGTCGAACGATGGGACCTACTGGATCCAGTCATCTTTCTAGCGACATGATCCATTAGATCCGATTGTCTTTCTCATCATCGATGACAAGATCCTGTAACCCTCGCCTGCCTCCTCATTTGGACCGTAGAGCGGTTCAACACTGACTTTGTCCACATCGCCTCATGGCTCTGCTTCGTTGCCCCGCGTGTCATGGACGACTTCAAGCTTTGGCTTCATCCCCTTGAGAGAGCAAGGGGAGGAGGTGATGGTGCTGACAAGTGGTAAGGACGGGACAGTACCTGTGAGTGTACTAGGGATTTTTTTTTATTTGCTCTTTGTTTTTTTTAAATGAAAACTTTAGGTGAAACTTGATAAAATTTGCTAATTTTTTTGAAACTTTTAGTTCGAAACTTCATGGAACATGTTGAAAACTACTAAAACTTCAACTCTTTAACGAACTCATTGAAACTTGACCTTGAAATTGCACCGTACGTACGCATGAAGGCTCGCTGCTGCAATGTACTGCCACGCTACATTTGGGAACAATACTCTTCATGTCGTTCTACTGCTCAGGTAAATCTCGTTTTTCTTTAGTTCTTTATTACCGCTGCTAAAAAAAAGAGGAGACGGATGGAATGAATGATTGCATATGTCACTCTCTCTTGATTTGGGAAGTGTACTGCTGGGCGGCAGGACGGGCTGCAAGATGCCATGGGGGCGGTCTCCTCGCTTTCCGCGCCTCCTTGGCAGACGCAGAGCCGGCAAGGGACGATTGATGCTGCAGATTCTCAATGTTTCTCCGGAGCGTCTTTGCTATCGGCGGCACGCCTCCTCTCCTTGCACAGTCTATTATACAGGATTGAAATCTCGGTTTAGGTTGGTACAGTCAGAGCTAGCGAAATCTAAAATTTTATTGAGATCTCAAAATATCGGATAAATTCTAGATAAAATATAAAAATTTAAATTCAAATCTAATTTTTTTCAACCGAGATTTCCAAAATCTCACCGAGAAATACGGAAATCTTGCCGAGATTGCCCGAGATTTTGGCAAAATTGAACCAAGCGAGAAATAGCGCAAAACACATCGAAATTTTTTGTGGATAGTCCTAACACATCACTAATGTTTTCAAAAAAATTTCAGATGATGATCAAGCCTGTGGAATTTTAAATTTTTTGATAGTTGTACTGTCTTGATAAAAGACTGACCAACAAATTTGAATTGAATGAAAAATAGAACAAACCATATTATAAAATTTTATTTTTTTATAGATAGTCCTGATGCATCAATAATATTGCAATAAAAATTTTAGATGATGATAGAGCTTCAAGAATTTTTAAAACAAAATATGAAAAGTGCTACAATGCTGACAAAAGTCTTATTGACAAACTTCAACAGAATGAAAAATGGTTCAAACAATGTTAGAAAATTTTAAAAATATTTTGTGGATAGTCTTGATACATCATCCATATTTTTATAAAATTTTAGATGATGATCAAGCTTCAAAATTTTTAAAAATTCTGAAAGTGCTATGTTCTGATAAATGTTTGATGATCAATACATAGATTTACTTGAACAACCAAAAAAAGGTTTAAATTTTTAAAACTTTTACAGAAGGGTGTTGAGGTCATGTTTAAGCTCTCATAAAAATTTTGGATCATGAACACACTCCAATAAATTTATAAAATTTTTATAAGGGTACTATACCATTTATGTTCTTTCTGTTTTTGATTTTCGAAATATAACAAATGAAGTTTAATGCATCCATAGATTTGATTGAGCAAACAAAAGAAGCTTAAAATTTTTAAAAATTTTATAGAATGGTTTTGAAGCAATTCTTAAGCTTGCATAAAATTTTTGGATCATGATCATACTCGAGAAAATTTATAAAATTATGACAGTATTACTGCCTCAATTATGTTCATTTTGTTTTTGTTTTTTAAATATAACAAATAAAGTTCAATAATTTTGAAAAAAAATTATTTGCTCATAGTCTGCTAATATGGTACCATAAATTTTTCCGAGCACAATCAAGCTCGTAACATTTTATAAAAATATTACAGAGTTTCTATCGAAATTATAAAATATTTCAAAATTTTGGTTTTTCAATAAATTTTCATAAAGATGACATTCTTAAGGGTTATTGGGACAAATCCGGTCAAAACAAAATCAAATTTTAGTTTAAAACCTAATATTTTGGTGAGATTTGCTGAAATCTCGCTAAAATTTCTGAAATTACTGTAGCAATTTGAGTTTTCTATCAATTAGTGTAGCAATTTGAATCTCGTCTTGGCCAAAATCCATGATCTCACTGAGATTTTATGAAATTTCATGGGGATTCGTAACCTCTACGCTAGGTCTCTGCGCTCTGTTCGATGTAACATAAATGATGACTAGCTTAATTTGTACTCCAAAATGATAGTATTCCGTATCACCGTATGCTATTGTTATTAGGAGCACACATGGGAGTTGCAGCAAAATCACTAAGGTAGTGTTTGGTTCAAGGGCAAAAGTGGATGGAATAATCCTATCTCTGTTTTTCTCCTCATCCATTTGTTTGGTTGGATGGCAAAGGTGGATGGGGGCATCCAAAAAAGGAGAATATTCTTCAAAAATGCTGAATGAATGAATCCCACAAAATTGGTCGGATAGGCTCATCCAGTATCTATCATGTGCTTGGTTTATATATTTATTAGCTCTTAATTTTCATAACTCTCAGTTAGCTCGGTTGGTTAAGGCTTTGGCCTCACAAATGAGGTCTTATGCTCAAACTTACCTCACATGAAAGACTTCAGTAGCTGCTACAAAGATGCCACGAAATACTGTAGCTTATCTTCTTTTCTAGTATTTTTGTTTTTTAAAAAAATTCAAATTTTTAAAGTTACACTTGGTTTGTTTTTTCATTCCAAAATTTTTAAAAAGATTTTTTTTCTCTCTGTTAGAATTAACAAACCGTCTATCCTCATCATTCATCCAACCAAACAAAAAAATGGTTCATCCCATCCATCCTCATACATCCAACCAAACAAAAAATTGATCCATCCCTATCCACCCAACCAAACAACTACTTGGATGACTCCATCCCATCCAGACCTGGATGGCCATATCCCATCCAACTCGTCCTCCAACCAAACGCACCCTAAGGGTATGTTTGGCAGGGATTTAGGTTCTCTAGATTCGTGAATCTGGTGAAGCTGAAAATTCTAGCTTTACCAGATTCATGAAGCTGAATCTTTGAGTACATTAAGAGTGTTTAAATAGATCATCTTGTTTACATTTTAGACCAAAAATATAAACTTAATTCACTTTATTTTAGTCTACGAATCTAGAGCTCTACCAAACAGACCTTAAAACGGACTTGCTCTATCGTGGGAAGGAGCATAGATGTGTATGCGCATTGGCCGTTCCATTGTACTACTTACTAGTAAGCGCATCGTCACGGCATGTACTGGGATGGGTGATGCGGCTTTGCCCATCCGGTCGCCCCGCCCGAATCATTGTGATCGCAATCAAATTCACCCGGTGAACTCCACTCCCCAGCGTGATTACTGTCCACGGCTCCCGCGACCCAGCGATACCGGCAGATCTATCTAGTGTGTTTGGTTGTTTATACCAAATAGTATATATATAAAATGGTTTAAAAAAATAACATCTATATATTTGATTGTTTAAATGGAATCATTCTGTTTTGGATGGTGTCGGCGTATTTTGCCTGACAATTATTCTCCCAAGACGGAGTCCGAGATTCGATAGAGGGGGTCTTCGCGGAAGGACACCTACGGGCTCTCCCGAGGGATCCACACAGATAGAAATCCAAGAACACACCAATATTACCCAGGTTCGGGCCCCCGATGCGGGTAACAACTCTACGTCTGTTAATGTGTTTTGAGTGGATTACAAACGCTTGATCTTCACTCTATTTTCATTTTTCTTTCTCTTTGTTTCTCTCTGAGTTCTTCTAGAGCTCTCTCAGTGCTCTTCTTGTGTTTTCTTTCGTTCGAGTCCCCCTCTTTCCATGCACCAAAGCTCCCTTATATAGGTCAGGCTGGCTCGGGTAAGTGGAAAGATGACATCATACTGATTACACTTCATTTATTACACCAATCGTTGTAGCCCCATCCCCTGGTCTCATTCTTTGCACCACCGTCCAACTCCGCCGGCCTGCTCGGGAAGCGACTTGTATGCGGCGGGTTAGGTGCAGGACGACAGAGGGATAAGCTATCGTACCGTCAGCGGAGCCACACGCATTCAATAATTCTGACATGGTGTGTCGGGGGAGAAGACTTCGAGGCGAAGCTCCCCTATTCCTTCGACGTACACCTCCACGCCTGACCGACAGCGGACCCCCGAGTACCTTCTGGCTCCATCGGCCGACCATGTGGCATCAGGGCCTGATCACCCGCCTGCTCGCCAGGTTGCCACGCTTTCGGCACTCGTGGCCCCTCCTGACTGTGGCAGAGAGGATACCCGGCGTAAAGTACCGATAGACAGTGTGATACAAATTTGAGGAATATTCTATATAAATGGTGAACCATTCTATTCACCCAAAACAAATAGAACCAAATGGTACAGGACAATCCCACCCTATTCAACCTCATCCCACCAACTAAATACACCCTTACAAGATGAGATTAGATGGGATATGGTATCTACATATTTAGAGTCATTCAATTATTCGGATGAATAGATGAGTTGGATAGAATCAATCTAGTTTTTTTTAGAATATTTCCCCAAGATGTTAGATAGAGAAAAAAAGATCGAACGGGCTTATCCAATTTGTTGCATGAAGAAGTGTATTTGGCCAAATTCAAATTTCACCAAGTGTACTTGGTCAAATTTTGTCTGAAAATTCAAAATTTGGCCAAATTTTTCCTAAAAATTCAAATTTTGGCCAAATTTTATCAAAAATTCAAAACCTTGTTCACAACTAGCACATCCATCTAACCAAATAAAAAATTAGCACATCCATCTAACCAAATAAAAAATTAGCACATCCTTCTAGTCTTATCTATCCAACCAAATAAAAAATTGGCTCATTCTATATCCATCCAACCGAATAGGCACCTAGATGACTCTATCTCTACCAGGCTAGATATCTATATCCTATCAATTCTCATCCAGACAATCAAAAGCACCCATTTGACATATCATGGACATGAAGCACGCTAGAAGTAGTACTAACAAGAAATCAAGTGGTTTACCGGTGGAAGTAAAATTAAAATTTGAATAGTTAGAATAATTTAGGAAAATTTATCCAAAAATTTTCTAAATTTAGTATTATTTGTTTTATGACCCCTAATGTGAATATTTTTTTTTTTGAAAAAACAAAGTTTGGAGATGTTTTTGAGCAATTCAAAATGTAGAAAATAGAAAATCCAAAAAATATGTCAAAAGTATTTTTAGTAGCAATATTTATTCAAATATGTCAAGTAGCAATATGTACTTACACATATTTTAGTAACAATAGTTTTTAATTATATTTAGTAGCAATATTTGTTCAAGTATATCAAGTAGCAATATTTATTCAATTATGTCAAGTAGTAATATTTATTGAAATATATTTAGTATCAATATTTGTTTAATTATATTTAGTAACAATATTTATTGCATTATATTTAGTAACAATATTGGTTGAAGTATATTTAGTAGCGATGGACTACATCCAAAATGATACTATTTGTTCAAGTAGCGATATTTGTATACACAAAAATTATCTTGCTATGGTATATTTTAATATGTTAATATTATCTAATATTGAAAAACTTACTTCTTGTTATAGCAATATTTTATTGTACAACGTACAATTTGACACAAGCAATTTCTTTTTTTTTTTTGCACAATTTGTCCACTGAGGAATACAACATGGCAATTGTGTGGGAATGATGATGAAAATGTATCGACCTTAAAAGGTATCTAAATGTAAATGGTATTGATATTTGAATGTCTATTTTTTGCACCTATTAGAATGATATGAATGTTATTGAAATGAAAGGTTATTTGTTTACATATAAATATAGCAAAGGTTATGACGAAATTTTGTTTCAATTGTATATTTGATTTCATTGCAGGTGGAATTTTTTACTGACATTCCATTCATGTAGGTTAAACATAGCATTTTTGCAACAATAAAAAGATGATGAAGCTATGCCTATATCTATTCCACAACTTCAATTGAAAGGTACTGTAATATAAATGGTGTTGACAAGTGAATGGTACTGACATTGCGAATGATACTGCTATGTGGTTATGTAAATACCTATGATTGTAGTATTGTAATGAAAGATTATTTATTGACATATTATTGCTAAATGCCTAATTTATAACTTCCAATTGTCTAAAATATAACAAAGGTCATATCAAAAATTTCATATTTAGGAGAGATCACATAGGAATTTTTTATGTTTTCACATACCTTCTTTATATATTTATTACATTTTAAATAAATTTTAGCCTTCTCTGTATTTTTACAAATTTAACCACATTTTTTACAATTTTTTCCCATATTTTTTTTATTTTCCCACATTTTCCCAACCTCCTCGGTTTTTCACGGTTTTCTCAAAAAATCACTCGGTTTTTCGCAAAAAACGAGCGGTTTTCGCGATTTGGTTTGACTAGATTTCAATTTTTTTGAATTTCCAAACCCTTCGGTTTTTCGAACGGTTTTTTCGCGAAAACCACTACCGCCGAGGTAGCGGTTTTCAACTCCAAAACGAAATTTTGAACCCTACCCCCAGTACATAATTTACAGGCAGGATTGCTGCTTTGCGCACGTGAAGTGTACAACATCTCACGTGCTTCGACTGCTTTCGAGTTCGACACATGAGCAACTAAGGAAGCTAAATACTCCGTATATTAAATCCCCAAGAGTTTCGGCTCGCTCAGATCGGCCACGTCGATTTCTAGCTAATGTGGTCGCTTGTTGTTGCGCCACGTTGTCCTATTTTATGCCCCATTAGTGTGACTTAAGTATTTTATCACCGTTACTATGAAGAAAAAGGTCGCACGCACGCAACGGTAAGGCTCCTCATGTTCATACCTTCGGTCTTGCCTTTGAATCCCCCACACGCTCACCCGCATCGCCCGTGCGACGCGTGGTGATAGTCGCGTGGCGTGCGTTTTTTTGGAAACACCCTTGAAATTTTTAGAAATTACATATAGATGCATTTTTTTACGGAAAAGGCCTCCGAAACTTCTAGATCCTTTTTTGAAAAGGCCCTTTGAAACTGCATTTAGGTATGGTTTTTTTCAAGGAAGCCCTCAAAACTTCTATAATTTGATTTTTTTATCGTAATTTCCTTTTTCCACATAAGGGCCTTAAAAAATTACATCTAAGTATATTTTTTAGTGAGAGGGCCCCAAAACTTCCAAAATTTGTTTCTTTTTTGCGCAAATTATTTTTTCCTGCAAAGGCTCCTCAGAATTCTAAATCCAAATCACTTTTTTGTGCGAAAACCCTCAAAAATAACATCTAGATACGATTTTTATGGAATAGCCCTCCAAACTCTTAGATTTTTTTGTAATTCTTTTCTTCGATAAAAAATAGTCTTTGCGCGACATCACATGCGCTGCACGGCACGGTGTCGCGCAAATGCATCTAATCATACCCCTACTATTACGAGAAAAACATTTTTTGCGTTTTGGTCCTTACATAAATTACAAATAGGTCCTTCGCAATTTTTTGTGAGGAGAAGATATTTTTTCTAAATCGCGTTTGGTTCCCTCATGAGCCATTTTACGGAAAAAATCTCCCGTTAAATTCAAATCGCGAACAAGCCATTTTCTATTTTTTCAGAATAGCGGACAGGTCCAAAAACTTAACAGTCAGGTCCTTGCTACTTACGTCTAGGTCCTTTCTCCGTTTTTCCTAGGAAAAAATATTTTCGTCACCAGAAATATGTGTTCAGCTCTATCTCTAGACTTTTTCCCCAGCTCGATTTCCCATCTTGATCTTTGATATTTTTTAAAACATGTATTATTACTCGGTGAACGCCAGAGGGTGTTAGACTCGACAAAAGAAGGTTGTCATCTCTAATAATTTTTCACCCTTTTCCTCTAGACTTTTTCCCCACCCCGGTTTTTCAAATTTCGGTCTCTAATATTTTCCAAATAATTCATCGAAAGAGATATTTCTACAACTCTATCTCTATTTTTTCCCCAGAAACTTCGGTTTCGATATTTCCGGAGTGAGAAATATGTATGCGATTGTATCTTTATAGTTTTTTTTGCAATTCAATCTATAGTATTCTTCGAACCGTGTATTATTGACGAGTGAACGTATAGAGTGTCAAATTCGACAAAAGAAGATCCTTTCTCCGTCTTTCTCGAGAAAATATATACTATGTATTAAAGTTTAGAGGCTGCAAGACCTTAGAGAGCGTCCGAGTGCTAACGCAAAAAAAAACTCCGAAGATTTAGAAGCTACACCTTTGTCTATTTTTTCGTTCCGGTCCATTTTCCAAAAAAAACTAGAAAGATTCTACGAAGATTTTAAAAAATGTCTTGTTTCATTTTCCCAAGAAAAAAACGAAAAGCCCTCAAAAAAATAAAAAATACATCTTGATCTGATTTTTCTCAAAAAAACAGGAATTCGTTTTTTATACGTGCGGCGTGCGCCGCGCTTACCTTTCTAGTAGCTAATAATCACACTGGGAAAACTACCACGGGGGAGGGATAATCTAAAGCAACAAGCAGGTTTTTTCTTTTTTTAAAAAAGCAACAAGCAGAGCTGCCCAACTGGAGTGCGGTGCCCGTAGCTGTAGGGGTCTTCATCACCAGCTTGTGTTGCTCGCTACTAAAACAGGTGCTGCGAACGACACTGAATTACACCGGCGTTCGAGAGCAGCAAGCCGCAAGCCTATAGCACCGCGAAGGCGCTGCCGAGCCGTGCTCCTCTCGTCCTGCCCCGACGGCGCGGGCGCGACAGCAACTGCCGAAAGCACCGCCCGTTCCCTCACCCGGCACGAGTCGCGAGGCCAGCCACCCACCAACTCCCCCTCGCCCTCCCCCTTCCCGTGAAATTCTCCGGCCTCCAACCAAAAAGGCGAAATCTCCAAACCATACCGCCATAATCGCTCGCGCACACACACCGACGACGCCCCAGATGGCTTAGCGCAAGGGAGCTTTTTCGCATCTCAAATTCTCGATACCGACGCCGCCCTCGTACCGAGCCGCAATGCCTGCGCCCGACCGTGCCGGGGGCGGCGGGCACATCCGCGGCCACGCGCACCTCACCAACTGCATCCACCTGCGCCACCACCACGCGCACGCGGGTGGAGGGGGCGGCGCGGCGTCGTCGGGGCGGAGGCGGAGCCCCACGGCCATGGCGTCGGCGGCGCTGATGCGCGACCTCCTCGCGCTGCAGCGCTCGCGATCGCTCCGCGACCCGTCCACGCGCCGCTCCGTTGAGTCCTCCAAGGTGGCGGCCGACCCCGACGCCGACACCGACGACGACGACGACCCCCCCGCCAAGTCCCGACGCAGCGCCACGACGACCGGGGCGCTCAAGACGCTCCTCGACCAGCTCGCGGAGAACCCCCACCCCAAGCCCGCCCTCCGCCCCCGCCGCCGCTTCAAACGCGGCCCCGGCCGACGTGCCGCCCCCACCAGTAAGGCTCCAGATCGCGCCGCCACCGCGCTCTCCGTCAACTCCAGCTCCCAGGAAGCCGTCTGCGGCAACAAGTACCTCTTCCGCGACGGCGAGGACGACGAAGAGGAGTTGGAGCAGCATGTGTCGCAGGACTTGCGCAACGTGTGCGGCATTCCATGGAACTGGTCGCGCCTCCACCACCGCGGCAAGTCTATCCTCGACTTGGCCGGCCGCAGCCTCTCGTGCGGCCTCTCTGACCCCAAGTCAGCTGCAGGGCGCAAATCCGAAGCCGCCGCCGCGGCCTCGCGCGGCCACCTCAACGGGTCGCATTCGCTTTTCCCGGTTAAGTCCGAGAGGCTGGCCTCCTCGACCAGCTCAGACTCCGACGCGTTGCCTCTGCTCGTTGAAGCGACCGCCTCCGGTGCGCGCGATGGCATTGGCGGCATCGCCGGGAGCTACTCCGGGGAGCTTGGGATTTTCTCCAACCAGAGCAGCGAGATGGACTCCGACCTCTTGTCGGAGGCGCGATCCGGGCAGAAGTCGCGAGGTTCGCAGCGAGGCCGCGGGCGGCACCGGAGCCTGACGCAGAAGTTCGCACCGAGGACGTTCAAGGACGTGGTCGGGCAGAGCTTGGTGGTGCAGGCGCTGTCCAACGCCATCCTGAGGAGGAAGATTGGGTTGGTATACGTCTTCTACGGGCCGCACGGTACAGGGAAGACGTCGTGCGCGCGCGTCTTTGCCAAGGCGCTCAACTGCCACTCCGCCGAGCACCCGAGGCCCTGTGACTCGTGCCCTTCGTGCATCGCGTTCAATCTTGGCAAGAGCAGGAGTGTCATGGAGATTGGGCCCGTTGGCAACATCGACATGGACGGCATTGCGGATGTCCTCGACAATGTAATGCTTTCACCGACACCATCGCACTACAGGGTGTTTATATTTGATGACTGCGATACATTGCCAGCCGACACTTGGAGTGTCATCTCGAAAGTTGTGGACCGGGCGCCCCGCCGTGTGGTGCTTATACTCGTCAGTTCCAACCTCGACCTTCCTCATATCATCCTGTCGAGATGTCAGAAGTTCTTTTTCCCCAAGTTGAAGGAATGCGACATAGTCAACACATTGCAGTGGATTTCTACCAGTGAAAGCCTAGATGTTGATAGGGATGCATTGAAGTTAATTGCATCCCGCTCAGATGGATCATTGAGAGATGCCGAGATGACTCTTGATCAGCTGAGTTTGCTGGGGCAGAGGATTTCTTTGTCTCTTGTCCAAGAACTTGTAAGATATCTGTCAAGCATCATAATACCATCTACTTTTTTTTGGGAAAACCAAATTATACTTTAGTCAGTAGTTTCGATGTTACCTTTTGGGATGAATAGAAATTATCAGATAATTTTTAGTTGAATTGGTAGTTCTGTGCAGTCATGAAGTTAATTACTCCCTCAAGTCACGAATACATGTCGTTTTGGACATAGATGCAATCAAACTTTCAAAATTTTGACCATAAATATATTTTAAAAATATTTAAATTAGATACATGGAAATCATATGTGTAGATTTGTCTCGGAAAGTAATTTCATAATATTATAAGTTTATTGAGTTTTATAAATACCAAGATAGAAATTAGTGGTCAAAATTGTGTTTTGAAGGCCGTATCGTTCTCCAAAATGACATGTATTTGTGACCGGAGGGAGTACATAGGAGCACGATGCAATTCTGTTGATCCATATAATCTCAATAGCGAGGAGGCATAGTTAAAAGCTAAAATAATCAGCACAGACACTGAATCTTATCCTTTGATCTAAATTAAGTATTTTTCTTGCTTCTTTGTTGAACATGTGGTTTCAAGTTTAGTTCTAGTAACCTATAAAAAAGTTTAGTTCTAGGAACCCAACTAAGGAAGTAACCAATTTGAAGCTCCTGTAAGAATAATAATTTTGTTGTCACTCAATGCTCTTTTTTTTTTCTTTGCAATTCTACTTTGCGACAACAATAGAGCGTTTTTTGTTTGTTCATTTCACAGGTTGGTCTGGTTTCTGATGATAAGCTGGTTGATTTGCTTGACTTGGCGCTGTCTGCTGACACTGTAAACACAGTGAAGACATTGCGAGACATTACAGAGACTGGAGTTGAGCCTTTGGCACTTATGTCTCAACTTGCCACAATAATTACTGACATCCTTGCTGGTTCCTATACATTCACCCGAGAAAGACTACGAAGCTCGTTCTTCAAATGTCCAACCTGTAAGTGTTTTTAACCAACGGATAGTTCAAAACAAATATATACTGTTTTACCTCTTGGCTATCTCTGCTAAAAGTATCAAATCACTCGTCTGGCTTACTTGCTTTTCCTCTGTTCTCTTACGCTAAATATTTTGCTTGCACATAATGTAGTGTTTTGGTGTACTAATTTCAGTGTCAAAAGCCGATATGGAAAAACTACGCCAGGCCTTGAAAACACTATCTGAAGCTGAAAAACAGTTGAGGGTCTCTAATGACAAGACAACATGGCTTACGGCTGCTCTGCTTCAGCTTGCTCCTGATAAACAGTATGTGCTGCCAAGTTCATCAACGAGTACGAGTTTCAACCACGGTGTGTTGGCTGGTTCCTTTCCTGATAAGGATATTGCGAGGCACTCAGCTATTGAGCATAATGGTAATGTGGCAAGCACTTCTTATGGGGAAAGGGCACCCATTGAACATACAACAAATAGCCGATCTAAACATAACAAAACAGAAAATGAAATGATCTGGCAAGCTGTGCTTGAGAGTATTCAGTCAGATGCACTGAGAAAAATGATGGCCAAAGAGGGAAGGCTAAGTTCTGTCAACCTAGGCACAGGTAAGATGTCTGACATCCATTTCAGTTTTTCAAAGGGTTTACATCAAATCAGAAGTTTCTTAGCAGATTGTACACAAGGATAAGTTTTCATTTTGTGCTAGAAGAAGAAATATATAGATTTAGTAGTTACAAAACAGAGAGGGAAAGATCATGTACCATTGTGTAAACATGGTGATCAGAGAATAGGACAGTTGTCACTTGCTTTTATATGCCAGTATTGGTTAGTTAAAAGTATTTCTTGGCACTTTGTTGAAGTCAGCTGCAGTAATCATGGATAATTTGCATCTAGGCTAACTGAATATGGAAGTATGATATTTCCTCTAAACAAGGTACCAAACATCTGTTCTTGTATTCACAAAATCCTTTTGATTATAGGCACACATTTTAATTTTTGTTGAAGTCAAAGTTTATGGAGGAAAGTAGTAACGAAGGAAATCATTGTTAAGCTTGCCAGCTTGTAGGTGGGCTATGTAGAATTTTTGTTTCCTTGCATAAATATTTTAAGCTGCACTACTTCAAATAACATTTAATTAGTTGACATGGCATTGCCAAACTCAATGACAATTTATACCTTCACATGGTCTTTTGTTGGGATGCTTAATGTACTGCCTTTCTAACAGATCATTTTCTAACATTAGCTTCTTTTCTTCCTACAGCACCAACAGTGCAGCTAATATTCAGCTCACATGTCAATAAGTCCAAAGCTGAAAACTTCAGAGGACAAATTCTGCAGGCATTTGAGTCTGTTCTTCGTTCTGCTATAATACTTGAAATCAGATATGAATCAAAGAATGGTGTGAGAGCAGGTCATGATCCATCTATGTTTACTCACCCGGAGAATGACTCCTCCAACATGACATTAAGGAGGTCCTTCACTAAACATAGTCCGCTCTCTTCTGGAGGCGAGAATCTCATTAGGAGGCTTAAAAAAGACAGTGTTGTAAAGGAGCTAGCTCTAGTAAGACCAGATGGATGCAATCTGATCCCCATATATTGATAGAAGGTGAAATCATTGAAGTTGGACCTTCTCACATTCATTGGCCTGCTGATACAAATAATGGTGTTCTTGACATAAATGAAAGAAGAAAGAAGAACATATGGGAAGAAGAAGCTTTGTCATCTTTGTCATCACCAAACCAAGAGAGCATGGTTAATCAAGGAGGAAGAAATGGGAATAAACAACGTCGACAGAACAGCATAGTAAAAGGAAAGGTTTCTCTTGCTCATGTTATTGGTAAGGCAGAAGCTTGTTCTCAAAGAGGAGGCTGGTCTAGACGAAAAGCTATGTCAATTGCAGAAAAGCTGGAACAAGAGAATTTGTAAGTAACTTTATCTTATGATCAACACATGCTTCTCAAACTGTCCAAAATATAGGGAGTAATACTCCATCTTCTGTATTTTAAAAATAAACACATGTCACTACAACAACTCTTTTACTCCATTGCATTGTAAAAAAATAACAGCAATGGTAATACCACACATTAATAATTACTTGAAATTACAGTGGCTGTTAGGCATGGTGAGTAGTCAATAATCAATACTTAAGAAATCATTTATGTAACAACACACCTCTCCAGTCAAATTTACTGTGTTTGAATTCATTTTGCCAATTCGGGTTATTCATTTGTACTGGTTATTATGATGTTTCATGGAGATATTGTTTATGCACAGGAGATTGGAACCTAGATCAAGGAGTATACTTTGTTGGAGAACTTCAAGGACTCAACGGAAGGTAATGTTATGTCATAATCTGTGCTAATGGATCCTGAATACAATGTGGAATGTCAACTTGTATCAGTTTTTACCTTCTAACTAATTTGCATATTAGTCTAAAAAAGGACTCATCTGTGCGTGTGAACTACAAAGACGAACTTTAATGATTTAATCTTAGTTGTGCTTGCATAGATGATATCTTGAATCTGGTTAACTTGAAATCTGTAAGTAGGCCCCTTTTGAACTGACTATGCATAGCTGGATTTAATTATTTTCCTTTGATCATACTTTAAGTAAAATAATCTCTTTAAAGAATATAGTCTTCTTTTCGAAATGAATAGAATATTTTAATAAGAAAGCCAAACAAAAATGAAAATAGGAGGCGTTACATCCATAGTGTACCAAACGACACGAACAATCTAGATTACGAAATGAAGAGTTAGTTATTTTCGTACACTCACGATAGATTGTCCACAAACAAATTCAATTCCTCTTGTATTCTTGTGGGATTCTGCATCGGATTGGTACGGCTCTAGATTTTGAAGTTAGCATTAGCAACTGTGTAGACCCCATGGTTAAGTAGCGCAGAAGTGGTGTTCATCATACAGCTTATGTGTGTAACCAATTGGCGGAGTAGTGTATGAATCCTGCTTAAATTATAGTCCTTATGTTTATGCATGATATTTTTTATCTTGCTTATCCAACCATTTTTCCACAGCTATCTTCGTTGAAGGTCAGGACTCGAAGGTCACGAGCTGTATCAAGGCTTATCTTGTGTGGAAGATGCATTTCCACAAAATCTCCGAGATAAAAGACGTTAGAAATCGCAGATTTTACAAGCCGCTAACTTAGTATCCATAATTTATTCACTCAGTACCTTGTAGGTCGTAGCTGTGTCAATTTGTAGGTTATTCTGAAATATGTATATTGTTTGACCTGTAAAAGAAGGATAGAAATGACATAGCGAATTCCTTTCTGTCAAATATGCTTTGTAATTTTTTATAGGCCAACAAAACTTGTTTTCGGAAACGTGCCTAATATATTGAATTTGTTCTCCATATCAAGTTTCATTTTTGTTTGGATGCCTCTTGACGTTCAATTACGGTGGCAATTAGTTGTGGGGAGCTTGGATTGAAATCTTGCAGATTTCTCGTGAGATCTCGCTTACCGAATATGGACGAGTTTTGAAATGCCGGCCGGAGTGAAAAATTTTAAAAAATTGAATTGATACAGTGATCTTGCTATATCTCGGCAAGATCTCACCATATACCACCAAAATCTTGGCCTTTTAATCTGCAATTTGATATTTGATGACCGGATTTGACCAGAAATTGATCAACAACCTTTAATAATGTCACATTGAATGAAAATTTGTTGAAATAACCGAATTTTTGAGACATTTATTAAAAACTGCAGAAACATTATCAATTTTTATAAAATTGTACATACTTTATCATGATATAAAAAATTTATGGTACCATAATAAGAAGTGTAGGATCATACAGAAAATTTTTCAAAATATTTTAACTTCATTTGTTATCTTTAAAAAATAAAACAAATTGAATATAATTGAGACACTAATATTGTTAGAATTTTATAATTTTTCTCGAGTGTGATGATGATCTAAAATTTTTACGAGATATTAGAAATTTCCCTAGAACCCTTCTGTAAAAGTTTCAAAAAATTTAAACCTATTTTGATTGCTTAATAAAAAATTATAAATTGTAGCAACATGCATTCTAAAGTCCAAGAACTTTGAAGTAGCACCGTCACAATTTTTTTAAAAAAATAGATTTGATCATGATTTAAAAAATTTATGGGAACATTACGGGTGGTTCACAACTAACTACAAAATTTTTCAATATTTTTGCGTGCTCAGAACAATGCCAAAAAAGTTACACAAAAATTGCCATTCTTGTGACTCGAACCCAAGACCGTAAAAATTTATGGGAACATTAGGGATGGTTCACGACTAACTACAAAAATTTTAACATTTTTGCATGCTCAGAACAATGCCAAAAAAGTTACACAAAATTTGCCGACTCAAACCCAGGACCTACGATTTGCATGATATGAATTTTACCAACTAGGCTAGAGCCAATGATGAGTGAGGGCCTTGAGTAATTATTCCATTTATCTATACCATTCTCACTTGTTTTTATGCTACCTCAATCATTCACTACACACACAGCTCACTTTAATCCCTGATCTCACAGCTCACTAGCTCCTTCCAAAGAAACAACTCACTCTCACAATCCTCCTCCCAATCCGGCCAAAATCTGGCTACATGCACACAGGAAGAGGAAGCATGCTACCGATGCTGACGTGTAGGATCAAGGATATCGACTAGAGGGGGTGAATAGGAGGTTTTAAATTTTCAATCACTAAAATCAAATTCAATGATTTCTAAGCACGAATGACAATTTTAGTAATTTTAATATCTAGCAATTCTAGTGATTACCAAATAATTCCTCTACTCAAATACTTCAATAACTAAATAAGTGTAGCACCAAGATGATCAATTTGCTAGAAATAATACAAGAGCATAAACAACGCAAACCACAAATGATGAACATGTGAATTTTATCCCGTGGTCTCGGAGACTTGCCGGTCTCCCCTACTCCACGTTGAGGTGGCTTGAACTTCTTCAAGCCAGCTCCACTTGCTTGAGCCTTCCTCGATCACTCGTGGTAGCTTTTCGCCGCTCCGGGTAGGCGAGCTCCTTGCCTTCACAACCGTCCGGCCTTCACACAAGCTTCTTTGTGAAGATCATCGGAACTTCATGCCTCCAAGCCGTCTAGGAGGCAGTAACCTCCAAGAGTAATAAACTTGACGCAAGCTTGAGACTTTAGAGTGCTTCAATATGGCACACTAATGCAATGCACTCAATTTCCTCTCTAAAAACTCAAGAATCAACAATTGAATGCACTTGTGAGTGGAGAGAGTTGCTAGGGCTTTAAATGAATTCAATGGAGTCACCAACCAGCCCTCAATACAGGTGAGGGGGTATTTATAACCCCTCCACACTTAAACTAGCCGTTATTGCCTTTTAATCCAGAAAAATCGACTAGGCCGGTACTACCGCCCTCTAGGGCCCGGTAGTACCGCCCCATGGGCCCAACGGCTATTTGGCGCATTTAATGCCTCGACACGTAGCCGTATAAAGTGTTTTCTCCATGGCCTGCAGATCTACCGCACTTGAGGACCTAGAGTGCCGCATCGTGCCGGTACCAAAGGATATTGCCTCTGTTAAATATCTACCGCAGGTGTAGGTGCGGTAGTACCGCAAATGCGGTACTACCGCCCAACCACATCGGTAGTGCCGGCCTGGCTCACTTGGGAAAAACTTCGCTCTGTTAAAAAGCTACCGCCGTTAGAACTCCGATAGTACCGCATTTGCAGTACTACCACCCAACCATAGTGGTAGTGCCGGTTAACAATTTTGGGCAAAAACCTGAACTGATTTTTGAATGCATGCATGAACTATCTTAATTTGAAATTGAGCCATATTTGTTGCACTCTCGATTTCAAGCACTTAATCAAGTCTCTCTTTATAGTACGGCATCTAACTTATTAATCCGATCTTTTCTTCAACACCAAGATCGGTAAAAAGACTAAAAATTAACCTTAAATTTTTATACCTTGACTTCGTGCTCCTTTGATGCACACTTTTGCCTTTTTGTACTTGTGTCATTTCAACGGCCCTTGAAGGATCTTGATTCTCCTGTTTTCAATTTTCTCATGCAAACAATATTAGTCCTTTTAACCTTGTACCAAAACCCTAATCACATGGGGGCCTAGATGCTTTCATGACGACAACATCCTAGCATGAGCTTTAGATGGGTTGGAGAAGTTATCAGGTAGCCAGTGTACTAAGGGAAAAGGAAAAGGAAAAGAACGAAGTGATGATGAGCATGATGTCGACAACGACGATGAAACGGATACACCTCCTGATAATGTGCAGTATCGCAATAGTAGCTCAGCGACAACGACAGACTCTCCTAGCGATGATGGGATGGAAACTGGCTAGTATATTATGTGCCTTCATTCATAGCCACAATCGCGGCAGGATCGCAATAGGGGATAGCCCCCGAGGAGGGGCCCACAAAGGCATACCCATAGCAAGGGGAAGAGTGGGTCGAGTGATGGGGGTGGGTGGCAGATAGCACAGCCACAGGATGATACAGGCTTATGGTGTAGCAGCCAGTCTTCCAGCATTTGGGCTTCTGAACTGAGCATAGTGGGTACGACTCGGTGCCCTATGGATGGGATTAAGGTGGGTACAATTATAGATAGAGTTATGATGGATCGAGCATCCTTGGCCATTTGACTACACTAATCCATACGTCGATCTGTACGCACAGCACTCATCTGTCAATGTCTGGTACGTTCACCAATCAAAGAATTATAGCTCCTGGATAGCTTATTATGAACATTGAAAGTCTGCCTACCTACTACAGGACATGACCTAGGAAGAATACAAGCAACAACACGAGAGGAGATATCACGAGGTCATTGTCGATAACGCGGAATATGAGTTTGCACAACAAACATACCACTACTCGTAGGTACGTGATGCAAATATACAATGATTTTATTGTGATACAAATACGTGATAAATTATCATATATATCGATTTTATTTTATGTCTATTAATTGTCATGCAAATATACATTGATTGTTTTCAATTGTGACTCTTAAAATTCAAATTTTAGTCAAAATGCTGTCAAAATTTCTAACTTTACAGATTGATAATCATCTCAAAATTTTATGGTAAGGTTAATGATGCATCACGACCATCCAATCAAAATTTCAAAATTTCTAACATACTTTCAACCATTTTCCATCCGGACATCACCGCTGTTTGAATTTTTAAAAATCTCTTGAGCTTCACCATCACGTAAAAATTTTATGGAAAGATTAGTAATATGTCAAAATCATGCACAAAAAAATTCAAATATTTATAACGTGGTTTGTCTCATTTTTCATTCAGTTCAAAATTGCCGATCAGCGTTTTATCAGAACAGTAGCAATGTTTAAATTTTTAAGAATTCTACGGGCCTCATAATTGTCTGAAATTTTTATGGCATCATCAATATGTAAAAAATCTCCAGAAAAAATTTCAAAATTTTTTTGACTTCATTTTCAAATTTTGTGCTATCCAATTTTGCCAAGATCTCGACAAAACCGGCCGAGATCTCGGTTCCACCGGTGGAAAAAAAAAGGATTTGAAAATCTATTTTTGTATTTCGCTCGAAATTTCTAAATCTCGCCAAGATTTCATTGTCCGGTTACTACCGATATTTCGAGCGAAAACTAGAGGCCACCTTGCTCACCGTCCGAAGCCGGCATTTGCCAACTCCACAGGACCAGCCCTTCTCACATCCAATGGGCTACTGCGCGCCTGTGGCATTCAGCGAAACAACCATGATTTTGAGTGGTGTAAGTGGCATCAGCATGTACCCAAAATGCCTCTGTGCAACGGAATGGAGTAGGATAGATTTAAACATCCCAGTCCGAACAAAGTAAGAACCCGTTTGGATGGGCCAGATTTACAAGTTCAGAACTGCCCAGAAAATGCTAGTGTGCAAATACAAAGGCAAAGACAGCAAGAGCCATGGGCTGGCAAAATCTTTTCAGATGTCTTCCGTCAAGACCGACCTTCTAGAGAAAATGTGCTAAATACCATCTAATGTGACGATGATATGTGAGGCCTGAATGTTATTTTCAAGCTCGGTAATCAGTACCATAGTACTAAACAATATTGCCCTCTTGGCATCTTTACTAAGCAGTGTGCTTGAATTCAAGTTCCTGAGTTCCTGGTTACTCTCTCACTTCCAGTTACATACATCCAGCATCACGTCGACACCTAAAAAAAGCATCATGTCAACAACAACATTTACCAAATAACACACACACACACACACACACACACACACACACACACACACACACACATCTTTTCCCCTAATTAGAAATTTGAAATCTAAAACTTCCAAAACTTATACAGCAGCAATTCTATTAAGAGACGTATATCCATATGTCCTTGTCACAGAAGTAAAGCTTATCGAACAAATAATCAAAATTACAAACACTCTTTCTTGTCAAATTAGAGCTAGATGTGTGATTAGATCCTTCAAGATGGAGTCACATCAGAATTGTCCAAAATGTCACTTTATCATGTACGATTATGCATGCTGAAACCAGCTCCTTCAAATCCTCCTATGTAGCAGCTGAATAAATCTAAACAATAACCCAAGCAGACCTTTCGCTATGGAACCACATATTGCATGATGAATGAGCCTTGTACATATCCTATCACACATTATGTCAGATTGTTCAGCAGAAAGTTCTAGATAAAGAAAGCAATTATGAATGAAATGATGTTGCTGGCAATCAATAAAAGTTTAGTTGATTGCAATTATCAATAAATACATAACTATTTAAATTACAGCTATTATCAACCAAGTTAATCAAAACTTAAACTGTACCAAAGCTCAGGCAAGATAAGTTAATCATTGAAGATCTCAAGTTGCACCAAGGCCAACCTGAATATGAACTATCATTTGCTCATAGTGGTTGACAGATAGAAGTTCCAAAAAATGGAACAAGAGGACATGAAGGCAACACGAGCAGACAAAGGAATCATCCTGGTACATGTATCAAAAACCAGCATCAGAACTGCTCAGATGATGTAGCAACTAAACTAGTCCATTGAACATAACCTTGACTTGTGTTAAATTGAAGCCAAATACTAAAAACATAAAGTGAGAAGTTAAGGGAGTATACCCAAAGTTAACAATTGATACAGGAATCCAAAATTTAAACCCTGCAATTTCAGAATAAAGTGAAACATACCATATCATCAAGTTGTTTTTGTTCTGTTCAAGTACTTCATTAAGAATATGTTTAGGCAGAAAGATTACCGTAGAGAAGAGTAGGAAGGGCATCAGTCTGATATTTAGATGGCAGTTCTGACAGTTTCCCTAACCACAAGTTGTTCCAGGCAAAAATTACAGCAATAACACAAGGACCAAGTGCAATCTGGTTCAGTATGACCTGAAATGACAACAGACATAAAAAGGGATATGCGTGACTTAATAAATAAAATTCGCCAACACATTAGGTTCCACGGGAGGATGCAAAGCGCACCTTAGTGGACAGATTTACAAATGTTTGCTTGGGCATACACCGATCAAGGAACTGGTACCATGCATACGACCCTGGACCATAAAGAAAAAAACCATAGGAAGCCATACGAAGTGCACGAAGCCAATCATGGTTCAGCAAAATGTCTGATAGCAAATCCTGAAAGGACCTTAACAGTTGTCAGAATTCACAACGTCAAGTCCTAAGCTAACACTCGTCGAAGAGTCCAAGATTAGAAAATGGCAATGCATTGTTAGTTAGCTAAAAGTTTGCGACGGTGGTGCAGGATTACGCTTACTCTACACAAAGTAAAGATTTGGACTTTACAGTTTGATATATATTTAAAGGTAACATTCAAGTTGAATTGCATCAACGCAGCAACTGCTTCCGGTTTCAGTTATTGGAATACTTACACAGATCCAACAGAATTTAAGCTGCTTTCGATTCATAAGATTAGCACTACTCGCAAGCCCGTGCCTAGTTTCGCGAACAGCGTACGGCTTAAAAAAGGAAACGAGGTGTAGAACAAAGGAGTGACCTTCCTGTCGGGTTCGGGACCGCGAAGGCTTCGGCGGTCGACGATGCGGCGGCGGACCTGCGCGATTGTGTCGCCTGTGAGGGTGAGGGATGCGGCGGTCGCGGCCTGCTTGAATGGGAAGTCGATAGGCCAGCCACGGCTTTGGCCAATGGACTCCGACGACGACGACGACGACAGCGGCTCCCGCCGGGGGCCATGGCGGCGGCCGCGTGGGTCGGGGTTGCGGCGGCCGCGGCGGCGGGAGTCGTGCTTGCGACGGACGGACGGGAGGTTCCACCACCACTCGCCGCCACTTCCGATGGCCTTCATCTTCGCGCGGCGGCGGCGGCGGCGGTGGCTAGGAGAGAGCTAGCGCGGAGACGGCGTAGTGTTTGAGGCGTGCGACAGTGTGGCCGCTTTGGTAGATGCAGACCTTGAGGAGGGGATGCTCCGATAAGATTGAGAGGCTCCGAATCCTCTGGGGCCTGTGTCACTGCAAATGGGCCCCACTGGCAGTGTAAGTTGCACACGTACGTGTTTCTTTATCTCATAAGCCATGTTCTCAATTTCTCATGAACCATTTTACAAAATTTGTGCCCAAAACTAACTTTTCCCTGTGTTTGATGGGCCTCTTATGATTTCCTTGAGCTCAGCTTCTGGGCCGTTCTTAATCATTTGGGCCTAACCGGGCCGACATATTGCACTTGCAAGCTCGCTCCAACAGTATCAGACTTTCAGCCATAGATTGGAGGACAGTGCAGTCGATCTTTCTATTCCATCGATCGAACCTGGAGATAAAAATCTGTGACATGCCCACTGAATAGCTAGCTACACGTAGAGATCAACGGTATGCTCCTCATGATAAAAGCTAACATGTCTGGTATATTATAGGCATATACTCCGTCTGTTTCTAGATAGATTATGTTTTAGGATTTTGCATTTCAACTAATGTAAGTGCAAAGCACCAAATGATTCTATTTTATTAGGTCACTTATTACTGCACACTATCCTATAGCAACAAATGGTCTAATAACAAAAAGAGTAATTTGATCTTTTGTATTTGCCTTGATTGAAGTGCAAAATCATAAAATGCCATCTACTTTGTATTACTTTGCATCTACTCTTTGAAGTAGTATTCAGGAAAGCAAGTAATACAAAGTTATTCAATGGCATATACATAAAGGGTTGCCACTAATTTCAATGCCTGAGGCTCAATCCCATGCACTAATTTGGCATTTATTGCTGTTCATATGTAACCTGGAAACAGGAAATTGCAAAGCACTAACGGTATTGCAAGTTAAAATGGAAAAGAAAGGGGGGCCATTTTAGTCAAGTCAGGAGACCATTGTCCCGGCCAAGACTGTATATCTTGAGAGGAATTGCTAAATGGCTCTTGAGTTTTTTTAGCACTTTTTTTTCTATTAGATGTTGGTGTTTATTTTTATATTTGTGAGCACTCAACTTTTTTGTCTATTAAATATTACTTTGTGATCCACGTTGTACTTTTTTATTTTGACTTTGTGATCCACGTTTTTGTTTGTTGTGTTCTTGTAGTTTGTTTTGTTCTTTTTTTACGAATTGTCACATTTATTTTTTATGTAATTTAATTTGTATAAAACTAGTATCTAATTAATGAAAAAAAACCATGCAGAAAATAATAATGTTCTTTTTTACAAATTGTTACATCATTTTTACATAATTTAAGTTGTGTAAAACTAGTATATAATCAATGTAAAAAATCCATTTATAAAAGAATAATGTTTCTCGCCTAATACTTAAAAAATAGTACTCTTTGATAAAATTGTACTAAATGGAAGGAGAGAAGACAGATTGATTTCATCTATTGAATATAGATCTGAAGACTCAAAATTTGAGTGCTATTTAGCATGAAAATACTCATGTTCTCTTCTATCGCAGCAACAGCTGTTCCCGCGTTCTTATCCAAGCTAACTCGACAAAGCCATATACGAACTAGCAGGCAGCCAGGCACAGCATTTCCCAGATAACTTAATCGATCGTTAAGCTTTTGTCAAACGATGGGAGTTTTATATCTGTCTTTTGTCAAACGATGGGGTTTTCTATCTATAAATGCAAGGGCCAGAACGAAATGCGGTGATGCCACCTCATAATCGAGACCGCAGTGGAATAAGTCAAGATCGATGAAAACATCCGAGGATTAAAGAAAGCAACTGAAGAGGATGGTGACGCGATAACTGAACGGATCAACCATAGAATAATAATTGCATCATGCATTAATTCCTGTCTTTGGTTTCCAGAAAGAAAAGAAAATGCAGCATGCACGATGATGTCAAATGCACAATCTGTCTCTAGCTAGCTTGATGTGGTAGAATTGGCAGTACCGAGGAATATATCTGACACGACACCCTGAATTGGCCCTGAGCTTTCAAGGCCCAGGATTCATTTGACCCATGTATATATCAAAAGGTAGCAGGAGACAATAGCTTCTTAAAATTCAATTACGAGTCCCAATCGAGCACCATATATAGTTTCTCCTCCAAGCAAAACAAAACAAGTCCTATCCAGAATTGACCACGGCCTTGCTCCTGTCTGTACTATTTGCTGAAATTTCTACCGTTCATCTTGAGAAGCTCAGCGATTATCCTTGCAAAGTTGCCAACACCAGTGACAGGTATACTATTCCGCGCCAACCACTCCTGCGCATATACCACTCCGAATATACTAAACTACTCGTCTCTACTTGCGGAATGCCGATGAGAAGAAGCAACAGCTGATAGATGATACTGATCCGGGCGTAAGTACATGAGACAGTCGGGAAGACGTCGCCGTCACACGCTCGTATTCTCAAGCCTGTCCCATTTGTTTAATCCCCCGTCGATCGCAGCGTGCGCGCCCACAACCCCACGTCGTCTCCTCCGGCTCCTATCGCACCCCACGAGCTGAACGCTGCAGCATCACGACGACACAGGACACACAGCTTCCCTCCTCGTGTTAGATCTACCGACGCCACACCGTTTCTTTATATCCCGTGGATGGATGGATGGCTCGCTCGTAGCTGCAGGTGACATCGAGCCAAGAACTGCTCCGACCTGCTGCCTAAGTCCTCCATTTGATCCATCATCACACCACCACTGCCTCTTGGATATATCTTCTTGGCTTTGGAAGGAGAGTGCTCTTGTGTATGGACGGCGAGTGGAGCGACGGGGCGGTGTCGTCGCCGACGATGTCCGGCGGCGAGCAGAAGGGCGCCGGGGATGGCGTCTCGGTGGACTGCCAGGGGTCTCCGCTGTCGCCGCCGGCGGCTCCGTCGACGTCGCCTAGCGGCGGGAGGATGCGGTCGGCGCAGAAGCGGGTGGTGACCGTGCCGCTTGCCGACGTGAGCGGCCCGCGGCCCAAGGGCGTCGGCGAGGGCATTACGCCGACGGACTCGTGGGCGTGGAGGAAGTACGGCCAGAAGCCCATCAAGGGCTCACCTTTCCCAAGGTACTACGTGCTAAGCAATCATGCATCCATGGTTACATATGGTCTTGTGTTCTTCGAGTTCTTGTCCACGCAGCGCGTACGGTAGTTGCGCTGTGTATAGAGAGGTTTGCTGATCTGGGACTGGGCTTGGGCTCTGTGATCAGGGCGTACTACAGGTGCAGTAGTTCCAAGGGATGTCCGGCGAGGAAGCAGGTGGAGCGGAGCCGGGCCGACCCGGACATGGTGATCGTCACCTACTCCTTCGAGCACAACCACTCCAGCACGACGCCGAAGAAACGCCAGGCCCAGAAGCCCAAGACCCAGCCCGGCCTGCCGGAGCCAGCGAAATCCGACGACGCGCACCACGGCGCCGCTACCGGTGCCAGCGGCCTTGTCACCGGGGCCCCGGCGGCCATCGAGGTGCACGACGAGTTCCGGTGGCTCTACGACGTCGTGTCCGTCACCCAGTCGACGTCGCCCTCCGTCATCGAGGCGGCCGACGAGCTGCTGTACGGGCCGATGTTCCTGGGCGGAGCAGTCGTCGATACGGCCGCGCTCCTTCCCGACGAGTTCGGCGACGTCGTCGGCGGGTTAAGCGGGCAGGGAAGCGAGGAGGACGCGATGTTCGAGGGGCTCGGCGAGCTGCCGGAGTGCGCCCTGGTGTTCCGGCGGCGCGCCTGCGACGGGTTCGCAATGGCAGGAGGGGTTAAAGTCGAGCAGCCGCCGGAGAGCACTGCCATGACATGATCGTACGGTCTGACATGTGGGGCCGGCCTCCAATAAGAGAAGATGAACTCATGCACTTTTGGTTCCTTGTTCTCTTGCCCTTTGTTGGTTAATCCTTTTTCCCCTTATTTTTGTTCTTCATTCGTACATTAGCAATTTAGCACACAGAAACAAAAGGATTTGAGACACTACTATTGCACAGAGTTGATTAGGGGAGGGATCGAAACGAACAAAGTCTTTTTGTCAATTATTTGGTTGAAGCATTTTGTTGTATTGTAAATCTGGAATCATCGGCAGATACACTCAGAATAAAAAAACATGGTGAAAACTTTTCCCAGGTCGTTGTCATGATGAGCAAATGGATAACATTGAATTCTTCGTGGCTGTGGGAAAAGCTTCGTCTCAGCAATTCCGTGTCATGCAAGTTCTGAAACACACTAGTTTTTTTTTAAAAAAAAAAACTGAAGCTCTCATGCTGCGATGAAATGATTGTAGCTCACAGCCTGACAGAATAGCAGGATTATATATAAAGGAGTAGTTTTTTTTTTTGTGTCGACGGATGTATACCAAGGGACTGTTTGGTTTGAGATCAAATTTGTCGAATCAAATCTTATCAAAAATTGGCATGTCAAAAATTTAGTCACCAAATTGGTAGCTAAGATTTAGCCAACAATTGACAAGAAAATGAACTAGGGTGCCAATGGAGAAGAGAATCTAGCCAAAATTTGGTCACCAAATTAGTTGTAAACCAAATGTTTGCCAAATTTAGTCAACACTACCAAAACTTGATAAGGCAAATATTGACAACAATTAGAAGCAAACCAAACCGCCTCAAATCCGCTGCTTTTGTAATGGAACAAATAAATGAGCGACAGGAACTTATGTGCTCTGCATTTTGTTTGATTTGTGCTCCGCCTGCGCATCCATGCCTGCACACAGTTGATGCACGTCCAATCAGCGCCATGGTTACCGCTTACTGGACCTACGTACAGTGAGTGCACTGCACGGTGTAATCCGCGTTGCCTCAACTTTCTCGCGGTTCGCCGTGTAGCAACGAGCATGTGGCAGCAACTTGCCGATTTTTATTGGTTGGCTCCGGGTTATTCCAATGTGCTCACACGTCGGCGGCGGCGCCGTGTCATTCGATCAGATGGCTTGACTAAGCGGCTTCGCCTCACTGTATAATTTTGCTTCCTCAGAAAGAAATGTCGAGCGATAGAATGACATAGCACCGCGGCACACACAACGCGCGCATGTTAGGGATCAGAGGCGGACTCAGAAAGAAATTATAGGTAGAATAGATTAAAAGTAGTATTAAAACGTAAAAAAGAATGCAATATACGTAACAATAATAGTATTATTAAAGAAACATACATAAAGAAACAATTCAGTTCTAGTTAGATTCAGTTCTAAGCAAAAAGCACATAACTTCTAACTTCAAATGCTAATTCACATCCAACAAATGCTTTCATCAGGAGTTAAGGACGATAGGATTTACCGACTTATCAAACCGCTCAACTAGTCGAATACAAAGATGTCGCAGCTCGCATGCCTCAAGGCAGATGGGCTCGTCTCATCGGCCTCGGCGTCGGCCGTCGGGCGATGGCACCACCGCCCACTCCACCGGAAGGCGGAAGCGCAAGAGATCGGAATCGTCTTTGTGGGTGTGACCAAAGGAGTCTTGGTCATGCGCAATGGCAGACAAGAAGCCGACGTGCCCAACGTTTCTTGCTTAGTGCAACGTTCCAATTTCCAAATATGTTGGATCTATACATATGCAGTATATACAACATACCTTGATCTTGTAAATTGTAGGTAGGGCAGCAGCCCAAGCTGCCCCACCGTTGGGTTCGCCCCTGTTAGGGATGGCAATTGGATGGATATTTTTAGGTATAACTGATGACCATCCGAATCTGGAACTTAAAACCGTACCGTCCGTCTGAATCCATTAGATTTCTCGAGTATAGATCTGTACCTACACCCGAACCCGATGAGTACCCGAACCGTTGGTTTGTCATTCATTCAACAATAGGCAGAAAGATTTATCACAGATTCTATCGTAGGAATTCAGCATCGGGTGTAGTATTAGTACTGATAGTAGTAAAGAAATAAGAAAGAGATACATACACACTGACAATTAGTTCGGGTGCATCACTACTCTGCTTCATTTAGATCTGCTCATGGCAGGTTAATGGGAAAAAAAGGTGTCCTCATTTAATTCTCTTCCCTTCATGATGAACGAAAGGCTTTATCAATCAAGTTTGATTTATTCATCTTTTCATAAAGCAAAGGCAAAGATAGACAGATAGATAGCCATCAAAAGCACTTATATGGCATTTTCTGATCAAACGAACACTCAAAACTCAAAAGCACTACGGACTCCGCATCTAACTGAAGTACTGAACTAAGCTAGCATGCATCGTCTCTATTGCTTGTTTGAGGCAAAACCTTGTTGATGTACCAGTATAGGATGCCTGTTCCCTTAACCCTCTGCTGGCAAATTAAATAAGCAAGTCTAGAATTTAGCAGTTAATATGCTTCTTATGTAAGTAGTATGGTGTTAGCAGAAAAAACTTGAAAATTTTGGGATTGGTCAATGGAAAAATACAAACATTTGGTTCCAATTTCGAGCACAATATTTCAACCAGGGAACACAGGGAAAAGGCAGTGTTGGGCTTGTGCTCTTCCAAAGCTTTCCGTCGGGTTCAGCTGTTGCATCTTGCGACCCAAGTAGTGCAGGCTGTGCAGCTCCTGCCTCCTACGTAACTTCGCTTTTACTGATTGATGGAGGTGCCGAGCCGACTGCGACTAGCCGAGGGCGGAGGGTGGTCTTCCGCGGTCGGTCAAGGTACTGCGCTTACTGGTGAGTACTGCTGGAGTGGTCAACTGGAGGAGAGGAGCGGCCGACTGTGACTAGCCGAGGGCGGAGGGAGGTCGGGCAGTCGGCTGGGCGCAGCTGCACCGCGGAGGACTGCTAGACTGAGGAGAGGAGCCTCCGATTGTGACTAGCCAAGGGCGGAGGGCGGCCGATTTGGGGTTTGCGACTTCGGCGATTGGCCGGGCGTAGGAGGCTGGAGGCGTAGGAGGCTGGCTAGCAGGCGCAGGAGGCTGGAGGCACAGTGTTAGGGTTAGGGAATCGAATGGGGGAGCCCAATGCCGAATTGTCGATCTAAATCGAATGGAGAAAGGAGCGTTGCACGCAGGACAGGGTCATGACTCATGAGGCAGGCTAGGAGAAAGTGAAAGTTACGTTGTATCTTTGAAAATTAGAGTCCGCATGTCATAGGATACCTATAGGTACAAATTAATATCCATGCCTATCCTATGATCATATCGGGTACCCGAACCTAAAAACCCATGGGTCTCAAGTACTGCCGATACCCGCCTTTATCAGGTTAGGTACCCGCAAGTACCCGAACCCATAGGTAAAACTACCATCCTGTAACACCTCGACGCTAAACGCGTCACGGATGCTACCAAAAACTTAAATAACTAATGACATCTCTACGGAAAGATTGAAATCAACCCTTAAACGCTTCCAACTGGCTTAAAACTAAGCCACCGAAATTTACAAAATTTCGGCATGGCTATCTAGAACAGAGGACATCCACTCAGCAGACAAAGGAATAACAACAGTTAAGTAACATATCAATCACTCAAAATAGGAAGAAACATTCTAGCAGGTCCTTAGTTAATCAATCATAAACCCAAAAGAAGTTAACAAACTCCAACACGACGAATAACATATTACAACCCTATTAATTACATCCAGAATTAATGAATTGGTTAAATAAATTGTTGGAGACCGAAGTCGTGGTGATACTACTCCCAACCAGACGAGCCAGCTCCAAAGTACCTAAAACAGGAAGTAAACAAGCGTGAGTTCAAACTCAGCAAAGTACACGAGACTAACAATTCCAATTTATCAAGTAAAACAAAAGCATGAACACAAGAGCAAGTAGTACGAATGAAACAACATCCGAACAATACGCATTTATACCCATTTAAAGCAACAACTTGATCATACCACAAATTTGCCGCAATTAAGTCATCAACTTGATAATAAAACCATTCAATGCCCAAGAAACATTACTTAACTCTAAATCACAACATCTCTCGACTCAACCACCCCTTTTTGCAACTCAAACCATTTTCATCACTTTTAGTTGAGTTCACAACTCGACTTCCCTCCACGATATTCATACAACATAATTAGCACGACAATGAAATGTGCTAACTCATCGAATTCGATTCAACCTTCCTTTACCATCACCGCAACCCATACTTGCAATGCTATGCAATGCGATATGTTTTCATGTTCAAATGCACTTTTCAACGAGGATAGCGGTAACCAACCATGGAAACAATCCATGAAGACTTTCTCATTCACATGCTTATATACTTTCTCAGTCACATTCTCATTTATGCAATGCAATACAATGCATCATGTCTCTTTACGTAGCACATACCGGTATTGCCGAGCACCACCCGTCGATGCGTGCCCTCAAACCCAACCATCCCGTGGAAGGGGCCTCTGAACAGACTTGCCCGCTACCCAAAGAGCGGTCCTACGCTTACCGCTCCCATCCACGCCAAGGATGGGTGAAAGCATCTAGGCCCCAAATGGTTTGGTTTTAGTAATTAATGACAAACTGTGAGAAGGGACTAACGCTTTTTTGTTGAGATTTGTTTGATACAGGATAATACATATGATTGAAGAAATAATAAAGAAATGCATGTGATTGAAGAAAGGGTAAGTGGATGCATGGCGTCAAAGGTATAAATATACTCTAGGAGTTTTTATAGCTTTTACCGATCTCGGAAGTTCGAAGAAAAAGATCGGATTTTTAGAATTAAGTGCCGTACTATTAAGAGGGGCTTTTGCCGCTGTGTTTAAGGTTGAAAAGAGTGTCAAGGCTCAAAATCCTAGTAGGTTAGGCACTTGCACAAAATTACATCTCAAAGAAACTTTTCAACCCGTGCAATGTAGTCATGGCCGGTCGGACCAGACCATCGGTTCAACCGGGCGCCTTCCGGTGTATTTTTTCCAGAAAGGATGTAACCGGGCGCTCACCTCATTTATGTGGCCGGTGTGACCGGTCTTTGGTCGGTCGGACCGGACGACCGGTGCAACCGCGTGTCAGTCGGCGTGTTTTTTACAGAGCGCTTGTTTTCGGCTGTCTCCGGCTGATGTGAGGGCGGTGTGACCGGTGGGCGTCCGGTCGAACCGGATGAGCGATCGGACCGGGCTGTTTGCGGTCGCACCGGCAGTGTAACAACGGTCTCTGATCTCACATTAAATGCACTGTTCCGACCGTTGGAGTGTGAGTGTCGGTCGGACCGGCCTGGGTCTAGTCGGACCGGCCATTTCGGTTGAAAATCAGTAAAATATTAAAATGGCTAGTTTTGGTTGGTGAAGGCTATAAATACCCCCTTGCTGCAGTGTGAGGGGTTCTTCTTGACCTCATTGAATACTCTTGAGTTTTAGCAAGCCTTCAAAACACGTTGTGCATTCAATTCACATATTTGAGAGGGTTAGAAGCTAAATTGAGTGTGCATTGAATTGTTGAGCCTTAGACACTCAAATTCAACCTCAAGCAAGCGTCGAAGCTTATTACTCTTGGAGGTTGCCGCCTCCTAGACGGATTGGAGGCGATCGGGATTGGTGATCTTCTCAAAGAAGATTGTGAGAAGGCCCAATCGTTGTGAAGGCAAGGAGCTCGCCTACCCGGAGCGGGGAAGAGCTACCTCTAGTGATCGGGGAAGGCTCAAGCGAGAGGAGCCGGCTTGAAGAAGTTCAAGTCACCTCAACGTGGAGTAGGGGAGACCGTCAAGTCTCCAAGACCACGGGATAAAAATTCACGTGTTCATCTCTTGTGGTTTACTTTGCTTTACTTTTGTGCAATTCTAGCAAATTGGTTATCTACATGCTACTTGCTTAGCCATTAACATAATTAAGTAGTCATTATTATTTGGTGATCACTAGAATTGCTAAGTATTAAAATTGTCAAAATTGTCACTAGTTCTTAGAATTAATTAAACTTGAATTTTAGTGATAGAAAATTTAGAAAAGCCTATTCACCCCCCTCTAGGCTCATCCTCGATCTTACAAGTGGTATCAGAGCTTGGTCTCTCTTTATTTCGGCTTTACCACCTAGAGAGCAAGGATGGCCAACGAGGGGATTTTAATTGGAAAAGCTCCTTTCTTTGATGGTACAAATTACTCTTATTGAAAAATCCGTATGACGGTTTACCTCAAAGCTATGAGTCCTAACATATGGAGAATTGTTAATGAAGGTTATGTTGTGACTAGTGATCCCGCTTCAACTGCGGAACAAAATGAAAGATTTGTTCATCTAAATGCTCAAGCAATGAATGCTATTTTTGGTGCCTTAAATGCGGATGAATTTAATCGTATAAGTAACTTAGAAACCACGCATGAAATTTGAAATACATTGTCGGAAATTCACGAAGGAACCTCCACTGTTAAGGAAGCAAAATTACACATGCTTAAAGTAAAATATGAAAGCTTCATTATGTTACCTCATGAGAATATAAATGAAATGTATTCTAAATTAAACAATATTGTTAACGAACTCAAGAGTCTTGGTACGACCTTGAGTGATGTTGATATTGTCAGGAAAATGCTCAGGGCTCTTCCCGAGAAGTACGAGACCTTGGTGACGTTGTTCCTCAACTCACCGGAGTTACCAAGGATGACGCCAACCGGACTACTTGGAAACCTTATCACAAATGAGCTATACAAGAAAGACAAGGAGGAATTGTTAGAACAAAGCTCATCGAAGAAGAAAAACATCGCCTTCAAGGCAAATGCGGAGTCAAGTGATGAGGGCTCCGAAGATGAAGATACCAAGGAGGAGATGGCTCTTCTCGTGAGAAAAATGAAGAGATTCATGAGAAGGAGATCAAGCTATAGCGGTCCGCAAAGATTCAAGAAAGGGCAAAATTCTAGCACCAACCGATATGCAAATATTTGGTGCTATGAATGCGATGAAAAGGGGCACATCGCTTCACATTGCCCCAAGAAGAAGGACGACAAGGACAAATCACCCAAGAAGAAGAAATTCTTTCAAGGCAAGAAGAAACTTTTCAAGAAGTTCCAAAAGGATGGCAAGGGTGAAGCTCATATCGGAGAATGGGATTCCGATGAAGAATATTCGGACTCCGACTCATCCGAGGAAGAAACATATTCAAAGAAAAAGGGTCTTGCCGGTATTGCCATCAAGGAATCTGCTTAACCGGGACAGAAATCTGCTTAACCGGGACAACAGCGCTCTAAAGAGCCTAACTCCTAATTGGTTTAGCCAAAAAATGAGATCTTTACCTCTACTTAACCATAAGAGGCTAATCTATAGCTACAACACAGCCACTCATACGAGAGATGCCACGAAGGCCACCAAAATCACACACTAAAGTTCAGCCGAAAAGCTGAGCTCGCTGAAATTCCCAGCCTCGGGACAAAAATTTCCAAATAGCGTAACTTTAGATTGGCTCAACGTATTTTCATGATCTTATACTCAAAAAGACCGCAAGGGAATAAACTACAAGAATAATATAGCCATTCCCTTGGCCGATGCACCAGCTGTTCCCAGATCGATAATGAACAGAGGGTACCAACCACTCGGCTCATTCTGGACAGCCCTGAGTAAAACAGTCATAACTTTTAGATGGATGAACGAAACTTAGTGATTTTGGTCTCTATTGAAAGGTAATTCGATTATCTGCAACTTTTGAAATAGCCAGACCCCCAAGAAATACTTGCAAAATTTTCAAACAGCAGCTCTAACAGCTGACAAAAATCTGTCCGAAATAGAAAATTCCAAATTACTCTAATCTCTCCATTCCCCAACCTCCAACATCTCAAAATCCTGAATCCTAGCTAAACAATAGCACGAACACCTTGCATGCAAGCAATTTAAATCCCCAAAACCTAGGGTTTTTACCTCAGATCTTTTACTCATGGAGGAAAGGGAGGTGGGGGAGCCGAGGCAGCACTGTCTTGAGGTCTCGCTGTCGGCCGAAGGGCGGCTCGCCGCCGGCCAGGAGTGCCGGAGCAGCCCAGGACCCACCGGTGCTACTGCTGCTCTTGCTATTGCTCCTGGGTCAGCATCGCTTGCTCTAGTCATTGTTGTCGCTGCCGCTGCTCTTCTGCCGCCGGCAAGGAGAAGAGAGGGCGCCACCAGAACACGGCCAGGAAGAAGGCGCAGAGAGGAGGCAGCCAACAGGAGGCAAACAGGGAGGGTGACCGAGGGAGCAGAGACGACACCAGTCCGGAGCCGGAGAGCAAGGCGCTAGGGAAGGGATCGCCTGGGGAGAATCGCCCCGGGGGAGGGTCTGCAGGAGACTACCGGGAGGCGACGGTGGGAAAAGAAAATGGGGACAAGAAGGAAGGAAAGAAAAGAAGATAAGGGCTAGGGTTTCATCCTTTTTTTTTCTTTATATACTCAACAATACTAAAGACCACCACCCCACAAAAACCAAAGATAGAAATTCAACTCTTGGCGAAAAGCAAAGTTCTTTTTGAGTACAACTTGTCGTAGAAGAGACACGGCGTGGAGAAAACACCCATTTCGATAAGTTTTTCACGGAAAAACCCAAAACCTTTAATAGAATTAATAACATACATGACTACGAACCTTGAATCAAGAAGGTGGAAAACATTTCAAGTAAAATCCAGCAAAGAAGATTTGCGGTATTACACATCCCTAGCGAGTGCACGAGGAGTTTAACAATCCCAAGTGACTGCTACACACCTAAGCTATTTTCTTTTTAAGGCCAGATCTTAATCGCCTAGAGTAGCTGAAGTAGGCCCCTAGAGTAGCTGAAGTAGGCTACTGGACTAGCAATGGAATCATACAAGAAGCGCTTCTATGTATTATTATTTAAAAATGATATTAATGTTAAAGTATAAATACATAATAGATTTTTCAACTCATTTACTTTAATATATATATAATTTATATTGAAAGAGTGATACATAAAAGCAGCACTCAATCATATATTTATACTTACCGTTTTCACTCTGAAGGACACGGGTCTACATCCTTGAACTGAATGTTGAATAATTAGACAGTTTCAGGATTAAATTCCGAATATAGATCATGAACAACATCACGTAAACTAGCATGCATCTCTAACACACTAGACAAGATTTAACATCATGATCATCTTAATAGACATAATTAACCACGAGATTAGATCGAACGCATCGAAAGCGTAAGATGATGCGACGACGAGTCGGTGCGCTTATGTGATGACGTGACAACGTTGATTTCGCAGGAGCCGCTGACGACGACGTCCAGCAGCAGGAACAGGAAGATGAGCCGTGGTGAAGATCTTGAGCAGTCACGCGGAGCGCTTGCCAAAAACCTTATTCGCCCTCTCCCGGTGTAGGATCTCGAAGATGAAGGGTTCCGGAGACCTGCTCTCCCAATCGTAGATGCACGTCGGCGCTCGGGATGGAGAAGGCTACGATGGTGGCGCAGCAGCGAGAGGTGGCAAAACCCTAACCCAAGGTGTTCTGTGTATATTCTTCTACACGGGTGGCAGGGCGCAATATATATAGGGATAGTCGTGACAGAACGTGACTCGAAGACGTGCCACGATCGGAATCTATTACGGAATCCTTATCTCATACTGCAACCGCGACAATCTCGAATAGCAAAAGAATAAACTGCAAAAGGAGATTGCGTCTGCGCAAGGCTCTGGACCGGATTTCGGCGGACCATTCACGCAGGTGCCGCGCGCCCACGCCCTCCACCCCACCCCGGCCCATGCCCGTGCCCGAGCCCGGCGAGGTGAGGCGAGCGCGCGCGTGTATTTTCCTCCCTCTCTCCCACATGGTTCTACTATGGTGGATCACATTCCACTATATAAACTAGTGTTCACCACTTTAGACTAGCAATGTGGTACTATTGCTAGTGCACATGCCTCCTCATGAGATGGGCTTTTGAGATTTTCTAGGAATTATTTGTCTCAATTAAATGGGCTTGGCCCAAACAATCCAACAATCCCCCACCAGATCTCAAAGTCCATTTAGAGATTTGCCAATACTCACTACTGTTTAATATACCAGCGTTTCAGTAGAGACTGTTAAGTTGAACTTCTGCCTAGAGCTCCAAGCTACACCTATCCACAACTTGAACAATGGACTACGCCTTGAATTGTAAGTTTTGTGTGAATAAGTTTCACTCAAAGTCATAATCGACACTGCTGCCAAGAGCCTTCTCCGCATGGTGGAGCATATGAGTCGACTGTGGTCTCTTCATGAGCTTACTAGAGATCACCCCGAGTCTCATAGATCGCGATTTTAGACAATCGGGCTCATATAGGTGTGTTCTTTCAAGAATGCTCAGAGGACAAAGATCTTCGCTAGTTAAAGCCAATAGAAACACATTAAGGCATATCGCCATCTTGCTTTACAAACCTTTTGAGAGTATTGCATCTTCACTTAGAGAGGGTAACAGATTACTTCTCTTCGCTAATAGCTTGTTTTACCCAGACCTAATTCACGGATCTCCGATCACAAAGGCCGGGTTACCACTATGGCAACTTATATGGGTCTCATACCCATCTCCTCGATGCACCTTCTATCACATTCCGTGATAGTCCTTCGTAAAGGATCTCGCCAGTTTTGTCTGTTTGAATATAAGTCACACTTATTACTCCTGAGTTTTCAATTTCCGACTGACTTCATGCCTTTTAACATGTCTTGATGATTTCAAGATTATCCTTAGCATCGTTTCATTTTAGCAATCATGATTGATTATCACAGTTCATAAGGATAGCCGGTATTGGTTTTTCAACCACCGGCAAGTCCATCAAGAGCTCACGCAGCCAATCTGCCTCTACAGTGGCTGTATCTAAAGCAGTGAGCTCCGCCTCCATGGTTGACATTGTCAAAATGGTCTGTTTGCAAGACCTCCATGACACTGCACCACCACCAATGGTAAACACATATCCACCGGTAGCATAGAACTCATCAATATCGAATCCAGCCGAGTCACTATATCCTCAAGCAATCGCAGGTGCCCTCAATAGTGAATCGTATAACTCCTAGTACCTTTCAAATAGCGATTACCATTTCAAGTGCATGCCAATGATCGTAACCCGGTTTGACATGAACCTACTCAATTTGCTCACAAGAAATGATATATCAGTCTCGTTGCACCAAGAAGATACATGAGCGAACCGATAATCTCGAGAATATCTCAATTGGTTTAAGCCAATTTTCTTATTCTTTCTCGTGTCACACTAGGATCATAAGGAGTGGGAGAGGGCTTGTTGTCCATGAAACCAAACCGCTCAAGACCTTCTCCACATAGTGGGATTGCGAAAAGAGTAATCCCACTCTCATCCTTAATAAGCTTGATGTTCTGAATTACATCGCTTTCTCCCGATCTTTCATATCAAATTTCTTTGACAGAAAGACTTGACCTCATTGATCACATCAATATTTGTGCCAAAGATCAAGATATCGTCCACATAAAGGCACAATATAACTCCTTCACCCCCACCATAGCGATAGTATACACATCTATCAGCCTCATTAATGGCAAAGTTCGCAGAAGTCAAAGTGGTGTCGAACTTCTCATGCCATTGCTTAGGTGCTTGTTTCAGGCCATACAAAGATTTCAACAATTTACACACCTTGCTTTCTTGGCCCTTTACTACAAACCCATCAGGCTGTTCCATGTAAATTTCCTCATCTAACTCTCCATTAGGAAAGTCGTCTTCACGCCCATCCGATGAACGAGAAGACCATACGAGGCACCAGGAAAGTAATACTTAATGGTGGTCATTCTAGCAACAGTGAATAAGTTTCAAAGAAATCTTCGCCTTCTTTTGGGTGTAACCCTTAGCCACAAGCCGAGCCTTGTACTTCTCAATAGTACCATCAGCCTAAGCTTCTTCTTGAACACCCACTTACAACCCACGTGTTTACAACCATAGGGTCGTTCGATTACCTCCCAAGTCCCATTGGTGAGAATCGAGTCCATCTCATGTTGGACAACTTTTTTCCAATCATTTGCATCCGGAGATGCATATGCCTCTCGCAATGGACGGGAGTATCATCCACGAGGTACATAATGAATCATCGCCAAAGGATTTTTCAATCCTTTGTCTCTTGCTCTTTCTAGGAGCTTCATTGTCATCCTCCTCTAGGACTTTCTCGTGGTTGCTCGTAAGACTCAATAGGTGTAATAGTTTTAGGAATTATCTCGTAAGAAAATCTAGAAGTGCTATGCATATCTTTTATCTAAACATATTCTCAAAAAATGTAGCATCACGAGACTCCATAATAGTATCAACATACATATTAGGCACATCAGATTTAACTACTAAAAATCTATAAGCGATGCTCCGCTGAGCATATCCCAGAAAGACACAATCCACTGTCTTAGGCCCAAGCTTACGCTTTTTGTTAATCGGTACATTGACTTTCGCCAAGCATCCCCATGTGCACAAGTAAGAAAAGTGATGGTTTTCTCCCAACCCACTTCTCGTAAGGAGTTTTCTCCATGTTTCTGTTAGGAACTCTATTCAGGACATGATATGAAGTCAACACAACCTCCCCCACCATGCCTTAGATAAACCAGTAGTGTCTAACATGGCGTTCACCAAGTCAGTCCGCGTGTGGTTTTCCTCTCGGCAATCCCATTTGATTCGGGCGAGTAGGGAGGTGTCCTCTCATGAATAATACCATGTTCCGCACAGAAATCATCAAAGATTTTGGGAAAATATTCACCACCATGATCCGACCTAAGACGTTTGATCTTTCTCTCTAGTTGATTTTCAACTTCAGTTTTATAGATTTTAAAGTAGTCTAGCGTCTCGTCCTTAGTTTTCAACAAGTAAACATAGCAAAATCTAGTCGCATCATCATTCAATGTCATGAAATATCTCTTTCCACCCTTTGTCAACACACCATTCATCTCACACAGATCAGAATGTATGAGTTCTAGAGGTGCCAAGTTCCTCTCCTCAGCCGCCTTGTGAGGCTTTCGAGGTTGCTTTGATTGCACACAACTATGGCACTTAGAACCTTTGGCAATAGTGAAATTCGGAATTAAACTCATGCTGGAAAGCCGATTCATAAGACCAAAGTTAATGTGGCATAAACGAGAGTGCCAAATACTCGCATCATCATTGACACTACCACAAATATGGTTCACAGATTTATTACTTAAATCCGAAAGGGAAAAGCGGAACAAGCCTCCGCACTTATAGCCTTTACCAATAAATAGTCCATGCTTCGACACAACAACTTTATTGGACTCTAACACTACCTTAAACCCATCTCTGCATAGAAGGGAGCCACTAACGAGATTCTTGTTGATAGAAGGGACATACTGCACGCTTCTTCACCGCACGATCTTTCCCGAAGTGAACTTCAGATCCACCGCATCGGTGCCATGAATGAAGCATGTGACCCATTCCCCATCAGGACGGAGGAATCCCGAGTGACCTGATAAGAAGAGAACATATTAATGTCAGAACACACATGAACATTAGCACCGTGATCAATCCACGAACCGAAGATCAAATATCGAGAACACGTAAGGTAAATTACCATACCTCGTCTCGGCGTTGCTAAGCGGTCACCGTGTTGGCAGCCTTGGACGCCTGTCCATTGTTGGCCTTTTTCCCTCGACGGTCTGCACGATCTGGGCATTCCTTGAAAAAATGCCCGACCTCACCACATGTGAAGCAGGGCGGCTCAAATTTTGTTCATCTTCTTCTTCTTGAAGTTAGTAGTCTTGTTAGGCTTATTCTTCCTTTGTTCTTGCCGTAGTTCTTCGAACTATGTTGGCGCTGGATCGCCCTCGGCTCCCTTACCATTGAAGTCCTTAGTTCGAGCCTTCTCTTCAACATCAAGGGACGCCATCGACTTTCGACCGATATCTTTGTCCTCTTATGTTTTAGAGTAGTGCCAAAACCTCCACGAGGGAGGCGTTTTGCAATGATACAACCGTCACAAAAGGATCGTAAGATACACTTCAGAGTTCGAGTTCCTTGACAATGCATCAGATCTCATGGGCTTGCTCTACAACAGAGCGATTATCACCATCTTATAGTCATGAAAGTTTTCCATGACATACGCTTCATCGCCAGATCCGATGCATCGAACTTGGCATTCAAGGTATCCCACAAAGACCTTTCAAGGTTTGTTATGTGCATGTACACATCGCACAGATTTCAAGCAAGAATGCTAAGAATGCATTCCACGAAGAGAGTATTGGCATCCAGAAACTCTTCTCGCGCCAACAGAGAGATCACCTTCAGCTTGCCTTTACTAACCCGTAATACATTCATAACCGTAAGTTTAGCGCGACCTTGACTTGCCACCTCTTAAAGTGCACACCAGAGAATTTAATCTCCGGCCTCAGTGCGTCGGCAAAACCAGCCATTGATAATCCAGGAAATTGTCTACAATAAGGTTTTTGGATTGTTGAATAATTAGACAATTTCAGGATTAAATTTCGAATATAGATCATGAATAGCATCACAGAAACTAGCATGCATCTCTCTAACACACTAGACAGTACGAACATCATGATCATCTTAATAGACATAATTAACCACAAGATTAGATCGAACGTACTGAGCAGAAGATGATGCAGACGACGTAGCTGGTGCAGTTGCGGTGTTGACGTGGACGACGTTGATGATGGTGCATCGCAGGAGCCGCTGGCGACGACGTCCAGTAGTAGGAACAGGAAGACGAGCCGTGATGAAGATTTTGAGCAATCGCGCGGAGCGCTTCCCAAAAACCTTATTCGCCCTCTCCCGGTGCAGGATCTCGAAGACGAAGGGTTCCGGAGACCTGCTCTCCCGATCGAGATGCACGCCGACGCCGGGATGGAGGAGGCTACGATGGCGGCGCACCAGCGAGAGGTGGCAAAACCCTAACCCAAGGTGTTCTGTCTATATTCTTCTACACGGGTGGCAGGGCGCAGTATATATAGGGATAGTCGTGACAGAACGTGACTCGAAGACGTTACGGAATCCTTATCTCATACCGCAGCACCGCGACAACCCGAATAGCAAAAGAATAAACCGCAAAAGGAGGTGCGTCTCGCAAGGCTCGATCGGATTTCGGCGGACCATTCACGCAGGTGCAGACGATCCGCACCTCCGCCTCAAGCTGAGGCGAGGCAGCACGCAGCAGATATTTTCTCCTCTCTCCCACATGGTTCTACCATGGTGGAACACACTCCACTATATAAACTAGTGTTCACCACTTTAGACTAGCAATGTGGTACTAATGTTGGTGCACATGCCTCCTCATGAAATGGGCTTTTGAGATTTTCTAGAAATTATTTGTCTCAATTAAATGGGCTTGACCCAAATAATCCAACACTGAAGGCCTCTCAATGCATCTGCATGACACAAAACAAAACAGAAAAAAAACCTCAAAATCATGACATGAGCTAGCATTCTAGCAAGCAAGTAGTAACTAAGAACTTGCACATCCATGGGACAGCACTGACAATTGTAAACCAAGGCACATGGATGCTTGCTTACATCCACGCTAGCAAAATTCGCGCAGATAGAAGCAGCTGCCGAAACGATCGAGTTCTGCGCAGGCGAATCACGGGCAATTCTCCTGTAGCACTAGCAGGTGGCTAATTAACGTCGCCTGCGTACTGCTTCTCTGTCTGCTATGCATGAGCGCATGGCATGGCAACCATGGCTGACTTTGGTGCCAAAGGTGAACTGCCCTGTAATTCACAGCCCACGCGCGCGGTCTGGCCGGCACCTGCAGCTCTCTGCTACCACCTGCTGAATACTCTCTCTGTGAAGCTCGTCGACAATCGAGTGCATACTTGTCATACAGTGGAGCTAGAATTTGGGTAAGCCTCGGGCCAAAAACTAAGTGGATATTACTAATGTCAAAGACTATATTGGACCTCAGGTATAAGAAAAGTACCACACAAATGCATAACTAAATGCTAAATGATGCCAAAAGCCACACCATGACAAGAAGATAATTAAAAAATAGGATGTGATTACTAATTGAAGATGGTCCACTCACAGAAAGGAATGGCCAATTGTCAAGTCTTTAAGCTTCGTTCTTTCAGAAAATCTCTTCATTTTCTTAAGTAGCCCACTAGAAGACCAATTCTGCAAGAGTGGAAGGCAGAGGAAAATTATCAAAAAAAACTAATAAGAAAGATACAAAAAGCAATCTGATTGCAATCTGGTGACAGGGAAGTCCAAGACCTCTAACAAGCAAGCAAGTATTACACGTAAACTTTAGTCTTTACCTCGTGCATGAATAGAATAGATTGAGCAGAGCACTTCTGGCCACTGCAAGCGTAAGCATCTTGGTCGTAAACCCATGCAATGTAATAATAAACCTGTTTGGGCATAATATAACAAAAAGCATGTCAATTCAGCCAGAACTAGACAATACGGAATTATGAATATACAATGTTAAGCATTGAACAAAAGTGACTTAAGACGACCAACATTTGGACCAAGAATTTTCCAATCAAAACCAAAGATCTTCCAACTTGATTCGCCTTTCAAATCATCACCAACTTCTACGCCACATGTGTGCTCCCAGTGAAGAGGATCATTTGATGCATCAAATTGAGTCCAACCAATTAATCACAAAATGTATAAGTTGTTCAAATTAATATGTTAGAATCTAGTCAAATACAACTAAAGCTAAAACCATTCAAGATGTACAATCTCTTAAAATATGGCATGAATTTTCAACAAGCAACAACTGAACTTGAAATAAAAATAAAGAGGAACCGAGCATTAGCTTGTCAAAGTTTTGTTCATGATATAATCTAATTGATTTCCATTTTCCACATCCATGAAATTAATTGTAATCTATCAGTAACCATAATCGCCATGGTAATCTACTAATCTTCACAATTCACAGCTTGACAATCAACAATTCACAATTCACAAACCATAACCGCCATGGTAATCTTCACAATTTACAGTTGACAATCGACTCTTCATAATTCACAAACCATAACCATTGTCACAATTCACAAACCATAACCATTAACCGATTACTAATTACCAATCAATCATCTTGTCATAGTGTCATCCAACATTCCAACAAAATGGCATCAAGATTCAAGAGAACTTAGGGTTAGAGAAGGCATCAACCCAGTCCTCGATTGAGCTCAAAGAAGGAGGAGGCCTCACCTTGAGAGCTCGGGCGCATCATGCCACGAGCCAAGCCAACGGGCGGCGGTCGAAGGAAGCAAGGAACCGACGCCCAGATTTGTGATGGAGTCGGTGGGTAGCATCAAGGAGCCAGAGGGTCAAGAAGCTGGCAAGGCCAAGATCCGTAACTCCAGATCTGTGAGCGGTGGCGGTGTTGGCGTGTTGCCTCGGCCCGAAGACGCGGCGGAGGCCGGAGCGGCGGTGGCGGCGTGGCCGGCTCTGGGATCATGGAGGCCGGAACGTGGCCGAGGTTTCAAGGGAGGCGGAGCGGCGGTGTCGCCTTGCTCGGCGTCGAAGCGGAGGCCGGACGGCGAGCGTGGGGTCGGGCCGGGATTGGGCGGCGATTAGCACCGCTGGCTAGGTTACTTGCTATTTGAGCTGGGCCTCTGCCCGTGCCCCAGTGGCTCGAGGCCCAGCTCCGCCCCTGTTGTCATATATACCGCGAACCGGCCTCGACAAATGGACCCGAGGAGCCCGATGAGGCATTTTCTCGGAGTAGCGGAAGACTACTCTGAAATATCGAACCGGCTTGATATGATCAAAAATCATGATTTTTGAGTGATATTCATTAATTTTTGGAACCCTGCCTTATAGTAACAAAGCTGCCAAGCTCTCCTGCCGGCCTGCATGCACTGGCAGCTGATCACTGCGATTGCATCAATCGTTAGTTATCGATCGTCCTGCGTATATTCTTGCTCTTAATTGTGAGTCCAAATTAGTTTTTAACATGCAACAGTAATGCATGCGTGCAAGCAGTATTAGCTCATGGGCATGGACATTTGTCGGATATATTGTGCATGCATCATACTGATTTGCATTCGTAAATGCACGTGTCTTTATGTATTTGCTATTACACGTAGGTACAACTATACAAGAGACACATATATGCTCAGCTGCATTTGAAGGATCGAAAATAACGATTAAAAGGGTGAATGATCACAAATCAAATTTTATCTCTAAAGAACCAAGCCAAAGCTTCACTAAGTCAAATATGCATGGAAAAGAAGTTTTCAAAGAAAATCAGCTCTGAGGAGGCACTGCCGCTCTTATATGGCCAGTAGTACTTGAATAGATAGTAACCCCAGAACAGCTAGGTTACTGTAGTGGTTGTGCTGGATGAATAGTAAAAACAGGTTGATGAATACTAATCAGCACGACTTTAAAAACGAAAATCGGTGTATCTTTTATTGACTGATCGAAAATCTGCGAAACTTTGTATGCACCTCCCTATGGATGTCAGAAACCTATTTCAACCTTCAATTGTAAAGATTAATGTTAAAATTCTAATATTTTTCTACATTAAGGAAGAGTGTACAAAAACCGAGTCAAAACCCAAATCTTCACCATATGCTTGCTCGTGAGGATTCATGGTCAAAATGACCTTAGATGTCTCTCACATGTCACATAAGCAAGAACACTCAAGAAAAACTCCTCAAATCAACAGGATCAAGATCTACTTCAAGAACCTCCTTCTCAACTCAAAAACCAGTTTTTTGAAGAAACTTGGTTGATCAAGAAGAAACTTACCTAGATGATTGAGGAGATTATTCACAAATGATACATCTATCAATCATACATCCTTGGCAACACGAGATCAAGTAAGAAAAAATTACAAGAAAAGATCAAGAGTAAAGAAGAAGAAGATCAAAACTTGAGACAAAGATTTAAGCAAAGAGATTATTTACATTCAGATCATGAAGAGAATTTTATAAAGCCTCTTATTTGAGGTCAAAGTTTCTAAGGAGCACTCACATACCCACACAAAAACACCAAATTTTGTGGAAAACCTAAAACTCCTAGTGACTAAGTCTGAGATCTCAAATCCCCAACTCCCATTACATCTCCTTATATAGTGGAGGCAACACTAACCCTAAACCTGGACACTAAGGTGAATACCATCCACTCTTACATGAGCTAACTCAAACCTAACAACCTTACTTAGACAAGCATACTTCTCAAAGCGGATATTACATTGATGTTAAATCCACTTCAAGAGCTCGAATTTGTGTCTACAACCCACTTTTGCATGACGTAAACCACTTAGGCCATCGTCGTGGTTTTTCAAACTGCCTTAACCGCCGTATTGGATAAATTACCAATTTGCCCTAATGACCGATCTTCCTTCTTCTCGAAGCATCACCATGCTTCGCGCTTTCTATGTTGCCCCAATGACTTACTGCTGAGCCTCTCACAAGTGCAGACTCCTCAGAACCGTCCTCACTTGCAACTAGGCCCAAGTCACTTGACCGCCACGTGTCCTTTTCCGCTTTACCATGGCAGCATCGGCTTCCTTTACCATTCTAGATCTCAACTCCTCCCTAAGCCTAGTCTCGATCTATGCAATTGCCCGCATATCCATTACCAGTGTGTTATGCTCTAGTTCCTTGTCTTCTCAGCGTACAACCACTTCTTAATCTCAATCATCTTCCAGCGTCCTTTGATTGTTCCGGACCTTAGCTCTCCTAACTTAGTTCCGATCTCACCTTCCCCTCACCATAACCTAACCCCGGAGTCCCATAACTACATAGACAAGAAACACATCACAGAGAACTGTTCACAATATATGCATTAATCACCACATAATGCAAACAATTAAGCATAAGTCGCAGTAAAGTCGGCACTACCGTAACCTAGGGCCGGTAGTACCACACCCCGAGAGACACCTCTCTAGAGAATAGCTACCACCACTGGTGGCCGGTAGTACCCCACATCGGTACTACCGCTCCTAGATGGCCGGTAGTGCCGCCTATGTCTAACCTTAGAGAAAACATCTCTTTGTAGAAGACTACCATTCCTAAGATCGGTAGCTCTGCAGGACCGGCACTACCACCCATCCCAGGCTGGTAGTGGCGACTAGTCGGGACTACCGCTCCTACATGGCCGGTAGTGCCGCCCTTGACCAGACAACACCTCACATTGCTTTAAATTCAAAATAGAATTCAAAACAAACTCAAACTTAAGCACCATATGCTCAAACACTGTCAATAATTTATTACAAACCTAGATAGACCTCCACATGATGTTTCAGCACTAAACCTATATTATGTGAACGAAATATGTATAGCTCTGTGTGTGTGGACCCAAACTCTAAATATAAGAAATCCCTAGAGAGAACAAAATATTGGTGAAGAGAATTTGCATGCTGAACTAAAGTTACATAGTATGCACCAGTGAAGAAAAGCAACATCTACAGGATAAAAGCCAACAAATAGATATAGCTAAATCATCCATTGGGAGGATGGACAACGGAGGAGATGGGAGTGAGGGAAACATAGAAGGGTATGTAAATTTTATGATTGGTGCCACTGATAGACATTATGCATTGAAAGTAATTTCTACAATTATTTGTGGGTGATGTAGAGTGTATAAATATAGCAAAATAATGTCTAGTGGCCATCATCATCAGGTCTCAAGAACCAAGAACAACGAAAGATGCCATTAGATCACCCTTTCCTTTCTAAGGTTTTACATCACTCACTCTCTCTCTCTCTCTCTACATGATTTTATCCATGTGCAACTACCAGTGCTATTGGGTTTGGATATGTCCAAACTTTTGGATTAGGTCGGTCCAAAACTGTAAATAGATTGGACTTATTTTGGATCCATAGTTATTTATACTAGATCTAGATCAGATTAGACTAGACTCGGACATACTTTAAGTTCTACCTTTCAACCTCTATTTACAGTAAGTGGGATATATAATTATAGACATTGGAGCGATATTTCTTTTTTGCTTATTAAGACTGTAAAAATGATTCAAGTTGATGGTTTATAGTTCCATATTCAAGTAATAACAATGTGTTTTCACATGATACTATTTTTGAATCAAAATAAAATAACAATAGTTTTAAAATTTGTTGATAGTGGATTAATAAGAAAGGGGATATATCCTCATGGCTATCAATATTTGTGAGTTTTTCTTTTGTTTAAGGAATTAGTTATGATGATATATGATAATTTTACTTACAACAAACGCTGATTGAATTTTGAGCTAGCATTGAATTATTCAGCTCAGTTTTGTTCTATAACTTAAAATATTGCAAGGCTTATTCAGCTAAACATATCTTCTACATAAAAGCAGTAGAAGCAATGTGGCAGTATTTATGACTTTTGTTAAGCTTTATGTGTGATTCATTATAGTTAGCTCATTTTGTGTGGCGTGCTAAGCCTAAGTGTTGGTAAGGGGGTTAGTGTTAGATCCAGTATATCAACTAAGTAGTGCCGCATAAAATATCATGAGATAGTATTTTATTGAGACCTTTGATCTTTTGTGGGAATTTTGATGTTTGATCTTTATTTCTACCTTACCTGAGGTTTTGCATGGACAAGTTTATTTGGATAGTGCATTTTTGTTTTCTATTCTGATCATATTAATTTTATCACTTGAATATTACACAATAAATTATCAACTCAGCAAACAAACAATTTGTCTATATCAAGACCCAAGCTTTCTTTTGTGCCTAGGCCAGGCTTAAACCTCACTCATTTTAGATTAGACTAGATACAGATTTATAAAAAAATATTAGGCTTTGACCAAATCAATGTTGAGCTTCGCCCCATTAGCATCCTTTTGTGAAGCAGGTTAGCATCATAGCATGATAAGATATGTGGAGGGTGACGGGAATTTTCATCATAAAATGTTCCTCTCGACACTTGCGGCCCAAGCCTAACTCCTTTTTCAGCCCAAGGCCCATGTAAAGTGTGTTAGTATTAAGTGGGTGGCTGACCTCACTCCACCAAAATCATGAGTTGGTGGAAAGAGATTTCACTCCGTAAATTTATGAGTTGTCAAGTCAAGACATTAAGAGTGTTTTAGATCATCTTGTTTACATTTTAGACTAAAAATATAAACTTAATTTACTTTATTTTAACCTATAAGTTTCAGATCTCGAAATTGTTTCAGAGTGAAATTTCTAGCGCCTAAGTCCTCCAAGTACTAGTATCTAGTTGTAGTAGTCTGCGACTCCGCGTCGCAAAAAGGGCAGTACCCCGGTTTGGTCAGCAGCTGGCAAGAGGCCCCACTTGCCAGCTCCCGTGGATCCTTTCGCCAGCCAGCCTAGCCATCCCTGACCTCGAGTCCAATCTGGCCTCCCTAAAAAGCCGTGCAAAAGATGGCCTTTTTCGGTCGTGCAGTGGACGGAGGCACCGAGCCGTTACGCTCCGAAGTACGAAGTCCAAATAAAGCGTCCAGTCCAATCAAACATGTCCGGCCAACCCAAGCGCCAAGCCCAAATTCCCGTCGTTTCCAAGTTACAATATCCTTCTCGCCCGTAGCAATAGCAACAAGAAACCTTCTCGAATCCACAAATTTTAGCCAGAATGGAGGGAGATGAGACCTTCGCAAGCATAGACTCCCTTTGGTTCTACTCCAATGTCTTCCTCCGGCCGTCTTCCAAGCACAAGAGAGAGAACTCGGCAGGAGAGCTGCAGCCCCGGAAGCAAAAAGATTCTACGGAAAGCTGGGAGACGAACGGTGATGGTGGTTCCCAAGATCCCATATGCATCACGGAGGTGGCGCCGGCAGCAGCCAGGAGAAGAGTTGCTGCAAGAAGCAGGGAGCTCGATGCGCGCATGGCGATATGGCAGAAGCAGAGTTGGCAAATGCGCATTGCTGCGCCGGTCCGGCGCTCACTGTCGCCGATGCCGCCTCCCTGCGATGGCCTCGCCATGAAGGCGCATCTCAGGTCGTGGGCTCACGCTGTGGCTTGCTCCGTCAGATAAAAAGGCACTTCGTTCATAATACTGCAATGCTGTATCATGCCATTCCCATTCTTTCTCTCTCTCTCTCTCTCTCTCTGAATGCAGTAGTAGTACTTCTGAGTTGTGCTTGCCAGCTGTGAATCTATGACCTATGCCTTGCACAATTCCACTTCCCAGTATAAAGAAGTCTCTTTGCTTTCCCATAAATCATAGTTGTAAGAGTAGCAAGGGGCCAGTGTTTTTGTGCACTCGTTTTACATCTGGAATCTGTATTCTGTGGGTGATCAACATCAACTAACTCTAGGAGAGGATTTACAGATAGTATAACCTGTGGAATCGAGTGCAAGAGAGCAGATGCTATACAGCTCTCCGCAAATAATTAGACTATACATTAAGTAAATGGGGGTTAAGTAGCACTGGATCAGTTTTCTCATTGCTGTGTTCTCACTCCTTGTTGGACGCTGCCTCTGGAAGTCTGAATGTTGGAGGCCTGTCTGCACCTTTCCTCGAGTACTCACGCCACCTCCTCGCCGCTGCTGCTGAACGCTTTGCTCTCTCCTTTGCCTCCTCTTCTGCTTAATTTGTTAGCAGGAGTGTTAAGAAGACAGAAAGGTCATGGGGTCCAAAATGGTACGAGCAGTTGCCAATGACAAAATATGCAAGCTTTACCGTTCTTCCGATATCTTGTTGGTGCTCCCCAGATATCACTCCATGAGCTGCCCTTACTAGAATCATCTTGGCTCATCCGTATTCTGACCTTTTCCTGCAAGACGCAGACAATGTCAGAAAAAGATGCAGGCAGTTAATATGTGAAAAATCACAAGTTTATGATACTAAAATTCTTAAAGTGAAATTTCGTAAGTGTATCTAAAGAAAGTCTTTTATCGAACAGATAATTATACCAAGACTTTTGCCTGTCTTTTCTCCCAGCGTGTACTTGCCTGACAAACAAAAGATAATAGAACAGGTTAAGAAGATCAGCGAAAACTGTGGCTTAAACAGCTTTAAAGTCCACAATTTAATATAGTTGTAACGACTTCAGGAGGTAGACGCAATAAAGGAAATTTTGACCATGCCATTTAGATGAAACTTAAATCATGTTATAAAGTGACAATGTGGTACTACATACTGTTGCAAAATAGCTCATCCATCACCACAAGGAATGTTGGAATAGATAAATAAAATTTACATGAAGTGAGATATTACCATCCGGAACACATCAACTGAACCTCCCATCCCAGCAAGCATCAAGCCAACCTGCTCAAATTTTTATATTATGTTAGAACGTAGGATAATCTAGTTGATTTGAAAATAGCTGACCGATTGTATTGTTAGCTAACTGCAACCAGAGTAGAGACTTATAGATATGATAATGCTATTGGAAATCTGAAAGTTTCCTTACGTTCACTCTCTCTACTCTCCGCATTTCATCCTCAAGGAGTGAAAGTTGTGCAGCTGAAGTCCAATGGATGCAGTCAACTGGACTGGACATACAAGTAAGCTTATTAGAATAGTACTAGTAATCCGAACTTCGAATACAATCCTTCAATGGAAAAACTACTTATTTTTTTTTGGGCACAATCTGCAGAAACTTTTTTTTCACTAGGTATACTAGGATAGTGAACAGACGGTAAACAAAGAAGGTAGACAAGGCACTTAGACAATCTCACCAACTGTCAATGGCTTCTTGAATTAGCTCTTCATTGCCTGATTGGCTGTAAACTCTAGCCCGCCCATAATCTTCTTCAATTTGGAAGACCTTGGAACACACATTAGCACAGTTCTTGCATCCTGGACAGATGTGAACAGAACTTACATAAGAACCCATTTTAGATAATCTAAGAGAAACTTCTGTTCAGGTTATAGCCATTATACCTATGCAGCTAAACTCATCGACAAATACATGATCCCTGGGTGCGCTGTCATCCAAGAAGGGGTTGGTTGCTGTTGCGGCATAGCCATGGATCTCATCATACACCGCTCGCTGGATGGGATCGGTGAGCACCTGCTCGGCTCTTGCTCATGTTAATTTCACACATAAAATTGCAATGCAAAATTGCAAATACGTATGGAATTTCCCAAAGTGTGCACACTTTTGTCTCTCAGAACTTTACCGTGTAAACCTCGTTTATGAACATGCAGAAGTTTGTCACATCGGGGTCGTTCCCACTGAGATCTGGATGGCATGCTTTCATGCAATTGTAGTACGCTTTCTTGATCTGCTGAGGTGTTGCATCCGGCATCTGAAAACATGCAGGAGTTAGCATCTAAGTGTTCTACAGCACTGCAAATATTGAGAGAAATACCCACCTTATCTCAAAATTTTTTGCCCGACCATTTTAAAGTTGGTACATGAAAATACTCCATGATCTTAATTAGGAAGAAGAAGAAAACAAACAGCTGTTTTTTGTCCACTTCGACCAAACTAGATTATTAACGGACGCAACAAATGGATAATCCTACTTCTACAAGTGCAAACGAATGATTCAAATTTGAACCACTTACAACGCCAAGAACGGCGTAGTAATCTTCAGCGACTCCCCCCTCCGGGCTGCGGGACTCCGCCGCCACCGCAGACACCCTCAAGCCCCTCCTTCCCCACGTCCTCCGTCTCCGGTGCCGGTCCCTCCTTCCGGCCCCGGCCAACCCTGCGACTGCCCATCGCCGAACACTGCCGGAGCAGTGGATGAGCGTGGAGCAGGAATGGAACTTGGCGACCGAGTCGGCAAGCAGCGGCGGCGATAGGAGAGGAGCCATCGGATGGGAAAGGGCTTGTGTTCGATCTGGCTCCGGCGAGGGAGGAATCTGATTGGATCCGGTGGGGTTTGCTCTGTTTTTGGTGCGTTTTCTTGGCGCCCTGTGTGTTTATTTTGGTTTTTCTCCGCCACTCCTCTCCCGCGATTTTTCTTTGTTCTACTTTGCATTATCGACCTTACTGATGTTTGCATTTATTTGTACGTCCTCAAAATTTTCTTCAGGACATGCTTACATACCCGAAAATTAATTATTTCGGGATCCAATCTCTTTGTTAGTAAACTTTATTGCTATGAAATATATTCTCATCAAGCTAACCATGGGTACTAAGTATTAAGGGGGTATTTGAATGAGAGAGACTTTTTAAAAATAAATTTGACTAGATCCTAATAATTCCCCACGCCTAAGCAGTCGTAAGTTTGGATGATTTAGCAAAAAGAAAATCTAATGTGCTACGGGCTTATCTACAATTTTTTTTACTACAGTCTACAGGTGTTGGCTTTATCTTGCGGGCTTCATGACTTGCAAACAGCTTTTGTCATTCTTTCGCAAAATCATCCCTATATTAAACTTTACAAGGTTTCATTTCAATCAGCGCATCCACGTGTCGTTCTCTCCATTGGAGCCCTTAGAAAAATTAGTAATTACGTTTAGGCCCTTTTAGCAGTTTTTTACAAAAAGAATCTTTTGGTTCGGCAAAAACACGATTTTTTCGTGAAAGGACCCTAAATAAATGCAAAAAAAACGTAATTACGTTTAAATCGTTCTAGCTATTTTTCGCGAAAAGGACCTTTCGATTTTGTGCAATCGCGGCCAATTTAAAAAAACAACGCCAAGAAAAACGAATTTGTATTTTTTGCAGAAAGAATTCGGGTCAAATTTTTTAGCTCGCCGTGGTGCAAAGGCTGGACCATCCCAACAAGGCTGCCTAAATCTCCTATCTGAAAACACCTCACGCCGCTGATATCTACTTCGATGAGAAAAACGAGAATATCAAAGGGACGGCGGAAAGACTGACCATGAGCAGCTCCAGAACTAAAACTTGACTGAATAGTATGAAAATCGAGTCCTGGACGCTGCCTAAAAGCAGACGATTTTTCAATTTGTTTAGTAGTAGTGTGTACCTTAGATGCACTCGGGATCTGAGAATGATCCTGAATACACCTAGGAGCATCAACATGTTTACGTTTCGTGATTTTGGCACGCCTATAACAGAAATCTATTAGGTGATCATCCTTCTTATAGAAGGTGCATGAATACCTTGCCTTACTAGAGGTAGAAGTGCCAAGAGGAGCACCCTTCTGCTCAGAAGTCCCATGGACAACCCCAGCAGATCTAAACACAATGGTACTCATCCTGGGAGCTACTACAATCTCTCCACTCTTGGATTCATGCACAATGGTAGGAGGATGAGTCCTAACGTGCTCCAAAGAGTCAAATCCTAGACCCTGATTAAATCTGCTAATTTTTGTTTGGTCTAGAATGAGATTCAGGTTTCTTCCTGCCTCCTACAAATTTTTCAAGAGTGCTCATGAGGTACTTACATTCTCGAAAAAGAGGCACAAGAAGAACAGGGGTGAGTGGAAGAAGAAGAACCAGAAAGAGGAGAAGAAACACCAGCACGTGCATTTTTCTCCCTCGGCACGGTTGCCTCAATCTTGACGGCCTCACAAAAAACTCAGGGAGCTTCTCTAATCCTATGGGCTTGGTTTTCTAATTTCTTCCTAAGCTCGACTTGGATTTTATCCAAATCCCCTTCAATCACAGAACAATGCAAGCAACTCTTAAGAGACTTATCTAGTAAGTCCTTATCAAGTTTAGCACACTTGACATTTAAAGTTTTATTGTCAAGTTTTAGTTGCTTACAGCTCTCACATGAGCTGACAGGGTCCTTAGAAGCATGCATTTCAAGTTCATCGTTTCTAGAAGAAAGCTTCCTAAGGTGTACGCTCATGGCATCTATTTCAGCAAGTAATTTATGGCAATTATCACATGAGGGAGTAGCATGAGTATGAAGAAAACTAGCAACTAGAGAGGAAGCAGCATCAGTCCGAGTGCTAGGATTCTTCGACCTAAGACCTTCAAGTTTAGTTTGCACACTATCATGCAAGGTCCTTACGTTCTCAAGCTCCACAAGCAGAGCATCACACAAGGAACAATCATCAGTGACTCGGGAGGGAGAAGATCTAAGAAAAGGTAACTCCCGAGTAAGGATACCTACTTCCTTCTCAAACTCTATACACCTAGCTCTAGCTGTAGCATGAAATTTTTCTAATTTGCAAAAAGCCTCATTGAGCTGGTCATAAGAAGGTACCTCGTCTGAGTTGCTGTAGAGCTCGGAGTCACTAATGTCGTTGGTGTCTGCCATGAAGCACATGCCGGAGAAGTTGTCGCCGCCTTTCTTCTCTTGCGGATCATCCTCGCCTTCGTTGCTCCATGTCTCCGTGTCGGAGAGGTTGATGACGTCGAGGGCAGCGAGGACGCGGTGGAATAGCTTCTTGTTCTTCGAGAAGTTGCGGTACTTCTTCTCGTGTGCCGGCTCATGAACTGGAGGCTTCTTATTGCAGTTTTTGTCGGTATAGTCGTTCTTGCTGGAACCGCCAGAGTCATTTTTGCCCAAACCCAGTTTTAGACAATTTGCTCGAATGTGGTTGGGGCCATCACATTCGAAACAAGTGATCACACCTCCTCTTTTTCTCTCTCTCACCCTCTTGTTGGCGTGAGAAAATTTGCGAGTTAAAAGAGCAAACTCAATATCTGGAAACTTGTCCAAACGGTCATCGCTTAGCTCACAAAGGGCCGAGAGAGAAAAGATAGCAGACGAGTCGAAAGAAGAGAAACAAATGGGATCAGTAACCAAAGCCATCGACTGAGATTTCGTCTTGCGAGAGACGACATCGATCTCATGAGTCTTGAGACGGGAATAAAGCCCGTCAAGAGTCAAGGTCGACAAATCGGTTGTGTCCTTGATAGTGGTTACCTTCATTTCCCAAATGCGAAGATCAAGTGCGGTCAAGAAGTGTCGAGCATTATCCGAGTCAGGATATGTACAACCAACTGCCCGGAGATCGCTCAAATTTTTTGTAAATCGACCGAAACACTCATCAAGACTCTCACCAGCGTGTTGTTCAAACTTGTTGTACTCACGCTTTTGTTGATCCTGCCTCACGGTTTTGATTTAGGTAGTACCCTCATGGTAAGCATCGAGGGTCACCCAGATCTCATGAGCAGATCGCAGATGAGAGATCCTGTCATACTCACTGCGGCTAAGTCCCTGTGTGAGAATGTTTCTTGCCTTAGTATTTGCCTCCACATCACTCATATTTCCGGTTGTGACGTGTTCATCGGCAGGAACATCATACGGGAGTTTCACCTCTGCCGTCGAAGCCACAGGCGATGATGTATGATTCCATCCTCGACTTCCAAAAAGGAAAATCAATGCCACAGAAAATGGGAGGCTTGGTGGAATACTTGTCTATTACCATGGTTCTTGAGACCGGTCAAGATCTATGAAAAGAGCAGAACCGGCTCTGATACCAATTGAAGGATCAGAATGGCGAACAGAGGGGGGGTGAATGGTCGTAATCAAATTTTCCCACACATAGTATTCAAAAAGATTAACACAAAAGATCTCTCAAAAGGGTGGAGGTTCTTTGAGAAGAAAAGCTGGTAGTACCCTATAGGAGTAGGTGAGAGTACCAGACCCAAAACATCCTCATGAACGGATACCTCAACCCAAAACAAGAATCACAAGAACTTTTGATTGGCTCAATAAAACTCGCAGAAATTTGGTAGATGTGATCTTGGTTTACTTAGAAACTTGCTTCCCGAATCGATCATCGAGATTGATCACAAAGATTCGATCTTTCTGTCTGAGAAGAATGAGCACTTTAAGAAAAGCAGAAAGAACAGGGAATTCGGTGTAAAACTTGCTCCTGATTTAGAAAATGTAAAGATCTGGGAAGTTTAATCACAGCAAGCTATAGGGGCACACAGAAATGAACTATAAGATCAAACAACTCAAGAATGCAAAAGACGCAAGAAAGAATGCAGAAGGAAGAATCAACTTACGTGAAGTAAATTGCGTAACTTAAATTGCAGAAAGTAACTTGCATAAAGTAAATGACAGAAGGAAAAATGCAAGTATTGAAATCTTTGATATGTATCTTGTATTCCTAGAAGGGAGGTTACAAAGCTACACACACAAAAGTGGGCAAAACTCAACAGAGCAGTCAAAAACCTCTAAAACCCTTTTGGGATCCCCCACCAACCACACACAGTTGAGGAAGGCATCCCTCCATATTTATACAACTCTTGGGTCACCTACCACCCTTAGATGCAGCTCTCAACCCTAGAGACTCATCTAAGGGCTAGGAAGTGCCCACTCACACAGCCTGCAAGGGGAAACCCTAAAACCCGCTAAAACAGGGTTTTTCTTGCACGGCTCTCAAAGCATACTACTAGACCCGCTATTTCTATCAACTAGACTGTACTCCAGCAGTCCTCGTTGATCCTTGCAGTATCTAGCTAGTATCTGCACCTTTCCTTGCCTTCTTGGCTTGCCCGAACTCCGTCTCCGGTCATCTTCTGGCGATCTCCCAACTGTTCTGGACCTCCGACGCGCCTCGCCTAGTCCCGGTCACCTTCCGCCTCACCATGACCCAGCACTGTCGTCCTACAACCATCAAAGACAAGGAAACCTTTCACATAGCAATGCCCACAATCATATTTACTGATTATCTCAAAATAGTCAAACAAAGACTAAACCAACAACCAGTCGGCAAACCCATATACTCAAGCTCACTCGGCTGAAATGCTTGGCTAACCACAAGGCTAATTCACCCAGCTAACCACCTAGTTAACCACTCAGCTAACCACCTGCTGAGTCCTTGACAACCCCTTGATCGCAGCAGAGTACTCAACTCAGAAGGAAACCTGTCAAAAAGCTAAAAAATCACGCAGCAAGGACTGGAAGCACTCGACACTCGGCCTTCACCAAAGGAAGAAAACCAGTCAAAAAGCTAGACGCATTTAGCAAAGACAGGAACCACTTGGAACACAGTACTTAGCAAAGAAACCAGTTGGAAAGTTGGAAGAACTCAGCAAAGGCTTGGCAGCACTCGGCACTTAGCAAACAGCCAAGGAAGAGAACCAGTCAAGAAGCTAGAGAAATTCAGCAAAGAAACACGACTTGGTTGAGAACTTATCAAACTGCTTCAAGACCATTCTGACTCGGATCAACCTTCCAATCTAGTCAGCTACTCATCGGATCAACCTTTAATCTAGTTAATTACTCATCACACAAAGGTATAGACCTCCACATGGTCTTTCAAGGCGATACTGGCTAGCTCCATGGGTGTAGCCGAGGTTCTAGGAGGAGTGCGAGTGCTTTTCTCTGGCCGGTGAAATGACTAATTCACGCACGGTTGTGGCTTCAGGTTTCCTCTTCCTATATATCTTTGCCCTAGAACACCATCTAGCAAACACACAAGTAAGAAACATTTTCTTTCCCTGGCTTTCTCTTTCCGGATCTTGACTTGAGCGCTAGTTGTGCTGGTGAGGAAGTTCTCCATATCTTTGATCTGGTGTCTGGTTGACGCAGCTTTCTTGTCGGTCTTGTGTGTCCAGCATCTATTCTATGCTTGATTTTCCATCCGGTTTGGTCCTTGTGACCGAATCTCTAGAAGGGGATTTGTTTGGAGATATTGATCTTGTGCGGCAACTGGTGAGGCTCAAATTCACAGTTGGGGTGCCACAATTGCGATTAGGGAATTGTATCTCCGGAACTTGGTCTTATTCCCATGGCATTTGTGGCGAATCTTTGTTTTCTAGGACAACAACCTTATTTGCGCCTTGCCTTGCTTCCTGAACAGCTTGGAGTGCTGTTCCACGGTGAGTATCCCTGAGATTTATCTCAGTTTTTGGTGCCTTTCCATTGCTCTATGATGAGATAGGGTAAAAGGATGATCATGTTGAATATCCAAATATGGGATATGGGCATGCGCCATAAAGTCGGAAACCACGTCACACACATATTTACGGTACCAGGATATTCGTATATCTCTAGCCCGAGTCTGCGGGATAAGGTATACGCGGAAAGGATATCCCTTGCAGGGAAAGCTCCGATCCTACTCCCGATACAAGGAGACCCACTCGAATACGCCCAGCAGCTATGGAAGTTCAGATACGATACGGGGGTCATAACTGTAGAAGGACTCCTCATCGACCACGACTCGGTACTCCAGCCTACTATATAAGGACCAGAGAGGACGTCGCCAAGGGGGAGCCGGAGAAAAAGCCGCAACGAGTCCATGAGCCAATTGAGAGCCCATCGGAAGCGAGCGCAAGCCTGAAGAAGCCATTGCGACCCTTAGTAATTTAGCGTAACCATACACAAGCTGTAGTCTAACCATCCCCTAGATTTGTAGTTCTTCCTTATAATCAGGGATACCCCCATCAATCTGTAGTTTCTTCATCGATCTCCATCATTGCCGACATAGGAGTAGAGTATTACTCATCGACGAGGCCCGAACCTATCTACATTGCGTGTTCCCTCTTGCATGTTTGACCCTGCATATCTTGAAAGTACCCGAATATAAATGTGTTGTCGATCACTAACCTTCGACAGATCAAAACATTTATCTTTTGTTTTAGGCTTTGAAATGTAGTCTTGAATGCTTGAAAGAATTGATTCTTTAGCTGTCTAGATTATACCTGTTATTACTTATGTCATTCTCTGTCAGCACTTGATCTTTTGCTAGTTCTTGCTTACGGTGCTATTAGATTCAGTCACCGATTTCTCTGATTCTAGCTCAGTCTTGATTAATTTGAATCTGTTCTGATTACTTCACTTTCTTGATTAGTTTGATACTTGCTCAGTCTTGATTAATCTGTTCTGATTCTTGCACAGTCTTGCTTGATCAGTATTAGTGTAATCTGAACAGATAACTAAATTGATTTAGTTCATGGTACTGGTATGATTAAATCTGATATTAGAGATCTTTGGTAACGATGATTGATTGTAGTCTGATAGCAATGCTTGACTGTTGATTGAATCTGTCATTTCCTGTTGATTTGGAAGCTTTGTACTTCGGTTAACAAAGAATTAATTCTGGACTGTGTATATTTCTTGACAGTAAAATTCTTTATTGTGCATTTAAGGTGATAAGAGTTCAAGGCCTAATCCATAGAATAAATTGTTAGCCGATTCGTGATTGTGGCGAAGATTCTAATCTTCACCCAAACCCTAAGTAGAATAAATTGTTGGCCGATTCGTGATTGTGGCGAAGATTCTAATCTTCACCCAAACCCTAAGTAGAATAAATTGTTGGCCGATTCGTAATTGTGGTGAAGATTCTAATTTTCACCCAAACCCTAAGTCTGAGAGCACTATATATATATATATAGGAAGCCTTTTCGATACTCAGGAGTACATACTCCCATCTCTAATATACCACTTAAATAAACACTTTATACTCCTTTATCACTTTCGGTATACTCCAATAATAATTCTAAGATACTCCAATACAACATGATTAAAAAAATTTCATCAGACCCTTTATTTTTTTTGATACATACCCTTTTCCATATGTATAACGAATATGTAAACAAATTATGCTATAAAGGGTGGATTTTAATGAAATTTTTCATGGAACTCACTTTGAAGTATCTTATAATTAGTATTAAAGTATACTCAAAAGGATGAAGAAGTATAACAACATCATTTAAACGGTATATTAGAGGTGGGAGTCCATACACCTGGGAGTATGGAATCATTTTCCTATATATATATATATATATATATATATATATATATATATATATATATATATATATATATCCTCTCTTTGAGGCAAGAGACACAATTCATATCATGAATGACATAACAATGCTTAGTGTTATCTTGTTTAATTATGTCATTCTTGCTATTTGTAGTTTATGTATTCTCAACTACAATGTTAAAAGGAATAATGAATAAAATCTTGCTCTTAATATCGCATCTTTTCCAACAGAATAAACTAAATCCTTGAAAATTCTTTTATTAGCACCGACAAGATGTGAAGTACTAGAACAATAAATTCTTATGTTTTTTCATGCTAGATTTAAGAAGGTTGGACAAGAAGGGCGCAAAATCCATGTTTCAGGGCACAAAGTGTGGGGGGAAAATGGGGGTGTGGCCGGAGCCAGAAATTTCTAAAGGAGGGGGTCTAAGAATGAAGTGAACCTCTACTAATAATTGATATTAAAAGTTTAATATATAGTAAGTACAATATTTAACACTTGTAATTTGCCAAAAATTTCAAAGTTGAATATATATATATATACACACACACTTTTTTCATGGGCCAGGAGTTAAGCCCTACGCCCCCCTCGGCTCACTTTGTGGGTGTGGGTCCTGGGTGAGAGTCAAGAGATTGTATTGTAGTATTTGTTTTCGCGTGAGAAATAATGAAATTTCTCTGAATTGGCATTGTGAAATGCTGCGTGCCAGTATGCAATTGTGTAAATACTAGTTCAATGCCCGTGCGTTGCTACGAAAAATAAAATTGATAACGAAACATAAAAACTAAGCAATAAAATAAAATTTTGCTACAAGATCAAACATATATTTATCCTGATTACAAAAGTTTCTACGGTTTCTCCTTGACGAGATATCGCTTCATCTCGTCCTCGCCCCTTCTCAACGTCCATCCGAATCGCCTCTGCGGCGGCCACGGGGGAGCGGGCTCCTGTGCTGCTGCTGGTCCTCCCCAACCGCTGCCGCCGCCTTGAGCGCGGACTTCATCGCTGACTTGCCCAGCATCAAGAGGCAGAGCGTGGTGTCGATCTCGTCGATCCCATCCACCTAATCCGCAACCAACACCCACAAACATCAACAACCATCCCAAACCCAAATCGTCCCAAGAACGCACGCGAGATTGAATCCCACACCGAGGTCTCGCGTGGCAGTGGGGAGGTAGCCGACGCGCGCGGGAGATGATAAGGCGTTGGTGTTCTTCGTGACGATGGCGTTGTTGTTACTGTGTCGACGAAGGAGTCGCCGAACACCAGAATAGCCGGCACCCGCGGCCTCCCGCCGCTGCGCCTTGCGCTCGGACTCCATCGTTGAGGTTCTTGCCATACGGTTTGAAGTCGGGCTTGGCGAGCGTGACGATGGCGTTGTTGTTACCCGTTTCGATGAAGAAGTCGCCTAACACCAAAATAGTCTGCACCCGTGGCCTTCCGCCGCTGCGCCTTGCGCTCGCCGCCGCCACAATTCCAGGTCGGGATGTAACCGGCACCCGCGGCCTCCCGCCGCTGCACCTTGGGCTCGGACGCCACCATTGAGGTCCTTGCCGTACGGCCTGAAGTTGTCCTTGGCGAGTGTGACAACGGCGTTGTTGTTACCCATGTCGATGAAGGAGTCGCCGAACACCAGAATAGCCGGCACCTGTGGCCTCCCGCCGTTGCGCCTTGCGCTCGCCGCCATCACAATTGCAGATCGGGAGGAATGAGGAGTCGGGAGAACCGTGGTGTTTTTCGTGACAACGGCGTTGTTGTTACCTGTGTCGACAAAGGAGTCGCCGAACACCAGAATAGCCGGCACCCGCGGCCTCCCGCCGCTGCGCCTTGCGCTCGGACTCCGTCGTTGAGGTTCTTGCCATACGGTTTGAAGTCGGCCTTGGCGAGCGTGACGATGGCGTTGTTGTTACCCGTGTCGATGAAGGAGTCGCCGAACACCAGAATAGTCTGCACCCGCGGCCTTCCGCCGCTGCGCCTTGCGCTCGCCGCCGCCACAATTCCAGGTCGGGATGTAACCGGCACCGCGACCTCCGCTTATTGCACCTTAGGCTCGGGCGCCACCATTGAGGTCCTTGCCGTACGGCCTGAAGTTGTCCTTGGCGAGCGTGACAACGGCGTTGTTGTTACCCATGTCGACGAAGGAGTCGCCGAACACCAGAATAGCCGGAACCTGTGGCCTCCCGCCGTTGTGCCTTGCGCTCGCCGCCATCACAATTGCAAATCGGGAGGAATGAGGAGTCGGGAGAACCGTGGTTTGCGCCGTCAGCTATCGCAAGGAACAGAAGCGAAAAAGAACAGACCGTTTTTTTCCGTCCGTCGGTTCGTTTTTTTTTCGATTTATAAGTGGGTTGGTGGTGGAGAACGGACGTATCATCACCAACTCAAAATTAGAAGTAGTAGAGATTGAATGTCATAAACATGGCGACAAGAAACAATATAGGAAATTTGTATTCTCTGTATTGCACCTGGCTATATCTGACATATAGACGATTGCGTAGTTCCTAATTCCCAGAGCCTCACGAGGATTCCAGTTAATTAATTACAATCATGGGGTCATGCCCACACAAAACCTTCGATTAAGACGCGTCAAAATGGTCATCATTTATAAGCCTCTACTAGACATTCCCCATGGATGTATTCTATGCATGTTTGAGAGGATATATTTGTGTGTGTGTGCATGCGCTCGCGCTTGAAAATTTAAAAAATGAAAGACCGGGACGGGACACCGGAATGGTCGGGTGCCAGAACGTTCCATCACTACTGAAAAAACGGAACGGAATTAACAGTTCTGCCTACGAGTGTGAAAAAAAAATCCTTGCAAACTCTTTATAAAATGTGTAATTTCATCGGTTGGTAAGTGAGCTTGCGGTCTACCAACAGTTGGATACCGATACTGAGAAGAAGCTGAAGATAGAAGGCGAGCCAATCAAACAGGGCTCAAGTGCTGAGAGTAACTCCAACCCAAATTCCTATATTTTTCTCCTAAATCACTCATTTAGAGCCAACAAGGGGGAACCTTTTTCAGACTTAAATCTACCTAACACCCAGCTTGGGATAGAGGATTACATCAAAGAGGTATCGCACAAACTCAAACACCCTTTTACAAACTCTACCCGTCTCAATGCGAGCCGCCTAATCCGAATGCCAACCCACAAACCTTAACATCGGCACTCAAAGGAAAAGTGCTAGGCTTGCGGCAAAAACCAAAGCTAGGTTGGGGGCTCATAGAGGGACTATACAACTAGCGCAGACCTTCTAGCAACCAAGCTCAGGAGCTATCTCCACCATCTCAACACAATAACTCACATATTGATTTATTTGAACAGTTTGCCTCTCACTTTGAAAGACCTCTCAAGAAAGAAAAAGTGGAAGCGATTCGAGTTAGTAAATCGTGGCATGACCAAGAATATCGGCATGACCAAGAAGAACAAAGGCAAGATCAACAAAGAAATCCCGTGACCCAGGGACAGGACCTGAAGGGCGATTGCGAGTTACAGACAGGCGATGGTAGTAGCGGTTAACTTCTTATGTTTCCGGCAATGTTAGTTAGATTTGCGCATAGCGTCGGCAAGTTGAAGACGGAGGTCATTTTCTCTATAAGACTCTCCTGTCACCACTCTCGCACCATTGTAGAAGCGTTGGCCAAATGGCGATGTATCACCGGTCTCTACTCGATTAGTTCTTACATCCAAAGGGCTCAGATTGTATTTTGTATGTGCTGCCTCGAGACTAGGTTTGCCTCTGGATGCCAGTCAGGGATTGCATTCGGTTCTCTAGAAGCGATGGCTTCCAATCCATTGTATCAGGCGAGCACCTCATCTCGGTCGGCTAGGATAAACCCTCGACTTGGTGGTTATGCTATCATTGCTATGTTCGTGCAGCTTAAGCTATTTACATTATGTGCTTGGTTATCTTTGAAAGTGGAGTCTATTTTTTCTAATGTCATCAAATTGCTGCATCCTTTCATGGAATGTTAGAGGCTTAAATGAGCAGCAAAGCTAAGTAGCATCAGTTTATTTATCCTATCATGCGGTGCTACTATTGTATGCCTACAAGAGACTTAAAATTACAGATTGGACAACCCACTTGCTAATTGAGACGCTGGGGACGAGACTGGCTGCCCAGGCAGTCACTATTCCTTCCAATGGTGCTTCTGGGGGAATCCTAATGGCGGCGCTGGATGATATATATGATCTACACAACCCTAGAGCCACTTCATACACGATCACAGCGACACTTACTTCGCGTTACGATGGGTCGAGTTGGGACTTAACAGGGGTATACGGGCCACAAACAGACGTTGACAAAAGAAGTTTTCTCGCTGAGTTAGAAGATCTGCAAGGATCAGTTCTACCTAGTTGGTTGATCTTAGGGGACTTCAACCTCATTAGACAAATGAGAGACACGAACAGAGGCTCAGTAAACAGGAGAATGATGCAACGCTTCAATCACACGATAAATAGACTACGACTCGGAGATTGAACTTCGGTCGTCGCTTCCGTGGACTAACGAACACGCACAACCCACCATGTCAAGAATTGACCGGTTCCTAGCGACAACAGAGTGGCATGAGGCATTTCCAAATGCGAACCTCACCGCAATGCCAACGATAACATCTGACCACTGCCCTCTTCTCTTGCAAGGAAACACAACCTACGAATTCTATAGAGGGTTTCGTTTTGAAGCTTGTCGGATCAAGTCACGGGTTCCATCAGACGGTGATGCAAGCATGGACACGCCCGATCTACACTTCGACCCCATGCTAAACCGCATATCAAAATGATCGTAACAGCTAAGGCACTAAAAAGTTGGAGGAGGAAAACATTTGCAAATTTAGCATCGCAAGCAGCGTTGATTCAAGTCACACTCGCCGTCCTCAAAGCTCACAAGAAAGACGTTTCGCTTTACGATGAAATAGATCTCCTAAAGTGCTCAAAAACAAACTTCTAGGCCTAGCTGCCATACACACATCCAGGCTAGACAACACTCAAGATTAACAAAAATACGACTTGAGACTCAATACACGGTTTTCCATCTAATAGCCGGTGCAAGAAGGAGAAGAAACCCGATTGAATTATTACATAGAGGGGATGAATGATGTTTACGCAACAAGAAAAATTAGAAGAAGCTTATCAATATTTCAAAAGAACGTTGGGAGAGCACGGTATCCGGGATAAAGCAATCCTCTGGAGTTCTTTAGGCTACACGGCAAGGGATCTCGCCGATCTGGAGTCACCTATAACGGACGAGGAAGTGAATGGCATTGTACAGGAACTCCCAAATCAGAAAGCACCAGGACCTGACGGATACATTGGAATATTCTACAAATCATGCCTTCACATAATCCAAAATGACCTGGTCGCAGCAATAAGGGCATTCTTCGATCTTCGCCACGAAAATTTGCACAAATTAAATGAGGCAAACATCGTTCTTCTCCGAAATGCATAATGCAGATACACCGAACGTTTGCACCAATCAGCCTTATAAATAGTTTCATGAAGATTGTCACCAAGATCATGGCAAATAGGCTGGCACCTAAGCTTGACGATCTGGTTTGATATCTCGTAACGCTTTCATAAAGAAGAGATGTATCCATGATAATTTTTATACGCTCAACGAGTAATCCGCCAATCGCATTCGAGATAAGACGCTGCGCTTTTCATTAAATTAGATATTTCAAAAGCCTTCGATTCACTCAATCGGACGTATCTTCTAGAGGTGCTTTGCATTAGGTTTTGGCCTTAAATGGAGGGAATGGGTGGCGGCAATTCTAAGGACATCCTCTTCAAAGATTTTAATCAATGGACGTCCGCGGCGTAATCGACATCTTGGCGTGGAGTAAGACAAGGTGATCCGTTATCCCCTCTTCTGTTCATCCTGGCAATAGACCCCCTACAGAAATTGCTTCGTGCAGCAGAGAACCGGGATATCCTAAAACCTGTGCTACCGGCAACAGCAAAACTTCGCTGCTCGCTTTATGCAGACGACGCGGCTATATTTTTAAATGCTGAAGAGACAGAGCTAACGGCTCTCGGCCGAATATTGGACGTCTTCGGAAGATGCTCGGGGTTGAACATCAACATATCCAAAATGAAATTTATCCAATCGATGCCAAGATAGTCTCATCGCAGACTGTTGAACATCTTCCCGGAAACTCGCGACTTCGAGGAAAATACCTCGGCCTTCCTTTGCATATCGTGCAATTAAGAAGAATCGAAATTCAGCCCTTGATTGATAAAATTGGCAATAGATTGGCGGTGATGGAAAGGCAAATTACTTTCCAAGGCGGCAAAGAGACTCTCGTCAAGTCGGTACTACTACACAACCAATATATCATCCGGCATCTTTACTGGTAGCAGAAATGGCTCATTCGACACATTGATAAAATTAGGCGAAGTTTTCGTGGGTGGAAAAGAACCGGAAAATCAGAGTGGAGGTCATCGCTGATCAATCGCCAAGAACTTTGCTTGCCAAAAGCCAAAGGGGTCAGGTATCCGGATCTGGAACGATTTGCTAGAGCTCTAAGGCTTCGATGGCTATGGTACAAATGGAAGAACAACGAAAGGGCTTGGACGGACTTGATCTTCCTCGCGATGCAACGGATGTTTCCTTTTTAATGCATCCACGCAGTTATTACGGTGGGAAACGGAAGCTAGCAGACTTTTGGAGGTCAAGTTGGGTGGATCGCAAAGCTCCAAAAACATGGCTCCATACATTGCTCCAAATAGCAAGAAGGAAAAAATCTCATCCATCGTGCATTGACAAACAACTATTGGGTTCGTTTACAGACACCGACGAGCTCACCAAACGCAATCCGAGAGTTTGTCACATCGCATGAAGCTATTCGACGAGTCCAGAGAGATGTAGACAGGACGATCAAATAAAGTGGCGCCGACATCGACGGTCAATACTCAACAAGGATCGCATACCTTGTGCAATTCGATATGGTTTGTTGCGGGATGAAAATCAACCCCATATGGAAGGCGAAGGCTGAACCAAAATGTCGCTTTTCGCTTGGACCTTACTTCACAACAAGATTTTAACAGCAGATAACATGCTAAAAGGATGGCCGTGTAATGCAAGTCGCACCTTTGCAATACATCTTCTGAAACACCGACACATCTATGCAAAGATTGCCCTTCATCGCGGATGTATGGGGCCCGACACTTCATTGGGCAACCTCGATCGATGGCAAAACCTTAGTCACAACGGCTCCATGTACGAATGGTGGCACAAGCTAAGAGCCCAATATGACAAAGAAAGAAGACGCGATTTAGATGGCCTCATTATCTATTTCTGGTGGAATATATGGCTGGAAAGAAACAGGCGTATTTTTCAAGGGATAACTTCAACACCGGAACAAGTGGCCACATCGATCAAAGATGCGGTTTGCAACCATAGCTACGCTGTGGACAACATACCGCATTTACTTAGATTCTCCGATAGTTTTTTCCTTGGTTTGTTTTTTCTCCTAGTGGTGTGAGTGGAGGTTATTTAGGTGGATAGTGGTGTGTCTTGTGGAATTCTGTGAGGTTTTTGGGTCCGGTTTTTCCTTAAAAATGGCCAATCTTTCTTTCTTTTTTTTTCCTTCTCAATAAAGTTTATGCAATCCTCTTGTCGCTCTTTCAAAAAAAGAGGTGGTATAAAAATTAGAGACACTCTATATCAAATTTGTCTCCAACCCACACTCCCTATTACTCATCCCTATTATTTATCTAAACATTATTATTACTTTGCACCCATGAATTATTTACTAAAAATAGAAATAATGAATAAAAAATGTTGAAGAAAGTAGTAGGGGAAGGAGAAAGCCCTAGATGTAGGGGTGAGAAGGGTCTCCCTAGAATAGGGGTTTCTTATAAGAGTAAGAGCAACCAACCCACCCCTAAACCTCCTCCTATCTTAAATTATAAGGAGACTTAGAAAATATAAGCTCCAACCCAACCCCTATTATAAACCCCTATTTTAGGAGGTACTTCTCACCCCTACATCTAGGGGCTTTCTTTGCCCCTATTATTTTCTTTTAGCATTTTTTATTCATTTTAAAATAATAGTTCATGGGTGCAAAGTAATAATAATGTTTAGATAAATAATAGGGGTGAGTAATAGGAGTATGGGTTGAAGACAAATTTGATATAGAGTATCCCTAATTTTTATACCACCCCTAAATGAGTGATTTAGGAGGCAAATATAGGGGTTTGGGTTGGAGTTGCTCTAACTCACATTTTTATAATTCTCCTTATAATTTAGGATAGGGAGAGGTTTAAGGGGTGGGTTGGGCTTGCTCTTAGCTAGGTGAAAGCTAAGGGAGTTTGCTAGGGTTAATTACAAGATAAAGCCTCGGTAAGATGTTGTCCATGGAGAAATTTAAGCCTGGCGAAAAAAGAATTTGCTATATGAGCTAGTTTTCTTCTTTCTTTTTTTCCTTTCATGAATTACCTACGGTTGATGAGGCAAAGCTTGGAATCCCTTATCATATCCTCCGAAAATTCGTGAGTTGAACCATGCAAGCGCCCGCAGCCATCGGATTTCCCTTTCCCCTCCACTTTTCAAAGTTCTCGCAACATCATAGGCGCATCAGAACATGCCACTGATTTCTAATTTTCTATTAGTTCCAAAAGATCATGGGTTGCATGTATTATATTCGTGATGCGAATCTTGACCACTTGTTTTTAAGCTTTTGACGGCCGGCAATATGTGCGATTTGGAGTTGGAATCCCGTTTCCTTTGCCGTTCACCGTTCATTGGAAAGTACCCTGATCGGCCTCGGCTAAAGAGCGATTGCACGCTCATGATTCCTTCCCCCCTCTTTATTCAGTGGCTAGGACGGCGATATTCCTATGCTAAATGCTAGGTTAATTCTAAAAGTTATTATAGGTCAAGAACATTCCGGGCCGGGGGCACAATCATGGCAGAATTAATCCACAGTGCGCGGGTTTTCATGTACTCGTGCTGCCCGCTGTTTTGTTCTAACCCACGCTCAAGTACACAGCGCAGCTCATATACACATTTTACAGCCAATCAATCCTTTCATGTTACTCAAGTTTCTTCCTTAAAATAAGACACAAGTAGTCCGGTTGGTTAGTTCGTCAGTCGTCACTATCCTGAAAACTCACCTTTCGACGTCAATACTAATTAAAGACTTCAAAGCAACTCTCACACGCGTAACTACCAATTTTAAGAAATCCAAAGTAGCATGTCAATATTAACACTAGCGCTTGCATGTAGCGGCGGATCCAGGAAGAAATTATAGGTGAAGCAAACTTAAAGTATATACACATCTGATATAAATTTGTTGGGTTATGCTCTACCTATGGATCAAATTTGTTAAGCTATACAGTATATACATACCGGACATAAGAAGCCTTGTAAATTGTAGGTGGGGCAGCAGCTCAACCTACTATACCGTTGGATCCGCCCTGCTTGCATGCATAAGCAAAGCGGCAGCTCTGGCAGAGACACCACAATAGAAATTGACGCCCGGGCCGTTCCAGCATGCAGCTAAGCGCCTACCGGCTACGGCAGAGCTCGGTTAACTAATACCGCGCGCGCGGCGCTGCCAATCGCTCGAGAAACCCACCGGAAGCGACGTAGGAGTATTTCCATATGCCGCGCCGCACCGCTTATATATACCGGCGCGTTTCGCGGCCAAATTGGCTCGCATAACCGGTGCTGACGCCGACGCTTGCACGCCATCATTTGACCAACTCCATATCTTGAGGTCACTCCGGTCATCCGTCACCACCACCACCACCACCACCGCAACAACAATATTGCCTTTGCTTTGTTTCAGCTCGGCATATATTGATATATAGCTCCGATCCAAACGGAAGCCATTTGCTTCCTCTCCGTTTACTCCGTATGGAGCTTATGGGCTTAGGCGGCAATAGGGAACGTACAATAATGCACCCCGGATGGGTGTTTGTTGCGCTGTGTAGCTTGCTCCTGTGCTGCTGCTCACAGTGCCAGGGGCGCAAGATGCCGGGGATGGAAGAAGGCAAGGTGATGTACTACTTTGAAGGCGGCGTATTCCTCCGGGTACCCCCCGGTGCCGGGGGGGTTGTGCACAAGACGCCGGAGGATCTCTCGGTGAGCGGTGCGAGGACGGAACGGCTGCTGCGCTCCGTGCCGAGCCCTGGCGTCGGGCACTAAATCAGATGGCCGTCGCTTCGCTGGTTGCCTAGTTTTTTTTTTTAATAATGTTTCGTTTGTTCACTGTTTATACTGTTATGAAATAAAGAAGTTCAACCGTATTCGATTAGGACTCTATCTCTTATTTGTGTAGACAAATCCGAACTCTTCTCTCCCTCTACTATATATATTGGGTATTCTCCATTGTATTCAATCAACCTAATAAAGCGAGAGAGAATTCCACCCTATATCGTGCAGTGTGTCTCTTTGTTCTTGCTCTTGTGATTGCGACGATGAATTCTGTGATTAATCGCGAGTGAAGGACTACGTTTTACGACACATACTACCAAAGAACACTAGCTTGCGATGCGTTGCTTCTGTTTTGCTTTTGCACCGTCCCTTTTCCTTGGAGAACACAACGGTCTTTCCTGTCTGATGCTCGTTTTATTCGCCTCAGTTCAACATTTCTCAGCCCAACTCCTCCCAATAAATAAGTTTTGCACCACGGTGTTCGGTTTGCTGAATCCACATCCGGGTTTCTTCTCGTCTAGAAAATGTTTCTGGGATAATTTGACATCGATCAGCAAAATGTCTCACTTTTTAAAAGAAAAACCGGCAAAAAACAAGTTCCTGGGTCGTTTTAAGTTTCTGTTTCCACTCTGTCACTCCATTTGGTTGGCCCTAATGCAGCAAGTGATCGATCTAGCATGAAGGCTACTCCACAAAAAGAAAGCCCTAATGTAGTGCCTCTGGATCGGATCAGATTTTTATGAGATAAGATACGAGTGTGCACGGTCTTAGAAATGAAGTAGATGTATCTTGTAGAGAGAACAAAAAATAATGGCATTGAAGCAACCATAACGAGAAAGAAAGATTTGGTGAAACCGACCGCTAGTTCTTTAAGCATAACCTCAAAAGTATACAAGGGATTGTTGCTCTCTCACAACTCTCGAAACTTTTAGGACCCTCGGATCCCTACCCTATACAAGAATATAATGCTAAAGAATACCTAGTCTCTAATCCTCTTATGCATCTTTTGCCCTGGATGATGAGTTGGCCTGTGGCTTCTTGGTTGCTTGAATTCTCCATGATCACCTCTAGATTTATATAGCCTCTTTGGTTCTCCAAATCAAATAGGAATCATACTCCTATTAGGATTAGGAATCCCTATTCTATTATAATTAAGAATCCAAATCTTATTAGGATTTATCTAGTATACATTTCCAAATCCTAAAAGGCAAGATATAAGTCACTAGATGTTACAAAAAGTTTCAAATCTAAAGTTTTTAATAGAGAGTTTCTAAATCAAAAGTTTTCTATTGAATTCACCTATAAGTTTGGAATCGAAAATTTTTGTGTTAGAGGAGAAAGGAGTGGGAAAAGGGAAGAGAAAGGGAGTGGGATGAGGGACAACACATAGCAACAAATGGATGTGTCCTCACCAAATAATTGATGAGGGTAACCTCAAATTACTAATACAAGGATTTAACATTCCATTGTGTTAAATATAGTGACTCATATCTAGCCTTTTAGGATTTGAAATTTTATACTAAATGAATCCTAATATGATTAGGATTCCTAATCCTAATAGGAGTAGGGTTCTTATTTGATTTGGAGAAGAACTAGGGAGGCTATATAAATCTAGTGGGTAGTCATGGAGAACCCAAGTAACTAAGAAGTCACAAGCCAACTCAACTAGAGCAAAAGATGCACGAGAGGATTAGAGACTAGGGTATATAGGGCAAGGATTCGAGGCACCTAAAAGGTTCGTGAGGTTGTGAGAGACCAACAATCCCTTTGTACACTTTTGAGGTTGTGCTTAAAGAACTTGTGGTTGGCTTTACCAAATCTTTCTCTCTTATTGTGGTTGTTCCAACGTCATTATTTTGGTTCTCTCTATAAAATTCATCTACTTCGTTCTTGAGACCGTGCACATTCGTGCTTTATCTCACAAAACTCTGATCCGATCTAGGGGCTGCTGCGCATAAGAAAGGTACCAGAGTATAAAAAATGGTATTAGAGCCAAGACCAAATTAATCAGATTTGTAAGAAGGTCGGTAAAGCATTAGGTGGCACAAAATCAAGATTAACATCGACGATGTGGAATCAAGTAGAGAAATTTAACGGCGGAGAAATTTCAGCGTGTAGCAATGTGTGGTGGAGGATGTCATTGTCTATCAAGAGTTAATCATATTCTTGAAGGGGTCAAACCAAAAAGATATCCGCTGAAGACTAGAAGGTGATAGAACGAAAGGCTATCAGTACAATCTGTCTATGTCTCTTCGATAAGGTGATAGAAAGAAATTATGGAAGGATTTAGAAGAATTATATATGAAAAGTCGCTAACAAATCAATAGGTGCTGAGACGACAATTATATTTGTTGACCATCTCAATATCTTTAACAAACTTATCACATAACTGATTGGTGTGGATGAGAAAATTGAGGGGAATGATAAAATCGTCATACTGGCATCATCTCTACCATCATTATGGGAGCAATTGGTGATGAATATTCTTGTTAAGAAAAACTTTCTCACCTTCAATAAGATAGTTGTATATCTACTAGAGGCAGAATCCTTCAAAAAAACCATTCGAATCTTTATCCTCAGGTAATCAAGCATTAGTTCTAGTAGGTATTGCAAGCAAAAGCAAGAGTTACAGGAAGAAGAATGACGAGTAAAGGCACACGTGTATGCTATCTATGTAACAAGGAATGTCATAAGATAAAGGACTGTTTGAGTTTGAAGCAAATGAATGATGCATGCTCAATGACGGTAGCAAAAGATGATGCGGACATACTTGTCGTCAGTCAACCATATATTTCTCATGGATGTATATTAGATTCAAGTTGTTGCTTTCATATACGTTCGGCGAGGGATATGTTTGACAAAGGATCTCTACACCTGGCCATGGAACTATTCATTTGGTTGATTGTAAGGAGTATACAATTACTGAGGTGAAAACAATTATATTAGAAATGTATGATAGAGCACATCGCACATTGATGGGAGTTCGGTATGTTCCCGGTATAAATAATAATCTAATATCTATGAAGTCGCTTGAACTCAAGGTTGTAAGATATCACTTCGAGGTGAAGTCATGCGAGTTACTTGCAAAAGGCAGGTAATCATAACAAGTATATAGTACAACAGAGAATACCGATTGATGGGTAAACCTAAAAGAAGGACAACCGATGGGAGGTATGAAAAAAATTATAATCAAGAGAAGGAAATCATGTTATTAACGGCAGGTAATCAGATCTCAACTGTAGTTATGTGCTGAACTACAATGACGGTTGCAAAATCTAATAGACATAAAGGCGAATGTGTGATTTGTTGAAAGAATGAAGATGTGGTGGGACCAACCACATAATACCATCGAGAAGGTGGAGCTCGAAGGAAATACAAACCTATAGTATAGAGGGCTATAGGAACAGGAGGTGTGGTAAACCAAACTACACAAAAAGAGCTCATGTTGAGGATTCGAAAAACCAAGCCCAAATACTAACATGCACATTATGGTGATGTGTATAAACCCCTGTGGTGTGGTGGAGGCACTCTCAAAGGTGGGAAGAAAAGGAAAAATACGGATCCAATTTAGAGCGAGTTTGTAGAGGAGTATCGTGACTTCAATAGAAAAGAGTCAAATGAATTTTTTGGATTTTCTAAAATTTTTCTATTTAAAGAAAATGATTTTCAATAACCTGGTTATTGATCCCGATTTTCAAATTTTGAATTTAAAACATTTGAAATTATATAAATATGTTATTTAAGTTGAAATAATGCAAGGAGCCCCTCCAAAGGTTTCACAAATTTTAAATTTATTTAATACTTAAAAAAATCAAAAATTAAATTTCTTCATTAAAACAAAAGCACTAAAAAGTTTTTTTTCCAGAAAATCTTAGAGCTGAGCATGCTCTAAAATGTTTATCAAAGCATTAGTTTCATCTCAGGATCATCTCCAAAAAATTTTGTAAAATTTGAAGCTGGTTTGATGGCTTAAACAAAATTCATAAACTTTGGGTACAAAATAGAACTTTAAATGGAAAAATGAAAATTTTGAAAGCGAAAGGCACCTTTGTCCAGAAATCATCTTCCCATCAAGGAAACACCCCAAAGTCAAATACACTTTCCTTGCCTTGCTCTTTGTCCCCCTCTCTTTGGCAAGCAAACCTGGATGTCAGCCACTGACCTAGGCCAGGCCCACCTGTCAGACTTTGCCTCACCCCGGTGCACATAGCACCACACCAGAGTGTGCCCAACGTAGCACTAGCTCACATGCACAAAAGGTCCTTGCCATGTTGCCTGTCGCCTTACCACTGGCTCCCCTACGCCTTCCCACACCAAGCTGCTAGACTTACGCTAGGGCCATTGAGGCTGTTGCTGCCCTGCTGCTACCCCTCTACTTTCGCCACTATCTTCTATGCCATGCGTGCACTACCACTTTCTCAAATTTTCCTATGTCGCTCCCTCCCCTATCTTCTTCTCCCTATCTATGGAACCAGGCTCACGAGCCCGAGCGCTAAGCCCCTCCTCCATTGCTATATAAACCTCACAGTGGCCGCCTTGGCTTCCCTGCACTCCCTCCTGGTTCCTCCTGCCCGAGCCAATACCAATTGTGCTCCGATGAACCCTGCTGCTATTGAACTCCTGAGAAGCAACCCAAGCTCAATTGAGCTCCATGATGAGCCAAACCCAAATTCTTTTGATTGGAAGCTTTCTTGAGGATCCCTAGTCACAATCCATCCTTCGTTTGCAGCTCGGAGCACCAAGATCGTTGTCGCCGCCACCTCCTTCCTCGGCACTCATCTCTGCCACTAGCCCTCTCCCGAGTCCCTGTTGCTACCAAGCCCTAAAACGAAATCCTCCAATCCACCTATGGCCTGTTTGGTTGGAGGGAATTGATGGAAGGGGATGGGAATTGAGAGAGATGGGTTATAAAATTCTTTGATTGGTTGGTGGGAATTGGAGAAAGGAATGGAAGTTTATAGCTTAAACGTAGGGAATTCAATTCCCTGCCTCCCCCCTGGGAATTGAAGTCTCGCTTAATTCCCTTGCCCATTCCCATTTCCCAACGATGCCAAACAGGCCACTAATGCTTTCCCCCCACTTTACTGAGCACCATCACCACTACATCTTCCCCATCGCTGCTCGCCCTTACCACCACCACTCAGCTCCACCGCTGGCCTTCTCCAGTGATCCTTGGCTACCGCTGATGGGTGCCTTAAGCTCTCCTAGGTCTTCTTTTGCTAGTCTGATGATCCACTTAGCACAATCAGTCGCCGTTCATCACTGGTGAGCTCGCCAAGCAATGCCCTGTTATGAGTCACTGACAGGTGAACCCCTATTAGCCTCCTCACACGCATACTCAGAGCCACTAACAAGGTGATCCCACCCTTCATTTTTTCTTTTAAAACTAAAAAAATAAGATCTGTATATGACATATGGGTCCAGTAGGAATAAAAGATTTATTTCATAAATTGAAATGAGTCACAGATATGTGAACCCCGACATATCAGTCGGTTTTTGAAAATAATAAAACACTGACAGTGGACCCCACATGTTAGCCTCTGTAAAATAAATAAAAAATTCTAGAAAATGATAAATACACTTTTAGTTCAATTGAAAATACATTTTCTTTGTTGTAAGATGTATTCTTGGGAAAATACATGTCTGACGTCAACCCTTTTCTATTTTACGACATTTTCAACTGATTAAAATTCAAATGCTCATAACTATTGCAAATGAACTCCAAATCAAATGAAACCAGTTTCTAAATTTTTCTAAAATCATAAAATTTTATTTATGTAAAAATATTTGAATTTAGTCTCTATTTGAGTTTATTTGGCTCTTATTATTGTTGTTTGGTGTACCATATATAAATACCGAATTTCTGAAACTGTCCTCATCGACCCCAAACAACCTCAAGAATTCAACAATCAAGGAAAGCACACCCTTTGATCATATTGATTCTAGTATTTTATTTAATTTATATTATTTTTTAAATTTACATTTGCATGCGTGCACTTTTAGTAAAGATGCTATATTATGGTTAATAGTAGATATTCCGGCTTGACGCATGGAACTTCCTTGGTAAATACACAAATGTCAACCTTGAAAACCATAAGATAAGCGTTAGACATTATTTAGTACAAACTTGGGTATATTCAACTATAAGTACAATTGTTTAGCTATGCCTTAGTATTTGGTGAAAAAATGGTCGGTCATACTATTTAGTCATAGAATGGGAAATTTTGACACATGTATATCTCAGTTATTTTACTATAAAGCTAAAACTGAAAACTATAGTTTAATGCAAGCGAGTTATTTATATATATTGTGAAGTGCATGGACTTGCACGTAGTATAGTGGGAGTTCTCGCTCAGGTCGGATTAAGGACCAAATATAGTGTATAATCCAAGATATGCCGTGTAACTACAAGTGCTGTTACAGGGTAGCCTTAGCCTATTATGTTGCTTGGGTCTAGATTTGCACATTGAAAGACTAGAGTATTATGAGCTTTTTGATATGGTTTGCTCGTAGGGGTGTCCACATAGAGGTATGAGAAAAATACATACCACTAAAATAGTGAATGCCTTGCTATACGGGAAATGGTTGTACCGGGTTTACTATAAATTGTTATTATATTACGACAGGGTGTACTGTTCTTGTTATTATGAGAATGTGAATTTTATTTTTACCAACATAGCATGGTCAAACATTACCAGGTTGGTGCAAATTTAGATCTAAGTGATGTAATGGCTCTCGTCGTGATCTCTTGGCCATACTCCAAAGGAAGTGTAAAAATATCGGGAAAAAGAGTTGATTATGTCATGTGGATAATGATGTACACCTCTACAGAGTATAAAACTTTTCAAAGCCGTTCTCGCTATTATGAGACACTAGGTGTACTCACACTAGTTAGATTTTATGTTTTTACAAAAGGGTTGAATTGGAAAGAAAATTTGGGGAAAAATTTGTTTCAGATTTTATACCAAGAGATGATAGGGAATGGTTCATTAAACATAGTCATAAAGGATTGTAAGTTGCTTTTAAATATGTATATGTATATAAGTACATACATATATGAGGAAGTATATGATGAAATCATGAAAATAGTCAAACAAAGGTGTTGGATCAAACTTAAATGGTTCAGATCTTGGTGAAATCCCACCTCCTCCACTTAAGGTGTGGAATTTTGTGATTTTTCTGGGGGTTATGTGTTAAACGTGTTTAATTAAGGAGGTGAGATTTCATCTAGACCTGAACTATTCAAGTTCAATCTAATGTCCCTGTTTACCTACTTCCGTGATTTCACTATATTCTTACTTTCACCATATACTTGCCCTACATATATAATATATATGTACATATGTATACATACATATACATATATGTTTACATATATATACCTGTATATGTATATATACACATATCTATATGTGTATATATATGTACACACATATATATACATATGCATATATATGTATGTATATATATGTACATATGTACATGCATATATGTCGACGCTTGGAAAATAGGTTCTCACGAGCTTACTTGTTGATTGAGGGATCAACCAAGGCCCCTTTCCCGTGAAGGGTTTGCGTCCGAAGGATGCTATCAGGATGCGATGCTCGAAAGGACAGTGGACAAAGAATTTTTATACTGGTTCGGGCCTCTCTTGATGGAGATAACAACCCTACGTCCAGTGCTCTTGCTTGAATTCTTACAAGAAATCTTGTGTGCGATGTATGCGTAAGTCTCTGTGTGAGTATCTGTGTATCTCTCCTTTTTTTTGTACTCCGATCTACCGCAGAGTATTTATAGGCGATCGAAGTAACTACAGCCGAATAACGCACCATTACTACGCTTGAATGTGACTGTAAATGCACCTTTGATTTTCGCCATGCTATGTCGTGGACATGGTGGACTCAGATCATGGCATAATGGTCTTAAACCGCAGCGTAATTATCGCCACATCGTCTTTATGGGCCAAGCACGACCTGTTGGACATGCTCGGGATTTTCACTCAACTCTGACCGACCGTTGCGCTCATCCGAGTAAGCATGCTCGGGGAATTATAGCACACGCTCGGGGACGAGCCTAAGCATGGTCGGGGCGGACCCACCAGCTGGTCCATCTGAGGAACCTCCTTGGGGACACCATCCAAAGGCATGCATGGTTGGCCGAAAATCGGCTGTCGGGATATAATGGTTTTTATGGAAATTATCCAATCCCCGACAATATGTATATATGTATAGTATATGTGTATATGTATATGTATATGTACATGTGTATATATATGTATATATGTGTGTATATATATGTGTATATGTATGTATGTATTATGCTTACATTTACATGTCAATTGCTCGTTACAAATTCTGTTTGCAATCTATTATTTGTTATTGTTAAATAAACTAGCAGGTGGCTCGCTTATTTGTGCGGCTAGATTTCTCTTAAAGTTATTTTTGTATTTTATTTTAGAACTCATATTGAAATCAAATTTCTAGTTTTATTTTATTTTTAATATAATTTCTTTTATTTTTGTTGGAATTCATACATAAATCAAATTGCCAATTTTATTTAAAGTTTATGATGGATTATATATGTTTAGGATTTTACCTAGGAATTCGTATGGATATCGGATTGTCAATTTTTACATTACTCTCTATCCTGAATTTACATATTGTTGGTTGGAATTCTTATTAAAATAAATTTTTTGTTTATTTGTATTCAAATTATTTTTGCCTGTTGTTGGATCATACATAATATGGAGTTTTTTCATATAGTTTTAGGTCGAAGTTGTATACAAATCTAATTTATTTTTTTCTTTCATTTTTATTCTAAATTTAAGCCTTTCAGAGATTTTACTTTTGAATTCATATAGAAATCAAATTACTAATTTTATTTTTTATTCTGAATTTCGATTTTAGGTTGGTATTCGTATACAAATCCAATTACTAATTTTCAATTATTTTTTGTTCTAATTTTTTTATATTAATGATCATACGGAAATCAAATTGCTAATTTATTTTATTTTTAATGTAAATTTTTTTTTTATTGTACTAGATGTTGACTCTTTGTTTTAATCCTATGGAAATATAATTCCTATTTTTATTTTTTATTCTCAATTTTAGTTTTTCCACTAGAATACGATATGATTCAAACTACTAATTTTTATTCTAAATTTTAGTTTTATTTTGATGTTAGTATGGAAATAAGTTTACTAATTGTCTTTTATTTTTATTCCAAATTTTTAATTTTTTGTTGTACTTTACATGGACTCTTTTTTTATTCGTGTGGAAATCAAATTTCTAATTTATTTTATTTTTATTCCAAATTTCAGTTATTTCTACAGTGTACATGACATGAACTATTTCTTTTTAATCTAAACAGTTATAATCTGAACCCACTATGGTCAATTTTGTCGATCTTTCTTTTTTGCTTATTTAATTTATATTCCAAATTTCAGTTTTTAGGTTGGAATTTGTATATAAATCCAACTATTAATTTTCATTTAATTTTTATTTGGAGTTTTAGTTTTACTTTGATGTTCATATGGAAATGGGATTACTAATTATCACTCATTTTTATTCTAAATTTTAGTTTTATTTTGAGGTTTGCATGGAAATTAGATCACTAATTATCTTTTATTTTTATACCAATTTTTCTATCGTGCTTTACGTGGACTCTTTCTTTTAATCGTATGGAAATTATATTTCTAATTTTATTTTATTTTTATTTTGAATTTCTGTTATTTCTATGTTGTACTTGACACGAACTCTTTCTTTTTATCTTGAGTGTTATAATCTGGGCCAATCGTGATCAACGGTGTAGATCTTTCTTTTTTCCCTCTGATCAATGTTGAAATTTCTAGTCTTGAGAGCGAACGTGGTGGCTTCTTTTGCCTCTGCTTTAATATTATAATAGACCTCGCTTTATGCAAAAGAACCTAGATTAACCGTCACCTTTGACCTAGCCAAGCATTTACTTATATTTGCGATATACTACAAGTCATGCTGAGTACAAATATACTCACCATAGCTTGTTGATATTTATATGTTGAGGAACTCGTGATCCTCGACAATTTTACCATAAGTTATGGGGACTACAATGATAAATTTTTCTAGGACTTACTCCTTGTCAGTTGCCTGTGGAGTAGTTTGGGTTAAAGGCATACAGCTAGGCTTTTGTATCTTCCACTGCACTAAATTTGGCCATTTAGGCCTTATTGTATAAACTATGTCCCATCAATATATTTATGAACTTGTGTATGGGTCTGATGACAATGTTGTAAATATGTGTACTAGCCATTGATCATGGGACTAGTATAGTATGCACAAGAGATCCTGTGGTATTCCATGCTAGAATGGAGAGTCCCAACACTTTTAGATGATCGAATTCAATCAAAAACTTTTAGTTTCAAAAACTTTTCACTCAAAAACTTTGGTTTAAAATTTTTTGATAGAAAAACTATCAAAAATGGTAAAAAATACTTCATATTCAAAAACTTGGTCCAAAATTTGAAAACAAAAACTTTTTTAAGTTTTAGGGAAAGGGAATGGGGATAAAGGGGATGTCATCAAGTGTCACAAAGAGAGAGCATTTTAAAGCATTGTGAAGTAAGGAAAGGTAAGAGGCGTTACTACATGTCACAATGAGAGGACATCCTCACCAAAGATTTAGTGAGGACGCTCTCAAATTAGAAATTTTGTCAAATCCCAAGTACTAGATCAATGATATATTACCATGTAAACAGGCCTCTAAATTCAGTGTTTGTCCTTTTTGGCATAAATATGTGAATTTTAAAACTAAAGAGTAGCATACACCTTATGGGTAGGACCGTGGTTTACTCTAATAATACATTCATCATGTTAGGAACATGGGCTAAGGGGGCCACAACCTATTAGGGGTTGCACACATGGAGGGGCAACATCATATCTTCATATTAGGAATAGTTATGTTCATATCTCCATATTATAAATAGTTATATTTGTATCTTTCTATTAGAAATTATTAGATATGTATCTTCATATTTGGATAGTGTGCATGTGTGTGTATATGTATATATGTATGTAGTATCTTATCCTTAGTGACTGATTGTATTATATAAAATAGTTTTTGGCCCTGTTTGGTAGAGCTCCAGATTGCAGCTCCACCTCAGATCTAGAGCTCATAGGCTAAAATAAAGTGAATTAAGTTTATATTTTTAGTCTAAAATGTAAACAAGATGACCTACATAAACACTCTTAATATGCCCACAGCTCTAGCTCCATAAATTTCTAGAACTAAGAATACCTTACTCCACTAACTCCACGGATTTTGGAGAAGCTGGATTGTGCCAAACACCCCCTTCATATTGTTAAGGGATAACCTCAGGAGCCACACTAGCAATAAGAACATAGAGTTTTCTAATCTCTCCCCAAGTTCTTCTCCCTAGTCCAAGATCTCCCCTTTTTCCTAAAGCCTCTCTGCTTCAGCTGTGCCGTCTTGGCCATCTTTTGATGTTATTTACCCTGTTATGAACTAATGTTCATAGCAACTTGGTATCAAAGCCAATACCATGGCTTAGTCTTGCTAATGTGTAGGGCACATAGGTGTACATCATTGCTATGGTGGCTAAGATGATGAAAGGAGGAGAAGAAGATGCACATGTAGCTATTGCTGTGCGATCTATGTCAACACAACTAGCACCACCTCCACTTGCATCGACAATGCTTCTCTCAACCTCGTTGCCTGTGGTTGCGCTAATGTCACCCTAGTCAATGAAGAAGAAGGCTATTGTCCAGCAACTAGCCTCTCGTCATGGGCAGCCAACACCGTTCCTTTGGAGGTGGAGAACGCGACAGGTCACGTGTGGGAGGTCAAGATGTCATCACGTCTCTCACCCATACATTGCACCTCGTGACATAAAGGGCAACACCACTACCCTGCGCTTGCTCTCTTCATCGGCATTGCCTTTGTCGATGTCGAGCAATGCTAAGGTTCACATGCCTTCACAAACAACCGCCATTGACTGCCTACTATGCATAGGCGCAAGGCATCGTGGCCGCTCGTCGCGATGGGGCTTTTGATCAAATCGACTTGTATAGAAAGCAAGATCCAAGAGCTAGGGAATCACTACCTTTTTCCGCCTAGGGCTTTGATAAGATGGACTCATTGCAGCAATGAAACAATTCTGATTCCACAAGAAGGTCGGATAATTCTTTTCACCTCTTTTGTGAAATTGGGTTTTTGCTTGCCCTAGAGTGAGTTCCTAGTTGATGTTCTAGATCAATTTGGGATAGAACTCTTTTCACATATTTGCAAAGCTTTCCTTGGTTTCCCGCCCTCCCCTTGCCTCTTTTGTCATTTATATCAATTTACTCGCAATAATGGATGTATGGGGAATTGTGGTAGCATGCACTTCAAGCTTCAAGACCAAATGGTCAAAATCAAAGACAAATAGTGTGACTATCAAAAGGAGTGGTTTTACTCTGAACTTCTTATAGATAGCTACTTGAAATATACTAGAAGTCCTTCAACATGGTCAGCACAAGACGCAAAAAAAATGAGAAGTCTTCTCTAAAGTTGACAACAGGGGAAAAAAACTAACAAATGCAGTTATCTCTCTTGTGTTGGCTGGGCTGACTGGTTGGAAAATCATTCATGATTTCCTCAACATAGAATTAGCCCCCTGAAAAAAGTGTCTGCTGTGCTTGGATGCTTGAGGGGGATAAATACTTGACCAAGGATGGTCCTCAAAATATGCTTTACTGTGCAAATTTGCTTGGAGCAATGTCTAGCTTAGTAGTATACACATTACTAAGGTTGTTTGTATTTCTTGCCTTAGAATTGTCAAATGAGGAAGATGAAGAAAGGACCTCAGCAATTTTCAAGAATGTAAAAGATGGCTAAGAACCAATTTCCTTTGACAACCAGACTTCTAGCTTGATGGGGGACTCTGAAAATTCATTAAAGAATGAATGCATGTATGTAGAAATACATATTTAATCTTGAATCCTTTGGTAAGATTTTAGTTAATAAAAGTTCTTTCTCATTTTTTTATCGAAAAAGCTTGTCCTCGAGCTCTGGTGGTAGCCATCCTTGGCAGACCCACCTCAACAAGTGGCCACAACGTCTTGCATGACTGATCAGCAGTTTGTCAATAGTGGTCAATGGTGGCGGCACAGGATTTTGCCCGATGTTGGTGAAGACATTGCCAACGAGGGCAGCCAATGTGGGGTAGTACCATCTGCCTTTCCATATTGAGATGCCATGGACATGCGAAAGAAACAACAACGTTGCAATTTCCCACATGTCAATACAGCACCTCCAAAGCCGTCGATTGCCCATGTGGAGAAGATGGCCATGGTGTAGCGGCGACCGTCCTCCTCTGTGAAGGCACTTAAGGCGTAGCTACAAACAACGAGGGTGGCAATGGTATGTCTAGCGCTAGTGATGGCACCGACATTGCTACCATCGTAGCAGCACCCGACTCCTCGATCGACGCACTTATCTTCTACAACCTTACAAGGATCTCGTCAAGGGAGGCCTTGATCTCGTCATTGGTGGCCTCCCACTTTGTCATGAAAGATTTGGTAGCAAAAGCCATCAGGAGCAACTTTGATACCAAATGTGAAAGGCCGGATGGGGATGGATTGAATGGGAGAGCCTTTATAGGCAGAAGATAGACATAGATGGGGATGGATCTTGTTATTTCTTCCTTAGATAGGCATGTCTCTAGCAAAGCAAATCTAAAGATATGACATGCAAATAGAAAGTTTAACAAATATTTTAACTAATAATGGTAACACAACTAATTGATACCATGTAGATATCCTATCTTATCTCCTAATTCTTGCGTACAATTGATCTCCTGCAGCCGCTTGGGTCCCTACCGGCCATAGCATGTGCACATGACAACTTCTTCTGTGCGGTATTCACCCCATTATGAACTACGGTTCTTCATTATCTCAGATAGCATCACAAGCTCACCTACTAACTGGATTAGAGAAAGTTCTTTATTTCAAACATTTCCTGAAAGTAGACGACACGTTCTAAATCTTTAATGCTAGCGTGGCAGATTTGTTACTTTCCCTATGGTTTTCGAATGTTTTCAATAAAACCTTCTCGTAGAAGTATTTTCACAAAGTTTTTGGTAATATTAATAGATGCTATTCAAATATCCTCCGCTCCAGATGGTCAATGTCTTCAGACTAGCCATCTGTCCTTGGCTTCTGTACCCTTCTTTCTAATCAATTTAGACCTTAAATGAAGACGGTTCGATAGACTCCTCGAGAGCCTGCCCGAAGCAATCCATTCTATCGACCATCCCTTGCTTGACTAGCAACTCTTTCTATTCGCTTGACAAAGCCGCTAGTGCTCTTTCTTAGTCTCACTACATGACCTTAGAGAAGACGAATTAGACTACCCTCGATAGTGTTTTGAAAATCACACTAGACTTAGAAGGCTTTCTCAGATATATGCTATTTAATTCATGTAAGGCCTTCATTGCTCTATGATGATTAGGTATACATATGATCTTTGTAGCCATTTTGTTGCTTGAATGTAAAATGTTCCATACAGTGCTCGCGAATAGGTAAAACAACACTGTTAGATTTACAAATAAAACTTCGGGTCTAGGACTGAATCGTGGGAATCCAATAGATGCGGGGGGTTTCATAAGAAAAACGCAAGACACATAATTTATATGAAATAGGATTTTCTGCAAATCCACCTTCTTCCTCACGACTTCTTCACGGGAGCGCACTCCTGACCGGCCTAGGAACTGCATCACGTGCATGTAGGAGGAAGGAAGCTCGGCCTGGGTTGGCTCCAGGCGTCGGCCTACAGGAGGAGATCGGCACGGGGAGCCGACCCCGAATGGCGCGGCTGGCCGGGCATCGCGGCAGTGGTGGCGCTCGCGCGCCAGGCGAGGACGACTCGGGGCGCAGGGCGGCAGGTAGCAGCGGCCGGCCCATCCGCTCCACACTCAATCTGGTGGCGTCGTCGTTAGCTTGCAACGGATGATACAACGGAGAGGACACCGATGATTTCATCTAGGAGCACGGGCCAGCCTCGTCGTCTCGTCAAGAGACGGCAATCTTCTCTCTCCGCAGTTAATCACGTCCACGTAGGATAAAATAGGTGACCTGGCAGCTTGCAGACGGCATAATTAATGCCGCTGTACATGCCCTAATAGACTATTACTTCCTTTTCTTACCCAGCCAAAAAGCAGAATGAAGAAGCTAGCCCAGGTAGACTTTAAGGGCAATCCCAATGGGATGACTAGGATAGTTTCCATAACATTAATTAGGTTGTCATGTAAGCAAAATGGTGATGTGGAGGTAGAGTTAATGATGAAAGAGAAGGAAATCATTTTCATGCAGAAACCATTTCTACACAAGTACCAAGAAAGGAAAAAGAGGATTGGGTGAGAAAATAAAGAAAAAGGAGATTAGATGAGAGTTTATTTTGAAAAACTATCCCTACATGTAAGATGATATAGACTATTGCCCTAAGAGCTCTTGCTCTACCTATCTGCTTCACTCTGTCTTGTAGGTCATAGAAAGATACGAAGGGCCTACTCTTTTAATTAAAGCCCATTTCTTCCATTTTGTCCAATATTGTGAATATAGTGGAAAAGGAGCCCCCTCTAGAACATTCCTTTGAATGGAATTGTTCATTGGGTTCGACTTGTTGTTCGTCACAACTACTGTATGAGTTCAGATCTTAGACTTTGTTTGGGGACTGCTTGCCCCTTCTCGTTGAGAAGGAAATTGTGGATGATAGAAACCACTAGACCATGTCTCCTGATAAAAGATGACCCCCGCATTGGATATCAGGCCTTGGCTTTATAAAATCTGAGCCCACGAACCCGGAGGACTTTTTCATAGACAAAACAGGTGGTCCTAATTGTAATCTAAGTGAAGAATAGCAGAGTGAAATGGTAACATAATAAAGGGAAAGGGAACTAACATCCATATAATAACCCCCCCACCCACCCACCCCACACACACAGGCACACAAAAAATAACCAAGAAGTTCCATAGGCATCTTCCATTCTTTTACCGGAAACAACAGGTGTGAACCCGCTTAAGGCAATCCCCATTTCCCAAACAAAAGCTATACCAAAGGACGGGGAAACGCGGAGGCATAGGAACCGCAAGAACCTAGAAAGACAATGTATGGGATACAGAGACTGATCTTGACTATAAACTTCCAGAAATACTCCGCTCTTCCATACCGTACCTGAAACCTGGTACCAAGGCGAAAAAATAAGTCTAAAAAAGATGACCGCCATGGATTCTTCCCTGTAGGCCACTTTTCTATCTAGACAGAATACTAAAGTTACTCTAAAATTACCATAAAGAGGCAAAACAGCAAAAGAACCGGAAAATAGAGCAAGCACTAGGTTATTAACATTGATCAGACTATCTCAGTCTGAGTACTGCTAAAGTTGCACTTCCTGCTGATGGAAATCAGCTTCAATTTTTGTCACAAGACTGCTGGTGGCAATGCACTATCAGCTACTCACTTCGACATCTCCTGGACATCTAAGACCTCTTCACGCCTGCTCCGATGTAGATAATCTCTCCGTTGTTGCTTCCGGTGAGCCAACCACGTCTGATGCATCTGCAAGTGCCTCAAGCATGCTCAAAACATCACTAGCATCGTCCAAATAATACTTGGCTTTGCTTGGTTTCTGGCCGACTGTGCAGGCATACAACGAGGTTTGGGGATCAACAATGCTCCTCATAATATCAGCAATTTCTTCGAACATATCCTCATCTGACCTATCATCACCTATGCAGAGAACAAAATCTGCTTGTCTTTTGTTTTGCGTTAGTGTCGACAGGATCTTCTCAGCAACAAATCCTTTGCTGATGCCCTGCAGTTCAACAGAAGCAGGAATCTAAACTCTGGATAGCAAGCAAAGAAATAGTTTGAATACAATGTAAGATTTGAGGATTTTGAAGAACTACTATTATTTCAATGTGAATACAACTGTTAGATAGGTCCTTTAGAAATTAACCATCTGCAAAATTCGCTATCCCAGTCTCCTGGGCATCACACAACATGTCACGGTAGATGAAACATTAGATGCTACTATTGCTATGGTCTAAAAATGATTGTACATCACATCAATTTTAACATCAGCATTAGTAAACAGATAATTAGGTATTCATCTCCAAATTACCAGGTGCACTATTTTGCACCTTCCGAGGGTTCCTCTTAATCAAAAACTAGATGACATAAGCATCAATTTGAACACTGCAAAGTAGTAGACGGATGTTGTCCGGAGAAATGCAATACCTGAGGTTTAACTTCTACAATGTGTTGGCCACTCTTTACAGAGACTGGTTCATTGGCAAGAACACTCTCCAAATGATCCAGCATTTCCTTTGCTTGTGCAGATCCAAAACCAGGGTCAGCATCTTGGTGGTGCCAGACCAAAGCACTCTCTTTAGTTTCAATATACGATCCATCAGTTGCTTCTGTATAAAGGTTCATTATTGGCTCAGCCATTTGCATCCATCCAAATTCTGAGCACTGGTTGTTTATTTTCCATTGCTCATCTCTGGTCCACCTGCCAAAAAAAAAAGAACTGTTGAGATGAAACTTGCCAAAGAATTCCCAATGTTTCGGGTCAATTCAACCTCATAAATATTAAGAACAATGTAAGACCACCCATAAATGCAGAATTGCCAGTCAGAGATTTCAGGCTTTACTCAGTTGTCACAAACAAGAATTTCCTGTATGCAGGATTAATAGTTGGAGCATTGAACCATTTGCAACCTATTTTATCTGCCAGCTGAAGAATTGAATCTGCCTGTTGCCAATATCCCCAATTCCCAACTATCAGAATCAGACCTTTCATTGTGCTCCCGCTTGATTGAACCACGAGTGATATACTCAATGATTTCTGCTCAAAGAATATCTACGAACTAATGACATTACAAGTCTTTTCAGTATCAATGTGTCCTATAGATGCATAGATGGCATTCCGATGGATGAGGTTGATACGTAAATATTTACCAGATGGTCAGTACATCCATGGACTGCAAAAGTGCATAGCTATCAACCAAATAGATTCAAGGGACTGTGCTAGTCACAAATATAGATGTATAGTAAGCAGGCTGCGTTGTTGAACCATTTACACAGTGATAGGCTTACAGCTTCCGCAAGGCTAAAATATGTGATGGTCACAACAACAACAACAACAACAACCAAGCCTTTGTCCCAAACATGTTGGGGTAGGCTAGGAAAGAAATCAAATCAAAGTCAATAAGACCCCTAAACCTTTGATCTTAGGTTATGGTTCTGGTACGTGGATATGTGATGGCCACTCACTGCCGTTAATAATTTTAAGCCTAAAATGGGAACTGGCCAGCATAAGAACTATTAGAACAGAACCTCCCATTCCACTACTCCTGGATTGTGCCATGAACATGCCATCATTATCACGTAAATAATTCCAGCATATTTATCATGCCATTGTTTTGGACAAGGTTGATGTGGCAACATCTTCATCAAACTGACAGACGAACAAATTTGAATCAACAACTCAAACAGATAATGCAAGTAGGTGCTTTTTTCTCCACTACAGAGTTTCATGAGAATAATCTACAAGAAATAACAGATTGATATGTGCTTCTCATTTCAGAAACTTCAATAGATGTGTCTCATCAACGCCTTGAGTTAAGATATGAGCATGTCAATGGTTGTTCACATGATCACTCTTTGATGTCACCACATCATATGCCACAATATGGCTATCGTCTAAAAAGTTTTACCACAATAATCACAAAAAGAACAAACCCTGTTTTCACTTTTTTTTTAAGTGAGAGAAAGTCTGGAATATAGGCAATCTCTCACCATGCAATGCTATACACCAATATGATTTTGCCTTCATTCACATTAACAGTTGGAACACAAATACCAGTTGTATCAAAAGGCACAAAGCCAATGCTAGACACACTAAACAATAGTAATAATATCATTTGAAATATCACAAAAACTGGGTGAGAGCATACCTCATGAAGTAGCCATGTTCAGCAGCAATGCCAAGCTTTGGGCAAGTGTTAAACCATTTCTCAAGGCTAGCCTTTCCTCTTCCGCTTACAATAAAAACAACATTCTTCTTATCAGCAGAAAGAGCATTCATGATGTTAATGACAGTTTCATTTGGAGTCTTATTGATCGTGGTTTGTGGTACTAGAGTTCCATCATAGTCCAGAAGTATAACCCTGCTCTTAGCCTTCTTGTAATCAGCAACAATAGAATCCACAGTAAGCTTTTTGAAGTTGCGGTCAAGGGCAACCACTCTAAATCCAAATCCTAGTCCAACACCCCAGCACCTCCTCCTAAAATGGTCCCTACAGCTTCTCTCCAAATCATGAATATAGCTCTTGGACCAATAGGCAACATCATGTGTGCTGACATATCGATAGTGCTTCTCATGGCGCAGTTGCTTTTCATTCTCTGATAACGCAATGGACTCGTTCATTGCCTCTGCTGTTGTATCAATGTTCCAAGGGTTTACCCGAATTGCTCCACTCAATGATGGTGAGCAACCAATGAATTCTGACACGACTAACATACTCTTCCTCCTCGATCCATCATCCCCAGAACTATCCGAACCTCGAAACCCCTGCCTACACACAATGTACTCATATGGTGTAAGGTTCATCCCATCCCTCACTGCAGTTACAACGACACATTCCGCCACAGTGTAGTATGCCATCCTCTCCACGCTTGACAGGGTCCTATTCACAAGCTCCACAGGACTATACCCTGGCCGCCCAAATTGTCCATTGATCCTCCTGCAACTCTCGTCAATTTCAGCCTGTATCTCTTCCAGGTCCTTCCCACTACCGCCCTTTGGGTTTGCAATCTGCACCAACACTGCTTGGCCCTGCCATTTCGGGTGCGTCCTCAGCATCTGCTCAAATGCAAGAATCTTCAGATTAATCCCCTTAAATATGTCCATATCATCCACACCAAGCAGGACAGTCTTCCCATCAAACTGCTTCCCGAGCTCCGCAACACGCCACTCCAGATCAGGCAGCCGGAGCTGCGACTGCAGCTGCACCGTGTTAATCCCAACAGGCATGATCTTTATCCCCACCGTGCGGCCAAAGTAATCTAGCCCAATGTAGCCCCTCTTGGATTGGTACTCAATCCCGAGCATGCGGCTGCAACAGGACAGAAAATGCCGGGCGTAATCGAAGGTGTGGAACCCAATCAGATCGCAGTTCAGCAGCGATTTAAGGATCTCGTCGCGGACGGGAAGGCTACGGTAGAGCTCCGACGAAGGGAACGGGCTGTGCAGGAAGAAGCCGATGCGAAGGCGGTTGAATCGGCGGCGCAGGAAGGACGGGAGGGCCAGGAGGTGGTAGTCGTGGATCCAGACGTAGTCATCCTCTGGGTTGAGGACCTCGATGACGCGCTGGGAGAAGAGCTTGTTGGCGAGGACGTAGGCCTCCCAGTTGGAGCGGTCGAAGCGGCCACCGTGGTCGGAGGTGAAGGGAGCATGTAGTGGAAGAGCGGCCACAGCGTCTGCTTGCAGAACCCCTGGTAGAATCGGTCGGTGAGGTCCTTTGGGAGGAACGCCGGGACGCAGCGGAAGCGGCCGAGGAGCGCCTGGGCGACGTCGTCCTGCTCGGCGGCCGGCACGTCGGCACGGAGGGAGCCGACGTAGAGGACCTCCATGTCGTCGGGGAGGCCGTCGCGGAGGTGGTGGAGGAGGGAGTCCTCGTCCCAGCCGAAGCTCCACCCACGGCCGTCGGGGCGGCGCTCGCACCGCACGGGGAGGGTATTCGCGACGACGATGAGGCGGTCGCTGGAGAGCGACGACTGCGCGTCGGAGGCGACGCTGCCCGCGCGCTCCTCGTCGAGCTCCGCAAGCGTCCCCGGCGTCGTCATCGTCCGCTGCATGCGCCGCGCGCGCGGGGGCCGGGCCCCGCCGCCGCCCCTGCCGGAGCCGCCCGCGCCGCCGTAGTCGAGGGCGGAGAGGTTGCCGTTGGCGAGATCGAGCAGGTTGGTGTAGGACCGCGAGAACATGGCGGCGATTGGGAGGAGAGACGAGGCAGATTTTTTTCTCTCCCCCCTTCTGCTTCGATTGATTGATTTATTGCGAGATCACTGCGGAACGGGGGAGTAATGTATACCAATCGAGAGGGGAGGGGGGGATGCATCAGGCGCAGGGAAAGACTAATGCGATGGAAGTGCGTGCGCGCGCGACGCGCACACGTGGGCCGTGCGTCCGTTGGAATTGGAAAGCGGCACTGCGGGTGCGCCAGGGATAAGGTCCGCGCAGCGCTGCGTCCAGCCGAGCGGTGGGCGGCCTGTGGGACCGAGAACGGTGGCCCCGCCTCGCAGCTCTTGCATGGGCAGGCAGGAGGCGCCTGACGCGGACAAAGCCGATCGGCTGGGACCCACTGTAGGTGAGAATTACCGTGAGACCCATCTCGCATACCACACTCTAGCCGCATCTAGCCTCAGGCTAGGGCTACATATCAAGCTTAACGAGTTGTTACTAAATTTCTTTTAAAATTAACATAGTTTGATGTAAAATTATTTTAACAAATTGTTATCGAGTTTTTTTTTAAATTGACATAATTTGGTGTAAAATCATTTTATATACTATTTAAGTGGTTACATCAAATTCGGTTGAAATTATCAGTCGAGCCTCATTAACGAAATTGCCTTATTTCAATTTTGAACCTATCAGCTATTGTAATTGAAGAAATTTTGATTCGAACTCTAACGAGTTTTTTTCTAGCCCTACCGCGCGCTGGTCGGTCATCAGAAACCTAATAGGTTTCAAAAACGTTTCTAAAAATCGGTTGGAAATTCACAGAACGAAAATTAAAAAAATCGCTTGAAAATCGTTAGAAACCAAATAGTTAAGAAATTAAAATTTTTTAAAAATATCAAAAACCGTTCGATTTTCAACAAAAACCACGGTTTTTCACGAAAAACTGCTTGATTTCATCGAGAATCAACCGACCAATTGAATGTTCCTTGAAAACGGTTTTCGAGTAGTTTTCGTTGAAAACAGCAGATTTTCAACTGTTTTCGAGTGGTTTTCAACACATAAATTTTTTAAATTTTATTTTTTTAATTAGACCGGTTTATCGAGCGGTTTTGAATCTCGAGCCGCAACGGTAAGGTCAGACCTTACCACCGGTTTTTGAAACCTTGGCTGCTATAAATGGGTGCAATTAGCGAAACGAACAAAGTGCTCCTTTACTTTTCCAGTGAAGGGAATGCGTCAAAATAAAAAGTGATGTCAAGATAACAGAAATAGTCGCTTTTCTAGACTTTTTACCTTAATATTTTTTATAAATTTAGCTTCTTTTTATAATTGTAAATATAGCTCTATTCTCGATCACGCAAACGTCAAAATGAAATAGCTGTCACCTTTCGTGCTTTTCAACTACGGAAGTAGGTCACTAGAGCTCCCGGTAGAGCGCATCCCACACTGGCGCAGCAGCATCTACTCTCAAGCTCCTCCACCCACAATCTCATTTGCCAGCTTCCGCGCTCCACAGGCACGGCAGAGGACATATGTCATATGCTACATCTTTTACAATAGAAAAGCAAACTAAATCTATAAATACATTTGTAAAAAGACTAGATTGAAAAAATTAAAGTAAGAGAGCTGGAAAAGCGACGGTTTCACGATAGCGTTTGGCTAACGCGACGCCGTGTAAATCTGTTGCGTTTTTGCGAGAGAAAATGTTTTGGCTTTGGGAAGAAGCAATGGAATTGGGAATCCGTTCGATCCAGTCATGTAGGACAGCACATACTTTTTTTTTTTTTTGGTGTCAAAAGATGCCCTATCTGCACGTTGATCCTACGGTGCCTTTAAGATTGTTCGGCTACGGCGAGCGGGGCCTACAAAAGCTAAGCAAGTGTGATTGCCCAGGTGGGCCAGTGCTAACAACGAATGCCTCGTGCAGCTTTCCGGCAGGCCCGAGCAAGGCAGACCAGTCCGCGTATCTTCTTGCTTAAAATAGAGAGTTGGTGGTAAGCGGTTGTTCATCCGTTCTTCTCCTCTCACAAGAAAGTGATTCTCGTCGTCACGAGATTTTTCAAATTCACCTCTTTTTTCCGTATATTTACCACTTTAAACATGCGTCCAGATTTATAAATTTATCATCTCACAAACACCGCGATCCACATTTCATTAACTCGTGGATGAGAGAGATAATATATATATCATCATGACTTCTCTACATCGATAAGCATCATACCCAAAGAGTCAATCTTTTACGTGGCAAATTTTCAATTATTTCTATCCGGACTACTTGAGAGTTATTGAGTAATATGTGCGTCCTCCCCTCTCCTCTCACAAAAGAATGGGCCTCATCTTCATGTAATTTTTCAAATTCACCTCCTCTTCTCTACATGGATAAGCATCGCTCCTCTTATCGTTCCCTTTATCTCGCAAACACCGTAGCAAACTCTCCAACAGCTCACATATATACATCTACATCCCCATGTGTTCCTCCTCACTGAATCACATATCTGTCTCGCCCCTGGTGCGCACCATCCTTCGTTATGCCGCTACCATAGCCGCCTCCACCATTTCCTCCGACCTCCTCTTAAATGAAAATCGCCATGACATACAGAAGATTAACAAATAGTCTAACAGTCAATATTCTATTCCACTGATAATAGGATACTGGTGTACCTAAATATTGAAGCATGTTCAATATCATGCCACGGTTGTTTAGTGAGATTTTGTCACACATACATGAATCGACGAAGCGCCCTCTAAGAGCATCTCTAACAATCAGGCCTTAAAATAGAGTCCTATACCTCAAAATAGGGTCTAAACTAAAAGAATTAAGGCCCAAGATAACTATTGACTCAAAGAATTAGACCCTAAACGCCGAATAGGATAGGGTTCGAGAGGAGCGTTACAAATATAGCAACAGGCTCGAGTCCTAAACCTATTTTGATAATTTTTCTCAAAATACAACCTCTGTTGGAATGCTTTTTTTCCATCAAAACTCTATAATTACAATTAGCAACCTATTTAGAGCTCCTCTTGGAGATGCTCTAATAAAATAGTGATGAAACATAAAATGGGGCCACATCTGTTTCAGCCTCTTAAGTCTTCTTAACATACTAAGCCAAGCAAAACAAGAGAACCTGCTAGCCATGACATAAAAAATGGCGATGACTAACTGTATGGTCAAAGCTCTGCGTAAAGAGATTAAATAATAATCCTAACTACCAGTCAAGAGTAATTAGCGGGCCCACATGTTAGAGAATGCGGAAGCACTTCTCCCACGCCACAAGGAAAAATGGGGTACGAACTGCATGCATGCAATAATTAAATCTTCTTAAGAAAGATGATACTACATGGTCCACATGGCAGTCTAAGATTGCTATGGCACCTTTATCACGTAAATAAAGTGTTCGAATGCACAATAGTAGATACAACTGTTGTTAATATACTTCTCTATATCATCTAAAGACAAAGCTAAAGATAACTTCTACAATGTTGATATTTTAAGATGGGGAAATATCTAGTGTAAATGGCTATTCAATGCTAACATCTATCGTGGGCCATCCGATCTATCATATGTGGTTCAGATTGAGAGTGGTGGAAGCCTCTCTGAGGAGAGAAATAGAACAAAGCTAAGTGACAAACTACTCTCAACTGAAGTCACACATGATAGATCGGACGATGGATATTTGATCGAATAGCCATTTGTACTAGATATTTCCCCTTTTAAGATTGTCTCTATAAGATCTTACAATCTTTTAATTATGATATAAAAAAATATTTATTATAAATAATAACTTATAGAATGGTGTTTTATATTGTCTATATGGTCTTCTTCTCCGCATGAAGAGATAGCTATACTCTCTCTTCTCTATGTCAACAAAGGTTCTATATGGCAAAGTATATAGACGGCTGACAGTTAATTACCTTCTCAATTACTTAAACTAACAAATTATATTGGCCTACTGTGCAGGCACTATATGCATATAAGTGCAAAGTGATAATAGAATGGAAGGTAGGTTAGCCTATTTGGTCGTGTGCATGCATGCATGAATGGAGCTTTGCTAATTAATAAACTAAACATTTGATGCACCCATTGGTCAGCCACGGTGTAAAGTAATCACAGCACAATGGGAACCAAGTATTTCCTCAATTAAGGAGAAATTAAATAAGAAAGAAAATAAAGGGAAAAGAAACCCCACTAGCATACGTTCAAGATTCATGTCTGCAGGACTTAAGCACTCTCTAGTTCATTAATTAAGAGTGCTGACCAGCAGATGTTGGAGATATGCCCCAGAGGCAATAATAGAGATGATTATATTTCTTTATATTTATGATTAATTATTTTGTTCCTTGAATATTGTCACTATTATTTATTAGCAAGTATGTGACTTGTTTGTGAAACTCTATATATGACTTTGTAATGGTTATTCTAAAGTGATCTCTAGTCGATAAACATGTAAGGGCACATATGAAAAGACTAGCAGATATATTGGTTGGTAACCATGTTTCACGGGTCATAGATATGGAAATATCAAACTAATAATATGGATACATGTTAAAGAACATGAATTTGGATCAACCCACCTTGAGACACTACGAGAACATTGTAATCTTCTTGTCATCAGTTGATTTCATATAATGTGTATGCTATACCCTTAGATTTGAGGTTGGCGCATATACTCAAGATGTATAATGACTTACTTAGGGGTTGCCAAATGCTAATCTGTAACTTGATAGTTATAAAGGTGGCTTTTGGATTTGTCATGAAGCATGCTGTGAAGCATGGTCGATAAATTGGGATTTGCCCATCCATTCAATGGGAGAGATATCTCTAGGCCTCTCAAGTGGTCGAATTCTGAAAATGCGGTTAAAGAGTTAACTGTGGTTGGGGATTTTGAGTCATGTGATCGAAAAAGAGTGATCGAGCTAACTAAACATGGATGGCATGTACTCGCTTTGAGTTTGACCGATATTGTGAGGCAAAGGAAAATGCATATAACTAAGTATTGTTTAGGTTCTTTTGATGTGATCTTTACATATACTCGGGAGTCAGCATGTCCTGCTAGGGACTGCTACCAATTAATGGTCGAGTAAGAGTATTCGGGCTATGTCTAGATATACGTGAATCTATAGGGTCGCATGCTTAAAAGGTTGAGACTTAATTCAGATGGTGAGCTGAACTATGATGGATTTTAAGTTTCTAATAGGCCTTTAATGAAGAGCCTATTATGGGGTCGTCTATTTAAAGGGAGAGGGTGCTACTTTAGGATTAAAAGACACAGAAAGAATTTAGAATTTTCGAAACCCTAGCCGCCACCCCTCCTCGCTCAGAACCGCGCAGCCGGCACTAGCACTATGACGCATGGTATTCCTACCTCATACGCATGGATACCTTAGAGGCGTTGCTGTGAAGCTTCAATGCTAGGATGATACGCAATCTGCGACGATTATAAGGAGCTATTAGACGAAGCGCGAGGCTAGTACGATTACATCTGCATCACCGCGCTACATTGACTCTACTTTCACTACAGGTTTGCATGTTTAGTGGTAATTTTGTGATCTATAACTTGCAGTGGTTCATTGGTTACGCGATAGAAAATTTTGATATTACACTAGAGTAGTCTACCAGTTCCCCAACTAGTAGGGCCTAGGTTTCGATCTATTAAGGGCCTATTTGTTATAGCCCCTGCTCCCAGCTTCTTGTCCAGATCTTGTAAAGTTATATCAAACACCTAGCTTCTCAAAATGACCTAATTCTACTTCTCACGAGGAGTTGACTTGAAAATGAACTACAATGAGGAGCAACCTTCTCGTAGATTCTAGTGGAGAGCTAGCAGATCTTAAACAGAGTAACATTTGAAGTTGGTGTTATTTACCCATAAAATGCGAGTTAATTACCCTCTTGGTCCCTCCAACCTCGAGCACCATGCGTACACATTCGTTTCATCTCTCCCCATATGCGTGTCTAGAGTCAAGGTGAGAACAAGATGACTCCAAGTTAGCACCATGCCGACGCCTTCAACCACAGAGACCCCAAGGAGTCCACAGCGACGACCACCGATGGCTAGCGACCTCACCACTCCCGATCACACCTCCTCCTATCTAGTTAAGGCGCCTCCACCCCTAACCCTAACCTCCACCGTGACCTTTAATGTCAGGACTCGAATATGCAAATCCGGACCCTCTGTGTATACTGCACTAGTCCAGGATCATACTAGTGTGCACAGGCTCAACATCAGTAAATATCACAATCATACACAGCGGGAATAAGATAAAAGATAGGATATATTGAATATTACTAGTTGCATGACCTTATGGTCAACTTACGTGATTTTGCTTCACAAGGTTGAATAACAAATTGAACTGTAGCGGAATGAAGACTAGATAAACCTCTCAGTATACCACAGATAATTGACAAGGCTCACACTCTAAACCTTCGTCCATTCCAAGGTTCTTCTCCTTCAGCACGGATGTAGACTTCTCAACTGGTGATGTTGTGGTTGACAAAGGTGAGTACATAAAGCACAAGTTGTGTACAGAATACAAATCTAACATATCTATATGCAAGGCTCATTCCAAAGGAATGGCTAACAATGGCTATTTTGCAGTGAAGCAGCATTTATGAACAAATATAATAAATAGATTGAAAAGGCAGTAAAGCAAATAATAATAAGTAATAATTTCAAAATTTCTCGGGTAAACCAAGTTTCAAATCCTAAATCAAGTTTCAACCTGATAACATTTAGGCCCCCTAATTCTTTTCACATAATTATTTATAAGGTTTTGGTGTAGATGACTAAGTCAATAAAAAGGTCAAGATTAAGGATCTTTGTTACTAGTTCTGGCTCGGGAGATGATTCAAGCTAAGTAATTAGGACTTTATTTTGATTGGCCGTATTATTAAGGGAGATTGTGCACAAGTTAAAATTTTGGTTCATAAGCTAAGACTAAATAGACAGCTTGGAGTCAATATCATTCAAATATATTTCCTCCCAAAATCAATCCTATCCTTGAATAAACAATATGCATTTGTCTCGGACTAAATTTCATTGCTCGTTCCTTAAGTCCGATGCAATCTCAATTAGAATTCCTTTTTCGCTGGACCATTCCAAATTTAGTTCGGCGCCAAAATCTACTCAGTCAAAATTCTAACCGAGCGCATTCCATTCACGACGGACTATATTGAACTTCTCATAAATTTTAGTCCGGTGCAAACCATTTACGCCGGACCTTTTATTCCTTAAGTCCGTAGTGAAAGTATCCATTATGTATATCAAACCAAGCGTACACTATCTATGACGGACCAAAGTTTGCTAGCACAAACTCTAGTCCAGCGCAGATAGATTCCTCTCGGTTAGACTCAGAGCTATTTCTTCAAAATTCCATTGGTATAAACTTCATTGAAATCCTTCTGCCATAGATCAAATATTTTGGTCCAGTGCACATGTTCAAGTTCACATCTTTTGTCGGACCAAATTTTTCAAAAATCCTATGTACGCCGGACCAAGTCATTTCAGTCCGGCACAAATGCTCTTCTTGAAAAATTCAGTCCGGAGCATAAAAAGCTAATCTCCAAACCTATTTTTGCTAAGTCTGTTGCAAATGTGTTAGCCCGTTTTTGACAGCCTAACACATTCCAACGGCTACTGTGGTAGGTCTAACGGCTCTTTTTCAGTCCAAATGGCTATATAAATATTTTCTTAGCCTTCTACCATAGAACCTTTTGCATATCTTTGATCTCCTTGACATATTAGTACTCTAGAGCTTACATTCCACAAGGAGATTGTGTTTCAACTTCAAACCTTAAAACTTAACACTTTCTGAGTGTTTTGGCTCCAAGCTTAGTCTAGATAAGTGCTGTGCTGAGTGAACCAAGAGACAGAACTTGTGGATGATCCTAGACGGCTTGGAGGAAGTATAGGTGCGACCTGTCCGAAAGGGATTTTGGAAGGCCACCTAGATTGTGAGAGGTTGGGACTCACCTCACCGGAGTGGTAGAAGAGTCATCCTAGTGGAGACCAGAGCAACTGCGACTAGCTTTGGAGGAGCTATACTTCGAGAGAAGTGCTCTAACATTGAGTAGGAGAGTAGTTCCAAATCACGGGATAAAAATATTGTGTCTCTTGTGCTTATTTTTGCTTTTGTATTTTTTTCCGCTGCTTTTAGTTATTTGTGCTTTATATTCTGTCATCTTGTATCTGTTAACCACCTACTTAAGCAAGATAACTATTCTGTAATTAAGTCTGAAAATTTGAAAAGTTGCCTATTCACCCCCCCTCTATGCCAACTTGATCCTTCACAACCTCCCATGGCAACCTGCCATCCATCCCGAGTTTTATTTGCAAAAGTCTAACCCTTAACTGTAATTCCGGAGTATTGCTCAATACCACGAGCACGGCTATTTGAATAAATTTTACACTCTCTGGTTATGCACTTTACTCGACGAGGGCGGGAACTCCTTGACCCCGGGCGCAGGTCAACGGGAGCCCCTAAGCTCTAAGGCCCGACCACGACTGGTGCATACCGAGCGCCGACCTAAAGCGCCAGGACCCGAAGCTCGACCTCGCCGACCTCAAGCTCAGGCGGATCTGCTCAAGCCTCTCGTCCGCCCTCGATTTCGGATCGAGCATTTGACCTGAAGTTACCAGAGAACGAGTCGGGGATGACACAGAGCGCGACAAGTCCGGCAGCTTGCCGCCACCCTCAACGCGCGGAAGGCCCTCCCGGATATCTCCCGCCGCTAGGGCGAGGGAGTATAAAGACCAAGGACACATGAGCTCCAGAGACGAAGACAACACAAACACACAAAGAGCTCGAGCTAGGAATCACCGCATCGCCTTGAGTTGTAAGCGCCGCCTGTACACCCATATAACAAGAATCACCGCCGCAAGGCGATCGAGTAGAGCTATTACCTTCACAGGGCTCGAACCAAGATAAACTCTTGTCTCGTGCTCGTTGTCGCTTTGCTCACCATCACCGCGACGATTTTCTTCCTTCGCTCGAGTAAAACGCAGCTCGGTCCCATAAACTCTCGACTTCTACCTCTTTTTCTTGCGTTGACGATCCCGATCGCCGATAGCTGGCGCCACCGTGGGGCCCGATTGTTTTGTTTTTCGCAGAACGACACCAAGACTCAGAGCATGGCGCCTTCATCGACGGATTTTCCTGAACGGACTCGACTCCGTCCTCGTTTCACGCCCTCACCGCCGCCGAAAGCAAAGACGTTTCGTGGCGACGGTCAAGGCGCCGAGGAGATGCGGATGACCGTGATCCGCAGACTCCGAAGACGCCACGGATGGTGCAAAGTTGCCATCAACCAAGCCATAACAGCCTCTCCGGCGGAGGCCCAGAGAAGGCCAATTCATCTTCGAGCCACCAGTTCCCCTAGCGGGAGCGCCCGCTTATCGCCGGTCATGGCCAACCCCGATAGGGCGAGGTCGAGCTCTTTGGCCGAGCCCGCCGAAGAACTCGACGGGCCGCGACCGAGGTGGCACCTCCGCAAAGATCGGGTCAACACTGGGACCCGCCCCAGAGAAATGATAACACGCCGCGCCATCACCAAGGCCGGACACCTCCTACGCAGAGTTAGCCTCGAGCGATGTGCTCGACGAGGCTCGACGCAGACGCCGCCGGCCCCACGGCACCGCGCCAACCAGACCAGTTCGAGCCGAGCCGCCCGAAGTCGATCGCAAGAGGTTTGCGGACCTCTCCCGGACGTTCGCCCAGCGCCGCAGGTCCAGACCGCCTCAACCAGTGATTCCCGTGCTCGCACCATGGTCGCCCCCGCCGAGGTGATTTCGATTCCGAAGTCTGGCAAAGAAGAGGATCTTGTCGGCGATGACCACCGCGCAGCACCCGCCACGGGCATGGCGATTCGACGGCCTTCGTCGCGGCATCAAGCCCGCGACCGACGAAGGCCGACGGGACCAAGAACCCGACGAAGTTCTCGCCCATTTATTCGACCGCTATCCCGGCTACTGGAGGGACGAGCTCGAATGGCAACTACCTCCCGATCGTTTCGACGGGCCGCTAGGACTCGCTTTTTAATCGGCTCGCTCCTTCAGTCGCGGGCGCTAGATTCAGAACGCCCGCGCTCCAACTTCCAGAGTTGTTACGAAGTACGGGCAGGAGAAAGAACTCGATCGTGGTCATCTGGGGAAGAACGAGCCATCGCGACTTTTGTGCGCGATTCATCCGCACAAGGAACCCGATCCCGAGCATTTCGGCGAGGCCGCCATCAAGGCTACATTGTTGGGTCCGTGGATCGACGCCTCACCGAAGACCGGAGATCACCTCGAGGCTCGGCCATCAACAAACTTTTTCCGCATGGCGGAGCGCAGACGCGGATGACGATGCCGCCCGCCGAAACGCGACTACGACCAAGGTAAGCTCGGTCTAAACCAAACAAAGGCTGGTCCGTCCAACCTCAGAGCGCCGACCACGGCACCGCCTCCAAGAAGCGAAGCGCGATCGAGGGCGGCGGGGTCTACCGCGGTGGTCGCTTTTTTGGATGGCCGCCGCGAGGTCCTCGAGGTCCGAGGTCAAGCTCGAGGACCTAAGCCTCGCCAAGGTCGACCTCGACCACCAGCGAAGAACCATTTCAGCCAGAGGGCTAATCGCGTTGTCCTCGACGGACGATGCTCGGCAACCGGGGTCGAGGGCGCAGGGTATGACGAAACAAAGTTCTCGTTTTTTCCATTGTATGCGGCCACGATCCGCGATCGCAGGCTTGGCGAATAAGCTAGACGCCTTCTACGATGGGCGGGTGAGATGCCCATTCCCGGGATGACGACCAGCCCGACCGGTGAATGCCGCACGAGCACGACGACCTCGACCGAGTTCCAAAGAAGGCGAAGCGCCGGATCGATGTCATCTTCGCGGGCTCGCCGGCCTACTACCAGCGCGCGAGGTCAAGGCCGCCAAGACGCACCATCTACCAAAGTCGCCACCGAAGCCCACCGAACAGCACCGCAAGTGGGCCGGGCCACCATCATCTTCTCCCGGAGGATGCTCTCCTGTATGGCTCGAGACCTAAAGACCGCTTTGGTCGTGGACTCGACCATCAAGAACACCACACGGCCGGTCGCACATGGTCGATGGCGGCAGCTTTCTTAACTTGTCGCAAGGTGAGCGCCGACCGATGCGAGATTCCCGGCCGAAGGTCAAGAGCATCACCATACCATTCTTCGATAGTCCCCGGAGTTCGACCACCCCTTGGGGCAAAGTTGTCTTGTCTGCCACCTTCGGTGGCTCGACAAATTTCGCACCGAGTTGATCACCTTCGAGGTGGTCGAGGGTGACCTCCCATACAACGCCATCCTCGCGCGACCGCCTTTGGTCAAATTCATGGTCGCCAACCATTATGGCCATCTGCATGAAGTTACTCGCCCCAACGGTGTCATCATCGGCGGGCGATTCTGCTACAAGCCAAGATGGTCAGGAGACCAAGGCCTTGGCCCTTGTAAGCATGCCGCCGCTGCCAAATACGGTCGAGGAGACGACAAAGAACGCTTCGCCGTAAGGCGGCGATACACTTAAGGGCAACAAAGGCCGTGCCGCCGACGAGAGCGACCACCAAAAAGGCCCATGTCTCCGGCGAGCCGAGTTCCAATAGGAACTGTGGTTCGCCACCTTCCTTCGGCCAACAAGGGTATATTCGCTGGGGAGCCCGCGGATATGCCCGGCCCCGAGGGAGGTGATTGAGCACAAGCCGCAGTGGGATCCGGCCCGACCAGGCGCCAAAGTCGCCGCTTCTCCCGGAGAAAGTCGCAGCCATCAAGGAGAACCTTGACAAGCTCTTGAAGGCCGGCTTCATTCGTGAGATTAACTACTCCGAGTGGTCGCCAACCCGGCCATCGTGCGTAAGAAGGGAGGAAAGTGGAGAATGTGCGCCGACCATACGGGTTGAACTCAATTTTCCGGGACAATTTTCCGCTCGCGATCGACTGATCGTGGATTCCACTGCACAATGCCAAGATGCCGAGCTTTGATGCTTACTCGATACCACCAGATCAAGTCGGGCGGTCGACGACGAGAGCAAGACTTCCTTCATCACGCCGCTTGGCACCTATTGCTATACGACCATGTCATTTGGTCTCGCGAATGCGGGGCCACTTTTCAACGCCCGATGACCAAAACTTTCGAGCCCTAGATCGGTGGAACCTTGAGGTCTACGTGACGACATCATCGCCAAAGCCCGCCGAGGGCGCACCACGTCACGACTCGAGGAGACCTTCGCCAACCCGAACAGCACAAGATCAAGCTCAACCCCGAGAAGTGCGCGGTTCGCGCGGCGTCCCAGAAGGTGCTCGCCACATGATCGGGGCTCGGGGTTGGTCCAAACCCGAGAAGATCGAGGCGATCGAAAAGATGGCACCCCGACCTCGATCAAGCAAGTGCAAGCCTCATCGCCGCATGGCCGCCTCAAAAGTTCATCTCGAGGCTCGGCGAAAGCTGGCCCCATTCTTCCAAACCTTGCGCAAGCACGGGCTTCGAGGACTCCAGAGGCCCAACGATCCTTCGACGACCAAGACGCACTGCTGCCCCCCCCTTCTTCTACAACACCAAAACCCGTGAGAAGTTATCGCTATATCTCGCGCCACCCCCATGCCGTTAGTGCCGCCTGGTGGCGAACGGGCCTCAAGAAGACCCCATTTATTATGTCACGAGGTCTTGCACGCCCGGCGAGCGCTACCCGCAGTACAGAAGTTGTTATATGCTCTCCTCATGGCTTCGCAGAAGCTCCGCAGACTATTTCCAGCGACTCCATGGTCGCCCCGAGCAACTTCCCGCCGGGACATCCCGAGGAACCCGGAGGGCGGCGGCGACCGCCAAGGGCCATGGAACCGGGCGGCGTCGACGCCCGTGTCGTGGGCACGACGACCATAAAGTTGCAAGTGCTCGCCGACTTCGGGGTCGAAAGCAGACGCCGAGCCCGCCTCCCGAGCTTCAGGACGAAGAGGAGAAGCCCGGGTCATGTTCTTCGACGGCCGAGGTCCTTCAAGCGCCGGCCGATCCTTATCCTTACCCCCACGCGACAAGTTGAGGTACGAGTTCGCTTTTGGCTTCCCAAAGAACCAACAATGTGGCGGAGTACGAGGCCCTCTCGCGGCTTACGAGCTTGCAAGGCTTTGGGTGTGCGCCACCGGTCGTGAAAGGCGACTCCCACTGGCCATCAACCGGGCTCAACAAGGACTACCAAAGGCTCAGAGACTCGATGGCAAAGTACTCGCCGAGGCACGCAAGATGGAGAAGTGGTTCCAACTTGGAGCTCAAGCACATCCCTAGGAAGGACAACTCCAAATAAGGATCGCTTTCTCCAAACTCGCCTTCCAACGCATTTACGCCCCACCCGACGCTATCCTCGAGACGCCGGGCCCGCATTAATCTCCGACTAAGAGGTCGCGCCGCCATGGTCGAAGGTACTTCTCCGGCTAAGGCCATCCACGATTTCCTTGCTCGGGCGACCTACCACCCGACCGCCGAGAGGAGCCGAATCGTTGCGGGCGAAGTCTCAGACACGCTTGTCGAGGAGAGCTTTACAGACGCAATGTTTTCAGATCCCGACGCGGTGCATCTCCACGGAGGAGGGTAAGTACTCATCGTGCATGACATTCACTCAGCCTCTGGGGCGATTCTGGTACAGACAATGGTCGGAAGGCCTTCCGCATGGGGTACTATTGGCCCGGCGCTTCAGATGCTCGTGATATCGTCCGCACTTACCGAGCCCGCCAATTCCACGCCCGAAGTCGATCAACCCGCTTACGCGCTTCCGACCATCCGCGCCAGTGGCCCTTCTCGACCAATGAACATCCTCGGTCCTTTTCCTCGCAACCGGGGAAGAAGTTTGTTCGTCGTCACGACACCTTCACCAAGTGGATAGAGGCTGAACCGGTTTCACCATAACTCGCCGGTGGCGCTCATTTCTTCCGCTTGTTCGTGGTCACCGTGCACGGGTTCCATGCAAAATTATCACCGACAATCTGTACTCAATTTACCAATGAAGTTGTTCCAGAGTTTTGCGAGGAACTCGCATCAAAATCTACTTCGCTCGGTGGCTCACCCCAGAGCAACGGAGCAAAGGAACGCGCCAACCGCAATCGCCCAGTATGCCAAGAGACGAGTCGCAGATGAGCTCGATCAATACGGCAAGGCTCGGTGGACTAACTTCCCACCGCCCTATGGTCTATTCAGACACAACAAGCCGAGCCACGTGGTCCACACCCTTCTAGCTCGTGTTCTGCACCGGCCGCCCTACCTCCCGAGGTCACGCTGGCTCGCCAGGTCGCTTGGTCGACCAAGTCGACTTCGAGCACGAACGGGCCTCGACCTCACCCGCAGAAGAAGTAAGATGTCGCATCGCCACGATCAACGACTACCGCAAGCTCTTCGCAGACATGCGTCTCTGGCCATGACGACCTAGGAAGCTCCTTGTTGGGGACCTAGCCCCGAGGCGGATTCAGAGCCTGTCCCAAGACCAAAAGTTATCCTCGGTGGGAGGGCCCCTATAGAGTTGTTTCAACAGATCGAGACGGGCTTACCTGGCTAGCGATGCCCGATGGCGAGAGCTCTAGCTCGTGGAATATTGATCGCCTTCGAAGTTTTATGTGTAAACTCTATGCCTCACATTTCAATAAAGTCGGTCTTTCATTTTTGCCCTTTTTTATGTCCGCTTCCACTTATGTTGTCGCTATTTCTTTTTCGACGGTTCCTCATTTGTTTTTTTTTTTTCAAACACGACCTTCGCGGCGAAGCGCATTTGCTCCTAGTCTAAGTGACGCAGTTTGACGCTCACCCCCGCCGACGAGCTAAACGTAGTTTAACATCTTCGCAATCTAGCTCTTCCTCGCGTCTGCTCGAGCCGAGAACCTCGCCGCTTTAGCTATCGAGCGATATGCATGGTCGCGAGAGCCGCTCGAGCACTAACCTACTTAACGATGTCCGCCAGGCCCTTCTACCTTTGGCGAATTGTTCCTCCACTTTGCGTGTCATGGCCTCGTCCATATTTAAGTCTTGTGCCCGAGGCACGCCGCCGACCTCGACCCAACAGGGTTGGGTAAGGCTACCCTATCGCAAGACGACCCAGAAAGCACGGAACGGCTAACAAGCAAAGCAAGAAAGACTTCATATCCCAAGTTACGGTCCACAACAGGACGAGGTTTTTTTGTACACCAAAAACTAACCACCCGTTAGTACATCCCTTGCTTTTTAAAGTTTTTTTTTTACAGTGTCGGCCATCTCGCGGACGAGCTTCTCTTGCTCGAGCTCGCGACTTTGGTCCTCAGTACGATAGCTCACTCGTTCTCGAGGGCCACCGTGGAGGCATCCGGCTCGGCGCTGCTCGCCTTGGAGCCGGGTCATCGCGCTGCCGCCGCTTTGGCACGCTCAAGCCTCCCTTCAAGCTCTCGAGACCTTGGCCTCGAGCTCGGGGACGCTGCCGAGGAAGACCGGTCCGGGCGGCCTTCTCCAAGTGCCTCGACCTTGGCCCGCTTGCCCTCGACGCTTTGTTGGCGGGCCGAGCTTCTTCGAGTTCCGTGATCTTAGCCTCGAGGTCGGGGACGCTTCGGCCGGAGAGGCGCCGCCTCACAGCAGCCTTCTCTAGGGCTTCAACTTTGGCCCGCCGACCTTGAGCGCTTTGGCCACCGCTGCGCGCTTCTTGCTCGACGGCAGATAACCATGGTCGCTCGAGGCCCCGCTCGCCGAGCTCACCAAGATGGGCTACTTCTTGTGCCTCATCGTCTGGGCGAATCGTCAATCTCCGGGCCTTCGCTCAAGCTTCTCCTTGCTCGACCTCAATGGTCCGGATAAGCTTGTCGCCAACCTCCAGCGCCTTATTAGGCCCGAAGGCCCTTCAAGACGACGTCAAGATACTCTCAAGGCCTTGTAGCCCTTGGGTGGCATGGTCGATCACCTTCACGACGAGTAGGAGGCCCAAAATGAGGAATATGAACACAAAGCACTACCACTTAAATGCGCAGAGGACCCTTACCTTGCGGAGATGGCCTTCCAGCGATGGGGTAAACTCCTCGCGGTCGCCGATACGATCGCGGGGATCTCTTCCTCCTCGCCAACCGGGCGACTAGTGTCAAGGTCGACCCGACCACCACGGCGCCGCCGCCGATCTCGAGTTATCGCCTAGGGGCGGCTCGGTCGTTTCGTCACCTCCTCCGGGTTCGCCCACAACAACTGTGGAAGGCGCGACGGCAAGATCGGGTCCTTTCACGATCGGGCCCCACCTGCCTCCGGCCGAGGGGACGACGGCCGGTCCGCCACAGATTCTCGACCTCACGGGGTACCAAGGCCTCGTTCGCGGCCTGCCAGCTCTGGCAGTCCGCGGAGCCCTCGCGCCTCGGTCACCTTCGCAGGGTCGGAGGAATCGCGCCTCGGGCCGGAGCGCCGTGGTCGGGAGCTCGGTGTCGCGCGCAGCGCACGGCTCGGGCGCCTCGCGCGGAGCCGGAAGAGTCGATAACGGCGGCCGATCATGAGCCTCGCCGGCGCTAAAATCCGCTACCGTTGCGGGCCGAGCTTTCCATCGTCCGAATCATCAAGGGCTCGGTCGAACTCACCGACCGAACCAGTGCTCGACGACTTCGACGGAGTCCGCTGGCGCGAAGCGACGCGGACCAACTCAAACGCTTCCTCCTCCTCGATTCGGACCGCTTCGACAATAGCCATCGCCAAACGGGCAAATTTCGAGCTCGGTGCTCACGGCTCGTGATCAAAAGCATATACTAAGCCAAAAGATGTGAAAGGGCGACGCAATCCGGATGCAAAGAATTTACCTGGTCACCGCCTCGCCTCGCCGAGGGTCGTCGAAGGTCTTGTTGCCCGATGCCGAGGGCGCGCTTGCGCGCCTCGTGACTGGGATCTCGAGGCCCGAGCCGGCTCAGACGCTCGCCACTGGCAGGGCCCGCTCAGCCCTAGGGCCGGGGGTACTTGAAGACTGGCGCGGCGGCCCGCTCGGCCTTGCAACTAGGAAGATCTCGCCAAACCGCAAGGCACATGAACTCAGCTCGGGGCTCGACCGTAGGGTCCTTACCGTGACGCGGTTCCCCACTCAACATGCGCTCTTCACCTCGACGGCTTGTCGGGCCGAGGGGGCCTCTTCCTCCTTCTGCCTTTTGCCTCACGGCAATGGAGCATCCTCCGGCAGATCGAACAGCCCCGATGGTCCCGAGAACTTGCGTGGGTCGAGGGACCTTCGCTAAAAACAATATCAAGGGCAAGGTCGGGATGGCTTGCCTCGCCTTCCGGCCGGCACGCTCTTCGACCGGATCGCCGAGGGTGTATCCATGCGCCACCTTCCCAACATTTCAACATCCCGCCGGAGACCCGTGATTCCTTCGTGCTACAAGAACATGGGTCGCCAAGAAAGGCCGAAGATGGATTTCGAGCGGAAGTTCCAAGGGCGGAGGCCTTGCTCGTCAACCTTCACGAGTGGGGTCGCGCGCGGATCTCAAAGAACGGTGCTCCTCCTCCGCAGAGGGACACCCGCCCGCAGAAGAAGTCGACGGCGATTGCTCGCCGGTGAGGCCACGCGGGCGCAGATATGTATGGCAAAGAATGGCCTCCTCGTCAACCTCCAGATCTTCGGCTCGGGGTCTCTTCTTCTCGGTGACGGGTTCCTCAGACGTCAGAGTCTCGAGCTCCCCTTTCTTCGTGATAAACCACCGCCGGGCCAGGGCCAAGTGAGTCCGGGCGGCGACTTCGAAGAGCCATTTGAGCTCGGTCCAAGTCGAAGTACGTATATCCGACTACGTGGTCCTTCCCGAGCGGAAGAGGGAGTAGTAGCGAAGAACAACGACGGGTGGGAAGGATTCCTGTGAATCCTCGCACAAATGGGAAAAGATGGCGAGCGAAGGACGGAATTCGTGCCGATTGATGAGCTCTATTTCAGCTAGAAAGGACGCCCGCACATTTAACTCGCTTCTCCGGCGTCCGCAGCCAAGGAGAGCGTAATGCTCGTGCAGACGATCTCATCATCCTCGGGCGAGGTTCGGTCTCGCCGCCAAGAACCGCCATGTCACCGGGTCCACTATCCCCAGGGTCTCGAGCTCCTTCATCCTCGCGACGACGTGGTGCTCCTTCCAAGCTTGGTCATGGCGCCGTAGAGCGCTTGGTCGAGGGAGCGAACGGAAGGGGCCTTGCTCGGGAGAGGAGGCTAGAAGACAAAGGGCGCAAGGGCGGAAGCTTTTTTGACTGGGGGTGCGGCGCTGGTCTTAAGAACCGTAACGCTCCAAAGCCCAAATTCAAAGACCTTAAAAGACGTACAACCGTGATTTGACAGCGCAATTAAGGCTCGAGTCGAACACCGCCGTGCACGCCAACCGCTCACATCCGCATTCAACATCGAAGTCCGAAGGTCGCCAGTGTCGAGGCCAAAGGCTTGCTTTGTGGTCTCCGCCCGACTCGACTAAGGAGTTTAGACCTCACGGGTTTTCTCCGCTCGAGAATAAGGCTCGAGGTCGCCCCGAGGGTTCCTCCGACCCAGAGCCTCGGGGGGCTGACGAGGGCTGGAACTCTTGACCGGCCGGGCGGCGGTCAACGGAGCCCCAAGCTCGGAAGGCCCCGACCACGACTGGTGCATACCGAGCGCCGACCTAGAGCGCTGTGGACCCGAAGCTCGACCGCCGACCTCAAGCTCGGCGGGATCTCGCTCAAGCCTCGGTCCGCCTCAGGATTTCGGATCGAGCATTTGACCGAAGTTACCAGAGAACGGGTCGGGGATGACATGGCGCGCGACAAGTCCGGCATTGCCGCCCCTCAACGTGCGTGAAGGCCTCTCCCGGATATCTCCGGCCGCTAAGGCAGAGGGAGATAAAGACCAAGGACGATGAGCTCCTGTGAGACGAAGACAACACAAAGACACACAGAGCTCGAGCTAGGAATCACCGCATTATCTTGAGTTGTAAACGCCGCTGACACCCATATAACAAGAATCACCGCCGCAAGGCGATCGAGTAGAGCTATTACCTTCACAGGGCTCGAACCAGATAAACTCTTGTCTCGCTCGTTGTCGCCTTTGCTCGACCATCACCGCGATCGATTTTCTTTCTTCGCTCGAAAACGCAGCTCGGGTCCCATAAACTCTCTGACCCCTACCTCTTTTCTTGCGGTTGACGATCCCGATCGTCGACATTACCCATATGACATGATAATTTCTTTGTGTCTAGCCATTAGCACACTTCCTTTGGTGTGCCGGCAGAGAATCATGACAAAGCTTTTACAATGCTCTGTCTTAACTCAGTACCACCCGCTAAGGTTTCAACACTGAAGGGACTGGTTACCACAATAGAGCCCCCTCTTGCACTATCTGGGTTTATTATAAAGGGTGAACTTCACCACCACTAGTAGTACCAAAGCTAAGACATTGCAAATTAATCAACTAGATCCGTCCCATTTTAGACATGTGGTTGCATGACTGACTCAGGTCAAAGGCTTGCAAGGTTAAGTCCTTAGAGTGATCGAGGCAAGACTTCCATATACCCTCTGCCCATCGGCCCACCTTGGCATACTGCCTCTTACCACTTGCCCCAATCTAAATCATAACCACCCTAGTTGATTACCAAGCACCACGTGCCATCAACAATTCAATATTGTTGCGTGACATCCATCGCTACAATAACTCAATTTCATCGTGTGATCACACATGACACACAAGTTCATAACATTGTTCCATATTCCATTAGTCAGGATTAATTATCGAGGATTTAAGTACATGTGATGACGTGGCATGGCTAAGCAATCTAATACGATCTAACCATCCTATGTTGACTTTAATATCAATCAACTATAGTGAATCAATCTAGGGTAACAAATAGATTGTGGCATATAAATAACAAGGTAGGGTATAGATCAACTTGGTATGATATCTAAGATTTAACTCCTGATACATTATTCCCTAGTTAAGAGTTTTCAATTCTCTACTTAGGAGACATACAATTAAAATATTAGTAATGATATTGAATTATCTAATGCAGTAAGTTTGCAATTCTTTTCACTTCAATAAAAGAAAATAAAGGTGCAAGCATTAACAAAGTTTATGAATTGAATGATCTTAAAGGAACGTCTATCTGATAACCAACTAAGTTCATACCAATGATGACTCCAAATGTCTAATTATTAGGTTAGGTCCTAATCCTATTCAAGGATATGTGGTTCGGGTAAGTTTCTAAACTGTTGTACAACTCTTAAGAAAATTTCGGCAGAATCTCTCCAGCTGCTCTTCAAATACATGTCTCGATAAGAAGTCAAGAGGGTGCATATCCAAAAAACACATATTCTTGAACTATCCAAAAAAATATGGATAATTCAAGAGTTGTTTTTTTATAAATATGCTATTTTAGCATATTTATAAACAAACACCCTTGAACGGAAGACGTAGATTATGCAACCTAAACTCTAACATTCATCACATTACAACAACAATAATTCTAGATTAACACAAGAGTACTACAACGGTAAATGGATATGTGTTTATTAAATAAAGGGTATAAAATCTGATAGAATATACACAATTCCAGTACAACCTAAACTCTCTTTACGATGTATCAAATTTTATAGTACAAAATTGAAGGGGTTTAAAGGCATAATCACCTTTTACAGAAAACCACAAATGAAAAAAATTGAGGAAAAATTTCTCAAGCTAGGGCTTCAAAACCCTCTTAACATCTATTCTCGATGATTTCATAATTTCTCACCCAATTATTGCTTTCAACCAAAGTATATGGTGTTTTTTGGAGCAAGAGTTTTTTTTGCCTCTAGAACAACATAGGAGAGTTCAACCAAGGGTATAAATAATCTAGTGAGGTACATCATAATCCGTTTTGACATAAGAACCGATTATGATGTATGATGCACATCATTATCGGTTCTTAGATAGAAATCGTTTGTGATGTGCATATGCTCATCAAAATCGGTTCTTAACTCAAAAACAATTATGATGTGCTTAATTCTACATTATAATCGGTTCTAACCTAAAAATCGATTGTGATAATTCCTCATAAATTATTTCAAGTCATCTATCACAATCGGTTTTTTATAATAAGTTAAGAATCAACACAAATAAAGCGATAGTGTTGTACTATTCTGGAGTAGTGACATGCCACAACGACTGCCATGAGAGAAGGTGAAATCGGGGCAGTTTACATTGCGTTTAAGTTTTGGTTAGATCTTCGCCAGCTAGCACTTTCAATTTATGATGGACCAAAAGTTCTTTCGAAAAGCAACACATTTCTCGATATAGTATTAGTTACTGGTATTGGATTGACATGTTCAGCTTCTGTGCAAAATAAGAACAAAGCACAGGTTGAAATGTGCTGATCTTTCGGTTACACAATAAGGCCATCCACGGAGCAAGATAATCAAATGATAATGAGATGGGAACGACCAAACAAAGCAAACTGAGTATTTCACAAGTTGGATTGTTTGAGATAAGTGATCCACAGTCTGACCAAATCAGGCTTAGTTTATGGTTGTATGTGCCGTGTTGTCCTTACTTTTTAGAGCTGCTGTGAACCGTCTATTACAAGATTACTGTGTTTGGGAAATCAGATCAAAGTTAGATAAAATTTTGTTATGATTGTCTTCTCACATTTCACCCGATATGTCTCTCATAATTCATAAACTAGTGAATTTTCAGGGAAGGAATTACCGTGTGGGGAGTTTGATGCCTAGTCTCAAATGACATTGGTCGTCCAGGTATGCTTCTGTAACGGGGATCACGTCAACTGGTTCATGCAGCTCCTCGGGCTGTTTCCTTGCCTGGAAGCGCTCTACATCACGGTGATTGCATCCTGCCCTCCCTCAGCAGAAAAATTATTCATTATATCTCTACAAAATTTTGGACATTGGCTGTTAATTAATCTACGAACGTTGATACTATGCACCTCGTTACTGAGCTTACAGCCCTACTGGGATCACCGGAATCGCAATGTCAAGCCAGGTCCGTGGGACGTGCTGAGCTGCACCGGCCGATTGCATCGACGACCGCCGCGAGAAGGTGGTTGTCGAGGAATACGGCCGGGAGGACTTTAGGTAGAAAACTGTGCGTAGCTTGCACTTTGCACCATGCTTGAAGAACCTGTACTCAGTATTTATACCCAGACATAATTAGAACTAGATTCTCTGTTTTTTTTTTAAAAAAATAGTAGAACTAGAGTCTGAATTATTTGTCGCTCAATGTCACTGAGAACTTCACTATCTATGCCACAAAGTTGTATGTGTTTTTTTCACTGAGTACTTCACTATCTATGCCACAAAGTTGTATGTGTTTTTTTTCACTGAGTACTTCACTATCTATGCCACAAAGTTGCATGTGTTTTTTTTTAGGTTAACGCAAAACTTATATGTAGATCCTCATACCGGGCGCAACAAATCGCCAAAACGTCATATAACATGTTTCAGGTCGTGCTAGTGTACTGCAAATGAGGTTTGTAATCTAAGTTGCAGCGGGTGAACTTCATTTGACCCTCAGATGTTCTCTTCGAAGAATCGAGGCAAGGGACCATCTCTCTCGCTGCCTCTCGCGAGATGGTACGTCTGGTCCTTGAAGATTGCAATGCCCTCCTCCTCTGCAGCATAAGAACAAAACGCAAACAGAAGAATTGAGCTCCTTGGAGCTTGGACCTCAAAATCAGATCCATGCAAGCAAAAGAATCAACTAATATCAATCTTCTGAATCTTCTCTTTGATTATGCATAGAACCGTAATACAATAAAATGAGCCAAGGAATCAACCGCACTCACTTGATAATTGGTCGGCTTGATTGGATGCGAGCCTCGCCGCCAACCCGAGGCCGCTGTAGTGGTAGACCATCGCCGTCTTTGCTTCCTCTGTGCTGTAACAAAAACAAGGAAATGTCAACAGGAGATATACGGGGCTGCGCTTGTCAGGGACAGATCTATGGTCTCTTCAAATAGGCCAAATTTATTGATTGATTTGGTTTCGATTTTAGTGGTCTAAGATTTTTAATACCTTAAAGTTACGAAATCAGTGTACAAGACTAGAGAATTGTGCGTGTGAAATGTACATCCCATAGAAAAATTTCTAGTTCCACCGCTGACGCTTTGTACGAAGGCAGAAACGTTGCATGTCAGTCGTCACAACCACCTTCCGACGACGGAAGCGAGCAACCGGACGTCGTAGTCCACGGAATCGACGTAGTCGGCGCGGCTGACGAAGATGATGTACACGTCAGAGGTGTGCTCGTCGGAGCCAGGGGAAGGGGCCAAGGCAGAGGGCATGGCGGCGGGTGAGAAAAAGAGGAGAAGAAGAAGCGGCATCGAAATGGAGGGAGCGATCTCCATGGCTACTTCTAGGGGAGCTCTGTTTTACTCTTCTTGTGATCGAGTTCAGCTGTACAGGGAATACAAGATTTCCACCTGCTTAGTGTTTATGTGGGTGATTATCCCGGTTACAAATCCCACTTTTATTCCGCCCAATTAAAACTCGTAAATGCAAGCGTTGGAACTTTAGGTTACTTCAGGAGCATGTAACAATAATACGTTATGGTACATGATTTCTAGGCCAGATTAATAGCCGTTGGTAACTCTTAAGTCGTAGAGGAGTTACATGCAGTGTATTTTTAAACCGAGGAGCCTCCCTTGGAACTGCTTTCTCGGGTCACACACACAACACATATATCTTTACTATATAAAGTGAGAGTTTCTTCCCACATCACTTTATTAAAATTACCCATCTTTGTCACTGCTCTTTAATTATCCACCTTTATCATTGTTAGTGCTCTTAATTCTCACCTTTGCTATTGCTCTTTAATTACCCACCTTTGCCACTATTAGTGCTCTTTGTAAATAAACTTTTATCGCAAATTGAGTTTTCGTTCACCGCATAGGCATATGACTAGTGTGTGTGTGTGTGTATTATTTTAGACATTGATGTAAAAACGAAAATACAACGTTAACAATTAATTTAAGTTAAAATACATTTATAAACTCGATAAAATTATAATATTGTGAAAGTATTTTTCAAAACAAATCTATACATATAATTTTTCATATATTCAATCTAAATATTTAAAGGATATGGATAGTCATAGTTTCAAAATATTGACCATGCGCATCTCAAAACATGTATGAGCAGTGCTTTAATGCTTTCTCTCCCAATACAAATTGTACAAATCTTAAAGCAAGCTAAAGGGTAAGTAATCATTATCTACCATTCATTCATGTTTTAATATTTATGCAACTGTTAAAAAGAAAAGCATGAAAGCACCTCTCAACATGTATTTGACTGGAGGAGTACTAGATTGGTCCATCGTTGGGATCATCCTATGAAATTTGACAGAACTAATCCCTCATTTTGTACAGCCTTGCGTCTACGATGGGTGAGAATGTGGGATTCTGGTGCTACTCCTCAAAACCAAATAAAAGTGGTTAGGTTCAGATGCGTCAGGTTTATTTAACCACACACATTATACAGGGGCGTTATGCATCCATGTAGAGTTTAGGCGTCAAAAGAGGAAAAAGAAATGAAACCACCTCGTTTTTAAGCGCATACACACACACACTTGGATCCTTAAATAGGAACATACCTCTGATATTCGTTGCAGATTTCACCGTTTCAGCTACGGTTAATTTCGTAGTGGCGGTAGTGCGAGTATACCGACACTGACCTAACAAAACGAAAGCACCTTGTTCAAGACGAACAATTTATAATAAGTTAGCTTTTCCTATTTTCAACGGTTCGCCTATAAGAACACACACAAAAAAAAAATTATTCCAGATAACAGTGTGATAACGGGACGTCAGATGCCAATTACAGCATGTATGAAAAGAAGAAAATAGATTTGCCATTGCGGCCAGACAGGTCCCAGTTATATGTCTCAACTTCATTTATGTTTTTTTTTTTAAAAATTGGGAGGTAACTTCATCGATCATTACATGTAGAAGAATACAAGAGTGCAGGAGACTAAAAAGCACACCAATTCATCCACCAAAGTTTGTCTACGTCTCAACTCTCAACAATGCAGTCTTGTCTTGTGGCAATCAATTGTGGAGGAGATAAATCCAGAGCAAGTAATAAAATTGGCAGACAATTCAGTATCAACAATTATCAAATATCATCAGTACTGCACGAAAAGAATGAGCTTCTGGGTATCTTCTCGCATAACCACATCATAACCACATTACAGCTCACAGCTTCCCTTTTTGCTGAGATCACGATCTTTCGTTTTTTTTCCAACTTCCAAAAAAAATGAAATTGAACCACTTGGCTGCCTCATCACAATCTCTTCGAGATACATATGGAAGTTCGTCAGAATTGGGAATAAAGCAGTTGATTTGCTGATTTGAGACTTCCACAAACATTTTATAGGTTGAGCAGCTATCTCCACAAGTATTGAGCTGCATAAAAATTAGTGGTGATATGTACAGTGGTATGTACAACTTCTGTGCAAGACATCAAAACTCAAAACCACCATTCAATTGAACGGACAAAGATGGCCCTCCAATGTTATTAAGGGGTGTTTCCAAAGTGACCACCACTCCAGAACTGCCCACTTGACCATTCCACTTAGATCGCCCAATCTGCCATATATAGCTTCAGTTAGAGCCAAACTACAATCTTAGAAAAGAACCAAGCAGAGGCCTTGTTTTTAGATAAGGAGATCTTACGGAAAGAGCAGTAAAAGCTGATGGATGTCTTGAGCAAGACAGACCGCACATTACATTCAGCTCCTCCTTCAATGAATGGATGACCTCTGCACGCACCCCAGGATCACTTCCTCCAAATGTAGGACATACACTGTTGAGTAGAATGCCATGAACAAGTGCTAAAACAGAAAAGGCAAGGATACACAGAACTAAACTAACAATGCGGAGCATATAACAGGACCCTACAAATGAACAATGACACCTGCACATAGCAGAATCTCTTGAAAATGCCTCAAAATTGTCCAAATATTTTCAGTAAACTACCTGACTTGTACGCTGGGCCTCACCATAAGACCAGATCTTTTCCATGCTAAGGCTTGAGTAACTCCAAATGAAAGAGACTTATCAGGCCATTGAAACATAGGAGAGAACCTTGTGCCTCCCTTGTTCTTTAAAGAAGACAAGAAAGAACAGTAAGGTTGAATGTCACCACAGGTGAAATTAAGTCTTTAAAGACAATTAAGGCATAAACAAAATGCAAGAGAATTAAGAGAGATTAAAGTTGGTTATCAAGATAATAAAAAGATCAACGTACAGAACAACACAGGCTAGACTTGTCATAACAAGAACTCAAATGAAATAAAAACACACACACATGCACAAACGTGTGTGCAACTTTTGTATGATAAAGTGAACTCATACACAACAAGAACAATGTGAGCACGTGGATTGTTCCCATTAACAGGGTGTGATATTGTCAATAAACATAACAAGAGATTTCTAATCAGACATTAATTAACTATAATAAAACTAATAACTGGCCGAATGCCTAAAACATATCACCATTGTTCCATACAGCACTAGTACCAATTTTTTCAGAGATAGCAGGGGAGAAGCTCGCAATTCATTTATATAAACAAATTCACTTACAGAACACACACTAAAATTTGATGATATCACAAATGACTAATACAGAGAAATAAATTGGAAATACTAACCTTACAAGAGAAGCTCACTCTTGTTTCTCCTGGATATTTGCCATGAGCTTGAAGCAACCCACCAAATAATGGCAGAAAACCACTTGCCGTTATCCCCTCTCCAGCAACATATGTTACTTGCCCATTAGGGAACTGCAGATCCATAAAGGACTGCAGAAAAAAAAACACATTACTCTGTTAGATTGTTGGAACTACCAGGAAATTTTGCCGACGTAGCCAATGCATCTTACATCATTTTTCTGTTTATTCCTTGGTTTATATACTCAAGCTAGATTACAAACCAACTCAACAAATTAACCAACTAAATCTTATCTTCTTAAACAAACTAAATCTTATCTCTTAACCAATGCATGTCAAGATTATATCTAACATAGATAACATCAACATTCTATCAACAAATGCAAGAAAAAAATGTTGGGGAAGTTATATCTAATATATCATTACTGAGATTATGCCTGTTAATAATTTTGAAAGCACGGTTACAGCATTGTGAATGACTGCATAATTTTTACAAAATGCACTAGCAGATAAGGCTTAGCATTCCTTGCCGATTACACTAATTACAGAAATGAAGCTTATATCATTAATTGTGCAGAACAATTGTTCCACTGGTTACTAGATGGATAAAGACCCAAAGAAGTCAACTGGACAGACTTTTCTCGCTAACAAGGAAAGAGATATCCCTACAATAAAAGAACTGTGACTGTCTGGCAGCATGTATACTTCGATTGCACAACAAAATAATGCAAGCAAAAGCACCCTAGAAGGGTTGGTGAGTCACTCCCAACTCAATTGCTTTAATATTGTAACTTACAATAAGCTCAGGTAACAAAATAAGAGAATAATTTAGATTTATAATAAGCAGAAAACTCAATAAAATGATACAGCAAACTTACACAAGCTACTGGGTTGAGACACATCATCGACATCATCAACCATCTCCTATGTTTTGACCAAATAGCTGGACAGAGGGAGTGCACTCCATTCTGTAACAAAAATATCATTTTATTAAGGATTAAAGACAATCTATAAGGAAATAGCAAAACAAAGACCACAAATTTCCATCAAACATAAACCCAATCAAAATAATAGATAAAGCATTATAATGGACTTATAAAAAAGTTCACATATGTCGAGTAGGTAATAGAAATGATAAGTACCTTGCGATCATAACCATACCAAAGCAGGTGTTGCTTTGCTAGATGAACAGGTAAAAGAAGTGTAGAGTCTCGAACAAATAGTAAAGGTCCCAACTGAATAAGGTAAAGAGGCGAGCTATCATTTGCAGAAGTTGAACTGCCACGTGATGCCTCCAGCCTCCAGAGATCTCCACGTGCAACAACAGAACTCTCAATGTCATTGTTCCGGGTATTGTATGTCGCTGAAATATTTACAGTACCCTGAATAATCATCAGGAGTTAATTGTTATGTTATCATTCAAAGTAACATAAATTCAACTTAGCTGAGATAATGTAAATTCACATAAGCCCAACAAATTGATTTGAACGCAAGTATTTCACAGGGATTTTTGCAGGAATCAGTACAATTCCTATCAGATTCCTCTGTTCTAAACAGAGCCTTAATTTTAACGTTTTACACGTGATAATAAACTTCAACCAATTGTACCCAAAAAAAAACTTGCGTACTAGCAAAGCATCATCTAATTGCAGATACAAAATCATGGCTTCGATATATGGATTAAGCTGTGAAATCCTTCTAAAGGATATCAAATCCATGATGAGAACAGTCAATCAGACCACAACTCAGTTACCAAATCCCTCCAAGCATCATGGTCTTATGCAAATTCGGTAGAGACATGTAAACCAATAATACATCAAGATTCAAGACAATTAGGACCTACGCTAGTACAACAAAAACATCAAATTTTGTACTTTCGACGGCAGGAAACCCTAAATTACGGTTGTGATCTAATAATGATAAGCAAACATCACGACATGCCAAAATTTACAATAGAAGTACTAGTTGAATAGTACCTTCGACTTCTTAAAGTTTCCAAAAGTCCCAATCTCGCAGCCGAATCCCTCATCGTCTTCATCCAAGTCGTCCCCGCCAGCAACACCACTGACGGTCGACGCGGCGGCACTCCCAGTCGCTGCGGCTGCAGCCGCGGCAGCCGCCTCGAGGGGGCACCTGTCCACAGCCCTCTCCGCCGCCAGCCCCACGGCCCCCTCACCCACCGCAGCCGCGGGCGGCGGCGGCGGCGGCGGCAGCTTGTGGCGGCGGATCTGGCCGTTCCGGAACGGCACGGGCAGCTGGCGCACGGCGTGCTGCACGGCCCCGCCGACGGACGCCCCAATCTCGGCGCCGGCCTGTCCGAGCCTCCCGCCGATGTCGATGACGGAGGCGACAGCCGCGGAAGGGAAGAAGTCCTTCCCGGCCCCGCGGGCGGCGCCGAAGGGGACGACGGGGATGTCGATCTCGAAGGGCATCCGCTTCTGCGACGCTGGGGGCCAAGGGAACTGCGGCGGCGCCTGGAGCAGGCCCGTGAACCCCTGCGCGAGGCGGTCCGCGAGGTCCTGGCCCTGCCGCTGCACCCCCTCCCACGCCTCGAACGAGATCTCCATGCGCAAGAGACACCACGGATCCGCAAGCTCTCTCGTTAGCTAGCTAGCTCGTCAGTGCCCGCGAATCGGAATCCGACGGCGAATAGAATCGAAAAAAGGAGAGGCGGAGGCAAACGGGGGAATTGGGGAAGGAGAGGAGGGATTGGTGTCTGCTCGGTGAGGGATGGGTGACGTGCGATGATTATAGTGGTAGGGATTTGGTGTCTCGGTGGATAATAGCTTGACCGGGTCGACGGGGACAAGGAGATTACGAGCAGCAATTCGGCCGCGCCGCTCCGACTCACCGCGGCGGAGTGGATAAGAACGGGCGCCGAGCCGACCGTGCCGTGCCACAACCGCGTCTGTACGCAAACCCGCTCGGATTCACGTCGGTTGGGGGCCAAAACGCGAGCAAAACCACCGTGTGCTTTGTATCCTATCGAATCGGCGGTGGTTGTTGCGCGTGCGTTTATCCGGTCGCGTTTTTCGCCGCTCTGTTTGTTTCGTTTCGGGCGTATGATCGTGCTCTTTATTTAGCCAAGCTCTCGGTTCTGGAGAGCGCGGACGGCGTGTTCCAAAACTTGAGCTGCGGACGTAGCCGCGTACTGGCCGGCGTGCGTAGTTTGGTATCTCCGATTGGGGTAGCTTGGATTTGCCCCACGTTATCCATGCGAAGCTGCACGTTGCTTCTCCAGAATTAGCAGGGGAGCGTACTCTCTCATGGCTCCCGTTTTCTGTCGTCGTCGCGGAGCCCTACGTGCTGGTGTTTTCCACTGCTTGTTGCTTGCGACAAAGGACAGGTCTTAAGTGGGAATAATTACATATCCTGGCCAAAACAGAGCAATCTTAAGAGGAGCCAAGAAAATGATATTTGGTAATGAGCGGCTGCATAGTTCATCAACAGAGGGAAACAAAATCACGCGGCACAGGCACAACCCGTGTTGGTGCGGCCTTGCTTTTACAATGGCAGTCCGCAGACGGAAAAACACTACTGCGCTAAGGCGACCTACTTCTTACTTCTCCCAATCGCAGATGCACTGAAGTTGGTCAAGAGTCCCGGGAAAAAGATACGCTGATCGACGTACGTCGACGAGTTTGATGATGGCTAGTAGCTCTTCGTAGAGCCAAATAAACTTAACAGAACGCGGCACCTAACACATAATCAAATGTCGATGAGATGACGATGGTACGTACTAACTATATTGCGAAGTGCGAACGCGACTGCCATTACACGAGGAAGACAGGACTGCAACGGAACCGAATATTAAGAATTCGATTCCTCTCGCTGCAGCAAGGGACCGTACACTCCAGGCTACGCAAACGACATGGTCTATGCTTTGGGCCTACTATGCTTCATTAGAAGAAAGTAAATTGATGTGAAATTGTTGTAAAATAGATAGTGATGATAGCTTGAAGAACACAAATCACCAGACCTAAATCTCACGGCACATTCGGACAGGGAAATATATATAGTTGGTGCAAGGACTTGCACACCTCTTAAGTATGTGAACTGGGTAACTGTCTCATTAACACGGCGTTCCATGCTTACTTGTCAGGCAAATCTGGAAAATATGTACCAACTGGCCGTTTCAGTCTGGCAAATTGCTATTATATGTTGTCACGCAGCGCACCGTCATTCAATCTGGCTAGCTACCATGTAATCCTGTGTTTAGCTTACGATTCGAACATGAAGGAAGCAACTTACGTATGGGGAAAAATTAGGCCGTCGGTTTCCGATAGATGTTGCAAACGCCTTAAGGTCTTGTTTGGTGGGTAGATAGAGATTTTAAGTTTTTCAAACAAGTCCTAAATCCGACAAAGGTTTCTATTGTTTGACGAATCACGACTACAAGTTAAGCAGTTTAGAAAGATACTTGCCGGTGGAGCGATGGAGCGATGAAAGGTGAGGAACCATGTATGCCAAGAAATATAGTTGCTGTTCCAGAATTCGCAACGATAGGATTGGGCAGTGGCTAAGCTTTAGCAAAAGTTTAGAAGGAGCCATTAGCAAGTGATAGATGAACTATGCAGCAAAGGACGACCATTTGAAGTCTATTGAACAAATTAAAAACAACCATAAACCTACTCTCTCTCTCTCTCTCCCCTAAGAATTACACAAATAGGGGGCCATGGCCTATATTGGCCTCAATGAAGCTCAGATCGAGACCTGCAAGGACGTGCATCTCTCTCAGCGCTTCATTAATTGATGACAGTTAGCCGAGTGAGAATCTCAGATGCGTGATGCATAAACTTGCAGTCACAGATGCCTCTGTCTGTGAAAACTTGTGATTGGTTGAGATGTGGCATAGAAGGTTCCATACTTCCATGCATCGCTTTCCTGGCCCAGGGGGAAAAAATTGACCGTAACCACACGGTATCCAGATTTTTCAACGGGCCCACGTACTCACTCTTGTGAAAGTTCTTTCCCAGCTTAGATTTGCATTGTAGGAGTATCCAAGAAGGTCAGCTCGATGCTAGATAGCTAGTACTGCGATCGTAGGTCCCAGCTTGTCCGGCAAATCACACCATCTCATGCGTTAAGACGCTGTTGCTTCAGTTGTTGGAATTGCTCTCGCTCTATTTCCTTCACACCAGCAGCTATTTTCTACTTGTTGTCCCTGTTAATTTAATTGATCAGAGTGCGTGCTCACTTCCAGGTACGTGCATCCATGAACCTGCAAGAGCACATTTGTTTACGAGAGAAGTACTCATATGGCAATCTTCCGCAATCCGCAGTGGTAGATCTGCTATGCCTTTTCCAAGGCTGCTTGCAGGTGGATCTTTTTTGCTTATTTGTCAAGAATTGAGGCCATAGAAAGGCCAAGGATATTTTCGCAGTGTCTGACAAAGAACATTAGATAAGATCAGGGTGTAGACTATGAGACGAGAGCGACATGTGAAAAGTTCCTCAAATTATCCTGGACCAAGAGGGATAGGATGTATCATATATAGTCTTTTCACACAAAAAAAAGAGATCTAGATGTAATTTTGAGGGGTCTTTTTCAAAAGAAACCGGCAGAATTCATAATCTATGCAATTTTTTGGAAAATTTCGGGGGCCTTTTCAAAAAACATCGAAATCTAGATTTTTGTAGGACTTGGATGTAATTTTAAGAATTTCTAGAGGCTTTTGCAAAAGAAACCTGTGAAATTCAAATTTTATGTAATTTTCAGAATTTTTAGGGGCCTTTTGCCAAAGAAACCAGCGAAATCCGGTTTCTTAGGTAGTCAGTTCGAAAAAAGAGACATAGATGTAAATTTGGATTTTTTGGTCTTTTCCAAAAGAAAAAAAACTGGCTAAATTCATAATTTATATACCTGGATGTAATTTATGAATTTCCAAGGACTTCTGTCTAAAAAATCTTGCAAAATTCTAGAGACTTTTTCGAAAAAAATAGAGCGTCACGTGGCCTTGCCACGCGTTATGCGGCAAAAATCGCCCGGTCGACGGGCGCATGCAGCAAGGACTCGAAGGTGCGTCTTTAGCTTCACACTAAAGAGCTCTACCACCGCGCTGCGACACCTTAACAGCCGACCGACCTAGCGAAAATATTTAAGCAGTATCAACTGGCGAGTAAATGGGTGACGCGACGCAAAGCGGCAAGAAATGGCGTGGCAGGCACAAAGGCCGGGAATTTTTAAGGATTTAATGTTGTGGAAGTTGGCTGGAAAATTTGATTTTTGGAATATGGATCCTAGGCCGGCCTGTTTCTTCATCTGGGCCTTACGGCCAGCCCATTAGGGCAGGATAGAAATGAGGCAAGAGAGAAGGAAGAGCAAAATAGGTCCTCGTTTCCTTGCGGCCGGCGGTGCTGACGTTTACTTCTTTCATCTGAAGTTTTGCTCGGCAGTTGCATCGGCTGCAGGAGTTGAGGACTTAGTCTCATCTCTAGTTTCCTATATATCAATGGCTAGAGGTTCCTCTCTGATCATCAGATTTTTTTTATTTCCAGCTTCTTCAAGCTTCACTTCCTCTTTTGGTTTGAGCATCGGCTACAGGAGAGATCTTTCATCTGTGAGTTTGGCTGAAGGATTTCTTCCTTCGGATTGGTTGATCTGGAACCTTGCGCCAAGTGTGCTTCTATGCGCATATTTTCTTGATTGTTCCTAGCTGTTGTAAGTTCAACCTTCATTAGTTATGGTTTTGGTGTTAATGACAAATCTAATATTGAGATTATCTATTAATGTGATTTTGTTATTAATGACAAATCTTATATCGAGACTAACTCGTTTATTTAGAATATCCTTGATTAGTCTCATCGCATTGAAAAATGGAAAACCCAAGGTATGTATGCGTATTCATTCTAGTATTAATTGCATACTTTGGATTCAAGTTAAAATATGAATGTCCCCATTGTATTAACCACAAATGTGCATCATGTTTCCCAATCCATATATTACATGGATGCACATACTTAGGGAGAGTTTGTAGTTTAACTTGAAAGTCTCTTTGTATTGATCTAATTCTTATTGACACATATAAGGATCAAGACAAAGAAACTAAATCCTTGAGTATATATTTGAATTGACTAGTTGTAGTATACTCGTGGTAATATAGGATATACTCCAATATGATCAAAGTGAATATGTGCATATTATATCCAAGTCAATTATATCTATGCACATATACATGTGGGGTTTATTCTATAGTTGATGACTTAAAATAATGATCATTTCCATATAACCTACACATAATGGATGATTACTTTTCATCAACATGAGTATATGAAAACTTGTGTAGTTAATATATACTCATGTCAATTTAAATGAAAATTTAAATTGAGTTCATTTGTCTTGTTAATCATTAAAGAACATTTCATCATGTGTTGATGGTGTTCCTTGATTAATTAAGGACAAATGAATAGTTCTTAAGTATAATGAAGCATGTGTTGCATTATTGTACTTAAGATATACTTAAATCATTCAAATTGATTTAGGTTGTGCTCAATTGATCTAAAGGCATCCATTATGTGTTGATGGAGTGCAAGAGATAATTGAGACAACCATGCATCTTGGACTAACGGTTTTCATGAGTTGTGATTGAGTTAGGTTAAGTCCAAGGATGATTGAGAACGGGACAAGAACGGCATCATGAGGTGATGGGCGTCAAGAATGGATCCCGAAGACAAAGAGGAGGAGTCGAGTGATGATCCCGGGGGAGTATCAAAGTAAAGATTATAAAGACCCCAAAGGGGATTGGTTGCGTGCGGCGAAGAAGGTATAACTAGATAGGCTAAGGACTTTGTAGTCTTTGAGTCTAGTTTTTATCGCCGTACTATTAAGAGGGGTTGTCTCCTAGTTTGAGTTTCATCATGTGTTGGTGATCTCATTCCGCGTTCACTCAAGCTCAAACCATTTGGATTTGGTGTTCGCATAAGAGTTAACCATTTGGCATGTGTTGCGAATGGGTTAAGCTTATGCTTGGTAGTTGTTGGTTTATGCTCTGATTTGCATGTGTTGCAAAGAGGAAGAGCGTATGCATTTGGTTTTCGCATAATGCTTTGATTTGCATGTGTTGCAAATAGGATAAGCTAATGCGTTGGCTTTTGCGTGAAGTTCACTTTCGCATGTGTTGCAAATGTTGAAGCTTCATGTGTTGTGTCAAAACAATCTTTCTAAAACTTGTGGTTGCTTGAAGCTAAGTTTTGCATGTGTTGCAAAAGGAGAGAGCTCAAGCATGATTTGGTGTTTGTGGTTGTGTATGTGCTAGTGGCTCGCATGTGTTGTGAGTAGAGAGCACATATGTTTGATTTGGTGTTTAAGTGTTTGTATGGAGCTAGAGGCTTGCATGTGTTGCAAGTAGAGAGCTCATACGGTTGATTTGGTTTTAGTGTGATTGATTTGGTATGGTTGCATGGAACTAGAGAATTGCATGTGTTGCAATTAGAGAGTTCATGCACCTTGATTTTATGTTGCTTGGAGCTAGACTTTTGCATGTGTTGCAAAGAGTAGTGCTCAAGCATGAAATGGTTATTGTGTTATTTGCAAGTTCGTTGTGCGAATAAACTGAGGTTTATGAGTCCGGAATCTCGAGAGCATGTGAGTAGGGCTTGCAACGGGTGTTGGCAAGTTGACTGGGTCTCGTGTTGACCTTCACATGGCTAGGAGGATTAATCTCATAAACTCGAGTTTGATTTGCTTAATACGTTTTGCAAATAGATCTTGAGTTGGTTGCGAAATATGTTTTTGCAATTTGGTAGAAATTCTTTGAGCATGGATTAAATTGGTGCAAATGCGTTTTGCACGAGTGTATGATCATGTGTTGATCATCTAAATGGCTCAAGGAATAGTGTTTAGCTCTTTGGTGAAAAGATCGCGAAAAACCGGTGTCTGGAGTCAGTGGGGGCGGTATGACCGCACCCCCATGCGGTCATACCGGCCGGGCGGTATGACCGGCCCCTGAGCGGCATGTTTTTTTCCAGAACACTGCTTTTTGGCGCTGAGGTGGTGCGGTATGACCGAAGGTACGTGCGGTCATACCGGCCATGTGCGGTCATACCGGCCAAGGGCGCGGTATGACCGGGTTTTCGAGCCGTTGGCTTGTGAGGAGCGGTCATACCGGCCCTGGGTGCGGTATGACCGGCCTCCCTGCCCGAATTTTAGTATTTTGCCCCCAACGGCTAGTTTTCTTTGGTGGGGTATAAATAGACCCCTTGGGGGGCTTGGGGCAAGGTTGCTGGCTTGGTTGAGGGTTTGGGTGAGGTGTTGCATGTGTTGCACACTCCCATTTGATTCTTGAGCTAAAGAGTGAGCACTAATTGCATGTGTTGCAATTAGGAGTGGATTGAGTGATCTCTTGTGCATGTGTTGCACTTGAGGGAGGCCTTGGTGCATGTGTTGCACTAGGTGATCACCGGGAGCGCATTCGTTGTGCTCGGTGAAGTTCAAGCAAGGAGCGGCTTGTTACTCTTGGAGGTTGCCGACTCCTAGACGGCGTAGGCGTCGTGCGCGGGAGCTCTCAAGGTGTGAGAAGCCCGGCGAAGTTTGTGAAGGTTCGGGTTGAGCCTACGCGAAAGCGTGAAAAACCACGACTAGTGGAAAGAGGCGGGTGCTTGAGCGGGAGCTGGTCCAAGTGGTTGGGCTTGCCTCAACGTGGACTAGGGGAGACCGGCAAGTCTCCGAACACCACGGAAAAATATTGGTTGTCCCTTGTCTCATTTACATTCAAGCATTTACATTATTGTATATTTATCAATTGCTTGATTGTGTTAGAATTGATTAGTATTAATTGATTGTTCAATTTGGCAATTCTTGTGTAGAGACATAATTTAGCTAGCGCACTAGTGAGCCTAGTTGATTTAGGCCTTAATTGTCAAAATCTAGTTTATCGCTTCCGCATTATCTTTGAATAAGATTTTGACATAGTGGGGAATTAGAGCGATTGTTTTTATAAGAGCGATTAGAATTTTATAAACGCCTATTCACCCCCCCCTCTAGGCGCATCCTCGATCCTACAGCTGTGCTGAAGGCTGTTCTCTTGGTCTCAGTTCTTGTTCTAAGCACTAGAGAGGAAATTTGGTTGGGAGATTATTTTGTGCAGCATCCAGTAAGGCTTGATTTCGCAGTTGGAGTGTCACAATTGCGATAAGTGGCATTGTATCTCCGGATCCTGGCTTTTCTCCTGTGGCACTTACGGTGGCAATAGGATTTCTGGGACAGTGATATTCCATCACGCCTTGCCCCTATCTAAACAGTTTCGAGTAGTGTTCCCTCTGTGAGTATTTCAGATTACTTCTCTTGTTGCCTGTGGGTCTGAGAAAGGGGTGGCTCTGTGATGATATTGGGTGGTTTAGATGATTATGATGATTAATTTTACAAGTTAGGCCTTGAAGTGATAGTCTTGTATGCTAGAGATTACTGGTTCTTTCTCTATTTTGCTACAGTCTGACATTATTTGATATCAGCAAGTTGTTGTCTGTTTGTGGCCATTTGATTGCTTAATCTAAGATCAATTGATTAGATTGATGCATTTGCTAGTTGCTGCCTTGTATTCCATTGCTGATTCGGTTAGAACACTGCTCTGTTACTGATATGAATATTGTCTGTTGGTTCGGTTAGTATAATAGTCTGATACTGATCTGAATGTTATATGCTGGTTCGGTTAGTATACTAATGTGTTACTAATCTGAATGTGATCTCTGGTTCGCTAGTTTACAATTAAACTCTTCGGTCCGAACATTGACACTTGGAACTACTTGTTGGCAATCAGAGGTCGATCGATTATAATTTGATCTTAGAGCAAGCGAACGTAATCTTTAATATCAACTCATCATTATGCATGTTAGGAAGGTAAGGGTTTAAGACCTAACTTGCTAATTAATTGTCTAGCCGATTTGTGATTAGATTGAAGATCTAATCTTCAATTTTACCCAAAAATCTGAGAGCACAAATCATAAACCATATTGGTTTTGTAGACATGATTCATAGAGCAATTGATATTAGACTTATGTCAATTATGCTTCCATCGAATTATGTAATCATTTTCATATTATTAATTGGAATAATTAATAAAAACTTGCTCTTGATATCGCATCTTTTCCATCATTTAATATACGGAGTATTTTAGTTGTACCAATCAGTTCTGTTTCTATGTGCAACGGCACGAGAAAAAGTGCCCACTCATTTAAATACTTAATTGAAGAACACGATTACATGAAGTTGAAGATTTGCCGGCTAGAGGGACGGAGGGAGAGATGGATGTGAGTACATGACGACTATGCTCTAGGAAGCGTATTGGAATGGTACAGAGGCACCGTAACGTGCCATTCGGCTCTTCGGGGCCGTTGGATCGGGCGTCTAACGGTCGGTACAGCTCGAGGTGGTGAGATGCTTTGAATTTTTCGTAAAATATTCCGAAGGCCCAATTTTATTTCTTCCTTTGATCTTGAGCTTCAAATATCGATCGGACAGTCCATGCCTTCGTACTTTTATCGAGCAAAGCACATGATATGCTTCCGATCGAGACACTGGCGATCATAAAGGGGTGTTATTTTCAGCGCTGTAACCAGTAAGGTCACGCTGAGTCTCCTTTAAAACGCTAGATTTTTTTCAATTCATACAACAATTGAACTAATTCTTACAAAAATTTTGTAACTTTTTTTATAAAATTTAGTCTAAGGGTCTTGTCGACGATTCGGAAACGGATCCTCCGCCGAGCTTGTTGAATGAGGGATTAACCAAGGCCCCTTTTCTGTGGAGGGTATAGCGTCCGAGGGCCTGCCGAACTAAGGGCGAATGGTCGGATGGTTCGAAATGAGACAACAAGCAATAGTCTTTTTATCTTGGTTCGGGCCTCTCATGGGGAGATAATGACTCTGCGCCCAGTGGCTTCACTACTGTCAAAAGGTGATTTACAGAGTGCTTGCTCGAGAGCATCAAGCCTCCCTTCTCTCTCTACTTCTTACAGATGTGCCTGGGGGTTTGCTTTCTTCTTTACAGTGTCTTCTCTCGAGGGTCATCAGATAGCCAGATGTTCTGAACATTACATACAATGGGGTATTTATAGACGATTACAGTCTTACATCATTTATTACAGAATGACATGTCACTACTGTGCCCGGACGTAGGTGTAACTGCTCCTTTACTTTTCGCCATGCCACGACGTGGGCATAGTGGACTTGGGACGTGGCCGTACGGTCCTTCGAGCCGCCGAGTGATTAATGCTACGTCGTCTTCGTGGACCGTGCCCGACCTGCCGATCGTGCTTGAGATCTTCCTTCAGCCTTGGTCGTCTGTCGCATTCTTCCGAGTAGACATGCTCGGAAAACAGGTGCACATACTCGGGGACGAGCTTGGTCGAGGTCGGGGCAAGCCCATGGGTCGATCTACCCGAAGGTCTTCCTTGGGACACCGTCCAAAGGTAAGCATAATTAGCCGCCGATCAGCCGTTGGAGTACGATGGTCTTCATGGGAGTTACTCAATCCCCGACAGCTAGCCCTCGAGGCTCAAGCGGAAAGTTGCTCGATGGGGGCCTTCCCCTTGAGCCTCCAAACTCATAGGAGGGATTGGGACCTCACAGCGAAAAACTACTGCGGTATATATGGGGTTAAAATCTTGCAACGAAACACTACTGCAGCATCCGAGCAACCCTTGCTCGCAAGCGAGCATGTTCCGGCTGGGACCGAGCATCTCGCTCTAGGCCCGACCAAAGCGGGGCTTGGGAATAGAATTAGAACCTTGCAGCGAAACACTACTACAGCATCCGAGCAATCCTGGCTCGGGAATAGAATTAGAATCTTGCAGCGAAACACTACTGCAGCATCCGAACAATCTTTGCTCGGGAATAGAATTAGAATCTTGCAGCGAAACACTGCTGCAGCATCCGAGCAACCCTTACTCGCAAGCGAGCATGTTTCGGCGAGAACTGGGTGAAAGGACAGGGGATGTCGCCTAGAGGGGGGGTGAATAGGCGAATTACAATTTTACAATTTAACATGCAGCGAAAATAAAACACCCAAAGTTTTCATCCGAGTGTCCGGATTTTATCCGGATACTCGGTATAAATGTCCGGACTATCCGGGTTTTAGGTTCGGACACTCGGATTGGAGACTTTGAGTGGCGAGGGTTTAGCCAGGACTCTCCAGACTTTTACTCCGGATACTCGGTATAAATGTCCGGACTATCCGAGTAATTATATGGATACTCGGGTTGGGCACCTCGGGATGAAATTTGAAATTTCTCCAACTTTTAAACAATCTACTTGAACACAAAGATGATAAATACTAGCAGAACCTAGATCAAGTAGATGCCTAGCGAGAAACTCAATAATCAAATAGATCGGGCAATTTCAAGATTCAAAATCAAATACTAAAGCAAGAACAAAAGTAAGCAAGAATGAAAGGCAAACTTGGAGACGATGATTTTTCACCGAAGTTCGGATCCTTGAGGATCCTCGTCTCGTTGAGGCGGCACCAAGCCGGGTCTCTTTCAACCCTTATCCTCCGGTGTTGCACTTTGCACTCATGCGGCGACCCGTCACCCAAGACACGGGGTCTCTTTCAACCCACTAGCCAGCCGGTGTTGCACCTTGCACTCGCATGGCTTTCACTTCTTTGATTCCTTCCCTTGCGGAGGCGGAATCGGCCTTCACAAACTTCCCACGGCCAACCACACAAAGTACTGGGTGGCTCGAGGCGACCTCCTAGCCGTCTAGGAGCCCTCAACCTCCAAGAGTAATAAATGCTCACGAAGAACAAGCTTGGAGATGAAATCAAGTGCTCAACAACTCAAATCACACTCAACCCGAGCACTACCCTCTCTCACCCAACCCTTCACTCAAAAGGGATCACTAAGATCTAGGGTTAGAGGAGCTTTTGGGAGCTTAAGATCACTAAGAATACACCCCAAGGCACCAAGGAACCAGCCCAACAACACCCCTCCAACGGCTACCCAAGAGGGGGCTTTAAATAGAGGCCTCCAAAAAACTAGCCGTTTGAATGCTGCCTGATCCGGATACTCCGGACCATTTTTACCCCGGAGTGTCCGGACATTTAGTTCGGATACTCCGGAATTAAGTCCGGATACTCCGGACTTGACTCAGCAGCCCGACGAAAACAAGCATAACTTTTGATTCCGGACTCCGATTTAAGTGATTTTGGACTCTATTAAAAGCTAAGAACAAGGGCTACACAACCAACAAGGTCTCACTACCCAAATCTCAAAGGATAAATCCAGATTTCACCAAGAATCCAAGAGAGACCTACAATTCTCACTTTCCGGTACCACCACTACCACTCTCTCTCTAAATTTCACAAGGATGGATCATTTGAGCACTTGACACATCTAAAAGTCATTCAATGGAGCATCCCTCTTAATAGTACGGCAATCCTTAGACTCAAATTCAAACGAGAAATCTAAGACTTACATTCAATCCATCTTGTCTTCTTTCTTAATCTTGGTGCATGAAGACCTTTACCTTATAGTTGATGACATCTTTGCCTTGTCCAACTTGACTCGATTCACCTCATGAGACTCTCGTCCTATCAACCTTGACTTGATCATCCTCTCTCGACGATCTCCACGCCAAGTCGATCTTGACTTAGTCCTCAACTCTTGGTGACACCGCCGTCTTGTTGACCTCGACTTAACGATCATCCTTCAAGATACCTTGGTCATCATACACACGGGACCTAATTCTTTCCAAACCACTCATGAAAGACATTAGTCCCAAAAGCTCAATAGATATAAATAAATTGATATTTGTGAGCAATTAAGTACCACAAGTGTTTCATATAAAGAAGCATAATATAACTGGAAACACTTGACATAAGAGATACTCTCTACTAAGTGCATCATGATGAATATGTAATTGATCTATATGCACTAGAGAGTTAATTGCCAATATGATGAGTCAATTAAATCATGACAAGGATCACAGTCTTTATTTAAATGAAGCACATGATAGAATATACACGAATTGTACATATGCAAATAATACTTGGAACAAGAGTAAATATGTGATCCAACTCTAGATTAAACTCCACTAGGAGAGGTGCATGAAAAGATATACAACTAAGACTTGCATGCACCAAGTCAATCTATAGCAATGTGAAATTTAACTCTAGTTAATACATTCATACTAAAAACAAAGCACATAATGAACTCAAATGAATATATATGCACAAATAAATATGGCATTAACCAATGTGCATATATATAATCAACATGTTACTTGAAGTTTACTATGCATTTGCACAAAAGGAATGCAACAACAAATATAGAAGGGATACCAAAATTGCATACCTTGTCTTTGCTTAACCATCCCCCTTGATTTTCCTCTAAATAGGTGAGACTGATACTCAACTAGGCAAAAACATGTTAGTCTCATAGCACTATAACCATATTAGAGGTTTGTCATTTGTTAAGCACTAAGTTAAGCATTTACTCAATTACATAAATTTTCATTATATGTGTTTGTCATTAATCACCAAAATAACATAAGTGCCTAGATGCACTTTCACTGGGCATTTTGCTCTAGGCCCAACCAAAACGGAGCTCGAGGATAGAGGCAAAAGGTCGCGACGGTTCCTTCTCTGCGAAGCCTCGCGGGTATGGTTCTGACAGTTTTTTGAAAACTATGCCTTTATCGGACAGTTTTGGAAACCGTGCCGCCGCGTGTTGGTTCACGAACGGGCAGGAGCGGTTTTCTATCTGTTCGGCTTCTCCGCCTATATATACCAGGCGGGGACAGTACAGGGACTTTCTTCTTCCGCATCTCACAATCAAGCTCCAAAGTTTCCCAATCTTTCAAGCTCTTCTCACTCTTGTGCCTTTTTCTTCAAACTTTTCTCATGGCGAAGTTCGGCCCGACCAAGATCACTGAGGAGAGGCTACGGGCACTCGAGGGCTTCGGCTATCTTGACACGAGCACCTGGTGGATCCCCCATGGCGAAGGAGCCCTTGCGCCGTAGAATGACGAAATCGTCACCTGCGACCTCTACACCGTCAACGGGCTTCGAATGCCTGAGAGTGAGTTCCTCGAATCCGTACTCGCCCACTGCAAGTGTGAGATCACCAACTTGAACCCCAACTCCGTCCTTGTCTTGGCCATCTTCTCGCACCTTTGCGAGGGATTCGTGGGCATCTTGCCCACGGCGAGCCTCTTTTTTATTTTTATTTGTTGTTCTGCACCGGTGGGGCTTCTCCCACCGGTTCTGCGTATTTCCATTTGCGGCCCAATCGACCATACGAGTATCCTTTCTTCACACTCAAAGATTCGGTGTCGGGCTGGGCCGATTTCTGGTTTTATCTGAGGAAGGTGGAGGGAAGCACTCTCAGCTACTCCGGAATGGTGGCGCCTAGCGTCGAGACCCCGTGCCCGCCCGTGCAAGCCAAGGAGGAGCGGGCCTTGATGACGATCAGCGAGCTCACAAACATGGGGCTCACTGGTCGCGACATCGTTCAGGACTTCCTCAGGAACCGGGTGTCCCCTCTAAGGAGGAGGGAGCGCCCCTTCTTCAAGGTCTCTGGATGGCAAGACCTCACCCGAGAGGCCGACTCTGGTAAGTTTCATGGTCTTGATTAATTTCAGCTTTTCATGTATAATTTATGCTCGTGCTGATGCTTTCCGTTGGTCGGTTGCAGCCCCGAGCTTCGACTGGGTGGACAAACGGGTCGCCGAGATGTTCGGCACCCCAAAGGGCAAGGAGCTCGAGTATGGGTGGCAGGCCCCAAAGAATGTGTTCGAGCGGGGCGAAGTGGTAAGCTCTCTTACAATCCATGCTTGAGGGAATGCATCCCGAGCGTCTTCTGACATATATTTTTTTGTTTTTTTTTGGCTTGAGAAAGTTGCCCTCGAAGCGGCAGTGGCCAACCTTAAACCACTGTCGCGCGGCCAGGGAGTACTTGTCCCTGCCGCTAAGACCAAGAAGGCAAAGGGCAAGAGATAAGCTCTGCCGCCGCCCCCTACTCGGTCGACGAAGAGGCGAGCGACGTCGACCAAGAGCCCTCCGCGGCAACACTTGGAGTTTGCCGACAGGAAGGAGGTAAGCGACCTGGAGGCCTGGATGAAATATTACTCCGCGAGGAAACCAGAGCTGATAGCTCGCTTGCAACAGCTCACGGAGAGGGCGAAGTTGATTGAGGAGGCGAGTAGGGTCGAGCGCGAGGCGCTGGAAGGGCAGCTCGCCGAGCTCAAGGCCAAGTTCGAGCAGGCTACTTCGGGCCCCCGGGCTGGGGAGCCCGAGGAGGAGGACGAGGATGCGGCGCCCCTCGTGACAAGGCACCGGCGCTTGAAGAAATCGCTGGATGAGGTCGACATGGAGAAGGTCAACCCCCTCCTAGCGAGGATCAGCCACGCCACGGAGGAGAGGGCCGAGCTCGTGGTCGCGGCAGCGGCCAACCCCACCGAAGGTGACAGTGAGGAGCTCGCTCAAGGTAGTCTTCGACTTCCGTCATCTTCTTCTTTTTGCTTGCTTTTTTGTTGTTGTTGTTTTTGCTTGCCCTTGTCCGAGCTAACCCCACTTCGTTGACGTGGGCGTGATAGCTCCTAGGGTCTTTTTGGATTGCGGGGCAGTAATTAATGAAATCCTTGGTCGTGTCATAGAGAGGGAGCTCGCCCTCCTCGCTGTCCGCATGATGGGCGAGGCAGTCGACCTCGCGACGGCGGACGAGCTCATCGACGACGCCGACCAAGAGGCCGTGAAACTCCTCGCCTTGGAATAACTAGCCCCCCAGGGTGCGTACCTGGCCCTCCTGACCATTGCGGACGCTTGGGAGGGGGAAGAAGAAGACCTCGTGATCTTGGGCGAAAAGCCTGCCCAAGAGAGCACGAGGTCCCCGGACGAATCGTCTGCCCAGGACAAGAGCGAGGAGCCCCCGAGCGGACATCATGCCCGGGAGGACACCGCGCATTCCTCGAGCAAACCACATGCTCGGGAGGATAGCGAGAAGACCCTGAGCGAACCATCCGCTCAAGAGGGAGGCGCGACGTCCCCGGGCGAACTAATTGCCCGGGAGGACAGCGAGGGGATCCCGAGCGAACTACCTGCCTGGGAGGAAGGCCAAACCTCCCCGTCGAAATCCCCCGCGGGAAATCTCACGGATCTTCGGGGGGCAGACGTCGCCAAGGTTTTCCGAGATAACCTCTGCGCGCGCCTCGACCGGGTAAGTATACTTCCTTCTTTTTCTCTCTTCCCCCTTTTTTTCTCGGGGATTCTTCTTCAGAGTCCCGGGGGTGTCTAAGATGTTCTTGCCCGTAGGTTCTTCAAGAGACAATTAAGGACTTCGACTCGGCAATGGTCCCGCCCGAGGTCCTGACCAAGATGCACGCCGATCATGATGCCAAGGTGGCCAAGCTCGAGCAGTGGATGGCCGTGCTTAAGGCCAAGGATTTGCTGATCTTGGAGAAGTGCCGCCAGGCCGAGGAAAATGCCACCAAGAACAGGGAGAGGATATGCCAGCTCGAGCTAGAGCTCGAGCAAGCACAGCAACACTCCCGAGTTCTGGAGTCAAAGGTGGCGAAGCTGGGCCGAGCCGTGCGGGAAGCTGTTGAGCTTGCTGACCAAGACAAGGAGGAGACGGAGCAACTCCGCCAAGAAGCCCGCGAAGGACGGGAAGCTCGGCGGAGGGTGCTCGACCTCGAGACCAAGCTCGACGAGGCGAGGCAGAAGCTTTCTACGGCGCTTAGAGGAGCAAGGCCCGGGGGGTAGTCCCCTTGTCTAGGTCTTAGTGTAGAAAATTTTCTTTCTTTTTCTCTTTTTGTACTTCCCGACAATGTGAATAAATGATAATTCTTCCCCCCCAAGACTCGTCTTTTGTCTTGTACCTTTGGTGTTTTTGTATCTTTCTGATGACCACCTGCAAACAACAAATGCAAGACGAACATACGCGAGATAGACAAATAGCAGTATGAGTTAGAACGAAACATGGACAACACAAGCCCGAAAGATAGACAAATAGAAGTATGAGTTAGAACGAAACATTGGCGACACAAGCGCGTTTTCTGGGAAAAAATGTTAGCACGATAGTTCGTTCCTACTAAGCCCCCGCTATGAATGAAGGTCGTGCACCTAAGTTGCGAGCACGAGCTCGTTCGCAGGAGAGTTTGAAAAATTGTGCGCTTTTCCCTCGACCAGACTTCCAATTCTCCGAGTTGTGAGCATGGGCTAGGTCGAGAGAAGGAAACGCGCGAGGCTTTAACTTCCTTAGCGTCTTGGACACATGCCCCTAGATTGCGAGCATGGCCGTGGCAAGGAAGAACGCGCGGTTGCCCGATAGAGTGCACGACGACTAAATATGCGCGAATCAAGCTAAGACTCCGGACCAATCGAGAGGGTGTCTGTATGCGATCGTGGTCAGGCAGCGAAGAACTACTGCGAATGATGATCGACTTATGGAGACTAAAGCCTCTGGCGGTGAGTTTAGTGATTCGGCACTGGCCGTGGCACTCTGTACGTTCGTGCGCGCGCTAGCCGAACCTTAGAAAAAGGAGGTTGAAGCAAATGTTCCTACCCGACGCTCTCATCCCATCACCAAGATCGTGAGAAAAAAGTATGCCCTTGTGCAAGACTGAGTCGGCTTACCAATGGGCAGTGACCTTGAAAACATTCACAAAATCTTGGGTGTAATGGACTTCGCGCGGGCGAAGGAATCGAATTTTTACAGGAAGAAACCGCTAAGCAAGCGCAAGACATAAAAGTAAACGCAAGCTTAGATAAAGAACTTGCGTAGCTGGTCGATATTCCAGGAGCTCGTGAGCACCCAACCATCTTCTATCGCCAAGCGGACAGCCCCCAGGCGTGCCACTGAGACGACCGTGAATGGACCTTCCCATCTGGGGAAGAGCTTGTTGGTCTTCGACGTGTCCTGAATTCGACGTAGGACCAGGTCGCCAACTGCAAGGTCCTTGGTCGAATCGACTTAGTCGCGTGCCTACGAAGAGCTTGTAGGTAGACAACGGATCGCATCAATGCCCGTTCACGTGTCTCTTTAGCGAGGTCGAGGTCGAGGAGACACTCGAGCTCTTGGTCGACGCTATCGACCAGGTGCACTCTTTGGGAACCCAACACAATCTCGGCGGGTAGAATGGCTTCTGCACCGTAGACGAGCTGGAAGGGCGTTTCGCCCGTAGCCCTGCTCGCCGTAGTACGAACTGACCAGAGGACGGAAGGGAGCTCGTCCACCCATGATTTGTAGTGCTGGGTGAGGTTTTTGAAAATCCTCTTCTTGATCCCCCGAAGGATTTGGCAATTTGCTCGTTCGGCCGCTCCGTTGCTCTGCGGATGAGCTACAGAGGCGAAGCAGACCTTTGTCCCGATGTCCTCGCAGTAGGACTAGAACAGTTCACTAGTGAACTGAGTGTCATTATCCGTGATGAGGCGATTGGGGACTCCAAAACACGTCACCACGTTACTGCGGAAAAATCTCCTGGCTGCTTGAGCCGAAATAGTTGATACAGGTTCAGCCTCGATCCACTTGGTGAAAGTGTCGACGGTCACGAGTAAGAATTTGCAAGGCCGTTGGCCAATAATATCCCAACTGGAAGGCTTTGCTCACAAGCGTCCTGAAGGACGAGTGAGCTCCGCACACTCCCTCATGGATATCTCTGAGAAGGAAATTGCCCTCTTCCCGAGATATGCACTTGGAGAGGACTCCTTGTGCCCCTTTGCGGTATAAGGCGCCCTCGATCAACTTGTATGGAGAGGACCGCCATATAAGCCGGGAACGCTCGGCTTCTTCCTCGGGCAGCGTCCCATGGGCAAGGTACTGAACGAATGGCGTCATCCAGTCTGCACCATACTCAAGGAGGGAGATGTTACCGCACATCTCCGGTGCCTCCTCTACAGAGGGAATGGAGGGCTTGTACAGATGCTCGACGAGTGCCCCAGGTGGTGCGGGCATTTGGGAGGAACCGACCTTGGAGAGATGGTCGGTTAGGGAATTGTCATTCCTGGGGATGTAGAGTACTTCGAAATTTCTAAAGTACCGCTCCAACTTCCTCACTTCAACCAAGTAAAGCGCCATTGAGTTATCGGAACACTGATACTCCTTATTGACTTGGTTGACGACCAACTGCGAATCGCCTCTTCTGATTAGCATTTGGACTCGGCGCTTTGCGCTGCGGCCCGGCGAAGGCCTTCATACTCTGCCGCATTATTGGTCGCGGCGAAGTGTAATTGGATGACGTACTGGAGTTGGTCCCCCTGGGGGGATACTAGCACGACGCCAGCCCCCGAGCGTTCGTAAGCTCACCCGTCGAAGTACCCGTCGATATCCACTTTTCGGCCCGCACAACGATCAAATCCCAGATCCTAGAAGACTTTGTAGCAGAATGGACGAATCCGGCACCGCCCGCTGCCGAGCTCGCCGGATCCGAAGACCTCGTCCAAGCGAAGCCCTCGTGCCTGCGAAGCGCTTTGAAGAAAGGCAGCCCGCGCTCGCCCAACCGGGAAATAAAGCTACTTAGAGCCGCCATGCGCCCGATCAGGGCTTGGACCTCCTTCACACAGCTTGGAGGACGCATTTTTTAAATGGCTTCGATTTTTTTCGGGTTTGCCCCGATGCCTTGCGGCCCGATCATATAGTCGAGCACTTTGCCCGCTCTCACCCCAAAGACACACTTTTCAGGATTAAGTTTTATTCGATGTCTATTAAGGTTACAAAATGTTTCTTCAAGGTCGAGTACATGACCCGAGGCGAGCCTACTTTTCATCACAATGTCATCTACATATACCTCCAGATTTCAGCCTATCTGATCTGGGAAAGTCTTCTGCATTAGGTGCTGGAAGGTTGCTCCGGCGTTCCTCAGACCGAAAGACATGGTCGTATAGCAGAACGTGCCGAACGGCGTAATGAAGAAAGTCTTTTCTTCATCTTCAGGGGATAAGCTGATCTGGTGATAGCCCGAGTAGGCATCCAAAAAGCTCATCACCTGGGACTCTGCCGTCGCGTCGACTAGCTGGTCTATGCGCGGCAGCAGGAAATTATCTTTGGGACAAGCGGCGTTCAGGCCAGTGTGGTCGACACACATGCGCCACTTGCCACCTTTCTTCTTGACAATGACCGGGTTCGCCAGCCATTCCGAATGCTCGACTTCCCGGACGAAGCCGACCTTGAGAAGTTTGCCAACTTCATCCCAGATGATTGCTTATTTCTCCAGGGAAAAACGACTGAGCTTCTGGCGCACAGGCTTTTTATCAGGACGAACAGTTAACATGTGCTCAATTACTTCCCTTGGGACTCCGGGCATGTCAAACGGTTCCTAGGCGAACACGTCCGTGCCCTTTCGGAGGAAAGTAATGAGCTCGAGTTTCTATTTGGGTTCTAAGGAAGACCCCAAATGTAAGACCTTGATCGGATCCGTGCTACTCAACGGGACCGCCTTGGTTTCTCCTCCAGGTCGGAGGGCAACTTTTGGCTGGGAGTGCATCGGCCCTTGGTCGGGGCCGCGTTGAGGCAGCTGCCCGACCATGTCAAGCGACTTCTCGTCACAGTTCAAGGCCGCCTTTTGGTCCCCTCTAATGGCGACGACACCTTTCGGGCCAGGGACCTTCAGGCACTGATAAGCGTGATGTGTGGCGGCCATGAACTTAGAGAGAGCCGGCCTGCTGAGGATGGCATTGTAGGTCGACTCAAAGTCGACGACCTCGAATGTGATCATCTCAGTTCGGAAGTTGCTCGGGCTCTCGAACGTGACGGGCAAAACGATCTGGCCAAGGGGCTCGACCGAGGTGCCCGGAACAATCCCGAAGAACGGGACCGCAATTCTCTTGATCTTGGAACGAGGAACCTGCATCTCGTCTAGGACCTTAGCGGATATGAGATCCAGGGAGCTCCCGCCGTCGATGAGAACCCGCCCCACCTTAGCGTTGCTGATGGTCGGGCTTACAACCAACGGGAGCTTCTGAGGCTTGGTCATTCCAAGGGGACAATCATCCTTGGAGAAAGTAATAGACAGCTCGGACCACCTGAGCTGATGCACGGAGGGCTTGCCCTGGGCGATGTTGTATACCTCCCGTGCTGCCTCCTTCAGGTCCCTGCGGGACTTATATGCCGAGGAGCCCCCGAATATAACCACTATGTGGTTATGGGTGACGAATACTTATACCAGGGGTACCTCACAACAAGGTATACATCTATTTCAAGATCGTTTTTCTCTCAGTCATTGGGACTTGGAAGCCAGCTTGGCAGCGATACAGAGTGCTGGAGGGGGGTATTCTCGAAGTCTCCGTCCCTCACAGATGGGATTATCCCTAAATATTGGCTGGAACACTAAACAATTCGTCGTGAGCCCAACTCTAGGCCCATCGGGTCACGAAGGATCCTCGACCTCGGTCAGGCCCTTGAGGCGGTCCGACAGCCTGTGTCAGGCGTCCCCTGAGCCCGACAAGACCATAGGTCGAGGCGTCCCATGAGCTCCAACCAGACCCTAGGTGGCGCCCATGAGTCTCAGGCTCGACCACAGGTCGGGCCCCCACCGAGCTCCAACTCGGCGACCTCCGCCACGTCGCTGGTCGACTTCAAGCTGGACACTTGCCCCATGGATACGGCGGCCATGCAGGGGTAGGTGGCTCCTTCCCAAGGTGACCAGGAGGCCGCCTGAGTCAAGCGCCCGTCTCTTCACCCCGTCAGGCACAGTGGAGAGACGCGCTCCCTCTCGAGGCAACACCAGAGGCGCAGCATGGACAACGTCAGCATCTGACAGGCGCACAGAGGGTGGGTGCGCACCTTCCCAATGGAGTGCCGCTTGCTGTGTCTACCAACCCAGCATGGGATAAACAGGAACTTGTCAGTCCACAAGATCGAAGACCGGAACTCCCAGGCGTAGCGTACCCCTACCTTTTTCCTCTAAGCTCCCGTGTAACCTGCCCCCTCTGCCTATATAAAAGGGAGGCAGGACCCTCAGGGAAAGGGAGGATGGATTCTTTCTCTCTCGATTCACATCGGCACTCCACCCGCATTCGATTCAATCCGACTCGAACGGATACTCCCGAGCCACTTCACTCGGACGGCGCTTCGGGGCATCTTGAGCCTCGCTAGTAACTCCAAATCTGATCCCCGCACCGGAGCAATACATAGCCACCACATGAACTGGACGTAGGGATATTCGGTCCGAACCAGTATACATCTTGGACTCCTGTAGTCTAACCATTCAGGGAGAGGGAGCGCGCGGCCCCTATACTTACAAATTTACTTGCCGGTTATACGAAACGCCGACAATGTGGCTCCTGGTATTCCATGTTGTCGTCCTCATCTGCAGGACCCTTGCCTTTGGTGCTCTCCCCTTTTCCCGGGAGCGTAGGCATGGGGCCCTTGCCGTTGTAGAACTTCTCCAGGTGGAACGCCCAGGTTCGACAATTGCGAAGGTCGTGCCCGTATGCCTGATGAAGCGGACAAAAGCGGTCGTCCGAAGGCGCACTTTTGCCTTCGCAACCTTGGTCGTTGCGACCTTGGTCATTGCCCCGTCGAGGCGGTTGGCTCCTACCTCCCCTGGCCTGGTGGGCTGGCGGAGCCCGCGGCGGGTGGTGCTCGATGGCCGCCACCACACCCGGCGCGGACGACCTCTTCTTCTTCTTGATCTTCTTCTCCACGGAGCCCAGGCATTTCTTGCTTGTGGAGCCTTCCAGGCCCGGTTGAGGCGGCAAATTTTCTTCGTCCAGCATCTTTTTTCATTGAACCGCCTCGTCGGCATTCACATAACGGTCAGCCATACGGAATAGCTCGTTGGCCATAAGATCTGGGTGAATCTCCAGATCCTACGTGAAGCGGACGTCCCGAACTCCGAACTTGAAAGCCCGGACGACCACCTCATCCGAAATGCTCGGAATGGAATTCCTCACCATGATGAACCTTTGGACGAAGTGTCTTAAGGACTCTTTTTCAGTCTGGATCAAATGCTTGAGGTCGCGCTCCTTGCCCGGGCGAGTGTAGCAGCTTTGGAAATTCGCCAGGAACGATTCGCTGAGCTGCCTCCACGAGCGGATCTATCCCTCCTTCTGGTTGAAGAGCCACGTCCTGGCGGAACCATCCAGGACCGTGGGGAGGAAGTTAGCCATAACTCCCTCGTCCCCTCCGGCTGCTAGAATAGCGATGGAGTAAATCGAGAGGAATTCATCCGGATTCTGAGTTCCGTTGAACCTCTCAATGTGGCCGGGCTTGAACTTGCTCGGCCATGAGACGTCTCGGAGGTATGCCGAGAAGGCCCGGCACCCAAACGTCGGGCTGTCATGATGACCCCTCTGGGCATGGTGACTATGGCGGTCATCGTCGCGATGGTCCCCTATGCACGGACCAAGGCGAGAGAACACTCCTCCATATCGGCGCGACGAAGACCGTCCCGAGGTGGAACACTCGGTATGCTTGTAACCGGACCGAGCGTGCCCTCGATCCCGCGAGACCGTCCGGGAACTGCTCCGAACGTCCTCACGGCACCGATCATGCTTCCCACGGCCCTCCCGAACAGGACTTCGGGAGACGCCGCGACGGGAGCGAACAGGGGAATGATGCTTATCGTCCCGGGAAACACTCTGGACCTCTTCACCGCTAAGGGACCCTGAAAGGCTCATGTCGGCGGCGAGTTTTTCCAGATTCTTAGCCACAACCGTGCCCATGGCTTCCAGGTCCACCTGACTGGGGAAGTTTCGAAAATTACGCACAACCATCGCCATGGCCCGTAGCCACTCAGCGCTCTAGGGGAGCGGGAGGGGGTGATCTTGGCCGGCGATCGTGCACATGCTCCAAAGAGCGGTGCTCGCGAGGATTTTTGTGGGCTGAGTCTTCAGCCCTGACGTCCGCCTTTCTCCGAGTTTGGCGGTGGATGCTCGCCAGGGTCCTGTCCAGGGACAGCTCCAGACGATTTTTGGCCGCCTCGTGTCGATGATGACGAGCGGCCCCCGAGGATTCAACCTCGAGATCTTCTCCTCTTCTTGCCATATTGACGTTGCGGGAGTACTGGGACCGCGAGGGCGACATTATGGTATCCCCGTGCGACGCGGTCTCACGACTGAGCTCAGGACGGTCAGGGATGTCCAGACCGTCGTAGAGATCATCGCGTTCCTCCTCACTAGTGAGGGAATCACGCTGCGAGCGGAGGAAACGCTCTCGCGCTGCAGCTGCCGGGGAAAGACTCCCAGACTCGGTGTGGCCTTCCGAGTCAGCCACACCAGCTACGCCTTCGCTGGCGTAGTACACGTCGTCGTCTTGAACGTCGTCGATACACAGAGGTCTTGACCGTCCTGAGAATTCGGCATCCTCAGGGATTCTCCGCGAAAGGACTCAGTCGATCCCCACGGACGACGCCAGCTGTCGACAATTCGGGAATCGGTCCCCCGCCGAACTTACTTGTTGAATGAGTTATCAACTAAGGCCCCTTTTCCGCAGAGGGTATAGCATCCGAAGGCCTGCCGAGCTAAGGGGGAATGGTTGAATGGTTCGAAATGAGACAACAGGCAAGAGTCTTTTTATCCTGGTTCGGGCCTCTCACGGGGGAGATAATGACCCTACGTCCAGTGGCTTCACTACTGTCAAAAGGTGATTTACAGAGTGCTTGCTCAGGAGCGTCAAGCCTCCCTTCTCTCTCTACTTCTTACAGATGTGCCTGAGTGTTTGCTTTCTTCTTTACAGTGTCTTCTCTCGAGGGTCATCAGATAGCCAGATGTCCTGAATGTTACATACAACGGTGTATTTATAGACGATTGCAGTCTTATATCATTTATTACAGAATGACATGCCACTACTGTGCCCGGACGTGGGTGTAACTGCTCCTTTGCTTTTCGCCATGATGCGACGTGGGCGTAGTGGACTTGGGACGTGGCCGTATGGTCCTTCGAGCCGCCGAGTGATTAATGCCACGTCGTCTTCGTGGACCGTGCCCGACCTGCCGATCATGCTCGAGATCTTCCTTCAGCCTTGGTCGTCTGTCTCATTCTTCCGAGCACACATGCTCGGGAAATAGGTGCACATGCTCGGGGACAAACTTGGTCGAGGTCGGGGCAGGCCCATGGGTCGATCTACCCGAAGGTCTTCCTTGGGAACACCATCCAAGAGTAAGCATAATTAGCCGTCGATCAGCCGCCGAGGTACGATGGTCTTCATGGGAATTACCTAATCCCCGATAGGTCTATTTGTTTTTACGGTAGGTTCTAGCCCCAAAAGCTAAATAAAAAATAAACAACTTGATTTTAGAAATCGATTCGTATAGTCCAGCTCATCTATATACACTAGAATTCACAATCTACTTTTATATGTACTTCTGTAAATTATAAGAAGTACAAATATGAGAAGGCCAATGAAATTACCCACCAAATACCATTCAGAATCAAGTACCCAAAATTAACTTCTTTATAGCTATAATTAAATCTACAATAAAAACAAAGGTAACACATCTTGTGCACACAGAGCTTTCTGTGTACACACCGTGCACACCAACTAATAAAAGTCATGAAAAATTCTGAAAAAAATTGTAGATGTACTTTATAGATTACTCTACCTATGTATAAAGTTTCAAGATCAAATTTATTATATATCGAGAGTTACAAAAAAAAGAGAAACTCTTGATATATAATGAATTTGATCTTGAAACTTTATACATAGGTAGAGTAATCTATGAAGTACATCTACAATTTTATCAGAATTTTTCATGACTTTTGTTAGTTGGTGTGCACGGTGTATACATGAAAAGCCCTGTATGCATAGGATATGTCGAAATCAAAATCTTAGGACTTAGATGTATTATCGGTCTCAAGTTTTCTTTGAGAAACTCCCATCGCAGTGACGGCACATGATCATCTCGAGATTGGGCTACATGATGGGCCGGACCAGATGCCCACATCTCAGCCAGCCCACCCTGAAGCTGGAAGCTGCCGTAGAAAAGAATGGTCTATTTGGTAGAGCTGCAGATCCCAACTTCTCTTAAGATCTAAAACTTGTAGGCTAAAATAAAGTGAATTAAGTTTATATTTTTAGTCTAAAATATAAATAAGATGATCCATCTAAATACTTTTAATATACTCATGCTCCTACTCTATAGATCTGATAGAGTTAAAAGTACCTAACTCTACGTATATGATGAAACTAAAACTTTACCAAAGACACCAGCAGTCTTCGATATTTGGCAGGAGTTGCCGACTTTTTTTCTATTCGATCCAGTGGGCTGGCCTAGCGTAGGAGACAAGCTAAGGCATTCGCATTGGCGCAATGACTTGGTTTGTTTTGATTGGTCGAGTGATGTAACACCCCTCAGGGCACCTCTAGTGGTTTGACACCAATCCAGTAAACGTTGTTCCTAGGGAGGGAGAGTGTTTAGGTAGAATTTTAGAAACAACCACTCTAATGATTTAATACAAAAGCTTGTTACTAGAGAGCTCCACTATGAATTAATTAGTAATAAGCTCCCAATGAGTGATGTGGTAGGGAGGGAGATCAGACCCACAAATTTAGTATGAAGCTCCCAAGTGTATTATAGTTTGCTACTAAAATTTTAGTTTTCTAAAATGGCTCGATATCAAGCATATTCTCTTTTTCCTCTCTTTCTTCTGACTCACCAAAATGATGATGTGGCAGAGATATAGTATGAAGCGAAATAGAGAAGCCTTGGCTTAATTGGCTCCCTTGACATCTTTTTCTTTAATATGGTCTATTGCGCATGCAATTACAAAAATAACCCTCTACTCAACCGCGGAAGCGTCAGTAAATGTCTCCTATCATGCCTGTATAACACAGGAGGGACCTGGATCTACAGGAGATCAGTTAACCGCAACAACAGATAGATGGCACACCACCACAGACTTGTGCCTCGACATCCCATCTCAGCAGCAAGGTGCTTAGCACCCCAATTGCGGCAGCGGACAATAGAGTAGTCCTGCCACTTTGTCCTGGCTTACAGTGCCTCGTATTGCTGTCGCCTATGATGGATGTTCTTCCACACCTTCCGTGGTTAAGAAAAATCATTTTTTAAAAAAGGGAAAAGAAAATCGTGGTCAACGCCTCGTCGGCCTGTTCACTCAGCCCGAACCAGAATCAGAGGCGACCGAGCCCATCGATCGATGTACGTACCCCCCACCGTTTCGCTCGGTCGCTCCCTCCTACGGGCGGGAGTGCACAGCCGGCAGTATGGATCAACCGCGTACTGCATGCGCCTGGTGCCCTGGTATTTGACTCCTTAGTTTTACTCATCGCTCCCTCCGTAGCCCCATCTCCCACGGCAAGGCACCTTACGTTCAGATCATCGAGTCGAACCCAGCAAAGTGTGAAGTTAACTAATTCCACAGGAAGAGGCACACAGATCATCTTTTGTACGGGATGCGTAGAACCATATATATATATCGAACCAGATAGCTAATCTAGATCTATATATGTGTGCTTGCTCAACATATATCCATTCGTTAACCATCTCTTGCTCTCCGTTTCGGTCGGGACTAGTATTTACAGTACCAGCCCAATCCAGAAATTAGGTGGTAGCACCATGCCTCTTCTAGTCGTGCAGCCCGTACCTATTTCTGCTGGTACTATTTGTACTCGCACTGTGCCTCCTGCAGCAGCAGCGCATTCTGATGGACTCCTGTTCGACGAACTTGTGCTCGGTGGCGGTGACGACGCCGAGAATAAGACGGACGCCGACGCCTCCGAGGAGGACCCTGACGGGAAGCTCGAGTGGCTCATGTCACAAACCATCGGAGCGGAAGCGGAGTTCGCGTCGCCATTCGGCACTCGCCGCATCACGTACGCCGACCACACGGCGTCCGGCCGCTGCCTGCGGTTTGTCGAGGAGTTCGTGCAGCGCAACGTTCTTCCCTATTATGGTGTGCGCCATGATAATAATAGAGTGCTAGTGCTTACCATGCAACGCATCTATCAGCGAACATAATTAATGGAGTGTACATGTACGTGTGTCGGTGGATGGTGCAGGGAACACTCACACGGTGGACAGCTACGTGGGCCTGCACACGAGCAAGCTGGCCGGGGAGGCGGCGCGGTACGTGAAGCGCAGCCTGGGAGCTGGGCCGGAGGACGTGCTGCTCTTCTGCGGCACGGGCAGCACCGCCGCCATCAAGCGCCTCCAGGAGGTGACGGGCATGGCAGTCCCTCCCACGCTGCGCTCGGCGGCGCTGGAGGCCCTGCCGCCGTCCGACCGTTGGGTGGTCTTCGTGGGGCCGTACGAGCACCACTCCAACCTGCTCACCTGGCGGGAGAGCCTCGCGGAGGTGGTGGAGATCGGGCTGCTGCGGGACGATGGGCTCCTGGACCTGGGCGCCCTGGAGGCGGCCCTGGCGGCGCCCGAGCGCGCGGGGCGGCCCATGCTGGGCTCCTTCTCGGCGTGCAGCAACGTTACCGGGCTGCGCACCGACACGCGGGCGGTGGCGAGCCTGCTGCACCGGCACGGCGCCTACGCCTGCTTCGACTTCGCGTGCAGCGCGCCCTACGTCGCCGTCGACATGAGGTCCGGGGAGGCGGACGGCTACGACGCCGTCTTCCTGAGCCCGCACAAGTTCCTGGGGGGGCCTGGCAGCCCGGGCATCCTGGCCATGACGTCCCGGCTCTATGCCCTCCAGCGCCTCGCGCCGTCCACTTGCGGCGGGGGCACCGTCGTCTACGTCAGCGCGTACGGGGACACGGTATACTGCGACGACACGGAGGAGCGCGAGGACGCGGGCACGCCGGCGATCATCCAGAAGATCCGGGCGGCGCTGGCGTTCCGGGTGAAGGAGTGGGTCGGGGAGGAGTGCATCGAGGCGCGCGAGGACCGCATGCTCGCCCTGGCTCTGCGCCGGATACGTGCTGCTGCCAACCCGAACCTGCGCCTGCTTCTCGGCGGCGATCCCGGCAGCAGCGCGCGCCGTCTCCCGGTGCTCTCCTTCGTGGTGTATCCTCCGCACGACTCCAGCTCTGATGACTCGGAACCAGCGCGCGGGCGCGGAAACAAGAACGAGCAGGGGGTGAGGCCGCAGCTGCACTGCCGGTTCGTGACCAAGCTGATGAACGACCTGTTCGGCGTGCAGGCGCGCGGGGGCTGCGTCTGCGCCGGGCCCTACGGCCACCGGCTCCTCGGCATCACTCCGGCACGAGCAAAAGCCATCAAATCCGCCGTCCAGATGGTAACCCAAACCAATTCCAATTCCATCTCACGTACTCTTTTTTCTCCGACGTAGCTAGTTTGCTGCGTCGGATCATTCGGATCGATGGTGAATTGTGATCGATCAATGCAGGGCTACCACGGAGTGCGACCTGGGTGGACACGCGTCAGCCTCGCCTACTACACATCGATGCAGGAGGCCGAGTTCGTGCTGGAAGCCATAGACTTCGTCGCCGGTTTCGGCCACCGGTTTCTGCCGCTCTACACCTTCGACTGGAAAACTGGCGACTGGCAGTACGACCACAGCTGCGGCCGCGTCTTGCCAAACACCTCTGCCGCTCCTCCTACTGGACGAGTCAAAGCAGAGTGCGAGTACCAGAGCTACATGGCATTTGCTCGGAGCCTGGTCGACTCCTTGCCTACTACCACTAGCACTGGTCTGAATAACTCTCCTCCCGTTAGGCACATTCCCAAGGGTATCGACCCACAGTTAATTTACTTCGCCATGTGAGTGGCTGTAAAGTTGGGACTTTCCCTTTCCTTTGGGCCCTCTGCAAGGAAGCTGCAGCTCCTCAGAGTTCAATTCAGCTGAATAATATTGTCAAGTGAACGCAACTGAATCTAATATTTTTTAGAGGAAAATGAAGAAAAAAATTTACGCAAGAGCTCCAACTGAATCGCTGATGCTGAACCTTTTCTGATAATCCGAATGTCCATGCTTTACTGTAGATAAGAATAATACTAACCAGCACATTAATCTGCTATCACTAGTCTTAGCTGGGGTCACGCTCTAGACTTTGCCATAGTGCTTAACCAAGCTTCATCTCGACCCACACAATACCTCTGTCGTCAAGTTTAATTTACACCATGCCCTACTTCGCCACCGTTGCCACACACCATGAAGCGAGGGAAGAGAGATTGTTAGGATAAGTATTACATTTTTTAGAAGTTAATTTGTTTATTTTTTGTTATATTTTTTAAGGGTGTGTTGACATCAAAAGATGTGACAAAGGATCTGTTGACCTCAACACATGAAGAATGCTGGATTCAGAGAGTTTAGGACGCGCCAACCGATTTGATCCTGCAATTGGTAAGATAGATAAAAAAATATTCTCAAAACCGATTTAGTGTATGTGAAAACCTGCCCAAAATCATATCTCCTAAAACCTTGTTTAGCTATCCCACGACTTTCTTCAATATCAAATCAAGATTTAAACTAAACAGTAAAGTATAGTACAGTTCTACTAATTGGATTGACCATAAAATCAACAATATGAGTAAGCACATCTAATATTCTCTAAAAACTTTAGTAATCATATATACATTTATAAACTTCTTTACATTCATTAAAAAAAAATCTGCCATCCTCTGAAACTGTTCCAACTCATTCTCTTTACTCTTTTATCATATTCAAACCAAATTTCAGTTCTTATAAAAAAAAGTGAGAGGCACACGATCTCCAAATCAGTGCCAACAATTGACTCATGAGAGCAGTTAATAGAAAGAATTAGCATAACATAATTATATATGTGCATCTTCCCAGAATATCAACTCATTTCATTCACATTTCTCTATCAGCAGAATCAATCCAAGTCCAATATCATTTCTTGGAAGCCAACTCAATACATACCAAGTATTCAGTAAATATCTCAATCACTCAAAAAGTTTCTGTAAACATATGTATTTGTATATCATCTTCATCCAGATCAAAACACTGAAATCATTAACAACAATCATTTAGGTTTACATACTCATAGGCTTTAGGTCGGCCATTGCACAAGATCATAGTCTTGCATACCCATTCAGATTATCAATCAAGTAAGAATCAACTGTAATACACAGATCAAATTCTTATCTTAAGAAATAGAAGATTACATCTTTTTTAGCTCAAATTTCTATTCTTGACCTCTAGAGAAAAACAAGCATTATTCTGAACTGACCTACTCCTCAACCAGCCAACCGCCATATTTTTTTCACTCTGCCCATTCTCCCAGCTGGCGCCAGCACCCTTTTGGACCATACCTGCAGCTGGCTGCCAATGAATGGCTTTCTCATCTTGTTGGCCAAATGGCAAAAGCCATGGCTGCATGCTTACCACCTAGCAAACCAGCCCATGGTTTTCCCTTGAACAAGTCTGGTTTCAACCTGCAAACAAAAGGGGTAAGGGCAGCAGTATAAATAGGGGTCAAAGCAGTACATACAGAAAAAGGAAATTTTATTGCCTTCCCAACTTGCCTACTGTTTCCACTCTCCACAATATCTGACCTGGTGCTCAAGAGGTAGTAGTTGACAGCGGCAGCAGGAGGAAGAGGTCAGCCATCTGCCTTTCCTCCTATCTTTTCCCATCAACACCATATACTTGTCCTCTGCGAATATCAGGTGCCCAATCTTAGTTGAGCACATTATCCCTTACTTGCAGTAAATGGCAGACATCCATGTTTTAAGTAATAAGCACAATATCACAAAGTAACTAGAGGATCTACTAAGAGGCTAAAAGATAAACTTTTCACATGAATGTATTCGCTCATCTTAAGTATGAAACTCAGCAGCAAGCACTCATAGGATGCATGTATACCAATTAGACATTGTAGTAATTAAATCATGGCATAGCAATTTTGAGTTAAATGCTTTGCAATGTAAATATGAAAATAGCAGTACTGAACATATTTCTATCAAATTGTAACACATAGGAACTCAGTATAGTGATTAACCAAGATGCATTAAACTGATACATGTGACCTAGTAACTTAAATTCACCCTTTGTTCTGAACTAAAGCATATCATCATCAGGATCCAACATTACTCTCGATTCTAGAATGCAGCAATCAACAAATATATATGTAAATATACACCCCACTCTGTCCTGTTCACAAGCATAAGACCATCCATTTAACAGCACCAACCAATGTCAGATTTTTTGAGCATTCCTAACCTCCCTCCTCAGAATCTAATCGACTCATCAGCAAGGTACCCATACCTAAGAACCAGACTCTCACACACTAAATCACTTTGCATGTAAATAATACACGCACCAGTACATAATATTTCAGGCCTCTAATCTATTTCACAAATAGAAATTATAGGCAATCAAGGCATCTATCGTAATGAAGCTATGTTGTTAAACATAAACCAGTTTCGCATGATCTGGTGAAGGTAAATACTAGTGCTAGTTCGAAGCATATGTAAATGAACAACCCTGCTAATCATGTTTCTAGCCAGCCCAAAAATAGAAATTTATAGCTTATTAAGAACATTACTAGGTCCTGCAAATAGGTGCTTGTGCTTACTAATGGTAATTTATCCTCTGTTGAGCATGGCTTTATATAAAATATCAGTCACCCACTAATCTGTTTAAGAAAATCAAATGGCAGATTAACCATAACAGGATTGCAAACTAAAATCTTTCCTAATTCCTCAATGATCAAACAGAATTTACACCACGCTCCGAATATAATCATCTTTATAGCAAAACATCTATACATTGAGTCAAACTCTGGACCTCACATCACCAATCACAGATTAATGACGAACATGATAATATACATACTATTCTCAATCAATATCTACTCAAGCTCTAACAATCATCACCAGATTTTAAGTTACGTGAATAATTCGCAACAAATCGAATCACAACTCGATTATCATGGCGTAGTGGGCTTAGAACGTGGCCGTACGGTCCTTCGAGCTGCAGTGTGATTAATGCCACGTCGTCTTCGTGGGCCGCACCTGACCTGCCGATCATGCTCGGGGTCTTCCTCCAGCCTTGGGCAATCGTCGCATCCCTCCGAGCAGGCACGCTCGGGAAACAGAGGCACATGCTCGAGGACGAGCTTGGTCGTGGTCGGGGCAGACCCATCGGTCGAGCTGCCCGAAAGTCTTCCTTAGGGACACCGTCCAAGGGTAAGTATGGTCAGCCGAAGATTGACTGTCGGGACATGATAGTCTTTATGGGAATTACCCAATCCCTGGCAATAATTTTATGACTTTCATCGGAAAGGTCGTGTATCGGTTTTGATATTCTATCTTTAGCTTATTGCCTTTGCCAGTCACCTTGATAAGAATAGTGTTCCATCAGGCACATATATGGTGACGGCAGAGCTGACCCCCTCTCTCAACGGAATTGCCAAAAGGGGCATGCTAGTGAGCTTTTTCCAAATTATCAGGCCAGCATAAATTATTTGGCCGACACGCGGGATAACGCGGCCTGTTGTTTCTCCTTTCATATTTTTTTCAACAACTAGGAGAAAGTTGGTTTTGACTTGTGTCGGTTTATGTGGTGGCGATGCTCTCTCAGCCTTATACCACCTGTTGATTCGCAAGTCACCCTAGGCTTGACAGTCCTTGAGCTTCTCCTTCATGGTCGGTTTCTATTTGAAGTGAGCTGACCATATTTTTTAGGGCCTCTTTGTCGCTGGAACTCGACTGAACATCAACATAATCCATAACTTTTGACCCTGTATCCTACATCGGCTCTTTTTCTTTTCTAGAACATTGAACCATATTAATTGGAAAAGGATTATCATTAACTTGCATCGTCATCTCTTCTGCAAACTTGATTTGGCCATCCTATATAGCCGATTGTATTTGCTATTGAAAAATATTGCAATCATCAGTATTATGAGAAAAAGAATGATGCCTGAAAGTGCATCTAGGCACTTATGTTATTTTGGTGATTAATGACAAACGCATATAATGACAATCTATATAATTGTGTAAATGCCTAACTTAGTGCTTAACAAATGACAAACCTCTAATATGATTATATTGCTATGAGACTAATATGTTCATTGCCAAGTTGAGTATTAGTCTCATCCATTTAGAGGAAAATCAAGTGGATGGTTAAGCAAAGATAAGGTATGCAATCTCGGTATCCCTTCCATATTTGTTTTTGCATTCCTTTTGTGCAAATGCATAGTGAACTCCAAGTAGTATGTTGATTGTATATATGCACATTGGTTCATGTCATATTTATTTGTGCATATATGTTCATTTGAGTTCATTATGTGCTTTGCTTTTAGTATGCATGTAATAACTAGAGTTAAACTTCACATTGCTATAAATTGACTTGGTGCATGCATGTTTTGGTTGTGTATCTTTTCATGCACCTCTCCTAGTGGAGTTTAATCTAGAGTTGGATCACATATTTACTCTTGTTCCAAGTATTATTTGCACATGTACAATTCGTGTATATTCTATCATGTGCTTCATTTAAATAAAGACTGTGATCCTTGCCATGATTTAATTGATTCATCATATCGCAATTATCTCTCTAGTGCATATAGATCAATTACATATTCATCATGATGTACTGAGTAGAGAATATCTCTTATGTCAAGTGTTTCCAGTTATATCATGTTTCTTTATATGAAACACTTGTGGTAATCAATTGCTCACAAATATCAATTTCTTCATATCTATTGAGCTTTTGGGACTAATGCTTTTCATGAGTGGTTTGGAAAGAATTAGGTCCCGTGTGTGCATGATGACCAAGGTATCTTGAAGGATGATCGTTAAGCCGAGGTCAACAAGACGACGGTGTTACCAAGAGTTGAGGACTAAGTCAAGATCGACTTGGCGTGGAGATCGTCGGAGAGGATGATCAAGTCAAGGTTGATAGGACGAGAGTCTCATGAGGTGAATCGAGTCAAGTTGGATAAGGCGAAAATGTCATCTATCATTTGGTGAAGGTCTTCATGCACCGGAGTTAAGAAAGAAGACGGCAAGTAACTGTTTCTAGACTTGTATTATCTTTGAATTTAATTTGAGTCTAAGGATTGCCGTACTATTAAGAGGGATGCTCCATTGAATGACTTTTAGATGTGTCAAGTGCTCAAATGATCCATCCTTGTGAAATTTAGAGAGAGAGTGGTGTTGGTGGTGCCGGAAAGTGAAAATTGTAGGTCTCTCTTGGATTCTTGGTGAAATCTGGATTTATCCTTTGAGATTTGGGTAGTGAGACCTTGTTGGTTGTGTAGCCCTTGTTCTTAACTTTCAATAGAGTCCAAAATCACTTAAATCGGAGTCCGGAATCAAAAGTTATGCTCGTTTTAAATCAATGGTCTTGAGTCGATCCGGAGTATCCGGGTTGGGTCTCTCGGTTAGGTCAGTCCGGAGTGTCCGGATGATTTCGGAGTATCTGGACATTTAGTCCGGACATTCCAGGGTAAAAATTGTCCGGAGTATCCGGACTTTGCGCAGTTCAAACGGCTAGTTTTTTGGGGACCTCTATTTAAAGCCCCCTCTTGGGTAGCCGTTGGGGGAGAGTTTTTGGGGTGGTTCCTTGGTCCTTTGGGGTGTATTCTTGGTGATCTTAGAGCATCTCCAACAGTGCCTAAAATCTATTCCTAAAACCTGATTTTGGGTTTGATTGCAAAAAAAGTACTCCAACAGTTCCTCTTTCTAGCTCCTCAAATTTTGGCACGCCCAAAAACAGCACCCCGACTCCTCATTTTTGTGCGCTCTGTCCGCGCTCCCAATCAACATTATTTCGCGCCCAGGATGGCCCACCGGACCAATTCAAAGGTGTTTTTGGGAGAAAATATAGGAACTGTTGGAGAACAAGGTATTTTGTAGACCCAAAATTTTTTGGGAAGGTACCAATCTAAGAATATTGGGAGTCTAAATATTAGGAACTGTTGGAGATGCTCTTAAGCTCCCAAAAGCCCCTCTAACCCTAGATCTTAGTGATCCCCTTTTGAGTGAAGGGTTGGGTGTGAGAGAGGGTAGTGCTCGGGTTAAGTGTGATTTGAGTTGTTTGAGCACTTGATTTCATCTCCAAGCTTGTTCTTCGTGAGCATTTGTTACTCTTGGAGGTTGAGGACTCCTAGACGGCTAGGAGGTCGCCTACGAGCCACCGAAACTTTGTGTGGTTGGCCGTGGGAAGTTTGTGAAGGCTGGATTCCGCCTCCGCAAGGGAAGGAATCAAGAAGTGAAGCCGGCGAGTGCAAGGTGCAACACCGGGCGGCTAGCGGGTTGAAAGAGACCCCTGTGTCTTGTGTGGCCAAGACGCCCGTGAGTGCAAGTGCAACACCGGGAGGAAAAGGGTTGAAAGAGACCCCGGCTCAAGTGTGACCGAGCCGCCTCAACGGAGACGTAGGATCCCCTCAAGGATCCGAACTTCGGGTGAAAAATCATCGTCTCCAAGTTTGCCTTTCATTCTTGCTTACTTTTGTACTTGCTTTAGTGTTTGATTTTGAATCTTGAAATTGCCCGATCTATTTGATTATCGAGTTTCTCGCTAGGCATCTACTTGATCTAGGTTCCTGCTAGTGTTTATCATCTTTGTGTTCAAGTAGATTGTTTAAAAGTTGGAGAAATTTCAAATTTCATCCCGAGGTGCCTAACCCGGAGTATCCGCATAATTACTCCGGATAGTCCGGACATTTATACCGGAGTATCCGGAGTAAAAGTCCGGAGAGTCCGGGCTAAACCCCTCGGCCACTCAAAGTCTCCAATCCGGAGTGTCCGAACCTAAAACCCGGATAGTCCGGACATTTATACCGGAGTATCCGGATAAAATCCCCGGACACTCCAGACTAAAAACTTTGGGTGTTTTATTTCCGCTGCATGTTAAATTATAAAATTGTAATTCGCCTATTCACCCCCCCTCTAGGCGACATCCCCTGCCCTTTCAATGCCATTTGCAATACATTCGCTTTTTAATTACATCAGCCGATGGTATAACATGCCCTTCAAATAACCGTATAATCTTTTCTTGCAGACGTAAGTCAAAAATATGGTCACACTTGGAGACATCAAAAACTTATTTTATTTCTAACTTATTCTTAGTCGGCTAACAGACTAAAGACTTCTTAGATCCTTTAACCCACTCGGCTATATTTATTTCTGTCTCGTCATCTTCAAAGAATTCACTTGAACAGTACTCGACAAGGTTGACCTTAGCTTTTTTTATCCTTATTATTGTTGTTACTAGCCTTGAACTTGTCCCTAATGCCTATGTTATAGGTAAAACGACTTTTTTGAGCTAATACCCTATGCAACAGATAACTTAATTTAGTGAACTCTTATCCGCCAAATTTCTTCCTTAGCTAGTGAATTAATCCCTAAAAAGCCAAATCGGCTAACTGGTTGTAGGCAAAGTAACACTAAAGTACCAATTTATTACTTTTCTAAATCTCTTGATATAATCTGTTTCTCCAAACTTCTGGCGAACAGAGCTCAAGTCAAAAATTCTAAATTCTAGACTACTATAGAAAAAGTATTAATAGAATCGGCTTTCCAAATCGGTCTAAAAATGAACCGAATTCAAAGGTAAACCTATGAACTATGTAAAAGAATCCCCTTACAAAGATAGCAGGAATAACCTAATTTTAACTCGTCGGACAGAGCAGCTTCACCACATTGTGTGATAAAATGTCCGACATGCTCCAAAGTAGTAATGGAGTCATCCCTAGAGAATTTTGAAAAATCAGAAATCTTGAAGTTATTAGAGTAAGACATCCGGTCAATGTAATCAGGATATGGCTTTTGATAGTCGATAGTCTTCCCTTTAGGCTGAATGCCGAATTGATAATGCAATACGGTAGATATCTAATTGGCCCAATTTACTAAATTAGCCGATGCAGCGTTAGAATTTTACCAATTGTGCTCGTAATTGTCATTCTGCCCTTCGAGTGTAAGCTCGGGTTGATAGGTTGTTTGAGCCGATGTGTACTGAGAAAGTTACTTATATCTATTATTTTTTCTAGCAATTAGCTTTGTACTGGAACAAATGGTTCCTAATATGTCACAACCTTGTATGGAGCTGTATTTCTCTGCGAAATCGGCTCAACGTATTGCGGATGCCTAGGAGGTTCAATCGGTTGTGGAACCGATTGGAAAAAAAAGCATAGAACGGAGCCGATGGTGGTAAGATGGCTGGTACATCTAACTTAGAATCATCGATATATGCCTAATAATGCGCAACCCCACTTGTACAAGGACATCGTAACAGTATGACAGTAGGTTGGGTTGACATCATAGTTGGGGATGAAGTCATAACCGATGGTTTAGGATCGGCTACAAGGCTTTGGATGTTTTGTGCTACTGAATAAATGGGGTAATTCAGTAAGGTTTGCATTGGGTCGAGCAGGCTTTCAGCCGATGCCAACTCTTGGGCCATCATCTTTATACTATTAACTATCATTGACTTAAGTGTTGTCACTAGAGTCGATGATTGGTTAATCAAAATATGGTACACAAAATTGATTAATCATAGCAAATAATTCAGCTTGTGCAGGTATGTATTGACTTACCGATGTATTAGTAATCCCTGCATCACCAGCATTGACTGTCGGTAATGCAGCCTTCTGCGTGATGCCATGTTGAGTTTTTTTATAACAACTTAACATTATCTCTTTGTGTGCGGCTTTCTGTTCTTCAATCTCTTTACAATGTTCTGATATTAAATCATCCAGTGTAGAAACAATTATAGCATCAGAGTTGAGATCAGACGGTGGAATTGATTTCCCCGACAAAGTCATTGTGTCTCACTGGGCGTGCCAAAGGTGTGTTGGTACAAAAATATGTGACAAAGGATCTGTCGGACTCAACACACGAAGAGCGCCGGGTTCAGAGAGTTTAGAGTGTGCCAACTGATTTGATCCTGCAATCGGTAAGATATATGAAAAAATATGCTCAAAGCCAATTTAGTGTAGCAATCGACAAAGATCTAAAGAACCAAAATTTTGATTAAATTTAGGGTAAAGATAAGTCTAAACAATCGATTAGGACTGAATAGATGGTAGATAGAGGTAGACTTTCCTTATCCTGAAGAAGGCGATGCGCAACAAAATCGGAGAAAACCAAACCTGATTGGCATAATCGAGGGTGATCAACAATCAGTGATGCGTAACTTTATTGATTAAGATCGGATTATAAGAAAGATTCTAAATTATAAAGCTATTTCTAGTTGACATGAAAATAAGAATAAATGCGAGTTTGTTTGGTTGATTGTGTTATTGTCTTTGCTCACCTTTAGCCATCTTTTATACTGCATTGGCCAATCACATCTCTCTCCGATGCGCTTTGTTGACTACGATCTGTATCAACTTTTACTCAGACATAATTTTCAAGTTTGAATCAACATCGGTCATCATTCTATCTTTAAATTTTCCTTTCTTATCCGATATCAGCAACAATATCCCTTTATCTTTAGCCTGACAATTTGATGATACCTTCAAATTCTTGTACAAACAGGGTGAAAGAAAGATATGAGGAGAGGTGGGTGGAGGTTGAGACTACGAAGGACATATCATTCAACGCTAGTAGGTGCTTTTAAAGGGAGCAAAGAAATGGTGTGGGATAATGTTAATGGCAGGGGAAAGGGCCGGCGTGATCGGCGCTGTGCATGTTGGGCCGGCCCAGATGCCCATGTGTCGCCACCGGCCCGATTCTGGAACAGAAGGGGCGTCAACTTCTTCTTTACCTTGCCCACCGTGCCCACGCGCAGCTGCGTCGCGGTCTACAGGTTCTAGACTCCCGTCTGACCCCTGACGTTATCGTCCGAGCCAAAACCATCTCCATTCTCGCCTCATGGCCAAAGCCAGATCCGCGGCGCTGCTCCTGCTCGCGCTGCTCCTGATCTGCGCGGCGGCCGCGTCGGTGGCTGCTGCGGCGGGCGAGGGGAAAGGTGGTGGGTCAGGCCCGGCGGAGGCGGAGTGCCCGGATCTGGCGACGCGGGGCGAGTGCGTGTCGAGCGGCGGCGGGAGCAGGTGCCGGTGGTGCCGCAGCGAGGCGCTCGACGACATGTGCTTCGGGGCCGCCGAGGCGTGGCGGCTCCCACACCAGGTCTTCTCCTGCGACCCGCCCTCCGCCGCCGCCCACGCCCGGGGATAATGCCGCCGCCGCCGCAGCCGCAGCCGCAGCCGCTATTCTGCATTTTGCTCGGATCGCTCTATTCTACTAGTACTATCTTTCACTGGATCCGAGACTAGCTTGTATTTTCTGGTGTTGTGTGATTGGCTGATAATTGTTGTGTATTTTTACTGTAAAAATCTGATCGGAATGTGGCGAATCATCGTATTCAAGTGAACAAAACTCGAGAATAGAGGAAGATGGCACCGATTTTGCTCGCTTATCGTAATTGGAATCACCTGCGCGCTACCTGGGTCATTTTCGACATTGTAATAGCCATTGCGCAATGGTCAATGCGCCTAGAATCTAGATGCCTGAACCCTGATGCTAACGTGACGGCGATGACACGAACAATTCCCAATTTGAGCCGAGATTTTGTGACGATGAACAGGTGAACTTTCAAAGATGTAAGAAAACTTCTAGCTGATTCACCAACATCAAGCTTGTTATGAATTCTGAGTGGTAGACGAGCCGCATATTGCGGCCGTGGTGTCAAAATTTCGCGTGCTTGGATTTGCACGGCAATTCCGCGCATCTAATCGACGCTTCATGGTTGCTGCCCAGTAGTGTTCTTCAGAATTTGATTCTGACGCACGAAAGAGAACGAGGACTTATGTCGGACGTGTCGTGCTGCAACCAGGGTTCCAAATCTCGCCGGAAACCGGCGAAATCTCGTTTACCGGACCCAGACGAAATATTTCCTGCCGACCGGATTTGAAAATTCAAAAAAAATTCAAAGTGCTACAGTGATCTCGTTTATTTCGGCGAGATCTCGCCCTCTCCGGTCGGTATCTCGGGTTTTAAACCCGGAATTTGAATTTATGCGCCCGGATTTGACCAGATTTAGCTCAATTACTCTAGAAAAAGTGATCTTCCATGATAATTTGTTGAAAAACCATTTTTTTGAGATATTTTTAAATTTTAGCAAAAAAATTATTAAATTTTTATAAAATTGTAGAAGAATTTTAATGCTGTGAAAAATTTATGGTACCATCCAAATAAGTGTAGGATCACACAGAAAAATTTTCAAAATATTTTGAATTGATTTGTTATATTTAAAAAATAAAAAACAGAATGATCATAAATGAGGTAGTAACCGTGTTAGAATTTTATAATTTTTTCCAGTTTCATTATGACCTAAAATTTTTAGGTGAGCTTAAGAATTTCCTCATAACCCTATTATAAAATTTGCAAAAAATTTGACTCTGTTTTGGTAGGTGAATGAAAAATTGTAAACTCTACGAGCACACACCATAAAATTGAAAAAGTGTGCAGTAGACCTGTCACATTTTTTGAGAATTTTTTAGATTCGATCATGATCTAAAAATTTTATGGGAATATCATGGATGCTTCACGATTGTTCACAAAAATTTTCAAAATTTTTGCATCTTTCGAACTATGCCAAAAAATCTTGGGAAACAACATCATGGAGGGGACTCAAACTCAAGACCTCTTCCATCGTTTGTGACCTTACCACTAGGCTACTGATGATGTTGCTTGACAGTACCAAGGATCAGTACCACTAGGTACGGTTACAGATAGAGTTATGATGGATTTAACATTTCTTGGCCGTTTGACTACACTGATCCATACACCGATCCGTACGCACGACACTCATCTGTCAGTGTCAGGTATCTCTACCAGTCCGAGAATTATAGTGGCTGGATGGCTCATTACAAACATTGAAAGTCTGTCTGACTACCACGGGACATGAACTTGGAAGAATACAAGTAACAACACGAGAGAAGGCATCACGAGATCATTGTCGACAACGCGAAGGTGGAGTTTGCACCACAAACGTACTACTACTCGTAGATACGTGATGCAAATAGATATTGATTTTATTATCATGCAAATATGGGATAAATTATCATATGTATCGATTTTATTTCATGCCTATTAATTGTCATGTAAATATACATCGATTGTCTACAATTGTGACTCTCCAAATCCGAATTTTAGTTGAAATACTGCCAAAATTTCTAACTTCACGAACTGATAATGATCTAAAAATTTTATGCCAAGGTTAATAACGCATCACAATCATCCAATTAAAATTTCAAAATTTTGTAATATACTTTCAACCATTTTCCATTTGGACATCACCGCTGTCTGAATTTTTAAAAATCCCTCGAGCTTCACCATCATCTAAAAGTTTTATAGAAAGATTACTGATATGATAGAATCATGCACAAAAAATTACAAATATTTCTAACGTGGTTTATCCTATTTTTTATTCGGTTCAAAATTGTCGGTCAGTGTTTTATTAGGTCAGTAGTCATGTTTGAAAGCATCTAGGCCCCCAATGTGTTTAATGGTTTTGGTAATTAATGACAATCACGAAAAATGGACTAATGTTGTTTGCATGAGTAAAGTGAAAAACAGGAAGGTCGATTCTTCAAGGGACATCAGAATGTTACAAGTACAAAAAGGAAGGTGTACGCATCAAAAAAGCATAAGAAATGAAGGTATAAAATCTTAAGGACATTTTCCTAGTCATTTTACCGATCTTGGTGTGGAAGAAAAGATCGGGTTGATAGAATAGTCGCCGTACTATTAATAGGGACTTGACAAGAGTCTTGAACTTGAAAAGTGCATACAATATGGCTTAAAGTCTAAATGGTTCATTCATGCATTCAAATCGGCATTAAGTCTGAAATTTTCGATAGGTAAGCACTCATGAGGCAGAGAGCGGTAATCAAGCTTCATGTACTACCGGCCATATAGTGTCGGTAGCTTTATGACAGAGAGCTATTTTTGATTTTCTCTGCGTCGGCACTATCAAGAAATGTCGAGCGGTAATCTCAAAATGCGATACTACCGCACATAAGCTTCTTGGTAGCTTTTTACTGAGGCATGCTTTTGTCGGCTTGCAAGGTCTTGATTATCAAGACACCCAAGGCGATAATACCGACCATATAAAAATTGCACGAGAATGACTACGTGTCGGGGCATTAAATGCTCCAGAGAGCCGTTCTTTGGTGGCAAGGTCTTGATACTACCGCCTTGGGGTCTTGATAAGTACCGACCATATAAAAATTGCACAGTAACAGCTACGTGTCAGGGCATTAAATGCGCCAGAGAGCCGTTGGGGCCCAAGGGCGGTACTACCGGACCCTAAAGGGCGGTAGTACCGGCCGTGACGATTTTTCCTGATTAATTTTTAGCAACGGCTAGTTTGTGTGAGGTGGGGTTATAAATACCCCTTCACCTGTGCTAGGAGCTGGTTGGTGACTTCATTGAATACTTCTTGAGCCCTAGCAACTGTCTCCACTCACTAGAGCATTAAATCTTTGATTCTTGAGTTCTTGGAGAGAAAATTGAGTGCATTGAGTGTATTGCATTAGTTGAACCATATTGAAGCACTCTAGAGTCTTAAGCTTGCGTCAAGTTTATTACTCTTGGAGGTTGCCGCCTCCTAGACGGCTTGGAGGCGTGAGATTCCAGTGATCTTCACAAAGAAGCTTGTGTGAAGGCCCGGACGGTTGTGAAGGTAAGAAGCTCGCCTACCCCGAGCGGGGAAGAGCTACCACGAGTGACCGGGGAAGGCTCAAGCGAGAGGAGCCGGCTTGAAGAAGTTCAAGTCACCTCAACGTGGAGTAGGGGAGACCGGCAAGTCTCCGAGACCACGGGATAAAAATTCACGTGTTCATCATTTGTGGTTTGCGTTGTTTTACTCTTGTGCAATTCTAGCAAATTGGTTATCTTCATGCTATACTTGCTTAGCCATTGATATATTTGAGTAGAGATATTATTTGATGATCATTAGAATTGCTAAGTATTAAAATTGTCAAAATTGTCACTAGTACTTAGAAATCATTAAACTTAATTTTTAGTGATAGAAAATTTATAAACGCCTATTCACCCCCCTCTATGCGCATCCTCGATCTTACAATGTTTGAATGTTTCAAAATTCCACAGGAATGTGTCAGTAATCTCTAGAAAAAATTTCAAATTTTTTTGACAAAATTTCGACCGCATTTCACTCTATGAAATTTTGCTAAGATCTCAACCATATCTCAGCAAAACCGACGATATTTCGGTCCGGCCGAAAGCTCCAGAACCGGATTTGAATTCATGTTTTCGCATTTCGGCCAGAATTTGTTTGAATTTTTTAGGATCTCGCCGAAATTTCGTTCTCCAGCCAGAGACGGTATTCCAAGCGAAATCGAGATTGTGAACCCTGGCTGCAACCGATCCGAGGGATAATTGCTGCGCCAAACTAATCCAATCTCAATGGATGCCAAAGTGACTGGACAGGAAAGTCATCGGCTTTACCTCAAAAGAGTATGGTCGGAGTTTTTAAACAGAAATAAACAATATTTTTTTGAGTAACTCGAAAACGATCACCTGTAAGGCTGTGATCCGTCAACAGCTCAGCTTCCATTGATCATTGCAGTAGCCAAAATTATTCATGTAGACGGAGACATCAGACCAGTAAAATTACTTGCAAGTAAAAAGTACACCCCAAAGGGGCAATATAGGATGGATCCTACTAGATCCTAGAGACTATGACGCCAGCCGGAATGAACCTGAGGGCAAAAGCTTCTTGCTCGCCCAGCTCTGGTTCAGGTTCAGCATATAGCCGTCGAAATATGAAACGACAGATACGCATGTCTACATACTCCAGAAATTCCATCTACTGGAGAAAGCTTACTATTTACATCTAGTGAGAGTGCTTCAATATTCCTCCAGTGAACCGCAAGGAATGCAACTGCTGCAATACCGGCGTACTGGAATCAAAGGACTCTCAGCTGAGCTAGAAAAGCCGCGCATAGATCCAGAAAGAGAAGCTGTGGTCCACTGACCCTTTGCAAGTCGAGGAGGTATTTCTCGTCTCTTGTTTTGTAAAGCTGCATCGAAAGGTGGCCGTTCGGTATCAATTGCACCATCAGAAATACAGGAACAACAAGGAAGCATGCAATACGAATAAACAGAGTGCGATTCCAATTGCAAATTGCACCATCAGAAATACAGAAACAACAAGGAAGCATGCAATACGAATAAATAGAGAATGTGATTCCAATTGCTGTAAGAATCATGAATGTGTAAAGCTGCGTCTGAGTGGAGGCCCTTTGGCATCATCATCAAGTGCACAGCCAAAGGAGAAGACACATGGAAACAGAGTGCGATGTGAAATGAATAAAGAGAATTACGATTCAATATTTACAAGATCTACGACTGTACATATGCAATGAGGGGAGACATGTCAGCATTAAGTGGATCTTCTTAAGACCTGTATGGAAATGGGAAGAATGCATTTAATATGAACAATGAGAAGTACGATTCCAATTGTACAAGATGAATGCCCATCCCATCATTTAAATAACGGGCTATCTGGATACGTGAACAGTTAAAATCTTGAGTATACAGGGCCACGAAAATGCAAGGGGCTGCCGGTGAACAATCCAGATTGGCATTATCACATAAAAACTAACAAGGTTCCTACACAGTTTAAACGTCAGGTATAAAGACGCTCAGAATTAACCAGGCATGACATGACCATACTTCTGTCAACACTTAAATCAGTATTACTTTGAATTTTAATGGAAGCACAAGGGAAAGGATTGCAAATTACCTGAATTTCGAACTTAATTAAATTTGACTTGTACCCCAGGATATCGGTTTCAATATGCTCTGCACTGAAGTTGTGATTGTTATGAATCATATTCTCTTGACCAGGAAAGCCAGGAGTCCATCTACATTTCATGTTATAGTGTCCAATCTTTTTCCAATAGACATTCAGTTCTTGCAGAGCTTTGAGCACTTCAGTAATTATTTCTCTTGGATGTGCACGAGACTGTCCAAATAAATACAAAAATGCTGATTAAAATGGAAGAAGCAAGAGCTTAACAAAAATATCAGAGGCAATCTAAAATCGGATTACCTGAAGTCCAAGAGCCCATTTCCTCTCAGCTGGAAAATGTGGCCTCAAACCAACTGGAGATTCCATATATAATTGTTGCCGAATTCCATGTACTGAACTTTGTGTTTCGCTTGGAATTATGCGATAGAATGAGGAGTCCTTGACGCCAAAGAAATCAAAACAGAAAATTAGTATGGCTTTAAATTACCATAAAAAAAGCAACACATGCAGCACTCAGCCAAGCAAAGTAGGATGGACAATGTTGGGATACAGAAAACAGAGCTCAGTAACTCACCATTGCTTCTTGATACTCAGCTCCAAGATAGCCACTGGTTGTGCGATGCCTATTGTCCAAAATTAAATAATATGCAACAGTTGCCTGCACAGATAAATCAGCCACATATCATTACAGTAACAGAAGGCATATGCAAACAACAGAGTGAAAAGGAGTACCTCATTTTGCAATCTATTTTGAATCGATTCCACCAACTGGTCCTTGTTGAACCCCAAACTAATAACTTTACCAAGAGTTTCTTCATCAATCTATGAAACAGGAAGCGAATCCAATTCATTATCTAAAAGATTTAAATGAAGCAATACATGACCAAAAAGCTTCCCAGTCTCCCATATGGGCACCCAGGATTGCAAAATTGATTCCATTCCCAAATAGCCATCAAAACAGGCACAGTGAGCACTCGCATGCATAGCATCACATAACACAGAAAACTGCCATAAATATAACCCCAGAAAACAACAAAAAAATATAACAGAAAACATAAAGAGAAATGTTGGCCACATCTTATCCAACTAATCAAATTAAGCAAGCTAATACCAAGAAAAAAAAGGAAAAATATATCGAAAATACAGCAATGTCGTAACGGCCTAAAGAGTCCAGGGGGGTACTAAGGACAACTACCACCCAAAGAAACACCATTATAAAAATAGCTCAGCTGAGTCAACAGTGCAAATAATACAAAGCATCATTTTGTAGGACACAATGCAGAGTACAAATTATACCTTTTTAACTTGTTGTGCACTATCCGGAGGAGGCACAGCTAAATAGCGTGGGAGTTGAGCTTCAAACCATGGATGTTCACGGATTTCACGAATGGTGATCCTCTTCATAGGATCGACAACTAGCATTCTCGGAATCAAATCCCTCGCTGAACCTGATAAATGACTGGGAAGGGTATATATTCCACCCTAAAACGACAAAATAGATAACGAGCTCTACATCAGTAGAAGCAAATAACAATTCACCGTTCTAATGCAAACTCTACAGATATTTGCTGACCTTTATTTTCTTAAAAAGGTTTGGTATGTTCTCATCATCAAATGGAAGAGTACCACATAGAAGAGCATAAAGAATAACACCACAGCTCCACACATCAACTTCAGGCCCAGCATATAGTTTCCCGGATATCACCTAAATAAAAGAAATATATATTACAAAGTGTGACACCAAAGAGACTGGAAAGGCAGCTACATTGATGGAATGCACTACTTTCTATCTGCAAATAGTTCAAGGATGTATACCTCAGGAGCTGCATAATTTGGGCTGCCACAACTTGTTTTAAGAAAGTGGCCATCACGCATAACATTACTTAAGCCAAAGTCTGCAATCTTAACATCACATTTAGAATCCAATAGAAGGTTCTCTGGCTTTAGATCACGATGCACCACCATGTTTCTATGGCAATATTCAACACCAGATATGATCTGTACACCAAAAAAAGTACACTCTTTATCACATTCAAGGGCCTGAGTGGAAAATGATAAGGTTCCTTACTGGATCTGCAGTTTTCTACCAAACAATAGTTGTCATGCCATCATCGATATATCATGGACAGAAATGATAAACAGAAGAGTAAATAGATTAACATAAATTCTAGAGGCTAGGATTTTGAACACAATCTTCAGAATAAAGGGCTCGGGCCAATAACAGAGAACTCACCTGTTGAAAAAAGTGGCGAGCTTCTTCCTCTTGCAGTCTACCTTTCTCAACAATGTAATCAAACAATTCGCCAGACTTCACATACTCCATAACCACATAAATATCAGCTGGTGTATCTATCACCTCATAAAGGCGGATGATATGTGGATGCATGAATAACCTCAGTATCTTGATCTCTCTTTTCACTGCAAAAAAATGTAAAACCTTCAACTGGAGTGTTTCATCTTAAGACCAAACAACTAAATAAGATACAAAGAGAAGTGGAAGGTAAGAGATAACTGGTGGAGTGGAAAACATGCTCAAGGTTGCATGCATCTTAACTATTTATCCCGGTCAATATTACAAATGAAAGAAATATGCAAATACATCCTTACAGATGATAAAGTAAAAGATGATGAAGAATGATAGTTAAATAATCAAAACCACAATGGACGCATCTGCTGTGCTTGATACTTAAGTATTTGAAATTTATATATTTTTTACCAACTCTTATACGACATCGACAATCAACAGCATGCACATGGTTGGCCTGCTTGCTCATGTCAACAATAATTTCTTAGATCAATGTAAAGATAAAAAAAACCACTGTCTATTATGTATATGTTAATAGAAGAATAGTATCATGCCAAATTTGAACTTATGAGAACTTCAATTACTAGAAGAGAAACATACTATCCTGACACATTCTAGATACTCCGACATCCCCTGAAAACCTGATTAACATGGAATGGCTGTGGAGAATTTTTGCATATATATACAGAACAGTAAACTCTACACTCAGTAAGCTCAACAGGACAAACCAAATTACCAACCTTTCTCTTCCATCTCCAAGCTTTTGATTTTGCGACGGTTGAGGATCTTGATCGCCACCTTGTGGCCAGTATTTATATGCTCCGCAATCTTCACCTTCCCAAACGCGCCAATCCCCAGGGTCTTGCCAATCCGGTAATTCTTCAAAGGGTTGCCATCTTTGCCGGGCCCCTCCATCTTCCACCTTAAATCGCAATCAAACTAATCTACACTTCAGGAAAAGAAGGCAACTGCTACGAAATTCAGTAATTCACACGCATGGTACACACGGCGCTATCGAAGCTCGATGTTCAATTTAAGCAGGTCAGATCCAAACGATCCGTATGCCGAATTCCACCCAAGGCTTGAAATCACTGGGAATAAAAGCACGCGAAAAGGCTTAATTTCGAAGGGAGAACGAACAGCTTCCCTAAAATAGACCTCCTCCAGCATTTTCCACCCAATTCAACCCTACGCTAACAGACCCAACATAACCCCCGAATAAACAGCACGCGATCCCACCCTCGCGAGCTCACGGATCTGTAGGTTAGGTAGCCAGCTAATACCACTCACTCCCCCGAGCGATACAGCGAACACTCACGTCACGGCCCCCGAACCCCCAAGCGCATCGCCGGATTCTCGGACTGCGAGGGGCGGGAGGCGAGGGGAAGGAGAGGCAGCAATACAGGAGCCCCTACCTGGACGCCGTCCAGCCTTGCCGGGGAGAGGTGTCGTGGCGGCGGCGGCGGCGGCGGCGCAGAGATGTGGAGGGAGTGAGACTCGCAGGAAGGCCAAGGGTGAGGTGGTGCAGACTGCAGAGTAGAGAGAGATTCGATTCCCGCGGCGCAGGTGGGGTCCACGGCGGTGGGGACGCGAGGGTGCGAGCGCCCGTGGCGCGCGGAGATTCGTGCGCCCGTGCGGCTCGCTGGTTCGGTGCGCGGTTGCCAGCGGACAGCGGGCAAAGCGAGGGAAGGAAGCCATCGCAGCCGTCCCGTCGTTTAGCTGGGTGGACGATGTTGTTTAGATGGGTGGACGATGTTACGGTTCGGTCCCTCCCCCTTCCGGACAAATTTACAAAACCAGTACAATCTTCGACCGTATCACCTGCTGTATTTTTATGCTATGGTAAGACGCTGACAGTATGGTAGAGAGCTTTTTTCGCTATCATCATATGGTTTGCCGAGCTCCCTCACTCGGTATGGCATACATGCATTTATTTAGTTAATTAATTACATAGTTAGTCACTTAATTAACTGTTTAATTCATTGCTCCGCCATTGAGTTCATAGTACGTGATAGGTGACATGTGTCAACTATCGTTGCTTCTGTAGTCGAGGACATAACTAGTTTTATAAATTTGTTCACAGGAAGTCATATTTAGAAGGAAAAAAAAAACCCGAAGAACTCCCGCTTCTTGTTCGGTGCGCGGCGTGAGATACTGCCGTTAAGATCGCTAGCTTCCACCGCAGAATTTGCTGGCTTTCTTTGCACCGTAATGTGCTTGGGGCATGGGATCCATCGACCGGTAGAGTCGAGACAGTTTCTTTGTGATCGCAGTGTTCCTATCCTTCGATTCACTCGCTACAAGACGTGTCACAAAGCTTCCCAAAGACTAATACATGCGTAACTTACACCGCAATCATAGTATACAGCCTTCCCCTTCTATGGCATACAACTTGTACGTTTCAGAAACAAAAAATCATACAACTTGAAGAACAGACTCTCAACCCGAGTTGCAACTTGGGGAACAGACTCTTAACTTGCGTAGCAACGGAAAGAATCGAGGCCGCCAAGGGGCTCGTCGGCGATTTTTTTAAAAAATAATAATATTTTTTAAAAATAATTTTATAAAAATAATATGCTGAATCAAAATTTTATAAAAATACATCTTTACCGCCATTTCAAATAGAGATGAAGCTCTGTCGTCGTTTGAATTGGTAGCAAATTCTATCACCCATTCAAATAACGACAGAAATCTCAGTCTTGTCAACCAAATGAATCTACGATAAAATAATTCGTCGGCCAATGCAAAACACGGCTAAACATACCTATGACGTTATTTCATTTGACGACAGAGATGTATTTTTATAAATTTTTGCTTTCATATATTATTTTTATAATTTTTTTTTGAAAATGTATTATTTTTAAATAATTTGCTAGTTGAGTGGAGCTCAAAACTTTTTTTTGTGTGTGGTGGGGTTGGGGATGTGGACAAGGATTCATCAGCGATATCATTGGACAAGGATTTCTGGCAAGATGGCACATAAAACAAAGAAGAAAGTGGCAGGAGCCGGCTGCTTCCACGTCCACGCTAAAAATATGACAAGAGGCCCTTAGCAGTGTTAACAATATTGTAAAACCTAGTCATCCATTTATATTCGATCAATTAATACAACGATATAATCATAGCAACAATAACAGAAGAACACAGAATATGAGGAGCAAACTCTCTTACTTTATTAGATTGATTTTTGTATATGGAGAAATGCCCAATATATAAAGAAAATAGCAAGAGATGAGTTCGAATTCGCCTACACATAAGAGGTATGGTCTAACAAAATACGGTTAGAATATCTTATCTCATAACACTCCTACTTAGACGAATATCGTGTAATGCACATGCCTCAACAAAAAACTCCACTCAAAACCCAGTAGGAAAAAGGAGATAGAGAAAAGAATACATTGCACTCGCACTCTATATTGCACTAGTTGTCTTATTAAAAATCTTCATGTGAGAAAATTTTAGGAAAACCCTCTAAGGAAAGAATAGTACAACTTATAATATTTATAATTTAAAATATGACCTTCAAAGGCATACAAAAGGGTCATGATTCAGGGATTTACCCCCCTGAACCTTGCATATCTCTAAGTCGTCTCATTCCATTGCCTTTAACACATTTTTTGAATATAGATTTTGGTAAGAACTTAGTGAATAAATCTATAAGACTTTCACATAACTTAGTCTGAACAATCTTTACTTCACTATTCTTTTGGAGTTCGTGAGAATAGAAAAACTTAGGAGCAATATGCTTCGTGATATTACATAACTCATTTGCATTTGTGCAACACAAGTAGTATTATCTTCATGATAATCGTGGGGGTATTCACGGTGTTAAGACTACATGACTTCTAGATATGATTAATCACACGTCGTAGCCAAACACATTCACGTGAGGCTTCATACAAAGCTATGATCTCTGAGTGGTTGGTAGAAATAGCAACCAAAGTCTGCTTACAAGGCCGTCAAGAAACGGCTGTACTACCGCAGAGAAACACAAAATCAGTATGTGATTTGGCACTATGGGGATCAAACAGATAGCCAGTATCTGTATATCCCACCATGGTCAAGTCTTAGTTTTTCTAGAAAAACAATCCAAGATCTTGAGTATCTTGGAGGTATCTGAGTAAAGTCTTGACACCAACTTAATATCTTCTGATTGGGACTAAACTATGTCTTGCTAGCAAATTCACAACGAATGCAATATTAGCCCTTGTACAATTCACAAGGTACATCATTATGGGACTTTAGGTCCTAAAACTTTTTCATTTTACATTCTTAGTCTGAAAGGGTCTTTATCCACTTCAAAGGATCTTACGACCATGAGGGGTTTTAAAGCATGCGATTTATCCATATTAAACTTTTCCAATACCTTATTGGTATATGAAGACTAGTATACAAGGATTCTTTCGGGGAAATGCTCTAGCTGTAATTCTAAGTAAAATTTGGTTTTACCCAAATCTTTCATCTCAAAACTCCGTCACGAGGTAAGCACTTGATTCCTCTATCTCTTCTGTGGTTTTGATGATATTCAGATTATCGACATAAAACTGAGATATACAAAATTCATTTTGGGATTTCTTTATGAACATATTGGGACAATATCCCTTCTTCAGAAGGAACTCACTAAATCGGTTATACTATATTTTCCCCGACTGTTTTAATCCGTATAACGATTTCTTTAGTTTAACGCTATACATGTTGCGATTATTAGGATCCAGAACTTTGACTCCTTCAGGGACTCTCATGTAAATATCTGTATCCAGTGACCCATATAAATAAGCGGCCACTACATCCATCAACTACATTTTTAAATTTAAGCTTACTGCCATTAATATTAAATTTCGGAACGTTATTCCACTCATTACAAGAGAAATAGGTTTTATCGTAATCAATGCTGGGTCTCTACGTGAACCCTTGTGCTACAAGCCTTACTTTATATCTCACCACCTCGGTATTTTCATTTCTTTTTCGGATGAAAAACCCATTTGATCATATAAGGAACACTTTAGGAGATGTTCGGTCAACATGACAAAAACTTTTCTCTTATTAAGCGAGCGCTGCCTCAATTGTTTCTTTTTGTTTGACCCTACTTGAGCACTTTTGGCATTCTGCCATGAACTTTGATTCTGAATTCAGCTTTTAGCAATTTTAAAAGCAAATATATGTCAAAAATTGTAGTCTTTTTTTATTCAATTCTCCTGCATCACTTTAGGGATACATCTATATTAATTTTTTCAACTCTTCATGATTTTCCACAACGATGGAGTTTGGGTGTTCTGACTTCCCAGCGTGGGATTATGCGCACAAATATACGCTAGAGTTATCATCTTCAAGATGGATCACTTCAAGAATGTTACCATCTCCAAGATGGCTCACTTCAGGGATTTTCTCAACATCAGATTAAGCTTATTCCACTGTCATGTGTAGTGTTCTCATTTATTCGGTTCTCTACTTCTACGGACGTCTCCGCGGAATGAGTCCTGTGCACCTGGAGGCCTCCCCCTCTTCTTATCATGAGGGTTAAGAGTGGGTTCAATATACTTCTAGGGTATTTCCACTCTTTCAGGTGCATATACTGCAAGTATATGAGATCTTTTCACTCCTTATGACCAGTGAAAGCATTTGGCAGATTATTAGCTTATTTATTGCAGATTTATTATCCTTCAAACTTCAAGTTTGGTCTCTTTAGTGCGTGGATCTAAGAACTCGGCATTATCTAATGTGGCACTTATCTCCTCCTAATGCTAAAAAATGTCCTTAGTACAATCAGCGTACCAAGCCATATACAGATCCCTTGTCATAGGCTATAGGTATTTTAATATATGACGGAGATTCAAAACTTTACATAGATCCCCAACTTTTGGTGAGGTCCTATGGGGGTCTGATGTGGTGGAGAGATTGACATGTATACAACACAGTCAGATTTCGCAGATAGAAAATATTTGATTCTTTTCCATGCACTATCCACAACGGGAAAATTTCATAATGTACAGTTGGTCTGAGTTGAATTATTACCGCAGTATGCAGCACTGTGTGGCCCCAACAACTAGTGGGAAGTTTACTATTCTGCAAGAGCGGCCAAGCAATAAGTTTTGTTCTTTTAATATAATGACTTTGAAAGACCATTTTGAGTGCGGACATAAGGTACGAGATGCTCTACATTACTTTCGTGAGCCATACAATAATCATTAAATGCTTTTTGAGGTGAACTCGGTAGCATTGTCCATTCGAATAAACTTGATCCTTTTTTCTGGAAAATAGCCTCTTAATTTGGGTAATTAATTTTTGTAGAAACATGGTTCCTAGTAAATAAGAAACACATAGGACCATCTAGTAGAAGCATCTATTAGTACCATAAAATTTCTTAAAAAGGGGCCTAACAGGGGCTGAACAGCCCACAAATACCATCTTAAATTTTCTTCAAGAAACTCAATGATTTTTCCCTAACTTTTTAGGTAAGAAGATCTAACTATAAGCTTTCCTATAGCACAAATAGGGCAACAGAAATCTTCAGGTCTAGGAAAGTCTTTATGCTATGGCTAGCGGAATTATTAATTATTCATATTCAACTCAAGATAACCCAATCGATCTGCCAAATCTTAAATATTTCTGAGTTTTTATCACAACATAAACTTCAGGTTTTATATGTGCATAGTATAACCTGGAGGAGAATGAATGAAACTTTTTAATCACATGTTTATTACACCCATTAAACTTAGTCATGAGTAGATATTTTGTATCATCCTCGTTGTCTCTATATGGAAACGATTCAGACCAATATCTTTAAAACTTAAGGGAGTACGACTGGACTCAAGGTATAATATAACATTCTTCCAGTGCCAACTATGAGAGTATTGCTTCTAGCAATAGTCATAATATTTCCAATTCACTTAGTGTGCTACAACTATCTTCTAGAAAGATTTTTCTCCTCCGTTATCATATTATACTTTGTTCTATATTAGAAGTGTGATTTATCAATCAAACAATTGTTGCATCAGGAACAAATTGTAGAATATAGAACAAACATAGCATAATTAAACAAATATCTAAGAAATATTAATTATTCAATTTTTAATGGTAATTGCTCAATAGGAGCATAGACCAAATGTTCATTTAGGAACTAGGCTAAACTGATAAGGAGACTTATAAGGAATATGTGACATCGACTAGCAAAGTGAAGGAATACTTAGGAGACTAATCCAGTTCTCCATATGAGTCGTATATGTCCTTCTGGGACACCTCGAGCTTTATAATTTCAAGAACTATATTATCACACTTCTTAGCACCCGTGTCAACAACAGGTTGAACGGTGAAGTATGATTCAACATTGTTTACTCTGGGTCTTATTGACTTTTTCAGTGGATTTTGTGTAAAGGTCTACCATATGCTTCGGGATACAATAGTTACATGACCAATGACCAATGCATCCATACCTAAAATAGGGTTATTCAGGGTTTGCAACCTTATTTCTAGAAGTCCCTGACCCTTTACCTTTACTTTTCCACGATGAATTGCCTCTTCCCCTTATCCCCTTTATTCCATTTGCCCTTTCTGTGTCCACGTCTATTGCTAGCCTGCTAAGCATTTGCATGTGCTTCGGGCACTGCAAAACTCCCATTAGGAAGTATGTGATGATTCTTTACCAGGAGTTCATCATGCTTTTTTTTGTTTTTAGCAAAATGCATATAAGCTCGAAGTACTTCTAGCACTTAGCATGAAGATACTATTATAGCAGTATCCTCATATTGGGGTGCAAGATGCATAATATCTTGTTGATATTTTTAGCATTAGTAACTTTTTGGTTACATAATGTTAGATCAGTGACAAGGTTGTGTATAACAAAAATTATATGCTGCCATAGCCTTTAGAATCCTAAAAGCGCGAGAGGATCCATTCATACTGTGCTTCTGGCAATAAGACGGATCTTTACTGGTTATATATTTTCCTTCAGAGAATTCAAAAGTACCAACTAGTCATCTTCCATCAACTATTTGGCCTTCAGGTCTATATAAAGATGGTGTCTCAGGAGGTGCAGAGCCATACATCTAGTGGCTTCAGGAAGAGCAGGGGTACCAGCTTCAGGCTGAAAAAATAGTAACTCCAAAAGATTGGGCTATAAGATTAATCGTAGTATTCAATTCCCAGGTAAGATAATTGTTGCTATTCAGACAAGCTAGATAAGTTTCCTCTTTGCGATGTCCAACATATCATATTTCTATTTATGCAAAATGACTTTTACTACTGGTAAAATCATTATATTGCATGCTCACTCTTCAATCTATAAATATTAACTTATATCTATTTAGTAGATAATTATCTAAATTTTTTCAAAATTTTCCTAGCAATTTTCATGGCTTTCTGCTAATTATTCAGCAATTTTCAGAATTATCATATAACACAAAAATAAAATTCAACATATATCAATATGAAATTATGCTAGGACAATAAATTTAGAGATATGGAGCTTTTAATATGCTCTATTAAATTTTCCTAACATTTTTCATACTTTTTTGCTAATCATTAAGCAATTTTCAGAATTACCAATTAACAAAAAAAAATAACTTTCAACATGAATTAATCATGGCATAATACTAAGAATATTAATCCAAAGACTTAAAGCTCTCAAATTCTATCTAGAATTTTCCTAGCATTTTTATGATTTTTTCTATTAATTACCAAGTAATTTTCAAAATTATAGAATAACAGAAATAATATGTCCAGTATGTATAAACATGAAAAATATGCTAACAAAATTAATCTAGAAATATGACATAGATCAATGGGTCATATATAATTTTCTAACATTTTTGTTAATTTTCAGCAATTTTCAGAATTACTAATTAACAAAAAATAAATCACAACACATATAATAATGCTAGAAAAATAACCCAGAGAATTGAATTTCTAAGATTTATAACCAATTTTTTGATTTTTTACTAATTCCAAAATATTTTTACTTCAGAAAAAACGTGTCGTATGATCGGCCCATGCGCGGAGGCCCGCTATGGCGGCACACGGCAGCCCGCGTGCATCGCGTTAAGCGCACGCTAACCCTAGCACTTTTGCCGCCGTGGCGTGAAGCGAAGGGTCCAAGGCAGTGCGGCCGAACGAGTAGCGTGGCGGGCGGCGCGAAGAAGTGGCGCGGTGTCGCGCGGTGACGACGCTTACGCAAAGGTGGCCTATCACTATGGCGACTTGAGCGCCGCGCAAGCGGCTTAAGCTTGTTGTCATTGCAGCGATGGAGCGCTGGGAAGCCTTGGCGACGGCGTACGAAGGGAAGCCTTCAGGCCGATGAAGTCTTTTTTTCTTAGGATGAATAGTAAATTCACAGACAGATTAGATTAACTAGTAATCTAAACCACGAGAACTAATCTGTGGGATTTAGTATGATTGCTCATGAGCGATGGACAATTCGAACTTATGTAGGGCTTGATGTAAGTTGATCATATGATGTAGGATGAAAATCGGTGCAGTGTCGATTATCGCAGGCAGACGATCACAATTGGCCTTGGTAGAGCTTCGTGTTGATAATGTATTGTAAAACATAGTCATTTACCCACATTCGATCAATTAATACAACGATGCAACCACAACAACAATGGCAGGAGAACACAAAATATGGGGAGTAAACTCTCTCACTTTATTAGATTGATTCTTGTACATGGGGGTGCCTAATATATAAAGAAAACCGCAAGAGATGAGTTTGGATTCGCCTACACATAAGAGATAGAGTCTAATAGAATACAATTAGAATAGCTTATCTCATAACAAACAATATCGTTTTCTCATGAAAAATCAAGAATTTTATCATCGATAATCGAGAAAAATCGAAGGATTTGCAAGATCAAAATGATTTGAAATTGACGGTCAAATCAGAAAAGAAAATCTCGATAATTGGCCAGTATTGCTCGATAATCGACTAGTAATGAGCGATAATCGAGTGATATTTATGGGAAATCAAGTACTGAATGAAAATTGGTGAAGAAAATCATGGGAAAATAGAAAAAATTTTCAAAAAACAATGTAAGATTTGTAAAAAGCCGAGAAAGGCCCAAAAAATAGGTAAAATGTTAGAATTGTATAAAATATATGAAAAATAGGAGAAAATTCTGATATGACCTTTCCTACATTTTAAGACAACGTCAAGCTGTAAAGTATATATTTTTGTAATAATAGCATGAGTATGGAAAATATGAAACAATATAGAAAAATTTCAACATAACCTTTGCTATATTTTAGACAATTTGAAGTTATAAAGTAGATATTTAGCAATAATATCTCAATAAATAAAATTTTATTTGAATAGCATTCACAAATCAATCCAACAAGTCCACATTTCAATAACATTAATTTCAATACCATGGCATATAATATTTGCAATCAACATTTCTTACCGAAAATGAATGTCCGCAGCTAGTATAGCTTTGTTGTGCTTTCATTGTCACACATAGTCATATTGGACCTACATTAACACTATGTTAGTAAAAAATCGAGTTACAATAAAATAAAACATTACCTTTGGGGCTATAAGTAGTATTGTTAGCTGTACATTTGGTTGGCCATATTGTACTCCTCTATGGACATCATCACCAATCCTTGTATAAATAGCAACTCCTTGTATTCATGTCAGCTTTGCCCCGTCCATGAGCTAGTCATTTGCCACTTTTGGTACAACATAGTAAATTAAAGATCTTGCCACTCATAAACCCATTAGGTGAGAGGTTGTGCATGAGTTTCCAAGATGGTGTAGTCATAGTGGCTAACATGAGCCATAGCCATAACTCTCTTGCATTTCAAAGATGTTGAACGAGCTGGGGCTATCCTGTGGTACATCATGGTTATGTCGATGATCCCTTCCTTTGCCTGCAGTAGTCGTCCTCTGTGATTGTGGAGCACCATGGTTTTTGTTCTGTGTCGCATAAGTGTATTGGGACTCACCTGTACATTCTATGGGACGTTATCCTTCTGAGCGGGAAGTGAGAGGGATGAAGGTACCATCATCGGACATTCATCTATGGATACATGCATCTAACCATTTATTTAACCCTCAATCACAGAGACCCTAACCACATCCTATTGTACTATGCAAGGGTGCACGCAGACAATCAAATCAAAGATGAAAATATGTCATCTACTACCATTCATTCATATCTTCTACTGCCATTAGACCAAGATCAACAACAAACATGCTCTAACATAATCAAGAACAAACATCATGTACTGCCTTCAAACCAAGATCAACATCACGCATAATGTAAACTTGTCAAACCAAGATCAACAGCTCAGGTCTTTCCAGCGCATATCAATTTTCGGTTGGGGAGAATCGATTATCGGTCGATTATCGAGCTTCTAGAGGTGGTAAGATGGCTGGCGGCTCATGGATCTGGGCGAAGAAGCAAACGACTGCGAGAGCTCAATGTGAGGAGTGTCCGAAGTGGAATGAATGTGTCCAAGCTGCTCGCAACTGGTTGTATAGCTTCTTCATTTTAAGTGGGCCGGATTGAGCCTAATGAGCTTGGTACTGTTTTTGCTTTTTTAATTCGTTTCAATTAAATCAATTCGGTTTTGCGTTACAAATATCTGAAAATTTTGTTTTTTCAACTCGTTTTTATGTCAGACTTCACAAATATATTAATAGTAATTTTAGGGAAATTTAGGATAAATTTTTGTAATTTTTCTAAATTTTTTGAATTTAACCGATATGCTGACCGGTTTATATTATCGTACTGACTCGATACGCTCGGTCCTAAATTTTGTCCCAGAGAAAAAAGAAGGAAGAAAAAACATACATCAACAGTATGAAGAAAAATAGGACCGATGATAGCAACGTTATGTCATGGTATACATGCTTTAAAATGAAGCAAAGTTCAAAGATACCTTTTGATGAGCTCGGCTCCATGTCAACATCCATATAATCGTCCTCGTCGTCACTGTCAGGTTCCACAAGAATGGCATCGTGAACCAATGGCGGACCATTAAAGAGTTCTTGCAAGTCCCGCATCTGCATAAGAAGTCAACCTATTTAGGTCACAGAATCATTACAACGGGGGAAAGAACCACAAACTATATACCATACAACACGTTAATTTCATATGCTTTGCACATCGCATGAGATATTTCTTATCATTTGAGAAACCTGCAGAGCAAAGCAAACGATTCAGAATGCATTATTTCCACAGGTCCACCTACTTTTACCAACAAATGAACATGACATACCAAGGTCCTCAATTGGGTACACTCTGAATGCTCTCAGAGTGGTTGTACTATCGCCCACTAATCTAAACAAAATCCAACGATGGGGTGTTACAAGAAGAAATATAAATAATATTAACCTAATATAAAGTTGCCAAGGTGAATTTTATACCTCATCACACCATCTGATGCACCAGATATCGGAGTTTCTTCGTCCAGCTAAAACATGGAAGAGAAGAGAGACACATGTTAAATGATTACACAAAACAATGAGCACAAATGATGAATTATCACAAGATTTAGCTCCCCTAACCTTCTACATTTTACCCACAGATTGCGTGTGCCCAAGAAAACAGTCACTGACCACAAAAACCTATTGTTAGTAAGCAATGGTGGACAGCACCACCTATACAACGGGTATACTACCGTATATAAAGTTTGGAAACTTTCCGGCTCCCTCCGCGCGCCGCGTCAGCGTATGGGCAACGTGGCCAAGCATCCGGACGCCGCGCCACGCGTGTGAACAGCGAAACGCTCGCCCCTGCGTATGGCAACCACTGCGTTGAGAGCCGCTCCCTAGCTCAAGTATTTTTGCGAAGCCATATTTTAATCCGGGCACACGACACAGTCTCTCGCCTGCAGCCCAGCGACCCACGTTCGATTCTTCTCCGAGCGGGCATGTCCGTGTTTTTAGCTGGCGAACGCGTGGCGTCCTCCGTTGTGTGAGCCGCATGTTGCTCGCGCGGTGGCTTTTTGCCAACACGTGTCGTGATACATCGCCACGGTCATCGGTGTTGAATTTTTTTTTAATAATACATTTTTTATTCGGAATTTCAAAAATATTCCACCGAAAAAAAAAATTCAGAAATATACCTCTGTCGCACGTTGGACGTGTGACAGGGGCCTAAATAGAAAAAATACACGACAGTGCCGCCAGCGCCGCGTGGCCTCTGTCGCACGGCGAACGTGCGGCGAGGAAGACCGAACGGCGTCTGTCGCCGACGCGTAACGCGACGAAGCGAAGGCACTGTCGACGACGAAAGTGCGACAAGAAGAAAATCGACCGATGGTCGTCTGCGACAGAAGCGCGGGTTCTGTCGCAAGACGATGGTAGTGCGACAGAACATTTATATGAGCGAGCCGCGTCAGATCTGTTTCTCATTTGTGCGCCGGGAAGAGAACAGAGAGAGGAGAGGAAGGGAAGAGGAAGAGGGGAGAGAGGGGAAGAGAGAAGGAAGAAGGGGAGATTCTGCGCCACGGTTTTAAGGTAAAATTTTGTTATTTTTGTTGTTTACTTTTCTTAGCGAAAGAATTATGATATGTTAGAAATAGTTAGATCTAGAGCATTGTAGCGATAAATAGTGGTAGATTAGAAATAGTTTTAGATGTATGTTACGGATAAATGTAGGTAAATTGATAGGTCACGACTAGTTCTAGTTTAGAAAATTTAGATATTTTTTATGATAGGAGTATATCGGTATATATTGAAGGAAATATAGTTACTGAATGAGTATTTTTTAATATATAAGTACATCGATATGAATGTATATATTATTAGGAATGAATTTTACGGATAGGAGTATATCGGTACATATTGATGGAAATGTAATTTTTTTTACGATATAACTACATCGATATGAATTATTAGGAATGTAGATGTTTTTATGGTTAGATATATATTTTCGCACCATGTAGGTATAGTTATGTTACGTCATAGTATTTTGTACGGAAGATAATTAATTAGTGGGTGAATGAATGGATTAGCAGATATGGCGTAATCGAGTTCCATTTAGGATTTATTATGGAGATGGGGTTGTAATGCATGGTTTGGAGGGTGCAGATCTAAGTAACATGCAAGATGTGGACGAAGTTTGAGTAGGCTCGAGGAGCGCACATTTGATTCCGTGTTGAAATGGTTGTATTATACTTTTCGGATGGAAGAAGACAAGTGTGAGTTGAAGGTATTTTGCCTATGTAGAAAAGTAAACGACACTATTTACTGGGAGTTAGTTGAGCTAAAGGGAACCGCATCGTGGAGATCATATGTGAGGGGGGCAGAGCAACGGGGATGGAATCGAGTGCTTTTAGTGCGAGCATATGAGAGGGATGTTGCCCCCCAGCAGCAGTTGGACGCCGGTGAGTGTAGTCAGCCTCAAAATGAGCTCAGCTTCGGTGACACTGAAATTGGGGGATCTAGCCATGAGCAACATGTTCAGCAAAGTGGTGAACAGGTTCAGTTTCGGAAGGATGATGAAAATGTTGGCCAAGAAGCGCGGGGACTGGTAGACGAAGGTGAGCAAATTGAGGAAATAACAGCTAGGATGGAAGAGGAAGACCTTGAGTACAGCAGAGCAGAAGAGGAGGACGACGATGAGTCGGATGAGGAAGATGGAGGAGGTACGGAGCCGCTTGTGCCAGCTGAGTGGAGCACGCAGCAATTTGAAAATATGGTTGTCAATGAAATGAGGGAGATGCCTTGGCGAAGACAAAGGTTAATGAGGTTAGGCATAACAAGATGTACCCGACAAAAGAGGTCAGGCAGATGCCGTGAAAGATTGGGCTCTATCATTAAGGACTTTCAGGGTTAAGAAATCCACCCCAACCTGCTACGACGTGGTGTGTGAGATCCATGGGTGTCCGTGGAGAGTGCACGCGTACAAGCCCAAATGGGGCGCCCATTGGATATGTTCGAAGATTGAGCAGCATAAATGTATGACTGAGGAAACAGTGATGGCTCACAGGAACCTATCATCCGGGTATGTCGCGAACATCATGTACGCAGAGATAGTGGAGAACCTGAGTTTTGAGCCCCGTGCTATTATCCGAGAGATCGAGAACAGATATCAGTACACAATTAGCTACGGGAAGGCGTGGAGGGCGAAGCAGAAGGCACTAGAAACGAGGTTTGGGAAGTTTGAAGACTCGTACCACAACCTCCCCAAGACCGCTTCGGCTTGTATTCGTGGAAGAAATCACAGGACCTACTATGATTATCAAGATTGTCCGTCAGACAAGTGGCCAACTAAAATGCATCTGAGGAGAGTGTTCTTCGCATTCGGCGCTTGCATTAAGGCATTCTGTCACTGTCGTCCGTTGTTGTGCGTGGACGGCACATTCTTGACCGGAAAATACAGAGGGCAAATACTGACAGTTGTGGGTGTCGATGGGAACAACCAGATTCTGCCTGTTGCCTTTGCCTTCGTAGAAAGCGAGAACTACGAGAGTTGGTTGTGGTTCCTACGAAACCTAAAGATCGGGGTGGTCAAAACTCGTCCAGATTTGTGCGTGCTGCATGACAGGCATGCTGGGTTGCTTAGTGCTATCAACCAGCTGCAAACAGGGGAAGATGAGCCATTCCGATGGCCTGACTTGCAGAGTCGATGGTGCATGAGGCATTTGGGTGCAAACTTCCATAAGCAATTCAAGAACAAGCAACTGATGAACATGTTCAAAAGACTATGTAACTCCAACCAGGAGAGGAAGTTCCGAACTCTGTGGAAAAATCTTGATGACCTGACAAGGAAACACAAGGAGCAGACGAACAACAGTAGCGCCAGTGGAACACAAGAGCAAAGTGAGCTCTTTTCCCCGCCAACAGAGGACGAGGCGACTAACAAATGCCGGAGGCAAAGGCCAATCAAATGTTTCTCGATCGATCAAGCACGAACCAAAGAGAAGTGGTCATCGTTATATGACACACATGGTGCCGATCACGGTGTGATGACCACTAACTTTGCGTAAGTTTACAACCGGGTAATGCGAGGGATGAGGTGTCTTCCATTGGTAGGAATTGTCGAGGAGGCCGAGGGGTACAACCAAGTACTTTGTGGACAGCATGCAAATGCTTGAGATAGTAATGAGAGATGAGAAGTTCTTGTACTCTTCGATGATCACTAAATACATGGATGAGAAGGCTCGTATATGCCAAACATAGAGCTATCAAAGTTGGTGCACGACACCGCGCTTCGAGGAGATCTGCAGGATAAAGGAAAGGTGGAACCAACCGAGGGTTGTCACTCAGAGTGCATCTTACGTGCCGTGAGTGCAAATGCTCGTGCAACAAGCCATACCTTTTGCATATGCCATGTTCTCATGTTATAGCTGCATGTGCTTTATTTGGAATGCAACCTGGTACATACCTATCTGAATATTACATGAAGGAAAGGGTGATGGCAACTTGGGGCGAGGAGCTTTATGGTTATGGTGTTGTGGGTTCGTTCACCACAACTCCTAGTGTTGATGAAAGGTTCTGGGTCTTTGATTTTGATGCGAGAAGAGGGAAAGCAGGCGTCGAAGAACAAGGCGATAAGAAATGACATGGATGAGTCGAGTCGGCAAGCGTGAAGAAATGCTCATTGTGCAACCAACGAGGACATACGCTCAAGAATTGCGAGCACAAAACGAAGAAGACGAAGGAGGAGATGGTCACCCGACGGTGGGGAAGGATCGTCTCTGCGAGGATCGCCGCAGACCTCATCGCACTGGATGACAAGCGGTTTGCATTATCATATGTCGATCTCAAATTTAAATTTAATCGATGTAACGTGTGTTGTACTTAACTATACTTTGTACCTAGTCATTGCGAAGTGTTGTGGCTTCATAAATTGTGACTACTGCCTCTAGCTGGCCTTTTTATTTGTGCGGGTAGCCTACCCGCAGCTCATCGCTGCGTTCGACCACCTCACCGACGCATCGCGTGGTCACGGACGCCGACTGACGCCAGAAGCCGCAGCTGTCGTGTGACGCGTGGCCTATCCACCCTTTGCACACGTAGACGACAAGATCTTGGTTCACCGTCGGTTCTCGTGTTCGACGCCCACGCCGAGGGCTACTACCGGCCCATCGTGGTGATGAGGCGTTTGGTCTCGACAGTGTTCCCGAGGCACGACGTCCGCGGCAGCCCCACCCATGCCCACTCGTAAGTTCCTCAGATTGATGTTTTATAATTGTTTTGTGTAATGCTATCTAATAACGCTGCACTTATTTTTCACCCACAGCACGAGAGGAAGGACTGACCGCGACCACCCCCGGTACGCATTATGCCGCCTTTGGGCCGAGGATGGGGAGCACTCGAGGACGCTTCACGCCGAGGTGCGCCCTACGACGCATCGGACGCATCGGCCGCATCATGAGTGGTACACTCCCGGACTCGTGTGCGTTTGGTGCGTGTCGACCCGATCCTCCTAGACACGCCTCGTGGTGGTAGACACGCACTTCTCCATATGGACTCGGTTCGCACGCTTTGGTACGCTATGCCATACCTTCGATATAATTTTTGTGCTAACTAATTGTAATTTATTTTGCTAACTAATCCGTAATTTATTTTGCAGACCGACGTGCCGCACTATCGCGGACAGGAGCTTCGCAGGTTTGTACACTCGGCTAACCAAGCGGAGAGGGCGTGGACGAGACAGACGTCACCCTTTACGTCGGGAGGTGTCCGGACAGCTCGACACGTGCCCTCGAAGTAGCCGGGTCCGGCCTACCGCCCAGAGGCGTGCGCTTAGCGGGCCAGGTGCGCCAGTGCACGTCTTCACACGGTCCCGCCCGCAGCTGCGAGAGGGCACGCTCAGAGCGGGATTTCTTCGGAGTAATCGAAATGTATTGTTCAAGTGTTACAATCGCGTATTATAATGCTCAAAACAATTCTTTATTTGGTACAGCCCGCAGCACACTTCTTCACGCATGCATCCGACACGCTCCGACGACTACGACGACGAGGGCGATGCCCTGCACCGGAGGACTACCGTGATTACCTCTCCACGGACGCCTTTGGGGTGGGGCATCATCATCACAAACCAGACGGACCGCCACCACCGACGCAGCCTTAGTCAAGAAGACGGAGCGCCAAAGACCGACGCAGTTACTCAAATTTCGCACGCGACGCCCAAATTAGGCCGCAGAGGCCCCACCGCGCCCACGCAGCTTGACGACTCATGGGACTGTGTTCGGAGGAGGAGGCCTCCCGAAGCGAAGGCCGACAAGTAGTTTTTTTGATTTTATTATTGCCAAGATGTTATGTACTAAGTGTTTCATTTGAAATATGTTGCACTTGCATTTGTATTTTTGTAAACTTAATCTTACGTACTTAGTTGTTCCTTTCATCACTAGACGCTTTGTCACACACCTAGCACCTTTACTCACTTGGTAGCACCTTTACCACGAAGACACGACAACAGACGCTTATGACTTTTCCGGTAGCGATGTGACTACTCATTGCTAGCGGCTTTACTAAGTCGACACGACAACACACGCAATGACTTTTCGGTAGCGATGTGACTACTTCATTGCTAGCGACTTTACCAGCCGAGACGACATCACGCCATTAAATGACAACACGCCGCAACACGCCATGAAATGAGAACACGCCGCAACACGCCATGAAATGACAACACGCAGCGCACACGCCGCAAAGAAGAGTCTGTAATTGTGTGGAGTAACCCTCACCACCACTATAAAACAGTCCGAGGGGTAGACATCCAACACGCCAAACCACAATGTCGTTTCTACTGCCGCCTTCTTGAGAAGCGAGGTCATCCCCCAATATCCGGATGCCATGGCGCCGACGCGAGTTCTGCGGAGTTGCCCGACCCAAATGCATTGCAACCCACCGTGAAGATGATGCAATCTACCCATGGAGAGACGGCGCTGGCGCACACTCATGTTGTAGGCCGCACCTCCACGAGGTAAAACCATCTGGTGTCCACACAATACAGGTAACACTACCATCTCATGCATCGTTCTTTCTTTTCAAAGACAACGACCGGTGTTGCTTCTTCCAATGGATCAGCGGGCCGAACGACGTGACTCATTTAATTCTCTACAAGCGCCACGACGCCTACCCCGCTTCGCCGAGAACTTCACCCGGTGGGAGAGGCCGCCAGATATGTCCTTTTCTAGATCGGCGAGCTCGGGGCGGTGTGCAAGGGCCCAACCAATCGGTGAGTTTCATGCGTCATACTCTTGTTAAACTCACAAATTAGTAGTTCTAAACAGTTCATCGCATACAGGGAGTTCAAAAGGACACTTGCGAATGTGGTCAAGTCAACGGAGGAACCTCCTCCGGGGCCACCCGAAAGCCCCGACGTTTATGTACATGGCACGGAGGCGATGGTTGATACCGCCACGGTGATCTAGCGGACCGAGATTCTACCGGTGCCCTTGGCCGAGGAAGAACGGTGTTGGTATTTCAACTGGGTGGACCCGAGACGCACTCACCCACATCTCATGCTTCTGTATGGGATAACGGGGAGCAACCTCTCCGTGGTGCCACTACCGCCCGAAACCCGAATACGCCTACGGTGTTATGCAACGACCAGCGGGCATCAGTATGATTGCAGCCACGCTCCGGTTGTTCAAGGATAAGCCCAACACAAAGCTCTCGCACCATATAGTGGAGTGCGAAATAAACAGCAAGCAGCGTCTCCACATGTCTCCGCCTAACGCCAACATGCCAAGCGCAGGAGGTTCCTCTTCTCGAAGAAGAAAGGACAAGGGGAAGCAACGCCGAGGTCCGCAAACATAACAAATCCTTGACTCGTTCGCAGACCATCCGGAACCGGTGGTATTAACATAGGGGACATCGAATCGGGATGACATGCCCATATGGGAGGCGAAATCCACATAAACAACAACCAAAATTTAAGTCTTATACACCGAGACGCACGGCATAGGCCACCCAATCGGGCGCATAGAGCATCCGGAACCCCATGGAGTTCTTTCATAGTAGGGATTGAGCGGTGTCCGAGGACAAATCGCAAAATTAGAACGGTCGTAATATGCGAAAATGTATGACATCATTCTCGGTTGTACCCCAGATAGGCGAACGATCATTTGTTCCACCATGATGAGCAGTGCTTTCGTTAGTTAGTTAAATCCTTGTTGTAATACCCTTGTAATATCATCTAATCTATTGCTTATTTTATCATCTGAACTTTGATTGTATGTGCTCTTATATATGTATTGTTTGAATTTTAAAAATTCCTCATATCTTAAAATAATTTGAAAATTTTATGGTAATATCATCGATATATCAGGAACCTCCATAAAGAGTTTCAAAATTTTTCGACGTCGTAAAAGTTTCCATGGTTTAAGTGGCGCAAGTGTTTTTTCCGATTTTCGCAACAAAATGCCGAGGCAACGTCCCACTATCTCGCCCATACGTAAGTGGTAGCCCGCATTGCGAGAGCCACCCTTGATTTTTTCTGTATTTTTTGGACCATGTCCGACCTGTCCCGCGGGGCTACGAAAACCCCTAAGTGGCCACGATTACCGTGCGTTCGTGCATGCGAGTGCCTTTTCCGATTTTGATAACAAAATTTGGAATAACGTCCGACCATCTCGTCGGCACGAAGTGGTATGCCACGCTATGCGAGGCCGCCGTGCTTTTTTCCGTCATTTTTCTCGCCATATTGGCGGACCTTACGAGGCTACTGAAAACCCCTAAGTAAAATGCGTATCACTAACGAAATAAAATAAATTTTTCCGATTCATTACAGGACAATTATGTACAACCAATTTACAACAAAAATTGTCAACAAAAAATATTAAATACAAAAAATTCAGTATTCTTGTAGCACGTTCGTCGTGCGACAGCCTCTTGTAGCACTTTAAATGCGCGGCAGTGCCTTTTTTCGTTTTTTCGGTGGAATATTTTTGAAATTCCGAATAAAAAATGTATTATTAAAAAAAATCCATCGGTGTTGGCCTTGTACATGCTAAGAGAATGCATGTATCTGTTCCCTCCCGGATTGATATGTGTGATCTATCCGTTTAATCTCCATAGGATGCACGATTATCAAGGAAAGACACATGATGCCAAACCATGCAGCTGCAAACATAAGTGACAACGTAGATTAGTTTGTTTAAAACTGCACACCAACTCGCGTACAAACATAAGTAACACATAAATAACACATTTAAAAGTAATTGGTGACTCAATGTAAGTAACGAATTTAAGAATAATTGATTATGATTTGTTGATCATAAGCAAGGTCACCGAATTAAGGGCTACATATTTTTTATAAAAAAATCTTGCAATTACCATGACATCAATATGTTAATATCCAAAACGACATTCTTTTATGGTGGAATATCTTGATCACTAGCCATTTGGTGAATCTCTGGTTATTGTGCATTTTTTCATTAGGAATGTCTTCTGGCAGCATAGTCCGTGATGTTAGGAAGAGCTTTAGAAGCTTATCAAGACCAAGATTTGAGGTGAGAATTTGAGGTCTCCCTGGTCTTTCTAGGCATCACAGCGGGAGGTCCGTTGGATCTCTTAGCGAGCTGCGCGATAGACTTGTATGGTATTTGATTAAGCCTCCCTAAAGCTGGTGGGTTGGTCTTCCTCCTGATTTACTTCGTGATGTAATGAAAAGACAGGAGAAAGGCGACTTACAGAAGTTTGCACCTGTCTGACTTTGATTTTTACAGCCAGGACCTCGAGATGGGTTAATCCAGTTTTTTTTAAAAAAGGGACAAATTGAAGTTAACTTATTATCTCTACCTGTGTCTTAGCCCTGGTAAGTGTATTTCTGCTTCTCTCATTGTGCTCCTACCGAATAATTCCTAGGTACAATATAAAAAAAAGTTGTGTAAAGCATCTTAACAAATGAAATTGAGTTGTACGGCTTATCTTTGTGTGAGGATAATTCTAACTGTCTAACTATCTTTGTGTGAGGCCAGACAGTTCTAACGTTTACTGTAGATTTTCTACGGTTTCACCAAATGATAGGTGGCATCCACCGTTGATGTTTGTTTTGCCATCTGAGTAATTTATTGTCACTCATTGACTGAAGATTTATAGCGACAAACACAACATGTGCTTCTCAGACTACATACCTGAGCACTTAACTTAGGTAGCCTACCTTAACATGTGTGTCACATGAACGACTGCATATTGATAAGAGCAATGTATTTAACATTATGTATTACTTGATTTTATTGGAATAATCATCTGTGAATGATTAGATATGCAACTACAATTTGTAGAACTAATTATTGTTAACTATTCATATTATCCAATGGAATCTTATTTGAATGATATGGTACCTAGCACGGTGTGGCGCCGCGTTTCCACAGCTACTAATATTTGAAATTGTAACAACAAGGTTCAACAAAAATCAACGATGAATAGAAAGTGATGCATGTGCAGCTACCTGCAATCTTTGAAATACCCCCAAGAATATGACAGTAGAGCTCCACTTTGAGTTTCGCAAACAACCTTTTGACCATTCCGGCGATCACAACAAGATGAGTAAATTTCACAAAACTACAATTTTTTATATAAAGTATCAGAAACTACATATTTTTGCTTCTATTTCACAAAACTACAGATTTTAGAAATACTTATTTCATAAAACTATATGTTTCTTATACAAACTATAAGAAAACTACAGATTTTAACTCCTATTTCACAAAACTATATATTTTAGAAGAATTTGTATCACAAAGCTATAGGTTTTAGAAGAACTTGTTTCACAAAACTATAGGTTTTAGAATTAGCCGTTTCTTGTAACGAGTCTGACAGTGTGGGCCCATATGGTTGTCTCACATGCCATCATTTTCCGTTTCACTCACGCGTGAGGTTGTCATATGAGCCCAGACTGTCAGACCCGTTACAAGAAATGATCTCTACTATTTCTAATTACGAGTTAGTGACGGTGGTCCGTTCTCCTCCCGGCATACCCACGAAACCATCATTATCTCGATCTTCTATATATTAGCGAACGGAGAAAGTTTTAATTCGGTTGGATATGCATGCATGCGTGATCTGCAGTGTATTAGACTCTTATCTCAATCAGTAGATTCTATTTCTATATACTTCACAGCTGATTCTTTTTCCATATACTGCACACATATAGTTTCTGAGTTACCATGTACATTTGAGTTGTCATATACATTCTTTCCATTAAATATTTATTTACATGTGTAAATAAGATCATCTTTTTCTTTTTATCTAATCACGTATGGTCTTGATTTCGCCGGTGGCAGCATGCGCACGGCTATGCATGACGCGACTAGATAAATTTGTTATCTCTATCTCTTCTTTACTAATTCTAATTAGGAGTTAGTGGTGGTACGTCCGTTCTCTACCTCACCCCGACACGTGTGCGCACCCACGTGGCTGAATGGGAAGCGAGCAATGGCTACCCCGGCAGATTGGATTGGATCATCCCGTCGTGGGAGGTAAATGAAAATGCATGACTCATTTATTGCTTTTCTTTCTCCTATTGATCTGGCATTCGAATCGGCGGCGTTGCTCCTGGTGCTTTTTGGATTAGATTGATTGATCCCCTTCCGAAGAAAGTAGACCTCCGATTCATAGAGTTGGGTCTCTTCTCGCATCTTTCCCTTTTATTGCCTTTCTTATTCGATGATTTCTTAATCTGGATTCTATAGATATCTCCTCGGTTGTTGAATCTATATAATCCCACCGCTTCTAGCTTCTCCTACAGATGTGTTAAGTTTATCCATTGAACGGAGGTAATGGGCGACCTTCCTGATTTCGTCGATGCGGCGTAGGGACAGGTCGCCGGTGGTAGGCGGTGAGATAAGCTGGCGGCGCTGCTAGAGCTTTCCGTTGTGGATGATGTCAATAGGTTGAGAGAGGCACTTGCAGGGGGAGGCGAGGATGCGATGGAGCTGGTCGATGGGGTGGGGCAATGGTATGGCCGGAGCAAGGCGTACGAGCCATGCACGCCACTGATGATAACAGCCACATACGGATGATGCCTACCTCTTCAATGCCTTTGCACCCATGAGGCAGTAGGTGATGCCTTTTTCGGTCGATTGATCAATATCAAATTATGGTGTTACAAATTTACAATTCTAACTGCTATAATGTTATTATTTAAGTTTGTGAAATTAAAGATAATTTTAAGCTCGAGCTTGTAAACAGGTGCTTGAAATTTGTTTGCTTCGATGAATTGATGTAAACATTTAACCATTGTATATTCAGAGTGAACATTATTATTCAGGTAAGGTTAGTGCTCTTTGCAAATAATTTTTTATCATAAATTAAGTTTCCATTGCATCACACTGGTACATGGCTAGTTAATTATAAACCTATAGTTTTGTGATATAAGCTCTCTTAAAATATATAGTTTTGTGAAATAGAAGCTAAAATCTATAGTTTTTGATAATTTATACAAGAAACCTATAGTTTTGTAAAATAAGTTCTTCTAAAATCTATATTTTGTAAAATAAAAGCTAAAATCTGTAGTTTTGTGATAGTTTATATAAAAAACTGTAGTTTTGCGAAATTTACTTCAAGAAGATTGATAAGACATCCATAACGGAACTAAAGATGAAAAGGCAATGAAAAGAAAAATATAGAACAAGCATAATTACCTTCAGGACCATCACAGAGACCAATTCGTCTTCTGAAAATTCAGATTGGGTCTTTACCTGTTAGCATATAGCGCTAGATTCATGACTACACAATTAATCCAAAGTAATGCACCCATGAAGACTTAGATTGAGGTTCAAACTTTCTACAGTACAAGATCTATTGGGACTTGTGAGAGACACTTGTTGTAAAATTTGATGTTTTCTTGTCTTTTGGAGATGATCATTGGGCTGGACTGTTCTGGTCTTGGGCCTTTCAGCGGGCCCACTAGGGCTGATAGACTCAGAGGCAGGAGGGTCCTCTCCTCTCCCATTTTGCTGCGGCTGTGCTGTTTTCTGGCGATTCGCATGTTGCCTTCTCTTATGGTGATTGGTCTTCCGACTAGTGCAGAAGAATTTGGCCTGTGCAGCCAAGTCATGCTCTCTCCCAAAATGGGAGCGGCGACTCCTCTGCTCTCAGCGATCACTACGGCGGCCATTGGGTCGAGTTGAGTCGCGAGGAGCCAGTGCGATCGGGGCTCATCCTTCTCTATTTCTAAGCCTCAACAGTACATCTTCAATCACTGGAAAATCTCTCAGATCTTAAGCGTTCTCTACTTTTGATTCTTCCGAGTTTGTGATTTTGTGAGCTTATTGGTGAACTTGTGGTCTCTTGGACCGAAGCTTTGCATGGAAAAAATCTTGCACGGTTCTGTGTTTGTTCTTGTGTGCAGAGGCTCGATTCTGTGCATACTCTTGTGTGCATAGAACTCAGTTCATTGCTGACTCTTGAGGAAGATCTTGACTCATTTCTGACTTGGTTGTGTGTTTCTTTAGCTAAGCCTTTGGAGGAATCAGCTGCTGGATTGTTCTTGTGTAGCGCTTGTTGAGACTCACCTCTACACAAGGAGTGTCTCTTGTGTGGAGAGGGCACTGTATCTCTGTTGTCCTAGCCGACTTCATCGTGACACTTGCGGCGGCAATAGGATTTCTGGGACAATGACGCTCTGTTGCGCCTTGTCCCTTTACCTGTACAGCTTTGAGTGTTGTTCCTTTGTAAGTATATCAGATTGCTCTCTTATTTTCTTTGCTGCCTGTGGATTGCTCAGTGATGATAATGGGTAGATTAATGAATATGACAATTAACTTTGTGAATGAGGCCTTAAATCAGTAGACTTGCATGCTAGAAAAGTTTTGATTCATTCATTGTTTTGATTAGTACTCAATATTTGCTACTGCTTTCTATTGCTTACTGTCTGTATCTCTGATTTACCTAGTAAACTTGTTCTGATCTTAGCTTGGTTCGATTAGTGAAACTTGCTAGTTTCTAATCTAGATATTGTTGCCTAGTTCGGTTAGAATAATTGCTAGCTACTAAACTGAAATTCATTGGTCGACTCTATAGCTAAGTTATCTTGCTGTTGATCTGAACATCATCAAAGGGTTCGGTTGACAATTGAACGTGGCTGACCAAAACATAATCTGTTCTTAGGTACTTATAACAATGAACTTATTATCAATTCTTTGTGTGTATATTGAGGAGGTAAGGGTTTGAGGCCTTATTCGTATAATTAATTGTTTAGCCCATCTATGATTGAGGTTGAAGATTTAAAATATTCAAATATACCCTAATCTGAGAGCAATATAAAACAAATTCTCATCAATTTGTTGTAGAAGATATGATTGCATGAATGACAAAAATTTCATAATATGTTTTATCTTGTTTATTATGTCATCATGGCTGTCTTTGGATTATGTAATTTTCGTCATATTGTTATTTGGAATTAGTAATATATTCTTTCTCTTGTTATCACATTCTATTCAACAACACCACCTTTGTTCCTACGAAGATTGCTGACAGATAATGTCCCGTCGCTACTACAGCCACCCTAGCACTTGGGAGTTTTAGCGATGAAATACTAAATGCAAAGAACACAAATAGCAAGTGAATATATTCATCCATGACACTAAACAAACAAAACCACCATAAAAAGAAATAAGGAATGCAGATTCAAAGGTACTATATCATTATAATAGGAACAACACAAATGGTTTGCTAAATAATCTATAGTATGCTCATGTATTCGGTGTTTGTGAAAGAAAAACAGAAAATTGAAAGAAGACAGGAGATTAAGGGGAAAGGAAACAAACACCTCAGCCCTCTTTTCGCATTTTTTCAACGTTCTACTTATGAAAAGGTAATGGCAGCAGAGCCTCGTTGAGGACAGACGGGGCTCCGGCGGTCCGGCCTCCCCTTTCAGAACAAATTTTTTTGGGTATCCAGGTATGTAACTAATCCCATTTAACAATTGGTCTATTAGTTAGCCCACGATGAGCATTACAAGTGTACAATACTCTTATCTCCCTGACGATTTGACCTCTCCTAACCATGGCTCGAGTTCTCCAGTCTCCACCCATGGCTAGTGTTAACAAAATCGGTATGGAAAAAATCATTCAAAATTCGAAAATGAAAAATATCGAGCCAAAAATCGGTCAAAATCGTAGAGTTCCAAAATCAAAATTTTTTGAAAAAATTCAAAAATTGACCGTTTTCAAGGAAAATCAGCCGATTTCCATGGAAAATCGATGGACTAGTTGAACTTTTTGATGGTTGATTTTTTGAGCGATTTTCTTCAAAAATTGAGCCATTTTCATCGATTTTTGGCCGGTTTATGTCGGACAAATTTTTTCTGAATTTTTGAATTTTTTAATTGAACCGGTTTATTGAGTAGTTTTAGAAGCCGAGCCACACTATACGGCCAAAAATTGCAATTTTTCAATGATTTTCGTTGATTTTGCGAACCCTACCTATGGCACGCGCTCTCTCTCTCTTCCTTGTTTGCTACCGCACCAAACCGCTTCTCTTGCTTGTGCCACTGTAGGGGCAGTAGCTGCAGTTGCCATGAAGTCGTGGGACAAGGTAGACAAGGGAAGAGAGGAAATGGAAAGAAAGAGAAAATGAGTGAAAATTGGAAGAAGAGGGGGAGCGGTTGTGGTGCTTCCCATGGAGTAGGTCCAAGGAATTGCTTCTATCTAGAAGCTAGAAGCCATTCTAAACCGTTAACTTTTTTTGTAGCCAGAAGCCAAAAGCTAGCAACCTATATATACTAGGAGAAGTTGAAAACCAAAAGCTGATTTGAGGTAGCTTAACACGGCTTTGATAGGTTAAGGTTCTGACTTTGCCATTAGATTTAAAAATACCCCCTTTATCAAGTATAAAATCCTAAACCCCACCTCTCTCACCCCTATTCCCAACCTGCAATCCTCACACTTAGTCAGTTATGTACAGTACAAAGGTGCCTCAAGAGGTGAATAGTTAGGTGTGGTTTCTTCTTTTACCTAGTCATAGGTTATTTAAGGGATTAATTTTTTATATGTCACGGGAATTTGAGAAAAACTTATGAATATGTCATTGACATGTAAGGTCAAACCCACAAGCCAGTGACATATAAAAGATGAGATTAACTTTCAGTGACATATACGGAATTGCCCATTATTTAAGACATTATGTAAGGCTCTGTTGGAGGGTTTGAAGCCATCTTTAGCTTCTAAAAAGCTAATAAGTCCCACAAACTGCCAAAAGCCACATATAGTTAGTAAAAGCCAATGGTAGGGCGGGCTGTGCTTTTTGCAATTTATTTTGGAGGGAAATTAGATGTTTGCTAAACGGTATCTTATAAAAAAAACTATAGTTGTTTTTCAACCCAAAAAATTAAAAAACAGCTTTTAAAAACGCTTACAGGCTTGGATGGTTACCGGTAGGGTTCACAATATCGTCGATAATCGCTCAAATATCGTGATTATCAAGCGTATTGAGTTGGCTCAGCATCTAAAACCGCTTGATAAACTGGCGAAATTCAAATTAAAATTCAGAAAATTTAGAAAACTTAGAAAATTTTATTAAAAAGTGCTAAAATTTTTTGAATTTTTTTGTGTGAGGTCCTGAGACAATACTAATGATGCTATAAAATTTTTAGATCATTATCAGACCTATGTATTCTTTAAAAAATTTGACAGTGCTATTATCTTTGTATATGTTCTTTTGTTTTTTGTTTGATTAAGTAAAATTTTAAGATGACGATCATACTTGTGTATTATTTTAAAAATTCAGACTGCGCTACTGTTTTTGTATATGCTCTTCTGTTGTTGATTTTCTAGGGCACTAGATGAAGTCTAATATTTCTAAAATTTTTAGTACATGATTCTTGGGCACTAGTAATGATTTCATTAAAATTTTAGAGCATGATCTAGCATGTAAATTTTTATAAAATTCTGACAATGTCTCTGTTCTTTTTCATTGATTGTTGTTTTTTATTTTCTAGAAGTACTAAATGAATTTAAAAATTGTTTAACTTCTCTGAGGTGTTTTATTGAATAATTGGGATTTATTCATATTTTTTGGCAAAATTTCCTTGATTTTTTTCCTAATTTTCCTTTAATGTGCTGAAAATCGAATAAAACAGTTCAAAAATCGTCAAAAATAGCTCAAAAATTGTTTGAAAGTTAAAAATATAAAATCACTCAAAAATAGGTGAAATTGGTCTATTTTTTATTTTTTCGACGAAGTTTGACTGTCAATTTAAAAAAATTGACTTCGAACTGATATAATTTCTACCGATTTTCGACCGGTATTTGCCGATAATCAAAAATAAAAGTCATTTGAAAATCAAAATTTCAATATTTAAAACCCTGGTTGCCGGTGTGTCTAGATCCGACCCGATCTAGTTGCCATCAACCAGACACAATCGTGAGCAAATGTCGTAGCCACCACTACTGTTGTAGTCCTAGTAGTGGCCATCGCAATCCTAGTCGTCATCATTGTCACCACTGCACGAGTCCTAGGTGCAACTCTCCCTCCCTAGATCATGTTTTCTTCCCGGGACCACGTTCTTTCGCTTCTGAAGCCACCGCCTCCTCAACAAGCCTCCGTCTGAGACTACAGGTGTGTTTGGTTGCCTATATGGCTCTAGCTTGATCCGTACAAGTTATATGGGCTGATGGGAAACATGCTGAGTGGTTACAAGATGGTTTGTTTGGTTACCTGCATGTGTTGATCCAGGCTGAGTTGAGCAGTTGTTTGGTTGGATGCATGAGGAGGGCGGAAGGATGACAGGATGTAGAGAAGTTGTTTGGTTGGTTGCATCTGGCGAGGTTGGAGAATGGATGGAATATTCATGATTTTTGATTTGACTCTTCTTTGGTATCAATTGGAGGATCTAATATCTTCAGTACAAAAAGTTGAATTTCCAACCAAATTTGACACAGCCACGAATAGCCACTCTTTCTTACCACAAAAATTGTAGTCTCGACCACACTTTTGTTCACCAGTGCATCCAGATTTGTTAAAACCTTATATATAGCAGTGCAAGAGGTTTTCCTCAACATTGTAATGCAGGTTTTATTATCATTGCATCCCTGATCCACTTCATATCTCACTAAGCCCTCTCGAACAAAATAGTCACTAATTTTTTTTAATGGAAAGCTATATAAAGAGCTTTCATCAATTAACAGCGAGATCAATACAATCAGCAATCAGGGATACTCAAGATAATCATGTAGACTATACTGAACGCATTGCAACTAGCAAGTATGATACATCACTAGACAGAAGTCAACAACACTGTGGGCAGTCGGAGATCACTCATCCGTAAAGCATGAAACAGCAAACATGAACAAGTGAAGTTTTTACCAGAAAGGGAAAAAAGGAGCACTACACTAGCAAGCTTGACAGATGGGAAAGTGTGTGCTTGGGTGTTTTCTTGTGGGGCATCCACTGTCAGGTAAGTGCTCCTCTGCGATCTTCAGCCTCTGCTGCCCCTCTCCATTCTTCCGTCAGGTGACTTTTGCCTAGGGGTGAAATCGAGCCGAGCCGAGCTCGTCAGTTTGCGAGCCGAGCCGAGCTCGGCTCATTGTCTTTGTCGAGTTGAAAACCGGGCTCGGCTCGGGCTCGGGCTCGGTCGAGCCTCGAGCCGAGCCGAGCCGGCTCGTGAGCCGCCTGGCATGTGAGCCCGCCTCATTGCGTCAACTCTCAAGTATGTTCATTGTATGTTCCTTGTTCAATATGACTGTATGAATGCCAAGCTGATTGAATGTCTGTGGGATGTGGCTAATTTTGTATTAAAATTAAGCCTCATGTAATTTGGATAATCAATTAATGATTAATGATTAGTGAAAGTGATTCTGAATATCTGAATTTTACCGAGCCTAACGAGCCAACGAGCCGCTCGCGAGCCGGCTCGGGCTCGGCTCATTGTAGCACCGAGCCAGACGGTAGGCTCGGGCTCGGCTCGTTGATGCACCGAGCCGAGCCGCACCGAGCCAAGCCGAGTCTGAGCCGAGCCTCGAGCTATTTTTCCACCCCTACTTTTGCCTCTGCTGCTTAGTTGCTGCTCTGCCGCTACTTTGTTGTTGCTTCTCTACCGCTTGTTGCTGATGCTGATGCTCTCCCATTGCTTTGCTGATGCTGCCGCTGCTGCTGCTTGCTAGCCTACTACTGTTGTTGGTTACCGTTGCTCATTGTCCAATCATCGCCTAGGCGTCCAGGCTCGTCGAGCTTAGCCGGACAACTATGCTCTAAACAAACATGTATATAAAGCATTAGTATTTAGTCAACTGAAAGCTCACCCATTCAAAACCTTCCTTATATTGTAATGTGGCACCAGTAAAACTCACCAAAATTTGCAATCTGGGATGCAAGAACACATACAGCACCATGTGATACATTCACCTGTGATAAAATGCAACATGTCTTTTTTTCAATAATCATATGCCTGTATTACAGTCCAAGGTAATAAGTACATGATTCACTAATTGCTGCCACTTCGCATCAAAATTGTGATTCCTAGATGCCATGTGCAAGGAAGAGCCCAGCAAGTGCAGATTTCATGCCCCCGCTTTGTTCTAATTTGTGTTCCCAAAGTCATTGACACACATCAGACAACTAAAATATTTGCATAATAAAGATAGGAAATAGGCAAAGCCTGGTCATAGTTAAAACTTAAACCATCAAGGAAGCTTACCGTAGTACATAGTTTCAAAGCAATTATTACCTGACCCAGAAGATAACCAAAACTTTCAAGAAACATTGATACTAGAATTCCAGCAAGGGTACCCTCAAGACTGATAGCACCTTCTGTACCTGTTGGAGCGACCATAAATGTTGGCATCAGGTACTGTCGACGATTCGGGACAGGGTCCCCCGCCGAGCTTACTTGTTGAATGAGGGATCAACGTGAGGCCCCTTTTCCGCAAGAGTTGTACGTCTGAGAGTATGTCGAGCAAGGAAACGAGGTATGCGGGACAATCGGAAGGCACAGGGGGTCAATTTTCGCTGGTTCGGGCCTCTCACGGTGGAGATAACAACCCTACATCCAGTAGATTTCACTAGTATGCAAGAGGGTGTTACAATGCGCTTGCTCGGGGCCCCTAGAGGTCCTAAGGAACCTGCCAGCGGGCTCAGAGCGTGAGTGTGCGTGTATATTACAGGAGGTTCCAACCCTCAATCCATCGTGGGAGGGGGTATTTATAGGGAATTACAGGAGACAAATCATTTATTACAGGGAGCGCGCTACTGTAGAGGACGTACGCAGAGCAGTGCCGCGCCACCCGCCGGGTACCACGCGACGTGGGCACAGTGGGCGTGGACCAAGTCAGCGCGGACCGTGGCGGCGCGGATCCCGGGCGCGCGATCCCTGAGCCGCCATGCATTTAATGCCACGTCGCCTTGTCGAGGACCCCCGAGCTGGCTTGCTCGGGGCCGGGGTGCACGAAGGTCGGTACTGCATGCGTTGTCCGGGCAAGGGGTGCACGAAGGTCGGTTGGCGCCGGGCTTCGATGGTCGTCTTGGTACAGTATAGCCAATCCCCGACAGCTAGCCCCCGAGGCTAAAGGGGGAAGAAGGCCTTGCCGAGGCCTCCGCCTTGAGCCTCTAGACTTCCTAAAGAGGGATTGGAATCATGCGGTGAACAAGCTACCGCGGAACCCGAGCTTCCTTGCTCGGGGGTGGGGGATCTCGGTAGCGGAAAACTGCTACGGCGCCCGAGGAACCATGCTCGGCGCGGGAATCCTGTGGCGAAGAATCGCGCAAAGATCTCGGTGCCACGCTCGGGAAGAAAGGGGCTCGCAACGAGAGGGAAGACACGTTGCGGCATCCGAGCAACCTGGCCCGGGGGATATGCGCGCCACAGCGCGGCCGAGCATACTTGGTCGAAACCTGGGCCGAATAACACCTGTGGGTGGAGCGCGCGAAATTTTGCAGCGGCTCCTTCCTCATGAAGCGTCGCGCATGGCCTCGACTTTTTTTTTGAGGAAGCTAGCGCCCGCCAGCCGCTTTGGAGACCGAACCGCCACGCGCCGGCAATCGACTGCCTTTACCCGTCCGTCCGACTTCTCCGCCTACAAATTGCATCGGGTACGCCTTGAAAAGGCCTGCTGCTTTCTTCTTTTATCTTCATCTTCTGCGTAAACACTCCGCCCCAGACTTCCTAACTTCCAAACTTCCTCTTCCTGCTGCGGCGCCCGTTCGTCTGAGTCCTCCCATGGCGCGGTTTGGTGCGAGCAAGATCACGGTGGAGAGGCTCAGGGCGCTGCAGGATTATGGATACCTGGACCCTTATTCTTGGAGGGTCCCGGATGGCGAAGGAGCCCCGGCGCCGCGCGACGACGAGATAGTCTCGTGCGAGCTCTACACCGTCAATGGGCTCCGAATGCCCGAGAGCGAGTTCCTGGAAGGTGTGCTAGCGAAATGCCAGTGTGAGGTCACCCACCTGAACCCCAACTCTATCCTTGTTTTGAACATTTTCGCCCACCTCTGCGAAGGCTTGTGGGCGCCCTTCCCACGTCGGATCTTTTCTTCCATTTTACAATCTTTTTCCGTCACGGGGCTCTTCGCCACGGTGCCCTATCTTCCTTTGAGGCCCAATCGCCCGTCTGAGTTCCCGTCTTCACCCTCAAGGACTCCGTCGCGGGCTGGGCCGAGCATTGGTTCTACCTGCGGAAGCTGCCGGGGAGCTCTCTGCGCTATACCGAAGCGGCGGCGCCAAACACCGAGACGCCACGCCCGCCAGCTGACCCCGAGGAGGAGCGGATCCTGATGACGATCCACGAGCTCACAAACATGGGGCTCACCGGGCGGGACATCGTCCGGGACTTCCTCGGGAACCGGATATCCCCGCTGAGGCAGAGAGAGCACCCTTTCTTCAAAATCGGCGGGTGGGACGACCTCACCCGCGAAGGAGAATTGGGTAAGGTCCCATGACTTGCGGCAATTTTGTCCGCGATATATCGCTTGAGCCGTCTTGACCCCGTGCGATGTGGTGACAGCCCCGGGCTTCGACTGGGTCGAGAAGAGGGTTGCCGAGATGTTCGGAACCCCGAAGGGCAAGGAGCTTCTGCGCGACCGCCAAGTGCCGAAGAACGTGCTTGCTCGGTGTGACGTGGTAAGCCCCCTTGGTCATTTATGCTCGGGAAGGGCATCCGAGCTTCGCTGAGTACTTGCGCACGGGAACAACATCCGAGCTACTCTGACGTCGCTCCGCTGTCCTTTGGTAGGAAAAGACCGCCCTGGAGCTGGGCGTGGCCGAGCTCAAATCCAAGGCGGGTAGTAGCGGCGTGCTTCTTCCCGCGGCCAAGGCCAAAAAAGGGAGGGGCAAGAGGTAGCGCCGCCGCCATAAGCACCAAGGCGTCAAAGAGGCGACAAAGACACCACGGAGACCCCCGGCGACACTTGGAGTATGCCGATCGGATGGAGGTAAGCCGCCTGAGGCTCTGGTTGAAGAATTATAGCCTGGCAGTTCAGATCGAGCAAATCGAGGCGGAGGGGAGATTGATCGAGGGGATGGTGCAGGCGCGGCAGATGATCCGGCAAGGAGATCGAGGACGTGAGAACAGCAACGCCATCGAAGCCGCCAACTTCGGGAGTTCGGGATCGTCGGGGTATGACTCACCGCAACGGAGTCCGAGCAATCGGGAAAGACGTTGGTGGGGGTCGACATGGAGGAGGTCGACCCCAAACTGGCGAGAATCACCCAAGCCGCTGATGAGAAGGCCAAACTAGTGCTCGCGGCGGCGGAGAATCCAACTACCGGCGGCGAGGAAGGCTCGGCCAAGGGTAAGTCTCGACACTTGCTTTGCCTTAGCTTTGTTCTTGTGTGCTGCGACCCGAGCTAGCCCCACCTAACTGACGTGGGCGACATAGCTCGTAGGTTCATTCCGGACTGCCGGAAAGTGGCTTACGAGATCGTTGACAATGTCTTAGCGGCGATATGCTCCGATGTCGCCGACATTGTGATGGCCGAAGGAGTGGAGGTGGTGGAGAAGTTTGGCGCCGACGACCAAGGCGGGGCGAAACCCCTGGCCCTCCCGAGCACGGTAGACGTGCAAGAGGCGGTCGAGCTTCGAGATTCGGGCGAAGAATCTGCCCAAGAAGGTTTGAAGCCCCCGAGCGAACAACATGTCCGGGGCGACCTTCCGCTGCCCGGCGAATAACGTCTGCGGAGGACAGAAGAAGACCTGAGCGAGGAGCTCGCTCGGGGGAGCGAGGCGCCCATGGCGATTCCCCGCCTGGGAAGCTTCGCCCCGAGCGATCCGCCTTTTGGGGACTCTGGGCTTGAGCGCCCCCGCCGAGGTCTGGAGATATCCGGAGGCGGCGATTCGAAAGCAATACGGTGAACTCAAGCGCTAACGTTGCGAGGTAAGGATGCTCTGGCACCACCACGACTTTCCTTATTTGGATTCTGCGGGGGGAGCTTTACTTGGGGTATTTTCTGCCCGCAGCTTCTTGAAAAAACCCTGAGCGACTTTGAGGAGGTGCTGATCGTCCCTAACTCCGTGAGCCGCTTCTATGAAGAAAGCGAAGCTCGTGCCGATGGGCTGGAGGGGAAAGTGGGCGAACTCAAGCAGGAGGTCGCCCTGCTCGAGCAAAGACGCCTCGAGACGGAGCGCAGCGTCTCTGAGTCCAAGGAACGTTTCCTCGTGCTCGAGCGAGAGCTTGAGCAGGAAAGGTCGGGCTCTCGCCTGTGCAAGGAGAATGCCGCCGCCGCCGAGAAGAGGGTGCTTGCGCTCGAGCAAGAGTTGGGACAGCTGAGGCAAGCCGCCGGCGCGTCGGAGAAGGACCTTGCCCTTAGCCGGGACAAGGTCCGTGGCCTCGAGCAAGAGCTTCAACAACATAAGGAGTATGCCCGGACCATGGAGGCCAAGGTGGCCGAGCTCGAGGGGTCCGGCAAGGCCAAGGAAGAACTTTCGCGGTGGAAGCGGACTGCCGACCATCTGGAGAAGGACCTAGCCGTTAGCCGGGAAAAGGCTCTTGGCTCCGAGCAGGAGCTCGGGCGGGAAAGGCGGCGTGCCCAAAGCCTTGAAGCCAAGGTGGCCGAACTGGAGCGGGCGGCACGGGCGACCGCCGCTTTTGCCGACCAAGATAAAGAAGAGATCGAGCAACTCCGTGAGGAAGCCAACGAAGGTCGTGAAGCCCGACGGAAGGTGATCGATCTCCAAGCCAAAATCGCCGATTATAGGCGTAAGCTTTCATGGCCCGTAAAGGCCTGCCCATAGAGTTGTATACTTTTTGTTTCGGAAAACTTTTTTGGTGGCGACGTCTTGGAATGAAAATTCTTCCTTGCGCAATTGTAGTATTTTGTAGCGGTGCCTTTTTCTTCTTTCTTTTTCCTACGAAAGATGACCGTGAGATAGACGTAGGTCAGGTCAATGCATGGGCGACACGGGCCTGAAGTAGGTTGTAAAAAGGAATGACTTTGCATCGGAAGGTGATGCTCGACGGGGAGCAACACTTTACGGCGAGTAGTGCCTTAGCGACAAAAAGATACGCGCGCTCGGGAACTCGCTTCCATCCAGCCCCCGCTGCGAATAATGCTCGTGCACCAAATTGCGAGCACGAGTTTGTTCGCAGGAGAGGTGAAGGAAAACGCGCGGTCCCTCCGACCAAAGCACCGGCCTGTGCGAGCAACAAGCGTGGGATAGGTCGGTGGAAAGAAAAACGAGCGTGTGCTGAAATTTGTTAGCGCTTAGGACGCGCATCCCTAATTTGCGGGTGTGGTCGTTTGAAGGAGGGCGCATGGGCAATTGACGAAGTGTGTAGCGACTAAGCGCGCATAGCCGAGCTAAAACTCGAGCCAAGAAAGGGTGTCTGTTTGCGACTTGTATCGTAGCGAATAGCTACTGCGGACCAAGGCCGGCTTATCAAGACTGAAGCCTTTGGTGGTGAGCGTTTAGTGGGCGGATGTTGCCCGCGGTACGTTGTGTCATTAAGCACGCGCAATCCCGTGGCAGCAAGATGAAAAAGGTACCGGTCGGATGAAAGCTGTATTGCTCGAAAAGTAGGGACGCGGATTCACAATATAACGTAAAGAGAACATGAGTTTAGACATAGAACTTGCGCAGCTGGTCGATGTTCCATGAATTGGGGAGCTCGCGGCCGTCCTCCATGGCAAGGCGACAGACCCCAGTAGCGCTGCCGCTTAAACGATCGTGAATGGTCCTTCCCATTTGGGAGAGCTTGTTGGCCTTTGACAAGTCCCGAATTGGCGTAGGACAAGGTCGCCAACCCGCAAGGCTTCTGGTCGGTGTCTTGATCGCGTGCTTGCGGAGTGCCTGTTGGTAGACGGCTGATCGGAGCTGTGCCTTGAGGCGAGATTCCTCGGCGAGATCGAGGTCTAGGCGACGCTCACGACCCTGGTGAACAGTGTCGGCCAAATGGATTCTTGGGGATCCGAGAACGATTTCGGCGGGCAAGACGGCCTCCGCACCATAGACGAGCTGGAATGGCGTTTCGCCCGTAGCTCGGCTTGCTGTGGTGCGCGCAGACCAGAGGACGGAAGGAAGCTCGTCCACCCATGACCCGCCTTGTCGGGAGAGGTCTTTGAAGACCCTTTTCTTGATGCCTTGGAGTATTTGGCCGTTTGCTCTTTCGGCTGCTCCATTGCTCTGCGGGTGAGCTACAGAGGCGAAACAGATCTTTGTTCCTATTTCCTCGCGAGAGGCTTGAAGCTTATTTCGCTTGTGAACTGAGTGCCGTTATCCGTGATGAGGCGATTGGGTACCCCGAAACGCGTCACCACGTTGCTGCGAAAAAATCTCTTGGCTGCTTGAGCCGAAATGGTTGAAACTGGCTCTGCCTCAATCCACTTAGAGAAAGTGTCGATAGCTACGAGCAAGAATTTGCAACCCCTTCGACCACGGGGGAAAGGCCCGAGAATGTCGGTTCCTGTGTCGAGAATGGCCATGAGCGGGATGGTTTGCGGCGTGTCTGTTGGTGGTGGGACTTACGGGCGGAATCGCACGCTGACAAGTCACAACGATTGCCGGCGTCGTCTAGCGCCATGGCGAGAGTACCGAGGCGGAATGCCTTGCTTACGAGCGTCCGAAAGGACGAGTGGGCTCCGCACATTCCCTCATGGATGTCCCTGAGAAGGAATTCGCCCTCTGCTCGGGATACGCACTTGGAGAGTACCCCCAGTGCGCCTTTGCGGTATAAGGCGCCGTCTACGAGCTTGTAGACGGATGACCGCCTTTGCAGCCGGGAACGCTCGGCTTCTTCCTCGGGCAATGTCCCGTGGGCAAGATACTGGATGAATGGCGCCATCCAATCTGCACCTTGCTCGAGGAAGGAGACGTTACCGCACGTCTCTTGTGCCTCCTCAGAGGGAATGGGGGGCTTTCGCAGATGCTCGGCCGGCTCCTCTGGTAGGCAAGCGTCTGAGGTGGTGCCTCCTCTGAGAGGGAATGGAGGGCTTGTGCGGTGTTAACGAGTGCCCCAGTGGGGCGGGCAAGCTGAGGAACCGACCTTGAAAGTTGGTCGGCCAGGAATTGTCCTTCCGGGATGTAAAGTACTTGAAATTTCTAAAGTATCGCCCATCTTCCTCACTTCAACCGGGTAAAGCGCCATTGAGCTATCGAACACCGATACTCCTTGTTTACTTGGTTGACGACTAGTCGTGAATCGCCCTTCACGGTCGAACATTTGGACTCGGCGCCTTGCACGCCCGGCTTGCGCCAGAGGCCGCCGTACTCCGCCGCGTTGTTGGTTGCGAAGTGTAATTGGATGACATATTGCGGCGGTCCCCGAGGGGACACCGATCTGACGCCTTGACCCGGCTCAAAGCTCGGGATCGTCGAAATACATGGTCGGCAACGGCCGCCCTAGATTCTCGAGATTCGGTGGCGAAATTTGGCGGGGTTCGCCCATTCCGCCAACGAAATCGCCAAGATCTGGGACTTGATTGCCGCGGCGAGAGAAGTGTATGTCGAACTCCGTGAGTTCCATGACCCACTTCGCCGCCCGGCCATCGCGTCTGGGTTTCTTAGGATCTCCTAAGCGGAAGCCGGTCGACGACGACCTTGTGGGCTTGGAAGTAGTGGCGTAGCTTCCTCGAAGCCATGAGCGGCGAAGTCTGGGAGTTTACGGACCTCGGTAACGCTCCTTTGGTCCGTAATACTTACGACGTAGTATCCGACGCCTGCGCCCCATCTCGCTCTACCGCCGAGATCGCACTTTATTACTGGGGTGTCGCCGCGAGGTAAAGTAGGAGCGGCTCCCCCGACCTTGGCGTGGCCAGGATTGGGGGGCTGGACAGGTACTGCTTTAGCTCGTCGAAGGAGCGGTTAGCTTCTTCCGTCCATACAAAGCCCTCATGCCTGTGGAGTGCCTTAAAGAAAGGCAAGCCGCGTTCGCCTGACCGGGAAATGAAGCGGCTAAGGGCTGCCATGCGTTCGGTTAAGGTTTGCACCTCCTTTATGGAGCCCGGAGGGCGCATCCTTTCGATGGCCTCGATTTTCTCCGGGTTAGCACCGATGCCCTGGGGCCCGATGACATACCCGAGTACTTTGCCAGCTTTCACCCCAAAAACACACTTCTCGGGATTGAGCTTTATTTTATGTCTGCGAAGATTACAAAAGGTTTCCTCAAGGTCGCATATATGACCTGAGGGGAGCTTACTCTTAACTACGATATCATCCACGTATACCTCCAGGTTTCGGCCTATCTGGTCCTGGAAAGTCTTCTGCATCAAGCGCTGGAAGGTCGCCGGCTGCTCCGCAACCCGGCGACATGGTCGTAGCGAACGTGCCGAACGGGGTGATGAAGGAGGTCTTTTCCTCGTCTCCGGGGAACAAGCTGATCTGGTGGTAACCTGAATAGGCATCCAAAAAACTCATTACCTGGGATTCCGCCGTTGCGTCGACCAGTTGATCAATGCGCGGCAGCGGGAAGTTGTCCTTCGGGCAGGCGGCGTTTAGGCCAGTGTGGTCGACACACATGCGCCACTTGCCCCCCTTCTTCTTCACGATGACTGGGTTTGCCAGCCACTCCGAGTGCCCGACTTCCCTAACGAAGCCGGCCTTGAGGAGTTTGTCGAGTTCGTCCCGGATAATCGCCTGCTTTTCCGGGGAAAAGCGCCGGAGCCTCTGGCGCACGGGTTTTTTGCCAGGCTGAACAGCTAGCCTGTGCTCAATTACTTCCCTTGGGACCCCGGGCATGTCGGACGGTTCCCAGGCGAACACGTCCGCGCTCCTCCGGAGGAAAGTAATGAGCTCGAGTTCCTATTTGGGGTCTAAGGAAGACCCCAGATGGAAGACCTTGGACGGGTCGGCTTCGTCGAGAGCGACCGCCTTGGTTTCTCCTCCGGGTTGGAGGGTAACTTTTGTCGGAACGAGCGGCGCTGTCGAGAACCCTGCTGGGCAAATTGCCCGACCATGTCGGCGCCTTTTCATCGCGATTCAAGGCCGCCTACAGTGGTCGCCCTTGATGGTAATAGCGCCATTTGGCCCGGAGCCTTGTGAGCCTTTGGTAGGCGTGGTGTGTGGCGCCATGAACTCGACAGGGCGGCCGCCGAGATGGCGTTATGGTGACTTGAAGTCGGCGACTTGAAATTGATCACCGGTCGGAAATTGGCGGATCCCGGCGTTCTGAACGCGTGATCGGCCCAAGGGCTTGACCAAAGTACGGACGATCCGTAGAACGGACAAGAATGCTCCCGATTCGATCGAGGAACACGCATCTCGCCCAGACCGGCAGATATGAGGTCAGGAGCTTCCGCCGCTCTCGAGGACTCGGCCGACCTTAGCGTTGCCGATGGTCGGGACTTCGACCGAGAGCCTCTCTGGGCAGTCATTCAAAGGCGATCCTCCTTGGAGAAAGTGAGGGCTTCGGACCACAGCTGCTGGCCGGATCGGGCGGTTTGTCGTGAGTGATGTGGCGCACCTCCGCCGCCTCCTTGAGGTCCCTTCGGACTTACGCCGAGGAGCCCCGAATATGACGGCGATGTGGTTTCGGGGCTCCTGGAATCCTATGTCATAAATCACCGTCCTCCGCCGGGCCCTTGCCCTTGCCGTTATCCGCCTGGCCGCGGAGCGTGGGCATGGGACCTCACCGTCGTAGAACCTTTCGAGCGTCGCGCCTGTGTTTGGCGATTCTTGAGGTCGTGACCCGCCGCTTGATGGTACGGGCCGAACCGGACACCCGGAGGGGCGCCCCTTCGCTCGTGCCCGCGGCCGCCTTGGCCTTGGTCGTCGGGGTCTTGGTCGCGTTCATGATCCGGCATACGGCTTCTTTGAAAGCATCTAGGCCCCATGTGGCGTTGGTTTTGATAATTAATGACAATCACGCGAAAAAGACTAACGTAAATTGCAGTGGTTAAGTTGGAAACAGGTAAAGCTGTCATTCAAAGGAAGTCGGATATTCTCAAGTACAAAATGGAAGGAGTTCGCGCAAAAGAAGCTAAAGATATGAAGGTATAAAATCTTAGAGACATTTTCTAGTCATTTTGCCGATCTCAGAGTTGGAAATAAAAGATCGGATTTTTAGGATAGTCGCCGTTCTATTAAGAGGGACTTGGTTTGGGCTTTAAATCTTGAAAAGTGCATTTTAATATGGCTCATTAGTTCATCCTTGAAATCATGCATTTGATGGAAAAATCAAAATGTTGAAAAAATTAGGAATAAGACTCTGCTTGGGTTGGGCGGTAGTACATGCAGTCTTGGTACTACCGCACCACATGGCATGTAGCTATATTCGAGAGGTGTGTTTTGGGTCCTCTCGGTGGCACTATCTGCGTGGGTGGCGGTAGTACCGCTTTTATGTACTACCGCACCTTAGTTGGCGGTAGCTCTTTTCGAAGAGCATCCTTTTATGTCGGCGGTGCGGTACTACCGCCCCCATGAGCGGTAGTACCGGCCATATATAAAAATTTATGTGGCTCGTGTCGGTGCGATTATTACGCCAGATAGCCGTTACACATGGTGCGATACTACCGCCCCTAGAGGGCGGTAATGCTACCGTGGTATAAAATCAACAGGAGAGCAAATAACGGCTAGTTTGAGTTGGTGGGGGTTATAAATACCCCCCACCTGTGCTAGGACAGAGTTGGACACTCCATTGAATACATTCTAAGCCCTAGCAACTCTCTCCATCCTTTAGAGCATTGAATTCTTGATTTTAGAGTGTTGGAGAGCTAAAATTGAGTGCATTGCATTAGTGAGCCATATTGATTGCACTCTTGAGATTCAAGCCGCGTCAAGTTTGTTACTCTTGGAGGTTGCCGCCTCCTAGGCGGCTTGAGGCGTGAGGCTCGGTGATCTTCACAAAGAAGATTGTGTGAAGACCCGGGCGGTTGTGAAGGCACGAAGCTCGCCTACCCGGAGCGGGGAAGAGCTATCACTAGTGATCGGGGAAGGCTCAAGCAAGTGGAGCCGGTTTGAAGGTTTTCAAGTCACCTCAACGTGGAGTAGGGAGACCGGCAAGTCTCCGAGACCACGGGATAAAAATCCAAGTGTCCCTCATTTGTGGTTTGCATTGTTATTACTATTGATCTAATACTAGCAATTTGATCATTTTAGTGTTACCTCCATAGGTCTTGAATTGTCTCTAGTAAATTGATCATCATTGTGTTGCTTGTGTTGCCATTGATATATTTGAGTAGAAATTTTAATTGGTAGTCACTAGAATTGCTCGACATTGATATTGCCATACTTGTCGCTTGTGCTTAGAAATATTAATCTTGACTTTAGTGATTAAAATTGAAAAACCTCCTATTCACCCCCCCTCTAGTCGGTATCCTCGATCCTACAAGTGGTATCAGAGCTAGGACTCTTGTTTAGGGCTTTACCGCCTAAGAGTTAGGATGGCTAGTGATGGGGTGTCAATAGGCAAGGCGCCATTTTTCGATGGCACAAATTATGCATATTGAAAAATTCGCATGACCGTTTATCTTAAGGCCATGAGCCTAAGCATATGGAGAATTGTAGATGAAGGTATCGCTCCGGGAGCTAATCCCCCACTTACAACGGAACAAATTGAGCGAAACATTCATCTCAATGCTCAAGCCATGAACGCTCTATTTGGTGCTTTGAACGCGGATGAGTTCAATCGAGTGAGCAACCTCGAAACCGCTCATGAGATTTGGACAACCCTCTCGGAAATTCATGAGGGCACATCATCGGTCAAAGAAGCCAAATTGCATATGCTTCGGATCAAATATGAGAGTTTTATTATGTTACCTCATGAGAACATTAATGAAATGTACTCACGGTTAAATAACATAGTAAACGAGCTTAAAGGCCTTGGTGCATCACTAACCGATTTTGATATTGTTGAAAGATGCTTAGGGCCCTTAGGAGAAATATGAGACATTGGTTACTTTATTCCTCAACTCGCCGGAATTGCCAAGGATGGCGCCAACCGGACTTCTCGGCAATCTCATCACCAACGAGCTCTACAAGAAAGACAAGGAAGAGTTGTTGGAAGAAAGTTCTTCCAAGAAGAAAAACATCGCATTCAAAGCTAAGGCGGAGTCAAGTGATGAAGACTCCGAAGATGAGGACACCGAGGAGGAGATGGCACTTCTAGTAAGAAGAATGAAGAAATTCATGAGAAGGCGATCAAGCTTTAGCGGTCCGCAAAGGTATAAGAAAGGACAAAATTCTAACACTAACCGATATGCTAATATTCGATGTTATGAGTGTGATGAAAAGGGACACATAGCCTCACATTGTCCTAAGAAGAAAGATGACAAGGACAAATCACCCAAGAAGAAGAAATTCTTTCAAGGCAAGAAGAAGCTATTCAAGAAATTTCAAAAGGACGGCAAGGGTGAAGCTCACATTGGGGAGTGGGATTCAGAAGAAGAATATTCGGACTCGACTCATCCGAAGAAGAAACTCCCTCAAAGAAGAAGGGACTTGCCGGTATCGCCATCAAGGAGGCTTCGTCACCTTTCGTCACTCCTTTATGTCTTATGGCTAGAGGAGAAACCAAGGTAATTTCTAATGAAAATGATGAACCGTCATATGATGAACTAATGGATATGCTTGAGAAATTGAATGAATATCTTGGCAAAGAAAAATCAAAGTCAAGGGTCTTGAGAAAAGAATTTCTTTCTCTCAAGGATTCTTATGAGGAGCTAAAGGAAGCTCATGAAATTCTCCTTGCCAAGAATATTCCAAAATCCACAAATGATATTGGTATTGAATGTAATATTATTGATGCTTTGCCTAGATTAGACGATGGCTCATTTCATGAAGAAAAATCAAGCATATCTACTTCATGTGATGATTTAGTTGATTTATCATGCTCTAGTGCTAGCTCGTGTCATGGAAATTTGATTGTGGAAAACAATGAGCTTAAAGAACAAGTAAATAAACTAAACAAAAGCTTGGATAGATGTTTTAAGGGTAAAGAAACACTAAATAAAATCTTGGGTAGTCAAAGATGCTCATATAATAAAGAAGGATTAGGATATATCCCTTAAAAGAACAAGAAAATAAATAACAAAGCTCCGCGCTTTGTGAAATCGAATGGTAAATTTTGTTTTAAATGTCATGAAGTAGGACATCTAGCAAATGATTGTGCCTTGAGCAAAACAACTAAGGAAAATGTTCATGATTCATGTTATGTGCTTAAAAGGGATAGAAATGGTAAAGTCTTTGCTAAATTTGTTGGGACCCCGATAATTGGCCAAAGAAAGAAAGCCGTTTGGGTTCCCAAAACCTTGGTCACTAACCTCCAAGGACCCAAACAAATTTGGGTACCTAAAAAGGTTTGATTTTCTTTTGTAGGTGAACTACAAAACCGGTGGACGGCATTGGGTGTTGGATAGTGGGTGCACCCAACACATGACCGGTGACAGGAAAATGTTCACCACGTTTGATTCGGGAAGTGGACAAAACGACAAGATCACATTTGGTGACAATAGCAAAGGAAAGGTTTTGGGCTTAGGTAAAATTGCTATATCAAACGACCTTTCCATTTCAAATGTATCATTAGTTGAAACATTGAACTTCAATTTGCTATCCGTTGCTCAAATTTGTGATCTTGATCTTATTTGCACATTCTCTAAAAATGATGTTGTCATTACAAAAGAAAATGATAATTCGCTAGTGTTTAAAGGATTTAGATTTGGAAATTTGTATTTAGTTGATTTCACTTCAAATGACTCATGTCTTCAAACTTGCTTAATGGCAAAAACATCTTTAGGATGGTTATGGCATAGAAGACTAGCTCATGTTGGAATGATTCAACTTAAAAAGCTATTTAAAAATGATTTAGTTGTGGGCTTGAAAGATGTGAAGTTTGAGAAAAATCGACTTTGTAGTGCTTGTCAAGCCGGTAAACAAGTCGCTAGTTCTCATCCGTCAAAAAGTATCATGTCCACATCTAGACCATTAGAGCTCTTGCATATGGATTTGTTTGGCCCGACAACCTATAAGAGCATTGGAGGTAATTCTTATTGTTTAGTTGTTGTTGATGATTATTCTAGATATACATGGGTTTTCTTCTTAGACGATAAATCCGAAACCTCCAATATTTTCAAAAGGTTTGCAAAAAGGGCTCAAAACGAATTTGATTTTGTAATAAAGAAAATCCGTAGTGACAACGGTTCCGAGTTCAAAAATACAAGAATTGAAGATTATTGTGATGAACTTGGAATAAAGCACGAACTTTCCGCAACCTACACTCCGGAGCAAAATGGAGTTGTGGAACGGAAAAATCGTACATTAATTGAAATGGCAAGAACGATGTTAGATGAATATGGTACGTCCGATAGTTTTTGGGCGGAAGCCATTAATACCGCTTGCCATGCTACAAATAGACTCTATTTGCATCGACTCTTGAAAAAGACCTCTTATGAGCTTCTTGTTGGAAAAAGGCCGAATATTTCTTATTTTCGAGTATTTGGTTGCAAATGTTATATCTTGAAAAAGGGAGTTCGGCTTTCTAAATTTCAAAGTCGGTGCGACGAAGGTTTCTTGCTTGGTTACTCTTCTAATAGTAAAGCTTATCGAGTTTTTAATAAAAACAAAGGATTTGTTGAAGAAACTTGTGATGTTGAATTCGATGAGACTAATGGCTCTCAAGAAGAGCAAGAAAATTTGGATGATGTAGGTGAAGAAGGACTAAGAGAAGCTATGAAGAATATGACACTTGGAGACGTGAAGCCGGAAGTTGATAAGCATGATCAACCCTCATCCACTCAAGCCGAGCCTTCAACTTCCGCAACACCGAGTCGAATTCATACAATCGACGAAGATGACAAGAATAATGACCAACAAATTCAACCTCTACCTCAACGAATTCATCACGGTCTCTCCAAAGATCATCCAATAGATCAAATATTGGGTGGCGTGAGTAAGGGCGTTCAAACTCGATCCGTGTCGCTTCTTTTTGTGAGCATTATTCATTCAGATCTTCATTTGAACCTACTCACATAGATGAAGCATTAAGTGATCCGGATTGGGTAAATGCCATGCATGATGAATTGAACAATTTTGCTCGTAATGATGTGTGGACATTAGTTGAAAGACCCAAAGAACATAATGTAATTGGCACAAAATGGGTTTTTCGTAATAAACAAGATGAAAATGGTATTGTAGTAAGAAATAAAGCTAGATTAGTGGTGCAAGGTTTCACTCAAATTGAAGGATTAGATTTGGTGAAACTTTCGCACCGTAGCTAGATTAGAAGCCATTAAATTTTGCTTGCATTTGCTTCAAGCTTTGACATCAAGTTATATCAAATGGATGTAAAGAGTGCGTTCTTAAATGGACAAATATCCGAATTGGTATTTGTCGAACAACCCCGGTTTTGAAAATTCCAAATATCCTAATCATGTCTACAAACTCTCTAAAGCGCTATACGGACTCAAACAAGCTCCTAGGCGTGGTATGAGCGACTTAGAGATTTTCTACTCTCAAAGGGTTTCAAAATTGGGAAGGTTGATACAACGCTCTTTACAAAAATAATTGATGATGAATTCTTTGTATGTCAAATATATGTTGATGATATCATTTTCGGTTCTACTAATGAAGAATTTTGCAAGGAGTTTGGTGATATGATGTCTAGGGAGTTTGAAATGTCAATGATCGGGGAGTTGAGCTTCTTCCTTGGACTTCAAATCAAGCAATTCAAAAATGGGACGTTCGTGAGTCAAACCAAGTACACAAAGGATCTACTCAAAAGGTTTGGCATGGAGGACACAAAGCCCATCAAGACTCCAATGGCATCAAACGGGCATCTCGACTTAAACGAGGGAGGTAAACCGGTAGATTTAAAGCTTTATAGATCCATGATTGGTAGTTTGCTTTACCTTACCGCATCTAGGCTCGATGTTATGTTTAGCGTTTGCATGTGTGCTCGCTTTCAAGCTTCTCCCAAAGAATGTCATTTAGTTGCCGTAAAAAGAATTCTAAGATATTTAAAGCATTCCTCAAACATAGGGTTATGGTATCCTAAAGGTGCAAAATTTGATTTAATTGGATATTCGGATTCGGATTATGCGGGTTGTAAAGTGGATAGAAAAAGCACCTCCGGGAGTTGCCAATTGCTAGGAAGATCCCTAGTCTCATGGTTCTCCAAGAAACAAAACTCCGTAGCTTTATCCACTTGGCCGAATATATATCCGCCGATAGTTGTTGCGCTCAATTGTTATGGATGAGGCAAACTCTAATGGATTATGGAATAATTTTTAAGCAGGTGCCTCTCTTATGTGATAATGAAAGTGCGGTTAAAATAGCCAATAACCCCGTCCAACACTCAAGAACAAAACACATTGATATCCGTCATCATTTCTTGAGAGATCATGTATGTAAAGGGATATTGAGATTAGTCACATCGAAGCGGAAAATCAATTAGCGGATATACTCACTAAACCCTAGATGAGACTAGGTTTTGTAAATTGAGGAATGAATTAAATGTCATTGATATCTCTAATGTGGCTTAAGTGAGATTCCTTGGTTGCTTAAATTGGTTTTATTTGGCACAATTTTTTTGAGTCTCACATAAAGGGGAGTAATATGCAATTTATGTATATATATCACATCCCTAAAATGTGGAAAATTGAAGTTTGTGCTATAAATATCTTAAAAGCTTAAAACTAGACTTTATAAGTCAAAGTTACTTGAAAATAATCTATTTTGGATTTACAAAATACAAAGGATTCACAAATCTTCATTTAAAACTTATTATTGCATAAATCTTATCTTTTGGAACTTATATCATAATTATAACCTTCTTTATGTTTATTATGAAACAAATCTTTTGCTTTTCAAAAGCTTAATAAAATTCAAAATCTTGATCTATATTGATCTACTAAAAGCAAAATTGAGTTCTGCCCATAGAACTAGAATGCTTTGTGTCTAGTTTCTTATGTGGTATTTCAACTCAAACAAGTCAAATCATGATTCCACACTTGATTGTGGTTAAAGTTTTTGTTTCGTGTTTTTCTTGTGGTTGTGAATGCTCCAATCTCTACTCATGCACAATATATCAATATTTATAATCAATTCGCAACCAAATTCTCTCCTGATCCTGCCATTCTGCCTAGCCCGGCACTACCGGCCGCCAACGGCGGTAGTACCACAAATGCGGTACTACCGGGGTCTTGGAGCGGTAGTACCGCTCGGATCAAAAATGTGGGGCCACTTCCTTTCCGGCCGTTCTCCCTGCTTTCTCTCTCTTCATCAATATTCCTCACCCGAAACCTCCTCTCCTCTCCATTTTCGTGCGGCCTCTCTCTCCTCCCCTCAAACCCTAATTTTCATCTTCTCAAAATCTTCTTGTTTGCGGGGATTTCTTCCATTGTTTTCGGTCTTTGAGTCTTCCTCCTCCGAAAGGTATCATTTCCTCTCATTCTCTCTCTTGATTCATCCCTTTTTGAGCAATCTAGGGTTTAAATGGAATTTTAATGTGTAATCTTGTAATGTGACAAGAACCTTGAGGATTAGGTATAAAATTGATGTCCTTAACTGTCTCCATTACCCTAATCCTAATTTAAATCAACTTTGGCTCAACATTGCTTCGATTTTGCCCAAATTCCATCGTGGTCGCGCTCGGCAAGACTACGGTCTTGGGAGGCGGTAGTATCGACTTTGCGGTACTCTGGCCTCGATGGCGGTAATCTACCGAGTGTTGAAACATTGGGTTTTGCGCATTTTTGAATAAATGTTTTTCTACGACTTTCACTTATTTCTTTTCCATCATGTCAAAATCCGATTCATATTCAATTCTCACATCTCAAACTCCTTGATCTTCTCTAGATCATGCCTCGCACTAAAGTCGCCGGAACCGGTCCTTCCGGAGCGGGCAAGGGCACGAGGAAGACGACTAAAGGTCGTGGCGTGCCCACTTCGGACTCGGAGAGCGGAGATAGCGACAACTCCTACACTGTCGCCATGAGGACAACAAGGGCTAAAGGGAAGGGTCCTGCTGAGCCTTCTCAGGCTAAGAAGAGAAAAGTCTCTGCTCCTGCTCCTGAAATTACTGGCAGCGACGATGAGACTGAAAGTAGCAATGAGGAGAGCTCAGAAGAAGAAGAAGTGGTGCCTCCGGTTGGAAGGAATGATCCGTCTCAAATCAAAGGTGATGATTACTATGCTCGCCGAAGTCAAAATCTGTATCTCCAACCTCGCTCGCCCCAAATCCAAGATTCTATTCATTGTTTCAAAGAATGAGTATTTGAGCAAATATATATGGAGAAGGATTTTGCAAACCAGGCGTTAGGTCATTGGAAGCACATCCGTGAGCAACAGAGTTTCTTTGGTATTCTGAATTGTTTGGTGGTATTGGGCTATACAATTTCCTTGGTACAAGGATGATTATAATGAAAAGGTCATCAAGCAATTCTATGCGACGCTTTATGTGTCCGAAAACCTCGAGCAAATCACCGGATGTCGACACCTCAAAATATCTCGCTTCCAAGGATGATTTTGAGCATGCCTTGGGAATCTTTCACACCAAGATGCCAAAAATCCATGACGAGCCTACTCGACCTTGGAGCAAGCTTCAATTCTATGATCAATCTCATCGCTACAAGGTTGGAAACTCGGCCGGTCTTCACTCCAACCTAGCATGGTCAATAAAATTATTCGTGTCACTATTCATCAGAAGAGTGGCAATTTTGATCTTGTGAGAGGCCATGCTTGGAATGTTATTGCAAAGGTCATGGCGAGGAAAAATTCGATGTGGTGGACTTCATAATAAGGAGATGTCTCAATCGGCTAGGGATAGAGGAAGACCATCTATTTTGCTCAGTATATCATGGCACTAATCAGGAGAGTTGCCGAGTACAATGGTTCCACCCTACTCCTCACAAGCCATATAAGCCTCGAGTCGCTCCACCTCAAGTCTGCATCACATCGCCGAGCAAGCCGCTCAAGCAAGAGCTCAAGCCGAGCAAGCGACCCAAGCCCAAGCTCTGCCGCTCAAGCCGCCTGCGTCCGATGCCTATCTTGCCGACCTTGAGACCCTCCGTTCGACATGATGGTTGGATTTGCGAGACAAGAATCTTACATGCAAGGACGGTTTGCACTTGTCATGGAGCTCCAATATCACAATCGCGAGATGGTTGAGGATGTCCGAGAGCGTCGAGTTCGCTTAGCACCTCCTTTGATCACTATCGCTCCTACCATCGGTCGTGTCGACTGCTGCCGTCCGGATGGCGGCTTTCCCCCTTCCCATGACCCTCCTCCGTCATCCGGTGGGATCCTTGGTCTCCTCATCCGCCACCCACTCTGCTCCCGGAGATGGTGAGGAGTAGACGTTTCCATGGCGGTCCCCTTTTGGTCATTGATGACAAAGGGGGAGAAGAATGAAGAATTGAAGCTCAAATCTATCTATCTTGTGTAATAGACTTGTTTAACTTATATGGTTGTTGGATTTGAACTTGTTGACGTTGTCGTTTTTTTGCGTCTTGTTAATTATCTATTTTGAACTCGACCTTCATCTAATCTTTTGCGCTCTTTTATCTAAAAGCATCCTTATTATGAGTTTTGTTGTCATGCCATGAAATTTCAAAAGAATAAATATCATCTCTATTATTATATAACTCATATACAAATGTGCAAAAAAAAAATTTATTGTTTATCCATGGCACACTTGTAGGGGGAGCTATTCTCATTTAGCAATATTTTCATACCTTTTGTCCTTTAAAACGACAAAATATTGCTAAATAAGATTCCCACGGTGTGAGTAATTAATCTTTATTGGTCACTCACACTAAATATCAATTTACTTCAATTCGATTATAAGGATTGTCATCAATTACCAAAAAGGGGGAGATTGAAAGCATCTAGGCCCCCATGTGGCGTTGGTTTTGATAATTAATGACAATCACGCGAAAAAGACTAACGTAAATTGCAGTGGTTAAGTTGGAAACAGGTAAAGCTGTCATTCAAAGGAAGTCGGATATTCTCAAGTACAAAATGGAAGGAGTTCGCGCAAAAGAAGCTAAAGATATGAAGGTATAAAATCTTAGAGACATTTTCTAGTCATTTTGCCGATCTCAGAGTTGGAAATAAAAGATCGGATTTTTAGGATAGTCGCCGTTCTATTAAGAGGGACTTGGTTTGGGCTTTAAATCTTGAAAAGTGCATTTTAATATGGCTCATTAGTTCATCCTTGAAATCATGCATTTGATGGAAAAATCAAAATGTTGAAAAAATTGAGGCGGCACTATCGCTTGGGTTGGCGGTAGTATCGTTAGTCTTGTACTACCGCACCACGATTATGATAGCTATATTCGAGAGGTGTGTTTTGGTCCTCTCGGTAAGCACTATCACGTGATCTGGCGGTAGTATGCTTTTGCGGTACTACCGCACCTTAGTTGGCGGTAGCTCTTTTCCAGAAGGCATCCTTTTGAGGTCGGCAGGTGCGGTACTACCGCCCCCATGAGCGGTAGTACCGGCCATATATAAAAATGTTTATGCTGACTCGTGTCGGTGCGATTATTGCGCCAGATAGCCGTTACATCATGGGTGCGGTACTATCGCCCCTAGAGGGCGGTAGTACTACCGTATGCAAAATCAACAGTGAGAGCAAATAACGGCTAGTTTGAGTTGGTGGGGGTTATAAATACCCCCCCACCTGTGCTAGGACAGAGTTGGACACTCCATTGAATACATTCTAAGCCCTAGCAACTCTCTCCATCCTTTAGAGCATTGAATTCTTGATTTTAGAGTGTTGGAGAGCTAAAATTGAGTGCATTGCATTAGTGAGCCATATTGATTGCACTCTTGAGATTCAAGCCCGCGTCAAGTTTGTTACTCTTGGAGGTTGCCGCCTCCTAGACGGCTTGGAGGCGTGAGGCTCCGGTGATCTTCACAAAGAAGATTGTGTGAAGACCCGGGCGGTTGTGAAGGCACGAAGCTCGCCTACCCGGAGCGGGGAAGAGCTATCACTAGTGATCGGGGAAGGCTCAAGCAAGTGGAGCCGGCTTGAAGGTTTTCAAGTCACCTCAACGTGGAGTAGGGGAGACCAAGCAAGTCTCCGAGACCACGGATAAAAATCCAAGTGTCCTCATTTGTGGTTTGCATTGTTATTACTATTGATCTAAAACTAGCAATTTGATCATTTTAGTGTTACCTCCATAGGTCTTGAATTGTCTCTAGTAAATTGATCATCATTGTGTTGCTTGTGTTGCCATTGATATATTTGAGTAGAAATTTTAATTGGTAGTCACTAGAATTGCTCGACATTGATATTGCCATACTTGTCGCTTGTGCTTAGAAATATTAATCTTGACTTTAGTGATTAAAATTGAAAAACCTCCTATTCACCCCCCCTCTAGTCGGTATCCTTGATCCTACACTTGCCCGTCGGGCTTCCGTCCCCTGGCGAAAGCACGAGGCGGGCGCCGACGGCAATGCAACCGTGTTCAGCCAAGACCCTACTTCTTCTTCTTTTTGGCTTTCTTCTCAACCGAGCCTGCGCGTTTCTTGCCCGAAGGGCCCTCCAGGCCCGGTTGAGGTGGCAGCTTGCCTTCGTCGATCATCCTTTTCCATTGCACGGCCTCGTCGGCGTTCGCATACCGGTCGGCCATACGGAAAAGCTCGTTGGCCGTCAGGTCGGGGTGGATCTCCAAATCTTGTGTGAAGCGCACGTCGCGGACCCCAAATTTGAAGGCCCGGACGACCGCTTCGTCCGAGATGCTCGGAATGGAGTTCCTTACTTTGATGAACCTCTGGACAAAGTGACGCAGGGTCTCCTTGTCCGTCTGGATCAGCCGCTCCAGATCCCGCGCGTTGCCCGGGCGAGTGTAGCAGCTTTGGAAATTCGCGCGGAGGGCATCGCAGAGCTGCCCCCACGAGCGGATCGAACCCTCCTTCTGGTTGAAGAGCCATGTTCTAGCAGAGCCATCGAGAACCGTGGGGAGGTAGTTGGTTATGACTCTCGTTTCCGCCGCCACGATGGCGGTGGAGTAGATCGAGAGGAACTCATCCGGGTTCTGGGTCCCGTTGAATCGCTCGATGTGGCCGGGCTTGAACTTGCTCGGCCACACTACCTCGCGAAGAGACGCCGAGAACGCTCGGCAACCGAAAGCCGGGCCGTCATGGCGGCCCCCGCGGGGGTAGAGATCGCGATGGTCGGGTCCCAGTCGGTCCTTCGCACAAGGCTTGACGCGGGAGAACACGCCCCGGCGCGGGCGCCTCGAGGACGAGCATTCGGAAGGCTCGTAAGCGGTCGGGGCACGCCCCCGAGCCCGCGAGTCTGCCCGGGAACTGCTCCGAGCATCATCGCGGAGCCGTTCTTGCTTCCCACGGCCCTCCCGAGCAGGACTTCGGGGGGCACCGTGTTGGGAGCGAACAGGGGAAGGGAGTCGGTGGTCCCGGGAAACATTCCGGGGCCCTTGGGCGCCAGCCGGCCCTGGAAGCCCTATGTCGGCGGCAAGATCCTCCAGGTTTTCAGCCACAAGTGCCCCCATGGCTGCCAGTCCGCCGACCGAGAAGTTTTGGAGGTCGCGACGATCGCCGCAATGGCGCTGGGCGCCAGCTCTGGGAGCGACGGGCGATCTTGGGCAACGCCACAAGACGTGTTCGGGAATGGTACCCGCGGGGTCCTTGCTAGGCCGATTCGGCCCGGCCCGCCTCCGGCTAGGTTGGCGGCGGCGACACGGGTTCGCTTTGGGACAACTCGGGGTCCCCGCCGCATCGTCTTTGGTGGTGGGGAAGCTTCATGGGACTGATGCTCGCCCTGGTCGCCCTCCCGCCCCGCCACGTTGACGCTGCGGGAATACCAAGACCGTGCGGACGACACCGGAGTGGTGTCGACGCCGTGTTCTCTGGCCGAGCTCGAGGCGTCGGGAGTGGCTTTGCCGCCACCGAGGTCGCCGTGTTCTTCCTCGCGGCGAGGTATTCGATGCGGTGAGAAACGCTCTCGCGCCGCAGCTACCGCGGAAAGACTCCCGGTCTCGGTGTGGCCTTCTGGGTCGGCCGTACCGCCTACGCCATCGCTGGCGTAGTACTCATCTCCATCCTCCACGTCGTCGAAGACGCAGAGGTCCTGATTGTCCTGCGAGTTCGGCATCCTCAGGGATTTCTTGCAGAAGGACTTCAGTCGATCCCCACGGACGGCGCCAGCTGTCGACGATTCGGGACAGGGGTCCCCACCGAGCTTACTTGTTGAATGAGGGATCAACGTGAGGCCCCTTTTCCGCAAGAGTTGTACGTCTGAGAGTATGTCGAGCAAGGAAACGAGGTATGCGGGACAATCGGAAGGCACAGGGGGTCAATTTTCGCTGGTTCGGGCCTCTCACGGTGGAGATAACAACCCTACGTCCAGTAGATTTCACTAGTATGCAAGAGGGTGTTACAATGCGCTTGCTCGGGGCCCCTAGAGGTCCTAAGGAACCTGCCAGCGGGCTCAGAGCGTGAGTGTGCGTGTATATTACAGGAGGTTCCAACCCTCAATCCATCGTGGGAGGGGGTATTTATAGGGAATTACAGGAGACAAATCATTTATTACAGGAGCGCGCCATCAGAGAGGACGTCTGCAGAGCGATGCCGCCACTACCGGGTACCACGCGACGTGGGCACGATGGGCGTGGACCAAGTCAACATGGACCGTGGCGGCGCGGATCCCGGCGCGCGATCCACGAGCCGCCATGCATTTAATGCCACGTCGCCTTGTCGAGGACCCCGAGTGGCTTGTTTCGGGCCGGGTGCACGAAGGTCGATCTTGCATCGTTGTCCGCAAGGGTATGGTCGGTTGGCGCCGGGTTTCGATGGTCGTCTTGGTACAGTATAGCCAATCCCCGACAGGTACCTACTCTACAAAAAGAACCAAAAGTTGAGCTCTAAGAATAGGCTATTTTAGTTTTACTAAGATTGCACAAATAAGCATGCAAATTTACAGAACAACATCTCATTAAACCAATAATTATTTAAAGGCCGTGCAAATAAACTGTTAAGTGGCAGGAATCTTACGTTGCCAATAATTATTTAAAGGCCATGCAAATGAACTGTTAAGTGGCAGGAATCTTACGTTGTTCTTCCATAGGCCTTCCCTATTTCACTGGAAACTGTATCACTTAGTTTTGTACAGAAATTGGCAGCAAAGCCAAAACTCCAGAGCTCTGCCAATGCTGCACCATCTACGTTATTATATATTGATAGGATAGCACAGACACAACCAGCAGCACTAGAATCAATAACACTTCCAGGCTCTCTACTTCCTCCTCTTTTCTCAGCCACCCCCGAAGCTTCGTTCTGTTTTATCCTCAACTTAGTTGCTGCTGTACCCTGCATATCAAATGCAAAATAAACAGCCTAGACTGAGGATACAAAAAACATCAGAATAATTCAGTTTAGATAGCTGTCACCTGGCGCAAGCAACCTAAGGATTTCATGGCACTATGACATCACAAAGACACACGCTATAGAACAGATAAATCATTAGATTTAGATTGGGTTGCTATTTCTGAACGAGCGGGGGCAACTGCATCCATATGCAAAACTTGCTTATTTCAACTCTACCCTGATATGAATGAGGAAAATTCTCCAGTCTCTAATACAGGAAAATTATATCATGGGATTACTTTATGACCATGAGAGTCGCAGAAAATAATTTACAACAATTTTGCAAGTAATACTTATTTCTGTTCTCCTTTAGCAAATGTAATTGTAAATCGCAATTAAGTGCTTTTTGCCTAGTGCACAACTTCAATTTGCATAGAAAATAAACTGGAAAAACTAAGGCAAGGAACAACCCCCAAAAAAAAAAAAAAGAAACCCTACCCTTCATCCAGTGATCAGTTGATTGTGCATTCATCTGCACTTTTTTTCCCCGAGAATATGCCAGAGAACTTCGCATCTTCTTGTTGACAGAAAGGAAAAGGATCACAAATTACATTCTCAGCCATCCGTTGCCACATTCATCTGCACTTTGGGAGAGTGCCCGAACAAAGGAAAATTTTAAAGTTTTGTTGTCGTCTTGATTTCACAGTTGACGAGATTGCCAGTTGCCATACCCAGACCCAGACAATCCCTAAGTCAATATAAGCAGCTTACTGAAAGAGATGTGGCATTACTACCAACTCTTTCCCTATGTCAGAGACCCTCGCCACCTTCCAAGCATTGTCTAGTCTTGCTACTAGCAAGCACTACTGCACTAGTCTCTCGTACTTGTAAATACTTGCATCGCTCATGGATACAAAATTGGCACCATTCTGATTTTAGGCCAATTCATCTACAACTAAGTAAAAAATAATAATTGAAACTACCACACAGCTCATCCCATGTACAAAGCTAGTTCGTCTCGCTTTTATCAATTACTACCTTCATTCATTTTTACTCGACGATTTTGACTTTTCACTGTCTCCGAGATGCAACTTTGACCGATAATTTTTATAACTTTACATTAAGATGTGCAAATAAAATTATAATATTGCGAAAGTTTTAACATCAAATCTAGTGATATAATTTTCATAAAGCCCATCTAAATAGTTTTAAACCAATTTGTGGTCAACTTAACAAAGTTTGATAGTATGAAATCTAAGACCTCAAGTAAAAAAGAACAAATGGAGTTGCATGTTGTACCCCCAGTCCATATCAAAGCCCATCAGTCCCTCACCAGTTACCTCTCGTAGCTAAGTTCAATCTAACGCTACAAAAATGGAGATCATCGACCAGCGATAGACACTCAGCACCAACTAAAAAAACGTCAGAAAACGACAGTATGGCCGAATTCCAGATTTTATCATACCATACCAAACATCCAATTCAAATAAACTAAGCCATCGGTGTGAAGCACCAACAGGCGATGCAGGATCGGATCCACTCACCCCTACGAAGTAGGCGGCGAGGAGGAGGAATAACTGGGGCCCCAATTCGCGCCACGTGCGGGTGCCGAGGAGGTAGGCGGCGGCGAAGCCAGAAGAGGAGAGGCCTGAGAGGAGCACAGGCGAGACGGCGACGAAGATGGCGAGATTGTTCGCGGCGGCCGACCTCCACGTTGGAGGCGATGCCAGCCAGGAAGGCGTCGGTGAGCGTGCCCCTGAGGCCCGCCGCCGCCGCAGCAATGTCCGGGACCGCGCGCGGCGGGGAGACGGCAGGTGGCGCGAAACACTAGGTCCGCGAGAGAGCACGCCATGGCCGAGGCTTTGGAGAGGAGCCTCGGTGCTTTCCCCTACTTCAGAAGCAGGAATAGTCGTTGGTGGAATCCTGAAATACGCTTTCCACTCTTGTTTGTGTAGTACAGCAATAATACGCTTTGTTGTTGGATTTACGGGATCTAACAGTACGTCTACTTAGGTTATGACGATATAAGTTGCGGGCTTTGCCTTTGCCTGACCGCCGCCGCCAGCTCTCTTCTCATTAGCCCAAACCCTAACCGCTCTCGCGGACTCCGATCTGCGTTGTTCTTCGCGTCCTGAGCAATGGTGTCCGTGCTTTCTTGCTTTATCCTTAATCGCAAGTGTGCTTATTGATTCCAAAAAGAGGTGATGCTGCTTTCTGCCAAGTGATGCTGGGATTATTGCGCAAGGGCTTTGAGCAATCCATGGCTTGTTGCTTCTGGTGCGATGAGATCACAAATTATGTATTGTCCCTTCTGATGGCTGCAGTTCGTTTCTCCCTTGGATTTGCATCATATGCTGTGCCTGTGCGTCATATGCAACAAAGCAAGTAACCTTGTGCTGCTAACTTTTCTTTCGAAGTTTTGCCTCCGCGTGTTTGGGAATTTTAGAATTTGTGCAGAAGCTAACTAACGTGCTGGTAGACTTTTGAGAGATGCAATGTTTGTGCCCTGATCTTTTAGTGGAGGTTGTAAAATTTTCATTGCCAAGTGATGCTGGGATTATTGCGCAAGGGCTTTGAGCAATCCATAGGCATGTTTGGCCTAATGCAGTGAGAAAAACTACATGACGTCCCTTCTGATGGCAATTTTCTCCAGAAATAAACCTATCTAAAGATCTTTTTTTCTGCTGTACAGTTCATGTGTATTTTCCATTTGTTTTGTGTTGGGTACGCATAGGATGTTTGCCACCAAATGGGATTCTCAACTTAGTAACATTAACATTAGAAATAACTATTCTACCATACTTTTCACGTCTTGTGCTGATCAGTATTGATGCACTAACAACATTGAGGTCACACATTGGACTACGCAATTAAGGTAAAGCCATGGAACTCCTAAACCTTTGGCCACTTGTTTTTGGACTTGGTACTAGAATATCTTTAGAAATTTTCGTTCACCATCCTGAGTAAGTGAAAATGTAATACAAACAATTTTATAGTATAAAAATACCTGGTTGTCAGCATGAATTAGGTATTCATAATATCGAAACTTGTTTGTTTATACCTGCTTGTAAGCATTGGAAGCGTGAATGCCTATTTTTATACTATAAACAATTTCACGCTTACAATGCTATGCCAATTTTTATCCTATAAACAATTTCACGCTTACAATGCTACACTTATGTATAAAAATGTAAGATCAGAAATAACAATTGTACCATACTCTCTTGTAAGCTAAAGCCAAGGAGCTCCAGAAACCTTTAGACTACTTGTTTTAGGATTTGATACATATCTTTAGCGAGTAGGGAATTTTGTTTGCCGACCTGGGTAAGTAAAAATGTAATGCAAACAAGTTTCATAAGTGTAGAATTGTAAACATGAATACATGATTGCCCTTTTCATTTGTTTGCATCTTTATTATCAGGGCTTGTATTGTGCATGGCTTGCTCAAACTTAGTTAGCTCTGACATATCATCAAGATACGCATTTTCTCTTGATAACTGCAGAAGGATGCTTGGTTGCCCTCAAGATTTTCCATTTCAATTTGAATTAGTGCGGCAGTAGAAGTATATGAAATTGGAACAGTTTGACTTGTGATAAATTTTTATTTTCGCCCAATTCATCATGGGTTTCAGATTGCTGGGTGCTGGAGGAAATATTGCTTTCTTGCATGTTGATTTATTTTGATTACTTGACATTCTGAAACGGGAAACATGTTACTGTATCATATAAGCTCCCGTTTTGAACTACAAAACATTCCATAGAATGAGTTGCAATTTACAAATGTTGTTACATTGTGGTTTTTTTATGCCTTATTCTTGTGCAGACTAGGATTTTGATTAGCTGAATACTGAGCTGATTATAGATGCATGATGGTCAGGTATGGAATCCTTATGAGTTTTACCATTACGTTGACTATATATTACTTGGAAGCCTTCAAGATGCTACCTTCATTTGACAGAAGTTCCTGCCTTCCAGTTCCCGGTATGTGTCGTTCTGTTTGCTATTGCTGTGTCAATGTAAAGATACCCTGCGGCTGCAATTGACTTTGCATTGTATGTGCTTGACTGCCTGAGTGAATCTAGTGCAATTTTGTGTGTCGATCTATCGCTAGTAATCGTCAGTAGTTTGGTCTGAAACGTAGCTATAGCACGTTTTAACTCCCAGTCTCCCAGTACTTAATTAAGCAACAATGTACTTTTCATGTGCTTGGGAAGGCGACATTCACTTGAGAATGGTCATTCTGGATGGCGACATTCGAGCCTGCAATTCACTTTAGGATGTTCGTTCTTTTGTTTTCTTTTTTCTGGAAATGCGTTGATGCTCTGGTGTCGTATGGGTGAGTGCTCCCACTGTTACTTTGAGACTCTTTTTTTTAACTTCATTATTTCCAACTTTTTGTTTTTCGAACTTAACTTCATTCTTTTCAACTTAATTCTCCTGCCAGGTGGCAAGATAAATGCAAGAAATGTTGATAAGTGTATAGGTCAATATATGCCACGTTCTAGTGTAAGCGCCGTTGTTTCCACTCATAACTAGTCGAAATGCCGGATGGCCTGCGCAATTGCTTGGCTATATTTGCTACAATTTGTTCTGTACAAAGAGACAGTTTAGGTGTTGTTTATTGTTGCAGTTTTTTAAAATTATTATGTATTGCTGCTAATGATTTTAGGTACTTTACAAACATTGAAAATGCTATGAAAAATTCGAAGGTAAAATACATCTTTTCTTCAAAGAAAAGGACAAAAAAAACATAATTGAGGAATAACCTTCGATTGAAAAAAAAGTGAGCATGATAAGTTGTGACAATGTCAGAAACGTGGCAGTGAATATTCTTTTAGGAAAAAAACAATGACTCAATTATTCAAGCAAGGATCTTTTTGGTCGAAATTTATCGCTTTTCCAGTACTATGCATCCTTTATGCATGTCTGTTTCATACTTTAGTCTCGACTCAAAAAAAATGACATGACCAGCATGGTTTGGATAACAGGTCGCAGCGAGAGAAGCACAATAACATTGAGGGTCACAATATCCAGAATTGCTCTGCTCCAGCTGTGGTTGCCATTATTTCTTTTTATGTTTTCATCAAACTGTAGACATACTTTGTCTTACATTCAGTCCGTTGTACGCATAAGCATTAGAGAAATAATTATTCTCCCTGTAATTTGTTGGTCTCTTCGGACTTGGTGACATCGATTCTTTTTGTGTCGTATCCCCTACTTGTATCTAGATCCAAAAAAAAAAAACCCCATAGGCCACATGAAGATAATTCAATGAGTGTATGAACCTACATTTAGTTTTGGTTGGTATCAACCTACATTTTTCTATGGCATGAGATGAATGAGGACAATTTAGTCTTGATTGTTATTAACCCACATCTTTCTATGGCATGAGAGGAACGTGTTATGCATGGAGTCTTTTTTTTTCTTATACGGATTATTTTGTTGGATGTTTGAGATCACTTAGGTGCACACTCCAATTTCTAACTTAAAATTAGAGTTATGTTTGTCAACCATCATAGTATTCAAACATATTTTTGTTTAATCTACACCAGTAAAATCTGGATACACCAAAATCGACATTGTAGATTTTTTTTAATTGCCTCACCAGTTAACGTTGTAATCTCAAGCTATTTAAGAGAGAACGGGTTGACTTCTTTGGTTTTTAGATAGAATTCAATCAAGGATATGCATCAAAATCTCTATAAATTATTATTCTTGGATAGGTATGGCCGGCTTCGCTGTCGCGTGCCACGTGCTTCATTTTGCTGTAGTTTCTACATTGACTTCCTATATAGCCTCATATATTTACTGTCCATCTCATTTCACATGTGCCGCTTAGCTCAGTTGACCGAAGCCTTGCCGTGTGTGCGTGAGGTCTTGGGTTCAAATCCTATGAGAGTTGAATTTTTTTCAATTTTTTGCATCGACTTTTCTTATTTAATTGAGTTGTTAAATCATGTCGTAAATTTTTTAACTTTTTGAGAGCATGCCTAACCGACTATAAAAAATTCAGATCATAATCGAACGTGTGCAATTTTTAAAAATTTTGACAATACTGCTAATACATTTAAAGCAACATCACTGGTTTAATTGAGTTTCTAAATTTGAATATTCTTGAAAAAATTTTAGAAGGGTCCTGAGATCATGCATACGCTACCGTAGAAATTTCAAATCATGATCAAACTTTTGCGATTTTTCAAAATTCTGGCAATGTTGCTGAAGCGCTTAAAGCAACTTCACTTATTTAATTAAGCTACTAAATTTGTAAATTCTTTAAAATTTATGAAAAGGGTCCTGAGAGCATGTCTAAGCTGCCATAAAAAAATCAGATCATGATCAAACTTTTGTGATTTTTAAAAACTCTGACAATTTAGTTTCCTTTTTTTTAGGTATTTCCGAAAAAGATTTTTTCTCTCTGTTAGAATCTCTGCTATCTCAGCAATTTATTTCGCCCGCAGCAATGCACAGGCTTGTTGGGCATTTAGTTAACTTTATCTATATAACCTATCATGTAGCGGGAGGAGTCGCCACGCGCCATGTCGGCCAAGCCACTATCTCGACCAATCGCTGAGCTCCTCTCGTGGCCACCTGTTTTTTCGCTGGCTGAGCATCCGAACATTCGCGTGCCCATGGCTCTTCAAGTGCCATGGGATTGGCCCTTCTGGAACCTTTGAGGCCGCATCCGAAGACCTCGAGGAGGCACTCACCTTCTTGCTCCCTCCCGCTTGCCTTTGCCCGTCGCGTCGCCGCCACCTCCACCACTCTTCCTGTGCGCTAGCCCTCACCCCTCCCCTCCCGCCCTCGCCATCTCCCCCTCCACCACTTCTTCGCTTGTAGGGCACTCCCTCCGACTTGCCTTTGCTCGCCGGTGTAGTCGCCGCTCCTCCTGGGAGCTTGCCCTCACCCTTCCCCTCTTGTCCCCTGCCATCTCCCCCGTCTCTTGCAGCGCCACAAGATTGTGCCTCGATCGTCTAGTGGAGCCGTTGAGCTTGCCGCACCATGGAGCTAGGCCTCGACCACCCCACGGTGCCCTCGAGGTGGCTCTCCCATCGTGATTCCTTGGCTCTACTGAATGAGAAAATTGATGTTTTACCATTATTAATACATGGCCTCGCACTTTTACCACCGATTTCGTGACGCTCGCCAAAATACCACTCATCTCGATCGCACTTTGCACATTTGCCATTTCTGGGGCTTTACACATTTTCGAGCTTTTTTTAACGTTTTTCTCGAGTGAATATCCGGATTTGCCCCTGGGCCACGTTAGAAGGTGGTCGAACCAGATCTTCTCCCACTCCACTTGGTCTGGCTCAACCCGCTCTCGTTCTCGCGAGCCCCTACGGAGGAGAAGGGGCGACAACCCGAGCGGCGGCGGTCCACCGGCGGTGAGCCCCTGTGGAGGAGAAGTAAGCAACCATGTCGCGTGGTAGCTTCTCCAACAGCGCCCCTCTCAATGTAGATTCATTTGGAAAGGGCGTGTTGAGATCCGGGCACGTCACTAGCCTTCCATTGGTGCCATGCCCTAAGTGCGGTGCCGATTTGATTGAGCTGACTGCGAGGACAGGGATGTACTCGGGTAGGGTCTTCTTCAAGTGTGTGTTGAATGAGAAAGATGTGAGTTTTTTATCTCAGTTATGTTCAATTGCATCTGATTGATTAGGGTTTCTGTGCGAGTGACGAGCCAACCGCATTTGTTGTTGTGAGTTTACGCAGATTCCTGGGAAATGCAGGTTCTTCATGTGGCATGATCAATATGTTGAACTTTTGTGCAGACGGGGCACTTTAGAAGCTGCAAGGGTTTGTGGTGAAGATGGAGATGACAAATCAAAGAAATCAATGGAGCAGAAGTTAGATAAGATTATCGAAATAGAGAAAATTTTAGTTGTTCTGGCTGTTGTTAGTGTACTATTGGGGTGTGTGTGTGTGTTATGGTGGTGGCTTTGAAGTGAAATGGCATCCCCTTATATAGAATGAAATGAATGAATTATTATTGTTTGATAAGTATGGCTTGGTTCAAGATCTACTGAAAGCTTCATCTTAAGCTTCATTGTGTGATAAGTATGGTCTGTCAATAAAGTTTTTGATTTTTGTAAGATTTTTGACCTCTCCCGTCTAACTTGGGCGTAAGGGGACAGAGAACCATGGTTCTGTGGTAGAAGTCGGGATGCCAGAAAATTATCATTCATAGGGTTGAATGCATCCTGAATATGGTCTGTAAATCTGAGATTTTGATGAGAGGGCATGTTATATGTTGCATAAGTAACTGAAGCCTTGGATCATTAGTTGATGCTTGCAATCTGACCGAAAAGTAGGAGCATTTTTCAGATCCAACCTGAATCACTAACCCTGTGCATCCGCCCTTTGCCAATGACCAATATAGCAGATCAATAAATTCTATGTCACTTGTGTGTCCCACCGACCGAGGTTGATAATGATTGGTGTTGCTTCCCAAAAGATTATCATGTAGACAAGTTTCGCCAAGCACCGCAAAAAGTATGACAAAAAGCTGAAATTGTTTTACGAGAAGAAGCAAATTAGACAGAGTAGACAAACCTGAGTATGTTGATCCATACACCTGATTAGACCCATTCTGAGATGAAAATCTAGTAGAAAATGCAGAAGAAAATCCAGGAGGGGCATTAGACCCATCCTGAGATGAAAATCCAGAAGAAAATCTAAGAGGGGAGTTCAACCCATCCTGAGATGAAAACCTAGAAGAAAATCCAGGAGGGGGATTCAACCCATTCACACGAGTTAGAAATCACACAAATACAATATCTTGTATTTGCCAATAGATCTACAACCCATTCACACGAGTTAGAAATCAGTTACTGAAGCACTTCACATAAAAATCACAGAAATACAATATCTTGTATTGCCAATAGATCTACAACCCATTCACACGAGTTAGAATGTTTACCAATGTTCAATGAACAAATTTGAGAGCTAATTTGAAACCAAGTGTCGTTTGGTGAAACTTTTGTCATAAATAATGATGACAATAAAATCCAAAAGCATAACTAAGATTGGCTCTATGTTTGCATACCAAGCACAGATGAAGCATACCAAGCACAGATGATAATGATAACAACCAGATGCATACCAAGCACAGATGAAGCAATTGGCTCTATGTTTGCCATTACAAAAGAAAAGGCATATGTTTGCCATTACAAAAGAAAAGTACGCTTCTTTTTTTTGGAGTGATCTTCTTCTTTGTAGCCAGCTTCTTCCTGTTTTTTTGGCGTAGTAACAGCAGGTATACTTGAGCTTGGAGCAGCAAAGAAGACTGTGTTCGCTTGCAACAAAGAGTGAGCTTGGTTCGAGAGCAAAGAGTGAACTTGGTTCAAGAAAGAGTGAACTTGGTTCAAGATGAGTAGCGAGGAGGTGAGCTTGGTTCAACAAAGAGAGTAGCAGTAGCTTGGCGGCTTCTTACCAGCTTTCTTGATCCGACCCTTACGGCTAAAATGAAGATATAATAGAGGAAATTGTCATATGAAGTGAAGAACACCTAATACAACAGAAAAATGGCATCTGATACTATTTTTACCTTAATACAACAGAAAAATGGCATCTGATGTCATCTCACTTTCAAAGAGCAATGGGTGAACTTGTTTCTGCATTGCAGCTGATTTGCACCTAAAAACCTTCTAGCTCTGGGCTTCCTCTTCCTCTTTTTAGTGCCATTCATGGAACACTTGTAGCTAGATTGCCTATGACCCAATTCTCCACACCTTTGGCATTTCACAGGTCCTCTTGGCAAGCGATTTTTCTCAATGTTAGACTTGTTAGCACTACCATTGGACTTGTTGCCACCTTCAAGAATACCTTTCATTCTGAGCTTCCTCTGCCTGCCAGCATTCTTTCTGACCAATGGTGCAACAATCTCTGCCGCTAAATCAACATGTGGCCATTGAGATTTATCTGTCAAAGGCTCAATAAGAGATGCATATGCAGACTGGAACCTTTGGATTGAATAATAATCATGCACAAAATCTTCTATCTTGTAGGCCTTGTTACTAGTTAGAAGTGCCAAGGCATGAGCACATGGCTTCCCAGTGTGCTGCCACTCTAAGCATGTACAGTCATTCATGGTCAGTTTAACTATATGCCTCTCTTGTTGTGTGCCGCCATTATCCCAAACCTTAGCAGAGTGATGGCCAGACTTGACAACTCTGATGTGTCCTAACCCTCTAGTCCTACCAGTGAGTTGCACAATAATAGACGGCAATATTTTTCCAGTTAGCCTTTCCCCTATCCTCCTCCTCTTTTCCTAGAGCACCATGATCATTTCCCTAATCTTGTCTGCAAGTTGATCTACAGGTAGGTCTTTGTAGTCCTTAATCCAATTGTTGAAACATTCAGCTAAATTATTATTAGCGTAGTCACATTTGATGTCTACATAAAAGTTGCATCTCATCCACTTAAGACTATGGTGCTTCTCCAAGTATGGTAACACATCATCGCATTGGGCTACAATTGCAGCCATATGCTTATCAAAGACTTCCTTCCTGTATGCCCTAGCAGCTGGGTACATCTCTCCACATCCAATCCTTGTGTACCTCTTAATAAAATTATTCATTAGGTGCCTGAAGCACTCCCTCTTCTCTACATGTGGAAAAACTAGTCCCACAGCATTCTCCAAACCTTTACAGGCATCTGTGCAAATAGCAAAGCACTGAAAGTTCACCTACTGCCTTACTAAGCTAGGTCATCCACCAAACCCAGTTATCTTCAGTCTCACTATCAAAGAATCCATATGCTAAAGGATACATCCAATTATTTCCATCTAGAGCAGTTGCAGCTGCTAGGTGTCCATTCCATCTACCATTGAGGGCGGTTGAGTCTACACTAATGTAAGGCCTACATCCACTAATAAAGCCATCAATGCAAGGCTTTAGTGCACAGAAGAATCTACGAAAATACACTCTATCTTCTACAACAATGGTGTCAATTTCTACTATACTACCAGGACACCTCTTAAGTACCTCTGCCTTCCACCTATACAACATGCCAAAACTTTGGTCCCAGGTTCCATACATTTCATTAAGAGCTTTCTGATGTCCCCTCCAAACTACATCATAAAAACTGATGGTAACTTTGTACTTATCTTGTAACCTCTTATGCAGCTCTGTAGTGCCAAGCTTAGGTTCATTCTTCAGGATTGGAATTGCCCTGGCAGCTACCCATCCTTGTGTAGAAATTTTTGATTTGCAATCTGCTATTAGATGTGCAAGTGTGCTCATTCTTGTGGACTGACACCTGCAAATAATTTGCACTTGTTACTAAATTGCAGATAGAACACAAAAAAATATAGCATGCATAAGTACAAAAACAAACATGGGAATGTTAGACAAAGTTAGTACCACAACAGTTCTCATATCTTTTCTCCTATAGGCAGCAAGTTCCCAATTACACCCTTCTCCAAGACAAAAACCCCTAAATCTACTTTTATCAGAGTGACTAGTGCCCAGCTCAAATTCCTCATTTATTGCATACATTCTTATAGCATCTCTGAAATCCTTCATAGAGGGGTACATAGTGCCCACATCCATCTTAGGATTATCTTTGTCATACAAGAAACATTCTTCTTCAGGAGTGTCGTCAGCAACATGCATAACTGCATCTTCAGTTTCATGAAACAAATTTGGACCCATGCATGTAAATGGTTGAGCTGGAGCTGTTCCTTTCTTTGGCACACCAGAGTCCTGTTCACCCCTTAAGCCAAGCAGTTCAAATAAAGTGTCCTCATCCATTGTTTCTATCCTCCCTTCATCATCTTGTGGCTCCAATATCTTGATTGACTCCCAGTCAATATGCTATGAACAATCATGTATATTATCTATCCAACCATCTATCCCAGTATCTAAGCTATACGCTCTACATAAACAGGGAAATTGCCATACATAGTTTAAATTCATATCAACCATGGAATGCAAACAAAGCTTTACAAAAAATGTTTACCCTGACAAATTGTTCTCCATCTCTTCAGCAAGTTTACTTGAATCCACGCAAGTCACATATCTAGGGTTTCGTACCACACAAAAACCACAACATATCAAAGACCAGAATACAAATGGGTTATAAATCGAGCAACATCGAGCAAAATCTAACCTTTATGTTTACCCTGACAAATTGTTCTCCATCTCTTCAGTAAGTTTACTTGAATCCACGCAAGTCACATATCTAGGGTTTCATACCACACAAAAACCACAACATATCAAAGACCAGAATACAAATGGGTTATAAATCGAGCAACATCGAGCAAAATCTAACCTTTCCTTACTTCTCCTCCACAGGGGCTCGGCGCCAACGGGACCGATGGCCGACGATCCGATCGCCGCCGCCAGTCGACATCGCCCACGCAAGAACGAGAGAGAGAAACCGAGTAAGTGGTTCGAGCGAGACCAAGTGGTTCGAGCGACTTCTAACATGGCCCAGGGGCAAAACCGGATATTCACTCGAGAAAAACGTTAAAAAAACTCGAAAATGTGTAAAGCCCTAGAAATGGCAAATGTGCAAAGTGCGATCGAGATGAGTGGTATTTTGACGAGCGTCACGAAATCGATGGTAAAATACGAGGCCACATATTAATAATGATAAAACGTCAATTTTCTCCTACTGAATGTGCATTATAACACCTAGCTACGGACAGCCCTAGCAATCTCCCCCCCTCCGTGCCAGCAGGACCCTGCCTCGGCAGGTGGTGCTCCACTTCCTGCCCCGATCCCTCCAAACCCTATTAAATTGGCTTCGTTCCCCTTCTCACGGGTGGGACCCTGGCTCGGCCAGTGGTGAGGGGAGCATCAACGAGCCGCTCTGGATCGTCTTTGAGGTCTCCACTCTCCAGACCATCCACCTCCGCTCCTACCTCCGGGTCTCCTCCTACAAGACCATTGATGGCCTCTACTGATATCTCTGGGTCTCCTCCTACAAGACCATCGATGGCCGCGTCCGCTTTGGATTGTCTTCAAGGTGATGGGGAGCAAGCAAGTTTATGGCAAGCTATTGACCGTGGTTGGCCAGCCTCTCCGCACTTGGTAGGAAAGGATGGTTTCAAGCATTTTTCCCTGTAGCAGTTCCCAAGCATTCGTGTTCCTTGTTGCCACTTCTAGCAAAATATCGTGTGTTTTTCTTCCCATTCACGCTTAACTTGTTTATTTTTTTTATTACGAATAGGTTTTAGGTTGGAACTCATATACAAATCTAACAACTAATTTTTATTTTGAATTTCATTTTTACTCAAAAGTTCATATGGAAGTTAAATTACTAATTTTCTTTTGTTTTTTATTCTAATTTTTAGTTAATTTTTATTGTACTTAATGTGGACCCTTTCGTATAACTTGGGCCCAAATTACTAATTTTATTTTATTTTTATTCTGAATTCAGTTATTTTTTTTATTTGACATGAATTCTTTCATTTAATCTAAATCAAATAGCAAATTTTGTTATATTTTTTTGCTCCAAATTTTAGTTTTAGGCTGAAATTTTTATGCAAATTGAACTACCAATTTCCATATAATTTATTATGAATTTGATTTTTTACTTTGAATTACATTGCTAATTTATTGTACAAACTATTAGAAAACTGCAAGTTTTAGTTTTTATTTCACAAATCTATATATTTTAAGAGAACTTGTATCACAAAGCTACATGTTTTAGAATTAATATTTTTTTGTAACGGATCTGATAATGTGGATCCATATGGTAGTCTCACGTGCGAGTGAAAATAAAAAATAGGGGACACGAGGCTATTATGTGGGTTCTCCTAAAATCTGTAGTTTTATGGAATAGAAGCTAAAATCTGTAATTTTATGAAATAGAAGTTAAAACATGTAGTTTTCTAATAGTTTGTACAAGAAAACTTGCAGTTTGGTGGAATGGAAGAAGTCTATACAACACCCCGAACATCGGTTCAAAGTCTATTCAACACCTCGAAATATAAAACAATACATTAATTTAAGCCCCTAAACTTTGCAATTTGGTTCAAATGACACCCTGAACATTTTTCGTATGGTGGTATTGCTTGCGCGATGCAATAAGCAGGCGGTTTTGCCACAATGGATGACACCCTGGCCAAATTGGGGCAATGACATGTGGGGCCCATAGATACTTCTTTGCCAAACTTCTAACCATGCTTCCATGGTGTCACCTCCTCTAGTTTCCTCCTTGTGTTTTGATTTTGAGGAGAAGCCCCCGTGGGTTTATTCTACGTGTCATTCTCCCTAAATTTACCCAACGTGTCATATTATTATATGGCAAAATTGCTTACTCATCACGCATCGTAAAGCAATACCACTATATGAAAATAGGTCACTGTCGACGATCCGGGGTAGGGTCCTGCCGAGCTTACTTGTTGAATGAGGATCAACCTAAGGCCCTTTTTCCGCAAGGTAGTTCGAGAGTATGCCGAGCAAAGAAACAAGGTATGTGAGACAATTTAAGGCACGGGTCGATTTTTTGGTTGCCTCTCGTGGAATAACAACCCTACGCCCAAGAATTTCACTAGTATGTGAAGATGTAGATAATGCGCTCGCTCGGGGCCCTTAGAGAGAGAACCCGCGGCCAGCTCAGGCGTGAATGTGTGTGTGTATTACGAAGGTCCCAACCTCAATCCATCGTGGGAGGGAGTATTTATAGGAATTGATGAGACAAATCATTTATTATGGGGCGCTGCTCATCAGAGGACGTCTGTGAGCGATGCTTGCCGCTTTTTGGAACCACGCGACGTGGGCTATGGCGCGAACAAGTTAATTGTTGCGTGGCGTTGCGGATCCCAAGCGCTATGCGATCTTGAGCCGCCATGCGTTTAATGCCACGTCGCCTCTAAATGAGGACCCCGATATGGCTTGTTCGGGCCGGGTGCACGAAGGTCGGTCCTGCATGCGTTGTCCGCAAGGGCATGGTCGGTTGGTGCAAGGTTTCGATGGTCGTCTCACGGAATTTCCCAATCCCGATAAATACGCACGTTGTTATTTGAACTAGATTGCAAAATTTATAGGTCAAATGCCTAATTTTATAGTTCAGATGTTAGATAGACTTTTAAGCAAAATTTAAGATGTTATATGAATTTTTTTGCTCGTGAAATTTATCTTGTTTTAATTTAAAGTTATAATTTAGACCTGCCAAATGGACAGTTGAGAGAGAACATAATAGTTGCTCTGTTTGTGTATTGCTTAAATAATATAATAGATTGATTCGCGTGCCTTCTGCTGTGAGCTGGAGGCCTGGAACAATATACAAAGCTCCCTTGCATCGGTGTGCAAGGTTTGTTGCATGCGAGATGCCACGTCCCATACCTAAGCGGCACGCGTCAGGAGAGTTGGCGCGGGTCACAAAGATAAAACCACGGCCTCGCGCGATAGCTGGATCACGACGTGTGTTTGCGAACGTGCGAAGCGATGTCCTCAAGCGATCAGAACCCAGCGCCCGCTCCCGCGTCGGGCACCGGCGGGACCGCGCCGCCGGGCAGGCCGACGACGGCGTCCTCGCAAGTCATCGACATGGGCGCCCAGGTGCTGCAGCCGCTGAAGCCGGTGCGTCAGATGCAGCAGCACGCGTGCAGCTTCGCGCTATTCGCGCACGACCTGAGCCGCCAGCTCGAGGTCCAACCACTTCGTCTCCCGCCTCAACCAGGACGTCCTCCAGTGCGCCGTCTACGACTCCGACAAGCCCTCCGCCCGCCTCATCGGTACGTCAAGGCTCGTCGATATCTACGTTTGCGTCATCCATGTTCGCACCGTTGGATATTTTGGATGGTAATTTAAGGTGGATGCAACTGAGCATGTGTAGGTGTGGAGTACATCGTGTCGGACAACATCTTCGAGAGCCTGCCCCCGGAGGAGCAGAGGCTGTGGCACTCGCACGCCTACGAGGTCAAGGCCGGGCTGTGGACCGACGTCCGCGTGCCGGAGATGCTGCAGAGCTCGGAGATGGCCCGCATGGCCAAAACGTACGGCAAGTTCTGGTGCACCTGGCAGGTGGACCGTGGCGACCGGCTGCCCCTCGGCGCGCCGGCGCTCATGGTGTCGCCGCAGGCCGTAGAGCCCGGCAGGGTGCGCGCCGAGTTGGTGCGCGACCGCGACGAGAGGTACAAGGTGGACAGCTCAGCCCGTGGGCTCAAGGGCGCGAGGGTGGAGATGGAGGAGCCGGAGTGGAGCAACCCGAACGCCGACTACTGGCGGCTGCACGGCAAGGGGTTTGCGGTGGGCGTCACAGCTGCGGAGATGAAGCGCCAAGCGCCCTTCCCGTGAGATCGGCCAGGCCACCTTGTGAAAATGATGAAATGCAAGTGATGTACATGTGATCCCCGGAGCGACCGGTGTTGTCTACCTTTACCATGAGACCAAGCATTGGAGTTTAAACGGGAGCCTAGGTAAAACAATATAACGTATCGTTTAAACTAAGTGTTGTATTTATTAATATTAGTCATGTGTCCATACATTGCAATAAAAACTTAATTTATAATAAAAAATTATTTGCAAAGAGCATCAATCTTATCTAAATAATAATGTTTACTTTGAATGTGCAAGATTTAAATATTTAAATCAACTCATCGAAGCATACAAATTCAAAACACCTGTTTACAAACTCGAACTTAATATTATCTTTAATTTCACAAATTTAAATAATAACATCATAGTACTTGAGATATAATTTGAGATCGATCGACCGAGAGAGACATCACCTGCTACCTTATGAGTACAAAGGCGTTTAAGAGGTAGACGTCATCCGTATATGGCTGCCACCATCAACGGTGTGCATGACTCGTACGCGGTACGCCTTGCTCCGGTCATACCATAGCTCCACCCATGAACCAGCTCCACCGCCTCATCGCCTCCCTCAACCTATTGACATTATCCACTGCGACGAGCTCCAGCAGCGCCGTCAGCCTGTCTCACCGCCCACCACCGGTGACCTGCCCCTGCGCCGCATCGACGAGATCAGGAAGGTCGCCCATTACCTCCACTCAACGGATAAACTCAACACATCTGCAAGGAGAGGCAAGAAGCAATGGAGTTATATAAATTCAGCAACCGAGAAGATATCTGTGGAATCCAAATTAAGAAATCGTCAAATAAGAAAGGTAACAAAAGGGAAAGGCGAGAAGAGATCCAATTCCATGAATTGGAGCTTTGTTTCCTTTGAAAGGGAATCAATTAATCCAATTTTAAAAGCACTGGGAACAATCGCTGCTGATTCGAATGTCATGATCAATGAGATAAAGGAAAGCAATAAATGAGTCATACATATTCATTTACCTTTTACGATGGAATGATTCAATCCAAGCTACCAAGGTGGCCACGCTCGCTTCCCACTTAGCCAAGTGGGTGCGTACACATGTCAGGGTGAGGATGGAGATCGGACGTACAACAACTCCTAATTAAAATTAGTAGAATAGAGATAACAAATTTATTTAATCGCATTATGCATAGCCGTGCGCATGCTACTGGCCAACCGAAATCAAATCCATACGTGATTAGATAAGAAGAAAAGATGATTTTATCTACACATACAAGTAAATATTTAATGGAAAGAATGCATATGACAACTCAAAGTCATATAGTAACTTATAAGCTGTATACATGCAGTATATGAAAAAGAATCAGCGTACAGTATTTGGAAATAGAATCGGGTGATTGAGATAAGAGTTTGATATGCCGCAGATCACACATACATACATATCCAACCAAATTAAAACTTTCTTTGTTTCGTAGGTATGCCCAGGGGTGGAGGAAAACGGACCACCGCCACCAACCTGTAATTAGAAGTAGTAGAGATATAGAGAGCTCACGTGAAACTTGAGTAAGGCCTCAATCGTCTAACCACGTGTGCTATAGTATTTTAGAAAAGGTTTGGACTATCGTTTTTGATCCAACGTATGATCCAGCGAATAGAGTATAACACTTAATAAATATTAATTATGGATAGTTTAATCATGATTCGGTTGAAATATAAAATACTAAAACACCGTCTATTTAGTAATGAACAGAGTAGGGGTGAAAACGGGTCAGATACGGGCGGATATTGCTCTTTCTGTATCCTAACCCATATTTTTTTATCGGATTCGGAACCGGATACGGATTCGGATTCGGGTTATTCGGGATACGAATATGGGACAGATATGTGACGGATTCGAATCAAAAATGGATATAGATATACGGATAATGCACGCATATATAGAGTAATATATATTGAATTAAAATCATATGAGTATATGACTATAGTAACAAATTATATATCAATCAAACTCAACAAACGTCGTAGAAAGAATGTGCTACTTAAGAATCAATAGAGCCAACTAATTGTTAATGTAAATGGGTTGACATGGAAAAAAATGGTGAAAATGGGCTGGGTTTTGCTGATATCCAAATATCTGACCCGAATATCCGATCCGATATTCGAATAGGAAAAATTTGGATATCCGAATAGAAAAAATCCGAATATCCGGATCCTGTCCCGTATTTAACGGATATTGGATGCTCTGGATCCGATCCCGAGTTCAAGTATCCAGATCCGACCAAATAATAAAATCCGGTCTCAGATCTGATCCTGAATTGGACGGGAGATATCCGACCCGTTTTCAACCCTTGAACAGAGTAACCAGCTTTACTCCATGTGCATACGTGGAATATAACACTTAAGGGTATTCCCAACCCATGGTTTCTATGAGTAGTGTCTAGAGGAAAGAGAGAGTAAGAAACTAATACATAATTTTTCAACCCATGGTTCCCATGAGCAGTGTCTAGAGGAGAAAGAGAGCAATAAACCAATGCATGCACCACAAACACAGCTTGGTCAGCGCGCAGAAACGTCCAACCCCGATTTTGCTCGTTTCTTGCGTCTTGGTGCTCACGCCGACCCAGTTTCTTGCATGAGACACAGTTTCTTTGTTTTTCCTTCTCTCCCTTCCTTAATTCCTATGCCACATCAGATTTTTGCTTAGTTGGCAGCATAATTAATTTTATGGATACCAGCTAAGATGAAGGGTTGAAAATACCCTAATAAATATTAATTATAGATAGTTTAATCATATCAAATATCTTCTCGATCTGGATGCTAAATTAAATACAGAGGAAATGTGTATTTCAAATTTGAACGAGTATTAATTAACTCCTGTCCAGCAGGCGAGGTTAGTGCAGGCCAGCCAAGGCTTTGATTGCATGGGCTCGGGCAGTGAGAGACACCAGACCATGGACCGACGCTGCCCCTTCTTTCTAGGCCCACCACCGCAGCACCGCAGCGCGGCGCAGAGGACAGGACAGCACAGCACACGATGCCCCCAACAAGGAAGAGAGCGCGCGCGGCTCCCGAGGCGAGGGTGCAATTTAATGAAAAGCAACGACGCGCCCGGTCAGCACCAGCGTCAAATCCGCCGCGCGCGGGCCCCACCTCCTGCCTTGCCGCCCGTTTCTAGGGGTGGATAACGAGCCAGTTGAAATTTTTTTCGAGTTTTCTTCGACACTGATTTATTCTTATTTATTATAGTCTCCTGTATTGTTTGAGACTTAACTTCGAACCGAGTTTAACGAGCCGAGCCTAACGAGTCGAGCCGAAGTTGACTCTTGTTCCAAATTAACTAATTTTTATTTTAAAAAAAATAAATGTAATCGGAGCAATTTTGAAACGAGCCACCGAGAGCCAGCTCAACGAGATTTTTTTTTTCCGGCCCTACCCGTCTCCACCTCACTCCTCCGCTCTCGGCCTGGCGCTCCCATTTTGTAAATTTTCTTCCGCCTCTCTCCTCGCGTCTGTCTCGTCTAGCTACTCTCGCTCGTCGCTCCGCGCCCCCACCCGCCTCTCGCCGGCGAAGCGCACCGTGGGTAAGCCGGATGGCCGTGGCCTCCGCCGCCGAGCCCTTCTCCATACGGTAAGCACGCGCTTACCTGTTTGTTAACATGTGGTTGGGTTCTCTCTGTGTGGAGTGTTTTGTGCGGGCGCGTGGCTGACCAGACCTGGTCGACTAAATGGCGCAGGGGGTTCGCCGCGAGGATGCGGACCGTGGACGCGGCCAAGTGCTGGCCGTTCGGCGGCGGCTGGGACGGGGAGCTGGACCCGCCGCTCCCGCCGATGGGCCCGCCGCCGCGGTCACGGTGGTGGGCGCGCGAGCTGGCGGTGGAGCGGGCGCTCGGCGCTGCGGGCGGACAGGCTGCCGGAGTCGGCGGCAAGGGGGGTAGTTTGCGAAAGGGCGCGAAGAGGATGGGATCTCGCGGTGGCGGCTCAGACGAGAGGGCCAAGAAGCGGCGGCGGGCGCTCCAATTTAGCTTCTTTTTGAAGCACAAGGTCTGATGCCTTTGCTTTGCTTGCCCTTCCTCGAGTAAATTTTGGTTTTGGTCACTGTATTACTAGTACTTTTTTCCGGGCTTCATGTGCTGTTTGATTGGGCTGGTAGGTTTTAGGAGGGCCTCAAGCGCATTGGTAATGTGTGATATTTGCTTGTTCAAACGTAGAAGTATGTCTGAGCCGGTGGACATGAACAGTGATTGCAATGAGTTGAACAATGCCCACGTCGGATGGCAGTGCGAGAAAAACTGGGGAATGTGCTAATTTTAGCCGTTTGAAGCTCTGGACATGTGGCTGTAGGTCTATAGCCGTTTATAATCTGTAGGGGTTCTGTTCTTGGTCTTTTGATGCTAGAACAGTCGGTTCATGTACTTTTGTGTCTACTTTATTCATTTTAAAAAGCAGTAGCATTTTAGTATTGGGCATATTGATTAGAGATGACTTACTGAATCATGATTTGAAGTGTTATTAAGTTACATGTTCAAGATTTAGGTTTTTTGAGACAAACTACTCTCTGCCAATGCACATTTGAATTTCCATAGTTCTAAACATGTTATTTATTCTTTTCATTGAAAAAGTGTAAAAAAAAAAAACACTGAAGGTGCATGTATTCCTTTATCATATCTCTATCTATCTCTATCTAGCTACCATATAAAGAGAGAGTTTCTTCCCGCGTCATTTCATCAAAATTACCCACCTTTGCCACTGCACTTTAATTACCCACCTTTGCCACTGTTAGTACTCTTTGTAAGTAAACTTTTTGTCGCAAATCGAATTTTCGTTACAACGCACGGACACATGACTAGTATTGTTGAAGAAATTCATTGATGAAATCTTTCCTCCATCTAGTTAGCTTACCCTCTTATTTTCAGCTAACAGTAAGACATGTTCATTAACAGGAGAAAACCGCTAAACCCCAATCAAGGTCTCATTTACTTCAACATGTGTTGCACAAGGGATTGCTGAGAAAACGAAAAAATTCTACTATTCATACATGGAGAGAACTTGCAGTAAGAAAGAAATTGCAAGAGCAAGAGACACAAGATCATATGTCAACTCTTGAAAACAGCTTAAATAAACAGCGCAGAAGAGGATTGGACCCTTCAAATGACATGAATGGTATCCTTTTCAGGAGAAAGGCAGCAAATTCCTTTGTAAATAAGCGAAGCATAAAAGTCAGTAGGTCAACTAATTATCCTCTAAATCTTGGCTGCAAAGTGGCGAAGCATGCTGCATACCCTCCCAATGATGATATTTTTGGAGATTTACCTCTTTTGGAAAGCTCCAAGATTATGTTTCAGACAGGAGTTGATGAACTCCCTACTGTTATAGAAGATTCTTTTGTAACAAATCATAGTGGACCAGAGGCTATATCAGAAACTGTACCCTTGAAACTAATGCCTAGTTCTGACATCACAGTGCAGACGTCATCTCCCGTTGAAGACTTAGTGAAAAAGGAAGGAAATCGTGATAAAGAGTCAACATGCATCTCTCTCAATGATTCAGGAAGGAGTCATCCTGCCTCTGTTGTTTTTGATGGCCCGCTAAATCATAGAAGTATCAACATGGTGAAAACATGTCTCGGTGATATGCAGCTGAAATCTACTGATGTTCCTGCTTTAAGTTCTTATTCTAATGAGGGACCCAAATCTGGTTCTAGCAACCCTAAACAGGGTTGTGTTTATACGAACACAAACTGCTGTCAGGAAATAAAAACGCATGGTACAAGTTCAGCGGCTGTTAGAACCAGAACTGAAGCGACTAAAAAGGATAGAGAAGCAGCAGTCAATGGCAAGAAGAGCACTGATATCTCTGGTCCACTGGTCCCATCCGAGTACCACCTTTCATCTGAAGGCAGTGTATTGTCCTCGGCAACATCACAAGGGACTGTCAACGCAGGAACCAACACAGATAGCATTTCTCCCCGCTGGAGTATGCCTGCCCAGGAATATGTTGGTACTTCCAGTCCTTTTGGTAACTTTGCAAGTAATGTATGCCGTGAAAGTAGAAAATCTGTGGATACATGCACATCATTATCAGAGGAAAAGGGTAGCTGGTACTCAAAACTTTACCCAGTCTGCACTCCTGCAAGTATTGGTTTGGCTTTTATGAAACTACCTGGCCTTGAAAGAATGGACATCTCAAGCTGCAATCTAAGGACAGGAGAAAATAGATTTATGAATGGGCGATCAGTGAACACAATAAGATGCCAGGAACATCAGTTGTTGAGTGGTTCTACCAATATTATGCAAGGCCCGAAAAAGCTTGGTTTCAGCGATTCTCAAGCTGGGAAAGATACGGATGGTTATGTGAGACAAGATGTTTATCATTCCCACCCACCCACGGTACGCTTAATGGGCAAGACGGTCTCAATTTGTAAGGAGCAGAAGTTATTGGGGAAAGTTTGCGCTGACAATAGCATTATTGAAGAAGACCTCCCGTCATCAATTTCATGCCAGTTGCCCCAAAAGAGATTGTTGTTCCCTTGTCAGGATGCTGTGATATCAAGAGCTCATGTTAGCAAATCTTCAGATATTTTGCCGAGAATTCCCAACAGTACTTTATCAGAGGCAAGGTCTACTATCATTGGTGTTCAAAACCATAGGCTTCAACGGATGAATAGTATTTCTTCAACAGTAAAAGGTCATATTTGGAATTCTGGCAGTCAATTTGTTCGTCAAGATGACGTAAACAAAGCATCCTTGATCAGTGCCAACTCCAGGACCAGGCATCTAGAGCTACATCGACCACCACAGGTGATGAGTATTCCTCAGAATCAGCTCTCTCACTTATGCACTCCTGCATCAAGCTTGTATAGGGAACATCACAATTTTGTGGGTCCAACAGTAAATCAATCTTCTCCTTCCTTTCCACAATGGGTGCTAAGTACGAGCATGCAAGGGAAGTATCAGAAATCCACTTTATTGCCTTATGATGATCCTAGTTCTGTTCATATTCACCAACCCTTCCAAGTAACTGGAGCAAAGCTACCTTCCACATCAATCATATCCTTTCATGACTATGGTACAAATAATGCTAACTCCAGAAACTCTTATCAGGTAGCACGTCCTTCTGTTGCAACTAGTTTGGCAAGTAATTCTATTTCAACAATTGGCCCAACCTGTACCGGTATTCTTTCTAACATAGATGGCAGAAGGGGTGCTGCCTTTGACAATCAAAGAAACAAGAGACCAGCTTATGCAGATAATGTTTCACATCAACTTGCAAAGAGACAGCTTGTTACAGACAAACCGGAGTTAACAAATCCAGTGGTCCCAGACATGAAAAATCATTCACTTGGCTGGTCACCAACTGATGCAGTTGGTCCTCGGATACTTGATTTTAGTAATGAATATAATAATTTCAGGGTCAGTTCAGGTCCAGTTCCGGTTGTTGAAAGAAGGACAAGGGCTGTAAGGTTGGTTGCAGGAGCTAGGACCATGTTGAAGCCAGGTCAAAGCCTGAATGATCATTCTAAACTGCTATATTCCACCAAATTTTCAGTTAAAAATGGTATTAATTCAGTTGTATTATAGTGGAATGCAAGAAAGACACAACCGGGTGTCCCTGTTACAGTTATAGTTCTGGAGTTTTTGGTATTTGAATAGTCAGCAAGAAGAAAGTTGTAATAGCTTTTCCACATTTCTAAACATGTTAGTTTAGAATTTATTGGATTACTTCTATTCTTGTAAACTTATCCGGTCAAATGTGCAAGGATAGATTATGAATACATATCATGCCATATCTAACACAAGCACAAGGACATTTTAACGGCAAAAAAGGTGACACCTTGAGAATTCGAGGGCATTTTATTTTCTAGAGCTCTTTTATGGAACACTAAATTTAATATGTGTTGTTTATTATTTTGATCCAATGGGTCAAATTAGCTACTATTTATTGATATTTGCTCCGATAGTAGAGTAGTACAAATATTTTTAATAAATTAATGGCTAGATTTGTTTTTTATTGCCCATCGTATAATAACAGAAAAGTACATTATAAAATTTCTCATTTTCTATGGTACGTGTTCTGACTTACTTGTGCATATCAGTTGAATTCTGTCATCTGTGTATTCTTTTTATCCAGAAAGTAAAGCAATCATTTAATACTATTTGTAGAACTCACACAAATTCTCAGTCGCTACTAGTTCGATTAGCAAATGTCAGTCTTTGCATGCTGCTGCAAAGCTGCCTGTTCCACTTTTAGTAACAGTTTGCCTTAACTTTCCGGCCCTTCAGATTCTGACATTTTTTGTTCAGCATTTGCATTCTTCGCTCTAATTCTACCTCTTGGGCCCTTTCTAATTGGAATTGCAAAGCTGTAATGAAAAGCATGTTCCTTTTGTAGATCCATCTATCTTGATTTGAGATAGTAATAAGACTATCTCCAGCGGTATCTCTTCAGCCTTCAAATCCCTTCGCAGACAGATTTTTAGCACTTCAACGAATTTTCTTCACGGTTCCTTTCGGAAGGGATTTGGAGAGCGATTCTCTCTCCAATCTCTATACAAAATCCTTTGAAGGGATGCTGCTGGAGATGATAGAAATGAAGGGAATGAATATAGGGAAGGAAATGAGGAAAGAGAAGGAAATGAAGGGAAATTACTGGAGATAGTCTAAGCTCAGTTAGACAACGACAGATGCTGCGAAAGTGCGGTCTCTTTCAGAAAGCCGCGACCACTCTAAACTCGAACCCACCAAACTTCTGCCTGGAAAAGGTTCCTGGCCATGCACGCAGTTGCTTCAGACCTTTCCAACTCCATTTGTTCCTGCTTTCCTTGGACCAAGAGTAAAGAAGACTTCGCATCGTATCTGCAAGGATGCCTTTCTTCTCCTTTAACCCCAATTTTAAACTCTCCCTACAGATGTATAAAACCACCCCGTGTATCGCTTGTCATCTACACGCTCGCATAAAGATCGACAAGGAGATCAAGAAAACCTCGGAGCAAGCTACTCGCAAGTCGCAGCAACGAATCATGGGTGTTCTTGGTGCCCTTGCCAGACATTTGGATGCGCTTGTTGGGTAAGCTGAGCTGAGCACATGTTCTAGCAAAAAGTTCTGCCAACAATTGTTGTTCCATTCTTTCTGCTGCTGTTGGTGTTTTTTTTCCCATATGAACGAACTTTAAGCGTTCCATTCTAAAATTATTGTTGCTCCTATCTTGCACCTGACAGGCCAGGAATCATGCTGATTTATCCTCTGTAAGTAACGCATCACTTCTAGATCTGATTTCTACTACTCATTATATACTACCAGTATAATGCATCATAAAATTTCTCTTGAAAAAAAAGATCAGTACTGTGTTCAAAATTATAACATGAATTTTCTTGAATGATTAGGTATGCGTCGATGCGTGCCATAGAAAGCCCTTCTTCCCTGGATGATCAGCAATGGCTCACCTACTGGGCCCTGTACTCCTTGATCACCCTCTTTGAGATCTCATGCTGGAAGGTTCTTCAATGGTAGGACATTAGCCACGATCCTCCTCTGCTCGATTCATTTAGCCATTCCTGCAGGGACCAACAAAATGTGCTCAGTGGCCACATACTGAATTCCCAAGATTTCCACCCGTGCGTGTCAGGTTCCCTCTGTGGCCATACATGAAGCTCCTCTTCTGCTGCTGGCTGGTGCTGCCCATCTTCAACGGCGCGGCTTACATCTACGAGACATACGTCCGGCGCTACTTCAAGATCGGCCTTTACGTGAGCCCCAACTACAACGAGAGGCAAAGGAAGGTGCTGCAGATGATGAGCCTCGACGCGCGCAAGTCCGTCGAGAGGTTCATCGAGACGCACGGGCCTGACGCCCTGGAGAAGATCATCCGAGCTGTGAGTTGTGCTTGATCTGCCTTGGTTTTCAGGCAAGCGAGTATGGTCGCTGGTTTTGGAGTGGTTTCTCTGATGCGTACGGTTTTACTTGTGCAGGCTGAAGATGCAGCAAAAAGAGCCTAGTTTAGCTTGTGGTGAAGTGAAGGTATTCTTTCCGACGGGGAGAACCAAACTGGATGGCTAGAAGTGTCGTGATTGTTTATTATTGAAGGCATTGCTAGTCTATTTTCAGAGAGTTCTGCTGATCCTGAGGGATTTCCATTCTCCCTGGTTAACAGATTATCGGATAATTCTGGTGTTTCTATCTGTTAATAATCATTTAGATATTATTCCGCCATATTCAATGATAAACTTACTCTGGTTTTCATTAATGCCGAACATATCCAGAATTCCAGACTGTACAACACTCTGAACATCAGCATTTAAGGGCAGCTAAATGTAGTGTTAGCGTTAGAAGCACAACAAAATAACTAGAGATAAGATTTAACATAGAAAAACCCTTGCAGAAAAAAAACTACGAGAAAATCCACTTAATGATTCAATGATTACATGTACAGGGCTGTGGTTTAAATAGCCAAAGGAGTCTGAGTTATTGAAGATTTGGACTAACAAACTATTTGGATAAAACTAAAAATATGATAAGTTGAGATATTAAGTAATCTCTAACAAATCTCCCCTCAACTCAAAATACATAACGAAATTGTTTCCAGAAAACCCTAAAAGGTAATTAAGCATCATGAATACAAGTATGTTAAAAGTCCAAAGGACTAATGAACAAGGAAAAGTGAAATAATTAATCCAAATACTTGTAATGCAAAAGATAAAGATTATAGAACAGAAACAACCTTATCGAAATGCTTCTTATGAAGCAAGAATGAGCAAACCACTAGTAAGTTGTGAGAAAGACTAGAACAATTAATCCATATACATATCTATCAAAAAAGCAGATGAAAAAATCTGGATATTCAATAATTCGCCACCCTAGGAAAGTCTGAAATTGTGCAACTAATCTCCTAAAACAAACGCTTAGTCATCAAATGGCATAAAAGACATTACCTGTGGCGCTTGATAGATAGCGAAGAACTAATATCATGGATATTTGATATGCTCCACCTAGAATATAAAATTCAGCAAACAATGGTCATTGAATGGGCAACTTATACGTGTAGTCATCACGTACGTCAAATTGCCTATTGAAATTCCATAGCATGGTTGAAACTGCTCCTACAAAAATATCAAAATGAAGAAAAAATTCTTGTGCCATCGATGGAGTATAAGTTACGGTAAACTCCTCAAATCGAGCAAAGACAACTAAACAACGTTGTAATATCCATATAGAAACAAGCTACTTCTTGTAGTTTAAACCTTCATTTCAAATTGACATTGGAGAAAATACCTTCACTAGTAAACAGCAAAACTCCAAAGAGTAAAATGCTAGTTACCATCAGGGTGCCATTAAATTCTAAATTCAGTTTCTTTTCAACTAACATTATTTTTTTGAAAGTCTCCTAAATCAAGTATAGCCCAAATTAATTCATTGAGTTGAAAAATACCTGCAACTCCATAAGACTCTATATGTGTAGATCTTTTCCACAATAATCCATAACAGATGATGAATTGTCGAAGAAATCGCCAATAATTAATCCCGCATGAATACTGTCAATAATAGGCACAAAGGCCATAATTGCAATGAAATCCACCTCCAATAGAAATATTACGCGATGAATTTGGAACAGAAGATTGTCAACGGAAATGGTGTAGATTGATACCTAGGCATGACGTCGGATGGCGCGAGTGATGAATTTGGCAAACTTATGTGTGGTGCTGGAACAGTGGGTCAACACTCAATATAAAGTAAAGTCATAAAACGTAGTTGAGGCGAGCTGAAATCGCCAAATTGAGGTCTTGCCAGCAGCACAAACCCAAGAAGTAATCCAGTCACAGATTCACCTGTACGAGCAAAATTATCAGCAAGCGGTATCCCGATTGCCAAATTAATAGCAGCTATAAACAGAAGAGTTATGACGGTTGCTGTCTTGTTGGAATAAATAGTCCAGTTCATAATAAGCTCAGAGAGCATAGATCCATGGAAGCTCCAGATGCACCAACGGATATGAAGTTACTCCATAAGAACACTGTAGACAGAGAACTACCACCAAAACCAGATATCACATAGATGATCCCAATGCGCACAAAACCAAAATTACTGCTCAAGGTGGATTCCAATGAATAGTAGGCTTAGCATGTTGACAATCAAGTGGACTAGACCAGCATGTGTCGACATGGTCGATGCCAAGATTGATGGGACTCCGAGCTCCCGGAAATGGCACTTTGAGTCTTTGACACGGCATGAAAGATCCATCTATTGCACTGAGTTTTCTGGTAATTATGGCCGTGTCGTCGCGTTGTACGTGACAGCTGAGACGGCGACGTCAGTCGTGGTGGGGTAGGAGGCCTAGTATGTGGACGATCACGTCGTCACCGAGTCAGCTAATCGGACCGACGCGGAACTGCGGAAGACGCCGGAGGTGTTCACCGAGGCGCGGGCGGGCGTGGAAGCTGACGATGGCCGACGTAGATCGCAAGGATAAATTTTATAAAACTATAGGTTCTTTATACAAGCGATTTTAGCTTCTATTTTATAAAAGTATATATTTTAAGAGAACTTATATCACAAAACTATATATTTTTAAATTAATCGCTTTTATAACGGCCCGATAGCCCGACTCACATGTGCGCTTTACACATGAGGAAGACGGAAAATTAAGACGTGTGAGACCACCAAGTGGACCCACACTATCAGACCTCGTATAAGAAATGACCAATTCTAAAAATGATAGTTTTGTGAAACAAGTTTTCTAAAACCTATTGTTTTGATATACAAGTTCTTTTAAAATTTATAGTTTTGTGAAATAAAAGCTAAAATCTAAAGTTTTATGATAGTTTATATAAAACGTTTTTTTAAACAAATCATTCTAAAATCTACAATTTTATAAAATAGAAGATAAAATCTATAGTTTTCTGATAATTTATATAAAAAACCTATAGATTTATGAAATTTAGTCAGATTAGAAATACCACCGTGCGATGTGCCACCCCCCACTACTACAAAAAGGTTTATATTAGACTACTCATCACTGACGGCTTTGGAAAACTATCTATGATAGTTGATCATTACTTACGGTTCTAGCCAAAAATCGTTAGAGATAACTACCATTAACATCATTGATGGTTTTTGGCTAAAAATGTAAGTGATATGACTATCATCACAGATGATTTTAATCAAGAACCGTCTGTTACGAGTCGCACATCACAAACAATTCTAAAAGAAAACCGTTTGTAATTCGCATAGATATCAAACGGTTCTATTATAGAACCGTCTATGATAACACCACTATAAATATAACTGTGAGCACAAACTTTCCAAACGATAGTCTTCCACGCGCGCCGTCTTGTCGCTTGCACTATAAGTTTTTTATACAAACTATCAGAAAACTACAAGTTTTAGTTTTTATTTTAAAAAACTATAGATTTTAGAAGAACTTATTTTACAAAACTATAAGTTTTTTGTGCAATTTATCAGAAAACTACAGATTTTAGTTCTATTTCATAAAAGTACATATTTTAGGAGAATTTGTATCACAGAACTGCAAGTTTTAAAATTAATCGTTTCTTATAATGGGTCTGACAGTCTGGAGTCACATGAAAGCCTTACTCCAAGAAGCCGGAGTGATTAATCACATTTTTACTCTATAAAGAGGTACTACTTTACCCAAATCAATTTATGATATATCTTACTTGCTGAGCAACTGTACGTTTTAATTTACATGTGGCCAGATCATAGAAACAGAGCGACTTCTCAAAATCTGTACACCTAACCTCCTCCCAGTAGGTCAAAACCATACTGTTGTAGTTGAATCACGGTTACTACACCTCTTGCACATATAACGCTTGGCCCGCTGCCAAAACAATATATGGATCTTTCATCCACAATTCCACATGTTTAAGTGTGGCTAGTATTGTATATACAACGTATCGAAGTAGTTGAAAAATAGTTTTTAAATTTATATGATAGCCGCCCTATGTAAAGGATCTTAACCAATACTACTCAACCAAAGCATCTTCTACCCTTAATAATATGAGATTGGTTAAAAATATAATTGGGTCCTCATTATTACGATAATTGTAGCTATTTATAAAAAAAAGTAAGTTTCATGAAGATTTTTGGTAATAATACCTAATAGCTATAAAATATGTTATAGAAAAACAAGAGAATTTAAAGATGATCAAGGCAGCTTGCCTAGATCCCTGAGTACACGATTTTCATGTTAAACGAGCTCATTCCGAAGTTCTTGCAAGATGCATAGATTTATAAATCAATTGCACCTAATCTCTTTTTAAAAAATAAAAATGTGTTTCATGGTCCTATGGATGAATCTAGCGAAATTCCCGTGCTTCCAAAATTTCTACAAAAAATATTCTAAAATTTATCTTTTTTCCTTTCTTTTCTCTCCGCTATCTTTTTTTCCTTCCTCAACACCCCCCCTTTGTCTCTTTGCGCACCGACTCGCCGCCACTGTCCTTTGCCGACAGGCGAGTCCGCCACCGGTGCCGCCTCTCTCCCCTTATTCTCTCTCCTCTCGCGCGCTCTAGCGCCGCCGCCTTGGCAACATGCCGGTAGGGGTGAAAACGGGTCAGATATGGATGGATATTGCTTTTCCTGTATCCTAACCCATATTTTTTACTGGATTCGAAACCAGATACAGACTAGCCGGATACGGATTCGGGTTATTCGGGATACGGATATGTGACAGATTCGGGTCGGAAACGGATAAAGATATACGGATAATGCACGCATATATAGAGTAATATATATTGAATTAAAACCATACGAGTACATGACCAGATAGTAAATCCAGATTCAAGTATCCAGATCTGGTCTTAGATCTGACCAGATAGTAAAATCTAATTTTGGATTCGGTCCCAAATCGGACAGGATGTACCCTACACGTTTTGATCGCTATATATATGCCGGCCCTCTCTCGGCCGGATCTGGATTTCCAAGGTGATCTCCACCAGGACCACCACTCCCTCTTACCCTCTTCTACTCAAGGACAGAGTTCCGAGCAAGGCTTTACCTTTTGTGTTTATTATTGATGGTAGACGATGGTGAGGTATGCAATTGCGACCTTTATTTATAGCATGAACTGGGTCGGTTTGCCTCGCCGGCGACCCATCTGATTGGTCCTTGGTGGGCGCCGCCACCAAGTTTCAGTGTACGGCCATGGTTCTCGTTGGCGTGTTCTCCTTCTCTGGTTTGAGCCTGGTTTTGCCTTAGTTTTGGCGTGAACGATATGGGATTTTCATGGTTTCGGTTGATGGATTTGTTGATGTCATCCTATTTTAGTAAAATTACGATCCGTGAAAAGAAAGGAAATACGTTTGGCTTACGCAGAAGACCCTTGGAAATCGCTGAAGGATGAAACCAATTTGTGAGAATTGGATTGACATCGGTAGATCGAATTCAAGGATAAAAAATAAGACATTTTTATAAAAATAGATCTGGCGGCAAAAATCTTTTAAAACTCTTAAGTGTCAATTTAATTTCAAACTGTCTATTTGGGCTTTGAAATTATTTGGTCAGTAGCAGCGTAACCCTTAGCTTGATCAGCATGGTGATCAACTGAATCCGACATGCATAATCAGCATCGCAGTGACTTACAGAATTTGCCATCAACACAAGGATGATGAATACAGCTACATATTTGGTGTACAATCGTATATATGGAAATACTATTAATCTAAAAAAATACATTTCCTCTCAATAGATACTATATCAAACCAGTCTTGGAATGAAACCACGCAACTTTAGCTGTCCAATTATTTAATTCTGAACACGACCCTTTCTCTCCACCAAACACGACGACTGAGTGAAAATTAAATGCCTGTTCTCTTTCACCCATCCAGGCACACGCACGCATTAGCGTAAAACGAAAAGAAGAAGAAGAGCCCACTCCTTTTGGAATCCAATTATTGTCTAAAGTGAAATAGTTAACTCCAGTTGCACCCTAGCTTGGCGACGGTTGGTTATGTATGTGTGCACTGCATCGATCAATCGCTCAGATAGATGCGAGCGTGCTGATGTCCATGGGGTATGCGTCGTTGGGCGACTCGGCGCGGTAGGAGCGCCGTCCGACAATGATGTTGGCCGCCTCCGACGGGTGGAACGCGTCCCAGAAGATGTGCTGGTCCCTGTCGGCGCACGGCGACTCGTACGGCAGGCACGTCACCTGCCCGTTGTTCCTGCCCACCCCGCAGCACCCGGCGTTCGTCACCGTGAAGCCTGAAATTGTCAAGATCGATCGTCACGAACGCGCGCATGCAGCGATCGACCAAATCAGCTGTACGTGCGAATTAAAAGGTGCTAGCTAGGCGGCCAGTACGGGCCGGCATTACGCACCGTAAGAGGCGGCGTTAGCGAGGATGTCGTCGAAGATGTTGTAGGCGTTGATGAAGGTGAAGTGCGCGCCGGGGAGGGCGTTCATCTCGTCGACGAGGCCGACGAGGCGCTGATTGAAGATCTGGATGGCGCTGTCGATGCGGTCGACGCAGGTGACGCCGTCGGAGCTGTAGCGCGCCAGCTCGTTGGGGCTGCACCCGACCTGGCCGACCCCGATCATGACAACCTTCCGGGCGCCGTAGTTGTACAGCACCTGGAGGTACCGCCGGTAGTCGGCGATGAGCGCGTCGGCGAACTGCTCTGGGCTGTATTGGCTGCCGGTGCTATAGAAGGCCGGCATGAAGTAGTTGTTGAGGTAGTCGTTGCTGCCCATGCCGATGCTGAAGATGCACCGGCTCAGGTGGTCCGACGCCGTGTCCTGGTCGCCCATGATGTTGACCAGCGTCTGCACCGCCGTCTGGTAGTTCTGCACCTGCCCCGCGAACGGAATCCGACCGCCCTGCACATATATACGTACGCACGCGATTCATGAATGACACGCATTACAATATTGGTTGCCAATTAATGTGACCAGCAATTAACTGAGTACATGTATGTACGTACGAGCTGCTGGCCGGTCTCGGCACGGATTCCGGCGGCAGCGGAGGCAAAGTTGGCGCCTTTGAGGAGCTGATCCTCGCCCGTGGCAGCGTAGGGTGGGATGAAGTTGTCGAAGCCCAGAAGTTGAGCTGTGCGCGTTTGCGAAAAGCACATGATTAGAAAACGAGTAATTAGTAACTAGCAAGGTGCCTCGTGCACATGTTACATACGGCGCGTCATTCTTAAAACTTATTTAAATAACTTGGTAATACATACATCATTTTGCTTTTTAGAAAATAGATTATTGCAGAACTCCATTTGTGATACTTTGATATTATACATTATAGGAAAAAAATACTTTCTTCCTCAAATGCTTGCATAACAAAACAGTAAATGTAACGTAACATAGCATTTTTTATTTATATCATCAATTCGTAATTTCAGTATTGCAATGCTTGTCTCTTTCTTTCAATACTTCTTTTAGTGCACATCATATTATTTATACCGGTACTTCTTCTAGTATCACCCTCTTTCAATACTTCTTTTAGTTCTTAATTCTGAATAAAAACTAAAATTTATATTTTTCATTTAGTATGGAATTAAAAAACAATCCCTAATTTCAGTTTATTTTCATTCTTCTGTTATTACTGTTTTTATTTTTATTCCATTTGAATTTTAGGTTTAAATTTAGAGTTAAAATCAAATTGCTAATTTCGTTTTGCTGCCCATTCTGAATTTATATTAATTTTCATTATTATTATTATTTAATGTCGCATATAAGTTTTAGGTTAGAATTCGTATACAAATCTAACTGTTAATTTTTATTTCAAATTTTAGCTATGTACCGGTTTAATTTTTGCCTAAGTAAAATGGATGATTTCCTTTTTTTATCTAAGTAAAATGGCTAATTTTATTTTTTATTGCAAATTTATATTATTTTTATTGTACTAGGTATATATAGGCTCTTTCTTTTAATCTAAGCCATTAATTTTGTTGTTATTTTTAAGTTAATTTTGAATATAGGCTAGATTTGATATACAAATCCAACTACTAATTTTTATCTAATTTGTATTCTAAATTTTAGTTATGTATGGATTTTAATTTGGAATTTTTTTCTTAGTAACTCTGCGTGAGCCTTTGATATGTACAGTAGGTGCAGCACGTACGTATGATATATAATCGGATCAGTATCATGCAAGTTGTTCCTGGCGTACGTACGTCATGCTTTCCGTCCACACTAATTGCACATACGTTTGTTTTTAAGCTATGCCACGCGTACCTGTCATGCAACTGTCGCACGCACACAAGAGATCGATGTACCAGCACATGTAGGACAGTATATATAGGATTACTGTCAATTCAGGAGTTAGACTCTAGTCTCCTTTTTTTCACCTGTCTCCGGTTTTACCCGTAACGACTAATTAACGACGATCGATCGATCTAGCTAGTTGGTGTGCATGTATCTATGTCCAACCCGGCACATTAAATTCCATGCAACGATCACCGAACACTGCAGTGCAGCATATACGCTGGCAAGTTCGCCACGAAAAACGACAGCCACCAACGACCCTCCCTCACTCTTCTTTACACCTCTAGAATTTAATTTCTATTCCCATACAAACGCCAGGCCAGGTTATCTATCACCTGGCCCAGGTATTCATGCATGCATCCATCCAAGTATCAACCCGTGAGCCATGACGACCATAAACATCGTATATGAATGAGCTACTCTGGTTCTAGCACTAAGCGAAAACGACAACGAGCTGATCGAGCTTGCCTAGCTCTACATGGATGGCTAGCTAACTGCCTACACACGTATGTGCGTACGTACTGACAGGCCGGTTTTACGTGCTTACCGATGACATCGACGGTGGTCAGGCCGTTGGTGAACCTCCCCGAGGGGCCGCCGGGGAAGTCGATGCCGTAGGGCGGGTAGCTGGCGCGCGCCAGCGACACGATGTAGTTGTTGTTGCCGTTGTCCACGAGCGAGTCTCCGAAGATGAAGTAGCACGGCACCTGGGGGTCGCCCCTCGCCACCATCACCAGCGCCGAGCCGATCATCGCCGCGGCCAAGCACAGCAACCGCCTCAGGTCCATGGCAGCCACCCTCTGAATCAAGAGAGGCACGTAGTAGCTCGCTGCTGCACAGGAGATCGAAGAGACGGAGAAAGGAGATGTATGGACGAATAACGGCGAGCTGCAGAGCACCAGCCTCACACATGAGTGTATATATAAAGGCGCAGGGGCAGTGTGCAGTAGTAGCACAGTAGACAGTAGTACCACCACTGTGTTGCGTTGGGAAGGGGCTAAGCTTTTCGGAAGCCGTGCATTGAATTGCAGTAACGAACGTGGCCGGCCGTGTCGTTTGCCTAAACGTTGCGACGACATGCATGCGTGCATGATCTGGTCAAGTCTCGAATTACTGGTCAGGAAGCTAGCTAGCTGCTGCAGTGAAGTTTAATCACTGGCCTGCATCTTAGATGCATATGGACCGATGTATTGGATCTTACTAGTTCATTTAATTCGCCCGGCCGCGGCCAACGCGCTCAGTGAAAGTACATTTTGTTATCGCTGCATGCACTGGCACCGCTGCGTGCATGAGCATGCAGTACGTTGTGCAAGTTTTACAACGACAATATATAGTAAGGTTCGGCACCGTGAGTAGGGCGAAGATTGTAGCAGTTTGTCGAGATTACTAAGCTTTTGGAACAAATTAATTAAGTGTAAATTAATTAAGCAGCTTCCTGATCATACGGGAAAGCCGGATTAATCCCGTCCAATTCTTTACAGGCTAGCTTGTGAAAGATCGAATCTGAAGCCGAAACATGTTTGCCATGCATATGCACATGAGCACATCGATCAAGCTGAGCAATCGAGAAGAAAGCGTTAAGCTGTCGGGACAAGAAAGAACGTTACATATACTTCAGGGCGCAGTAAACTCATCGAGTGAATAATTCCAACAACTTTAGTTACACCGTACCCCCTGGCGGCTAGCTGCGAGCGTGACTGCGTGAGATAATGCACGTATCCACGGCAGTTTCTTTCTTCTATCCCTTTGGACAGAAAAAAGCAAGATTAAAGCACGGCATGGAGTACGTAGATTGGCACCTCCATTAATGGCGGTAGGAGGAGGGAACGTGAGCGCCTTCAAGTGCCAGCGCCGACAGTACATCCCCGAAATCATTTCTTTTCTGCGCTAGCCTGCGTTGCGGCAGCGCGAAGCACTCCCCCCCGCGCCCCGCCGAGCTGGCCTGCGTATTGCGCCGCGCGAAGCTACCGGCGCACATGACACCAAGGGGGGTAATCGATCTATCGGAATTAGGCGAAGATCGAGCTAGCTAGCAAACCTACCAGGGCGGTGCTTTACTCGCGGTTGTAGCCTTATTACGCTTAGTTTCCATGCAGGAGCAGTCAGAGATCACTCGATCTCTTGTTGGCATGTCCATTCAGTGATGTAATGCTTGGTCGTAGATCTGGGCGGGTGTGGTCATAGACTCGATACTCGATAGGGTAGGGCTCATAAACTTGATATGCGTCTCCGGCGCCCAGAGTCTTACGCGGCCGGGTTGGATAATAAGGTCGTGTTTGATCAAGCTCCGGCTCGGGCTTCTGCCGCGGAATAATGTGGAGTAGACCTGGATCGACCTAGCCAACAGTATGATTGATCCCAGCAACAGCACCGCGCGCTATACAGAATTACGCGATTTGGGGATCATCTGCTGTTAAGTGGCTTGGACAGAGGCACAAATTAATCGCTGTATTTCCAGGGCCTGGGTTGACAAAGCTGATCGTGCAAACATGAATGCGCTTCGTTCTTTTTTTTTTTGTGCTAAGTATTGGCAGCATATTTTCTAGGAGATCATCTAATTCTACGTTGACATGGAACGAAGGATCTAGTGAAGAGTGATCTTTTTTGTTTTCGGAAGACTTAAGGATGGTTTGATCGTAACCTACGAACCGGTCTTGTTGGCCTCATGGCAAGTGCAGTACAAGATTGTGTGACACTCATCGGTTTTCTCGGCGGCCAACATCATTTAGATCATGCATCCTGTTCGGCACTTTAACAAATCTTGCTTCACGAATAATTCATAGCTAGCTGCCTAGCTTTGCCTGGCCTAGTTAATACGTCGTTGATGAGCCAAAATTCCACATGTCGTCGTATTGAAAGAAAAATCTAGCGGACTCTTGTTTGATTGCGTGCCATGACTAGAGGGGATCAAATCTCACAATAAATACACTGGGTTGGTGAGCACCTTGGCCTCAAATATAGGTAGAGATATGATGTCGACTCTGTATAGGGTTAATGACACCGCGACGGTCTTCGCAAGCAGTTTTTAACGCTGGATCGAGCTGCAGTGATGATTAAGGATGCGTTTGGTTGGGTGTACGAGGATGAATGAGATGGGATGGTATAGGATGATTCTGGTTGAGATGGTACAGGGTGTTAGAGATAAGATCTATGTTGTTAGTCTGTTATGATATTGATCTGTTATCTCTTATCTTTTGAATCTGTTGTAACAACTTGTATTGATATCAAGAGTATATAATGAAGTCTTGGCCGCCCCTGTTGGGTACGGCACAACCTCTATTCTCTGTATCTTTTCATGGTATCAGAGCTTATCCTCATCTAGCTAGTTTTTCATCTTCACGGGTGAATGGCTGGAACTTTCGCTGCCGCTACTGCCGCCGGCGGTGCTGCATCTCTTGGTTTCAATCATCTCGTCAACATCAAGTTGAGCCAGAGCAATTATTTGCTATGGAAGGCTCAGCTCATGCAGTATCTCCGTGGTCAACAGCTTCTGGGCTATGTTGATGGCACGGTTAAGGCGCTTGCATCGACGATCAAGCAAACAAATGCCAAAGGTGAAAAAGAAGATGTCCCAAATCCGGTGACAGTTAATGGGTCCAACAGGACCAGATGGTTCTTGGCACCATCCTGTCTACACTTGAGCCGGATGTGCTCGGACGAGTGTTGTTCATGTCAACGGCGGCTGAGGTATGGGATGCGCTTGAGCGCATGTACTCCTCCCACTCTCGTGCACGGCTGATCCAAGTTCGACGTCAACTTGCCATCAAGACGCACGAAGGGTCTCGACCAATGACTGAGTACTTTAACAAGGTGAAAAGCTACGCTGATTCGTTAGCGGTGGCTGGACACCCTCTGGAAGAAGAAGAGATTGGTATTTATATGCTGTCAAGTCTAAATTCTGAGTATGATGCATTGGTGACATCTGTTGCCACAAGCTCCGCTCGAATCACCCTGAGCGATCTCTACGCTCACATGATGAGTTTTGAAGTTCGTCAACAATAGAATCAAGTCGCCATCTTGCGGACGTGGCTGGTGTGGTGGCGGAAATAATGGTTGGCGTGGCGGTGATGGTCGTGGTCGCGGCCGTGGCCGTGGCCGTGGTCAAGGCGGTCACGGCAATGGACAAGGAGGTCGTGGCAGTGCTTCTCATGGAGGAGGAACATCCGGCGATGGGTCACGACCTACCTGCCAAGTGTGCAACAAAACAGGGCACACAGCTCTACGGTGTCACAACTGTTTTAATCATGCTTTCCAGGAAGAAGACCCTCGAGTGGCGGCCATGGCGAGTGCAAGCTATACCTCTGATCCCGTGTGGTACACTGACTCAGGAGCTACTGATCACATCACCGGAGATCTGGAGAAGCTGACCGTCCGAGAGAAATACAATGGCAAGGATCAGGTCCATGCAGCAAACGGATCAGGTATGCTAATTATGCATATTGGATATTCTCAGATTCGAACCCTTTCAAAACCTTTGTTACTGAACAACGTTTTGCATGTTCCAAATGCTCAGCGCAATCTTCTTTCAGTCCACAAACTTTCCACTGATAACAATACACTACTGCAGAACGGCACATCAGAATCGGTTCTTTTTTATCATTAGAATCGGTTCTAGTCGCGATACGATGTCCTTCGATAGTGATGAGGTGGAGCTATCGTAATCGGTTTTGACCCGATCGTGATAAAACGTCATCGAATAGGTTCTTTAAGGAAGTGATTGTGATGATACCATCATCGTAATCGGTTCTTTAAGGAAGTGATTCGATGACCCCATCATCGAATCGGTTCTTTTAAGAAAAGTGATTTCGATGATATACTCATCGTAATCGGTTCCACAAAAGAACCGATTCGATGATTGTGTCATCGTAATCACTTTTCTTAAAGAACCGATTCGATGATGTTATCATCGTAATCACTTCCCTTAAAGAACCGATTCTGATGAGTGTGTCATCAGAATCACTTTTCTTAAAGAACCGATTCGATGAGGTGGTCATCGTAATCACTTCCTTAAAGAACCGATTTCGATGATGGTATCATCACAATCACTTCCCTTAAAGAACCGATTCTGATGACCCATTGGGGTGTGCCATTTTTGCAATTTCTCCAAAAAAAGCACAGATTAAAACAATATGCACAATATATATATCATCACATTCACAACACGTAAGATGTGATGCATATATCACATTCACGTAATGTAAACGCTTTAATTACAACACATATATATCATAGTCGTTCACAATAGACAACACAAACATGACAATCAAGACATGGACTTCTCCGATACATATCACATTGACATATATTATATTGTTTACATATGAACTAGTACGACGCGTCAGATCTCTAAACCCGCCATCCTCTCGATATAACTTCTAACCAGACTAATCGCATAAGTGGTCTCGTAAATTGTTGAGTGCTTTGTTGTCTAAACTCTTCGGGGATATTGATCTTCCGCAAAAGCGAAATGATCAGATTAATTTCAGTTTCAAAATTTCTATGTAAAAGGCTATGTATATTATTATGCATTACATAAAATTAGGGAAACATAGATAAGTATTAGGGGCAATCACAAAAATAGACAGAACTACGAAAGGGTTTAGAAAATATTTGGATTATAAAAGATTAATTCAAAAGCAGAAAAAATTCCAAATGTGAGAAGCTAATATTCTAGTAAAGACATTGAGTAATGCCTCAATACGCTGAAAGGACAAATGTAAAAGCTACTCCCTTCATGCCATTATATTTGTCTATAGCGTTGTAAAAGCGTTGTTAACGCCTACGATCAATCACAAATTATAGACGCATAATCGCGGGATCAAAAACAATAGACACATAATGTAAGAGGTGAAATTCTCTCGCTTTTTATTGATTCTATCTTTTGATTCTCAAATAACAAATATTTTAAAACAGATACTCCTAAGGCCAAGAAAAATATAGTGATGTAATTTTCTACTAAAATTCAAATGGAACAATATTCGTCATGTAGCACCGCCTTTTAGAAGCTTCACGTTTTGGATTGGACCACACTAGTGTTTCATGTAGAGCTAACTAATACTAGTGCTTTTAGATAATGGCGGTGTTCCAATAAAATTATTTTGTATTACTTCATAAATCTAATACTTGATCAGATAGAAAATTATACCTTAGGAAATGGTGTGAGTTGTCACCACGATGAGCATGTATCGCATGACATAGAAGCCATAATGGTCACCGCTGCCTGTTGATGGCAATCGCCAAGAAAGAAAAAGAAATTCAGCCCACGAAGATTAGATGTCAAAAAATTAATCATATATATGCTAGACACTTGTACCTTAAATCGCTTATCTGCAGTTGTCTTGCCCTTTTTGTCGTCGTATGCCCTCCTTCATCGACATAGTCCGAGAAACCCCTACATACATTGGAGAGCACCATTGAGTCAAAAAAATAAACGTAGTTAAATTCCTCGATGTGTTAGGTTTCAATAATGCGCTTACTTCAAAGGAGGCTTGATCGCAGATGCCATCGGTCTCTTCTCGATCGAAAGTTAAATGTGTAGGCGTGTTTTCACTTAACGAGGACGAGTAGAACCCAATGGTTGCTTATTAAATAAAATGTAGTGCAAGGAAATAAGTTCACGACGGTTTTAAGTGCGTACAAGTAATTGAATCGAAAAGTACTACTTACTCCTCGTGGTGCGGCAATACAATGAAGTCCTTCTTCGACTCGACTTGCAATACCCCTTGATGTAGCTAGCAACGAACCCGGTTGAAGCCTAGCCATGATCGCAGACACAAGCTCGGGGTCGACAAACCCAACTTCGTGTAGATTCGTCACGGCTCGTTGTCTCATTATCCTGCAACTCGTGTTGAATGTGAGAAAACATAATGCAAAATCCTATAAAAGTCATGAGCGCAAGCTATATGGTGTGATACTCACAGCGTCCATGATCGTAAAGTAGAAATATCGACGGCTTTCATTTGGTACACACGGAATAGATCCTCAAAACTGACGGGGAATGTTCCATTCTCCTCGCGGTGAAAATGTACCATTTTATACTTGACGTTGAAGTCGACTCGACGCTCTTCCCCCTTCACCTTATCAAGGTACCATCCATGGAGGAGGCGAGTCCACTTGCCTAGCTCATTCAGCCATGCGATGCAATCGGGGGCTTTCCATGCTCGTAGGCCTTATAATCATACTGTGGTGCTGTGGCAGGCCGACTCTTCTTCTCTGGGTCAAGGAGTGTCCAAGTCGGGCATGGGCTTTTCAGTACCTTAAGGGCGCTGTGGCCTCTGTCGCCTTTGCCCTCTTGGCGGAAGGAGTCTCGGAGGCCTCTTGTGGTTGTACGGAGTCTCTGAGGCCTCTGTGGTTCTACGGGAGCAGAAGCAGAGCAGCGGTGTAGCAGAGCAGATCGGCGCAGGAGCAGGAGCAAAGTGAGGAGCAGGAGGCGGGATCAGGCGAGGAGGCGGGAGCAGAGCAAAGCGAGGAGGAACCTACGAAGCACGCATATATTTAACTTATGCAGAGTAATCGAATGGTAGAGAAGACGTGGAGGGACTTTTTACCTTGACCAAGACGACACCGTCGTGGGCCACTTGATGAACGACATGCGTGCTTGCTCGAGAGTGGTGATATCTTCTGGGGGAAATCGAGCACATGTGATAAGAAGTCTTCGTGGACGAGTCCACCTGCACCCTCATGTAGCCCTTCCCACAGGTGACCATGCACAAGTGTCGGTCTCGTTGCATGGAAATGCAACCCAGCGTGCAACCTCGACGGAAATCCATCCTCCGTCAAGATGGTGAGTCGGCACTTCGCAGCACCGCAAGAAGTGTACAACTTGAGGAAAAACATTGCGGAGTTACACTCGTAGCTTGAACCCGTGAAAAATTAATTATTACCTTCACCGGGACCGGTCAGATCATTTTGGAACCGCAATGATAGGTCGGGCACGAACTTCTCTACGAGAGTCGAGGGCATCCGCTCGACTCGGGAAATCATCGCCATCATCTCGGCCCTCAGCGATCCTCACGTGCCGCCATCTCCCCTCATCTCCCTCTTATCTCTTCCTCACGTGCAAGATCTCCCCTCATCTCCTCCTTAATCTCCTCCCTTGTTGCCTCCCTTAGTGCGTTGAGGCGCCCGCACGCGTGCTCGCCATGACCTTGAGTTGGCACTCTGCAGAGTCATCTTGAAAGTAGGACTTCTTCGTGTGTCCCGCCCCTACGGCAAGCACCCGCCCCTTATGGTCGGACTTCCCGATCGCAGACGACAGGATGTCCTGCGACCCTTGGCTCAGGAAGGTCCCCTGTTCTTTTCGCTGGCTTACCTCTTCCTGTAATAAGCGAGTACGAATTAGATTTGAAATACAACAAGTTGGGTCAATTGTATTGTACTAAGTTAGATGTCTTACGATGGTAGAGACGACTTGAGCGGTAGCGGTGGTTTGCAACTACAAGTCGCCTGTCAGGGTTCTTTGTCCTCGCTAATACCTGGGATATGCGTTCGCTCCTCGAGATATGTGGGAGTAAGGCATCACCATCCCGAGTTAGCGACTCCTCGGCTTGTCGCGCCCACTCGCCTTTCTTCCCTCATAGCCGCATGTACCGAGGTGGTGCGGGTGCGTGTTAAGCCTCACGGACAGCGGTGTTCTCTCTCACGCTTAGCTGCCTTGGGCGTATTCTTCATCCTCGTGAACTCCGCCCAAACATCGGGGTCACAAATGGATACTTCTTAATGGTGTACGGCCTTCAAAGACGCATACTCATTGGCATAAGGGTCTTGAAGTGCCTCAAGGCCACACCCATCCTATTCAAGGTGTACCGTCTGTTGTGGGTTCATCGTCCGCTCTATAATCCATTTACTCTTAACCTCGCCCCACAACCGATTCTTACGCTCGCCATGACATCCTTTCTCCAATCCTTAATTGTTATGGGCACTCTCTCCTCACCAATTGGCCAATAAATGACCCAGATCGCCTTGTACTTAGGAGGGCCCGTGCAGACTTCGGCATTGAAGCGGAGAACTGCGGCGCTTCTCCTCAGAGCCCCTTTGTTTGGTCCTCGGCTCTTCCTCACCTTACTCGGCCCTTGAGTAGTTGGAACCATGCTCGGCCCTCAAGAAGACACCTTCTACTGTCTTCGCGACGAGCCGATGCTCTCTAGTTGCGACATTTTGAGTTTTCTTATCGACAAGTTTTGATTTCACAACATCAACAGAGAATATGAGCATTAAAGTACTAATGCAAGAATAGCAACACAAGAAGGTCAAGTTTAGTGTTTACATAACATGCAATATCTGTTGACCAACTAAATACGCACTCAACGATAACCCCTAATCTCTAAATAGGTTTGGTCCTAATCCCATTCGATATGTGGTTCGCAAGTTTTAAACCGTTGTACAACCAGAGAAAATTTGGTGAGATCTTCACTGTTCTCCGGATACACGCCTCGACAACAGTCAAGAGGGTGTGTATCCGGAGAACACCAGGAAACGCTACCAAATCAACTCAAGTTGTACAACATAGCTCAGAACTTGCCCGAACCACATATCCTCGAACTGCCCAAAAACGTGGATAATTCGAGATCGCCACTTATAAATATGCTATTCAAAGATATTTATAAATAAGCACTTTAACGGGAGACATAGGTTACGCAACCTAAACTCTAACATATGCCGAGATAAAACAAAAGTAATATGCTAAAAGTAAACACATGTCTAAACAAAATTAATATGCGAAAATAAGCCATTAGCAAAGCTGTGATTCGTATATCTACATATAACAAAATGGAACTTAACAAAGACTTGTAAAATATAGGACACAGCTTCGAAATTTACCACATTGAAATCTATATATTGTAGAAAATGACGACATTGTATGCTCCTAATAATATAGCACCATTTCTATAACCGATAGCACGCAATTCAATACTTAGAGTGTAAGAGCAAGATCTTTATGATTAACCCAAATAACAATACGATTACATATACATGTTTCAAAATTGACCAATCTAACATAATTGAGAAGATGACACAAATTATGTAGACTATGGCATTCGGGAGATGAAACATGTCTACCATGGCCGTAAAGAATGTAATATATTTATAGATGTTTGCTCTCAGATTTTAAGCGTTTGAAAGAAGATTAGAATCTTCACTTCAATCACAAATAGGCTAGACAAATTAATTCAACAAATTGGGCCTTGAACCCTTACCACCTTAGCACAAGAATGATTGTTTTATTCATCGTTATAAGCACCTAAGCGTGAGAATGAACTTAGGTCTAACAGATGTGATAACCCAACATCAAGAAATGGACTTATCGACAAGAAAGTACCAACAAGAATGAAATTTTAATCGAGAAATTTAGTCCCGCAAATGCTTAAATATCTAACCGAACCTCGCTAATGTTCAGATCGGCAACAAGGTATTTCCAAAGATGCGTACTCATCGATCAACAATTTATCAATTTGGCTAGTTAAATAAATCAATTCTTTCTAACAAGTGATCTACCAGTTCAAGGCCTAATTCATTTCATTAATTGTCATGATCATAAGATAACCCAATATCATCACAGAGCAAAACCTCCCTTCAGCCAGCAAGAATCAAGTGCAGTATCAAAGTGGCAAACGAAATGCGATCGGGAGACTGGAATCCCACCTGGGAGGAGAGGTCGGCGACAGTGAAGATGGCGGCGGCGGTGATGTCTTGAAGACCGGAATCCCACCGGGAGTAGAGGCGGCGTCGGCGTCGGGCGGTGTGGGGTGGCGTGGGGCGCCCTCGGCGGCGGCGGCGAGGCGAGGCGTCCTCGGAGACGGCGACGGGCGGGAGGCGCCCTCGGCGACGGCGATGGGAGGGGAGGCGTCCTCGGCGGCAGCGGCGGGTCGGCGGCTAGGGTTAAGCGCCACAGGCGAGTGGTCAGCGAATGGGTATGGGTAGGGTTTTAAGAATTGCGTTAGTCATTAGTATCACTCTTTTAAGAAAACCGATAGTGATGCTTAACCATTAGTATCACTCTTTTAAGAAAACCGATACTGATGCTTCAAATCAAAAAGCGAAGTAGAAAAATCATCATAAATCTATGAACATGAGACATCAGAACTTGAGCAGAAAATTTGGGGCTCGGTTTTCACCTCATAGCACCCAAACGGTGCAACCAGTGGACTCCAAAATTTTTCTACAGATGGGTATAGGAGTCCCGCACAATCTCCAACAAGAAACACGCAAAAAGGATTTTTCTTGATTTTTCCAAAAATCAAAGACTAACTGCTGCGCGAAGAATAAGTTCTGGACAGAATTGGAACTTGAAAGAAAAGATGATCTCTATTCAATCAAAGAGTGCAAAAGAGATGTAAAACCATAGGAACACACTCAAAACATCCAAGATCAGCATTTAGAAGGAGGAGGCAAATCCAAATTGCATGAATGTAAATTGCGCGAAAGTAATTGCGTAAAGTAAATGCTGAATTTAAATTATGCAAAGTAAAGACATAATGTAAATGCGAATTTAAATTCACAATAATGTAAAGAAATTTCTTTGTATTTCTGGTGGAAGGTTTACAAAGCCTCACTTCATGTGGGCAAAGCTCAAAGGAGCAACTCAAACCTTCAAGGGAGGAGGCCACCTCCACCCCTATTTATACAACTCTTGGGTCACCTACCACCCTTGGATGAGTCCCTCAACCCTAGGACACTCATCTAAGGGCTAGGATTAACCCACTCACACAGCCATGCAAGGCTAACCCAAAACCCACACACATACCGGGTTTTCTTGCACGTTTCAAAGCATACTACCTAGACCCGCTAACCTATCAACTAGACCGCAATCCGACGGCCCTCATTGATCCACGCATCTAGCTAGCATCATCTCCTTTCCTTATCTTCTTGGCTTGCTCGACTCAATCTCCGGTCATCTTCCGCGATCTCCCGACCGTCTGGACCTCCGACGCCTCGCCTAGTCCCGGTCATCCTCCGCCTCACCATGACCTAGCACCGTCCGCCTCAAGCAACCATCAAAGACAAGGAAAACCTTTCACATAGCAATGCCCACAAATATTTTCAATGATTATCCCAAAATCATTAACTAATCATAATTGCACTCATTGGTCCGGCATACTGGCCAAGCCAAAGAGTAATCGAAAAGCACCAAACACTCAAATTGCTTCACATCAAAAATCCAATTCAAATCAAACTCAATTCAAACCAAGCTCAACTCCACCAATTACTCATCACAAACAAGGATAGACCTCCACATGGTCTTTCAAGATCACTTTTTAATAAAACCGAATCGATTCTTTATCATTAGTATCACTCTTTTAAGAAAACCGACATCGATGCTTCATCATTAGTATCACTTTTTAATAAAACCGACATCGATTCTTTATCATCACTTTTCTAATAAAACAACGATGTTAGTCATTAGTATCACTTTTTAATAAAACCGATCATCGATTCTTTATCATCACTTTTCTAATAAAACAACGATGTTAGTCATTAGTATCACTTTTTAATAAAACCGACATCGATTCTTTATCATTAGTATCACTCTTTTAAGAAAACCGACATCGATGCTTCATCATTAGTATCACTTTTTTAATAAAACCGACATCGATGCTTTATCATCACTTTTCTAGTAAAACACCGATGTTAGTCATTAGTATCACTCTTTTAATAAAACCGACATCGATTCTTTATCATTAGTATCACTTTTTTAATAAAACCGACATCGATGCTTTATCATCACTTTTCTAATAAAACAACGATGTTAGTCATTAGTATCACTTTTTAATAAAACCGACATCGATTCTTTATCATTAGTATCACTCTTTTAAGAAAACCGATAATCGATGTAGTTTATTACACTATTCCTTTTCGGACATCGCAAGTTCTGAATTTTCAGATTTCATCAAAGAGAGAAAATGGCATAACTTTGTCATACATTGTTGAAATTATTAGAAATTTTGCGTAAACATATTTCGGGATCTTGCAAAACTTTTCATAAAATAATTTTTGGAAAAAGCGACCTCATTCAAGAAATATGCCAAAATTCATTTCAGAGACATGATTTGTCGTAAAAGCGAGAAAAGTCAAAACTTTTTCAAATTAATCTGGAATTGTACGAAAATTTCCGTAAATGAACTTTCGACTATTTACAAGCTTTCCCAACAATAATTTCAGTCAAATGGAATTTTCTTTCACAAATTATGGCACAAAGTGCAGCATAAAGAGAAATTGCATGCATTTCCATCGAAGCCTCCAAACAGCAATTAATCACCTTGGATTTACAATACTATTTTACATACATTATAATAGTCCATTTATTTACAATATTGCCCTTCATGATGATCTACTCGCATGTAATTGGCTCCATGTGTGTCGCCATCCCCGCTAAGACAAGCCCCATCTCGCAAATGAAGGTATCTCATCGAATTGGTTATACTCTTCTTCATCTACAACATCTTCAACTCCTACGATCCGTCTCTTGCCATGAAGAACGGCGTGCAACCTTGGATTGGCGGATCAAGACGTAAAAGACTTGAGTTGCTTGCTTCGCAAGGACAAACGGATCATCTTTGTAGGCGAGTCTCTCGAGATCCACAATAGTAAAGCCTCTCTTGTCGACCTTCACTCCATGTGGAAGTCGTACACTTACATCGGAACAATGGAACTTGGTATATTCCGTAATCGAGCTCCCAAATTTCTTCGATCATCCCATAGTACGAGTTCATTGCGGTTGGGGAGCTGCTTTGAGTGATGATCATCGAGAAAGCATTTATACTCACACCACTGCTTTTGGACATTACTCTTGGCATCTTGACTCTCGGTGTAAAAGGTGTAACCATTAATATCGCACTCGCCATGTCTCAGACATTAAATCTTGGTCCGTCACCAACCATTTTACATTCTCATAAAGGAGACCTCCGCTTTTTCTTTGAACCATGTGAGGAATCGATCATTGTGTTCTTGTAAGCGATGGAAAGCTCATCCATTTGTGGATTCTCTTCCGTAATATCAACTTATCTCGCCGATGTATGGACGAACTTCTGCGCTATTCTGCAAGACTGTGAAATGCGCCTTGCAATACATATCAAACCTCGGACTCATTAGTTTGGACCCAACGGTTCCTTTACCAGCAAGTCTGCCCTCATGACGAGATACAGGAACACCGATTGCTTGTCTTTTACCCAGGTAGTCCACGCAAAACTCAATAACCTCTTCAGCCCCATAACCTTCAACAATACTACCCTCAAGCCAATCGATTCCTCACGACGACTTTAATATACCCATGTACCTCTCGAGCGGATACATGTAACGAGGAAAGCGGTCCACATATCTTAATCTCTCGACAAGGTGAACAACAAGGTGGACCATTACGCCAAAGAACGACGGTGGAAATGCATCTCAAGGTGACACAGAGTCCGCACCACCTCACTCTGTAAGTTGTCTAGTACATCGGGTCAATAACTGCAGGAGATCGCATTGAAGAAATAACACAACTTTGTGATTGCCAACCGACATCCTCTCGGGAGAATATTTGGGATTGCAACGGGAGCATTTGGGCCATCAAGACATGGCGGTCATGGGACTTCATGCCCAACAACTTCAAATCATCCATAGACACAAGCTTCTTAATGTTGGCGGAGTAGCCGATGGAACTTTAATACTTTGGAGACATTTGCAGAGATCTTCTTTCTCCTTCTTGGACAGGTGTAGCATGCGGCAGGATGTCGGGCCTTTTCCATCCTCCTCTATCACCGCAAGTCTGGCCTCGATTCCCATGTAGGCCATGTCGCGACGAGCATTGACACCATCTTTGGTCTTCCTGTATGTTCAAGCAGATGCCAACCAAGTTGTCATGAACATTCTTCTCAACATGCATGACATCAATACAATGCCGACATCTAACTCCTTCCGAAGACGGTAAGTCCCGAATATTGACCTCTTCTTCCAAATGGTCCTAGGATCTAACAGATTTGGCTCTTTCCGTACTGAACATCGATATCCTCTACACGTGAATACACTTGGCTTCCACTCATAGGCTGCGGTGCCGAACGGGCTTCCCTCTTCCCATCAAATTTGTCATCCATCCTACGGTATCGATGACTTCGAGGTAGAAACCTCACGGTGACCCATATACACAGCTTTTCTTGGAATTCGCTGACCATAGACTCTCGGTCTCCTCTTCACAAATAGGACATGCTTTGGCTCTTTCAGATCAGAAACGCCAAATTACCAAGGGCCGGAAATCATTTATGGTGCAAAATACCATAGCCCGTAGGGTGAAATGCTCTTTGTACGCATCCCACACGCACGACCCCTCATTCCACAATTTTACCAAATCCTCGATCAATGGTGCAAGGTACACATCAATATCATTTCCACTGTTTGGGTCCCGAGATTAGTAATGACATCATGATATACTTCCGCTTCATGCATGTACCAAGGAGGAGGTTGTAGATACTATGAGAATCGCCAGTCTTTGGACGATCGCTCATGTTACCAAACGGATTCATTCCGCTTCGGTACTCAACCCAAATCTTATGTTCCTCATTTCGCACCAAACTCCTCATGTTTCCAATCGATGTTTCTCCATTGAGCCGAATCGGCGAGGTGTCTCGACTTGCCATCTTCCTTTCGAGACTCGTAATGCCAACGCAACAATTTTGCCTCTCTCGGATTTGCAAACAACCGCTCCAGACGGGAATGATGGGCAAGTACCACAATACCTTGGCCGTGCACCTTTAGTGATGACCTCTTCACCGTCGTTGCCCGGCTCTTACGCTTCTTGTCGTTACGCTTCTCCTTTTGTTTGTACCGGCACACCGCAAGCTGGATAAACGCAGCCTCGATGTGCGTTACGGACAAGATGCAATCATTCGGACATGCATGTATCCTTTCTATTTCCATTCCCATGGGACATAGTAGCTTCTTCGCTTCATAAATGCTTGTTGGCAACTCGCTTCCCCAAGGCGATCCGATAGAAGAACTAGTAGTGCATTGAAACTTGTATCATCCAACGGTGTTTTGCCTTGATTCGAACAATGCAAGGACCGAACCCAACTGGTGTATTCCGCTTTGCAACTTTGTGAACAAAGTGGTTTGGCATCGTCTTCTATCAAGCTTTTAAACTTTTCAAACTCTCTTTCCATGTAATTACCCTCCACATCCCGCAACATTTGCTCCAAATTATCCTCCTCAAACATATCGATCGCAACTTCGTCATCCGGTTCCACCGTATCTTCGTTGCATATCGGAGTGGTACTACCGCCTCCCGTGATGGATCCAACATGTGTAATTCCTCACGAAGCCACGCCGAATCGTGGTCCTCAATTTGAGATGAGTTGTTAAATCTCCTCGATTGGTGCAATCAATGCAAGGACAATATATGAAGTTTACACCCTCCTCACCATGTCGTCTTCGCAATTTTTTGAACTCCTTAACACCCTCTGAAATTCAGCACTCACCGGCTTTTCCGATACATCCATTCCTCACGGTCCATCTGCAATTAAATTTCGCACAATAAATTAAGGAAAAAGCTCGAGCGACAACTAGCTATAGCTATTTTAAATATTGAGACATCATTTCAATTAATATTACCTTTGCAAAATAGTAGACAAGTTCCAAGATATATAAATGTACTCACGATCGATACCTAGCTTCTTCCACGGTTTAAAGCTTCCGCCAATTCCTACATAAGAGACATAAATTTTAACAACAACAACGATATCAAATAATCTAATTATATAGCTAGTGCAAGAGCTTGCAAATCTTTCTACTACAACAAGAAACAAATCAAGGGTACCAACGATGACTCCTAATCTCTAAATATGTTAGGTCCTAATCCTATTCGAGGATATATGGTTAGTGCAAGTTCTAAGCGTTGTACAACTCAGAGAAAATTTGGTGAACATCTTCGCCGTTCTCCGGATACACGCCTCGACAACAGTCAAGAGGGTGTGTATCCGGAGAACACCGAGAGACGCTACGAAATCTACTCTGGTTGTACAACACTTCGAGAACTTGCTCGAACTATATATCCTCGAATTGTCCAAAAACGTGGACAATTCGAGATCGCCGCTTATAAATATGCCCTTTCGCTCAAGCATATTTATAAATAAGCATCCTCGAACAGGGAGACGAGGTTACGCCGCCTAAACTCTAATAACAGCTACCACATGATAGCAATAATAATTCCATATATATAAACAGAGATCGCACTACAAAATTAAATAGATATGCGCTTGTCAAATAAAGAGTGTGAAATCTGAAAGCACGTACACAATTCCGAAGGCAACCTAAACTTTATTGACGACATATCGAAATTACAGAGCAAAATTGAAGGGTTTAAAGAATTGCTGCTCACATTTTGAAGAAAACCGCAATAGAGGGCAAAAGAGGGAATCTCCTCAAGATAGGGTTTCAATTTTGCCCTCTTAATACCCACCCATGAGGACTTCAAATTTTCTCACCCAACTATTGCTTCCAACCACACAATATGAGCTATTTTCTCGGGTGGCGGCGGAGAAATCTCCTCCGAGCAAAAGCAGAGAAGAGTTCAAGTCTGAGTGGTATATATAACCTAGCGAGGCACATCGAATCGGTTCTTTTCAAAAGCGATCTTGATGTGCACGACCATCAATACATAAGCACGAGCACATCGTAATCGGTTCTTTTCAACAAGTGATAGTGATGTGCACGGTCATCACTATCGCTTCTATAAAAAGAATGATAGTGATAACCATGTGCACATCGAATCGGTTTCTACTAACAAGTGATAGTGATGTGCGGTCATCGAAATCGGTTCTTTTCATAGAAGTGATAGTGATGATCACGTGCACATCACTATCACTTCTATGAAAAGAACCGATTCGATGACCGTGCACATCACTATCACTTTTTAGTAGAGAACCGATTCTGATGTTCCAGTGCTACATCACAATCACTTATAATCTCGTAACCGATAGTGATTATTACTAACACCCTTCCGAAGTTACTTATCACAATCGTTTTTTCCGAAAAACTTAAGAACCGACACAGATAAAGTGATAGTGATGTGTCGTTCTGTAGTAGTGATATTTTCTTTGAATTCCATCCTAACTATTTCTTGATTAAGGATCGAACCTCGAAGAAAATTCTGCTCCGTGGTACCAGTAAAGGTGGATTGTATCCTCTAGGCTCAATCGACTCCATTCAGCGCAAGGAAGTAAATTCTGTCAGCACATTGCCGGATGCAGTGCTGTGGCATGCTCGATTGGGCCATCCATCATTCAAAGTAGTTCGCCAAGTTATTTCCAAGAATAATCTTCCATGTCGTGGTAGTAATAAAAACAGTGTTCATGTATGTGATCCATGCCAACTTGGCAAGAGTTACCAATTACCATTTCCTAGCTCAAATAATGTGTCAGTTTGTCCCCTTGAACTTGTATTTTTTGATGTTTGGGGTCCTGCCGTCACCTCTTTTGGCGGTTTTCAATATTATGTTAGCTTCATTGATCATTATAGCAGATTTACATGGCTTTATCCTCAAAACAAAAGCTTATGCATATAGAAATTTTCCCCTGTTCAAGAATCGTGTTGAACGGTTGTTCAATACAGAGCTCACTCACCTTCAGTCGGATTGGGGAGGGGAATATCAAAAACTTCATTCATTTTTGCAGACTCTGGGCATTTCTCATCGAGTCTCGTGTCCACATACTCATCAGCAAAATGGGTCTGCCGAACGAAAACATCGACACATTGTCGAAGTAGGTCTTACCCTCTTAGCACAATCTGGTTTACCTTTGTCTTTCTGGGATGCAGCCTTCACCACGGCGTGCTTTCTCATCAATCGGGTACCCACACCAACCATAGGCTCAATTAGTCCCTTTGAAAAGTTGTTTGGTAAAGTTCCAGATTATACATTTTTAAAGGCCTTTGGTTGTGCGTGTTGGCCCAACTTGAGACCTTACAATTCCAGAAAGCTTCAATTCCGTTCGACTCAATGCATTTTTCTTGCTATAGTGATCTGCATAAAGGCTACAAGTGCTATCATCGAGCATCAGGCAGAATTTACATCTCACGTGATATCATCTTTGACGAGCTTCAGTTTCCTTGTGTCACTGGCTCGTCCCAGTCTGCATCTCCTTTTTCAACCGAATCAGCCATCCTTCTTCCTCCACAAATTCCTGTGTCCACTTCTAGGGATCCACCTGAGAATTCCTCTATGCATAATGAGCATACTAATGTCACTCCTACTGCGCTCTGTCTCGATGCTTTTTCCGTGATTTTGTCGAGAAACGGAGGTGCTTTCGCTGAAGTCGGGCGATAGTGCTGATTCGGCCGACAATACTGCTAGTGACAATACTGTTGATATTGTCGGTTCAGCGCAGAATACTTCTTCTGCTGTTCCTAATGCTGGTTCTTCTGCGCCTGATGTAGTTATCAGTCAAGGGCGACTGCATGGAATGCGTACACCTCTACAAGACAACATTCGCAAGCCTAAACTGCGCACTGATGGAACAGTGCCGTTTGGGCGCAGTTTGAATTTGCTGACCAGAGAGCCTGTCACATATTCAGAAGCATCACAGCATGAAGAATGGTGCAATGCTATGGATCAGGAGTTCATGGCATTAGTCAGAAACAAAACATGTCACTTAGTACCATATAGATCAGGTATGAATCTGATTGACTCAAAGTGGGTTTTTAAGTTGAAGAGGAAAGCAGATGGGTCTGTTGATAGGTACAAAGCACGTTTGGTTGCTAAAGGATACAAACAGAGATACGGGATAGATTATGGGGACACCTTTAGCCCAGTGGTAAAGCCATCAACCATACGGCTTATCCTTTCACTTGCTGTATCAAGAAAATGGAGTCTGAAGCAGTTGGATGTCCAGAATGCATTTCTGCATGGAATTCTAGAAGATGTTTTTATGAAGCAGCCAGAAGGATATGTAAATATGAACAATCCAAGAGCTGTGTGTAAACTTGATAAATCCTTGTATGGCCTCAAACAGTCACCTAGGGCTTGGTACTCGAGATTGAGCCAGAAACTTCAGGATTTTGGTTTTAAACCGTCCAAGGCAGACACTTCACTCTTTGTGTACAATCAGAAGAATCTATTGATCTACATATTAGTATATGTAGATGATATCATAATCACCGGTTCTTCAACTGAAACAATGGAGCTACTGATTCAGAAATTAAAAGGCGAGTTTGCAGTTAAAGACCTAGGTGATTTGCACTACTTCCTGGGAATACAAGTGCAAAAATGTGACACTGGGTTGGTCCTCTGTCAGACTAGATATATTGATGATATCTTGGAAAGGACAGGCATGCAGAAGTGTAAACCAGTAACGACACCATTGTCAGTATCGGAAAAATTGTCAAAAGAAGAAGGGAAGCCTCTGTCAGCATCTGAAGCTACCAAATACCGTAGCACAGTAGGAGCACTTCAGTATGCAACGTTAACAAGACCGGATATTTCCTTTGCAATGAATAAAGTCTGCCAATTTCTGCATTCTCCAATTGAAGTGCATTGGTCAGCTGCTAAGCGAATACTGAGATATCTGAAATACACAAGAGGAGTGGGGTTGTGCATTGTTGAGTCAAAATCAGAACTTTTGAGTGCTTTCTCCGATGCTGACTGGGCTGGTTGTCCGGATGATCGGAGATCCACCGGAGGCTTTACAGTGTACCTTGCAAGCAATCTGATATCATGGAGTTCAAGAAAGCAGGCCACAGTTTCACAGTCAAGTACCGAAGCTGAGTACAAGTCGAATGCAACGGCTGAATTGTTATGGGTTCAATCACTACTGGGAGAGCTCGGAGTTTTTTAGAAACAAGCGCCAATTCTGTGGTGTGACAATCTTGGTGCAAAGTATTTATCAGCGAATCCAGTATTCTATGCCAGGACCAAACATGTAGAAGTTGACTTCCATTTTGTGCGAGAAAGAGTAGCGAATCGAGCTCTGGATGTTCGATTTATTCCATCAAAGGACCAAGTGGTAGATGGTTTAACCAAGGCTGTCTCAGCGTCTAATCTTTCAAGGTTACGCTCCAATCTCAACCTCACCGATGTTGTGATTGACGGGAGGTGTTAGAGATAAGATCTATGTTGTTAGTCTGTTATGATATTGAACTGTTATCTCTTATCTTTTGAATCTGTTGTAACAACTTGTATTGATATCGAGAGTATATAATGAAGTCTTGGCCGCCCCTGTTGGCTATGGCACAACCTCTATTCTCTGTATCTTTTCACGGGGAAGGTATTTGGTTGTCTGAATAGAATGATACAAAATTTTGTTTAGTTGTTTGGATAGAATGATACAGGATGGTACGAGATGATGTTTGGTTGAAGAGATGAGATTGGATTGAGGGATGAGGTTGGTTTGAGGGATGGTGCGAGTGAACGATCCGGTCCTGGACCGATTGGTTCGGCCAAATTGCCCGTACGGGATGGTACATCATTTTTTAGAATATTTCAAGAATCTGTACCATCTCATCCTGTACCAAATGGTTCCGTTCAACCAACCAAACACAGAGACAGAACCAGATCTTGTACGGAACAGTTCGGTTCACTCTCGTACACCCAACCAAACGCACCCTAAATGTATGAGTGTGAAATCATGTGCTGAAAAATTGACTTAATGATAAAATTGGCATTGCAAAGTGGTTGTGATCATGGTATATGCGGTGCTTATGCATGTGCTATGTTAGATGATTACCTAATATGCTTATGATAGCATGGTAACGGTTTTGCTTGATACAATACATGCATTTGAGTGGTTATATAGACTGATCTTGAGTCAAATCATGCGCTTGAACTAGGTTTAGGTATGAATCGAAGTCTTGATGGTCAAGAGTGTCATGCGGGACGTTCGGACTAGAGAACGCTGTACATAGGGGCTGGTTAGTCACGTAAGTGTGGTAGGTGGGCCATACGCGTTAGGCCAAATGGAGTTGTATACAAACTCTTTATAATTGCTCATTATAAATAGTAGGAGGTATCTTCTATTTATGAAGAGCTGGGTATTTAGGGGTTGTACACTTTTGTTTGTAGTACTATAACCAGACTAGACAAAAAAATCAATTTCTTCCGCTAGCCGACCGAGCAACCGAGCGATGAAATTTTTTGGTGCTAAAGTAATCCGCCACGCTACAGTCGTGCTACAGCAAATCGCAATTGCTACAGTAATAATTGCGGCTAGATAGCTCTTTGTGGCGGCTGGGTTTTCTTGCGTGAGTCCTTGCGCCGAGCACTCCCGGCAGCTGCGCATGCAACCAAAAACGCATGTGACTAGAAGTTTTTGTGTGACTTGGAGTGTTGCAACTAGGGGTGGCAATTGTACCCGCGGGTTTTGCACCCGATCGGGTCAGGTTTGGGTTTTAATTTTTACCCGCGGGTTCTTCGGGTCGGGTATCCGAAATGGGTTTGGGTCGGGTTCGGGTTTTAATTTTCACCCGTGGTACTCCATCGGGTATTCGAAATACCGCATATACCCATCGGGTTCCGGATACCTGCTGGGTTTGGGGTCGGGTTTCGGGTACCTATCGGGTTTGACTCGGGTTTTTGGGTTCGGGTTTCTTGTTGGGTCGGGTTTTGCAAAACCTACACCCGACCCAACCTATTGCCATCCGTATTACATAAACCCGTCGGATTTCGGGTACCCGTCGGGTTCGAGTATAGGTTTTTACCTGATATGGTATTCGGGTTCGGGTCGGGTTTTTCAATTCGGGTTTTGGGTCGGGTCAGGTCGGGTTTTGTAAAATCTGCACCTGACCTGACCAGTTGCCATCTCTAGTTGCAACCATGTTGCAATTCTTGCGGCTAGAAAGCATGGTGGTGACTAGAAGTTTTGCTAGGGCTTGAGTCTGGTCGCGCATGCATGTCGGTGGCTGGATCGGTGCAGAAGGTCAAGGACGCCCTGAAGAACTTCTTCCCAATGATGGAAAATTTTCTGTGAAACATATCTCAGCAATAAAAATCAAGTTTTTCAAATTGATGGGTTGGTAATCTTGTTTTTTGTTTTCGCTCGTTTCGTTTGCGTGTCTGTTTTATTTTTCTTAGATTGATTCATTGTTTAACCATGATAATTTTGATTTGATCTATCCAAAACCTTTCTAAAGCATCAAATGATTAATTTGAAAAGTTTGATTGGTTAATTCTTCATAGATTTTGATTAATCTCGTAATTAGGGTTTGATCAGTTTTCATCATTATTAGCTATAGTGATCTTGTAAAGGACATAACTCTAGATCCATAGATCCAATCGAGCTAATTCCTATTGGGTTAGTTTCTAAATTGAATCTAATTTTTACAGTTCAAATTTTAGGTCAATCCGTCGGTTGGATCTCCAAAATTTACGTTTTAGTTATCACGTCTTACTCTGTTTCGTCGAATCCGAATCAAGCAATTTTAGTCCAAATTAGGGTATTTTAAAAATCATCAAAAATTGATTTTAACTTCCGCGTAATCATTTACCCCTCCTCTGATGACTAGTTTGGTATATATCGATCCTACGATGAAACATATAACATGGTTCGGCTTGGGAGCTTTCCTGCCTTAATTTCTCCGTTCGTATTGCCACATCCCAGCAATGGAGACTTGGATAACTTCAAGCTCAAGAACTTGAAACCTGCATGCATAATGAAAAATGTCCTCACGGTGAGCACATTGATGAACTACTACCTCTCTCGCTGATTCCCCCCTCCACCTGTCAGTTAACTAATGCATATCAATAGTGCCTAACCGCTAAGAGCAAGTATTATAAGGTGATGTAGGCGGGCTGCAAGAAGTGACACATCAGATTTGTGATGAGGTGGAAGAGAGAGAAGTGGAGAGAGAAAGAAAGCGGGTTGCTCACTTGTAGCCAGCTGAAAGTGGGCTGTTCACGGACTCCAAGACACTTTGTGAGAGGAAGAGGTGATCCAAGTATTAAATGTATAGCTTGTATTAAGAGTGAGCTATTATATGAGTAGATTTTTTGTTGGCTATGTGTGACATGGCAACACTATAAAGTCCACCATGAGCTCTATTATTAACCTTGCTCTAATTGAAGAAATGTCCTGCCTAGAAGTTCCACACATTTGCACTCAATGTAAAGCAGTTTCAGGAGTAAATGCGCATGAAATCTATGGTGTGCAGCCAAACACCATCCCTAACATTCAAGCAAAAATCTATAGTAATGTGAGCTGAGCTAATAAACGGCCACTTTGCATCAGCTAAATAATCACCCACAAATGCATGGGCCCAACTAACCACTAACTCCAAGAAGCACTTATTCAAGCCTGGTAAGACAGGACAGGATTACATTTTCCAGAGGAGAGACCTTTCAATGTATAGTGGTATCTCTGTTGCATGTGTACATGGGGGGGAGGCTGTTTGTCCTTACATTGACAGTGAGTGAATGACGAATATGATGACTTCCCAGCAGGCCCACACGTCAGATAGTTACATTTCCTGAATTGTAATTTGTATGCAGAATCTAATGTTTACTGTCCAGTAATCAGACCAAGCAACGAACCAAATCCATCTCAAGTATATTTGCAATGTTTTAGCTAAAATTCTTGGTTGACAAGACATTCTGACAGTAGGACAGGTCAAAATTTTCAAACAAGATAATTAGTGGACCATCAATAATTAATTGTAGCCTAGTCAGGACTTAGTATTAAATCCGGAGTTGTTCTTAACTGTACAAGCACACATTTAAGGGCCTGTTTGGTAGAGCTCCCTCTGATTCTGATTCTCTGTTAGAAGTGATTCTCCGAGAGAAGTGATTCTGTCGCTGAAAGTGATTCTCAACTAATCCATAGGATAAACTCTATGGAGAAACTGACTCTCTGTGGGGAGTGAATCGGGAGAAGCGACTTTTTCAGCTCCCGGCCCTAGTTCATTTCGGAGAATCACTTCACGGAATCACCCCGAGAGCGATTATCGAAAAGCTGCATTTAGCGAGCTCCACAGATTCACTCCGCAGAAACTGGGAGCAGAGCTCTGCCAAACAGAACCTAAGTTTCGCTTGGGTGCGTTGCCAACAAATGTTGGGAAAACATGACGGAGACAGGAGACTGTGGTTTAATCGGACAAAGCTAGGTTCAGAATAAGAATATTCAGCAGGCCAGTCCTGTAACTATCTTGTGTTAAAAGTCTGCTTGTAAAATTACCAGAATTCGAATTGTAAAATTACTATACGATCGAAGTATCAGACAGGTAATGAGCAGTATAACGTAAAACCTTAAATACCACAATTCTGAATCTAGTCAATATACTGACTGGGAAAAGTCTAGTTTCCAATCTTAAACTGTGGTTGTGGTCGGAGTCTGTTTCTCAACCTGGAAAACTAAAAACCATCTAAAACAATAGTTAAAGGTTGTAAAATGGATTTGTTCCATTCTAATCACCAAAGTTATTAACAATAGATGGAACAGAGGCAACTTGACCCAGGCAGAAGCAAAAATAAATCCTAGCTCATTAATCGTCACAGCACGCACTTGCTAGCAGAGTGACACCAGGAAATGATGCACTTGTATGGTAGAAGTGCACAAAAAGCAACATTCAGGCTTTTGGGGAGTGGTTGGCAAATCTTAACTAACCGCTTGTCATCCTGGCTACGATTCCAGCGGTACGTCAATAATCAGGGAGGCACAGGACAAGAGCACGAATTAACAAAACTTTCTTTCAACAACCAAGAAAAATGAATGTGGCGTCCTCACCCCCTTCCAAAATACTTTTCATCACGATTTTATCCTTCAGCTTAAGTCCAGTGGATTCTGCATGAACTTATAGCCAGGATGGCCTGAGAATGATGAATTGGATTCAAATATTGTTATCAGACATTTTGACGTGCACCTGGCTGACATCCATCGAACATTCGAACTTTGCATGCAGAATTTCTCGGGGTCTGAGATACACAATTGTGGTAGAGTCCAATCTGATTTTTTTCTTCAGTAGAAAATCGGCAGCTTTACCTAACAAGTTCAAGGTCATTTCCGGAGAGGATTCTCCGGAAGAGTGATAAAAAATACTGGCTTGAAGGTGATCAGACATTTCCGGAGAGGATTATAAGACCTCATTTGAGGATTTCCTTACGAAGTTTGATATTATCTGAAGTTCCTTGAGTAGCCAGTAGGCTTGTATGTGCAAAATAGCGGTAACACCACTGGTTTCAACAAAAAAAAAAAAATAGCGGTAACACCACAAACAAGTATTCTGTTTTTTTTAAAAATAAATACTAGAAACAAATCCATTTTACCTCTCCAACTCTCGACTAAGGCCCTGTTTGTTTTAGCTTTTGATTACGGATTACCCCAAAAGCGAGAATCGAAACAAACAAAACGATTCTAGAATCTGATTCTCACAATCCAACCCACCCATATACACTAGAATCCACAATCCACTTCATATGTGTTTTTGGATTCCAGCTTTTAGAGAATCAGCTTCTCTACAACCACAATCTAGAATCAGCTTTTAGAGAATCCAAAACTGAAACAAACAGACCCTAAGTCCAAAAAATATCACTAAACTCCAAAACCATTCACTTACCCTCAAACTCTCAAAACTAGTACAAAATACCCACTTCGCCAACCACCACAGTATTGGCTGACGTGGCACCTACGTGGACATGTTTCACTAAAAAAGAACCACGTCTTCATGTATTGCTGGGTCAGCAAATCTCAATTAGATCATGGCCATCCATGTGGCATCCACGCAAGTGAAATTTGCACACGTAGGTGCCATGTCAGCCAATACCGTTTTGGTTTTATGCTACTGGATGTTTTTCACCAGCTTTAAGAGTTTTAACGTGAAAAATGAACGGTTTTTAGAGTTGATGGGTGAAAAATAGGTCTGTTTTTAAGTATTCCCTCCGCTTATTTTTATAAGGCTTATTTTTTTAATGGTCTTATTTATAAATGTAAGGCTTGTATGTAGATTTAATGAGACTTTTCCTTCTATACCCCTATTTATTTTCTCTCATCCATATGCATTTATTCATTACCACCCACACAAAGTATATCTTTCATATTCCAAGACAATTAAGTGGAGGCATCTAAGTCATTTTTTCTCGTATCTTTCTTAATTTTAACACAACTTTAATCCTTGTGCAAAGTCAAAATACGCTTTATAAAAAAAAACGGAAGGAGTACTATGACCATATTTGGAACTGACAGAAGGTATCCTGTATTCTCCATCAAAGAATCCATAAGATTCTTAACAGTCCAACCAAGTTAGAAATGCCGGAGCTTAAAACAAGACAGAAGAACCCTCATGGTTTATGAGGAGTTAAAATAACACTTATCAAGAGCAGGTTATGTTTGGAAGGAAAAAAGGAAACAAAACCTACTTTGCTCAGCAATCAGTTCTCATGGTGTTGAGATGACCAAGTCCTTAATCCTTATAGATTTTTTCCTATGGATGAATCGCCTGCACTGTAGATAGGGGATATTACAATTTATTGGAGCAGAAAGTCCAAGGTGCAATGAGCTTGTTTTTAACTGCACAACATTTACATGTATCTGGATCCTACACTGGCAAAGGAAATAATAGGAAAAAAATTGTATCCATCTGGAAATTTTCTGTTGGAAACTAAGCCAGATCGGCATCGGTGGAACACAATGTTACTGTACTCGCGGTTAAAGCTGCAATATCACTAAACGGCAGGGGTAATTTTTATGTTTGTAAATGCTATTGTATTGAAGACCATAAGATAGTTTAACCTACAGTGTGTTTTGTTGTATGCAGGATCACCAAACTGGGGGATCTGAAGCATCCTTCATCGGTGGACATAATGGAACTTCTGTACTTTCTTTTTCAGGGCTCCATGCTTGGATACCCCGCTATGATTAGTGATTACTAATATCGTACAACTCACAGTTGAAAACAGTTTCAGATACTACAGGATGGCTCATACTATTCTCAACTACACAGAGATTTGTATCCAATACAGAATCATTCTTCTTTAAGACCAAAAATATACTAATATGTTATAAAACATTTTCTGCAATTAGTGTTATTTTCAGCACTTGCTTTATATTACCATAATGTTTCATAAGAGTCCTAGATTTCTTGTAGCTTTGTCATAATGTAATTCAATTGGTGTTATCACTCTAAGAAATAAAAAAAAGTAACGAAAGAGACAAGTACTGCACTATTAACATGTATTACTTATCTTTTTCTTTCGTTGGTTCTCTACGGTACGGATGAACTGGACTTTGATATTTTGCATGGATGCATATTATTGCATTACTATATGGTGAGCAGGTCATTGGAGGTTGTGGCATTGGACGTTTTCGCCAAGAGTGGATGGAGAAGCAACTATAGAATTTGCTTTTGAATTTCTGTTCTCCTTGTTACATTTTCTTTACAGTTGTACGGCTGTGACATTTGTATGAACTCGGTTGTGTGCTCTTGCAGAGACCGGATTTAATATCCTTTATCTAAAAAAATGAATATTTGGGGATTTTATTGGAATAGTGTATGATGCATTTTTTGTAAATGGAGGTTTGGTCTTCGGTGGCCATAGAGCCCCAAATTCACACCCTTCAAAAAACATATCTAAACCTTGTAATTTTCAATGAATAAAATGATTTGCGTTATAGAATAATAACTAATAAAATAATAATCGTGCAAACAAGTTACGTAAATATTTAATTAACATTCATAGGCTATGTCATCTACTTTTCATGAACATATAACATTCATAGGCTATGTCATCTGTTTTGTTTGGTTCTTGGCTTATGGGTGTTAATTTTAAGCTTAAGTGCCAAATTTTAGTAGGTGCAACTGCCATGTGTTGGTCAATTTGGTTATATAGGAATGATTTCATTTTCAACGGAAGGTCTTTTGACTCATTTGCACAGGTAATATTCAGGGGAACGTTTTGGATCAGAAGCTGGTCTCCGCTGTCTAAAGAGGAAGAGAAAGGGGTGTTGTTAAAGGGTTGCGATCGCTTGAGACTCTTGTTTGGGAGTTGTTCGCCAAGTTTGGTTGGAGAAGGTGTCTTAGAATTGAGGCCTAGGGCCCTTTTGTATTTTGATTGGGGTTTTGTTATTTGTCTTTTCTGATTGTTTGGCTAATCTTGTTGGCCGTAGTCTTTGGATGTTATTTACATTATTTCTTTTGGGAGTTTGTAATGTTGGCCGTATTCCTCCTTGAGGGAAGAGGCTGGATTGTTTCCTTTATCTAAAAAAAATATAATAGACAAACAAGCATCTCAAGCATTCGCTTTTATGTTTATTAGTGGCATATACACATAATTAAAAATTATGTTTGATATTATATTCATTATAGCATTACATAACAGTTATGTAAGTTCTACAAATTTAAATGTCTAGCCACATGCATGCCAAAAGCAAGTTCATTGTTATACACATGCTATTAAAATTATGATTTGATATGTTACACTTATTTAACTACTAAAATTCAACTGTTAATTGCAATAAGTCTTTTATGAAAAAGTAACAAAAGAAGTTCACACAATCATTGTGCCTTTATAGCCTGTGGGAGCGTGGAGGGCTGTATTATGCAAGTTGCATGATAGGTTTTTTTTTTGTGCTGCATGGGTGGTTTGCTTTATATCTCAACTAAATAATCATCTTTTTGCAGATGGTTTCCTTTATTCCATTTCTTAGACAAGTAAGGGTGTGTTTGGTAGGCTCCAACTCCACCAGATTCGTGGATCTGGTGGAGCTGGATATTCCTAACTTCACCAAATCCATGGAGCTGGAGGCTGTGAGCATATTAAGAGTGTTTAGATGTATCATATTATTTACATTTTATACCAAAAATATAAACTTAATTCACTTTATTTTAGCCTATGAGTTTCAGATCTCAGGTGAAGCTGGGATCTGGAGCTCTACCAAACAGCCCCTAAGTCTATCACCTACTGTAAGCAAAACAACTAGTATTTTGTCTAATGTTGATGTGCATGATTGATAATTACAGCCTCATTCTTTCTAAATTCCAAATGCAAGTTCGATTTGTATCTCACTAGCTCTTGTTAAATTACCAAGCAAGTGTTGCTCCATCAGGAGCTTGCTAACTAAAGAATAACTGCCCCCTTTACGTGTCTTGCTGCTTCATGCAAAGTTTATATATGTCAATGTGTGTGTTTCATATCCTCTACTACATTGATCGAGTTAACAATAGCATACGAATGTAAAATGTCTCTTTTTCCCTCAAAAAAATAATACGATTACGAATTATCTATTAGATCACCAATCACCACTAAATCAACTAATCAGCCATAAATGCTTACCAAGAGTTGTCATCACTAAATAACCACTAGAAGACTGGTATGGGCGATGCATCTCATATTATTCACACATCAACTTTCTCAAGTTTCAAATGGTAAATATGCATTTCCCAAAATCAAATGCATTTCATATAAATTTAGGAATTTATTTTACTCAATTTGTACCTAAAATGCAAAAGATATAAGGTTTTGAAATTAAACCGGTTTGCTATAAATCAAAGAAATTGACAAGTACGTTTTCGTAGCAGAGAAAACGCATTTCGCCATTTGAATCGCTCCGTGCTCCTTCACGCCGTCTGACAGAATGACTCAACCCATTAGCTACACCGAAACAGAGCAAGAACTAGGTCTTAACGCCGGCAAGGCTACGGCCAAGGAGGGTCTCGGCCGACGGTCTAGATAGTATCAGAGCATCAAGGCGCACCCGTAGGTGGGCTCAATCACCGCCGGCCAAAACTTAACACGGTCCAACTTTTTGTGCGAACGCAGAGCAGCCAATGGCTGCCTAATTCACTCTCGCCAGAGAAGGTGCGAGGCATTGAGGCAAGATCGTCGTGTGCCTGAGGGGGACCGGCCTGATCGTGGCCAAGGGCCAGGAGGTGAAGCGCGAGGGCGGCGCGGCCATCGTCCTCAGCAAACCACCGGCGTACGGAAGCTGCTCCCTGGCACAGCAGTCTCCATGGCCGACGCCAACACCATCCTCAGCTACATTAACTCCAGCGCAACCCAACTGCAATTCTAGACCGCTCAAGGACCGTCGTGGAAGTCAGGCCGTCGCTGGTGATGGCGCGGTTCTCGTCGTGTGGCCCCAACGTCGTCGAGCCCAACATTTTCAAAGTAACACTGCTACGCATTCATCCTAATTTCAAAGCACCAATATCGTCTCGTCCCTATCCTATCTATGACAACTTGAGTTGACTGGTACCCATGCATGCTAATTAACTGTGTGCGTGCAGCCTGACGTTACGGCGCCAGGGCTGAACATCCTAACGTCGTGGAGCGAGGCGTCGTCGCCGACGAAGCTCGACGGCGACAGCCGCGTCGTGAAGTACAACATCATCTCGGGGACGTCCATGTCGTGCCCGCACGTCTCCGCCACTGCCGTCCTCAACAAGTCCGCCCACCCCGACTGGAACTCCACCCCAATCCATTCGATGGAAAAAAAATTCATGCATTCGGTCTCCAAAAGCAAACGCGTGCGTACCGCTGCAGATGGACGCCGCGTGGACAGATGGACGTCTGCAGATGGACGCGAAGGCTCAAGCGTCTCTTTGAACAGATGCGTTGGCTTGCGGGGGCGCGCAGGAGGAAGCCAGATCCAACACGTGATGTCCACGCGGCGTCCATTTGCAGCGGTACGCACGCATTTGTTTAATTTCTTTCCAATTCGATTAGCCATCATGCCACCGGTAATGTCTCAGGCCTCAACACAACACAAGTCGACTTCAGAGGTCTGAGCGACAGCACAGTGGTGGAGGCTGAACAAGTGTATGGGTGTGTTATAGCTCGTCTATTGTTCTTTCTCCTATAATAAATGCTAGAGCTCGATCTAATTTTTTTTAAAAATAAGTCGATTTCTGCTCATGCATGCGCCGGCGAAAACAAACTTGTTCGTGTCGTTCACTCTACAGTAAGAAGGGGGAGGCGGCCCAAGAATGGATGCGGACGGATCTGTTACAGGGCCCATGAACCACGGCCCGGCCACATCAGGCCCAGGCACGGGCTGGACCCGGGCCTCGTGTACGACACGACGTACCACCATTAACTCCTCTTCGGATGAGCGAGGGGCGGGCGGGGCGCAGCTCGACCACTCGCTCCCGTGCCCTGCAGAGCCCGCCGCCTCCGTACGAGCTAAACCACCTCTCCGGGCCGTCCACGGCTCAACGGCTCGATCACCGTGCACGGGGCGGTGACCAACGTCGGCCAAGACGAGGAGGCCTGCTACAGCGTCGCCGTGGTCGAGCCCATGGGCGTCTCGGTGAAGGTCTCGCTGCTTCGCGCGAACGGGCGAGAAGAAGGCCTTCAAGATGAAGATCCATCGCTCCAAAGCATCTGGCAGGTTCGTATACGTGGAGCGATGGAATCCATGCTGTGAGGAGCCCTGTTGTTGTTCGTGTCGCCTGATCACTAATAGCGTGTCCAACCGGTAGCATAGGTGTTGACAATGGAAGAATCTCTCGATAGTGCTGTGCGTTTCCGTGATGCATGGGTTGAAAGAAGCAAGGTTCTAAAAACCAGCAAAATTTCGGAATTTCTAATCGAGATCTCAAATTTCGATCAGAGACAAGATGCAAAATCCTGACCGAACAAAAAAATAAAAAATATTCAAATGCTACAATAATTTTAGAAATTTTAGCAAATTTTGGCCAAAATGTCTGGAATTTTGACTATATTTTGATTTTTAATGACCAGATATGGTCAATAACCCTTTGAATGTCATCTTCTATGAAAATTTGATGAAAAACCAAATTTTTGAAACGTTTTATAAAAATAGCAGAAATACAATCAGATATTTATAAATTGTACAAGATTTATCATACTCTAAAAAATTTATAATACTATATATATATCATCCTAGGATCATATATAAAAATTTTGAAAAATAATTGAACTTCATTTATTATATTTAAAAATTCGAAAACAGAATGAACATAACTGAGATAGTACCAGTGTTAGAATATTATAAATTCACTCAAGTGTGATCATGATCCAAAATTTTTTGGGAGATTAATAATTAACTCAGAACTCTTCTATAAAAGTTTCAAAAATTTAAACGTATTTTGATTGCTCAATCAATTCTATGGAAGCAATACATATAACACCATAAGACTTTTATCAAGACAGTAATACTGCCATAATCTTTGAAAATTCCTCAAGATTGATCATCATCTAAAAATTTTATGAGAATATTAGTGATGGGTTAATACCATCCATAAAAATTGTCAAAATTCTCTAACATGGTTTGATCATTTTTCATTCGGTTAAATTTTGTCGGTTAGCCTTCAGTTGCATTGTTTGAATTTTTCAAAATTCCTCAAACTTGATCATTGTTGGAAAATTTTATGGCAATATTATTGATGCATTGGGACCATCCAAATTCAAAATTTTCTAACGTAGTTTACACTATTTTTCATTCGGTTAAAATTTACTGGTCAGCTTTTAATCAAGACAATTGCATTTTCAAAATTTTTAAAAATTATTCATACATGACCATGATGTGGAATTTTTATGAGAACATTAGTGATGCACGAGGACCCTCCACAAAAAATTCAATTTTTTTTAATATTTTTGACTATTTTTCGCTCGGTTGAATTTCATTGAGATTTTGGCAATTTCGACCAAGATTTTGGTAATTTCAACCGAAATTTGGTTCATAAATTCTAGATTTCAAATTTGCCTTTTTAATTTAGACTATATTTCATCCAAAATACCAAGGTTTTGCTAAAATTTTGGATTTTGGCCACCTCTGAGATGAGATCCAAAATGAAATTTGAAACCTTGGAAAGAAACGAAAGCATTACTATAGAAAAGGACATCACATACGGTTCGAAACTGTCATCACAGACGGTTTTCTAAACCGTTTATAACCATGTGTTAATGATAATCGTTGCATATCACATACCGCTGTGATATACAATTATCGCAGACGGTTCTTGCCGAGAACTATTTGTGATCATATTGGTTTAGCACTACAAAACATATGGTACATCCTCCAAATTTCTAGATTTGCCATGACTTGGATACCCAAATTTTGGCTAAGTCTCCAAATTTTCCATGACTTGGATATCTATAAAATTTTGACATTGATCATGTTGTTTTTAAATTGATTCTATTTTTGATTTTACAAAAGGGACAAATAAGATTTATTGCTTCTGAAACTTTTTACGTCAGTTTCCAAGGTACTGAAGATGATGACATAAAAATGTCAATTGATGATCTTATTCAAATATTTTTATTAAATTCTGGCATGCATACTGTTGTTAGTCTCTATATACTATTTTTGATTTCTTTTCAGTAATAAATGTGTTCGCATGCCTTTGAAAGTTTTTGGAAATGTCATGGAGACAATTTGGAGTTTACATATTTTTTTTTCAGATTTTGTTTCTTATAGGATTTTGGGTTTTACATTCTGAAGGAGAAAAACAATTAATATAAAAGATTTTCTTAAAAAACTAAAACTCAAGAAAAATTCAAAAAAGATGGAAATTCAACATTAGATCATACTTCAAATTCATTTTCTTGGTTTGTTCATTTTGGGAGAAATGATTTTAATATTGCAGTTGTTCTTTTCTTAAGACTAGAATTCAAGAAAATGAGGAAAAATGTGATATTTTAAATTAAAATCTTGATCCAATTACAAATTTTATCTAATTTATTTTTAAATTTTATTTTCTCAATTTTTGAATTTTTGGGATGTTACAGCCTCTTTCAAATAAATTTACAAAAATAGCCTCCTGCTCGATCGCGGAAGGCAATGTAGATGATTCGTGTCACCTACTGCACTCATATACCACGGCAAGATTTCCTATCGAGCTCCCCTTGTTTAATAGGATTGTGCCGTTCAAAACAACTTTTAATAACTTAATTAATCAATATAATTATTTAATCACTTAATTAATGACTTTACTTAATTAAATCACTTAATTAATCAACCAAATGACCTACCAAGGTAGGCATGCTCGACGAGTTCTTACGCCGAGCTCCTACTACTGGTATTGCTCTGATGATATGAAAACGTAGTAAGTGACATGTCTCATTTGTTGCTACTTCCACGATAAGAGGTGGTTTTGCAAATTCGTTCATGCGAGACTAAATTTGTACCTAAAAAAATGTTTCAGGAGTAGGGGGAGAAAAAGAGAAGCAAAGGCTTTGATATACCGAACATATCACACCTTAAGCGTTGTTTGGAATGTATAGAATTTCGAGAGGAGAATTCCCCGTTCTCTCACAAAATCCTTCTGAAACTTAAGCGCGTCAGAAGAACCTCGCTGCGCGTGTGCCATACCATTCTTCGAAAAGCATCACGGATTCGTGGCGCATTGTGACGGACCGCCCTTTTCCGGGGGGTGCGTATAAATACCTTCACAGCTACCCAGGATTTTAGCTGCAGGTGACCAAGTGTACATTGCTTGATAAAAGAGCAAATACGATCATTTTATAGATGAAATAAGGGCCTAAAGGCCAAAGTTTTACAAAAGGTGCGGCTAGCACCAAATACATTACAGAACACCCACAGGAAACGCTTGAGTAGATAGATCAAGGCCTCCAAAACAAAATAACATCGTCATCTACGGTCTTCTGGAACTCGCCATCTTCAAAGGAAATCTAAGGAGGGGGAATTTGGAGCAAGGGTGAGTACACAACCGTACTTAACAAACCACACGGAAATTCTGAATATTACATGCAGGGATAAACAAAGGTAGGCACAGGTTTAAATATTGTGGATGCAAGTTGTGAACATCTGTTTTTATTTTACATTTGAAACACAAATCATAAATAGCAATATATAAATCAGGGGGGGTTTAACTTGCAAAGTTCACCTTCACGACAGGTTTTAATTATAAAAGCTACAGGGCGCGATTGCGGTATCACCTAGATTAACTTAAACTTCATTAACTTAGGAAGCACTGGTGATTCGAATACCATTGATATTACTCTGCAGAGGTGCTCGGCTTTACCCACAAGATATCGTCGACCGTTAGTGCCAAGCGCCAACAACACGCAACTTTCATGCATGCGGCCAGGCCGGGATAATCATAGCATTTCGTTGAACTTCCCCTTTTTAGCTCCTACCCAGTAGGCTATTCAAGACCCGCAATATTCAGGACCCACTGGCCGTCGCGGGAGACATGTCTGAATATTGTAGGTACCCACTGTTGCGTGAACCTTGAATGGCTGCTCCATTCCTGCTCCGCTCCAATATGCGATCCTTTGTCTCGCTACTTCCTATAGGTATTAAAAAGGGAAGTACAATATACTGAGCTATGTTGGGCCAAGTCAACAGGGTTGGCCGGCCCAACTCGTGGTTGAGCGGAATCTGAAGTTATTTTCTTTGCCCAAGACGTCGGTCCTTAAACGCCAAAGACTTAGCCAAATGACAAACCACAAACCATTGGTACCACTGTACCACCACCACATTTCCACCATTGGCCTCGTCATCGGTTGGGGATTGGGCCGGCATCCACCTTCCGTGGTCCGCCCAATGCTGTCCCCCACACCGTGGCAATTTTTGAAAATCAACCAAGCCATCTCTCGGGGATTAAGCATTTGTCTAAAAGTAATAATTGTGTGAGTAGCTACATCTACGAGGTTTCAATATTCTATAGCCTAAGGTTAAAAAGGAATTAAGACATAACAACAGATTTAACATTCGGGTTGTATCTAATCATGTCATTCGAAACTACCACATTTTCTAGTTTTCTAAAATAACCAAACTAATGCAATACAAGAATTATACATAAATCTTTGTAGTGGGCCGGGTTCAACATGTTCAAGGAGTGTGGCTTGCCTTGCGAGGTTAAAGGTTCGCCTAACGAGAGACGGTCGATGTCGTGTCTGGCTCCGAACGATGCTTGCTCCTGACGCTGCTCCAAGAATTGCTCCTGCTCCGAGATTCGTGCCAACGGTTGTGTCGATGTCGGATCTAGCGCGAGAAAACGCAAACAATAAATAAACGAATAAATCAAAACAAAGAACAAAGAAAAAGCAATGGAAAGGAAAATCGAGAGAGAAATGGGGATCAGACTTAGGGGTATGCTGGGAATTTTCGGACTTGGTATATGAAAGCGGAGACCGTTTTTGGACTCGTGACTCGGAACGATCAAGGATATGTATTTTGGCATTTTGGATTTTTGGGAATTTTGGGGATTTCTAGGATTTTAAAGGATTTTCGGACTAAAATCGAAAGGAAATTAAGAGAATCTTGTGTCAATGGGCCGCCTGATAACCGGATTCGGCCACTGGTGTCTTGGCGTGGAGGTGTTAACTGGCCGGCTGTACCTTGCGCATGGGTGGGAGGGGTCACCGACGCTGTGAGCCCGAGGATGTCTTGATGGGCGCCACGCTGGGCCAGGATGGCAGCGGAGAGAGGCTACGTGGTGGTGGGGGCAGTTTGTCGTGAGGCAGGGTGAGGCGAGCTCGCGGTGGAAAGCAATGGGAGGAAGAAGAAGCAGTGGTTCTGGCGAAATAAGCGCATGGCCGGAGAATGGGTGGGCGAGGAGAATGAGTGGCTTACTGGCGAACTTCGGTGATGGCGAATCATTTGGGAGAAATGGCGTGGTGGCGATTTGACGTCGCGGCCACCGAGGAGGAGAAGAAGTGTGCGGTGCAGGCGGAGGAAGCAAATGGGGCGAAATGAATAAGGAGAGGAAGAGAACCTTTGGAGCACTCGGAGCGAAAATGGGGCTCAGCGGTGCCTTTTATAGCGTGTTCAAGGCTAGGAGAGAGAAAGCGGCGGTGGAGAGAGATGCACGGAGGCGAGAGTGCTTGAGTGGTGATTTGACCCAACAGAGCGGAGTGCGTGATTGGAGGCGTTGGTCTTGGCGCGTGGAGGCGAAAGCATCGGCGATTAGGCGAGCGGCGGCGAGTTGTGACAGTGGCGGAGAAGAGAGGCCTGCCATGGGGTGCTAGGGTCTTGGCGATGCGACAAGAGCGGCAACTCAGAGGCTGGTAGCGGCTACAAAAGCTGCTGTTGGCGAGGTCGGTGGCGTGGTGATGATGGTTTGTCGGTGTGGCGGAGCGGAGAAGCGTGATGATGAGCGGAGAGACGAAGCGCGAACAGAGAGGCTTGGTGACAAAGTGGTATGCGGGGTGGGCGGCATCATGGGCTGCGTGGCGAGGGAGGGCGAGGGCGGCGGAAGGAGAGATGGGCTTGGCGCGGAGGAAGTTTGGGCCGGAATTGGTCGGGCCGAAGTGAGGTGGAGGCGGAATTCAAAAGGGGAAAGCGGGTTTCGGGGTTGATTTTCCCGAAAAGGAAAGTTTTTGAATTAAACCGGATAAATTCGAAATAAATTCGGCAAAAATTCAAATAAATTCAAGAAATTCGGACAAAACAAATATTGAAATTTTTGGGTTATTTCACGCATTTTGGAATTTGGAGGTTTGAACAGTCATTCGACGTTGATCGCTGCTCATATCCTTATCCTGTGGCGTGCAGAGCACCGTGTGGCTACGCGCCTCTGCGCTGCTGCCCTGTCCCCTTGTCCAAACCGCACAGCGTTACAGGTGTATGATCCAAAACCAGTGGCTCACGCCAGCACGACACTGCGTGTGTTGTAATGTTGCCACAGTAGAAAGCCATCGACATGGGATGATGGGACTCGTAGCTAGAGCCCAGGATCACAGGATATTCCGCCAGTTCGTCCGTACGGACGGAGCTTTAGTAAGGTTGTCGTTTCCATGCACATAGTATATATGCTGAAAATTCAGCGGCTCCTAGCTTGGTGTAATTTGATTCTACCTACATAAAGTCCTTGAAAACGATGGCACGCGTGATGCATGCTCTGATGCTCGTGTTTGCATGCCTGAGAGATTTCCCCGAGTTTATCCAAAACTACATTTCCTTAGTGTATCTCCAACAGTAGTGATTGCATCAGCATCCTGCTGCCTGCATTCCTGCGTGATCAATTGATCTTTCAGTGCTTTCTGAAGGAACTTGCGTAGGTAGCAACAATCAACGATCAATCGGTATGGTCTGAACTCTGAGATCGCGGGTATGCGAAGCATTTCAGTACAATCAGCTTGATCAAGGCGAACACACATATGCAACTTTTGTCGAACTAATCACGTATCTCCGGCCGGATAAGCGGCCTAACCTGCAGTGGCTTGCAGTTTTGGTAGGGCCGTCAAGTCAAGCAACGCGACACAACTCTCTCGCTTTTGCTTTTCGGCCATAGACATGGACGTGCTTCTTTTCCTGACTTGCCTGTTGATATACGTTTAGTTCGTTAATGGCAGGCGGGTGTGAAGTGCATCAGAGAACAAGCGTTCTTGCCCTACTCGTCGCTAGATTCATTAGATTAATTAGCATTTCGATCTGGGCACGCAACCTAATAAATGACTTGGTACTAGCACCTGGTGCTTTGGTTTAGTGGTATTCTTAACAGGACTAAACCTGCACTTTTTAGGTTTAAGAGCTGTTAGGTAGCGCGAACGGACTATGTGAAAAATCATGCTTTTAGTCTAGTAGCCACAAAATTAGTTGCTACTATTAGCTGTTGTGACTAATCGGGGCCATACAACCAAAGTTAGTTTAGGCTGTTTAGCCCGCTTTAATTTATTTGCTCCAAGCTTCCCCCAAGGTTTAATAAGAGGTAGTAATGCATATGCATGCAATGAGGTTAGCATGTTCATGCCTAGTTCTTTCGAGGATCCATTATTTGCATGTTCATTGAACCTAGTCCTCCACCTTCCTCTTCACTGTTTCCCTTTTTACGAGGATCGTAGCTGGCCTGGAGCACTACAAATCTCTTTCAATAACCTACATATCTCTGGCTAAGTACTCCCTCCACTTCATTTTTATTAGGCATAGTTTGATTTGGCGTGGTCTTCAAAATTAAACTTTAACTATTAACCTTTTTTATAATATTTTGTTCACAGCTAAAAATTCATAACCAAAAAAAATATTTTCAAATACGAATCTAATAGTATCACTTTTGTATCATATAACTATATATTGTCGGACAAATTATTAATTAAAATTTACAAATTTAGAATCTCGAAATATGTGAATGTCTAAGTAAAAAAAAAACAGCAGAGGGAGTACCATGCTAGCTGTAAAGATCTCTTCCCGGCAAATTGAACGTTTTGACGCAAACTCCTCGATACGCCAGGACCGAAAAGGGCATGTGCTATTGCCAACCGAAGAAGAGTTTTACCCACAGTTTTGGCCTTTTGGGTCGAGATCGAGCAAGCTAACGTTGTCAGTGTGTGCCACGGGTGCAAATCCTTCTCCCGACGTCAGTGTCATGCACAAACGTACACATGCACGCAGATATGTACACGCGTGGGGATCCCGCATGAGCAAACGTCTAATTAAGAATCGGCTCAGATCAGCAATGGAGCAAGTAATCTTGGTGTTGCGACAAGCACGTACGGCAGGATCCTCAAAAAACGTATCCGAAATTCAGGGTTTTAAATTTCTTTTTCGGTTTGCATTTCGTTACTCACCGAAATCCAAAATTTCAATGAAAGCTTGTTATTTTGGATGAAATTCAAAAATCAAATTTCAAATCCGGAATTCTTTTACCAAAATTTCGGCCAAAAATCCAAATTTTTAGACGTAATTACCAAAATTTTGGTAAATTTTAACTGAATGAAAAATAGTTCGAACGATGTCAAAAAATTTCAAATTTTTTTGGACGTTCTTGACATATCATTTATATTCTCATAAAAATTTCAGATGATTATCATATTTGAGAAATTTTTAAAAATTTGAACATTGCTATTGTCCTCATAAAATACTGACTAACAAGTTTGATCCGAATGAAAAATGGTACAAACTATGTTATAATGTTTTGAATTTTTTTCATGGTTATGATACATCATTAATGTTTTCATAAAATTTTTAGATGATGATCAAGCTTCATGAATTTTTAAAAATTCGGACAATGCAATTGAAGGCTGACCGATAAATTTCAACTGAATGAAAAATAATTCAAACCATGTTAGAAAATTTTGAAAATTTTTATGATAGTCTTGATGCATCACTAATTTTACCATAAAATTTTAAATGATGATAAAAGTTGAAAAATTATAAAATTCCTACACTGTTACTGCCTCGTTTATGCTAATTTTGTTTTATATTTTTAAAAGATAACAAATGAAGTTAAAATATTTAAAAAACTTCATGTTTGATCCTAGACTTCTTGAGATAGTACCATAAATTTTTCATAGCATGAAAAAGCTTCTTTAATTTTATAAAATTCCAACAGTGTTTTTGCCAAAATTTTAAAATGCCTCAAAAAATAAATTTTTTGGATAAATTATCATCAAAGATCACTTTATTATGGATTATTAATGTAATTGAAGTCAAATCCAACCATAAAATAGCAAAATTTGGATTAATTACATGAAATTTTACCTAGTTTGGACGAAATTTCACCGAAAAAATGAAATTATTATAGTAATTTCAAATTTTTTATCTGGTCGGTAATTTGGATCTCGTGAGGGCCTGAAATCTGTGATTTCAGTGAAATTTCGCTGAAATTTGTTGAAATTTGAATCCATGTTCTCACTAGCAGCGCAGACCGCGCGTGAAACTTGCGCCGTTGCACAACCTAAGGATCGACGAAGCAAATCAATCGAGCGCTTGAACCTGAAAGGAAACCGGCCCGCCGCATCTTAACTTAAAACACAGACAAGAATAATTTGCATTAGGGTATATATGGTAGTGTAGACGGCGATCATCTGTAGACTGGACTAAAGGCAACTTATATTACGAATTACTTATGTAGTTGTCGATAATAGCCTCAAATCATTGATAAGTTATCTATATAATAGTATATACAGTATAGAATTGTTAAATAGTAGATATTATTTTTCTCCCTCTTCATGTCACGACTCACGTTAATATCCAAGGTGACCTAACTCACAGACAGCTACGTGCGCTTAGTTGCCTTGCCTACCGCAAGGTATTCGCGCTTGATCGGCGACGGAATTACGGAATTATTCCTTCGAAGCTCAAAACTCATACTAATCTGTCACGCAAAGCGGTGCAGCTCCACACGCAACCTGCCTAGCCGCCGGCCGGGCCAGCTCGTCTCGCCCTATAAATCTCGCGCCACGGCGAGCCGCAGACGGAAAGATTTGGGCGAACATTTAGTCGTATTCACTTCCATTGATACACACACTGCACAGCCCCTAGCCTGTTCACAGGTGATCAGTGATGTCGCAGAACGTGGCGTTGTCGGCGAAATGCGCGGCGTGGGCGCAGGAGCGCCGGCCGTTCACGGAACCCATCGAGATCCCGGCGGTCTCCGGCGCGCAGGACGAGCGCAGACTGAGGCGCCGGGAGGAGGAGGAGGAGGCCGATCACGAGGGCGGCGAGGTGGTTCCGCCGCACGTGCTGCTGGCGCGGCGCAGGGCGGCGTTCTCGGTGTGCTCGGGGCAGGGGCGGACGCTCAAGGGCCGGGACCTCAGGCACGTGCGCGACTCCGTCCTGCGCATGACCGGCTTCATCGAGAGCTAGCTCGTGTCCAGTTGGCCATGCTGCGTCTGTTCCTAGCTACCTGTAGCTCGCTGCTTAGCTAAGCATGAAGTGAGTGCAATGGCCAACGTCTGCTTGCAGGCAGGCACGACCTGATTAAGTACTATTGGTTAGTTCTCACACCGTGGATTCAGATAAGGATGGCGACACGTTTTCAAATTCTCTCATTTGTAAATTGGCTCGAAATGTGAGCTGAATTCTGTCTGTTGATGCGAACGTATTGTGTACGCGAACACGTTGCTTAGGCTCATGAATCATGGTCAAAATGCAAACGTGGTTTCTTGGTATGTTCCATATGTACGTGTACACGCTGCTGCTGATTCAGTAAATGTGAACTGCATGCATCGCTCATCAGTGCTTCTTGAGTCTTGACTTATTCAAACCACAGTACAGTGTCTGTACACCAAAACAAGAGCGGTAGCTTCTGGCAATTCCCAACGAAAAACTAAATTAAGACATGCAAAATGACTGGATGGCAACTCAACTCAGATAGTCTTAAGAGTATATATCCACTATCTAGTACTTAATACGTACTTATCCTCCCGTAAATACAACCCAATTAAGCAAGTCAAGCAAGAAGATGCACCGTGCAGAGCTGCAGGAGGAGGAAGAGTTCCAGGAAGCAGACATCCTTTGGCCAGATGCAGCACAAGAACTGGAGTTAACCCAGATGTACTACTCTCGCGTCGACGCCGATGACGACGACGACTACGGCGGAGAGCACCGACAGATGAAGCCACACAACCGGCAGAAAGCTTCTTCACCCATCGACATCCCCCGGAGGACCAGTGCCACTGGTGCAGAAGGTACAAAAGCACTTACCGGATTGAACAAGCTCGGCGCGAGCCGTGCCGGCGCCGGTGGCAGCAGCCCGATGATCGGCAGCCAAGTGTTCATGCCGCCGCATGTTATCGTTGATCGGAGGGCCAAGAGGGATGTGGCCATGATGATGCTCGTCGATCGTGCAAAGGGGAGGGTGAGAGCGACGGTGATGCGCGAGTAGTGCTGGAAATTTTGTGGGTTAATTTTGGATTAATTTTTCTTTCGTTTTTATGAGCGAGTAGTACTGAAATTTCGAGTGAGCTGACGTGAATGCAATTGAAGGTAGAGCTTGTTCATGTTATCTATGGCCACATTCCGTTATTTGGAAGACCGTTGCAGAGGAAGAACAGACGCTGCAGGTGTACTGTTCTTTTGTAGAACACTAGTAGTGTGTCCATACATTGCCACGGAAAAGCACTTCTCTTCTCGATTGTCTAGTTTGTTCTGCAAAACCTTTTTGGTCAGATCCTTATTAATTCACAAATTCTAAAGCAATTAGAGAGCGAATATGTAACCACTATTTTATCAAGTACGAGAATTATTGTTTTCGTACTGAGAATTGTTTTCCGACGTCCGGCCATGTACTGTAATCGCCATCAAGCTAGTATGTCTTGGGATTGATGAAAACTTTTAAAATTCAAATCAATCCCATCCAAACTTCAAACCAATCCCATCTTCTAATATTTTAATGTCAGAATAGTACATGGACATCCAGATACTCGTGGACCAGAATCTCTTTCGGATTTGTACAATCTAGGTTTTGAAAGAGGATGCAAGCATTACTTGTAGCGTAGTTACTCCTTTCTTGCTTTTCATGCTCCATTTCTGCGAAAGGTAATGAAATGTAACTGCACATTATTACGTTAGTTATTTCAGTTCAACTTTATTTTCACACACATGTGGGCGCAGAGAGAATAGAAATCAATGCACATATTTATTCAAGTCATCTGTTTGAAGTCAAGTGCTTCCCAATACTTCTGTAATTAAGTACTTTCAGATTAATCTCAGTGAAAAATTTAATTATGAGATATGGATATGAAAATCTAATAAAAAAAATCTGCTGTTCATCTTGAAAATCAAGAAAATGCACATATCTTCCAACTTCCTCCCAAAGGAAAACATTGGACAAGCCAGATTAGAGCAGTATTCTTATTGGCAAAATAAAAGAAATCTCTCAGAGCAAGTAGAGTAGAAACTTGTCATTCAAGAAGTGCAATAAGAATTGAATTTTGAAACTAAACCTCCTGACAAGATTTACAGGTACCTCAGCACAAGTAACTGAACAAGCATATTTCTTCCTTAATATTCAATTGGACCGTCGTATACAACCTTATCATCTTCTTCTACCGTCTACGTCGATGATTTGTAGAAATTTCTCTCCTGCCTCCATCGTGAAGCTAGTAACTAGCTCTCACGGCCTCACCCTTCCCTACACATACATATGTACCACATCAGTACTGGTGTCTAACATGTAATCGATGCAGTACAGGCGTCTCTCTTTTGTTGGCAGCTTCTGATCATGAAACACGCTGCTATTATGTGGCTGACCTTTTAGTGCAGATGCTGTTCATTGGTTGCTTGTGCCCAATCAAAATGCGATCGAGCAAAATGCTTGTGTTTGTTTCTTACGATGGCGAGATTGGGAAATTCAACATTATATTTTTCCCAGCTTGTAGGCCACCTGTTCATTCTCCCAGCCTTATCTTTTCGTAGTGCTACTCTTGTACCTTAGGAGTAGTACCGAAAACTCTTTTGTTAATCATTGACTTACCAGAAGCGTCCATTGTTTCTTCTATCCAAAACGCAACAACCAGCTGGCTTGCGTGGCGAAATGATGGAGTAGATACCGCGTGCTCATCTATCTGATTGGCTTAAATAGTTTCCAGGTTTTTTATGGTCTCAAGTCTCAACTCTCACCGTTTTTTCGTTTCCCGGCATGGAAATGGAAAAGAAAGAAAAACCAGAGCTAGAGCGAAAGCCGGAAAGAGAGCTACACGTTTGTAGAACATCCATCATCCCTGGATCTGAAGACCGAAGCTATGGATAGCAAATCCATGGCTCATTCGAGAAAGAGATATTTTATCATTCTTGGGATATATCGAAATTTATATCAAGTAACAAAATAAAGATGGATACTTCTTAGTACTAATTAAATAAAATTTTAGTACAGTATAGAACCATAAAAAGTCTCCCCGAGAAAATAAGAAAAACCGGTAGAAAGGCCCGATGAGCTCTGACGAGATTGAAGCTCTGTTTGGCAGAGCTTCAGATCTCAGCTCCACCTCAGATATGAAACTTGTAGGCTAAAATAAAGTGAATTAAATTTATATTTTTAGTCTAAAATTTAAACAAGATGACCTCCTAAACACTCTTAATATATCTACAATTCTAACTCTATAAATTTCTGGAGTTAGAAATACCCTACTCTATTAACTCCATATATTTTGATGGAGCTGAAGTTGTGATAAATACCCCCGAATCTATGGATTGAGATCCCATTTCCCAGACTTCGCCCGGCCAGGAGGTTCGATCGGGGTGCATGCCGCGCGTGTCCACGCGTACGTACGTCCCCTGTCATGCATTGCAGCATGTACGGTGCAATCTTTGGTCCTCAGCTGGAAAGCAGATGGATTCTGGGGTGGTAGCAGCTTACCTTTATTAATCATCTCGTCGGTGCTAATAGCTACGCTTTTGTCTTGTGATGACGTGTGTGTCTGTGTGTAAAATACATGACCCTACAGATACGATCATTGGTTTCGTCATTTCCGTGCTGCCTCCGGATATGAGATACGCAGCGCCAGAACGAAATGGCAGCAAGCTACAGCCTGCGAGGGATCCACGCGTATGTGCACTGGTGGCGTGCTTGAATCAAGGAGAAGAAGGTCAAAAATAAATAAGATATATTATTCATACTATACCACTCCATATGGTCTAAGAGTTATATGCCATCTATTATATATTAAAAACTCGTAAGCTAAGAGCCGCTAAGAAAAAAAAAGAAATAACTAAAAAATCTCATAAAAAAAAGCAAAACATCTTGTCTTTAATGTGGTGGACCCTAATTACAATCGTCATCGGATCTTTTATTAAAAATAGGAATATACTATAAATTCTAAAAAAAAGCAAAACATCTAACTCTTAATCTGAATGGATCCTAATAAACTTGAATTATAGTAGTCATTGGATATTATTATTTAAAAGAAAACATCTAACAATCCCAAAGGTATTATTAGCCTGATCTTAATCGATCTACGGTTCAAGTGTAAATCATCGTAAGATATGTGCAATGCTACAATAATTATACTGATCAGTTTGTACCATAACAACCACATGCTAGCGATATGCTTTGTGTTGTGCACGCTCAACTACTACCTAGTGGCGATCCTGGGCTACCTCATGTATGGTGACGCATGCGTGTTGTCCCAGGTCACTCTCAACCTCCCCGCGATGCGGCTCATCTCCAAGATCGCCATATACATGATCGATGCTGGTCAACCCCTCCTCCAAGTATGCGTTGGTGGGCATGCCGATTGCGATGGCCATCGAGGAGAGGATCGTGACACAAGTTGGCAACAACGACGTTACCGTCTTAGAGTCCATGCCAAGTATAATAAAAAATAACAAATACTCAAAATAAAAAAAATTAGACTGAAAGAAAGAGTCCATCGCAAATACAAAAAAAAACATATATCCAAAATTAAATAGGAATATATTTTAGATTAAAAGAAAGAGTCCATCTCAAGTAAAAAAAATAACATGTGTTCGAAATAAAAATTAGCGTGTGGATTTATGTGTGCATTCTGAATTAAAAATCAAAAAGAAAGTCAACGAAGTACTGTCCAAAAAATATGCAAATTCAGAATAAAAATCTAAAAGAAATTAGCAATTGTTTAAAATATCATAATAAGTGAAAAGTAAAAAAATTGTTTCATTCAGAATTAAAATTTCATAAATATGCTAATATATATATATATATATACACACACACACACACACACACACACACACACACACACACACACACACATACATACATACAAATTAGGAATCAAAATCTATTATGTAATAAAAGTCTATAACATGTGGTTTACAGTGGCTAAGTAAAAAAAATATGCTAAAAATTCTCAACAAAAATAAAACATTCCAATCCTTTATTTAGTGGGCCTCTATGAGATAGAGGGATTGAGAAGGTGATTCATTGTTGAGTGTTGACTCGATTATATTGGTATAAGTTATGTGATACGTATTATTAACATGTAGTATAAGCAAACATTGCAAAAACGAAAGACGATATGTCACTAATATAAATGTAAAATATTATGTTACACTATATTTATTGTTATGTTATTAAAGTATTTGAGGAAGAAATTTTGGTCATAGGTGACAAATATAAGAAAACAAAGTGAGTATTTTTGCTATCTTATAATATATATATAATGTTAAAATATTATAAATAGAGTTCCACAATGATCTATTTTTCAAAAAGCAAAATCGTATGTATATTGCAAAGTCATTTAAACGTGCTTTAAGGATGATGCCCGTGCAAATACACGGGTCACCTTGCTAGTTGAGATAACGAGTTGTATTTTCTAAAGTGCCAACGAATAAAGTGGTATGGTATAAATTATTTCAAAATAAATTTTATAGTAAAATTGTGTGACGAGAAAGAGTCCAGAAAGAGCCAAGGAGGAGGAAGGAGCGGACATGATGCTTGGATAGGACAGATGATAGTGGGGCGGCTGACTGCAGCAAGCGCCCCCCAAACTAGCTACACTATTGAGTAGGTTTCAAATTTTGTTTTCGGTTCACATCTCGAAGGTGGGGTGAAATTTGAAATCTCGAAACTTTGAGCGAAATCTAGTCAAAATTTAAAAAGAAAATTTTAAATCCAGAATTTTTGAACCAAAATTTGTTGAAATTACCGAAATTTTGGCAAGAAATACTGAAATCTTGGTGATATTCAACAAAGTGAAAAATGGTCAAAACAATGTTAAAAATTTTTGAAATTTTTTATGAATAGTCCTGACACACCACTAATGTTCCCATAAAACTTTCAAATAATTATCAAGTCTGACAAAGTTTTAAAAATTCTGACAAACCACGTTAGAACACTTTGATTTTTTTTTTTGGATAATCCTAACGCATGAATAATGTTTTCATAAAATTTTTAGATGATGATCAAGCCTAAGGAATTTTTAAAAATTAGAATAGTGCTACTGAAAGCTGACTAGCAAATGGTTCAAACCACTTCAGAAATTTTTGAAAATTTTTTTAGATGGTCCCGAAGTTGTGAAGCATTATTAATGTTCCCATAAAATTTTCATATGATTATCAAGTCTGAGGAATTTTGAAAAAAAATGTGACAATATTATTGTTATGATAAAAGCGTGATGATCAATAGATAGATTTGATTGAGCAACAAAAAAAAAAGGGGGGCGAGTCACGTTATATTTTGGGGGCTTAAAAGTAACGACTCATGTGTAGCTTACAATACTACCTGTGCAGCTTCATGTGAGCAACCAAAGTGGCGGTTTTAAAGCATGCATATATGTAAGCTACAATAAGGCTGCTGCCTGCTGGTCCGACGAAGGGACGAGTCACGTTATATTTTGGGGGGCGCAGTGCACATCGACCAGCCTTTGTTGACCCCGCGAGCCCGTGATTCGATTCCGACCCGATAGAAATGATCACAGTCGTGAGTATTTGGCTTATTTCATATATTTTTTATATTTAATCTCTTACGAACGAAATTACAGATTTAATCTTATTTTCAACCGGTCACCAATCGTGCTATCTACCGCGGCATCTCGTCGACAGTGCGGTGCATGCCCTACTATGCTAGGGACCACCACAAGTCCTACTGTATTGCTATTGTCTAGCGATCCTGCCGCGTATGAGGAGCACGATAGGAGCTTGTCACGGTACATGACTGTGACATCTCTGCTACAGTGGGTCCATTCTATTTGTTATGATACACATTACTGTCACGAAGTGAGCTACCTGTTAGGTAAGATAGTACAGAGGTTGTGCGTAAAGAAACCAAAAATATATACATAAAAATGGGGTGCAAAAACGGGGGAAAAAAAAAGCCAACTTCCACTACCCTTTCTTCGCGCGGCTGCCTGCCGTACGTGGGAAGCAACGCGATATGTGCAGGCGCCAGGCGCAACGCCTTTATATACGCGTACCGCTCGTTCGTTGCAGCAAGCAACGATTGATGCCTCTACTCCATCGGGACAAAACACACGCTAAACCAAAAGCCCAAAGCTTCAAGAATCCGGGCAATACGCGAGCACAACCGCGCGTCATGGCAACGGAAGAGGAGCTGTACGAGTCCGACGTGCTGTGGCCGGAGGCGCACCACGACGCCCCGGCGAGCGCACCGGCCCGCTCCAGCTCGCCCGTGGCGCCGTCGACCAAAGCACCGTCCCGGCGAATCTCCTCCGGGAAACACCAGCCGCGGCCCGCGACCTCTCGGCCGGTGGACATTCCCAGGGCCGCGAGCTTGCCCCTCCGGCGTGTCGACCAGCAGGACGACGAGGAAGAGGATGACGGTGGCTGCGGCGCGACGATGGTGCCGCCGCACGTCATGGTGTGGCGGAGGCGGACGTCGGACGGGGAAGGTGCGGCTGCGTTCTCGCTGCGGTCGGGGCCCGGCCGGGCGCGCCGCGACCTCAGCCTCCTGCGCAACTCCGTGCTGCGGATGACCGGATTCATTGAGGGATGACGAGGCTGACCCGTCGTTTGTGCATTTTTGTGCGTATGCAAGGGTGTACTGGTCGTCACTCATCTTCCCGGCGGCATTGGTTATTCCACTTTGTTCGTTCCCTTTCTCCTGTGGTTCCCGATCGAATTGCATCTGCTGTGGTTAAACGAAACCTCTTCGTACGTGCTTCTTGAAATCAATCACTATGTTAGGATTTTGATGATGGATTAATTGAACCATGCTTGCATGCGCTTCCTGAATTGTAGCTTTTCTTGTTTTCACCGTCAATGCGAGAAAGTCTATGTTTCTACTCTTTACAGGTTTCAACAAATTTAGTTTGACCAAACAGGGCTAGTCTGGTCGTTTGAACTCGGGCAAAACGTGCAGTTTGACAGGTAGACAATTCTGAATGCGGCAATTAAAGCCGGTCGTAAGCTCCTTCAGAAAATTGTGCACACGTCTATGAAAAATATCAAATACTAGTACTAGTTCATGGGAACTGTTAACTAAGCAAGTTCCTAGCCCGCCGGATATTCAGAATGAATATCAATGGATCAGGCGCTAGCAATATTTCAAAAAAAGAAATATCTGTGCAGATGGGTCAGGTGATTTAAACGACAGATGTCACATTTGCTATCACTTTCCTCAGAGTGAAAAAAAATTATTTATTATTCATTAGCGCTCAGCTGCAGCACCAAAAATTATTTATTATTCATTAGCGCTCAGCTGCAGTACCCTTCCAATCTTACATGGCCACTTCACTGATACAATCTGAAAAAAATCCACGCATCCAAAGTGTGGATACAGGAGTTGACGATCTGTAGTGTGGTTACCAGTACTCTTGGTTCCTGATGGCATTCAATTATTGTCCACTGACAACAGCTGCACCGAGGATTGAAATTTTCTTTTGTCGAGGAGCTGGTAAGCAAACTAGAGGGAAGCCAACGTGAAATTTCAAGGCCTGAAAATCCTACAAAACGACAGCCATCGTGTAAAATCACAGTGTCCTAAGTGCTTTGATCCAATCAACCTCTAACCTAAAATCACCAGGCCCAGTCCTAGCACCAGGAACCCCGCCTTCAGCATTCACAGAGAGTGACATTCCCATGATGCGAGCAGGGTTCATTTCCAACTTTGCTTCGATCACATTTCCTCTCCATGTAGGTAAATATTGATCAAGAGGGATCTGAAAGAAAGGGTAAACGGTGTTTTATCATGAAAAAACAAATATTTCCACTTTTGAATAGAAATTACCTTCATGATTTGCCACCTATCCTGGTGTATGTACACAAAAGCCTGCCATGAGTTATCTTCCTGTTGTCCAGGTGAATTCACCCAGTTCTCTGTGTATATCTGTATTTAAAATTCAGATCATGCAGCATGATATTGACTGGACATCAAATGGAGTATTTAACAGTGCTTCATAGTGGATATTTACAGTAGATATGTAGCATCTTCCATCCCCTTTGAGCTTCATTGCTATTGTGTCATATGCATCAAGATCGATGAAACCATCGAACTGAAACAGGGGATAGCAAGGACTTTCTGTCAGTAGAATAGCTTCCAATATCAAGCATAAATTCAGTAAAGAAAATAGCTTTCTTATTTCGTAGACTTCGAAGGAAATCTTAACTGAGCTTCATTGACTGAAGCCTAAGACACAGGATATGAATTCACCAAACTCTAAAGAACAATACAAGGTAGCCCTCCTGAGGTTATGCTTAGCATTGTGGTATTCACTATTTTTGGTTAAATAATTAGCATCCTCTTTTTAAGAGCTTTAACAGCAATAGTTTACTAATTTTGGTAAAGGCTCTCTCTAACTAACTAAATCCCTCGGTGCAGTGAAGCATAGGCTTAGCACAGCAAAGCCAAACTGGCCTGAACCTTGATTGAACGGAACTAAGCAACTAATCAGACCAAAATCCTAATATCCCCCTGAAACAGAGCACTATACCTTCTTTGATCTCATTCCACAGAAACCACTACGCCTGATCCTCCATGTTGATCCCTCAGACATATCCAAAGAAAGATTACCAGAGAAGACACCTTCCAGGATGCACATGTTGGAAACATAGAAGATAAAACTGTCAAAGCTTAAAATTAATATGAGTGAATCAGGAATGCAACTCTAAGTAAACCATAAGCAAATAAACTGTATTCTTTCTACTCCCTCCGGTCACAAATATATGTCGTTTTGGACATCGACACAGTCCCAAAAATACCACTCTTTGACCACAAATATCTATTGTAACATATCTATGAAACCCAATAAAACTATAATATGATGAAAGTACTTTCGAGACAAATCTACACATGATTTTCATGTATCCAATACAAATATTTGAAAAGATATTGATAACTTAAGTTACGAAAGTTTGATTTCATTTATCTCAAAATGACATGTATTTGTGATTGGAGGGAGTATTCAATTATTAAAGCAAAGATGGCAGCTGATATTCCCTATTAACCATAGTTCATGAGGTTTATTTATAATCTTATGCTCTATATGAGTGCAGTTACAAACAAAACAAACTTTTTCTCTTTTCTACTGGAAAACCACAATGAAAACTTTACATCAAAATACAGGACCAAGCTGGAAGAATTAAGAATGTCGAGGACATAGTACCAATTGATGAAGTATCTGCATCAGCAGTGCCATCAGTTATCTCCAACGATGCAGATGATAAACCTGAATAACAACTCTGTTCAATCATATTATTTTATAGATGCAAATATGAAGGTTTATATTAGTCACAAAAGGTGCCAAGAAAACAGAAATAGTATAGAAGTTTAATAGACGGCAAACACAAGAGGGAGACAGGTATACTCCCATTTGGCTCACTATGTGTATAATGTGCCCAGAGGCAGCAATAATTTGGAGCAATAATATCTTCCATTCCTTGCTAGTAACAGACAGTAAGCTATAATACAGTGGTATTAGATATCACTCTTCATAGAACATTCATGGAGAAAAAGTAAGGAATAGAAATAGGAAACAAAGGGATAACTCCTTACGAATGCATTAACTGCAATATTTCAACTGTAGCATGTATCCTTTAAAAAGGATTATACATTAGGAAGACACTTGGCTAGAACAATATTGGAACCTACCAGAATTAAACTGTGATTCATTTTTCTGTTGTTCTCCAAAAGGGGAGAACTTTCCTTGATTTTATCCATCTTCATTCGAAACACAGAAGCAACATGAAAGCTTAAATCAATAACATGATCACCAAGCATATAAAGCTATCAGAAACTCTAACATGGCATATTTTTCATATATTCTGAGAACAAAAAGAAAGGAGCAATTTTTTATGCCAGGCAAAAGTCTTAAGAGTATGAATATTGCACAAGTATCTCACAAACACAAAAACAAAATAAATGATATTTTCGATCGTTTCAGTTGTTCAGAGAAACTGCAACAAGTTAATTTATGCAAATAGAGTTTTGAAGTGAGGCATTACCTCCATACTCTGAATCTGAGTACAGGTGCCACCTTTTTAGCTCATCTTTTGAATTGAAATTGAAGATGTATCTTTCAGTAGGCGGAATAAGATCTTCTGAATTCCAGACGACAGCTGCCAATCCGGTACGTAGTAAAGCATAGGGGGAAAAAAGAGTTTATTGCGCTGTCAGTTGCTTAAAGCAGGAAAGTCTAAAATTTCATTGGATACAGCTCGCCCATCAGAGGAGAAGTATCAACTATTTTCCCTTCATAATTCAAATAGCACTGCCATGAATTTCATACCATACATCTACCTAAATGCATGGGTAGCATCAATTTTAGAAGCAACTTAAGATGTCATTAAGGTTACCATCCAGCAGTGCACACTTGGAATGAAATTGATTTGCTGAAAATTCGCTCTATCTGTATCTAAGCCTCAATAGAATCAATATTGAACTGATACGCATGTTAATTCTCGTTTCATGGACAAGCCTCAAAGCTTTAGGGCCTGATTGGAACGCAGGAATTTCACAGAAAATGGCTCGATCCCCGCAGGAATCAGGAAAATTTCCAGCGTTCCAAATCTTTGTGTGCTTATGCAAATAAAGCTATGTCCTTAACGCTGGCAGAAGACAGGACAGTGAGCGTGGCCTCGAGATCGACCTTTTCCCGTTAACATTTCGCATGACCGCAAACATCACGAAGATAACGGGCAGGAGACAACTATGTGCTGTCCTCCAGGCGGATTTCTTTGAGGAAATGAACCAAATAGATAGCAACAATACCGGGGGTTTGTGGCAGAGAGCTACCTCGCTTGGTGGCATTAACGGAAGCTTGCCACAACGCTCGCAGCCTTGACATGACGAAAGCGGACGATCTCGCCGGCAGCGGCGGCCGGCGGGGTGGGATCGAGCCGGCGGAGGACTTGCTAGGGCTACACGAACGAAGGGAATCCGAAGAATTCAGCCTGGCTGGCGATGGGTTGGGACTAGGCCTCGTTTACTAGGAAGGTGGATGGCTTTGGAGTTTTATGAGGTCGGCCCATTATGTTGTTGGCCCATGCAACGATCAAAGCTCTCAAATCAAAAATATAAAGGGTTAATTGGATATATACCACTACAGAAACTTCTTATTTGAGATTTGCCATTGTTTCTTTGCTTTTTTGAAATATACCATTATGAAACCATGTTTATTCAAAATATGCCACCGCTCGTGACACGTGTCCCTTCTGGTCAAACCGAGCGCAGGACTCAGGCGATTCGGATGTTTTTGCCCCTGCGTACTTCTGAATTTCTATATTTAATTTAAGGCTAAAATGGTATTAATATTTTATGAATTTTTTTATCAAGATCTGAAATAGTATTATTAATCTTATATAAAGTTTTGAAAATTTTATCTTTTATATTTAAATTTTAAAAATCGACATTGCTATTTTCCTATTTTGAACTTTATTTGTTTTCTGTTTTTGAATTTCCAAAAGTTTAAAATGTAAGTTTTAATTTTTTATATTTTTACTAGAGGTAAATGAGGATCTTGGGTTACCAAGGTAAAAATCTTAGCTTCAGATCTTCTTTGGAGATTTCTACAAAATTCTGACAAGACTTTGATGCGGAGGGGCAAAATCGTCCGAATTGCGCTCGGTTTGACCGGACGGGACACATGTCGCAAGCGGTGGCATATTTCGAATAAGCACGGTTTCATAATGGCATCGTTCGAAAAAGCAAAGGAACGATGGCAAATCTCGAATAAGCGGTTTCTGCAGTAGCATATATCCAATTAACCCAAATATAAAAGTGCAACTTTATTGTTTTTCCAAGCAGGTGCTTGTGTGTATAATAAAGGGCTGTTTGTTTTAGTTTTTGATTCTGGATTCTCGTCTTAAAAATAGAATAAAAAATAAATAGACTGATTTTAGAATTCGATTCTCACAATTCAGTCCATCCATATACACTAGAATCCACAATCCATTTCATATGTGCGTTTTTGAAGAATCAGTTTCTCTATAACCACAATCCAGAATCAGTTTTTAGAGAATCCAAAATTGAAACAAACAAGCCATAGGAGTCATCCACTCCCTTTATATAGTGTCAAGAGATCATCTTTTAAGATAGAATAAATAATATGAGACCAAAGTACTAAACTACGTTATTAGGCCTCGTAGGTGACTGCGCCTGTTGAGCCTTTGGTTTAGGTAAAGTGTCCACACCTAACAGATCCTCGGAAACGGGTTGAAATATAATATAACAGCCCAAAAAGAAAGCATGATTTGAAAAAATTCAAGGAAGGGAGCGATTTGAGAAAGCAAATTTAATCACTCAATTGGCCGGTATGCTTAGGACCATGTGGGAACGGGATAATACATATGTACTCATACGGTTTATGGTAAATTGGAGCCTGTCCTCTGGGTTCCAACCCAAATCTTTTCTGACAACACTGATGAGTTGGCAATCCTTGGATCTTGATTGAGTGGTGGATCAACCTGACGCTATTGTATATGCTCACGATAGACTTGTTCTGGACCATGATATATCTTGTTGCCGATTATTGATAGCAAATTGTTGATCTGGTTGAGGTTGAAGTAGTGGTTGTTGACGAATCGGTTTCTGCCCCCGATCATAAGGTGATTCTCATTGACAACCTGCCTCCCGAGTCTAGAACTCTAGATCCGTATAACTTTGCTGTCGCTTGCTGAGGAGCTAGCCTCACGAGCGAGTTATCTTATGAACCAAACAAAATAGGGGCGTTATAGCCGGATGGAAATTGATCGACTGATGAAGCTACCAAAGTTGGTGCTGCCTGATTAGACGATCCCCAAATTGGCAATTACGGGGTCCGATTTCCTATGGCATGTGGTGCCGATATATTAGCATTGGCCGCTGAATTAGCTTGAGATCCTGCTAAAGCTCTTATCAATATGTCCATATATTTGTTGAATAGTCGAACATGTTAGCGCCATCGGTGGTATAGCTGATGCAAGTTGATGTAGATTGGATGTAGAAGCTGCCCACTAACTATTCTTGATGAGATTCCTTATAAAATATGATGTATTTGGAGAAAACATAGGATATCATGGTAATTCTGGAACCAGTGTACAAAAAACATCTCTGACGAAGCTACGAGTTTTTGTAATAGACCTTTCGTGCGAGCATAAATGAGAGGATAGTCCTTCCATTCGATCGTAAAAGATATGATCAAAGGTCCTCACGAACGTCGAAGAGTTATTTGATAAGAGCCTAATGCAGAAATTGATAGACAACATCACTAAGCTCGCCTTGGGTAACTTGATATATGCTTGGTGAATTCGTCGAAGTCGAAACTGGAATCGGTGGATTCTGCGGAGTCGACAGAATCATCGGAGTCAATACTGCAATCGACGGTTTTTTGCTAAGTCCACATAATCATAAGTGCAGCAGTCGGTATTAGATCCTTCACGCTAGGGAGAGCTTCCCTGTTAGAAATGATCTGACCATCAACTTCTTGACAAAACAACACCGGAATCTTCTCGTTAATTTCTCTATCTTCTAGTAAACTCGGCTTGCGCTTCCTTAGAAAGTTCTCTAATCTCTGAAAGAATAAAGTTTCTTTGGTGACATTGAAATTACCCATCGACTTTCCAGGAGCCAATAAATCTTCATTAAGCTTTGGTGGCATCTTGATCATGATCAGACGATTTGGGTCCTATTGAATGTGCCAAGAGTGTATTGCCACCAAAAAATTTATAACACCAGCACTACATTCCTATGGAGGGGAACTCTAGTAGCATATGTGATGTGCCAGCCGATTTTCCAGTAAATCGATAGGTAAGCCTGGATGAAAGTCAATCCTAGATGAAATGTCAATACAAAGCAATAATGAAGAGGAACAAAATCTCGAAACAGGGGATAGATGTAACTCACAGATTAATTAACAAGTCAATTTAAAGCAATTTTGATCCAAGTTGAATCATGAAGATAATATTCTACCATCTAAAGCCTACTCATAAGGTACATAAAAAGTATGTGCAAAAAGAGGTACAGGGTATTTATATCCTAAAATATCTGACTCAATATTGGATTGTGCTTTAAGTCTCTCTTTTCATCTCGCCTCAACCTTTTCTTGAATAGAATCTATGTCTGTCAACAAATCTTGTCGTTTCCAATCTCTTATTGACGATTTCCTTTCTTGCATCTCCCAGAGAGGTTTTTTAGCGTGGTTGATACTTGATTTTGATTTTTGACAAATTTTAATCTTTCTTAAAATCACATCAACCGCCAAAAATACCTTTACCGACTATTTTGCCTACTAAAATCTGGCGGCAAAAATAGTATTAATTTAACCACCGTTCCGTACAGTGAGTTGGTCGTGTAGAGCCGAGAAAAGTTACCGCTTGGCCACAAATTTGTAATTTTAGTTCTGTGACTAACGAATAAAATATCCCCCTCATAATTTTAGTTCTATGACTAACTGTTCTCTGTGGCACTGAAACAGCATGCGTCGTAGAGCCAGCTCGAGGAGAGACCGAGGGAGTGCAGCACCTACTTCCCTCTCATCATTAGCCCAGTTCTGAACACCCATGCGTATCTTCTAGCACCAAATTCCTGTACTTCTCCGCTCCCAAATCGATTGTGTACTGTTCCATTACTGTCACAGTGTTATTCTACTACAGTACTACACCGCATCCTCGTAGGAAGCTGTCTGAAGCGTTCAAGTGTCCGAGCCACAGGTCCCGGAGCTCCGGGAACGCGACCTCCAGCCACGGCTTCCGCGGCCCGCTGAAATGCAGGACGGCCGAGGAGTGCAGCAGCTCGGCGTCGGGCATCTGCCAGCCGAGGCCCGGCAGATGCCACAACGGCTCAATTGCCTGCACCCGGCCATCGAACGCTATCAGCGCCGGCGGCAGCGAGGCCATCTTCCACAGCCTGAAGCCCGACTCCCGGTTCTGCATGCACGGCGGCGCAGGATGTCGTCAGTACGGCTAAGAGCCGCTCGATCGTGGTACGGGGAAATGTACAGAGTTCAGGACAAGAGCTTGCCTTTTGCAGCCAGAATTGATACGTCTCGGTAACATTTGTTCTTTGCCACGCTTCGAGGTCGACGATGTTCACGCCCCACGACCACGCGCATTGCGAGCTTTGGAGGCCTAGCGACGGTGTTGACACTGCGGGGTCCGAGAAATTCAGGTGATCGCTGAACGCCTTGTCGACGCAGATGGCACCGTCTGCGCCCGGACTGTGCGCGCCAGCCGCGCCTATGATCTTCCCTTCCAGATCCAGATCCCAAAGCTCGGCCAAGTCCTTGCGCACCACGACGTCGTCGTCCAGTAGTATCACCCTACCAAGCTCCGGGAAGAACTGTTCAAACAGACGCGTCACATGTCAAATGCTGCTATCACACTCCACTGTATATATTCTTTGAGGCTATCACACACCACTATTTCGTTCATCAAAGCTGACCGACTAATCATGCATCGATCCTAGCTAATTAATACTACCTCCATTAATTTACCTCTGGGAGATGGATCTTGATGTAGTTCAGAAGAGAGAACGTGCTTGGTTTGGACGCTTCAAGTCTTCTGTACTCCCTCTCAACTGATCCATCATACTGGCGATAATCCAACGAGCTCTTCTGGACCTCTTCGATCGTCCTCATGACAGAGGCGACGACATAACCGTCACGCCAGTCGAACTGGTGAAGGCCCTTGACCTCCACGACCGCCGGAGAAACCGGGTGCAGCGCGAACCACGAGTGCATTGGAACGTAGCTCTTCTTGTCAGTGACAACGTGGAACACCAGACTCGCCGGATTGGCCGAGCTTCTAACGGCGGAAGCCACGGTGACCGCAGCCGCAACAACGTTGTCGGTCACGAGGGCGACGTGGAGGTACGAGGCGTCGGTCAGGCGAGGGGCGTACTCCGGCAGCGGCACGGGTGAGCGGGCTGCAGAGTTCACAGCGAATTCTTCCGCTAGACTCAGCGTGAGGCAGTGCATGCTTTTGGGAATCCCCAGCGAGGCCCGGTGCAGGTTGAATAGAGCTAGGAGTCTTGATGAGTTAACCTTCCGATCCATCTTCAGAAGCTGGTTCAAATTATTCCCAAAGATAAATAAACGAGTATAGTACAACCTAGTGGATCAAATTTTGATCATTCATCTATATATGGAGTCAGGTGTTAGCAAATTTCAGAGAATTCAGAAACATGGCCCTATCCAACAAAGTGTTTCAAGATCAAAACGTTTCAGTTGCTCACAAATCTGAATGATTAGTTGGTTTTAGGTGTTTCATACATGGTTCAGAAACCATTTATGATGCGCTGTATCATCACTAACACATCTGTAACGACGTTTTTAACCGTCTGTGGTGGTCTTTTCGGTTGTAGTGAATAGGACAAAATAGAGACCATACGATGTGATATTTTAGCGTGGAAAGAACTTATTTCAGCTAAGGTGCTAGTAGCATGCATGGCGCAAGATTATTAAAGTTCGGTAAAGATTATGTATAGAAAGTGCGTAGGAATGAGTTGATAAATTTATACCATGGCCATGATCTTGAGCACCACGGCTTCCATGTCAAGTCGGTCATAGGACGCCAGCATGGTGTCCATCTCCACCATGAGGCCGTCCAAAGAATCCGGTGCTGCTTCCACCACCACGGGATCTAACAGGCTGGCTTTCCTGTGACTTCTCTTCCACTCTTTCATGAATTCCTGATCATTCCATGCATCAGCGTAAAAGTCATTATTTCCTCCTATTTACACAATAGTAACGGGCACATCCTTGCATCCAGTCCATGTACAGTTCATGACCATCCTCTCAAGGTCTCAATATCTATCTGTACATGTCCAGCGTCGGCTTGGCTCATGCCCTCCCATATATGCTTAGCTGTGAAGAGCGAATAAAGAGCAGATAGACAGATACTATCTGCAACTTCAAGCTCAAATGATCACGATCAATGTGAATCCTAGCACAAAAGAATAGTCACATGGACATTTGGTCATCAGATAAGGCTCAAACTCCAAATACGCGGGGCATAATCCCAAGATATAACAAGCGTCGTTTGGTAATGCACTAGTAGCAGTAAAAATCATCGAGTGAGTTTTGCACATGAAAGCAAAGATTGATGAGCACGATCGAGATCGAGCACTAACAATCACAAGGGGGGCATGGCAGGATGAATGAATGGGCTCACGGACCACAAGCCGCAACAACTCGAAAAATCCACGTAACTCCAATCCAAACGCAACGGCCCCATCTTACGAGCATACGCAAGTTATCCCAGGCCGCAGCGCACCAACTGGTAGCGAACAGATCACGATGGTTGGGTTTCCGTAGCTGCTGGCAACGCAATATCCCAAGCCACCAACTGGTAGGGGCCCGCGAGGAATAATGAATAAAACTCGCACAAATCTAACCTGTAGCAATTACAAATTTTTTTAATTTTTTTTATTTGGCTGGTAGTTTAGAATTCGTAACAAAAAATTACCGAAATTCGGCGAAAATTAGAACCCTGCGTGGGCGTCAATGATGGAGCTGGCAGTGGCAGTGGCTTGGATGTTGTTAACGGTGTTGCCATCCTGGAACGACAACCTCGACACCGGCGCACGACGGCAGCATCAGTGTCTTAGGGCAGCGGCGCTTGGCGTCGTACGTCGACGGCGTCAGCGTCCTAGAGTAGTGGCGCACGCACGGCGACAGCAACAACAGTAAGCTTTGCCCTACATCCGTAGCACGTTAATGTTGCGGGACCACTAGTAGTGTAGTTAGATACAGCCATATTTCTCGATACAAGTTTTTGTTGTATTTTTCTTGTAGGCCTGCGTGCCTAAGCTATAGCGAGATGCAGCTTCCCTCTCACATATTTAACTTTTCCTCCACATAAGCATGAGTCCGTAGTATGCATGACAGCTAATAAACGTAAGTCCGTAGCGTCACGACTTAAAAACCGCTAAGACGGGAGCATGAGTGCCCGAGTTCTGCTATTGGCGTACTAACTCAGATGGTATGCCAACCGTGAAGCTCTGCAGGCAAGTACAGCGGCCGGAGCAGAACGAGCGACCGGCACGGCCCACCTGTCAGCAGGACGGCCACGGCCACGTGGTAGGGCTAGGAGGAGCCCTCCGATGGAACGCGACGACGTGTTGCCGACGCGGCGCTAAGCGCCTAACGGTCCATTCCCGTGAATGGCGCTCACTGCCAGCGAGCAGAACCGCGAGCATAAAGATCGCCCAACCGCGTGAGGAACTCCGAGCCGGCCGGCTATTTCGTCGCCGCTCGCTTTGCCCGCCGCGCGCAGATGTAAAAAGTGCCAAGAAAACCCGGAGCCTAACGCATTCTGACCCGCGCGCGCGGTCGAACACGAGCCTAACACTGAGAAGCAAGCTAGCTCGATCGAACGCACTCACCTCCATGGCGTCGGCGCCGCCGTAGAGCCAGTCCCCCAGGCCCAGCCCCGCTCTCCAGTCCAAGCACCCTGAAGCATCAATTTGCCGCATCAAGATTACACGCGAAAATGGGCAATCCAGCAGTGCGCGCGTGGTACGATCACTGTGAACGAGCTTACTTACCGGTGGCGGAAGGGCAGAGGGAGGCGCCGGCCTCGATGGCCACGAGCGCGGCGCGGAAGAGGAGCACGCCGGCGAGGAGCCCGGTGACAACAACAGAGCGGTAGCCGCGCCGCGCCGCCTGCTGCTGCTGCTGCTGCGGGGGAGGCGGCGCCTTGGCCTTCGTCACGTCGTCAGCGGCCGCCGCCGTGATGTACACCCTCATTGCTAGCCAATTCGATCCCTCCGAACGAGCCCGCCGATCGACTCGCTGCTAACTTCTCATGAACAAAACCCAGCAAGCTCAAGTTCGAGCAAGGGATGGGAGCGCGCAGTGTGGGTGGGAAGGGGAAAAGGAGAGGCGCGTGGTGCTGGGAGGCACAGACATCAGCGAGACGAGCTCAGTTAGGGAGTGCAAGTGGAGGTGGCAAAAGAGACAGGATAATTCCATGCGAAGAGTTTTTAAACTTTTTTTTAGGCTACCAAAATTTACATTGAGTTAGTGGGATGGCTCACTCAGGCTATCTTGTTTGATTGCTGCATAGAGGCAGGCGATAATTCACTTATGAAGAGAACTAGTTAGTTAAAATCTTGTACATTACCACGGAAGATCACTGAATTTTAACAAATAAAGAGGGAAATTTCTTACAAAAACAGCAAAAATAAAAAATATTTTAACTCAACGTTAACAAAGAGGGAAATTTTTCCCAAAAAATTTAAAATATTTTTCCTTTTTAAAAAAATAAAAAAATTGTAACTCTTACATAGTAGAATATACAGTATTTGGGGCCAAGTGGCGCCTGACGGTAATGGCCCCCGTACACCTCCAAGATTAGAGAGATATATAGATGAGCAGTGTTACAATTAATAGAGTACTTACCATTCTTCAGAGGTAACGAGCAATGCTTCTACGCATTACCTCTTAATATAAGTTGCATAAATCATAAATCAAACAAAAAGATAAGTAATTATCATCTACCTTTTATTCATGTTTTAATACTTGTGTCACTTTTAAATAGGAATACATAGAAGCACCTCCCACCACTAAATTATCTACTATCCTTGAAGTTTTGTAGCTCTTGGTATCTCAGCTAGTTAAACTTTTTTTCTTTTTGAAAGACGCAAACAGCGTCCATTCAATTCAAGATAGAAAAGTGAGGTACAAAAGATCTTGATAGTCCGAAGGAGTTTGCCAACCGGAGATCCAAGTGGCTCAGATACAACAAAAGTTAGAAACATCACCGCAACAGTAAACTAGTCAGTGGTTCGGAAAAGGAGCGCTCTCCTACGTTGTGAGACATCCTAGGTAATTAGGTTAAAAACTGATTATACTGTCTGGTAGGTACTCTTGAAAATTCTCTTGTTCCTCTTCTTCCATAGGTTTCAAAACATGTAGATAAGAGCTCCATCAATTTCCGTTCTCCATTGATTCGGCATGTTAAGAGGGATGTTTCGTCACCATTGGAACATTGTGACTCCATTGGTGTCCATCTGAAAGGAGATTGCTATGTTTAACCAATGGAACACCTTGCCCTAAACCTGTCTTGCAAAAGAGCATGAAAGGAAGATGTGTTCAGCTGATTCAAGCTCGAATCCGCATAGAGAGCATGAAGTGCTATGTTGCCATCCTCTTATCGCTAGCCTGTCACCTATCATTAAGCGCCCGTGAATAAGTATCCACGTGAAGAATTTGCACTTGTTTTCTATGCTAGCTCGCCAGATAACATTGTAGTCTTGTTCCAACATAGAACCATAGAAATGTACATTGTAAGCCGTTTTCGCTGAGCATTCTCCATGGGTTTTCCACTTCCATATAATGTCATCATGCACCTGCGGCTATAAGGTGACCTACTGGATGGCCCACCATAGGGCAACGTATTCCTATAACTATTCAGGCGTGCTTATTCTTGGCAATTATTTGATCCAATTTCTATTTGTGAGCTCATGTTGGATTGTTGTGTTTTTCCTTCTAACAAGGGCGAAGCAATTACATGCCAACTCACTTGGCGAGTTGCCGTTAATCCACCTAGTTGTCTAGAACTTGGCTGTCATGCCATCTCCTATAATGACCCTGGTGCTTGCATCGAAGAGGCTCTTGACATCTAATTGAGTAGACATCAGTGTTTTGGAAGTTTGTTTGTAATCCTATCACTCCCCCAAACACTGTTAGGATCATTCAAATTGCCTAAAGTTCCTCACTATCTAGATTGTAGAAGATGGTTGCATCATCTACATACATTAAGATCCGAAGTTTTGCTGATCGATAGAGAATCGGTTTAATGAGTTTCTACGTAGTTGCCTTTGTAATTAGCGCATGTAGCGAGTCAATGGCCAAAATGAAAGCATGGAAGATAGAGGATCTTCCCGTCGGAGCCCTCTGGAGTGTCTAATCGGCTGCCTTGGACTCCCATTCAATAGGATTCAAGAAGAGGATGATGCAAGTAGCATTGAAATCCAATTTCTCCATCGCAGCCCAAAATTGACATGCTCGAGGAGTTGTAGAAGGTATTTCGAACTAGCGGAATCGAATGCTTTTGTTATGTCCAACTTGATAAACAGAGCTGGAGTTTTCTTCCTGTGCAATTCATTCATTGACATGTATGGATCTTCTCCTAATGAAGGCACTTTGGTTGGAGGATACTATGTCCTAAAGAAAAGGTGATATCCTATTCACTAATAATTTGGAGAAAATCTTCCCAAAGCTGTGGATGAGGCTTATTGGTCTATAATCTAAATCTATTGATGCTTCCTATATCTTGGGCAGGAGAAGTACATGGGCGGTGTTGAGGACATGTAGGTTTTGTCCTCTAAGAAGGTACAACTGATTTATTGCTACCAAAAGGCCATCCTTGATGATGTGCCAGCATCGTTTGTAAAACAACCCCGTGTACCCATGGTCCTAGAGCTTTCTTTGATAGCATACATCGGATGGCTCGGTGAATCTCTTCCTCCTAAAATGGTTCCTCTAGGATGCTTAAGTCATGTCGCTATAGACCTAAATTATCCCAACTTAGAGTATGATCTCTTTGTTGTTTCATTCCCAACTGACGTTGGAAGTATTGGAAGATTTCATTGTGTTTGTCAACCTGTGAGTGGACTACCCCTGCATCTGACAGAAGCGATTGGATGTAATTTTTTTCTCTTGCGTGCGTTGATCTTTGAGTGGAAAAACTTTGTATTCGCATCACCCTCTTTGATAAAGGTCATGCGTGAGTGTTGTCACATGCGTATCTTTTCAACAACAACAAGTCCAAGTATTCTATTCTTTAGCTTGTTTAAAAAAATTCTCTCATCCTTTGAAATCTGTTTGTCTTCCTGCGCCTTGTCCAGTTGCTAGTTAATTTCGCTAGCTATGGCGAACTGCAACCTTAGATTCCCTAAGCAACGATGATCCCACGCCATGAGAGCCTTAGCTGTTGTGGCCTGTTTCATGTGTAGTTTGCACGGGGGGTCTCTTGTTTGCACTGGCATCTATCAAGCTTTTTGCACCTCCTCTAGAAAGTCGGGCATCTTGGGCCAGTAAGCCTGAAACTGGAACCCGTGATACTTTTTTGGAGCAATTTGTCCCAATAGCAACATGGGGCAGTGATCAGAGGAAAGTGAGGGTAGCGCTTGAGGGAAGCAATCTAGGAAGAGAAGGTCCTAGTTCTTGGTGCTGAATAGGCGGTCAATCTTAGTTAAGGTAGGATTGACCCTCTCACTTACCCAAGTAAATCTTCTCCCATTCAATTTTATTTCCTTGAGTTCTACATCATCAAGCATTTTCTTGAGTGCAATCATAAGCCTCCTGTTTAAATTTTTATTGTTTTTGTCTTTTGCTTGGTAAATCATGTTGAAATCACCTAATATAATCCATTCATGCCTCATATCATCCTTTAGCCTGACAGTTTCCTGCAAGAATTGCATTGTATCTTGGTCTGACTATGGTCTATAGACCCCTGTGCACGACCATTTTGTTCCTTCATTGTTCATCATAATCGTAGCGGATATCGTGTTCATCGTTGTCATCACATGGGAGATATGGAAGAAATATTTTGAGCAAGCTAGAAGGATTCCTCCTCTTGTGCCTTGTGCTGGTAGGAAAGCAAAGTTTTGCATGAAGTTGTTTCCAAGGGTTTGTGCAACAATATTTCCATCAACCTACTGTAGTTTAGTCTCTTGTAGGCAAACCATAGTTGCTTTTGTGTGACGCACAAGTTCTCTAATAACACTCCTCTTTGCCAAGGAGTTTAGACCACGTATATTCCAGTTCAAAAGGCGACAGTCTTGCAGTGACATTTAAGAAACGATAATTAAGATCACCTGTATCCTATCATTTGCTCCTGTCTCATTTGTTCATCCTGGTTATGGAGCCATGTTACCAGATGGCTGTTGCATCCAAAAACAGAGAGTTGTTTAGTGCATTTTCACAAAGTTAGGAAGGGCCTGGTAGCTACAAGGAAACTAGAGACAAAGGCAAGCATGATTGTGAACAGGTTCTAGGTTAGAGATATACTGACACCACCAAACGAGACCAGTTGATTGCCCACTTTTGATAGCACAACACCCAAACAAACTACAAAGAACACTAACCCTTGATGAGCCCAGAGCGGCATCGAAACGCCCTGCACTAAACCTAAACATAACACAACACAAGCTAGTCTTAACCGGCATACAACAACACTAGAAGGAAACCAAGGGGAACTAACAGCATAGACAGGCTAAAGCACACCGATGAGAAAGACCTAGAGGTGAACATTAACAAAAGATACACTGTAGCCATAAACATATAGCAGGGGCACACTAACACAAGACCCATCGGCACTAGAGACAAGGGAATGCAGACCCCTTAGGCAAGTTGGACTTCCCAAGCATTCGCTCCTGAAGCTGTAGCTAGATTGCAAGTGCCCATCAGACGCACTAGGTCTGCCATGGCGTCAATCACTTCTTTGGTCAGTGGTTTTTTGAAGATGTCCATGTATCACTGCTTTGCAGCATCAGTCATCATGGCATTGGTCGCTAGCAGTCTCAGTCTCTTTGCTAGTTGCTACTGTGCTCTTTCAGTTGTCATCATCTTGACTATCATTTTATTTTTTGCCAATCGCGCACTTTGTTGCTCATATGTTTTGGGCGCTGCCTATCTAGACTGTGGAGACGACAGTAGAGGAGCTGGGACTTTGGCTATTATGAAATCTTGGAAGTCTTTTTTCCTTTGCATTGTTTTCCTGTTGAGCGGTCCTTAGGACTTCAGGTTCAACAGGTTGCCCTGGTCCTAATCTTACACAACCAATTGTTTAGAGATTTTGGATTGTCCCTGCCCCACGTTGCAAGCCTCTTCTTCTGACATGGGATCATGCCTACGTTCAACAATGTCGATATTACCTATTCTGGTAATGAGCTCTTATTCGTTGCTAAAAAGTTGTGCAAGCCGGCCAATGGCTTGTCCAGGAGAGCACCTTGTTCTGCTAAAAAGTTATGATGAGTAGTTTCCTTGTCCAATTATGGTGACCCACCGATCGGTGAAAGGTCCTGGGTAGTCTTTTGTGTGGTATGGTCAATTCTTGCAATGGGGGATCTTGTTATGTGCTTGGGACTTGGATAAGCATTCCTATGAGTTCCTATCCCACGGTATCCCTTGTTCCTACAAGAAGAGCTCCGACGAGCTACACGTCCCACCCTGAAGTCCTCCTTCGTCCTCCATCCCTTCCAAGTGGGGAGCGGTCTCTCACCCTGTACTGCAGCCTATAATTAACCAATCCATGTGGGGGGAGTGCTCCGTCAATGATTCCTAGCCGCTAAGTGTACACATGATGTCTTGGCCATTCATCATCAAAGGAGGCATTTGACATCTCTCCACTGATGTCACTGTGGCTGGGGCTTAGTCCTGCTAAGCCTGAAGGCGGCCCATCATCAGGGGGCTCATAGTCAAGCACCTAGTCGATATGTAACAACACTCTGTATGAAAGCATTCTTGGTGGTGGCCTTTTCTCCACTGGCCTAGTAATACCTTGCTTCGGGAAGTCCGAAAAGGGGGATCATCTGAAAGACTCTTCAACGTACATGACTACTGTTTTTGGTGAAGTCGCAGCATCACACACCCATACCCAAAGACAGAGGCAGGATGTCTCGTTGTCGGTGCTCGACTCGTCAATTTTCCCAAAGGAGAAACCCGTGTCATGGATGAGCAGAGTAACTACCTGCACGGACCCAGTGTGGCGCAGTATCCCCTCGATGCAAAGTCGCACCTTGAATCTTGCCTTAGTTGCCTCTGCTTGAAATTGGCATGTCCATGGCACAACCTTTATATCAATTCCTTCTTGGATGAATCTAGAGTCTGCCAACATCTTGTTTCGAAGTGCCATGGTGTTGTAGCGCATAGAATAGCTTCGCAATGTGTCGGTGGTCACGTTGAAATCTTCCCTATTCATCCTTGTAAGTTCAACCTTAATTAGTTATGGTTTTGGTGTTAATGACAAATCTAATCTTGTGTTAATGACAAATCCAATATTAAGTTTATCCCCTAATGCGATATTGTTCTTAATGACAAATCTTATATCGAGACTAACATGTTTGTTTAGAATATCTTTGTTTAGTCTCATCGCATTGAAAAATGGAAAACCCAAGGTATGTTTGCATATTCATTCTAGTATTAGTTGCATACTTTGGAGTCAAGTTAAAATATGAATGTCCCGTTATATTAACCACAAAAGCGTGCATCATGTTCCCAATCCATACATTACATGGATGCACACACTTAGGGGGAGTTCGTGGTTTAACTTGATAGTTTCATTGTATTGATCTATTCTTTATTGACACATATAAGGATCAAGACAAAGAAACTAAATCCTTGAGTATATATTTGAATTGCCTAGTTATAAGTATACTCATGGTAATATAGGATATACTCCAATACGATCAATTTGAATATGTGCATATTATCTCCAAGTCAATCATATTTATGCACGTATACATGTGGGGTGTATTCTATAGTTGATGATTTAGAGTAATGATCATTTCCATACAATTTGCATATAATGGATCATTACTTTCCATCAACATGAGTATATGAAAACTTGTGTAGTTAATATATACTCATATCAATTTAAATGATAATTTAAATTGAGTTCATTTGTCGTGTTAATTATTAAAGAATATTTCATCATGTGTTGATGGTGTTCCTTGATTAATTAAGGATAAATGAATAGTTCTTAAATATAATTAAGCATGAGTTGCATTATTATACTTAAGACACAATTAATCATCTCAATTGATTTAGGTTGTGCTCAATTGATCTAGAGGCATCCATTATGTGTTAATGGAGTGCAAAAGATAATTGAGACAACCATGCATCTTGGACTAACAAGTTTCTTGAGTTATGTTTGAGTTAGGTCCAAAGATGATGAGAACGGGACAAGGACGGCATCATGAGTTGATGGGCGTCAAGAATGGATCCCGAAGATAAAGAAGGGTGATGATCCCGGGGGAGTATCTAAGCGATGATCATAAAGACCCCAAAGGGGATTGCTTGTGCGCGGCGGCGAAGGTATAATTAGATAGGCTAAGGACTTTTGTAGTCTTTGAGTCTAAGGTTTTATCGCCGTGCTATTAAGAGGGGTCGTTCCCTTTGCTTGAGCTTCATCATGTGTTGGTGATCTCATTCTGCGTTCACTCGAGCTCAAACCATTTGGATTTGGTTTTTGCATATGGGTTAACCATTTGGCATGTATTGCAAATGTGTTAAGCCTATGCTTGGTTGTTTTGCATTATACTCTGATTTGCATGTGTTGCAAAGATGAAAGAGTATATGCATTTGGTTTTCGCATAATGCTTTGATTTGCATGTGTTGCAAGAATTGATAAGCTAGTGCGTTGGCTTTTGCGTGAAGTTCACTTTTGCATGTGTTGCATTAGTTGAAGCTTCATGTTTAGTTCGCAAAACAAATCTTTATAAAACTGTGTGGTTGCTTGGAGCTAAGTTTTGCATGTGTTGCAAAAGGAGAGAGCTCAAGCATGATTTGATGTTTCTGTGTTTGTATGGAGCTAGAGGCTTGCATGTGTTGGGAGTAAAGAGCTCATACGTGTGATTTGGTTTTAGTTGAAGTTTGGCTTTGGTGATTGCATGGGACTAGAGAATGGCATGTGTTGCAATTAGAGAGTTCATGCATCTTGATTTGATGTTGCTTGGAGCTAGACTTTTGCATGTGTTGCAAAGAGTAGTGCTCAAGCATGAAATATGTTTATTGTGTTATTTGCAAGTTCGTTGTGTGAATAAACTGAGGTTTATGAGTCCGGATTTCCGAGAGCATGTGAGTAGGGCTTGCAACGGGTGTTGGCAAGTTGACCGGATCTTGTGTTGACCTTCACATGGCTAGGGGGATTAATCTCATAAACTCGAGTTTGATTTGCTTAATACGTTTTGCAAATAGTTCTTGAGTTGATTGCGAAATATGTTTTCGCGATTTGGTTTGAATTCTTTGAGTATGAGCTAAGTTGGTGCAAATGTGTTTTGCACGTGTGTATGATCATGTGTTGATCATCTATATGGCTCAAAGAATAGTTTTGGTGTTTGGAGAAATGGTTTTCTGAGTTGAGTCTGAATTTCTCGAGGTAAGCACTACTGTTAGGGCATGGGCGGTAGTACCATAAGTCTTGATACTACTACGGGCCTAAACTCTTGTAGCTCTTCTGATCTTGTGATGTTTTCGTGTGTTATGAGGCCGGCACTACCAAGATGGTTGAGCGGTAGTACCGAGTCAGTACTACCGGCTGGGTTGCTTGTAGCTTTTCTCCAGTAGTATTTTTTTTGGTGGGCAAGGCAAGACTCTGCTTCGGTGGGAGGCGGTAGTCAAAAAGTCGGTACTACCGCGCCCTAGAGGGCGGTAGTGCCGCAAATATGTCCGTTACCGACCGTTGGAGGTCGGGGCCGGTACTACCGGCCCTTAGAGGGCGGTAGTACCGGATTTGGCTGAATTTGCCCATTTCGCCCCCAAACGGCTAGTTTTCTTGGTGGGGGCTATAAATACCCCCTTGGGGGGCTTGGGGCCGTGTGGCTGGCATTGTTGAAGGTGTGGGAGTTGTGTGCATGTGTTGCTCTTCTCCATTTGCCTCTTGAGCTTAAGAGTGAGACTAATTGCATTTGTTGCAATTAGGAAGTGGTTTGGGTACCTCTTGTGCATGTGTTGCACTTGAGGAGGCCTTGTGCATGTGTTGCACTTGGTGATCACCGAGGAGCGCATTTGTTGTGCCCGGTGAGGTTCAAGCGAAAGAGCGGCTTGTTACTCTTGGAGGTTGCCGCCTCCTAGGCGGCGTGGCGTCGTCTTGTGGAGCTCTCGAGGTGTGAGAAGCCCCCGAAGTTTGTGAAGGTTCGGGTTGAGCCTACGCGGCGTGAAAACCACGACTAGTGGAAAGAGGCGGTGCTCGGCGGGAGCCGGTCCAAGTGTGGGCTAGCCTCAACGTGGACTAGGAGAGACCGCAAGTCTCCGAACACCACGGAAAAACATCGGTTGTCCCTTGTCTCTTTACTTTCAAGTATTTACCTTGTGCATATTATTGATTGCTTGAATGTATTAGAATTGCTTAGTATTAATTGATTGTTCAATTTAGCAATTCTAGTGTAGAGATTTATTTTAGATAGTGCACTAGTGAGCCTAGTTGATTTAGGCTTTAAATTGTCAAAACCTATTTATCGCTTCCGCATATATCTTTGATTAGGTTTTGACTTAGGGGTGTATTAGTGCGAATTGATTAGAGAGCGATTAATTTTGTAAAACGCCTATTCACCCCCCCTCTAGGCGTATCCTCGACCCTACAAGTGGTATCAGAGCCACGGTCACTCTCATTTTAGGCTTAACCGTCTAGAGAGTAAAAAGGATGGCGACTAGCGGATTAGTGCACTCCACCGATTCATATATATTTGATGGCTCTAATTATGCTTCATGGAAATTATTTATGATTTCGTATTTTAAATCCATGAGCCCACAAATATGGTGGATCGTAGATGTCGGCATTTCTTCTCCAATCAATGATTTTGCTCCAACTAAAGGAGAGGAGAAATGTCTACATCTCGACGCTCAAGCAACTAACGTTTTATTTAGTATTGTGAGCGTAGAAATATTTAATCTCATATGCAACCTCTCGAGCGCTCATGCAATGTGGATCAAGCTTCAAGAATTATTTGCATCATCCACATCAACAAGTGAGGATTGCATTGAGGAAATGTCAGTTGACGATTCTTCAACCTCTTCATCAAGTGAAGAACTGGCATTACCATCAACCTCCGCCTCAAGCGACGACGAATCTTCTCTTATATCAAAAATTCGTTGCTTCATGGCAAAAGGTATAAATGAGGTAAGTGATGATGAAAACGATGATGAGCCCTCTTATAATGATTTAATGGATATGTTAGAGGAGCTCAATAATTATCTTGGGAAAGAGAAAACAAAATATAAGATTTTAAAGCTTGAACATGAATCACTTCAAAGTGATTATAATATGCTTAAAGAAAATCATGAATCCCTCCTTCTCAAAGAAATTTATAAGTCTAAGGTGGATATAGGAATATCATGTAATTTAATTGATGAAATGCCTTGTTTAAATGTTAAGTCAAATATTTCATCAAAAATTGATATGTCCACCTCTTGCAATGATTTAATCGATATACCTTGTTGCTCTAATTCAATTGCTAGTACTTCCTCTATGTGTTTAGATGCTAATCTTGTAGAGGAAAACAATGAGCTCAAGGCTCAAGTCATTAAGTTGGAAAATGACTTGAAAAGGTGCGTTAAAGGAAAAGCCATCCTCGACGAGATCTTGAGCAAGCCAAGGGTGCCTCAAGACAAGTGAGGACTCGGCTACAACTCCAAGAGGGAGAATAGCAAGACAAGACACAACGCACGACACTCGAAGACTATCAAGTGTTTTGCTTGCAACAAGAAGGGCCACCTCGCCTCTGTGTGCCCTAATCAAATGGAAAACAAGGCCACAACACCAACCATGAGGCAAACCGGCAAGGAGCAAGTCAAATCGGTCAAGAGAGGGCCAAATAGTGTGACGTGCTTCAATTGCCGGGAGAAGGGACACTTCGGTAAGGATTGTCCCAAAGGTATAACTCCTAAGCATATTCTCATTAATGAAAATTATTTGCTTAGGAAGGACAAGAATGACAATGTGTTTGCCAAGCTTATCAAGTCCCCTATGCCGGCTCAAAATGATATTCATATGCATAGGAAGAGTAAATCTAGAAATGGATTTGCTAAATTTGTTAGCACTCCTAAGCCCACTCAATATAATTCAAACATACTGCTTAGGAAAAATAACAATAGCAAAACATTTGCTAGATTTGCTAGATCCTCTAAGCCATTTCATAATGTTAATAATCATATGCTTAGAAAGGATCAAACTAGAAATAGTTTTGCAAAGTATCATTGCCCTCCTAAGCCAATTCATAAAAATGTCAATTATTTGCCTAGGAGGAATAATTATTGCAATTCTATTCCTAGTCATGTTAGTCAATTCAATAATATTAAAATTAGGACCATTTGGGTTCCAAAATCCATTGTGACTAACATTGTCGGACCCAACAAGGATTGGGTACCAAAGACCGCCTAAAAGAATTTTAGGCAATAAAGAGATGGATTGGACGCTTGCACATCAAGAGGAGAAGGATTACATTCGTCTACAAGTGGTGTCAAGCTTGAAGAAAATCAAGTCCATCATGAGCCAATGCCATCTCGGTAACAAGTATTTAAATTGATTACTATGTAGCTTCTAGCCTTGTGTAGGTTTGGATGCATTAGTATTAATGAAAATCAATTTAGATTACTTGTTATGGCCACTTGCTCTCGCCTCTTATCTATTCTCTTATTGCAATCTTGAGCAAGTTAGGAAGTGGCACATTTAGGGGGAGTGTTAATTCATATTCATGTGTATCACATCCCTACTTGTGCCCATATTAATATAAGTGCATATATATATATATTTTCAAAATCAACCATTTAGCCAAAAGTCAAAACTTTGTATACTAATTAGTAAACTTGTGAAAAACTAGATGAAAAATGTATACAAATGTTTTTGAAATGTTTCTCAAAGGTTTTGGCTTTACAAAAACTAATTTCAAAAGAAAATGAGTTTTAACTCCAAAATCTAGTTACTAGTATCTTGATTTTGATTTAAACTTATAATTTTCATAGAAATAAAAGTAAAAGGATTTTGAAAATAATTCCAAAATAAAAATCCTAGAGTTGGTCATTCTTAACAATTTTTGTGTTCAAAAGATTTTCAAAAGACCAACTTATCAAAAGTTATTTGATTTTGAAACTCGCCGAAAAACTATACTTGACCCGTAACGGTCATATTATTGCATTTAGTGAGTTTCACCATTTGGATCGGATCTTGTGCCATATCTAGATTCCAAATAGCATTTTAGACTCATACACAAAATTCAAATCCATATATCTTACCCCATGCTAAATTTGAATTTTTGTGTTGTTGAATTTGACTTGATTTCTATTTGCTTCTTAATTGGACTATTTAGGTCAAAAGTCAAAATTCATATTTAAAAGGCCCAAATTTGTGAAAATCTTTGAAAAAGTATTCTATTATGTATTTCAAAGAATTTACAAGCTTCTAAATTGAAAAACTATATGTTAAAATCTAATTTGGCTCAAAAACGATTTGATTTGAACCAAAATGGCCTATTTAGGCATAGAGCTCAAATGTTGGCATTCAAGTTGGATTTCATTATAAATCTTAGCTAGAAACATTCTTGATACACCAATCTAAGCCATGAAAATCAAAATTGCATGAAATCCAAATTGAATTGCATTTTGAGGCTTTTTGTGAAAATCAATTTCCTTTATGCCTCAAAGCGCAAATTGCCATATCTTTAAAAATAAAATTAATTTTGAGAAAATTCTTTTTGCAAAACCTTCTAATTAGTCCAAAGTTCATCTTTGCAAAATTTCAAATCAATTGGACTTCATTTGAATCATTTTTAGCAAAAATTTGCAAAAGACTCGAAGTCGGGTCGACAGTGCAGATTACTACCCGACGACCAGTAGTAGTACGGGTTTGCGGTACTACCGGTCCTGGTAGGCGGTAGTACCGGCCCTGGCAGATTTGGTTCTGTTTTCTCAGGGTTTCTCGAGCTTTGCTTTGGGATATCTTTTTATTGGAATGTGATTTTTCAAGAATTCTTTTTGTAATAGTTTCTTATGATCCCCAAGTTCATTTGTGCAAAATTTCAAAAGTTTCACAAATTATTTGGTCTCGTTTTCAAAGTGGTATCAGTTAGGAGCATTGAATTGACTTAAAGCGTGATTTTCACTTGATCTCTTGAAAAGGCAAAGCTTGCGCAATTCAAATGCAAATAACTCCATAATTCACCTGTTGAATATCTCAGGGAGTTTATTTATACCAAGTTTTGGGTACTTATTGGCTTCCAAGTGAATTCATGTCTTTATTTTGCTCTGACACTTATTCTTTATGAATTTTATTGATTCTTCTTGAGCCTTGCTCTATTTTGATATCCGTAAGTATATATATATTGCTCGATCATATTGCTCGATACCCATCAATTTTTATCGATCATTCCTTCAAGTGGTATCAATTCTTTGTGAGTTGATCCTAAGTGGTATCGATCGAGCTTTTATTCATTTCATATGCTTACAAAGTGGTATCATTGAGTTTCTCTCTTCTCCAAGTGGTATCATGGTTCTTATTGATCATTTCTTCTAATGATATCCTTAACTATGTGGATTCCTTTTTAAAGTGGTATCATTGGATTTCAATTATTTCCTACAAGTGGTATTTTATTACCTCTGTGTAGCATTATTGCGATACCCACATTCTTGATTAAGATTTTTTCCTCTCAAGCTAAAATTGTAAGTTCAACCGCCTAAGACTTCTCTGTGTGAGAATCTTTATGTGTTGAAATACTTAAAAGAGGGAAATCTCTACTTGAGCATTGTTCTTCAAATTAAAATTCGAAAATGCTCATTTCTTTTGGATCTTCAAGCAAGCCCTTGAGATAGAATTAAAGTGATATCTATTTGCTCAAGTGGTATTTAATTCTTTTGGGTTCCTCGTTAATCCGTTCAGGCAAATTGTTGGATTCTTCAAAAGAATCATATTGAAAAATTGCAAAGCCTAATAAAATGAGGAGTGAGTTATTTGAATATGTTTCAAATAAACCGTGTGATACCCTTAGTTCGTTTTTCATGCTTATCTTTACAAGTGTTGTTTGTTTTACAAGTGGTATCCACAAATCCAAATATGGTCTCTTTTCGAGTTTTCCTTATTTTTAGACCATATTTCAAATAAAAACTTGTTTTACTTCTTGAATGACCTTTCAAGTTTTTATTTGGTTTGAAATCTTAATTCATTGCCAAGGTCATAAGTGTTCATTTAAATTCTTGTATGACCTTCATTAGATAAGACCCCTAAAAGAAATTGTTAAATGCCAAAAAGGGGAGAATAATTGAATAACCAAAAAGGGGGAAAATTATGATGAATCTTATTAATGCTAAATGCTTAATGACAAAAGGGGGAAGAATGTATTTCAAGTTAATCTTTTAGTTTTTCCATTTTTTGTGCTTAATGCCAAAAGGGGGAGAATTAGGAAGCTTAATGTCATTTGGTTTAAAAACTAAGCTTGATATGATTAAGGGGGAGAATTAATATGCATATGTGTTCAATTAGCTTAAATTCTCTCAATATGTTAGTTTTAATCCAAATATGCTCATTAAGCTTGGATTTGTCATTAATCACCAAAAGGGGGAGATTGTAAGTTCAACCTTAATTAGTTATGGTTTTGGTGTTAATGACAAATCTAATCTTGTGTTAATGACAAATCCAACATTAAGTTTATCCCCTAATGCGATATTGTTCTTAATGACAAATCTTATATCGAGACTAACATGTTTGTTTAGAATATCTTTGTTTAGTCTCATCGCATTGAAAAATAGAAAACCCAAGGTATGTTTGCATATTCATTCTAGTATTAGTTGCATACTTTGGAGTCAAGTTAAAATATGAATGTCCCCGTTATATTAACCACAAAACGTGCATCATGTTCCCAATCCATACATTACATGGATGCACACACTTAGGGGGAGTTCGTGGTTTAACTTGATAGTTTCATTGTATTGATCTATTCTTTATTGACACATATAAGGATCAAGACAAAGAAACTAAATCCTTGAGTATATATTTGAATTGCCTAGTTATAAGTATACTCATGGTAATATAGGATATACTCCAATACGATCAATTTGAATATGTGCATATTATCTCCAAGTCAATCATATTTATGCACGTATACATGTGGGGTGTATTCTATAGTTGATGATTTAGAGTAATGATCATTTCCATACAATTTGCATATAATGGATCATTACTTTCCATCAACATGAGTATATGAAAACTTGTGTAGTTAATATATACTCATATCAATTTAAATGATAATTTAAATTGAGTTCATTTGTCGTGTTAATTATTAAAGAATATTTCATCATGTGTTGATGGTGTTCCTTGATTAATTAAGGATAATGAATAGTTCTTAAGTATAATTAAGCATGAGTTGCATTATTATACTTAAGACACAATTAATCATCTCAATTGATTTAGGTTGTGCTCAATTGATCTAGAGGCATCCATTGTGTGTTAATGGAGTGCAAAAGATAATTGAGACAACCATGCATCTTGGACTAACAAGTTTCTTGAGTTATGTTTGAGTTAGGTCCAAAGATGATGAGAACGGGACAAGGACGGCATCATGAGTTGATGGGCGTCAAGAATGGATCCCGAAGATAAAGAAGGGTGATGATCCCGGGGGAGTATCTAAGCGATGATCATAAAGACCCCAAAGGGGATTGCTTGTCTTGCATGCGAAGGTATAATTAGATAGGCTAAGGACTTTTGTAGTCTTTGAGTCTAAGGTTTTATCGCCGTGCTATTAAGAGGGGTCGTTCCCTTTGCTTGAGTTTCATCATGTGTTGGTGATCTCATTCTGCGTTCACTCGAGCTCAAACCATTTGGATTTGGTTTTTGCATATGGGTTAACCATTTGGCATGTATTGCAAATGTGTTAAGCCTATGCTTGGTTGTTTTGCATTATGCTCGATTTGCATGTGTTGCAAAGATGAAAGAGTATATGCATTTGGTTTTCGTGATAATGCTTTGATTTGCATGTGTTGCAAGAAGTGATAAGCTAGTGCGTTGGCTTTTGCGTGAAGTTCACTTTTGCATGTGTTGCATTAGTTGAAGCTTCATGTTTAGTTCGCAAAACAAATCTTTATAAAACTGTGTGGTTGCTTGGAGCTAAGTTTTGCATGTGTTGCAAAAGGAGAGAGCTCAAGCATGATTTGATGTTTCTGTGTTTGTATGGAGCTAGAGGCTTGCATGTGTTGCGAGTAAAGAGCTCATACGTGTGATTTGGTTTTAGTTGAAGTTTGGCTTTGGTGATTGCATGGGACTAGAGAATGGCATGTGTTGCAATTAGAGAGTTCATGCATCTTGATTTGATGTTGCTTGGAGCTAGACTTTTGCATGTGTTGCAAAGAGTAGTGCTCAAGCATGAAATATGTTTATTGTGTTATTTGCAAGTTCACAGCGAATAAACTGAGGTTTATGAGTCCGGATTTTCGAGAGCATGTGAGTAGGGCTTGCAATGGGTGTTGGCAAGTTGACCGGGTCTTGTATTGACCTTCACATGGCTAGGGGGATTAATCTCATAAACTCGAGTTTGATTTGCTTAATACGTTTTGCAAATAGTTCTTGAGTTGATTGCGAAATATGTTTTCGCGATTTGGTTTGAATTCTTTGAGTATGAGCTAAGTTGGTGCAAATGTGTTTTGCACGTTTGTATGATCATGTGTTGATCATCTATATGGCTCAAAGAATAGTTTTGGTGTTTGGAGAAATGGTTTTGAGTTGAGTCTGAATTTCTCTGAGGTAGGCACTACTGCATAGGGCATGGTATGTAGTACCATAAGTGCGTACTACTGGGCCTAAACTTCATGTAGCTCTTCTGATCTTGTGCATGTTTTTCGTGTTATGAGGCCGGCACTACTGAGTGGTTGAGCGGTAGTACCGAGTCGTGTACTACGGCCCTGGGTTGCAGTAACTTTTCTCTAGAGTATTGTTTTTTTGGTCGGGCAAGGCCTAAGACTATCGCTCAGTGGGAGCGGTAGTATCAAGAAAGTCGGTACTACCGCGCCCTAGAGGGCGTAGTGCCATAAATATGTCCGTTCACGATCGTTGGAGGTCGGGCGGTATCACTGCCCTTAGAGGGCTGATAGTATCTGGGATTTGGCCGACTTACCCATTTCGCCCCCAAACGGCTAGTTTTCTTGGTGGGGCTATAAATACCCCTTGGGGGCTTAAATGTGGTGGCATTGTTGAAGGTGTGGGAGTTGTGTGCATGTGTTGCTCTTCTCCATTTGCCTCTTGAGCTTAAGAGTGAGACTAATTGCATTTGTTGCAATTAGGAAGTGGTTTGGGTACCTCTTGTGCATGTGTTGCACTTGAGGAGGCCTTGTGCATGTGTTGCACTTGGTGATCACCGAGGAGCGATTTGTTGTGCCGGTGAGGTTCAAGCGAAAGAGCGGCTTGTTACTCTTGGAGGTTGCCGCCTCCTAGACGGCGTGAAGCGTCGGCTTGGAGCTCTCGAGGTGTGAGAAGCCCGCAAGTTTGTGAAGGTTCGGGTTGAGCCTACGCATGAGCGTGAAAAACCACGACTAGTGGAAAGAGGCGGTGCTCGAGCGGAGCCGGTCCAAGTGTGGGCTAGCCTCAACGTGGACTAGGGAGACCGCAAGTCTCCGAACACCACGGAAAAACATCGGTTGTCCCTTGTCTCTTTACTTTCAAGTATTTACCTTGTGCATATTATTGATTGCTTGAATGTATTAGAATTGCTTAGTATTAATTGATTGTTCAATTTAGCAATTCTAGTGTAGAGACTTATTTTAGATAGTGCACTAGTGAGCCTAGTTGATTTAGGCTTTAAATTGTCAAAACCTATTTATCGCTTCCGTATATATCTTTGATTAGGTTTTGACTTAGGGATGTATTAGAGCGAATTGATTAGAGAGCGATTAATTTTGTAAAACGCCTATTCACCTCCCCTCTAGGCGCATCCTCGACCCTACAATCCTGAAGTGATTAGCGAGGAGACGCTGCATCTACTTGAAATTGGTCTCTTGGTCACCTAAGGTAAACACGAGCACCGCAAATCGACAAAACTCCCTATCCAAGTTTGCAATGTTGGTGTGACTAACAAGCTCTAGCCTGTGATCAGGATCCCCAGGCCTGAACTACAAAGCAAACATGCTTGAAGTTATCCTACGGTACCTGGCCCTATCGATTTTGGGCTTCATCGGCGGTAGGTTGCTCTACTGATTGAGGCAGTATCTTTCTCTATGGCCTGAGCCCTTGCACAGGAGGCATTTGGGAGGATTTTTGCGTGTTGCAACAAAGTGTCCGGGATTCAGACACCTGAAGCATCGACCCCTGGCCTGCTCCTTAAGAAGCACAGTTAGCCTAGTCGAGAGCTCAGTATTGTTGTGGTTGGTTGGGGCAAATTTATGAGCCTTTAATCTTCCTTTTTGCCAGAAATGTTTTGGCTTGACCTGTATCCATTCGTCAGTGGGCTTGGCTGCTCAGCAAAGATATGGTTGTGCTGCGCATCGGATTTGCTCGTCCCGTGCCTCGGATTTCCCTTGTGCAGCACTATCATTTGTGTGCTTCCCAACTTCCAAGGATTGGGGCTTCTTGAGAATTGAAACCAGGTGAGGAAATGCCGGAGAGTTAGCAGGCACAAGGGTAGGTCAAAACGGAGTTAAGGCCGGCAACGACACGACGAGGGAGCTGCTAGAGGTAGATGGTCGGCCATCAATGCCTGACGATTTCTGTTGTGACGCTACTGCAATTGTCTCGATTCCTCTCTGGGAAAGTCCGAAGATCTTGATTTGTTTGATTTTGGCCTCCTGAGTAGCCCCCTCCCTCTTGGAAAGTGAAATGGAGGCTGGCCTTGGCGGATCTGGGTCATCAGCGGTTTCTTGAACGAATTCGTCGTCTTCTTCATCTGAGCTCTAGGAAACTCTCTCTGAGGAATCTAAGGGTAACAGCAGGGAGAGGAGAGGGCTCTAGGGGTTGGGTAGTATAGCGGAAGTTTTGGCTGCGGTCATTGCTGGTGCAGGTGGGGTGGATGGGCGGCGATTTTGGTGTGGTTTGGTCGGAGGAGCATCCATGGTCCTAATTTAAGTACTGATCCTAACAGTTGTGTCTAGTTAAACTTTTGATACCTGTTAGTACTAGTTTAATGTATATTTTAATATCTTCCGAGAATAATAAAAAGGTCTGTGCAATTAAATAGCTCCGGGGACTAACACTTCCGCCGGTATCAACTGATATGGCATCGCTTCACTGCCTTTCACCGTTGACGGCAGCATAGCCAGGCATTAAACCAAGCTAATACTGCCCACACTGGTGCTTTGCTTACTCAAGCACAGTACGTTTCGTCAATACGAACCAAGGCAAGTATGGAGCACAGGACGAGCCACTCGCAACAGCAACTTATCTCTGCCTTGCTTGTGTTAGTAAACTCTAATAGGCTAATAACGTGTGCATGTGTGTGTGTGGTTCACTGATACTAGCAGAAGATCTTCTAGTCGGTCCGTGTACGTGTTGACTTTGTTGCTCTTCTGTTGGTCCCGGAAGCTCAGGTTAGTACTCTTGGATTTACTTGGAATTGAACATGGCATTTTACCGTACCCGGGACCACATGCATGCCGCTATGCAAGTTGTGACCAGACCTCCGTAATGGTGACTAGCTGAGGACGTCACCGTCTTTTGGGCCATTCAAGAATAATGGATCAACAACTGATGTGAAGATCAATAGTACTACAGATTTTTAAACCGGTAACTATTTCGAGCTGGATTTGCTACCTTCTGAAGCTGAAACAAAACACAAGCTCCGTATGGAGACCTCTTTTAATGTAGTAAATGTTTATGTAGTAGTGCTTTTATGTGGACCTCTTAATATAAGTTATATAAATTTTAAAGCACGTAAATAGGTAAGTAACGATCATCTACCATCTATTCGTACTTTAATAGCTGTATAAGCGTCTTCATATGCATTGGCGCTATGTTGTAGAGACACTTATTAAAACATATATATATCTCTTTTTTTTTTGGACCGCCAAGGTTGATCTCAGCGGAATTTTCTTCAGATCGATGTCTTCCTCCCCGCCTACCATCGTCGGTGACTCCATATCGTTTGTGGTATTTTATAGAGACATTTTATTGTGTCTATAAGGGAATAGAGGCATTTCATAGCGGCATTCAACTACGCTCCTCATATAGCGCACCATAGAGTGTTTGGGCTCTTCATGTAACCTCAACATCACCACTTCACGTGTGTTATTTTTGCTTTGTAATATTTATATGTAGGTCATTTAACACATATCAGCCACAAAAAAATGCTTCTAGATAATTAAGAGCGTATAGAAAATGCCTTTACACAATAATTAAAAACTTTAGCGGGCTAGAGAATGTCTCGAAAAAGGCGTCTACAAAGAAAAATTTTGCATGTGGTTCTGCAACGTCTCAAAATCGTCTTCGCAGCACAAAGTTTTAGGACAATTTTTAAAGCATCTTTACAAAGCGATTCAAGACTATATAACTCTAATTTCATAAACAAGTTTGGAAAGCGCCTCTAGAAGAGTACCACCACATATGTTTTTTCTTGTAGTAACGGAGTACCTACCAGCTAGCTAGATGTGCTCACTCCACATTGGATGGATCCGTTTGGGAGCTCAACGACACAAGCCGGTGCATGGGACGGCATGTAAGGCTAGCTTTTGTTGAAGCATGGTTATATTGCCCAAATTTTCTTTAGTAGTATATAAGCCTTTAAATGAATTGGTTAGTGAAACTTAATCTGGTAGCAGAGCAAAAGAGGTATTGAGTTTGAGATATGGTTGGCACAATTTATAAAAATACAGCTCATGTTATACGGTGGAGGAGCCTAGACATAGCGATGAGTGTTACGTACGAGTATGTTATCTATCTTTTCTTAAGAACTTAATTTTTTGGATGAATTGGTTGCTGCATGATTTCAAACCATCTAGTTTTTATGAGACACGACGGAAGCGCTATACTTGTTTGCGTTAAGGCTGTGACTATTTGACTTAATTTGTGAGCTGTATATATCGTACTATACCATAGCAGTTGGTCCTACATATTTCAGTCACATGACAGCTAGGGGGTGGCTTGCAACTCCACAGGGTTCCGGCCAGTGCGTCTGAGCAGCTGGTGCTTGTTCAATCCAGAATTCTAGATAATCTGATAATGTCAAACCATTCATTTGTGGTGACCAAAATAGTGATCAGGGACCTCCTTTTACTGGAGACTGCCTAGAAAAGTATATACGGTACTTGACACCATTCCGTAAATTCATCCCGTAATTTAAGAAAGGGTGTCGAGTAGATGTATATGGAACTAATGTATGATAAATTTAATGCTGTCGTAGAGGGAGTTAATTTAAGAAAGGGGGTCCGGGAAGATGGTGACTAGTTAAACACTCAAGCCCTGATGATCAGGTCGGATTGGCCGGGACGGTACAAATAAGTTAAGGTGGTATTTTGTTGAATTGTTCCTTTCAGCGCTGCATTTGGTGCGAGTGTACTTAGTGATCTGTTACCTCAGAGCACTTGCCCGATCAGATGTACTAGCTCCACAAACCCGGTTACCGTGGCCCATAAAAATGGAGCTGACAATGCATGAGCGCAATACGGATGAAGCTCAGCAAAAGATAACCACAGTCTGACATTGTTGATGAAATCAATTTGTGTATACAATCAAATTAAGTATGTATAAATCCATGAACACATGATAGAAATATCTAGCCACCTTTTCCACGATGGCACTCCCCAAATGATTGCGTGCACAGCAAATTACCGGACCGATCTATGAAATACTGACGATGCTGCTACCTCTTGCATTTCTATTGAAAGGAGAAAAGCTATGCAACTGATCAGTTAGTAAGTTTGTATCTGCGGTGCACGAAGTACTTGCTTTTCCATGTCTGAACCCTGAAGTATTCAGGAGGGGCTGCAGGGCCCTGCTTTCGTAACTGTCCTAAGCTGTGAAAAGCGAAACTTTGGTCAAAGCTAATGGGAATGCAAACCAAAACGATAGATCAGCAACAAGGAATGCTGGTGGTATCTTACATCCATGTTAAGGACTGTTTCCTTCAACGTCGTAAATCTACCGAGTGTCAAAGCTGAAGACGCATATGCACTCATGCAATTCATTTGGTTGCAAACGAACCGTCTATATTGAATTGTAAATTTTGGACCATTGGATTGATTAACCCAACCATTAGATCAAAAGGCTTAAGTTCTGCGTTAATCAGGCCCACTTAACTGTACTAATCACAGCAAAATCATGCCCACTTAACTGCACTAATCACAGCAAATCACAATCAGTCCCACTTAACTGCACTAATCACAGCAAAATCCAACGGTTCACGATTTGGTTGATTTTTGGTAAGAAAACATCCGGATGTTGTTTATCAAAACCCTTTAAATAAATACTAGCTAACATGATGTATTAGATCGAAAAAAATAAACGATATATATTAAATTTAGTGTGTTGTAAAAGAGGTCAGTTGAATTGCAACCGCATCCCAGCCACAACGCCTCAAAGCTCTTTGCAAATGGGGACTACTTCGCTCGATCGTTGGTCGTTGCATTGCACTGCTGACGGATCAACGCTCACCCGCAAAAAACCCCTTGAAGATATTGATGTACACGCGTGGCGATCTGAAGAGAGAGAAGAGATTGCTTAGTATTCAGTTTTCACCTCTGCAAGTTGCTCACTTGCATGACTTATTTGACTGGCAGGAAATTGGTCCGACATCTCTCCGTCCGACGAACTGAAGAAACAAGAAAAGCTTCTATCAAGAATGCGAGCTAACTTAATACACAGTGTAATGCCGTCAGACAAAGAGGCTGTTAAATGCTTACTAAAGTGAAATGGATGTGATAGACTTCCCTATTCGCTGAAGGTGCGGCACTAGCTCTCCAGGAAACAAGGGGAAAACCGTACCATTGCATGGTGTATCACCAGCAGCGACAGCCGCCTAAATCCACGGTTGCTACCTTGCAATGGTACGGTTTTTACGGTTGTTAAGCAACCGTAGGTGATCTCGTCTGTCTATTTTTACATGAAGGGTTCGGATGCGCAGTTTTTTTTTTTTTTTGATAACGGAAGATTTTTATTAATTTCAAGAACATTACATCGAGATGACACAAGTCCTCAAAATCGCTTTCGCCTCGCTTAAATAAGCACATGACCATACAAAAATAAAAGTAAAAATAACCTCGCACAATCTAGTAACAAGCAATCCGAAGACTAGACCGCCACCCATGTGTTCGGGAATAGAATTCCTTGGACACCTGCGCCAAACAATGTGTAGCCTCCGTCAAAGTAGCTCGCATATCTACCTTCTGCAACACAGCCCATGTACGCAACCAGTGGATGATAGTAAAAGTAACCTGCAGAGGAGAAGAATTGGTTTTCTTGTGAAAAACTCTATCATTCCTGGCTAACCAAATAGACCAACACGTGGCAGCAGCACCAAGAAGAACAAGCTTTCTATCATTTTTATGAAAACCATTTAACCAAGTACCAAATATATTAGCGACACTCGTTGGATTAGATATGCCAAATGCCACATATATTAGAAACCAAACTGAGTGCGCAAAATGACAATCAAAAAATAAATGCTTAATTGTCTCAGGTTCGCGACAAAAGCAACATGTTCGGATGCACAGATGCATAGTGTATGGCACAGTATTTTTCTAAGATGACTGTTTGCTACAGTACTTAATAGCCTGTTTGGTAGCCCGGATGCGCAGGGCCTGGCTCGATTCATGCGTTGACCGCGTTTGTGCTCGTGTTTGGATGCCTGTATCGCTACCGCAGGGCCTGGCTCTGGGCATGCAGCCAAGGCCAAAATACGGTACGCGCCGCGCGTGCAGGGAACCAAACGCGCCACAAGCGAATCTTAGGTCATTGGATTCAAATCTAATGGCCAGTAGCATCGACTGCACAGGATCCGTGTCTCTAGCAGAGATAGCCAAGGCTGTCATCCGACGCACGAAATTAAGGAGGGAAAAAGGCACGGTTAATTTAAGTCTTGTAATTTTGTACTACCAAGCACCAGCAACAAGATCCCAGTTCTATATGCGTGAATGATGGCTTAGTGCGTTTTTTTTTTCTTTTTTGAGAGGGATAGTGCGTTAATTATTGCTGTGATCGAGTCGTCTTGCGTACGGCTTTCAAGTACAACGAGGTTACGAGAACAGCGGAGCGTGAAGTTCCAGTAAAAGAAAATGTGAAGCTAACGGCAACGCGTTGAATTGGGTTCACCAACCCAAGAAAAGGTGAAGCTTTCGGTCTCCAGGCAATGACGGAGATGCAGACATGCAGTGGCCTGTTGGCTGTGGGGGAATCATAAGGTCGGGCTTGAGATCGGAAAGTTTCGATCCGGTCTCATTTTCAGTTAACAGTTTAAGCTGGTTAAAATCTAAAATTTCATCAAGATTTTAAAATTTTTAAACGAAATACAAAAACAAAATTTCAAATTCGTTTTTTTACCAAAATTTCCAAGATTTCTCGAATGGCCGAAATCTCAGTGAGATTTACCGAGATTTTAGTGAAATTGAATCGAGTGAAAAATAGTTCAAACGATGTCGATAAATTTTAAATTTTTTTGCATAGGGTACTGAAGATACAGTCAAATACAAAAAGATTGTAGGAGTCTTACAATATCTTACACTAACTAGACCTGATATCACTTTTGCTGTAAACGAGTGTGCCAATTCCTTCATTCACCTACTTCTCTGCACCTCACAGCAATGAAGAGGATACTGAGGTATCTTAAACACACTAGTGAGTATGGTCTCTCAAGTAACAGATCAAGGTCCGAACTATTGAGTGCTTTCTTGGATGTTGATTAGGCCGGTTGCCTAGGTGATCGAAGGTCAACTAGCGGCTTTGCTGTGCTCTATGGATCAAATCTTATATCATGGAGTGCTAAAAAACAAGCAACGGTTGCAAGATTCAGTACTGAAGCTAAGTACAAAGCCCTAGCGAATGTTTTTTTTTGAAAGAGCAGCAAGAGAATTGCTGCGTAATTCATTAAGAAGAAGCAAAACAGTTGTGAGTCCTATTTTTTATGGGAAAAATCGGACCCGTGAAAAAACCTCACAAACCAGTATCACTACCCGGATAGCACCACTAAAGACAGGACTACTCCAATGAAACTGAGGACGACTAAACAAAACCCAAAACTAATGAATGAGAGAAGAAAAAAGAACAACTAAAAGAGAGAGGACCACTAAGAACAAAAGTGCCTGAAACATCCGGCTATTCCGTCGGTTTCGAATGTAACTGCTGAAATAATTTGGATTCAATCACTGCTTGGTGAACTTGGAGTATTTCAACCTAGAGCATCATGTTTGTGGTGTGACAATCCAGGAACAACCTACTTATCAGTAAATCCGGTATTCCATACTAGAACCAAGCATATAGAGGTTGACTACCATTTTGTTCGTGAGAGAGTTGCAAACAAAGCACTAGAGATCGTGTTTTTTCAAGTCAAGATCAAGTTGCAGATGTGTTTACAAAACCAATTACAGCGAGACAATTAGCATTAACTACAAACAATGTCAACCCTGGTAGCTTGAGATTGAGGGGACTGTTAAGAATCATGTATGTTGTTTTTGTTTAGTTCTCTGTTTTTTGAGTCTGTTGGCCGAGTCTTCAGGGTAGTGGCGCAGCTCCTTCGGAGAGTGGCGCAGTTCTCGGCCGACTTTGTTGGATTGCCGTTGTAATGTAATCGTTGTACATTCCAGTATATATATGAGTATATGACATGAACCTAGCTACAGTTGGTGCGTGGGACTGCATTCCTCTTCTCGTATTAATCTTTACATGGTGCCGATGGTCGGCGTGGGCGGGTAGTAGCTGCCACCACCAGGGCACAAGGAGTGGTCGGGGAGGTTCCGATGGATGGCGAGGCCAGGTAGTTCCCTCCGCCACCTCCTTGCGGCGGCGGCGGCGGCGAGCAGGGTGGCGCCCCGTGCGAATCTGCAAGGAACACAACGCCTCGCCACGAATCGATCAAGACAGAAAAGACGGGTTATGTAGGGTGAAAATGGTACGGGTTAATCCCGACCGATCCGCATCAGATCCGTTAAAAACCGTATCCGGAAAAAAATCCGTGATCCGCCGGATTCGGATACGAACCGGATACTTGTTTCCGGATTCGGTAACGGATACGGGAGACGGGATATCCGACCGAATAGCAGCGGTAAACGGTATTCGGATATTATCCGACCGGATATCCGAATCGGAAAAACATACTCAGACTCAGTCAATGAGTCAAGGGCTCAAGCGTCCAGCACTCCAGCCGCAACCCGCAACGCAAGCCTGAAGCTCATCTGCCTCCCCATTCGTTCCCCAACCCGAAAGGCGAAAGCTAACCCTAGTACTGCTTGAGCCTCCGCCGCCGCCGCCACCGCCTGCTCCGGTGCTCCCGGGACTCCCGGTCCAGGACCCGCCGCCTCCTCCTCCTTCCGGGACAAGCCGCCGCCTCCTCCTCCCGCAATCCGCCGCTTCCTCCTCCTCCCGGTCCGGGACCCGCCGCCGCCTCCTCCTTCCGGGACTCGTTGCCGCCTCCTCCTTCCAGGACATGCCGCCGCCTCCTACTCCCGGGACTCGCCGCCTCCTCCTTCCAGACACGCCGCCTCCTCTCGGGATTCGTGGATTTGCCGCCGCCTCCTCGGGATTCGTGGATTTGCTGCCGCCTCCCGGGATTTGCCGCCTCCTCCTGCTCCTCCCGGTCCGTAGATTTTCTCTTACCTTCGATTTAAACTTCTTGCCAAAGATACTTGAAATCGAAATGAGTGTTATTTTGATTTGCTCTTACCTTCGATTTACCTTCAGTATTCTCATCCATCACCCATGCTTTAAACTTCTTGGTGTAGCCATAGTAGATACATACTGAGTGTTATTTTGATTTGCCAATTGCCAGCATGAGGCTAAATTTAATTGAAACATAGTTGATGAATAATAGTAATCAGAGTCTGATTTGTCATTCAGCTTGTAGTTTTTGTGTTGAATGAAGTACACAGATATTTCTAGTTATTCACGAAGCTGATCCCTGCTGTTTGTGTTGAATGAAGCTGATATTTCTAGTTATTCACGAAGTACACAGATTGCAAACATTCAGCTTGTAGTTTTTGTGTTGAATGATGAAAGCTTTATGGTGCTTTGTTCTCAGCACTTCATGTGATTTGTTGCGAGAATTGTGATTCCCTATATGGATCTGTAGTTCTGTACTCTAGAATTTACTATTTTCCTTGTCTTATATACTAGCTATGTTGTTATCTTATGAATGAGGCTGGGGAGATTCTCTTCACTGGAAGTGCTGAGATTTTTTTGTTAGTGTCTATGTGTGCTTCTGTCTTGTGTGCTTCTGTTAGTGTCTATGGGCTGAAATTTCAAATAGCAAAGTGAATCGGGTGCTGCTTCCCATGCTGAGTGGATGAGTACTAGCCAGCTCCAAGTTCCTGATACTTTTGGATTGGGAGGTTTTGGCTATTGACATAAGAACAGGGCGCATGGTGGCACGCACCGGAGCTGATATAATCTGTGTACTTACTCACATCAGCTGATCAGCAGTTGGATCTGTGTGTTTCACTAGTAGATAGTGTTGCTTTGAGTGTTTTATCTGCAATTGATTTATGAGCGATGTTTATTTTTTTCATGGTGAATGTCAGAATGTGTGAAGATGAAGTGCATCTCCTCTGCTTAATTTGTCTATGGCTGACTGTGGGCTGGTATTTTGAATTGTGTTGTCAGGAAGTAAGGTTGAGGTTAGCTTTTTTGGTTGATGATGGTGGTTTTGAGTTGAGAATTTGAGATTGTATGGATGATAATTGGACTGTTCAAGTTATATATGAATTTGATACTATTGTTAAATTTGTGTTGTATGAGTTGTCAAACTTATGTAATATATATGAATTTATTGCTAGTCGAATGTTTCAACAAGTATGTATCCGTTTGTATTATCCGTTTCCGAACCGAATCCGTATGTATCCGCCCGACAATACCGTGATCCAAATTCAAATATCCGAATTCAGATCCAGATTCGGTCTTACCGTATCCAATTCCGAATCCGGGAAAAAAAATGGATTAGGATACGGTAACAGCAATATCCGACCGTATCTGATCCGTTTTCACCCCTAGGGTTATGTAATGTACGCACGTCTGGGACTGGGCAGTCTGGGCAAGTGGTGTGGGTCGGTGGGGCCAGGAGGCCACCGAAAGCCTCGTCGACGCCGTCCGCGTGACCACGCGCCGCGGCGGAGGACGCCACGAGCAGGCAGAAAGACACGAACGCAAGAGCCCTTAGCCATCTAGTCCACCCTTTGCAAACAGCCTCCAAGTCGAAGTGCTGCGGTTGTTGCTTGGAGCTTTCAAGTAGTAACTGATAACTCGATACTGGCCCAAGTGTAAAGCAGCTCGCGTGTTCTACTACACTAGCTTGCATGTATCTGCATGACGGTTTACCCTGCACATGTTGCAGCAATTGCAGTATCGCACTACCAAATAGCCATAGGAAAAGGGTCGGGGTTATTTGGGGAGCCTGTATGCATCCCTGCACTGCATCTAGTTTGTGTTTGTTGTCTGTACTAATTAAGTGCCTAAGTGGTACATAAATTGATGGTTTAATAAAAAAAATTATCTATATATTTAGTTGTTTGAATCAAATTGTCCGATCAGGATAGTAGGATATAAATTTTAGAAGTATTATTTTTGATGTTGAACCATCTCATTTATTAAAAACAATAAAACCATACGGAGAACATCTCATCCCACCAACCAAACCACCTTACCCGTAGCGGACGTCCTCTTACACTAGGTTTGCACAGTGGAGCCTTTCACGATTGCCAGCCCCGTGTCTAGCGTTGGAAGATGATACATCTCCGGTTCGTATTCACCGAGGTCTACATGTGTGGACTCAGGATCAGGCTCGCCCTCCTGATCGCACTGCACTTGTGGGGCCAGGCCTATGCTATCTGGGTAATACAAGAACAACGGCTGGCAATTGTATGATCCACGCATCATGGGCAATAAAGCACATAGAACACATCCTCAGCCCAAATGTTACGTCTCCGATATATAGAACGAAAAAAGTTCATAAAATGCTCTAAACCTTGTTCAAAAATCTATTCGACATCTCAAACTACAAAATCAGATATTTGACTCTTGAATTTTATAATTAAATTCAAATAACACTCTGACCCGGTTTCATATAGTGGTATGTTTGTGTGCAGAGAGAGAGAGAGTTATAGAGGCCAGCGGCCATGGAAGCATGGCCAGGAGCTTGGCGGGGGAGAAGCCCTTGTGGGCTCTACCCGTTATTGACCTAACTAGCTCAGCGTGTCCTTTTACATAGCAAAACCATCCACTCATTGCATCACATGGGGCCATGCCACTATATATAGAAAACCGGGTTAGGATATTATTTGAACCGGATTGTAAAGTTCGAAGGGTTAAATGTCCGGTTTCGTAGTTCGGAGTGTTTAATGGACTTTTGACTAAAGTTCAAGATGTTATATAGACTTTTTTCTCAATAGAAATCATTTTTACGACTTGTTTGTTTAGACTTAGGCATATTGTCATATATTTTAAAGTCACATTTTTTTTTACCTTAAACAGATTAAAAGCAGTTTAAACAGATTAAAAGTAGTTTGTCTTTATACATATTAGAGGTGAGTAATTTTACCAAAACTTCAGTAGCATTAGACTAAAAACAACCCTCATTAAGCCAAAAAGTATCCCTACAATGGCTTTTGATTTTTAGTTATATAGAGTCTTCAGCCTTGTAACTTTTAAAAAAGGCCAATTGACTTTGACTTTCTAAGCTGGATAAAAACTCAAATAAACATGATTCAGTGTTCTCTTGTCATCGCGGATGGACTCGTTGTATGCCCAATTGCCCATCAGCTGGACAGGCAGAACTCGTTTTTCAAAGTAAAAGCCGCTGCTTGCGGTCTACCCTACACGCACACATTTCGCCATCTGCAGTAGAAATGAACAAATCCGTTTCTACGTCAAATCCTTCTCTTTGATCAACTACATTGCTAAAACTAAAACAAACGCGCGGACATAATTACACGAGACCCCCTAACCAATTAGAAAATCCAAGTTAGAAAGGCCAGTATAAATTCAGGTTTCAAACCAACTCAAATTTAAATCGAGACCGAAACACCAATTAAGGCAACATCCGCGCCTTCTTCCGCGCGAGTTCCACACACCAAGTCGTCGCTGCACCCCCAAGATCGAAGAAGCAGCGCCTAAGTACGCAAAGGTGCACTCTATGCCATGCCAGCCTCCCCTTAATCTGGGCCTTATGATTACGGCAAGAACGCCTCGTACGCAAAGTGCCCGTCGGCCGGTGGACTTCGAGGAAGAAAGTCCTTGCTCCTTAGCCTCACCATCAACCTCCCGGCTGCGCGGTGACCGTACCGCGGCATGTATTTATACGCACGGCCCTTGCTTCCCTGGCTACAGTACTGTACATGCATAGCACACGAACCAGTCCTCGGAAAAAACGAAACAGAGAAGTATACGCACCTAGGTAGGCTTCACGAAGTCCACTTGAATGGGGCCGTGTAGCAGTAACCTTGTTCTAGCTCTAGCCTTCGCAGCGTTCATGGCTGCCTCGGTGGCCACCTCCCACGGCAACGTGCTCTACGTCGGCGACAAAGACGGCTGGGTTGGCAAGCCGGCCGAGAGCTACGAACGGTGGGCCGGCCGCAACCGCTTCGAGGTTAACGACACGCTTGGTACGGGCATATATATATATTCATGTTTAAGTGGACGATGTCGGCCATGTGTGTACGTACGTCAGTGCTTAATTTGATCACAAAGGGATTTCGCTGTGTTTTTGTACTGCTTTGTAGTGTTCAAGTACAGGAAGGACGCGGACTCCGTGCTGGTCGTGGACAAGAGCCACTACGAGGCGTGCGACGGGAAGGACCCCATCAACGAGCTGGACGACGGGCTCTCGGCGTATGTGCTAGACAGGACCGGGCTGTTCTACTTCATCAGCGGTGACGCCGCCCGGTGCAAGAAGGGCCAGAAGCTCACGGTGGTGGTGACGGCTGGGCCGGCTGAGCCGCCAGTCAGCCCGCGTACTGCGTCCCCAGCACCATCGCTTCCACCTTCCGTGGCACCAACTCCGGATTATTACATGGCTCATTCGCCTTTGAGCCCGACGGTGACTCCTGCATCTTCACGCCAGCATCCATCACATGCCCCAACGCCGATGCCAAATTCCACGCATTCGCCTTCGGTTGTACCACCGGCATCACGCTCAACCTCAAAATCTCTGGCGCCAACACCTCATGCGTCACACTCATATTCTTCGCCTTCCTATGCTCCATCGGTACCGACTCCACCTTATCCTCCATCACATGCCCCATCACAACTTCCAAAGACCCCACATTTGCCATCGCCCATCGCCATTACCACATGCACCATCAATGCATCCCTCAATGTCTCCATCGCCTCAAACCCACACGCTATACCCACCTTCTCCCGTGCCTTCACAAAGCTCTTCAACTTCTAGACCTATATCGCCATTGTTATCTCCAAAGATGTCTCCAGTAAGTTCTCATTCATCTAGCCCTGTGACAGCTCCTTCAACATCATCGACATCTCCACCACAGTCTCCAAATGCCCAACCGAACATTTCGTCTCCAACCATGCCTCCTTCTCACTCACTTTCTCCACCTTCAACGAAACATGATAAAAGTACTTATCCCGCACCATCTCCTAATTCACAATCCCCTATATTGTCTCCAATACACTCACCAATGTCTATTCCACCGGCATCAATCGTGTCTTCTCCATCGCATTACCTTGCACCAATGCATGGGCCATCGACATCAACATCACTCCCTTCTAAGGCTCCAATTCAATCTCCATCACGAGCACCAACACCCACAACAGAGTCTACGCATCCGTCTCCACCTTCACTCTCACCAGCATTATCACCACCATCTCTTGTGCTATATTATAGGCCATCTGCATCACCAATACCTTCTAATAGGCCTTCAGCTCAGTCTCCATTACACACCACATCACCGTCGCCAAAGTGGCATCTTTCACCTTCACCATTAGTTGCGTTGTCACCGACCTCACATGCACCATTTATGTCCCCCTCAAAATCTCCAGTCCACCAGCCTCAGATACCATACCTACCTTCTTCGCCTTCACCATCACCATCAAGTTCCAAGATCGTTCCCCCTACTTCAAGCCCTACACCAACTCTTTCCATATTTCAATTGACCGCTCCATCTCTATCTCCAAAGCCCCAGCCAAATACTCCACCTCCAACTTTTGCTCCATCTCATTCACCTTCCCTATCACCTTCGAGCTATAAGGTAAGCTCTTCTCCAGCACCATCACAAAAACAACAGCCTCCTAGGTCAGCTCTAACACCTTCGCCATCCCACCCTCCATCACCATCACCAAAAGCACAACCCCCTAGGGTAGCACCAACATTGTCACCATCCCATGCTCCATCGTCTTATTCTTTCAACTCCAAGAGTGCCTCCCCTAGTACAAGTCCTTCTCATGCACCATCACCATCTTCAACCAGCTCAAGGTATGGGTCTATCTCAAGCCCATCTCACTCACCATCTACATCACGCTCACCTTCGCCATCTCCTTCAAGCTCTAAGAACTTGTCAGATATATCACCTTCCCAACCTAAAGTCTCACATATCTCTAGCCCTGCCCACGCGCCATCTTCATATATCATTCAATTCATATCTCACCTTCCCCATCTAAAACTTCATCTATCTCTAGTCCGTCTCATGCACCATCTTCGTCCCATATCTCCCCTTCTCATGAACCAACACAACTTCACCACCAACCTTCACCCTCTCCCTCGAAGGCACCCTCCGCTTCATATAGTCATTCACACTCACCATCTCCAACACCATCTTTAGCAGCCCAATCACCCTTGATCATTGACTACCCTCCAGTTTCATCTCCACTTTCTGCTTCTCCTACGGAAGCACCAAATTTCATTATCTCGCCATCGTCGAAGGAAGGGTGGGGTCCTTCTCTGGCGCCGGGGCCCTCCCGTGGCCACCATGTGTCAAGCTCCTCTACAGTGGGCATGCCAAGAGTAGCGTTCGCCCTAATGGTTGTGGCAGTTCACTTTTTACTCCTCTAGATGTAGTGGCTGACTTTGCATAAGCATTACTTGTATTATCTTTTTTTTATTGGTGGAAAGGGGATACTTTGGATATGTTTGTACCGGTGTGTGATTAGTTATTAATTAGTTCTTTTTATGGATGTTTGCAACAATAATACATAGTCCTTATGTTTGGATCGATTTGCCCATTGTACCATTAATTGTATCTTAGTCATGAGTAATGGAATAATTTTTAATGGAAAATTTTGTTCCTTGATAACACGCTGTGGTGGCACAATTATTTTAAATGTTCTCTTACACGTGTAATCCTGCGATATTTTGCTAGAGTATGTCTATACAGTTTTGTAAAATTTACTCTTACTAAATTGTATGAGAAAAGAATCAAATTGGAAGGTTCTAGGAAATAAATAATGTCAAAATAAGAGCCAAGTGTATGCTAGTAAATTAGTTGTCATCCAGAGGCTACACCTGCGCGGCCTCCTGTGCTATGCTAGGCAAAATAGAGCGACACTTCAGAATGTATGACAGGGATTCCACATCTAAAATTTAATCAGTAAACCATTCATTTCGTCGTCAGAAAGACATCGATGGCCATACGTCGAGGCCTAGTAAGTTCATGGTCGTACATGGTTGGTCCAGCCACGGCCCACGGGTACAATCTATTGGTCGTAGCAAACTCACAATACTCGGTGACCTATTTTGGGTGAGTCTGCGTCTTTAAGAGGGACCTGTGATTTCAGTTTAGATTGCGACGGGATCTTGGCAAATGATTGGTGTTTAGTTGTTTCCTTCGAAGAAGCGACTACATGGTTGGTATACATATGCCATATGGCTAACTAATTAAAACTTTGATTTCGTGCAAAATGGCAGAAGAAGTACAAGCATGGAAAATGCCAGGTAGGAGAGGAAGAGAAGACGAGGAGACTCGCGAAGAGCAACAGGACAAGGCGAGGTGGCTCCACTGCTCCTCTCCACGCACTAGGAGCAGGAGGATAGGAAAAAAGTGAGTAAATTGGTACTTTGCCATCTCTTATGTCGCGCTTCGCCAGAATACTATTAGTCACGTGAACTTCACCATAATGCTATCCCGAACGTGAATCTCACCGCCAGAATGCCATTTTATATTTTCTCCTGTATTTTTCTTTTCTTTTCCCTCATTTTGCCATATGAGCTGACTCTTTTGCCCCTGCGAAATGAAAGAATAAGACATGAGCACAGGCATGGGATTCATTAAATTTAGCTATCAATTCAAGTTGAAATTTTCGAAACTTTTTGACTGAGATCTGGGGATAGGCATTGATATCCAAAAAATTGGTGGATTAAAATCTTGTCCGAAAAATCACAATAATTCGACAAGGTGCTGCATTAAAACTTAGTTTTCAGATTTTTATTTTTATTAGATAACAAATAAACTTCATTTTATATGAGACTTTTATGTGAAATAATAATGATTGTTGGGAACTAACGAAAATTTTCAGACACTTATCAGTTATATTTATTTTTATAAAATTTCGACATTTGCTAATATTGCTTTTGAATCCATTCTGCTTTTTGATTTTATAAAATGGTTAATTCAACTTTATTATTTTTGAAACTTTTGTAGAGGTTTATTATGGCTATTATATTTTATGTTAATAATTTCAAGTCAATATATATTATATTTTATTTATAAAAATTCTGATATTAATATTATTGTATTTAGTTTAAACCCAGGGGCAAAAGAGTCAACTCATGTAGCAAAATGAGGGAAAAGAAAAGGAAAATACAGGAGAAAATATAAAATGGCATTCTGGCGGTAAGACTCACGTTCGGAATGGCATTGTGACGAAATTCACGTGACTAATGACATTCTGACGAAGCGCGACGTAGGAGATAACAAAATACCAATTTACTCGAAAAAAAGTAGTAGCAGCTTTCTTTTACTTGTCCATCCCCTGCAATGCACCGCGCCGCCCTCTTAACTTGTCCCCTCGATCTCCTGCGCCGCCCTCCAAACGTCCAGCGCCTCCCACTGGCCGCGCCGCGCCGCCTCGATCTGCGCCCACCGCCTTCGAGAGTTCGGCTGGGGGAGGGAGGTGAGAAAAGCAATGCTTGGGGAACGGAGCCACACGCACGTGGGCGAACCTGTCCGGCTTTTTTTTTAGGGACTGAGAGCATGTACAGCGGTTGATTTGTTGTCGTCTGTGTGCGTCCATGTAAGCAGAGCATGCCTATGTGGAGGTGTTTTAATGTAGAAAGAGAGAGTAGTCGTCGATGAACGAGACGACGACTTGGGCTCGTTGTCCCAGAGCTCGCAGCCAGTGCTTCCCCCGTTGTAGACGGAGTTGCGAGCGGACAACGGATCTTGCGGATCGAGTGCGGCGCGCGAGCTTCGCCAAATACACCGCGCCGAAATCCTACCTCGCGCCAAATCCATGTCTCACGCCAAATCCCACAGCCTAATCCTCGGCGGCGCAGCCAGAGAAGAGGGGCGCGGCGGCTACGGCAGGCAAGAGCACGAGAGCTGGAGCCGCAAGGGAAGGGAAGAGAAGAGGGGTGCGGCAACTTGAGGAAACTGTAGTCGGAGTCCGGCATGGATAGGTATACTCCGACAAGCCCGGCGGCGAAGGCGGCGGCGACCCCGGCGCCCAGCGCGGCCTCCCACACCGGGAACCTCTCCTCCCTCGCCATCTCCTCCTCTTCCCCGCTTGTAAAAATCCAGGGGCCAGGTGAGGAGAAGAAGAGAGAGAGAATTCGAGAAGAGCTTTCTTTGGCTCCCTCCCTCTTCTCTTCCCTTCCTTCTTTCTCCGTCTTATTTGGTTGTTTTCCTTGGTGTAGTTTATATGGAAGAGGATGCCAGCAGATTCTCTCTCCTATTTTGCTTATCTGGCCTTCTTTTCTTTCTTGATCATTTTCTGTTGTTTTCCTGTTTCTTGGCGTTGGTGTAAAGATAAACATTCTTTTGGTCAAGTTTTGTTTGGTCTATGGCATTTTGGGAACTGCAAATTTAGATCAGTTTGATTTTGCTTGCTGCTTACAGCTTACTTGGTCTGGTTAATTTTACTTGTGTGTTCCTAGATGGTAATATTGTGTTTTATGCTAAAGGAAAATATTTCGGACGTTTTATGTTTATAAATGGACGCTTGAGTCCAAATTGTTTCAGAGTTTAGTTTGTTGTGTGTTTTCTCAGGGCTCTGTTTACTGGAAGTAGTAAGAAGAGTTCAGATACATTTCTGCAAGCAAAGTTTAGGCTGCTTTGGTCTTGAGTTGTTTCGGTACCTGAAAAAAAGGTGTCATGCTGAGTTTGTTAGTTTTGAAGTCTCCAGAGTCAGAGTTTGTGTCGGATAAGACACAGTTTTTTTGTTTCAGCCGAAAGGTTCAAAGTCAGAGTTAGAGTTCAGTTGGTTATTCAATACGGTTTGTCTCCTGTAACTAAGTCCTGATTATGTCTTTGTAATCTCTGACTATATAAGTAATAGAAGAAAAAGCAGAAAAGCTGTAGGAGGGATTTGCAGCACCAGAGAGCTCTCTCTGAATTGTTCTTGCTGTATCAGTTCTTGCCGTTTGTTTGTTCCATCTGTTGAGCACAGGTATTCAGGTTCCAATATAGAGAACCGGCGACAAAGGGATTATTCAGATTGTTTCTGAATACTCATACGGCAAACTCTGTGTTGCTACTCGACATTACAGAGAAGAGTATTGCAGAGCAGGTTACATATTTAAATTAAATAGGTTACAGAGACCCAATTTATAGTTGATCTATGCAGACAGCCAAATAGACGACCCACTGTACAAGATGTCTATTTAGCTGTCTGTGTGTGACATGGCATGAGCTCGCAGACAGCAGCTATCTAACCATTGTACATGCCCTGATGCATCCGGCGTCTGCGACAAATATTCCCTGATACTGGACGATCCAATCTAAATGAAGAACCCGTTCAAACAATGGGATGACCTAGGATTGAAATTTCGTTGAATTTTGGTAAAATCTTAGATTTCAGACCCCCACGATATCTAAATTATCGGTCAGAAATTTTTTTAAAAAATGCTACAATACTTACTTTTTTCGGCGAAATTTTCTCCAAAACTGCCAAAATTTCATGAAAAAATTTGGAGTTTGCTTTTTTTATGGCCGGATTTGACGTCAATTACATCAATAACTTTTTTTTATGGCCGGATTTACGTAGGGCTAGCGCTAGACAACCATGTCTGCAGTATATGGTGGCCTAGTGTTATTTACAAAAAGATTTCAGAAAAGTAAAAAAAAAAAAAGTGGTTTTGGTTTCAAAAACTGTACATAAATCAAAGTAGCAGGGAGTGGAGGCAGGCAAAGGCTAACAACAAAAAGGAATTTGGTTGAGAATACAACAGGGGTAAAAAAAAGATCACAATTCATCTATGCCACCATTACCAACCTGGCAACCTAATCACAATTGCAACCAAACAAGTTTTATCAAGGTCAACCGAAACAGCAAAAGGAATGTTTCAGAAAAGAAAAGGCATCACTCAACTTTACAGGCATCTAAAAGACATCTTAAACAAGAGCACCATTTTTGCAACTGCATTTATCATTAACTATAGACGATGTATAGAACAACAAACCTGATGGTGTTACATCTAATCAACCAACTGGGATGAAGAGCAACAGTGTATGCCTGTCAAAAGCAATACTATGCTCTATTGAACCAAGAATTTGAGACACTGAAGAGCTAGCAAACTAAAATATAGCAGTGGCTGTGACCTGAAAAACTGAACTAAAGGAAATCTTACCAAGAATACCTGTCCAAAATACTGGAGACATGAAAAACTGAACATAGATTCTGTAATTTCGTTCATAACTCGATCATTCTGTGCTAGCTAGTGATCTTACCATTTCAGCCGTGATCCCTCTCCCGCCTGCAAGCGAGCGAGCAAACCAACCACAGCCACGCACACAGCGTTTGACACCAGAGTAGACTTGGGCATTAGGTCGAGATTTTTTTTATCGGCCGTCGGCCAGCACAGTATAAATGATAGGGTTGTACTGAGCCTGTGGTAGGGCACGATGGGTGGCACGGTACAACATGTCAATATGGATCATGTGTAGGCCAGCACGGCATGAAATAGGACCGATAGGCCTAAAGCAGGCGTGGCATGAAGCAAGATGCACTATCACGACATTGCGTGATCATGTTGTGGCTCGCCTTACGGCTGAAGCCTTTTGTGGTCCTTGTATGTGAAGGGGAGATAACCGAGATACTAAAAGGTGAAGAATGGGGATCGGAGAATACGTACTCACTGACACCGAGAACGCGTACTGAGCCACTCCGCACTGGGGTACCCTATAATGAGTGTAAGATTTTTAATAAGATAGTAACCTTATATCTATTAAAAAAATGAATAAAATTTAATTCATTTTCCTCAATATTTTGTGTCTATTCCCTTAACTCCGTACATCTCCAACACTTTTTATTTTGTCGTAATAGTGCAAATAGACCGGACGTGAGTCGACACGACACCGAAACCAACACAAATCGCAAATAGACCGTGCCTGAACTTATTGAAGACAAGCTAGGCTAGCACGGCACGACACGATAGGCTAACAAGACTTTAACGGCATGACATGATTTAGGCACATAACCCAATAAATCTATACCTACCAATCCAGCACTGCACAACACCTACCTCTACACAAGACTATCTTGTCTTCTTCCCATGGCGAGAACACCAACTCACCCACCTCAATAGTCAGTAAGTACCCAACTGTTACATCCCCTGCAGCCAGCGCCGGGTGCTCGCTCGCTCTCCGTATAACTGTGCTGCGGCGGCTCCTAACATTTCCTTATTCTTGCAACGTCTCGGTAACGGGGAGCGCTGCTACAAGCGCAGGGACGGCCTATTCAAGAAGGCCAGGGAGCTCGCCGTCCTCTGCGACGCCGACCTCCTCCTCCTCTTCTCCGCCTCCGGCAAGCTCTACCACTACCTCGCGCCCACCGTCCCGTCGTAAGCTACCTCTTCTCGACTTGTGTAGCTGTGACACACACGCAGTACTACTACGGACCACCTGCTGATATGTTCGTTTAGTGAGGTCCGTACTAACTATATATGTACGTGTGCTTATGGGCGTCGTTTTCTTTTCTCTTCTTTTCTCTTCTGCAGTGTTAAGGAGTTCGTTGAGAGGCACAAGGCTGCGACGCACACCAAAGTTTGGGCTGATATCCGGCAGGTACGCGCGTAATGCTCGTGGAAATCGCGCGAACTTGTGGCAGCGTGGTGTACGTTTGACGGGTTTTGCCACAAGTTAACGCGCCGTTGTTTTGACATCGGAAACAGGAGAGGCGCGCCGAGCTGGAGAAGGCGGGGAGGATGTAAGAGCTCTTGGAGAAGGCCAGAGTAGTTGGGGTACGCGCGCACACGCAGCTTGCCGGGCGGGGCGCGGCGGGCGGTCGTCCCGGCCAGTGCGTGCGTGGTGTGTTTCACTTGGGAATTGACGTGCTGGGCTTACGTTTTTTTGGTAGGTCCATGACGGTGGACGACGGACGGGGAGCACTACACGGGTGCCGTCGCTGGAGGCGCTGGAGCACAACCTGGAGGCGGCCATGCGAAAGGTGCGCTCCGAGAAGGACCGCAGGATCGGAGGCGAGATCACCTACCTCGGGAACATCGTGCGCACCTCAGCCCACCCATGCTATCTCGTCATACTACTTGAAGCCATACGCGAACCCCTCTAAAATCTGTCCCATTCTCTGCATGCAGATCAGGGTGAGCAATAATCGTAATTTCGGGCTACCGTGGTGTTCAGTTAGTCCCGCATAGTTCGTCTTCATCGTGATTTCGTCCTTAGCAATTGGCAAAAAATCGAACTGTGCACACCAGTGTTTCTGGACGCACAGGAAAATGCCAGATCCAACCTGTTGAACCTAAATATGGAATGTTGAAGAACACACCAAGCCAACTATTCTTGGGAAGTTTTTCTAGGTACGTTCTTGTAGTTTGAACACCATACTTTTACTATTACTGAATTTGAGACCTCCAACTCCAAATAAGCGAACAGCGTCTAAACAATAATTAACTCTTCAGCTGAGATACTGCTTGTATAGTTAATTCAAAAAATTATGAGCAGTACCCTTAAAAAAGCACAAGAAGATGTCTGTTTGAATATTTTCTTTTTCTTTTGCTGGCCCTTGTTTGAATATTTTCAAGAGATTAGGATTTGATAGAGGTCTAGATTAGGGCCCTAAAAAAAAGCAAAGGCAGAGGTGAGCTCAAGCTTGATCCCGAGGTGGAGGCAAACTCTAATATATTGTCAGGACTATGTAAATTTCTCAGCCTGCTTGCAACCTAAGTCCTTCACTTCTGTATTTATTCTTATTAAGATATGCATAGTATTACGTTGTGAATTATGATAATTTTTCTATTATTACTTATTAAATATTGTTGTACCTGAGCATGGAATAGTCTACCACGTGGTTCAATTACTTTTGTGAATGGAATGGTTCATCAAATAGGATGTTTCTACTCAATATAACTTTCTTCTTAATCCATCTCATATAAGTACCAATATAAACCACCTCGTAAGGCAAACAAACACACCCAGAATCAATTCAGTACCTAATAAGGAATTAGGTTTTCTGACATTTGTCTTGTGCAATATTTGCAAAATTATGCAGGCTTCAACTAGGAATGGATTGGAAGCTTGAGGTTAAAAGATTCTTCTCTAGTGTTGTTTTGAGCTCTAGTGTCCTGCCAGTTTGAATGATTCTGCAATGCCTTTTCGGGGTTGCAAGAATGCACTCTATGGAATTTATTAAAAAAAAGTGTAGAGAAGAACTATCTTGTTCGCTGAATCTCAAGCAACTCGCAGCATGGCGTCATGTTTTTGGCATATGCGCATTGGGCCAAGTGATCTGAACTATTCCCATCCCCTCATTTTGATTCCACTTGGAGCAAAAACATTGCATGGTTGATTGAAGAAAACCAAGAGAGAAAAATAGATCTAACCAACAGCAGAAGAGACTGGGAACAAAAGTGTTTTGGTTCCCAATAGATTAGGTGAATGTAAAAAGAAACGAAACTACAGCCCGGCGAGGAAAGATTAAACAAACAAAACATTGGCCAACGAAAGGAGCTCAGTAAGAACGTAGCGATATAGAGATCAGCAATCACATCTGAGAGATCATACTCTTTGTCTCATCATTGCTCCAGATCTTGTGAAATCAAAGCTAACTTTGTCGGTATTTCGAAGATAAAATCACAGTAAGAAAAGAAAGCAAACGAGACACAAACAGAGATCATCACAACGCAGAGAGAAGCAGGAGGGGGTAGGGATCAAAAGCATCGAGGAGGCCGCAACTGCAATGCCTTCGCCGTTCTATCTAGTCGGCCCCCTGCTTTTAAAAGAGCGGCCGCGGAGGAAAAAGAAACAGAAATGCTAGAAAACGGTATACCGTTGGGAATCAATTCCAACGGTATACCATGGTTCGAAGGTTAGCGGGTGAGTTTCATTCTGGGTTTACGGGTAAGTTCATGATGTCTCACGGATAAATTTCATGGGTTTCGTGAGGTTTCAAGTTTCATAAGGTTCGTGTTTCATTAAAAAAAGTTTAGCATGTGCTGTTTGATGAAACCTTTGGTTGAAACTTAGCTATGAGACTTTGTTTTAATGAAATACGAACCTTATGAAATTTGAAACCTCACGAAACCCATGAAACCTATCCGTGAAACATCATAAAACTTACCCGTGAAACCTGGTAATGAAACTCACCCGCGACCCTAATAAACCATACTATACCGTTGGAATTGATTCCCAACGGTATAGCGTGTGATAGTTGCTCTCAAAAAGAAAACCCTAGGACGGGGAAACGTAGACCGTGTGATCTACTGTTTGACGGACTAGATTTTGTGTGTAGCTACCACGCAGTAACTGGGCCAGCACAAGCCCATCGTCAATCATGAGTAGCCGAAGTTGTGCGCTACAACCACCGCCGGGCCGGGTCGTGTTCCGATGGTTCCTCTTGAAAAATGAGACTTCGGCTTCAGCCCGAAACTTTTTTTGCTCCAGTAGGCCGAGATTGCATACTGTTGTGAAATCTTCGATTATGGATGGCCTAGAGCAGACAACTTGAGATTTTGTTATATTTGTGGCCTAATAATTGGGCCCATTTTGTTATTTTCTTCGGTGACGTTCCATCTTGGGTTTCTCTGAGTCCGTTTGTTTTTGTTTTGAATTTTTTAAAAGCTGATTCTGGATTGTGATTTTAGATAAGCTAATCCTTAAAAAATTGGAATCCAAAAGTATATATAAAATAGATAATGGATGTAGTGTATATGGGTGGACTGGATTATCGTAATCGAATTCTAGAATCGAACTGCTTATTTTTTTATTCTGTTTTTAGAACCAGAGTCCAAAATCAAAAGTAAAAGGCACGTACTACCAGTCGGACGTCCGATTTTTTGTTTTTCTTCGGACGCCCGTGAAACATTTTTTTTCACGCGTGCAACATTTATTACCAATACGTGTAATATTTTTTTTGAACGTTTGCAACATCTCTTTACTGTAGCAAATTTTACTGTTTGTCGAAGGAAAACGTTGCACACGTGGGTAGAAAATATTGCGGAGTGTTAAGACTAGCATTACCGAAAGTAAAAACAAACAGCCCTTAGCCCGCCGGGGGTCATCCTGGATCGGCATACCCGCTTCAATTCTAGCGTCTGCTTCAGTAGGATGCCTGCGTGTCTTCGTTTGTGTGCGTGTGTGTGGTACCGTGGTGTGCGTGTTTGTCTTGTAATCTTTTAAAAAAAACTTAGGGGTTCTGCTGTGGCGATGATTGGAGACTTCAGGCTAGTCATCGCCTAATTAGCCCATATTTTCTGGCAGATTTCTTATTCAGTGGCCTGTGACTGATCTGTTGATAAGCAATTTTCTCTGTGTTCTTCATCCGACTTCGTCCACTAGGACTGCTACTAATTTCCTTTAAATCTAGACTGACAAGGTTGACAGTGAATGCGCATTTTATTTTTCAGGTATACACATGTATTTTTGACAGGGTAATAATATTCTTTTCTCGAGCACCCCCTTTGACTTTGTTTTTTTTTAACTGATGTTCCCCACAGGCCTGATCTGATATCTAGCCTGTTTAATTATGTCCGTCTCCTCTTTTGAAGGGAAAAATTATGCCTCTCCTCACGCACCCGATCTGCTGGACGTGACCAACGCAACGCAACAACGAAGTGCGACGAATGCGTGGATGAGCAGTGCTGCACGGGGCGACGAACGCTGACGAGAAGGCAACAACGGGGACAAATCCCATTACGCCTGTGTGTCGGCGGCAGGCAAACCCGGAAAGTGAAGATGGCTCAAACCAGTCGTGAGTTTCCTATGGTAGCTTGTCAATTCCATTGAGAGTACAGACTTCAGAGTTCAGACAGCGTTGCATCAGAGAGATGCCCAACTTTCCAGAAGAAAATCGACGTACTCCGATGTTACTGCTACAGCGCGCTTCGATGGTTTACGGATACCTCAGCACGAAATGAAGGCCTCTTACTTTTTAACTGCGCTACTACTACCCTCCCACCCCCTGAATGCACTACTTAACGGCATGCCCTCCTTAACTGAGCTTTGTGCGTACTGCGCAGAGTGCCGTTAGTAGTGCGTGAGTTGGTCATTACTACATGCCAATGTGGGTTGGTTAGAACGTGAATAGAGTGCTTAGCCGTGCAATAAGTTAATGATATCATTTTAAAAATGCAAATTCAATTTGATTAATGGAATATGGAACATGGTTATGAGATAGTGTGTTATGCGTTGTTACACGATGATGTTGAGTTGTAGAGACATGTGTTGTCTTGCAAATGATTTAAAACTGAGGCAAATGGAAAGAGACTTTGTGTTATGGTGGGTCTGTGTGACATTTGGGAGCTATGTGCCATTTCAAATATGAGTGAATGTGAGGGCTGTGTACCATTTGTGTGATTGGAATTCTTGCCTCGGTCAATTGCGGACTTAATCTTGCATGTCTTTGAACTGAGCCAAACATATAACCACATGGTTGGAATGGGACAGACCTAACTAAGTAAGTTACCGAGTTCAACATAGGATGCCTCAGGTGGTGGACCTAGCTTTGTGCGACGATGGTTTGGGGATGGTTTAGGGAGAGATGGCAGTGCAGTGCTCTCACATCTGTTCAATGATAAGTCCTTTCTATCCCTCTGTTGTGTACGTAAGGGAGAATTGCAACATCCCAAAATTTGGGTTTTCAAATTTTTTTTATTAAATTAGCTTTCCAAAAATTTTACATCAATCTTATTTGATTAAAGAAGCTTAATTTAGAATTTTCTAAATCTAAAACAATTTAATGTGCCTTCTATATGCATCAAGTAATTTAAAATTTAGTTTTTACAGTGTTCTTTGTATCTCAGGGAATTTCTCAAATTTGAGATTTGCTAAAAATTAATTAAAATTATTAATTTAAACATTTGGATGTTAATTGGATTTTTAATTTGAATTATTAATTGTTAAGCAATTCTATATCCAAATTCCAATTCAAACCTTTCCTTTGAAATTCCATTTAAATTCAAAATTTGGATTTCCCTCAGTGTTCTATTTAACCTGGCCTCCATATCCTTTCGAAATTGGAGTTCAATCTTTTTCCGTCCGCAAAGTCAGAATTTCCAATTCCGGTCCTTATTCGAAATTTCACCCGAGTTCCAAAATACTCCAAAAATCTCAAAATTCATATAATTAGGTTCCAAATATTCTAAAATGATTTTGGGAATTTTTCCAAGATTTATAGAATCCTTTGTTATTTTATCTCTCGCGGTCTTTCGTTAAATCCAGTATATTCGTCCCGGAATTGTCTAAATTCCAAAACTCATCTAAATTCAGTGAAACTAATTTTATTGGGTTCCAAATAATCTCTAGTATTTTTATGAATTTTTCTATGATTTTTAGATCATTTTTGCTATTTTATTCCTCGCGCTTTGTCCCTCCATTCTTCCGACCAATGACAAAGCGACACGTGGCCTTCCACTGTTCGTCTTCAACCTCCAGCAGCTGGCACTGTTCACGCGTAGAGTCCCCATGCTGGCTCAATTTTCAAAACCCCATATCTCTTAGCATACTGCACCAAATCGCGTGAAATCTGAAGCATTGCGACCGCGTCATGATGGGGAACAAGTTCCAAGTCGTTGCCCGTCCTGAATTCGCGCGTAGCAGCGGCAATTACGCGTTAAAGGCAATTCATTGCTCGGCCCATATCTCGGGCTTCTCTCCACTTCCCGACGCGTGCGAGTACTCAAAATGAGCGTCTTGATGCCCTCTATCCCGTGCTCACCTTGCCCAGTTGATGCAACATTGTTTCCTCTTCCAAAACTTGAGAAAACCCGACGCCGACGTCCTCCAAAGACACCGGCGAGCCATCTTTTGCTCCGGTGAGTTTTCGGGTAATCCGACCGCGTCACTTTGTGCCTTTTGCTTCCGTGATCACAACCATCCGGTCGGATTTGATTTTCGTTGCAGTTTGACCCCGAATTTCAAGTTTGTTCGTCGTCGGTCGTCGCTCCGTTCGTCGTCGATTTCTCCCAAATCGGTAAGTCCCAATCAAATTCCTTTTAGATGTAGCCTAGTATGATCCTTCTCTACGCCGTGCTCTCGCTAGTTTTGAGAAATTCCGCGTTCTATCGTGTTTTTGGCCGCCATGCCATTCGGCCGTTTTGGTCACTCCGTTCGTCCATAGCGCCGCGCCCTAGGCCTCCCCGTGGTCGGCCGTCGGTCCACGAGCATCCTCACCTTGCCGCCCCCACCCCACCCCTTGGCCGCCCTTCCCGCCGCCGAGCCGCACCGCCGCCGTGAGTTTCCCGAGCCGCCAAGCCGCCGTGGCGCCCTCCGGTGCTCCTCCGCCAAGCCGCGTCCTCCCTGCGTTCCCCAGCCCCGGCGACTCCATGCGCATGCCGCCTTGTCCCGGCTGCTGCCCTCGCCGAGCACTGCAGCAGCCACACTGCTGCCGCCCGAGCGCCGCCGCTGCCGCTCCGCCCTCCGTTCGCCGTTCGTCACATGCTCCGCAGACCGTCGTCGTCCTCGTTCTATATTGTCACTTCCTTGCGCTGCCATGCCCTCTAGCTCCGGTATTGTGTGTGCAAGAAACCTCTAATGGAGCTCAAAACAGCCAGAAACAGATGAGCGAAGCACTGTAGCGATGCTACAGTGCAATTTCTGAATTTCGATTTTTTTCTAGTCAAACTTCGCTTGATCCGTTCTCCTCCATCCGAACTCGAATCGAGTGATTCAAATTCCTAAATTCATCTAAATTCAATACCTTCCTGCCAGTATTATTTCTGTAATTTTTAGAATTTATTTGTATTTCAGCTAATTAATTGTTGCTCCGTTTTATGTGTAAACCGCCTTTGTCATCGCCAAATCCGCAATATCGTTGAGTTCGTCTCGTCGCGTTCTCGCGATGGACACTTCCCTTTGCTATTGCATCTACGAAATTTTTTATTCGCCGTCGCCGCTTTTGCCGCCGCCGCCGCCTTGTGCCGCCAACTATTTTGGTTCACAGACCGTGTCATGACCTCGCCGCCCTATTTTTCAATCGATGGTTGCCACCTTGTAATCTCATATGCGTTCCGTCATCGCTTCACCTTCATCGTTAACGCCGCCGTTAACGCCCATCGTTAACGCTTTTGCCGTTAACGCCCATCGCTAACGCCCGCCGCTAACATTTCGCCGTTAACCTCCCGCCGTTAACGCCTTACTCTCATCGCAGCGCAGCATTCAAGTAAAGGCCCTAGTGCGATGTCATCATCTTTTCTATCGCCTTTGATGTGATCTAGCCCTATCACCTTGAGTTTAGCCCCGCCCTCTTATCATCGCCGCCTTGTCATCATCGAGCCTTTTTATCGATGTATGGTGAACTCTTATCAAATCGCAGTGGATGTTGACCCCACTTGTTCTTGTCTTATCTTTGAAAATCTAATCGCCATTGATTGGGAAATCATTCATGGACTTGGTCAATAGACCATTGGCCCATATGTTAGTATCTGTCTAGTCGAGATAATTAATCTCAAGGATATTCCTCGAATATACTCCGTTCTTTCATGATTATCATCGTAACCTTCTCGATAAATCTTCCGAAAGCTCGTTTCTTTCATTCAATCTTCGATCAAATTCAATCCCTTTCGCTCAAGCATCAATCTAATCTTAATTTGGAGTTTATTTGAATTGCCTTTTGAGAATTGTTGTATTTGTGCTTCTTTGTCGTTAGACGCCGCCGTGGTTACCCGAAGTAGTCAAGGACGAGGAAGTCAAGCATTCGATTGAAGAGCCAAAGATTGAGGAAGCCAAGATCAATTATGAAGAGTAAAGAGCGCTTTATAGCAAGTGCCGAGCAAGTTGTGCTTTGATCATATTGTTCCCGGTTTACAAATTTACTTTGATTCAAATTATTGCATGCTAGTTCAAGATTAAAATGATTTAAATTAATTTGGGGATTGGTTATTCAACCCAATTGCTCAATATCACCTTGCCATGATTATTTGTACGCCTATAATTCATTTGTCACCCTAAGATGGTTGATTATTAGTTGGTTGTTATTACTTACCAACGTGGGTTGGTTAGACTGCGTATAATTGCTTAGCCATGCCACGCAACTCATGCCTTCGAAAATAAAAGGATAATCTTGATTAATGGATTATGAAATGTGTTTGTGAATGGTGTGACGGTTGCCACACGATAATGTTGATATGTGGAACCGAGTGGTTCTACATGGATGTTGAGTTGTTGTTGGCATTGTGTTGCGCAATAATCAACTGGGGTGGTAAAATATTTTAGACCGAGGTAAGTGGCAAAAGTGGCATTTGATATGTCACTTTGGTATTTGGCGGTGTTGTTGGTAAATTATGAGATGGTCTTGTTGGTGAATTATGTGATGGTATTGTTGGTGAATTGTTTGGGGTAGTCTTGCCTTGGTCACCCTAAGGACTTCACCTTGCAAGCCTTTGAACTGAGTCACTCAGACAACCACATGTCCGATATGGGATGACCTAGTTTAGTAGGATTCTAATATCTCACCTTTGATACTCGGGGTGGCGGCCATCCGAGAGGTGATCAGATGGGGAGCGACTGCTACGGCTTGGTACCCATCCAACGGTGTTCGCCGGTCCTATACTTCTACCGAGTGAGGGAAGTGATAGTGAAGGCAACACGAGAGGTTCCTAGGTTGAGCTAGAAGTTTCAAAGGCTTTGTTATGATCACTCATTCGCATATTGTTGTATGGCGATTCACTACCGACGTGGTGAGTTGATTGTATCTTGTGGGTAAAGTGTACAACCTCCGCAGAGTGTAAAACTATTCAATAGCCGTGTCCGCAGTATTGGACATTGCTCGGGATTACAACAAGGGGTAGAGTTTTGAAAATGAAATGAGGTTGGGAATGTGGACATTGTGATATGGAAATTGGTTAATGATGAGAAATGCTTTACTTGAGATGATTACAAAATTTATTATGGATATTACTTGTTCTATCGCTTTTCAATCTATTTATGATATCATTTGGAAATGCCGCTTTATTGCAAAAGAACCATTCACCATTCCTTTGGAATAAGCCATGCATGTAGTAATAGAACGCATTACATGCATGACTTGTTGAGTACGGTTGTGTACTCACCCTTGCTATAACAAAACATCACCATTGAGGAGAAGTCTTGTCTTCGAAGAAGGAGAAGTTCTGCAAGAAGGCTAATATCTAGGAGTTGAACCTTGTCAAATGCCCGTGGTATATTGATGGGATTCACCGACGTTCTTCGTTCACCGCTGCTCGCTTTTACTCGAAGTTGAAGCCATCTAGGCTTCACAATTGTAAGTTGACCTTAAGGTTGTTCAACCTGTTATATTAAAGATGAATACTTTATTTATTATTCCGTTGTGTATGTTTGTGATATTCATCTTTGTTAACTGTGGGCACTAGCGACTGATCCTGGGACTAGTGCTGAAAACACAGAGGGTTTCCGGATTGTGAATTCGGGTCCCGACAAGAATAGTGAGACCAAACTTGTCGGAAGGGCTATGTTCGGGTGGAGTTTTTGAAAGGTTTTGTTGTGATTTGTTTGTCACACACCAAAGAAAGTGTGACATAGCTTGGTATCAAGAGATGATCATATCTTGTGGGTAAAGTCACTACTACAAAAGGGGTTATATTAGACACATCATCATAGACGGTTTTAAGAGAAAACCGTCTGTGATGTTTTTCAAGACATCAAAGACGGTTTGTAGATCAAACCGCTCACGATATTTAATTATCACAGACGGTTTCAAATACGCATCTGCCTCGTGATGTTGTTCGAGCATATCACGACGGTTTGTAGATCAAACCGCTCGTGATTCGTGAAGTATGACAGACGGGTTTAGCTACAAACCTACCGGGATGTTAGAACAACTTCATAGACGGTTGGTGGATAAATCACCAGGATATTTCGTCATCACAGACGTGTTTACCTAACGAACCGTCTGTGATCATACATTGAAATCACAAAGAATCGCGCCATACAAAAAAAAAGAGTATCGATTATATAGATTGCATTATAATTGACAATTATCGCATTATAGATTGCATTATATACATAAGATCATTACAAAAGCGTTATAGATTGCATTATATATAAGAAGCATTACAAAAGATCGACTAGTACTATATATACTTTAACTAAAACAGATCACTGCTATATAGCTAGCTAGCTTAGCTTGCTACGCCTCGTCTTCGTCGTCGGAGGAAGCCGGAGTGGGGTCGGAGTCCGCGGAGTCCTCACTGCGGCCGTCCGGTCTCGCCGAGCCCGCCGATCCGGGTCATCCTCCAGCTCCCACCTGTCGCGATAGCCTCCGACGAGTCGAGCTACATCGGAGGAGGAGGAGGAGGCGGGCGCCGGACGCCTGGGCGCTGGGAGGCGGAGGAGGCCGGGCCGGACGCTCGCCTGCCTGGTGGAGGCGGAGGCGCCCGGGAGGGGCGGTGGAGGCAGAGGCGGTGAAGGAAGCGGGCAGCGTGGAGATGGCACGGCACAGAGCGCCGCAGCCCATTCGCGCTTGGTCATGCCGGGGTATGGTTGGAGGTGGAGGTGGCGGTGGCGCGGTGGGGTGGAAGCAACGAGGAGTTCTTTGGTGTGTTGCTCATGGCTCTAGGGTCTTGCTCTCGTTCTTTGGTATGGAGGCAGAGCGCCTACCGAGGGTTCTAAAAGGCAATGCACTAGCATTGGGAAGACAAGGGATATGATCACAAGACATGGGGATGACGCGCACCGCCGCAGCTTGCATTGGGGACGCGCGACGATCAAGTACCGGCCAGAAGACGGGGTCATCATTATGACGATTTTAGTCAAAAACCGCTCAGGATCGATAGATATCGCAGACGGTTTTTGACTAAAACCGCTCGAGAATTTATCACGACGGTGCCATCTATAGACCGCTCAGGATCTATGGTGATATCGCAGACGGTTTTACCCAAAACCGCTCGAGATCGCTATCGCAGACGGTGTTATCTCGCAGATCGCTCGATGTAGATCATGCACGGTTTTTATATAAAACCGCTCTGCGATGACGTCTATATAGCGTAGAGCTCCCTTGACCGTCTGTCTCGCTTTTTAACATTTCCTCGACCCTCTCGAGAGCTCGCAAGATGCGATTGAGGCGTTCTTGCGAAAGAGACCCTATATTTGGTGATTTTATTGCAGATCCTTGTGCTCTTGGTCATCCAAGGTTAGTAATTGCTTCTAATCTAAATTCCAATAGTTAAATGACTAATTGCAGCTTGGGGAAATGAAGTCGTGTTCTAGGGTCTGTTTGGGCAAATTAGAGCTAGCTTTAAGAATAGATGGTTTTGGTGTGGATACCCATTTATGCCTCATATGTGTAACCAAAGGGCAAAGGTGGGTAATTATTTAGAAACTTCAGAGTGGACACCCCTAGGTCTAGCTTGTTGTATCCATTTGTACGTTATGACCTAAATTCGCCATTTAACTATTGTTACATATGTTGCGAGATGGACGTAAGTTGGATGTATGTCGAGAACCGCGCGAGCACCGAGTACATTAATGGTGTCTCCGCTTAGAAGAGCCGCAGAGGTAGATATGTCGAACAAGGGGTGGAATTTATGCCTTGTCCATGCGTTGATCGCGAGAATCTCCTGATGTTTCAAACCCAAAGATGATTGAAGCACACTTGATTCTACGAGGTTTCAAAAGGATATACTTGTTGGACCACCACGGTGAAGAGCAGATTATGCAGAGAGCAAGTAGTATCGCATGGTGGACGGTCGATGATACTCCGGATGATATCGATCAGATTTCGATGACAATCTGGATCGATGCTACGGGATGCGAAGGAACCGTGATGAGCGGACTATGTAAAATTTCGGAGCTTGATGGACGACTTCGGAGAAACCTTTGTTCCCGGGTTGCAAGTCCAGATACACAAGATTGTCGTCCGTCTTTGGAATTGCTGAAATTAAAGGCAAGCAACGGTGGTCCGATTAAGAGTTTCACAAGATTGTTGGGTCTGTTAGCGGATATGCTTCCGGAGGGAAACGAGTTGCCAACAACGACCTACAAAGCCAAAAGGTTCTTTGTCCCTTGGGAATGGAAGTAGAAAGAATACATGCCCGTCTCAATGATTGTATCCTGCATCGCAAACAAGACGCAAACTTGCATGTATGTCCGTGTGCAACGATCCAGTACAAGCGTAAAGATAGATCGGTGATGAGGTGAAGAAAGGACCTCCGGCTAAGGTGGCGTGGTATCCGCCTATAATTCCCGCTTGAAGCGGTTGTTTGCGAACCCAAAAGAGGCCAAATTGCTTCGATGGCACTTTGATGAGCGTAAGAACGATGGAATGACTAGGCACCTGCCGATTCAACTCAAGGAGAAACATTGATAGGAGGTTTGAAGAATTCGCAGCGGATCCGAGGAATATAAGGTTCGGATTGAGTACAGATGGAATGAATCCTTTCGGTAACATGAGCAAACCGCCATAGCACTTGGCTCAGAATCTGTGTGTACAACCTTCCTCCTTGGTTGTGTATGAAGCGAAAGTACGATTGATGTCTCTACTCATCGAAGGCCCTAAGCAACTCGGGAACGATATTGATGTGTACCTAGCACCATTGGTGGAAGATCTGAACACATTGTGGGCTCCTGAGGTGCAGGTATGGGATGCTCACAAACGAGAGTGCTTCACTTTGCGCTGCCTATTGTTCTGCACCATAAATGATTATCCTGCCCTTGCTAACCTGTCGAGGCAGAGTACAAAAGGAGCCAAAGCATGTACACACTGCTTGGATGACACTGAGAGTGTCTGGCTGAATCACTCACGCAAAACCGTGTACATGTGTCACCGTAGGTTCCTTCGGAGAAATCACCCATACCGCAAGATGAAGAAACAATTCGACGGCACAACCGAAGACGTTTTAGCGCCAAAGGCTTTAAGTGGGTCAGACATTCATGATATGGTTAAGAAGTTGGATGTTGTGCTAGGGAAGGGACATAAATCGAGGACCCGTGAGAAAAGCATGTGGAAGAAGAGATCAATATTTTGGGACCTACCTTATTGGGAGCACCTAGAAGTTCTAAGATCGCATTGACGTAATGCACGAGAGAAGAATGTCTGCGATAGCTTGATTGGTCTCTTACTGAACATTAAGGGTAAAACAAAGGACGGTATCAATGCACGGCTTGACTTGGTTGATATGGGCATCAGACCTGAGTTAGCACCGAAAGAGACTGAAAAAGGCCGAACATATCATGAGCCCGCTAGTTACACTCTGTCCAAGGCCGAGAGAAAGGAACTATACCAATGCTTGCATGGTGTGAAAGTTCCATCCTGCTACTCGCCCAACTCAAGAGACTTGTTTCGATGAACGATTTGAGTTTAATCGGCATGAAGTCCCATGATTGCTATGTGCTTATGACATGATGCTCCTCGTGGCAATTAGAAGTATTTTACCGACCAAGGTTCGGAGACAATCACAAGGTTGTGTTATTTCTTTAACACAATTGCTCGAAGGTCATCGATCCCGGGACTTGATGCTCGCAGCCGAGGTGGTGATGACTCTATGTAATCTTGAGATGTATTTCCGCCGCTTTTTTGATATCATGGTCCATCTCATTGTTCACCTTGTGAGGAGATAAAGATGTGCGGGCTGTGTTCTCCGTAGCATGTACCCGCTCGAGAGGTACATGGGAATTCAAGTCAGACGACGAGTCGATCTCGACCGAGGGTAGCATTATTGAAGGTTATGCAACCGAAGAGGTCGCCGATTTCTGCGTGGATTACATGGCTCAGTCGAACCGATAGGTGTGCCTCGATCCCGCCATGAGGGAAGGCTCCAGGCATCGGGACCATCGGAAGGAAAGCAATCGCTACCGATGCGATTGCTCGTGCAAAAGCCCATTTCACAGCTTCGCAACACATGGTCATAGGCCCTTATATCGACGAGCACAAGAATTGGCGGCAAGAAGAGAATCCGACGCCACGAGTAATCGATCATCAAACAAAGATAACCTTCACTTCAACAGATGGTTCAAGGAGCGACGACCCATTTCGTGTGAGACGACATGGTTGGCGAAAGGGCCAGCTTTTTACGCTTGTAACATGGAAAGGATATGACTTAAATGGGTACACATTTTACACGAGAGATCGTGACATGAAGAGCACAAACCGTAGCAGCGGTGTTCAGATCGATGCACTTAATACCATTGGATCGATGAGGAGCTCAGATATGGGTTCATTGAGGAAATTTGGGAGCTCGACTATGTGCTATTCAAGATCCCTTATTTCGTGCCGTTGGGTTAACCTACAAGACGTCAAGGTTGACAAGTATGGCGTCTAATCGTGGACCTCGAACGCCTCGGATACAAAGAGGAACCATTCGCTCGCCAACCAAGTTGTTCAAGTCTTCTATGTAACCGATCCGTCCAACAAGCAGCGACATGTCGTTCTTCAAGGAAAAAGGAGAATTGTCGGAGTCGAGAATGTGGTGGATGAGGAAGAATACAATCAGTTCGATGAGTTGCCTCCTATTGGTACGGGCATAACAATCCAGGAAGACCAACCTGAGGAAGCTAGCTACGCACGTGTTGATCATCACGAAGGGCTAATTTTTGATTAAAATTAAGCAGGTGTATACAGACATGTATTAATTAATGGGATGTATTGATTAAAATTGAGCAACTCTATATATATGGCCATGTATTAATTACTGAGATGTATTCATGAGTAAAAATAATCAGGTTTAATCATTGAAAACTCGGGTTTCAGTATTGTCGCTCTCTGCTTTAACTGTGAAAACTCCGGTTTCAGTATTGTCGATCAAGCTCAGATGCACTGACGAAAATACGACAATCACACACAGGAAATACAGAGAAAGATCGAGGTGGGAGCGATTTTCCCAAACGGTTTAATCACTGAACCGTCTAGGAAAACATGTTTTTCCAGACGGTTCAGTCCCGCAACCGTCTGGAATGGTCTTCCCGCGCCACTCAATAAATCCCGCGCCCTGCCATTTCACCAAGTCCCGCGCACACTTAGTATATTGCAACCCTAGCTCCCTCGGCGACGCCCTCCCCCGTCGGCCCCCTCCCCCCGTCGGCGGCGCCCTCCCTCGTCGGCCCCCTCCCCTCGTCGGCGCCTCCTCGTCGCTCCCCCTCCCGTCGGCGGGCCCTCCTCGTCGGCCCCTCCTCGCTCGGCGCCTCCTGTGGTGGTGTCTCCGCCTCCATCGATCGGTGAGTACTTTCAATTCGGTTCTCCACTTGATTCTTGGCCGGCCGAGATATCGGTGTTGCTCGTGAAGAAATTAGGGTTACTACATGAATACGACTATTAATGAAGTGACTTAAGCCTTGAACCGCCGGACATGTATGAAATTATTGATTTAGCTAGTGGTCCGTATTTCTTGATCTGGAAGCACCGCTTTTGTTCTATTATGTCGCCGATGATGATTTAGTTGAATGAGGCAATACTAATCTGGTTAGTTAGTGATTATCCTCTCGTGATTCAAAGATCGCTTAGATTATTGTGTCTAAAACTTCAACTTGGCTTTTGTTGTCGCCAGATAAGTGATATACTATCCTAGCTGCTTTTATGTCCCGATTATGTGACTTGATTTGATTTGGAATCACCGGTCTATTCTCGAATCGGATTGTCACCGGTTTGTCATCTCTGTCTTGGAGAAATGTTGTTATCCTCTTTGCTCAAGAGTTTTACATAATCCATAGTTGAATTCTAGTGAATCAAACTTCTAAAACGGTGCTGAATTCTCAGAGAACCACTAATTTCAGATTGGTAAAACCTGTGATATATTGCTGAATTTTGGTGTTGGAGGGCTTCTTTGAAGCAACCCATCAAGACTTTAAATCGAGAGCAACACTTGTAAACCAAATATGAGTAGTACATCGCTTTTGGTTAACTCCTTTATTATCCATGCCGGATGTCCTGCTTATATGTGTTCGATCATATCATGAATCTATGTGCTTATAAGCTTATACCTGTTGAATTCATGATCATTTCATATGTTCTGGACATTGAGGTAAAGTTGTGCTTACTAATATCTGGATTAAGTCTATGTTTCATTATGAACACATATTGCACTATTTTCAACAATCCATGGTTTTACCAAACTCCTTTGAAACCATGTCAAGGCTTAAGTTATTGAATTGATTAGTCTACCCCATTTGTGAGTGTGGTGAAGATCCTTATCGTCATCCAAACCCTAAAATCAGAGAGCACAACAAAATTTATTCCTCTCGTTGAGGTAAAATATATGCATAATTCATGTTGGTTATATATGGGCAAAAATGTGGTGCAAACCACCCTTCCGGTGAAAACTCCGTGAAAACCAGCCTTAAAAGTTGCGAAAAATTCTCAAAAAATTACCATATGTACGGGAGGTGAGCTTCTACAATCCCGCATGTTTGCGGCATTGGAAATGCTAGAAATTACAATAAATGGTTAGATTTTATGAAATAAAATTTGGGAATGGAGGATGTGTACCAATGGATATGATGAAATTGATTTAGGGTTGTGTGTCAGGTTTATCACTAAGAAATACTTGAAGGTTACCTAGTATTAATAATTGTTTTAATGTCATTTCAATCTAAGTACCATATTCTTTTTCAAGTTCTGCTTTATTGCAAATAACCATGTCAGCCATTCACTTGGAATAAGACTTGCATATAGTTAGTAGACTTGTATTTTGCGCAACTTGTTGAGTGCTTTATGTACTCACCCCTTGCAACAATCAAATCACCAGTTGAGGAGTCTACACTAGCTTTAGAGAAGGAGCTTTAGGAGGAGGTAAACATCTAGGGTATGAACCTTGTTAGTTGTCTGTAGCATATTGAAGGGTTACTACAAGTTTTTATTCTGTTGCAGTTTTATTTAGTTCTTAGTTAAAGCCCTACGTGGTCTATTTATATAAGTTGACCATAAGATCAATCAACAAGTTTATATTTTAATAGATAAAATCTTTTATCTATGTTTTCGCTATGTATGATTTTGGTATTCATCTAGCGTGATTCTGGACTAGTGCAGAATGCACAGAGGGTCCTAATTTACATATTCAGGTTCCGACTGAGAACTCCTTTTCTATAGAATGCAGGGGAAGCTGAGAGGTCAAGCGTGAGGTGGACGCTTTGGCTGAGAAGCCGAGAGATCAAGCGCAGGAAAGCGTTTGGTATTACTATCATGTTTGATTCTAACTTCAAAAACTGATCGTGGTGACCATAATCCCTATCACCTCTGATGTTAGAATCGATAGTGATAAATATAACATCATTATCGATTCTCACTTCAGAATCGATAGTGATGACTTTCGTCATCACTATCAGTGAATCGCTATTGGTTCTGTGATCAAATCGATAGTAATATTTTACACCATATTTCTCACCCACGTCGAATCATATATCGCTATCATTTTTTTAAAAAAGTTGGGAACCGACCCAGATAAAGAGATAGTGTTGTATCATACTGTAGTAGTGTTGTCACATGTTTCTCCCTCCAAACATTGGTATAGCAAAACAATAATGTAGCATAGCATAACATTCTTCATTTATATCATCATCACCTCTTTCTATCATTTTAGCAATACTTGTCTATATTACATGTTAATAGTCCAAATTACATAGCTTATACTGGTATACCTGAGTAAGTACCCATTGATGTATCACGCTCTCAATCCCTCAATCTCATGGAGATTGATCGAATAAAAGGCATTATTCCTTTATTCAAATTTTATTATATAATATATTTTGATTTCTAATATATATATATATATATATATCCTTACGTTATTTTGTTTTTCCTTGAATTAGCATATTTATAGAATTTTAATTATGAACAAAACCAAACTTTCTATTTTTCAGCTTAGTTTGGAATTAAAAGTTCACTAATTTTCATCTATTTTTATTCTAAATTTGCATAGACTTTCTTTTCAGTTTTAGGTTGGAAGTCATACACAGATCCAACTGCTATATATTTTTTATTTCAATTTTATGTTATTTTTATGTGATTGATATAGACTATTTATTTTAATATAAATTTTTATTATTGCTTAATTTCAAATTTTAATTTTTGTTTAGAATCTATATACAAATCTGAATGCTAATTAATTTTATCTAATTTTTATTCTGAACTAGCAAGGTGGCCCGTGCATTTGCACGGGCATCATCCTTAAAGCATGTTTAAATGACTTTGCAATATACATATGATTTTGCTTTTTGAAAAATAGATCATTGCATAACTTTATTTATAATATTTTAACATTATATATATATATATTAAGATAGCAAAAATACTCACTTTGTTTCCTTATACTTGTCACCTATGACCAAACTTTATTCCTCAAATACTTAAATAACATAACAATAAATATAGTATAACATAATATTTTACATTTATATTAGTGACATATCGCCTTTCGTCATTGCAATGTTTGCCTATACTACATGTTAATAATACGTATCATATAGCTTATACCAATATAATCGAATCAACACTAAACAATGAATCACCCTCTCAATCCCTCTATCTCATAGAGGCCCACTAAATAAAGAATCAGAATGTTTTATTTTTGTTGAGAATTTTTAGCATATTCTCTTTTTACTTAATGGTTGTAAACCATGTATCATAGACTTTTATTACATAATAGATTTTGATTCCTAATTTGTATATATAAAACCAAATTTCTTATTTTATTTTATTTTTCCTCTCCAATTAGCATATTTATGAAATTTTAATTCTGAATGAAACAAATTTTTTTTACTTTTCACTTAGTATGATATATAAACGATCTCTAATTTCTTTTAGATTTTTATTCTGAATTTGCGTATTTTTTGGACTGTACTTCTTGTAGACTTTCTTTTTGAGTTTTAATTCAGAACACAGACATAAATCCATATGCTAATTTTTATTTTGAACATATGTTATTTTTTTGTACTTGAGATGGACTCTTTCTTTTAATCTAAAATTTGTTCCTATTTAATTTTGGATATATGTTATTTTTTGTATTTGAGATAGACTCTTTCTTTGAATCTATATTTTATTTTATTTTGAGTATTTATTATTTTTTATTGTACTTGGCATGGACTCTAAGACAGCAACGTTGTTGTTGCCGACCTGTGCCACTATCCTCCCCTTGATGGCCATCACAATCGGCGTGACCACCAGCGCATACATGGAGAAGGGATTGACCAGCATCATGTATATAACGATCTTGGAGATGAGTCGCGTCGCGGGGAGGTTGAGAGTGACCTAGGACAACACGCACGCCGTCACCATACATGAGGTAGCTCAGGATCGCCACTAAGCAGTAGTTAAGCATGCACAACACAAAGCATATCACTAGCATCTGGTTGTTATGATACAAAGTGATAAGTATAATTATTCTAGCATTGCACATATCTTACGATAATTCACACTTCAACCACAAATCGATTAAGATCAGGCTAATAATACCTTTGGGATGGTTAGATGTTTTCTTTTAAATAATAATATCCAATGGCTACTATAATTTAAGTTTGTTAGGGTCCACCAGATTAAGAGTCAGATGTTTTACTTTTTTATGAGAATTTCTAGCATATTTATATTTTTAATAAAAGATCCAATGGTGGTTGTAATTAGAGTCCACCAGATTAAGGGCTAGATGTTTTACTTTTTTTGTGATAATTTCTAGCCTATTTGTCGGGACCGGATTTCCAAATCTGAACCCTCTATGTATACCCATGCTAGTTCAGGAAAAGCTAGCACATACAGTGGAAACAGTGATGATAACACAATCATATCACGAAGCAACTAATTTTAATTAAGCAAAGAGAGTATCAGCCTTATGGCCAAATTATTACAAATAGACAGCCTCATAGCTTGAGTTCAATAAGAAGCAGCAGAAATAAAATAGCAGCAGTAGAATGAGCCAATCCATATGCCCAACAGGCAATCGACTGGGGTACGCGTCCTAGTAGTCCGGATCGCCTTCATCATAACCACAAGCATAGAACTCGTAGTCACCTTTAGCTTCAGCACACTCCTCTGTGGAAAGTTGGGAAGTTGCAAGAGTGAGTACAAAATGTACTCCGCAAGTCTTAGAAACATAATGCATGATAACTATATGCATGGCTGAACAATTGAAGGCATAATATGGTTCATTTGGCGTAAAGCAGAATTTAACTTTAAATACCAATAGTAATTTCACAAAGCAGCATTTAATAAAATGTAAGTAAATAATAATTGAATTTGATACAACAACTACACAGGTTCCAACCATTTGACTGGCTCCAACCGCCAAACCAAAACCCGAGAGTTCCAACCACTCACGGATTCCCAAACCATCATTTTCATTTAAAACAAAACCATAAGATCTACAATATGCTAGCGTACCTTGCTTGCCCTTGACCGTGGGCACGGCTACTTAAATAGTTTTAACTCTACAGAGTGTGTACAACTTTACTCACAAGACATGATCAACTCTTGTTGCCATGCAATTAACACACTTCCTTTGGTGTGTCGGCAGAGAGATCATGACAAGGTCTTTACAATGCACAACCCCGCTACTAACTTCGCCTGCTAAGGTTTCACCGCTGTTAGGGTTACATCCACCAAAGATGAAGCCCCTCTTGCGCTTTAAGTAGTGTCTACATCCGCACCCACATTCAATCAAATGGCGAAGCCAATAACGAGACGCACAAATTAATTAGCGTGTCGCACCCATATAGACTTGTGGTCAGCATGCGGTAGTGCTCGATCCATGGTAACACATGCTTTGGTCCTTAACTGACTAGGGCGGAACATTCACTTTACAAGGTCTCGTGCATCCAGCACCCACCAAACATCCATCCGCTCTGGTCTAAGCCATTTCCAATTTATTTCAATTAAATAACAGCAGCAATACCCATTGCCACAATCTCACAAATAAGTTTTAAACAATGTTTGAAAAGTTTTCCATAATGGCACAATACTGAAACGTATAAGCAGGACTAAGCAATTCTACCGTTCCATGCTACACTATTGGTTATTACCAGATAAAGTAGCTAGGGTGACAAAGGTTTGGCATGAGCAACATCAACGAGGGTATAACAAGTTTTGGAATTTAACTACACCCTAAACTACAATTAAAGTATATTGCGCAAAATAACAAGGATGCATAATTTAAAACAACATAATATTTTTCATAAAATTTAGGATCAACATGTTCAAGGAAGACTTACCTTCAATGCCTCCTGCTAGATCTACCTCTGCCTGATGGTTCGCCTGTGTTTTGACTACGTCATCTACACGTGAAACGAGAACAAATAAATAAAACAAATTCAAACAAAATCCAAAAATTGAAAAGAGTGGTACTGGAAGATAGATCATGAATTTAGAAATTTGAATAACTAGAATCGAAGCTCAGACGAAGGAGAACGAGCTCTTGGAAGTCTCTCGGGAGAGAAAATCAGAGAAATTAACAAGGGGTGACACGTGGCAGCTTGTGATTGGCTGGGATTTTTGGATTTTCGGGAAATCAGAAAAAGAAATCGGAATTCCACCGACACATGGGGCCCACATGTCGGCGACACGGCTCACGGTGAACCGAGACCACCGAGGGGACGGCTAGGTGACACGGTAGATCGATTGAGGTCGCAGCAGGCGTGGCAGTTAGGGCAGACATGGCGCCGACCTGGCAGCCACGCGGCTGGTGACACGGCGGCTGGTGGGGCGCTGACGTGGGCTAGCCACGTGGCGGGATCCGAGACGTTGGCTCGAGATCGGACGGCTAAGGGACCAGAGGCGACGCGGCTCGATCCGAAGCATCCACTAAAGATCGGACGGCCGAGGAGCACAACGCGGCTGGTGACGACGTGGAGCGATCCGGAGCATTGGCGAGCGATCGGACGATCACGGCTTGCGGCGAAAAACGACGGCGAGGCGGCGGCGCTAGCACGCCGGACGCGAAGAAGACGACACGACAGTCGGCGGAGATGGCCCAGATCGGGCTCGGGTTTGCGCGGATCGGGGAGAAGACGATGTGGGAAACTCGGAGAGACAAACGACGACGACGGAGACCAACCGGAGGCGGAGAAAACGACGGCGGAAGCTTCGGCTTCGACGTGAACTCTGGCGAGGGCGTGGGAGAAAACAGTGGCGAACCACACGACGAGGAGTGAGGCAACAGAGGCGGCGCGGAGAGGCGAACCTCGGGATGGGGTCGACGGCAGCTTAAATAGCCTCGGGAGGCGGGCCCGACATGGAAGTCGAGATGGCGGCAGTTAGGGTTGCACGAGCTGGTGGCGGCGGCGCGGGGAGACGTGGCACCATCTCGACCATCCATGAGACGCCGATCGGACGACACCCATCAAGCGGCTACGCGGGCGATTCTAAACCATCGGATCAGGATCCGACACTGAGGACGAGCTGGGCTAGGGTTTCGACGCTAAGCTAGGCTGGGCCGGCGGAGTGAACAAGAGCGGGCCGACTGGGCTGAGAGAACGGGCCGGAGGAAAGGGATTCGGCCCGAAAGGTAAAAAGGATTTTTTAAAAAACATTTCCGAATTTAAGAAATTGCAGAAATTCAAATAAAAGCAAATAAATTCAAATAAATATCAAATAAACTCAGAAAAATCTCCAAAAATACAGAAAAAATCCTTAAAGCACAAGGAACCCAACAAAAGCTAGAAATCTTTAGTTTGATGGATAGATTAGTCAAATTAAATCTTTTTATTATTAAAAAATTCAAATTAAGCTTGAATTAATTCGGGGGAAATGCAAATGGTTCATTTTGAATTTCAAGCACTCGAAAACTCAAATTTTGGAATGTTACACTATTTCGCTTTTTTCTTAGCGACTCTCATGAGCTTTTAATATATAATAATAGATAGATTTCAGCTTATGAATTAAGGGCTAGATGTTTTGCTTTTTTGTGAGAATTTCTAGGAATTCTTGTTTAAAATAATATATATTTAATAAAAAATTACAGAAATAATATGCCGAAAATAAAAATAACAGATCTGCACACCTATCGTAATTCCACATTGCGACAGGCTCTCTGTCGCAATTCCAAATTGCGACAGGCTCTCTGTCGCAATTTGGAATTGCGATAGAGAGCCTGTCGCAATTTGGAAACGCATTGTATCTCGCCCAACGATTAGCGACAGGCTCTCTGTCGCAATTTCAAATTGCGATAGGTGTGTAGAACTGTCATTTTTATTTTCAGCATATTATTTCTGTAATTTTTCATTAAATATATATTATTTTAAACAAAAATTTGAATTTCTAGCATATTTCTCTTTTTTCTTAGCGATTTTCATAAGCTTTGATTTTAGCTTATGAATTAAGGGCTAGATGTTTTGCTTTTTTGTGAGAATTTCTAGCCTATTTCTCTTTTTTCTCAGCGACTCTCATGAGCTTTTAATATATAATAATAGATAGATTTCAGCTACATAAAGGTTTTGATTTGGAGTACGTATAAAATTCAAATTTCTAATTTTCTTTATTTTTATTCTAAATTTCTATTTTTAAATTTAATCTTGAATTTTAGTTTTTAGTTTGAATTTGTATTAGTAGTATTGATACGTGCTTGCACGGACAATGCATGCAAGCATATTCAGGTTGGGCCAATGGAAGAGGACTATGGCGGCTGCCTCGGTGACGTTTACGGTGGCTTGGCGGCATCTCTGGCGACGCGCGAGCGGTCCGGTGGCACGGCCTTGGGCCATGGGATGGCGGCCTCGATGATACGACGGGCTGCGCGGCGGCAAAGCTCCAGGGCAACGAGTTGGCGGTGTTCCCAGGCCGCGAGGGCGGCATCGATCGGCGGTGTCTCCGGCATGGTCGTCGTCCGTCGGCATTGTCACGCTTGATCATGTATGCATGATGGATGGATAAGAGAGAGATTATAGGAATTAACAAATACCATAGCACGCCATGGCCTTAGGCCTGCGCAGATCGCATATTCTTGTATTAGCTTCTTGCTTCACGTCTTGCTTCTCGATCGGGTGCTTCCTTGCCTTCTTTCTTGCTGACAGCTGGATGGCACGAATGCACGATGGATGCTCTGTGTATATGTTGATAGGCTTATAAGGTTTGTGCGTCGGTGTCACCTACGAGTGGATGGATCGATCACCTAGGTTGGGACAGCGGTTGCCTCACGTCTGTTGGCTGTCGGTGCATGCCCTCTCTGTAGATAGTGAAATCATTGTTTACATAGTTCTGCGCATCTCATTTTTATAAATTAGCTTTTTTATGTATGCATTTACAAAATTAATCTCATCTCTTATCGTTGAATACGTAGCAGCCGACATATATCTCCTACATCCTCCTATTAAAGGTGCAATAGCCAGCACATGTCTGCACCAGCGAGAGCGAAAACTAGTCGGCGCTACGGGAGTGCGGTGGACGTGCTTTTTAGCGTGAGAGAATGCTTTCCGTGCTACCCAGCACGATAGTGAGGTCTCCCGCATAGGGCCCGCGGGACCGTGCTGCCTGCCCGCACTACCCGTGTCACCCACCCGCTTTGCCCGCGTGCGGGCTATATTTGCAAAAGAAGGTGCAGACGCTAGATAAATGATGATCTACAAGACGCATGGCACGTTATGCTTTTTATAGGTAGAGAGCTAGGGCGACGGACACTAGCTGAACGGGGAGCAGAACACAGCGCCGTTGCGGGTCGCGTCGCGTGGCTCGCCTGATTGTTCATGCGAAAAAAAAACTCTTCGGATAGATGGTAGTTAAAACTCTTGTATAGATAAAGATTAAGGTTTGAAAAATCACGCTTCTCTCCAACTAGCATACATAGGCTGAATCCTCTCGTCGCATCCAAGTTACGTGAGACAGTATATCCGTTTTTTTAGACCATGGCACGACACTCGTACGTGTGTAAATTTTTCGCATGTGATTACATGTTAAAGCACGGACAAAATATCGTCGAACATATGCACCATTGAAAACAGTCATAATATTCTTCACACAGCTCAGTCAGTCAGTCATGCGAATGTGGCATTCGCAAAATGCAACATTAGCTGATCAAACCATAGATCCATGGAAGCTGGCAAAACTAGTGCAAAATGATATCTAGTTTATGAAAACAAATAAAATATATACACAAACAAAAAGAGAGCTAATCAGAGCAAAATTCCAAACTCTGGTTAAACAAATCTAAACCAATTAGCGTTTCTACGCTACAAACACTAACAGAATAAAAGAAAAGAGCGTTTCTACGCTACAAACACTAACAGAATAAAAGAAAAGAGCTATTTTACGTACACTAAATTTAATATATATCGTTTTTTTTTTTATCCAATGGATCAATTAGCTATTATTTATTTATACTTTCACTAGTATTAGAGTAGTAGAAATACACTTTAACAAATCAATGGCTATATTTAATTTTTACTACCCACTATATACTACCAGTATAATACATTGTAAATTTTCTCTAAGAAAATAATGCAAAATAAAAAGAACCGCAACAACCGAAGCCTGATGTTAGCTAAACTTGGATTGATTGCCTATACAAGTATACCTCAAACCAATGATGTACAAATCCTTTCCCTCTTGGTCCCCAACATCTCGAATACTTTCCCTATTTATGCTACGTTTGCTATCACGCCAACCTGTTATCCTATGCTAACTCTGATACAGCTACCACTCGCTCTATGAACCTAATAGCTAGTTCCCAACTCTGGTCGGTAAAGTTACAGTGCACCCTTTTGCCCTCTCTGAATTCAAGTGCCAAGTTTCGAAAACAGATGCACATCCCTTGGTAATAATTCAGACCATTTCTATTCGAAACCGGGCACACACACACTCCCTTGGTACAGGGTCAGTCCATTTCTAAGATCTTAATGTTCCCGCTGGAGTTAGCAGAAAGAAGTGTTGAAGACTGCCCTCTCCAACACACGCATGAAATGAACTGTGAAGGATCGTCAATCTCCTGACCTGATATAGGGTCTGTGACACCGAACTTATATGCCAAGACTGGCATCGGAAATGCTTTGTGATAGACAAAAACCTGATGTAAAGTGAGATGGAAAGGAATTAGGCATTTCAACTGATACACATCCAAGGAAAAAAAAGCTACAAACATACTCCATATGATATTGTAAAAAAATCAAAATAATTAATTTCCTGCATTATAACCCTATGTTTTCCCTATCAGACTTCGTTTTCGGCACATTAATTTCCAGCATTTTAGGGTGTAAGGGCACGAAAGTGTTCCATCTCCCATCAATTCGGCAAACATTTATATCTTGCACCTCAATGCAGCTTACAAAATTGCAACAATCTTATCTCCCCTCACAACGAAATCATTGTTTGCATTAGATTTTCATCTAAATACATCGATTTCCTGTTGTCTCCACATGAAGTGATAACTTGAAAAGTTCAGTAAGCTATGTTGCTGTGACTTTACACACCATGTAAGTAACTAATGTGAAAGCTGCTCTTATTTGTATGCATCGAGTAATACATGTTGAGCCCTAGCCATGTGAACTATACAATATCTATCACACAATTATATTGTTTACTGAGAGAGAGATGTGCATGAAAGTAGCATCGCAGGAAGGCGTGCAAAGCACAAGATATGAGGGAGCTATCTATCAATAATAAACAGCAGCATCCTTGCAGCAAATACAATGATTACTGAATTACTAGTAGAATAACTCTAATGAATGGCACTGTATAAAGGCTGGTAACACAGTATAATGGAAACTGTAATCGCCCTTCAGAATTCAGCGGAAAAGTTGGTGGGAACTCGGAATGCATACCTCATTTGTTTCTGAGCCAGTAGCAATGTACCCATCAGATATGGAAAGGCCAACAAAATTCTGGTCAAGAGGTTGAAGAAATAAGTAAATTGGTTATCCAGCAATTTTTTTTCCTTTCAGTACGAAAACAATTCAAAGCATGTCAAAAAAGGGCATACAGTAGAATCTTAATCTTGAACGTCAAAGGACATTTTACATACGCAGACAATATTTGTTTACACGAACAAAGCCATGATCATATAAAAGACATGTTAAACTTGTAATACTGCTAAAGTTGGAGAGTAACTTCTGGGTAGGTGCACGAGAACTTACTAGAAATCCACTAAGCCACAAAACTATTTATTTAAACAAGTGTGTGATCTGACCACAGAAAGCTGTGCCGAGGGAATATGGCAGTAACTAGGTATGCAGGCAACAGATAAAACGAGCAATTATTTATAACAACATTTAGAGTGAATAATGGCTAGATAGTAATCACTTTTAGAACAATATCCTAAAAAGAGAACAAATACATGCAAGTGCAGTAACAACAAAAAAGTTACAGAATATCTAACCTTTGTATTCGTATGCCCTGTAAATGTCTGAATTGGATTGTCAATTATCCTTGCTTGATTCATAGACAAGTCCCAAAGCTTCAACGAGTTGTCAGTAGATGCAGATACTATAGTTGATGCATCTACATACTTAACATAGCTTACAGTTTTTGTGTGGCCAACTAGTGTACAATAAGGGGCTCGTATATTTCGAAGATCATAGCAGTAAATTTTGTGATCAGCTGATCCAATTGCAATGGAGCGAGCAGAATCAGGTTGAAATTGCACAGAGCACACATTTGCCCTTGTTATGATAGTGCCAACACTCCCAGCCTGCAGAGTTCATGGAAACATGTTATTGCAGTGAAGGCAAAATAATTATTCTATTACAGACAAGCTCGATAACCACGTTATCGGTCGTTCAAAAGCTGACATACAGCAGGTGCAAGAATAGAATTGCCTGATTCATGTTCCACAGCTTGACAGAACCATCATCACTCCCACTAACCAATTTTGTTGGGTCCGCAAGTGAGAAGTCCACTGACCACACACGCCTCTCATGCTCCCTCATTTCAACAAAAACTTGGCTCCTAGTGACATCCCAAACCTGAAAAGGAAGGGGATATTACGATAATTGCCTCAAATGCAGATTTGAAAAAAAAAAATTCTCAGAAGAGCTTACCTGTACGATACCTTCAAAATCACTAGATGCTATATGACTCTTCATGTAATTGTTCCAGCAAATACAACTTAATTTTGATCTATTAGACATCTCAACCACAGGATAGTGAATTTCACGATGTTCATTAACAATCATATTATATTCAAACACTTTTATCTTCTTATTTACACCAGCAGTTGCAAAAAACTCTTTATCCCGGTCAAAGCCTACAGAGCACACTAAATTTGATGAGTTCAGCAGATCACACTGCTTCAGTTCCGCCTGGACTTTCAACTTACTGAACGACAAGTACCTGCACAACCCCTCAAGAAACGGGTCCATCCAACCTCTTTGTCTTCTACCATAATGCCCTTCCAAAGCAAAATCATCTATTGTACTTCCCTCAGTCCCAACAGTTGACCCAGTAGTCCTCTTAACAACTTGCTGACAACTACTTATTGGATGGCCAACTTGCTTTGCCAACTTGGATCTTGTGAGAAAATACGCTGTCTCAAGTTTTTTGAAGTTCTTCATTAACCTGGAGCTTTTTGACAACACACTTTCCTGTATTAGCACAGATGATGGCACTGTTCTGGAACATTCTTCCAGACTATGATTCTGTTCCTCGATATCAACAGCTTGCAGTTCAGGTCTGAAACGCTTTCTGGATCCACAATCACTCTGATCTTCAACAGTTCCAGAGCACACCTCTTTATCCAAATCAAATGAGAAGTTTCCACACTGCCCAAGAGCTGACTGCTGGTGGAGTACCTCATTGATGTCAGAAGAGAGAAAGGCAACGGTGTCCTGCAAATTGTCTGCCATATCCTGCTTTGTTTTCTGCAGTTGGAGAAGAAAATCCAGCAGTAATTGTTGTTCTTCTATTTCTTCACGTAACCGAAGTGCTGCTTCACGCTCTTCCAGGCTATTCCTCGATTGATTAAGGAACTCACTTTGTAGCACCTCACTGTCAGAGAAAAAGAGGGGAAAAAATCAAGTCAACAATACAGGCCAACAAATGGAGGTAAAACCTCATTTGGGAAAAAGATATTAATGATTTTCAAAGTCGACCTAATGGAATGTGTGAAATCACGTGCTGAAAAATTGGCTCTAAAAAATTGGTTTAATGATGAAATTGGCATTGCAAAGTGGTTGTGATCATGGCATGTGTGGTGTTCGTGCATATGCTGTTTCAGATGATTATTTGATCCTTCTGGTTTGGTCCGGCGGCACAATACTTGTGTTTATTTGGTTCGGCGTAATACTCTTGTTTTGGTCCAGAGCAATATTTGGTCCGGCGGTAATACTTCTTGTTTGGTCCGGCGCAATATTTCTGTATTTGGTCCGGCACAAGAGTTTGTATTTGTTCCGGCGCAGCAAGAGGTCCGGTGCAGCAAGATTTTGGTCCGGCGACTGCATGCAAAGTTCCAGACGACTTGAAGGTAGCGAATAGAAAGTTTTGTGTGGCTGCATGCATGACTAGAAGCTAGCGATTAGTAAAAGAAGATTTGCTTTTTTTGTTCTTGACGGCCAGCGGGTGATTACAAGAAAAGGAAAAGCTTCTTGGCTAGCGAGCGACGGAAAATTTTCCTTATGAATACATCTCGGCGATAAAAATCAAGATACTTAAGTTGATGTGTTGGTAATCTCGTTCTTCGTTTTCGTTTTTTGTTTATATGCTAGTTTTGTTTTTTAGATTGATTCAATGTTCCACCATGATAATTTTGATTTGATCTATTCAAAACCTTTCTAGGGCAGCAAGTGATTGATCTGAAAAGTTTGATTGGTTAATTTCTCATAAATCCTAATTAATCTCGTAATTAGGGTTAGATTAATTTTCGTCATTATTTGTTACAGTCATCTTGTGAAGGTCATAACTCTAGATCCGTAGATCCGATCGAGTTGATTCTTAACCGGTGATTAGAAATTGTAGCAATGGATAGGTATTCGACAAAATCTTGTGTTTTCAATGGTGTTGATTTTCAGTTTTAGAAAGCGAAGATGGAAGCATACATTCAAGCTCAGGGCTTTGCAATTTGGGAAAAAGTGTACAAGCCATATCAAGTACCCGAGAATGATGAAGTCAATCAAACCAATCAAGCATATGTGGAAGCGAATAACAAAGCACGAAATTTGATCATCCAAGGATTGGGAAGAAGTGACTTTGATCGCGTGATCCATCTCAAGTCTGCATATAAGGTATGGAAATCTCTTTGTGATTATCATAAGGGTTCTAACACTGTTAAAGAGGTTCGTCAAAATATATATAAGAATATATGCGATTTGAGATGAAGCCTGGTGAGTCACTAGATGATTTTTTTGCACGCTTTAATAAAATTCTTAACAATTTACGTGCTGTTGGAGTTTTCTATGATGCTGCTGCTAATGCTAGACAATTGCTTGGTGCATTAGATATGTCTATTTGGGAGATAAAAGTTCATCCATTAGAGAATCAACTGTCATGAGCACTTACTTTAGATGTTCTTTTCTCTAAATTAAAAACTCATGAATTGGATGTTCTTGCTAAGAAGAATGATCATAAATTGACCTCCCAATCTAGCATGTTTCAGAATAATGCTTCTTCAAGTTTTGTTTTGTCTTCCTTGTCTTCATTAACCGATGAACAGATTGAGGAATTTTCAGAAGAAGACTTAGCACTACTCTCCTCACGCTTTAATAAAGCCTTGCAGAATGTGCGAATGAGGAAGAGAGTTGGTGGTGGCCCTCCAAGAAGCTATGAGTGTGGTGATCTCAACCATATTCGTTCAAATTATCCTAAACTTGTAGCTAAAGCATCAAGGGACGAGAAGGACAATGATAAAAGAAAAGAGAAGAAGTTATCTCCAAGTGATAGAAAGAAAAAGAGCTTCATCAACCGCAAAGTTGTCCACCGAGTCCTTTCCGCTCTTGAACAAGTCAATTTGAGCGATGTGGATTCAGAGAGCAGCGAGGACGATGCAACTTCAAACAAGCATGATTTGACGGGGTTGTGTCTCATGGCTAAAAGTAGCGACAGTTTCACTGAGGACGATCACGACAACGACTTCAATGAGGTAGAACCTTCTTACAATGAATTAGCTATTGCTGTTGCTCGTCTTGGTAAATTGCTTAATAAACACGACAAGAAAATTAAGAAACATGATGTTCTTGTGGAATCTTTGAATGTTGAAATTGCTAGACTTAAATCTTTGATTCTTGATGATGATGCTTGCAAATCAGGTGACTTGATTTACAATGAGTTTACTTTGCTTAGGAAAGAACATGTTACCTTTTTAGAGGAAGTTAATGATGGAAATAAGAAAAATGAGAAACTTGTTAAACATGCTAGTTGTTCTACCATTGATTTGCATGATTCAACTCCATGTTCTAAATGCTCCATACTAGAATTGAAGTTGCATGATGCAAATACTAGGGTTTCTCAAATGACAAATGCTTTGCCCACACATGAGGTTCTTTCTTGCTCAACCTGTTGTAAGCAAAAAGAAAAAGTGGACGTTCCCTGTAATAATTGTTTAACTTTTTCTCAAAAGGTTGATTACTTGGAAAAATCATTAGAACGTTTCACTAAAGGAAAGAAAAACCTAAACATGATCTTGGATCAATCAAAGGTCAGCACTCATAACAAAAGCTTAGGTTTTGATTCTTATACTCATCATAAACCACATGCTCCCACTGTTGTTAAAGCACTTGAAAGTGGAAAATTTGAAATTGTCAATGAGCCTAAGAAAATGGTTTTTAAGTCTGCTAGAGTCTTATCTTCTACTATGATGAATACAAATGTTGTTTCTTTTTCTAAAGCTAAACATCGTGTTAAATACACTTGCACCCATTGTGGTAGAGATGAACACTTAATAGATTTTTGCTTTAGGCTAGCCAAACAACAAAAGCAAGAAAAGGCTAAGGCTAAGTCTAATTTTAGACAGGCACGCTTTACTCCTCATTATGTGCCTAGGGTGATGCAAACATTTTTTGTTGCTAGAAACACGGGAAAGGGCAAATCTGATTTTGTATACAAGCATACTCGTGTTGTGCCTACTCGTCGTGTGTCTCAGTACTGGATTCCAAAATACTTTATTTCTAACCCCAGTACTAAGGCCTTGACATTTTCTGCTTTTATGTAAGTTTTTCGCGCGAGGAAGGAGAACATTTGGCTAATGGATTCTGAATGCTCACACCACATGTCCGGTAATAAGAATTGGTTCCCCTCTCTCACTCGTGCATCTCGTATTGAAAGTATTACTTTTGGAGAGATGCTTATTTCACTTCTGTTGTGGCAAAAGGTACAGTGAAGGTAAATGACAAGTTTATATTTAAGGATGTGGCTCTTATTGAAAACTTGAAATATAATTTGCTTTCTATCTCACAAATGATTGATGAAGATCTCGAAGTATGCTTCAAGAAAAATGAATGCAAAGTTTTAGATGCTTCAAGTGATCTTGTGTTCAGGATTTCTCGCTTTGGAATAGTATTTAAAGCTGATTTTGATGTACCACATTCTTCTAAGCATAGGTGTCTAGTTGCCAATGTTTCTAAAGATTTATTCTTTTGACACCGTAGACTTGGTCACGTTGGTTTTAATTATCTTACTCGTGTTAGTGGTTTAGACCTCATACGTGGCTTGCCTAAGTTTAAAAGTGATAGCGATTTAGTATGCTCTTCTTATAGACATAGTAAGATGATTGCAGGTTCATATCCACCTCTTACCATGTTGATGACAAATGCACTAGGACAGCTACTACATCTTGACACGGTTGGACCTTCTCGAGTTCAATCTTTTGGAGGCAAATGGTATATACTTATTATTGTTGATGATTATTCTAGATACTCTTGGGTTTATTTTATGGTATTTAAAGATGAGGCATTTAGTCATTTTAGAAGTCTTGTTATTAGATTATCTGTTGATCACCTAGGAGCATTGAGAGTTATCAGAAGTGATAATGGAACTGAGTTTAAAAATTCTTCTTTTGATCAACTTTTGTGTTGAAAAATAAATTGGTCATCAATTTTCTTCACCGAGTGCCTCAACAAAATGGTGTAGTTGAAAGAAAAAATAGGACTTTGGTTGAGATGGCTAGAACTATGCTAGACGAACATCACTCTTAGGAAGTTTTGGGCTGAAGCAATTTTAACTGCATGCTATGTTTCTAATAGAGTGTTTTTGAGATCGAAGCTAGGCAAGACTCTTTATGAGCTTCAAAGTTTTTGGATGCAAATGCTTTGTCTTGAAATCTAAAAATCTTGATAAATTTGAAGCTAGATCAACTGATGGTATTTTTCTTGGATATCCTGCTCATACACGTGGCTATCGTGCACTTGTTTTGGAGATTAACAGAATTGTAGAAACCTGTGAAGTTACTTTTGATAAGGCTAGTCCTGGCACTAGTCCAATTGATGCAAGTACAGACGCATATGTTCAGGGAAAGAGTATCTTTGTTGATGATGATGATGATAATGTTGAGAACGAAGTGTCGATTCCTATTGCACAATCAGTTGTAGCACCTTTGGCACCTACCAGTACATCACCTACAGCTGAGCATCCTCAAACTACAACATCATCTATACATGCTGAAAATGAAGGAGAAGGAGAAGTTTCTGAAGTTACAGCTCCTTTGCACATTCAAAGGAAATATCCACCTGAACAGATGATTAGAGATTTAAATGAGAGTGTCACCGATCCAAGTTTATTGCTCCTAATTCTCATGCTCACTCTGCTTTTGTTGCTTCTTTTGAACCCAAAAATATATCTCATTCATTAACTAACGAATCTTGGATCAATGCCATGCACGATGAATTAGAGAATTTTGAGCGTAATAAAGTCTGAAAACTTGCTCAAAGAGTGATTGTTGATAAATGCAAGAACAAGGTTATGTACTATCACACTTCTTCTTTACGAGACTGCTTATCATTGCACTTTGATATGAACTTAGAAGAGGTTATGTATGACCGAAACCATGAAACCTTAAGCTTGTGATTGCTTGGCATGGTTGAAAAGTAAGGCTGATGGTGCATATAATTCCTTTCAATTGTTATCGTTGCAATCAATCAATAAATCAGTTTTTCTTTACAAAAAGGCATCAATGATTTGCACAAAAAGTTTAGGTTTTGAGGTAGTTGAGTAAGGGAGATCATGCCAAGTAAAAAATCGTTAATAGTACTTGATTTCTAGTTATGCCTACTCTACATTGTTTATGTGTAGATTTGAGGGTATAAGTATTTTTGATAGCATGACTTGGTGATGAAATTGTTACATTTGTGGATGATTTATAACGCTCAGTACATAAAAAAAGACAAACTAAAAATAAACAAAAAAGATTTTGTTCTCTCTTTTTTCTTGATGAATCCATTGTCAAAGGGGGAGAATTTTGGACACATATTGCATATTCACACACACATTTTTTTTCTTCTTAGGGGGAGATTTTTCACTTTGCTTTTTTGGTCTTAAAATAAAATTTCTTAAAAATTTTGTTGTAAGGTGAATGCCAATGTTCAGTTCTAAATGGTGTTGCCAATGTTTTCATCAAGGGGGAGATTGTAAAATCACATGCTGAAAAATTGGCTCTGAAAAATTGATTTAATGATGAAATTGGCATTGCAAAGTGGTTGTGATCATGGCATGTGTGGTGTTCATGCATATGTTGTTTCAGATGATTATTTGATCCTTCTGGTTTGGTCCGGCGCAAGCATGTTTGTTTGGTCCAGCGGCACAATACTTGTGTTTATTTGGTCCAGCGTAATACTCTTGTTTTGGTCCGCAGTAATATTTGGTCCGGCGGTAATACTACTTGTTTGGTCCGGCACAATATTTCTGTGTTTGGTCCGGCGCAAGAGTTTGTATTTGGTCCGACATAGCAAGAGGTCCGGTGCAGCAAGATTTTGGTCCGATGACTGCATGCAAAGTTCCAGGCGACTTGAAGCTAGCGAATAGAAAGTTTTGTGCGGCTGCATGCATGACTAGAAGCTAGCGACTAGTAAAAAGAAGATTTGCTTTTTTTGTTCTTGACGGCCGGCGGGTGGTCACAAGAAAAGGAAAAGCTTCTTGGCGAGCGAGCGACAGAAATTTTTCCTTGTGAATACATCTCGGCGATAAAAATCAAGATACTTAAGTTGATGTGTTGGTAATCTCGTTCTTCGTTTTTGTTTTTCGTTTTCATGCTAGTTTTGCTTTTTAGATTGATTCATTGTTTCACCATAATAATTTTGATTTGATCTATTCAAGACCTTTCTAGGGCATCAAGTGATTGATCTGAAAATTTTGATTGGTTAATCTCTCATAAATCCTGATTAATCTCGTAATTAGGGTTAGATCAATTTTCGTCATTATTTGTTATAATCATCTTGTGAAGGTCATAACTCTAGATCCGTAAATCCGATCGAGCTGATTCTTGTTGGGTTAGTTTCCAAATTAAATCTACTTTCTACAGTTAAAATTTCACGTCAATCTAACGGTGTGATCTTTGGGGATTTCTGTTTTAGTGAATGTGTATCACTCTGTTTTGTCGAATCTGAATCAGGCAGTTTGAGTCCGAATTGGGGTGTTTAAAAAATCATCAAAAATTTGATTTTGGCTTCCGCACAATCATTCACCCCCCTCTGATTGCTAGTTTAGTATATATCGATCCTACAAAATGTAGCTTTACCAACCGAATTTTTCTTAAATAAGTATATCACCTTAAATTCAAGCAAGATAAACCGAGGACCAGGAAACGTAATGTTGCGTAAATAGGGATGAATCTACAGACAAGAAACACAATTTTTACATGGAAAATCCTCATGAAAAAAAACCATAGACGCACGAAGGCAGAATTCCCTATGAGGAGAAATTATAAGCACGGGGTGACATAACATCTAAAACGTGCGACAACATGGGTACATTTATAGGGGAAGCAAGAAGAGTCCAGATCAGATCAGACTACAAAACCGAGTTTACTCAGCTACGCGGCCCGGCACTACGTATAGCAAAAGTCCATGCTCATGTACGGCACAGATACAACACGAATTCGGATCACATTGCAATAATCTCCACCTTGAGCCGAATTCCTTCCGGTGGTCAAAGAACGCAGTAATCTCCTCCAATGAAATCAACATGAACACCTTATGCGCCGAAACTCCAAAAAGACTAGTGATTGACCAAGTATGAGCAAAATCCACACTTAGCGACAGGAATTGGCTTTGTCAACATATTAGCTAGATTATCATGAGTACTTATCTTATTAACTTTAATGTCATCTTGAGCAATGATTCCTTAAATGTAGTGATATCTTACATCAATGTGCTTTGTTCTCTCATAGAATATTTGATCTTACGTAAGATAAATAACGCTCTAACTGTCACAAAATATAGAAGTGCAAGATGTATTTCCACAAAGCTCAATGAACAATCCTCTTAGCCAAACGACATCTTCACAAGCTTCAGAAATAGCCATATACTTATCTTTTGTAGTAGACAAGGCAACAATAGCTTGTAGACTTGCTTTCCAGCTAACAGCATATCCTCCAACAATGAATACATAACCAATAAAAAACCTTTCTTACCCAAATCTCTAGTAAAATCTAAATCCACATAACCAACGGGTCCATCTCTAGTATTTCCAAACTGTAAACGAGCATTAGAAATGCCCCGCAAGTATATGAATATCCATTGAACTGCTTTCTAATGCTCTTTCCCCGGATTAGCATGTATCTACTGATAACACTTAATGATTGAGATAAGTCGAGGCGAGAACAAACCATAGCATACATAAGTGTAACTGTTATGGCATATGGAACTCTAAACATGTATTAAATTTCATCATCTGATTTTGGACCTAACACTAAAGAAAGTTTGAAATGTGCAGCTAATGGAGTATTCACCAGTCAAACGATGAAGAATTTTATCAATATACCATTTTTAACTTAGGTATAATTTGCCAAACCATCTATCTCTAGTAATTTCCATACTAAAAATCTTCTTTGCTGCACCGAGATACTTCATCTCAAATTCACTATTCAATTATGACTTCAACTTTGAAATTTATGCCTTGTCTTTTGCAGCAATTAACATATCGAACATATTGATATATAGGAGCAAATAAATAGCAAACAAAATTCTCCTTTTCCTGAACGACAAAACCTTTCAGTTATTCCATATAAATATCTTCCTCCGATTCCCCATGTAAGAACACAGTTAGACAACATGCAACGTACCTTCTCCATGAAGGTTCTATTCATGTATTCCGCCACACCATTTTGTTGAGAACCAGGGAGGATGTAATGTCACACAATGCCCTCTTATTTGCATAAAGCTCTAGATTGTCCAAAGCAAAATCCAATGCATTGTTGGCACGCAGCTTCTTGACATGCTTGCCGGTTTGTCTTTCAATCAAAATCTTCTACTTAAATGTCTTGAACACATCCGATTTGTGCATCACAAAATATGCCCAAACTCTTCTCAAGTAATCATCAATAATGGTCAAAATGTAGCTAATTGCTCTCTAACGGGTATCATTTGCCGAGTTTTGTGTTCTAGGTAGATCATGTCAGATTCCATGACATGAGTTCTTCGCTATCTATCCAGTGTCACAGGTAATGTTTTGCTTTATACCGGTTTTAATGATTGAGCGTTTGTTTCAGAAGGTTAGTTGCATAGACTCAGACTTTGTTGGGGTTATGAATTATTGAAGATCTAGATTTATTCGTTTGCCTTGTTGATAGTTGTGTTTGGACCTGCTGGTATTTGTTTAATTTTGCTTTGGATAAGGCTATCCTAGTCTTTCTTTTTGTAAAGATTAGTCTAATGGACTTTCGAGGCACAAGGTCAGTTGATGAAGATTTACTTGGAGATTTTGATATTCCAGCTATAGGAGCGAATTCATTTCAAGGGGGAGATTGTTAAAATGTGATCTGAATTTGTCATCGTTTCCAAGTTGGAAACGTTTGCCTAGCCATGTCAGATGTGGCACCAACCAGCGCAGCCGACTCTAATTCAGTTTCCTTCTTCGTTCAGAACTCTTATTCTTATATATGTACCACTGTAGTCGTACAGTTTAGATACACCGAAGTTCCCCATGCTTGTAATCTCTCCTCACAGAGTGAGTTCCGCTTTTGTACGTCTATAGTTTTTTTTTCCCGCAAAATGTTTTCTATGTTAAATCCATTTCTCCCATTCTTTTGATCCTCTAATGTTCACTGTGTGTTTTATAACACATAACATGGATGGCGAATACTACCGTAAATTACTCTTCCTCCAGACATTAAATGGTGTCACATGTAAAAAAAATCAAAACAAACAAATGGATGATCAGCTAGCACATTGCAATAGTGAATAGTGTGCAAGCAATTGAGAAAAAATTTGAATGCTATCTTGAACTTCAGCATTTGGGGGAAGGAGAAAAGCCTACAGCTATTCAGGACACCCTGCACCCTTTATTGAGTTCAATTTCATGGGACCAATGTTATCAACAGCGCAAATTCCATGGACCAGTTGTACAAGTAATGTCACACATATAAATAACATACAGTATATAGATCTAAAAGATATACGTTGGGCGGAAACTCTAAAATCACATAGAATTGTGCAGGCACATTCGTTAGCTGTCAGCTACAACTGAGCTAATTTTGTTTCATTATTGAAAACATAAGTAACCATGAGCCATGAGTAATCATGAAATAAAAAATAACACAGGATAATGATGAAGCTGAATTTTAGAAAATCTGAAGAAGTGGCCTATCGATGCAAGTGAATGGGTTGATGGCTAGTTATTCTAAATTTTCGATTTGCACTCATTCTAAAAGTGAAACTTAAACAAGCATTATCCAATCTAGAATAAATCTAGCGATAGTGGAAGTGACTCATGGATATTACAGTGCTTTCCTTATGTCCAGGAGTTTATATAACTGAAATTTCCCTGAACTCCTTGCTATCGATAATCGGTATTTCATGTTTATCAAACCCATGTATTTTAATGACAACCCAATAACCCATGTACTAGGAAACAAAAGCAGCTCAACATGCAGGAAAACTACTAGTAAAGTACTTCCTGCCGCCCAATGTGAAACAAGCAACCCCTATTTTAACCGTCCTCGGCAATAATTTACTCACAGGAGTAGACGAGACACACGCACCTCATCTTCGGTCGGGTGGCCGGCACAGGGTGCATCAGCAACTGGCAAAAGGATGCTTCCTTGGGCCATTTGAGCAGCAGCTGTGGCGGCAACACACGGTACCGCAGGTTGGCCATTGCCTGCATCTTCTCATCCATCGTTTCGAACGTACAAAACAACTGCAGCCATCCACAGCCGTAACCGTAAACCTTAGCGGTTGCAAGCAGTAGAACAAAAATAACAGCATATTCATCTCAAGCAGTGCACCTCGAACAAGAGCACCCCCAATCTATACACGTCGGAGGCGAAGGTGGAGCCGCCGCTGTCGTCCGCCTCACCGGGGCTGGTGTACCAGTTGAGTTCCATCGCCAGCACGGTCTTCAGCGGGAACGACTTCCCACCGCGCTCCTCCCCTCGGCCCAAGCCGTCGCCCCGCCGCGGAGGCGAGGCGGCGGGGTCGGCGTCCTCCGATGCGTCGGAGCCTGAGCAGGAGCCGGAGGCGTCGGAGCCCGAGGTTGACTCGATGAAGGCGACGCGGGCGAAGGGCGGGGACACGACGAAGCAGGACGGGCGCGCGCTGCTCACGGCCACCCCCTGCGCGTGCGCGACGGCCACCGCCTCCGCCACCTGCCGGAACACGTGCAGGCACTCGGGCGCCTCCACCGCCCGGCCCGGCCGGTCCAGCCACTCCCGCAGGCTCACCTCTCCCCCCTCCTCCCCCCTCCGCCTTCCTCCTCCTTCCCTTTCCTCCCCAACCGCCCACCGCCGCCCGCCAGCGGCGGCGTCAAGGTATCCATCCATGCCCGCACCACTCTACCCCATGGCCGGATCACCTCCGATTCGCCGCGCCCTCCCCCTCCACCCAGCTCTCCCCGAGCCCCATCAAGACTCCAAATGGCCCCGGGGCAGCGAGAAGATAAGGATCTGAAACCCGCGGCAGCGACCTGACCCGCGCGTGTGCGCGCGCGTCCCTGCTTGACAGCGTGAGAGAGAAAAGAGAGTTGAGGAGCAGAGCAGAGGCGAGCAGTGAGCCACACAAACGCGCTTTAAATGGGGGGTGGGGGCCTCGTCCCCTTTGCTGCTTTATTTCGCCTCGCTCCCATCGGGAGCCGCCTCCCAGCCGCACAAACGCTCCACAGTCCACAGCCTCACCCTCCCTCCAACCGAACAGCAGCATTAGCTAGCTCAACTTCAAGGCTACAGCGGCGAAGCGACTAGCTCCACCACCACCCCGAACCGCCTGCCTAGCTACTACAGTGCTAGTGCCAGTACCCTGCACTAAACACGAAACCCTACCAAAGAAAGAGAGAGGACGAAACGAAACAGCGACGCTTGGCTCCACGGAATACGTGCTCCTGTCTTGCCCCTCATCACCACGGTGGGCCGGAAAGACGGAAATAAAGGCCAGACCACCAACTCACGCAAACGCGCGACGCGACCGAGCAGGCAAGGCGGGCAGAGCACGCACGCCGCCTACCCCCTCCCCATTTCGTTCGCTCTCCTCCACTGATGCGAACGCGATTCCAAAAAAGATCTGCCTCGACCACGAGAGCAAAAAGAAATCGAGACCGGCATAGGAAATTAGAAAAGCTGTCACTGGTGGCGTGGCGCTTCTAATAATGGAAACAGCCGGCCCACCTAAAAGACGGAAAACGATGGCGCACGCGGCCCCGTCCTCCCCGCCGTCGATGACATCTGGGCCCGAGCCTCCCACGTGGCCCAGCGGCCGGTGAGCCACCCCCCACGTCGGCTCACGCGAGAAGCCATTCCAAGGAGTTGTTGGCAACAGCGCTTGTCTGCCCGAATGATCGTACCTGGGCCGATAATTTTTAAAAAACGTACGGAGCGCAGCATCAGCGTACCAAGGCATTTCTAGCCACTCGTACTAACTTTTTAAACATCTAGCGAACACAACGCCTATGTTATATAGGATTTTGTATGATTAAAAAAAAGTCTATTATTTAACAAACGTTTTTATTATAATTATATGTTGTATGTACAAATATATTAATTGTATGGCAAGACTATCGTATAGATAATGCATTATATTATATAAATTAATTTTGTTCTATCTAAAGAAAATACAAAGGGGCATTGCAGACATCGGTGGTCTACCCTAACGAATGAACGCACAAGCGCAACTAATTAATATGCTGGGTGACAGGCCGCTGTCGGTGCGCCCACGTCATAAATTCCGCGCCGGCACCCACCCGCCGGCGGGCGCCCGGGGGCGGCTAGCGCGGTTTTTGCGCTCGCGTTTTACAGGGCCTACGGGCGGCCGCACGTTGGGTGGGGGACTCGAGGCGCCTCCCAAGCACGCAACGGCACGGGCCACGCATCCATATTTAATTTTAACTGCGCCCGTCGCTCACTCGCTCGCCTCACCTGCCCTCCCAAAAGGGCTCGGGATTAGCTTAGTTTAATCGCGATCTGAGCGGCGGGGAGTACTCACTACTCACTAGACGTATGTGGTGAGCCTGCAGGATTATATTAGCAGTTTGGCACAGCCACGTTTCCCTTGTTAATCCGCTTGATAAGGCCGGTTCAAATGGGTTGTGTCAACAGTGTCTATAATTAAAAAATCGCTAAATGGCATTAGAGTGTTTTTTTTGTTTGTGAGCACTTTTTTTTCTATCTATAGAGTACGTAAATAGAAGTAGAGAAGGTAAGGGCCTGTTTGGTTGCCTTCTCGTTCACCAGATCAGATGAGCTCAACAGAAATTTGGTAGGAGTCGGTGAGTGAATCTGAGGATGTTGTTTGGTTGATTGTATAAGAGTAAGTAGGCTACATAGAGATGTTGTTTGGTTAGTTGCACTAGAAGAGAAGTGGAGAGGTAATTTTAATATAGGGATGAAACAAATAAAAACAAATACTAGAAAACCAATAAATTTTAAAACGAAAATAAAAATTTTAATAACAAACAATAGGAAATCAAAAATCCAAAAATAAAAATTTTAATCTTTTGAAATTTATATGGCAAATATGGTCTAGTTTTGTTCAAAAAAAATGTCAGGAACACATAGGTGAAATCGGTTCAATGATCGAAGATACTAATCAAAAGATATAGCAAAAATTTAGATGAAAATCGAATTGAAAACGCTGATATCATGCTGATGTTAGTGTGCATGCAGCTCATTTGAGCTCCCTGCTCGCTCATACGACCGATTTCCACGTTTCCGGTGATGCAGACTAGAGGAGGAATCTTGCATCAGCTCATGCAGGCTCCGAGCAACATGCAGGTAACTAAACACACACAAAAAAAGCTAGAAGCTGCATCTATGGATGTAAATTTCTATACATGCAGGCAACCAAATAGACCCTAAATTGATTCCATCAATTGATTTAGATCTAAACGCTCAAAAATTAAATGTTATTTAGGGAAAAACACTCGGATTCTCCCTAAACACCTACAAGATATTGCTCGAGCACAGCATCCAATACCTAGAGGGGGGGTTGCAGAAGAGACATGAGTTTGCAATGATCCTATAAAGTGTTTATAAAAGTACAATTTTTGGATTGATATTTTGAAAAAAAAAACTATTTTTAAAAACTTTGATGGAACTCTATATATGAACCATGAGGTTGCATGGTTTAATAATCTAAATCATGTTTTCCTGTTGATCCCTCCACGAAGAAGTCCATAGTAGTAAAAGTATCTTGTTTTTACATAGTGGGCTAAACATCTACTAATACGTGCACCCTTATGTTCACTTTGCAAATTTGCCATCTGTCTATCATCCAAGCTGCTATAAAGATATTCATATCACAAAATACTTGTAGCATGGACTGTACTGAATAATAGAGCAACGGAATATGATTCATATCATTTTCGTTGGGTCGGCCCGTGTGGCACTATCAGAAATCAAATATGAGGAACAAGTGCTTGACGCCCTATACACATAAAAATATGAAACATCATGCACAAGTGCACTGACCGTGGATAGTTACAAATTATACTAGGTACGTTTCATTTTATAATATTGAATCACGATAGAATTTGATAACAATAAGATGAGTTCACGAGTCTTGAATTATTAATCCCTAGGCGTTTTAGCTGCATCCATGCTGCACATATGTTTGTTGGTAGGGGCCAATGCTAATTAAACACTAATCCTTCATAAAAATTAGCTTGAACCATAGGGGGCCCTTCTCCTGCGGTTGATCGGGTGAGGAGAGGATGTCTACTTGCACTGTTTGTGGGACACCCAACGAGAAGGTGGCGAAGGAGAGTGGAGTGGCGAGGGAGGGTGCCAGCAAGGGAGACGGAGCGTTGCCAACGGGGAGAAAGATAGAACATGAGGGAGAGACGTCGATAACGACAAAGGGAGGAGAGGGAAAATGTGGGAGAGTATAACAAATAGAAAATTATAGTATTGGTTAGGTGGGCATATAATAGATATAGTCCATTGGAAAGATAGTGTCTACTCTTATATCTATATGAGGTGGCAGTCTATAGACATCATGTAAAACTCTATATTCTTGGAGAAGTACGGTGCGTCACCCGCGCGTCCGCCACGTTGTGAAAAAACTATGGTTCCTACAGTAGACAGCCACGTAGGCTCATATATTTGTTGTCCTCATACATCATGACCCACACTTAGCTTGGTTGGCTGAGGCCTTCCTGTACGTGCGCCAGCTCCCCGATTCGAGTTCGCCTAGGTGCAGGTGTTGTAGCCGTTATAGTTTTCCTTCCTGCGTCGCGGCCACGAGTCTCTGATCTACCTAGTTTGATATATAACTAGGTGGGAAGCCTTCTGTTCTTGGCCGGTTGAATTCGATAGCATCTTGCAGTTATGACCGTTAGCAAATCCATAAGTGATATAAACCTTCGATGAATCTGTGTTTTTTGTGACGAAAACATTGTTTTCGTTTTTTGAGTCTTGAAAACATTTTTTCGGGTTTTTTATTCGTTTGTTAAAAAAATGGGTCGTTAGGACCCTTGGCGAATCCATGGACGAAAACATTGTTTCGTTTTTGGGTGTCGAAAATATTTTTCCGGTTTTTTGGTTGCGTTAAGCTAAAAAAATGGGTCGTTAGGACCCACCGAATCCACGTCGCTATAAATCTGTGGACGAATCTACATTTTTAAAAAACCCATGATTACGATCATTGCAAATACATAAGTTGCTATAAAACTTCGATGAATCTGCGTTTTTTGTGACGAAAACATTTTTTCCGGGTTTTTTGGGTGGCGAAAAAAAATTTTCCGGGTTTTTCTGGTGGCGAAAACATTTTTTTCGGGAAAAACGGAGAAAGGACCTGAACGTAAGAAGCAGGGACCCGGATGTTATTTTTTTGGACCTGTTCGCTATCCTGAAAAATTAGAAAAGGGCTTGTTCGCGATTTGAAACTAACGGAGGTTTTTCAGTAAAAATACCGGGCCGAGGGACCTAAACGAAGCTTAAAAAAATATTCTTGTCTCACAAAAATCGCATAGGGACCTATCCGTAATTTCAAAAAAATAGAGGGGTTTTTTCGCAAAACTGCACGACGACACGTGGCTCTCCGGTTTGCCTTGAAATCTTGCGGGTATAGGTGTTTTTATAGATGTGTTTATTGGGAGTGTCCTAAGTGGACATCACAATTATTTTATTGTATTCTCTTGGAAGGGTGGGCTCCTAGCTCATGACTGGCTGGTGGGCCAAAATCATTGCTTATCTACCCTATTGTATTTGTTTTTTTTGGGCAAATCTACTCCACATGCATTTGTAAAATTGACCACCTCCCTACCACAAAAGGTGTGGCAAGTGACACGTCCCCTGCCGCATCCAGGGAGAGCGGAAGGTGGTCGGTGCCGTAGCAGGGCAAGGAAGTGTGAGAGGAGCGGGTGTTAAAGCGCGGGAAGGGCTACCACACGTGGTGGGCTAGCTCCTTCCACACTTTCCCACCCTACTACGATGTCGGCTACATTCCATGCTCCTCGGGTGTGGTAAGGGACATGTGCTGCCTACTGTGCCTTCTACGGTAGGGGAGGAGACCAATTTTCTAAATGCATGGCAAAGAGGTTAGATTTAAAAAAAAAGATATAGGAAGCTGGATAAGGGATGATTTAAGCCCTGGTTGGAGGTTTAAAGCTAGTTTCAGCTTCTGAAAAGCCAGTAAACCCCTCAAACAACTCAGCTTTTAAGTGGTTTTTGACATAAGTTAAAAGCCATCTATAACTAACAAAGCCAAAAGCTAAAAGCTGGGCTGGATCTATTTTTACAGCTATTGTTGAAGAAAATTAGCTATTTATTAAACAGTCTCTTATAAAAAGCTACAGCCGCTTTTTAGCTCAAAAAACCAAAAAATTAGATTTTCAAATAAGCTACAGCTCCCCCAAATAGGCCCTTAAGTTGAGTTGAGCTCCCATCTCATATGAACTGCGCATTGGCGTCGAACACGCAAAAGGAAATGGATGGATGGCTTGTTGGTGCCGCGTCGTCACAGAACACAAGTGCATAGCTAGAGGAAGTTATTTTCGGTGGTTAATTTGGCTATCGCGGGTGGAGTGTTTTGATGCTAGACATGTCACCTTTCAAGACAAAAGATTGAGTAGGAATGACAGTTTAACCCATAGCTTTAGGTACACGTGGATGCTCGATCCGATAAGGGTGGGCACAAGTAACACTTTAGATCTATTGGTTTTTGGGTTTGGGTACTCGATTAGGTTATAGGATGGACATGGGTGCTAATTTGTACCTATAGATACCCAATGGGTATCCTATAACATATGGGCCCACTTAAAATTTGTTTGGCTTGCTATTATATTTAGCCTAATAAATCAACCCATTTTTCTTCTCTTTTTGCCCAATCTATTTCCTCTTTTTCTTAGCCAGGTCGGCCTATTTGGCCTAGTCCGGCCGACTTAGCCCGACCACTCCCCCCTTATTCTCTTAACCATATCCCTCTCTGGCTCTTTCCATTCCAATCGCGACGAGCCGCCGACCCCGTATTTCCCCTCTCTCTCACGCGAGATCCCCCTCCAGTCACGCACATGGCGCTTCTCTCTCACGGATCCCCCTCCGGTGACTTTCATCTGCGCTTCTTTTCATCAGATCCGACCACCTCCCCCTCTCCCCCTCCTCCAGTGTGGCGGCGGTGTAGGCAATGGGGCGTGGTGGCTACGGTATTGGCAGCGGCTACGACGGGTGTAGTGGGGCAGTGGGGTGTGGTGGAGTAGGCACCAGTGGCGGCATAGAGCGAGATGGCATTGCGGCACTCTCGAGCAGCCTGAGGCGGTTGGGCACGTCAGCGGTAGAGAAGGAGAGGGAGGGTGATGGGGGCGAGGTGGGAGCTCTCCGCGACACGGGAGTACTACGACTACCGCAAGTCCACCTACGACGACATCACCCACCGCGCCCTCCTCATCGACGTCGTCAGCACCCTCGTTGTCCCCATCCAGCCAACCGCTTAAGTCAACCCGGTGGGCCGCCTTCCCCTTCTCCATTTGCATTGCCAGTTTTTAGTACGTCTCCCTGTTAGTCAATCTGCTTGTTAGCACTCAGTTTGTTGTTTGCCTACCCATGGGTATCCATCGGGTTTGGGTGGGCGGCACATGATCTCGCCCATAAAGCTTAGTGGGTTGAATGGGTGGCACTTTGTTCAAATTGGGTTCGGGTCTGAAGCGATAGTACTCGGAGGTACATACCTGATTGCCATCTCTAAGATCAAGTAGAGGCGTACATGATAGCGTATCATACGCAGTGCTGCTCCTCTTTGAAAGCAAGAACGGCTTTCGCGGTGAAATAAAGCAAGCGGACTCGTGTCTTTGTTGAAGTCTTGTATCGTCCTGTGTGCAATTGTGATCAGGGTTTCAAAAACTGTTTTTGAAAAATTGGTTCAAAATTCACGGAGCAAAAACCGCTCGAAAACTGTCAAAAACCGAAGGGTTAAAAAATAAAAAAATTAAATTAAAAATTTGAAAACCATTAGGGTTTTCAACGAAAACCGCGTTTTTTCACAAAAAAACTGCTCGGTTTTCACCAAAAACCAACTGACCAATTGAATATTCCTTTAAAATGGTTTTTGATGAAAATCGCAGTTTTTCAATGATTTTTGAGTGGTTTTCAACACATAAATTTTTCAAATTTTAATTTTTTTTAATTAGACCGGTTTACCGAGCGGTTTTGAATCTTAAACCACAGCGGTAAAGTTGAAAACCGCAACTTTTGAGAGGTTTTTGTTAGGTTTTGGAACCCTGATTGTGACCAGTAGACCGCACACATTGCCCATCAACGTCATCTGGCTCTTCTTCTCTTTGTATAGAGGAAATCAAGAACTATGTTATACGGACGAAAAGAGCACATTCTCATGTAGCGATGAAAACAAAAACAAGATCCAACAAAAATAGAATTTTTGTATAAGTGAAACCAGAAATTCAGTTGGAAACTTGGTCCACTTAGCTCAAAAAGGAAAATAGAGAATTTACATTTATTTTTAAATTAAAATAATTTCAAAAATACAAATAGCTTTATAGAAAATATCAAATAGAGTTCAAAAATTCTGAAAAATTCTCAAAAATACTTCGAATCATTTTAAACCTAGAAAAAAATATTTCTAGCATAATTTTGGCTTTATTTTTCATGAATAAATTAATTATATATGTTTAAAAATAGTAAAATGGTATTTATAAACTCCAGAAAATTCAGGATAAATCTCATAAAATCATAAATGAATATTGAACAATAATATACAAATTTTAAGGAATTACACATTTATAGTTGGAGGAGCAAGAGGATGTCTATGATAATAATATGGAGGAGGACATGATAGTCTGATCTGGGGGACAAATAGTTAGCCTTCAACTGACAAATTTGAGAAAAAACTTCCTAGTGATAACATTGTTCTTGTATTTGCCTTTTGAGGGTGGAATGAGTTACATTGTTTTGTGGTCATGTATATTATGATCATGTACTATGTCTTTGTGGAATTATCTACTTTCGTTTTCGTATCTGCTCTATTCCATTCCGTATCTGTTTTTATTACTGGTAAAAGATGTAGAAATAAAAATAAAACAACCATTTACCGACTATTTCCGTTCCTTTTTCATCCCTACTCTTAAAAGCACCAGAGAAAGTTTGTAGTTACAGTGCCAGCTGCCAAGGCGTTTAGCAACTAGCTCAGCCACTGGGGTTTTCAAGTTTCAGTTCAGCTTCCTAACACTTACTGCAGTTCTCTCTCAAAAGAATTTTTTAAAGATCCGGTCGTTACCGGCTTATATACTAAGGAGAAGAAAAGGCAAACGATAATTACAGGGGCAAGGGCCCAAGTTCAAGGTTAAAGAGGGGCTATTACAGGAAAACGAAAAGCAACTACGAGGACTAATCCGAAATAGCTCAACTCATTGGCAGAGTTGGCAGCAGCGCGCCGAGGTCCATGGCTCCTGCAGGGTTTGAAATAGTTTTCGGTGAACATCTCGGAGGTGGGTGTAATATGAAATTTCAGCAAAATCTTAAAATTTTGGATGAAAGCCGTTAAAATTCAAAAAACAAATTTAAAATTTGGATTTTTGAAATGAAATTACTGAAATTTTGATCAAAATTGCCAAAATCTCGGCGAAATTCAACCAAGTGAAAATAGTCGAAATGATGTTAGAAAATTTTTGTGGATGGTCCTAACACACCACTAATATTCTCATAAAAATTTCAGATGATGATCAAGTCTGAAGAATTTTTAAAAATTTTGATAGTGGTACTGTCCTGATAAAAGGTAGACCGACAAATTTCAACTGAATAAAAAATAGTTCGAACCATGTTCTTATATGATTATTAAGCCTGAGAAATTTTCAAAAATTCGTACAGTGCTACTGTCCTGATAAAAGGCTAACCGACAAATTTTAACTGAATGAAAAATAGTTCAAACCACGTTAGAAAATTTTGAATTTTTTTATGGATGGTCCTGAAGCATCACTAATATTCTCATAAAATTTTCAAGTGATGATCAAGCTTGAGAAATTTTCAAACATTGTGACAGTGTTACTGTCCTAATACAAGCTTTACAGTGTTATGTGTATTACTTCCATAAATTTGATTGAGCAACCAAAAAAAGTTTAGAATTTTTAAAACTTTTAAAAAAGGTTGCTGAGGAAATGCTTAAGCTCTCCTAAAAGTTTTGGATCATGATCACACTCGAGCAAATTTATAAAATTCTGACATTGTTACTGTCTCATTTATGTTCCTTTTGTTTTTCATTTTTTAAACATAACAAATGAAGTTCCATTATTTTGGAAATTTTTATGTGTGATCCTAGAATGCTAAATATGCTACCATAAATTTTCCAGAGTACGATCAAGCTTGTACATTTTTAAAAAATCCAATAGTGCTTCTATTATTTTTATAAAATACCTCAAAAAATTTAGTTTCAAATATTTTTATGGAAGATGACATTCTTAAGGGGTACTGGCCCAAATCCGGTCCTCTAAAGTTGAAAACCGGTCAAAAGTACATATATTTCACTGAAATTTTTGAAATTTCTATAACAATTTGAATCCTTTTATTCGGTCGGGATTTGGAATCTTGTCTCTGGGCAAAATCCGAAATCTCAATCAAAATTTCTGAAATTTCGCTAGGATTTTTAACCTTGGGTTCCTACTAGGCACCAGTTGCTGAAGGCTTGGCCTATTTGACTCCTTTGCACATTTTGTTTTGTCTTTAGCATTTGTTTGAATAGAATTACAAATCTAGCCTTCTTTTCGACCATCTAAGGAGTGGCCGTGGTATGGAACCGCAACAAGTCCATCTGATGCAGTAGGGGAGCACGACAGGTTACACATATCGCTTGCCATTGCTTCTACGGTCGAGAAGGAAACCAAATTCACAATTTGTTCCGAGCGGGGCAAAACATGAAAACAAAAGTCAGGGCCAAGGGAGCAAATAAGCTAAAGCTTCCTAGCTGCTGGCCTCCTTGTAGTTACTGCCGTTATCTACATAGATAACATGCTTGTTTTGTTTTTTTAGAGGTACAAGGTGGCGGACACTAGTCACACTACCCACGTTAGGCCACGTACATACACATGCACGCCCTCTATACATGCTAAGAAACCCATTTTTTTGATGAACACGCAAGTGCGCGCATTCAAGCGCTCTACGGGAGCTCAAGCCAACCGAGCAAGGCTCGGTTCTCAATACGCTTGCCTTGTTAATCTGACTTCTAGAGATTACTTTCTTAACTAACGACGATCTCCCACCCTGTTGCAAAGAATCACACGCCGATGCGTGGGGCCAGGGCAAACTGCAATGGTATCCCGGTTTCTTGTTCCTCCCTTGTAAGCGCTCAGTCTCATCCCACTTCTGCCCAGGGTTAAAAATTTCGCCGAAATTCAGCGAAATTTCGGATTTTGGGACAGGACGAGATTTGAACTACCGGCCGAATTTAAAATTTTAAAAAAATTAATTTGCTAAATTTCGGATTTCAGGACAGGGCGACATAATTGGGATAGTAAACTTGTTAGATTTTTCTAAATTTTCTCGAGTGTGATCATGATCTAAAATTTTTATGACAGATTAAGAATTTCCTCAGTACTATTATATAAAAATTAAAAAAAAATTAACTTTTTTTGTTTGGCCAATAAAATCTATAAAACCATTGAACTTCATTTGTTATACTATATTGCAAAAAACAAAAGAGAAAGAATATAAATGCTATTATGCCTTGTAAGAATTTTATAAATTCATTGGAGTGTGATCATGATTCAAAATTTTTATGAGATCTTAAGCACTTCCTTATCACTCTTCTGTAAAAGTTTCACAAATTTTAAACCTTCTTTTATCGCTAAAGCAAATCTATGTATTGATTATCGGGCTTTTATCGAGGATTTTGTTTGTCAGAATTTTTGGAACTTCTTAGTCTAAGATGTCATTCTCGGTTGGGCAAAGAAAAGAACTACCATGAGGACCACAAAGACCAAGTACAAGGACTTATTCCATCATTCTCCCCTAAGTCTTGTCCGTTGCCCTGTGGGAAAGTTGGACCATCCCGGCCCCGGAGCGAAGCTCAAGGAACTTGATCCGCCTAAGGGCTTTGGTGAGCGGAGTCCGCAAACCGCCCTTAGTGTTGATGTAACGCGCTTGATGCTTCTTCGTCCAAGCAATCCCGGATGAAATGGTACCTCACCCGGATGTGCTTGCTTCGCTCGTGAAAAACGGGTTCTTTGCCAGGGCATGAGCGACTTGTTGTCCACCCCGAGTTCCACCGCTTGTCTCTCGCCGAGGAGATCACCAAGCGCCGAGCAAGCCAAAGTGCTCGAAGTCGAGGCGTGGAAGCCGCTATGTACCGCCTCGCAATGACAGTGGCTACCACTTGTCGCTAATCCGATCGCCACTAACGAGGCACTTGTCGAGGAAGAAGAGAATCCCGCGTGTTTTTGCCGGTGTCGATGTCGCCGCTGTGGTCGCTGCCGTCAGAGTCGACGAGGTGTGCTCTCTGTGGCACCTCGGTAGTAGAGGCCGTGGTCGAGAGTCCCCGCAACATAGCGGATGATCCTCTTCACACTGCTGGTGCTCCGCCGTTGGTCGCTACATGAACCGACTAACGAGCCGACGGAGAAAGCCGATCCGGCCGTGGTGTGGACGAGGTAGCGAGGCTCCCCACAAGACGCCGCAGATCGCGTGAAGGCCCACCTTCCGTCGTGTCGCCGCGGCCTCCACCGCCTCCTCCATCGGAGTGATGAACATGTGATGAACACGCCTTCCCGGCGCCAACAGGAGAAGTCGACGATTCCATCCGCGTTGACGGAGCGAAGGCATCGCCGGTCGATCCTCCGCCGCCGACGAACCGCTGCGGCTACCAAGCGAGCCTTGTGCTTGACGATGGCGCCGGCTTATCTCTTTCATTTTGAACACCCACTTAAGAGTGATCGCCAGCGACCACGAGGGAGATCAAGAAGCTCCAGTGCGGTTCTTCTCAACCGCATCCATCTCCGATCGCATCGCGACACGCCATGCCGCGTGTTCGCTGCCTCCGTGAAGGAACGAGGCTCGCCGTCGCCACGCGAAGATGCAATCGCGCCTCCAGATCGCGAGGCAGGCACCGGCACCGATCGATCGCCGAGAAGGTTCCCCATCGTGACGATAACAAGAACGGCTTGCCGCCGTGGTACGCGCCGACGCGCCTCATCGGGAGAGCGGAGAAGCGAACTCCACCGCCGTGGTCGACACTAGGCGATGTCGGAGTGGACGTGTTCCGTGAGGAGTGGCCGCTGGTGCCGGAGTGCGGAGTTGCGCACGTGGTGATGTTGGCGAAGAACTTGCCGCACCGGTTGTGGCCGGAGAGCATGACGCCGAGTCGGGGAAGCTCGGGACCGGGTAGGTATGTTGGTGAAGAAGAGCCGCTTACTCCTCAGCCTCCTTGAAGTGGACGACTAGATTGTTGAAGTCGCTGTACGCCGGAGTCGAGCCGCCGCCCACCGCTTGTCCCATGCCCATCTCGCCTTCGTCGAACACTACGCCGCTGGGCTAGCGCGCACACGCCAGGTCCTCGGGTCAAGAATGCGTAGGCCTCGAGCCTCCGCAGAGCCAGGAACACCGAGTGCTTCGCTGCCGAGCTTCTCGATGTGGCTAAGCTTTTTAACGAACGCGAGGCACCAAGACCAGAGGTGAGAGATCGCGGCTAGCACCCATGCTAAGCCTCGCATTTGCCCCGCCATTGAGAGCCTTTGTGGGAAGCGGTTGAGGATGTAGACGCCGCCACCACCGCCTCCCTAAGACACCAGATCCCTCTCGCTGAGGAGGGCTCCGAGCCATCCCCACAACCGTCTGTTGCGCCGCCGACGACCTGCTCGGCCGCATGGGCTGTATGGGCGGAGTAGTGGCGTCAATGCCCTCATCCACGTGAGTACGACGCGAACTCACCTGCCGTGAATTCGCCGCTGCTTGTCGTTGTGGGCAAGCAAGACGCGCAGCTTTGCGTCGCATTCCGCCTCCGCAGCCAACTTCGCGCTACCGATGGCATCCGCAGCTCTCCCTTTGCCGCCGAGAACCATCACCCACATGTAGCGGAGAGGTCGCTGGCGAGCGCAGAAGTAGCGCCGTTCCTCCGTGTGGCTGTGTCACTGGCCACAAGTCTCGTGCACGAGCTCGAGCCGCTCCTGGCCTCTAAGCTCGCTCGCCGGGAAAGGTGCCGCCTCGCTTGGTCAAGACGCGCATATCGCAGAATCGCTTCCACGTGGTCAAGGCACGGAGGCGCGCGACCATCTGCGCTGGCACCGAGCCTCTTCGTGGCCTCAAAGTGAAGATGCCCGGCACTCATGCCATCGCCACGCCTCGCCGCCCGACGAGCAACAAGGCAAAGAGGTTGTGCCACCGCGCGTTGAGGACGAAAGTCGATTGATGCCTCTCGTTACCTTGGCAAGAAGGCGACGATGGTGATCCCAAATTCTCATGACTCCGCCCTTGATCGCCACATGGCTGAAGCCGTTCTCATCCACCGCCCCAAGTCGATGATAGAGTTCCTTAACGCGGATGTAGTAGACTCGGTGAGCACTGCGTGCTCTCCAGACTTCATGCGGTGAAGAGGATGAGCCGACGCCTTGATCTCCACCGAGGCGCCCCAAACTTGACGCGAGCCTCGGACGTTGAGTCAAGCTCGATGAAGAACTTCCGTCGACCGGGTCATGTGATGGGTAGCGCCAGGTGTCGAGGTACCACCCGTCAATCTTGTCGCCGGCCGAGCTGCCGCCAAGAAAGGCGCAGTTCTCGCCATCAAGGTGGAGGAGATTCGGCTGCCGATGCCGCCGGGGATAGCTTCGATGTTTGCGCAGTGCGGTGAGCAGAGCCGCTCTTCCTCCTCCACTGCGGCGACGGGCCCGGCCACGCCGTGGTCGGCGACATTCCTTGGCCCAATGGCCAAGCTTGCCAGCGCTTGCGCAGAGTCGCCTCGTCGTCGGCCGGTTGCTGGTGGCGCCTGGCGCGCCTGGCATTACCTCTCAGACGCCCTCGCGCTACTCACCGACGCTGTCCGCTCGCTTTGCGGGCTTACGCTGCTATGCTCTCGTCGCTGAAGAGGACTCTTCTTCTTCCCGACACCGGCAGCCTCCCATCGCTCCTCGAAAGTGAGATACATACTTCCGCCGATGGTGATAGGCCCCGAGGAGGCCGTGGTTCGTCATCGCCGACGACCTTGAGGCGACCTATCGCTCTTCGACGACATCATGGAGAGATCCAAAGAGACTCGACGAGCGAGCGATCCGCTTGTACTTCTGGGATGCAACTAAAGCTTCGACGCCTCTCTCCTCGTCAGAGGTGTTGTCGCCGAACCGCACCATCTTCTCGCAGCAGAGTGTTGAGACGGAGAGCAAAGTCATCAACGCCCTCACCTAGCTTGAAGGCTGTGTTCTCCCACTCCCGCGGCGCTCCGCAGGTGGTCTTGGCGCGCATTGCCGCCGGCGCGTGCCGCAGCCGATGGCATCCCAGCCTCCTTGGCGCTTCGCTCGAAAGCGAGAATCGCGATCTCGGTGAATCGGCAGCTATGAGGGCATCCAGCCCGCCGATCCTCGTAGTAATCGACATCGCCGCATCAATCGCTTCCCACATGTGCCGCACCGAGCCGCATCGCATCACAAATTTCACACTCGACGAAGTTGGTCTTGGTGAGGTAGGCTATCCACCGCCGGACCGACGCCCTCGACAATGGCTCGATCCCGTGGTGACCATCGCATCACCCGGGGAGAGCCGCGCCACCAGTAAAGGCCGCGATCTCCGCTGCCCCAACCGCCGCCGAGCGTTGTTGGCGCGTGTCGCGCTATGCTCGGCTACCATCAGCACTCATGGAGTGGCGCGACGCCATCGCGTTGCCCGCTTCAAGGCCGCCTCACTCGCCACTTGAGCTCCACGCGTTGCGCCGCTCGAGCAGAGCAGAGCTATCGAGCTACCGCCACAGAGCTCGAAGCTCGCTTGCCGCAAGACGCTTGCGATCCGCCGCCGCCGCTTCCACTTTCGCCTTCTTGCCGCCAGCTCGCCGCCGCCAACTTTGTTGCGTCCGTTGCGATCTTCGCTGCTCGCTTCGCGATCTCTGCCGCAAGAACCTCGCCTCGCGGTGCCGCAAGGCCGAGGCATCGAAGGCCGAGATCGCCCTGGACATGGCGCGCTAGCGGGGGGTCATTGGGGAGAAGCCGCCTTTACGAGCCGCCGCTTGTCTCGTTTCAGAGATGAAGGTGAGCAGAACAACTGTTGTTACGGCCGCTAGCTGAGAGCAAGGGGGCGTGGGAAGGAGATGAGCAAGAGATGTTTAGGCCGCAGGAAAGAACGGCTCGATACCACTTGTTAGTAGTGAATTCTTACTCTCATTGAGAGAGGATGACAATAGGAGTTGGGGCAATTTTCTGGTTTCAAGCATGATAATCATATGAAACTTTTATAAAAACATTAGTGATACATCAGAATCTTTCACAAAAATTTCCAACATTTTCCGACGTGGTTTGAACTATTTTTCATTCCGTTCAAATTTGCCGGTAAGGCTTTTATCAAGATAGTAGCACTGTCTGAATTTTTAAAAATTCTTGAATCTTGATCACCATCCAAAAATTTTATTGAAATATTAGTGATTCATAAGAATCATGCACAAAAAATTTCAAAATTTTCTAACGTTGTTTGTACCATTTTTCATCCGGTTCAAACTTGCCAGTCAATGTTTCATCTAGATAGTACTAATGTTTGAATTTTTAAAAATTACACAGACCAGATAATCACCTAAAAATTTTATGAGAACATCTTTAATTTGTCAGGAACCTTCAAAAAAATTTCAAATTTTTTTGACATCGTTTGAACTATTTTTTTATCAGTACAATTTTGGTGAAATTTCGAGTAATCGGCGAAATTTCGGTGACAAACAAACCGGATTTGAATCTTGAATGGATTTCGACCGAAATACCGAAATTTCGGATTTCGGCTATAGACGAAATTTTGTTAAAACGAAATTTTATTCCTTGCTTCTGCCACAATCCAGCAAGGAACCGTCTCTCGATCCATCTCCATGTAGCGTCACTCCTCTCCTCCGGTCCTTCCCACTAGGGCTGGGCGTTCGGTTAAACCAAAAATTTCGGTTTCGGTTTTCGGTTTTTTAGACAATTCGGTTATTTCAAAAACAAAACCGAAATATGTTTGAACATTTCGGAAACCGACATTTCGGTTAACCGATAATTCGGTTTCGGTTTCGGTTTTAACCGAATTAACCGAAGTTTGATTGTCAAGAATCACCATAAAGAATAAATTGTTGGTCAGTTTGATTGATTTATTTGTGAAATTGTATTTGATCTCAACTCTATGTAAAGCTGTAGGATTTTCTCTTTCCCAATTTGTTCTATGTGCGATGCTCCTTCCGACTATGCATTCCAGAACATATAAGAATCATTGTCATGTATTGATGTATATATTATGCTACTGATGTGATTAACTGCTTTACTGAATGTTTATTTTGTTGTTATAGGTTGTTACTTGCCTCCATCAACCATCACAAGGGCCTACCTTTGGAACCAAGGAGGGTGCTTCTGGAGGTGGCTACAGCCAAATTATACCCATGGATGAGTTCAATCTCCATCTGACAGGAGATATCCTTGGAATTACAGCTGCAAACAATCTTCTTGCAGCTGCAATTAATACAAGAATTTTCGATGAAGCTTCTCAATCAGACAAAGCTCTGTTCAATAGATTGTGTCCGCCAAACAAAGAAGGAAGAGGCGCTTTGCTGATGTAATGCTTAGACACCTGATGAAGATTGGCATCTCAAAGACAGACCTCGATGAGCTTACACCAGAAGAAGTTAGACGTTTTGTAAGACTTGATATTGACCCTGCATCCATTACTTGGAGACGAAATGGATGTTAATGATCACTTCCTGAGGAAAATCACCATTGGACAAGGCTCTGAAGAAAAAGGTATGGCGAGAGAAACAGGCTTTGACATATCAGTGGCTAGTGATATTATTGATGTATTAGCTCTTACAACTTCACTTGCTGACATGAGGGAAATTGTGACATGAGCCAGCTAGGGTTTACTAGTTTAGTTCACATGTGAATTGTGACATACTGACATGTATGCGCTCGAGTATATTCCGGTTAGTTCGGTTAACCGAGGTAGAAAACCGAATTAACTGAAAAAAAATCGGTTATTTCATATAGCTAACCGAATCGACAACCGAACAATTCGGTTTCGGTTTTTTCGGTTTCGGTTCCGGTTATTTCGGTTTCGGTTTTCGGTTTATTTGCCCAGCCCTACTTCCCACCATGCATCAAGCTCGAGAGAAGCATGCCTTGCATGTGAGCTCCGCGGTGGAGCAGAAAAAGAGGATTGTGTTGGTTGACAATGTCTGCGCTGTCGCAGCCTTGGGCGACCAGCGATGACGACGACGGTTGCTCCCTTGCCGGCGACGACAGTGGCCTGGAAACCGAGCTGTCACTGCTTTGATGCTGCCAGAAACGGAAGGTTACCTTTCTTGCTCAGCTGACGATAATTTGTAAACCATTTTATGGGCACGTATGGTCTTGTTTGGGATTTAAAGCCAGCTTCAGCTTCTAAAAAGCTAGTAAGCCCCTCAAACAGCTCAGCTTTTAAACGGCTTTTAACATAAACCAAAAACTATATATAACTAACAAAAGCTGAAAGCTGCACTACACTTGCTTTTACAGCTTATTGCTAAAGGACATTAGCTATTTATTAAATGATCTCTTATAAAAAATTATAGCCGTTTTTCAATTTAGAAAGCTAAAAAGCAGCTTTTCAGAAAAACTAACGGCTTCACTGGATGTACGCAACTGGGTAGTTGAAAACAAAGAAAGGGACTTCAAGGATACAGCTCATGTGTGTTTGCCATTGGTACATATATGATGCCATATTAGACATTAAGGAACTTCCATCAGACGATTTTGTTTAATATATATTGTTCCAAGCTTGCTCACTGCAAATAAGGGTATGACCATGACTGTACATATGAACATTTAAATGCCTTTTACTTGGTTGTTGCTTTTTTAAGTGTTCGTTTTTCCTGACATTGTTGAGGCACGTGGTTCATTCATACTTCCCTGCTTATTTTTTTATGTGCTTAATGCAGGGTGGATATAAATTATAGTTACTTCTTTTTTTTTTGCAGAAGGTAAATTACAGAGTAATTGTATGTCCTAACAATAGTGAGATGAGACAAGTCATGATACAAAATTTGGGTTTTCATTGCAACGTACGGGCACTTTACTAGTCTAACAAATAAAAAAGAATTATCCATAAAAATCACACATCATGTGTCTACATGGGTTTCAATGTTGAGTAAGATCTCACTGTTATATCGTGAGATACTTAGGCCCTGTTTGGCAGAGCTCTGCTCCCAGCTTCTGCGGAGTGAATCGTGGAGCTCTGCCAAAGCATGCACGATTCGATAATCGCTCCTGGGTGATTCCGTGAAGTGATTCTCGAAATGAACTAGAGGTGGGAGCTGAAAAAAAGCTGCTTCTCTGATTCACTCCCAACAAAGTCGTTTCTCCATAGAGTTTATCCTATGGATTAGTTAGAGAATCACTTCGTGACAGAATCATTTCTTTGAGAATCACTTCTAAGAGAATCGAATCGGAGAGCTCTACCAAACAGGCCCTTAGTGTCACATTTATATCCTGAGTTATATGATATATACATTATTTTTTGAGAGATATAACGTTGTTCACTACCAGATCCAGGAATTACAGGGGGAGCTCATTGAACAATAAGCACGTCTGTTCAAAGCATACGGTAAATTCCGGACTTGCAGAATGCAGTTAGAATGAAATACTGGAGTGTTCCAATATCAACAAAAGCACTATACAGATAATCAGTTTTCTTTTTTCCCCTGCTTTTGCGAGGGAGATAATCAGTTTCTTAAGCTGCTGAGATTACTAATGTATGGTATGGTATGGTGCGGATCAGCTCTTGAACACACTCCTTTTTTTTTTAAGAGTGAACACATAACGTTTCAAACACGTCTCTTCCAATAGATTAGCAATTTTGCATGAAAAAACAAAGGCAAAGGCACCAAAAAGAAAAAAAGAAAAGCTATTTTAGCTGTCGGATGCTAGGATCACCCTGTAATTCACATTGCACGTTTTAGCGTGTATATAAGACGTAATCCACCTGAATCAGCTCTCCTGAATAAAAAATTAAATAAAAGAGCACTATATTGACAGCGGCTAGTCCTGCTACTGCTTTAACTATGGTTTTTCATTTTGTTAATGATTTTGCTTGATGCAATGCGCTCATTGAGTGGTTGCATGGATTGACTTTGAGTCAAATCGTAAACTTGTGCTCGGATGTGTTTCTTGTTTATTCATGTGCAGGTGTTGCTCGAGGGCGAATGTGGTCGATGACAGGACCGAAACTAGGTTCATGGAGGAACTGAGGTTCGAAACTAGATTCAGGGAGGAATCGAGGTCTTGGTGGTCAAGAATGTCATGCGGGACGTTCGGACTAGAGAATATGCACATGAGACTGGTTAGTCACGTAATTACAGCATGTGGGTTGTACATACGTGCAAGAGTTGTTTTTGACCATGTTGGGTCAGGTTGAGATGTATACAGAATATTTCCATGTTGGAAGTGGAGTTGTATTCAATCTCTTTATATTTGCTCAGTATAAATGGGGGGAAGCGTCTCTTGTTTATGGTGAGCCAGATTTTAGAGTTTGTACTCTTTCGTTTTGAAGTACTGTAACCAGATTCGACAAAGAGAAATAAAAAAAAAAAATTCTTGCGTCTCCTGCGGCCTGTGACTGTGCATTACCGTTTGTTTTTGCTGGCATCTTGCTTCGGTCTTCAGGCGACGAGAGGCTGAAGTGCTTCTTGTGCTTTGCCTGCTATCTAGTACAGTTTCGTGAGAGGGCTCCTGCGGCGGAAACGTTCCTGCTATTTTGATTTGTTTGGCTTAACGTTTTTGGCGACTAGAAGCTGTGCGGCTGCATGCATCATTATGATCGACTAGAAGTTTTTTGATGCGCTTGCTCTTTTTGGTCTTTTTGTTCTGCATGCATGCGTAGAGGTATGCAGTCCCAGGCGTCTTGCTAATTGAGGCTGGCTATTTGTTTTGTGTGCGGCGGCTGGAAAGACTAGATAATTTGCTTCTGGAGAACTTTGGTCCGGCGTAGTTGGTTTACTGTCTGGAGTTTTGTCTGTCGTGGCTTTCGAATATCAACTTTCGTCATTTTTTGATTTTGTCATCTTGCAAAGGTAATATTTTTAGATTCGTAGATCCGATTGAGCTGATTTTTATTGGGTTAGCTTTCAAATTGAATCTAGTTTCTACAGTTAAAATTTCATATCAATCCAACAGTGGGATCTTCGGAAACTACTGTTTTAGTGAACGTATATCCGGCTGTTTTTATTTGGTTTGGCGTGAATTGATTTGGTTTGGCATAGTGAAAATTTGGTCCGGCGTATAAGCAAATATTTCTGTCCGACGTGAAGTTTGGTCCAACGTACATGTAAAAATTTGGTCCGGCGCGAAATTTGATCCGCCGTGCAAGTAAAAATTTAGTCCGGCGCAATAAGGTTTTTGTTGAATCCCAACCAAACATTTTAAGTCCAAATTAGGATTCTGTACAATCATTTACCTCTCTCTGATTGCTATATTAGTATATTTCGATCCTACCGCTACCAGTACTATCTTGCTCATCTTCGATAACGCAGAGAGAGACCATGTCCACAGGGAGAAAGAACAGTATAAACTACGAATGATTATATGATATCAAGGCTCTGCTCCCCAGATGGTGAACCAAGGACCATCACTGATAAGTGATACTAAATAATTTGACTATATTGCAATATAGTAATTGAACTTTCAAGAAGAAGGTGAGACGATAGGTTGGCATCATGAGAGCTTATTGCAATTTTAATACATAACATACTGTACAATGGAAATTGCAGCTTCATAACAACTAATCATCCAATTCACTGACCTCGCGGACTTTGCCTCCCTGCAGAGAGGGAAACAATGCATTCTTGGACCATCTCTTGGACTCTTTTCTTCATAAGCTTGTCCTTCACACCAGAAAGCATGCTGCGGTAGAAGATCTCCAAGCGAGTGAGTTCATCGGTATCTGCCGCATCCAAGATGTTCTCAAATTCCTTTCTGATATCAAAGACAGGAGATTCTTGAAGTGAACGCGGCAGCATCCGTTCGTCCATAGGCTTGCGAAAGATTGAAATGTGAAGTATGTTCGCATATCGCTCCATGAGTGTCAATTTTGACCTAAGGAACTGTAGCTCCTCTGAGGCAGCAGATAGCTTCTTCTCCAACTCAGTGCTAGTGCGGTCATTCACTCTTGATGTCGATGCCTGCGCTCGGTCCTCATGAATTTCTTGAAAGTTCTCATCAAGAGGAGGCCATATCACAACGCACGGTGTGTAACTGTCAGTAGTCTGGTCTCTACCAAGCACACCACTGCGTCCTCTGCCCCACGCCCACATCCTATACCCATCACCAGCAACAAGAACAGTGTGGGCAGCTCCACAGGCGATCTGCACTGGACCCAGAAACTTGAAGCCATTTGTCTCAGGAGACTGAACTCTTATCGGATATAGAGCATCCCCTGCTTCAACTCCTGAGAAGCTAGCATCTGGACACAATCCGAGACCTCTCTCCATTCCCCAGCACCACACCTCTCCATCAGAGGAGACCACAGTGGTGTGGAACAATCCACAATCAAGAGAAATAAGGAAGGAGCTAGTTGGTAAGCCATCAACAGGTTGTGGTGAGCAAATGGTGGCGGTGGTTCCATGGCCAAGCTGCCCATTATCACCAATGCCAAATGTCCAGCACCGAGATTCCAGATCCTGGTCAAAAGACTTCTTATTGGTGAGCACAGCAGTGTGAAAAGCTCCACACGCAATTTCATACACCTCCCAAGAAGAGCCTTCACTAAATGCTGAGATAAGCACAGGCCGAGATCTACTTTCCTTGTCACCTAGACCCAACTGGCCATGGCTGTTATTGCCCCAGGAATAACAAACAAGGTCACCTCCTGTATAGGTCTCTCCAGCACTAACTGCAGCTACCACATGCTCATTACCACAGGCAACCTTAACTACAGTGTGGCCATGGAAATCCCACACAGGTAGTGGGATAGAGCTAGCTGCCATACAGAACTCTCCAGCATCAGTCTGCTGCGGGCAATTTCCCCACATCCACAGGGCCCCCAGACTGTCTATGGCAAATGACATCATGCCCCCAGCTTTGACAGAAGACAACTATAACAAAACATTCATCAGGATTAGTTAAGTAGAAAGCTGAACTTTCTTGATCTTACAGTTTTGAGCATTGTTAAAAAATGGTGATTTGTTTATAGTTTATACCTTTAAGGGAGTCTGTGCGCGTGCGTTATGTGCTTCATCCTGCAGCGTTTCAGGAGAACCCAAATCTTGAAAACGCTCAACCAAACATGGAAAAAGGGAATTCTCTTCCCCATAGCCAAGCTGACCATCCATTATATAGTCAAGAAAGCAACATACTCAACAATCACCAGGATATTAGTACGGTGGTTTCAAGTTGGCAAAGCCCAAAATTACACAAGCGGTACAAAGGATACAGATATTGTAGCCCCATGACCAGAGCGAACCTTCATCTGAAATTTTGGATATTATTCAGTACCAATGCCATTTGATTTAACAGTTTTTGGTTAGTATTTGGGCTAAGAAACTGTTTGCAGTTAAGACTAGTAAACCTCTAAATAGACACAACACAGCAAATGGAAAACATAATTTACATGCACAAAAAAAAGACAAACTATAGATGTTCTTTGTACTGAACATTCTCACTACATCAATTCAGTCATTAAAGCAGAGTCAGGTCAGACCTAGGGGTGGGCATTTTTAAACCGAAAACCGAACCGAACCGAACCGAAATAACCGAAATTGTCGGTTTTTTCGGTTTTCGGTTCGGTTTTTTTTCTAGCACAGTTCGGTTTACGGTTCGGTTTTAGGGTTGAGGAAACCGAACCGAGCCGAAAACCGAATTACCAACCAGACCGGGCTGCACTTCGCTAGTTCCGCAGATGTCGATCTCGGCCACCCACAAGGACCGCGCTCGCCAAACCCAAACGACCGAAGTCCCGACTCCCAAACCAAATCCCCAAATCAGTAAATCACTCAGCGTCTCGGCCCTTGCGGCTTGCCCTGCGCCCTATGCGGCCTTGCCCTTGCGGTTGCAAACCCTAACCTACGGCTTCCCATCCGGCGATCCGCTCAAGACGGCCGTGAAGCGGCTGCCAGACTTGCGGCTAGGGCGATGGCCGAAGGCGTCCGGCGGCGGCGGCGGCCATCCCATCCGGGCATCCAGCGAGCCATCCGCGACGGCGGCGGCGGCAAGTCGGTCGTTCGACACATCTGCGACCGCGACGCCATCCCGACCACCATCTGAGCCGACGCCCTAACGCAGCCCCGGCCGACCGACCCCGCCATTGTCGGGTTGGCGTGCTGGCCTCGACCTCCGGCTCCCATCAACAGCCAACAGGTACCCCACCGGCGGTATATAGTTCCTATTACTTTCGTAATGTTCTTTGATTATTGGAGTCTATTCTGACTTCTGAGGAATGAAATCGAGATCTGCTATTAGTGTTTCAAGTACATCCTGTTTGAATCTATGCATGGGGAGGGTAATGAATTCAATTAGGACTTCTGTTTTTAAGGAATTTAGGATATTTGTGGGTAATTGGCAATTTTATTGTCTTCTTAGAATAGTATAATTGGTTAGTGTAATCATTTTAACATTCATAGCGGAAAACTCACGCAAATAAGAAATAACACAGCAAACGTAATTAGAGTTTCCTGGCATGATCATGCAATCACTAGGAAACATTGGCTTTGGCTTTCCTACTGGATGTGCATTTGTATGTTATAAACTAATTTAATGACAGTACTAAATGTTGGCTACTTATACACTTGTAAACATTGCTAATTGCTTTGCTCAAAACCAGGGGATCTCATATTCTCATCTCAGTGTGCAATTCAAAAAACAGCGCTGGCAACTGAACTATCCTGCAATGTATGTGTTTGCTTCAATGCTTCTTTACTTGGTCAATTCTTTTACATTTTCAATCACTAACCAATAACCATTGTGGCATTGTGTTGCACTTTTGCTTGGTTTGTAGATGGTGGAGCCAGAAGGAAACCCTGAGAATTGTGATAGCCAAATGGGTGAGACCGAGACTAAGACTGCACAGACTGAGAAGTATATTTTGAAGTGCTTATACTGTTGTCTTTGTTCTTATACAGTGTGTTGGCTGACTGGCTTTGGGCCTTTGGCTGTGCTGCTACTGCCTGCTGTGCTGGCGTGCTGCCCTGCTGAGTGCTGGCTGGACCGCTGGAGTGTCAAGTACTCAAGTGTGGAGTCTCAAGTCTGGATTCTGGACCAGGACGGCTGCCTGCTGGAGCCTGGAGCTGGAGTGTTGTTTTGAGTAGTTCAATGCTGTGCTTGCTTGATGGCTTGATGCTTCATGCCTTCTTCAATTCTCCTACATACTTTGAATTTTTGAAGCTCTTAATCTACCAATTAGTATTGATGTGTGATGTTATAATTAGTATTGATATGTGATGTGCTATACTGGACAATATATTTTAGTTGCTTGTCATTACTTATTATTCACGCTGCCTGTTGACTGTTGTTTGGTTATTTGGTAATTCTGTCATTCTGATTAGTATTGCTGCAGTGCTGCTGCCTGTTGTATGGTTATTCAACTTATTCTTATTCGGTTGATCAGTATTGCTGCTGCCTGTTGTAGTGTTGTATGGTTATTCGGTTGATCAGTATTGCTGCTGCTTGCTGTTTGGTTATTTGGACATTCTGTTCAGTGTTCAGCTGCCTGCTGTTTTATTCGGTTAACCGAATAACCGAAAAAACCGAACCGAATTAATTCGGTTTATTCGGTTCGGTTTTTTCTGTTATTCGGTTCGGTTCGGTTTACGTGTTTGAAAAACCGAATTTTTTAAAAACCGAAAAAACCGAACCGAAAAACCCGAAAAAACCGAATGCCCACCCCTAGTCAGACCACATGAGCCATTCGACAAATAAGCTGCGCATGGCCTGTACAGCGTACACATTGTGCTGGAGCACAGGGAGATACTACATGCAATGAAGTGCAAGCATACATGGCCTGGGCCCTGGGCATCATCTTAACCTACAAACTACATCAACGGCAAATAAAACTGCCAGTGCCAGGTTAGTCGCCAACTTTCATGGAATCAGATCGTTCGTCACTATCTCACGCTTTGGTTTGGCCAATTCTTAGCCGCGAGTCACGTCGACCACTCTCCACGAACCGCACAGGCATCACAACGCTGTAACTACCTCATTACTTCAGAAAATATTTGCCTAAATTGCTGTACGCAAGTAATACAATGCCCAATTTCTAGCTTTTATCACGAAGAGAAGTGGTAGAAGATGGACGAGAGAGCAGAGCACGAACCGTCCAGCGCGAGGCTGTGGTAGGCGCCGGCGGCGACAGCGACGATCCTGGGCCGCGAACTCCCGCCGACGGCCACCGCGGGCAAGATGGCGGTGGGCACGCGCTCGTCGGCCTCGTGGCCGGTCCCGAGGCGGCCGAACGTGCCCCTTCCCCACGAGTACACCTCCCCGCCACCTGCAATCCCATCAAACCAGAAAACCACCTCTCAGATCCCAAAAATCCGGCGAGGCCAGGAAGAATTCGCGCGACCAAGTGGCCAAGTGGGCGTCGTTACCGGTGAGCGCGAGCGTGTGGGCCTCGCCAGCGGCGACGGCGACCACCTTGGGCGGCATCTGCGGGGAGTAGCGGCGGAGTGGAGGAGACGGCAGATGAGGAGCAGGAGGAGAGCACAAGTGGAGGCACTACCGCGAGAGGGAGGTGGAGTTTAGAGGCGGCGGTAGTAGTAGAAGCGAAGGCGATAAGAAATTCACTTGTCTGGACCGTTTTTCTTTTTAAATACCTCCCACTCTAGAATTTTTTTTAAAAAATAGCGTCATATCTATCTGAAGACATCTACCACACTCCTATATCTCGTATCTCAGAAACGCCTCTCACGCTTTCCGTCTGTAGCATCTTTTCTCTCGCGCACCCCTCCGCGACAGCAACTGCTCCTTTCGTGCCTCGAAACGTGACAACCGTCTACACCCCACTCGCCTCACGCTCCCGTGTTGTGGTCCTACAGCATCTCATTCTTCTACGTTTCTCGAGCGTGAAAGAAATTATATGTCGTTGCCTAGTCTTTCAACAATGGAGAAAGGGATTATTTTTATATTTTTTTAAAAAGAGCTATTATTGTAAAAAAAAATGGCCGGCCAGGCTGGTAAATGAACAGTCAGCGATAACAACTCGAGTGAGTTCGATAGAGAGCACGGCAAGTCACCTCGAGTGTCTCGATATTTTCGGGCTTGTCGACGTTGTCGTCTTCGTCTTTTTCTTCGGAATGATCCTGAGATGGGTTTGTGCGTGTCGTGCGATGCGTCACTGGGGAACGTGGGATGCTGCTGATACATGTGGTCAAGACCATTTATTTAGGTTTTGTTTTTTTCCCTTATACTTCGCTTTCTAGCTTAAGTAGAATAAAAAGGAATTTGCTTTTATAAGCGATAAAGATGGATACTTTAATGGTATTATTTAAAATCAATCCTAAATAAATCGAAAAGCACCTATTCGATGTTGTTTGTTTCCGTATGTCTTTTATAAAAAATCCAGTTAAACAAACATTCCTTTATTTATATTTTGGTTTTTAAGCTGTAGAAAAAAAGAAAAAGTGGTTGGACTTGGAAGAGGTAGGTGCTGATTGCTAGAAGCGATGGAGACAAGTGTCCATGTTTACTTAGTTGAAGGGGCAATCAATTCAAGTTTTGCGTACGACAGAGCATCCTCGAGAAAGAAACAGAACCTCTATCTTCAACACCATATATCAAGTTATCAACAACAAGCGGTCAAGCCACTGAAGGCAGGTAACGTACTAATCCTATTAAGGACACACACCCATACGGCACTGGCACTCACCACACACGCGCACACGCTTGAATTTTTTTTTTTTTTTTGAAGGCTCTAGAGCCTCTCGAGTGTAGGTATGTATACATGTGATCCACTGAATACACCCGTATATACCTGTTTTCTAAATTTATTCTGATCTGTACAGGCAACAAGCATCACATGGCCTGGAACATTTTCGGGTTCAGTTCGTTGCCTTTACAGGTAAGTTCTTGGGATTGATACCATCTCACCGATTTGGCAACCAGATAGTGTCAAGTACGGCGGATGTCGCAAGGATGATAGTCAGCCGAGAAAAGCACATGCGATGGAGACCGCGGAGAAGTCGCAGAAACGTGTACCGGACGCCGGTGCGGTTCAAATTTGCGACGGCTGCAGGCTGCTGCTGCTCGTCCAGGGTTCGTCGTTGCATATGCAAACACCTGGCATGTTTGCAAAAGGTACCGGCCGTTATTCTGGAATTCTACAAAACCAGATTACAACCTGGCAACCTGCGCGTTGCCGCAGATGACTCATTAATTTTAACAGAGAAAAATTCTTTCGAATAGAAAAAAAAAATTTGTAGCTCAATTTTCAGAGAGTTAGATTTTTTTTAAAACCAAAAATACTATAGCTATACACTGTAGTTTCTACAGTGAGAACCAACACGTGGCTGATTGGCGGCAATATACACAACAATATAAAGATATAGCCGAGTGCCCGTACATTGCAACAGAATAACAACCACTCATACAGACGAATTAAAACAGTAGAAAAACAATACTTGGCAGAAATCTAAAAGACTAAACCGTAATAATAAAAAAAATTTAAGGTGCAATTTGCAAATTTTCATATACAAAAGCTTTTGTACTTGGAACTATAAGTTACAGACGAATTAAAGCAACAAAATAATAATTTTTAGTAATTATATAATGTCTACAAGAGTAAACCATAATAATGAGAAAGATTTTAAAGTGCCTTCTGCAAATTTTCGTATGACGAAAGGTCTCATTCTTGAAACTACGTTATAGGGTCTAAGTTGCAATTCTATGTGCCCGTGCGTTACAATGAAAACTCAATTTGCGATAAAAAAAGTTTATTTGCAAAGGGCACTAATAATGGCAAAGGTGGATAATTAAAGAGCAGTGGTAAAGGTGGTGTCGGGGATTGGGAAATTCGTGAGCGACCATCGTGCCCGACGGTGCAATGCCGCGACCATGTTTGCCCTTGGACGTTGTCCCCAAGGAAGGTCTCCGGATAGCCCGGCCTGCAGGCCCACCTCGTCCTCTGTCAAGTCCGCCCCCGAGCATGCTTGCTCGGGAAAGTGCGGCAAGCGACCAAGACCGAAGAAGAGCCCCAGGATCGATCAAAAGACTGGGCACACTCCACGAGGACGATGTGGCATTAATTACGTGGCGGCTCGAAGGTCTGCGCGCCCACGATCTGCCGCGATCTGCATGCCATACCTGCGTCGCGCTATGCGGCAGAAACAAGGAACGACATCGCCCACATCCGTAACGATGGTAGCGCCTCTGTAATAAATGTTGTGTCGCTTGTAACCACCTATAAATACCTTTTCACCCGAAGGGTTTAGGGTTCGACTTCATTTTCCTGTTTCCCTCATACATAGAGCTTGTGGCTGGTGGTCTGGAGGATAGTCCTTAGAACCTCCCAGGGCGCCCCGAGCAAGCATATTGTAACACATCGTCAAGAAGTTAGTGCTACCATTGGACGTAGGGTTATTATCTCCCCTGCGAGAGGCCCGAACTAGATCAAAAAAGCCTCCCCCTGTTCGCTGTGATTGTCCCGACCACCTCGATCCGTTGCTCGGCAGGCCCTCAGACGACACACCCCCTGCGAAAAAGGGGGCCTTAGGTTGATCCCTCATTCAACAAGTAAGCTCGGCGGGGACCGGTTCCCGATAAATCGGCGATTGGCGCCGTCCGTGGGGATCGACTGAGTCCTTTCGCGAGGAATCCCTGAGGATGCCGAATTCTCAAGTCAATCAAGACATCTGCGTCTTCGTCGACGTGTGCTACGCCGGCGAAGGGGTGGCCGGTGTGACTGATTCGGAAGGCCACACCGGGTCCAAGTTTCGAGCACGCGTTTCGCTCGGGGGCTGTCGATATTCCGCGCCGAGCACGTCCTTCACTCGGGCGCGAGTCTCTTCCCCTGAGCACGCGTTTCGCTCGGGGCTGTCCATGTTCCGCGCCAATCATGTCCTTCGCTCGGGCGCGAGTCCCTTCCCCCGGGCACGCGTTTCACTCGGGGACCGTCCATGTTCCGGACCGAGCACGTCCTTCGCTCGGCCACGCGAGTCTCTTCCGCGCTAAGTAAGTTCTGCGCTTGAGTGCGGGTCTTCCCAAGTAAGTAGGTATGCCCTTTGCATCTTTTCTTTCTTTAAGCATTTTCGGACTCTCGGGGCTCGCCCGAATGCAGCGCCATGAGTCCTCTCGTGACCGGCTAGTTAGTTTCCCTAGACGTCTGGTCCATGTTCAGGATGCAGCAGTTCGAGCGTGTCTCGTCTGTCAGTTCCTCAAGCATTTGACCCATGCTTGGGATGCAGCGGCATGAGTCCTCTCATGACCGGCTGGTTAGTTTCCCTAGACGTCTAGTCCATGTCCAGGATGCGGCAGTTCGAGCATGTCTCGTCTGTTAGTTTCTCAAGCATTTGACCCATGCTTAGGATGCAGCGGCATGAGTCCTCTCGTGACCTGCTAGTTAGTTTCCCTGGACGTCTAGTCCATGTCGAGATCACGACAATTGAGCATGTCTCGTCTGTCAGTTCCTCGAGCATCGACCCATGCTTGGGATCTTGGCGGTATGAGTCGCTTCGCAATCTGCTAGTTGCCTTCTCCCTAGACATCCGATCTATGTCTAGTTCCCTGCATTTGATCCATGCAGGATGAGGTTGTCTTGAGTTCACTCGCGACCCTCGATTCGTTCGAGCACCGTTTTGGTGGGTCTTGAGAAGATACCGGCCCGCTAGAACATGCTTGTCCCGAGCGGTGTTGCTCGGGCGCCGATAGTTCTTTCTGCGGATTCTTCTCTCGAGCAGTGTTGCTCGGATGCCGCGGTAGTTTTTCGCTGCGAGATTCCTATTCCGGCGAGTGTTGCTCGGGCGTCGCGATAGTTCTTCCTTGTGAGATTCTTCTCCCGAGCGGTGTTGCTCGGATGCGCGATAGTTTTTATTGCGAGATTCTTATTCGGCGAGTGTTGCTCGGGCGCCATGATAGTTCTTGACTGCGAGATTCTTCTCCCCAAGCCAGTGTTGCTCGGACGCCGTAGTAGTTTTTCGCTGCGAGTTTCTTATTCCCAAGCGAGTGTTGCTCGGGCCGCGCAGATAGTTCTTGACTGCGAATTCTTCTCCCGAGCAGTGTTGCTCGGGCGCGCGCGATAGTTTTTTTGCGAGATTCTTATTCGGCGAGTGTTGCTCGGGCCGTAATAGTTCTTACTGCGAGATTCTTATTCGGCGAGTGTTGCTCGGATGCGCGATAGTTCTTCGTTGCGAGATTCTTATTCCCGAGCAAGTGTTGCTCGGACGCCGCAGTAGTTCTTCGCTGCGAGATTCTTATTCCCGAGCAAGTGTTACTCGGATGCTGCAGTAGTTTTTCACTACGAGATTCTTATTCCCGAGAGAGTGTTGCTCGGACGCCGCGGTAGTTTTCCGCTACGAAGTCCCAATCCTCCCTGTGAGTCTGGAGGCTTAAGGCGAAGGCCCGGTCGAGCAACTTCCCCCTCAAGCCTCGGGGGCTAGCTGTCGGGGATTGGGAAATTCCCGTAGATGACCATCGTACCCTGGCAGCTGGCCAGCAGCCGACTATGTTTGCCCTTGGACGTTGTCCCCAAGGAAGGTCTCCGGATAGCCCGGCCTGCAGGCCCATCTCATCCTCTGTCAAGTCCGCCCCCGAGCATGCTTGCTCGGGAAAGTGCGGCAAGCGATCAAGACCGAAGAAGAGCCCCAGTATCGACCAAAAGACTGGGCACGCTCCACGAGGACGATGTGGCATTAATTACGCGACGGCTCGATGGTCTGCGCGCCCACGATCTGCACGCCCGCGATCTGCGCCCACTGTACCCACATCGCGTTGTGCTCAGCAGGAAACAAGGGAACAGCATCGCCCACGTCCGGAACAGTGGCGCGCCCCTCTGTAATAAATGTTGTGTCGTTTGTAACCACCTATAAATACCTTCTCGCCCGAAGGGTTCAGGGTTCGACTTCATTTTCCTGTTTCCCTCATACATAGAGTTTGTGGCTAGTGGTCTGGAGGATAGTCCTTAGAACCTCCCAGGGCGCCCCGAGCACGCATATTGTAACATATCCTCAAGAAGTTAGTGCTACCACTGGACGTAGGGTTATTATCTCCCATGCGAGAGGCCCGAACCAGATCAAAAAAGCCCCCCCTGTTCGCTGTGATTGTCCCGACCACCTCGATCCGTTGCTTGGCAGGCCCTCAGACGACACACCCCCCGTGAAAAAGGGGACCTTAGGTTGATCTCTCATTCAACAAGTAAGCTCGGCGGGGGACCGGTTCCCGAATCGTCGACAGGTGGGTAATTAAAGAGCAGTGGCAAAGGTGGGTAATTTTGATAAAGTGACGTGGGAAGAAACTCTCACTTTATATGGCAGAGACTAGTTATAATTCTACGCGTTGCCACGGGCGACTCTTCAATTTTAACGAAAAGAGAGGGAACTCATTTTTTTTTTAAAAAAAACACTGTAACTCAATTTTAGCAAGGAAGTGGGATTTTTTAAAAAAATTAACAGCACTGTAGCTCGAACAATGTAGAAACATAGCCCGAGCGCCGCGTGGCAGCGTCGGCCGAACCTCTCCAACTATAGATAGATAGATGACAGGCATCCAGAGAGGTCCAAATCAGGGGCGGAGCTACAGGGTGGTCCTGGTGGGCCACGGACCACCTTGGCCCAGCCCATTAGCCTTTAGGTATTTTTCTATAGGGAAAAAATCGTAGGACTTTCTCAGCCATGAACGCGGAGCTAGATGGTTGTTAAAGCTTTTTATTTGATCATATTGTGTTTGTTTTTTTTATTTAAATGTTGGTATGCTGCACTTATATTGTTAAAAAAAATTAAGCTGGACCACCCATGACTAAAATCCTAGCTACGTCACTTGTCCAAATGTTCAGGTGCTATTTCTGGAGGTAAACAAGTCAATATCTAATATCGGTCTAAAGGTGCAACAACCGATATTAGATTAAGCTCGGAACGGTGGATTAGTCTTGAGGTCACTGGAGAACAAGGTTAGACCGAAGGACGTTTTGGAAGCAAACGAAAGCTTAAGGACAAACATCATAAACAAAACTCAAATCAAGTCCTAGTCTCCAAGATTCTCCACTGATGTGGATACTGGATTACATGATCCATGATTCGTTGATCCTTGTTAGGTGGGGTGCTTTTAGGTGTGTTTGGTTGGTGAGATAAAGTTAAATGGAATGGGATGATCAAATATCGTTTAGTTCCATTGTTTTAAGTGAATGGTGTTGAAGTATAAGTGAATTGCCCACCTTTCCTCATCAGCATAAGTTTTTGGGTGAACTGGCTGGTGCATGCAACTCAATATGATATCAGAGCCAAGAGGTCTCGAGTTCAAGACCCGGTTGGCGCAATTTAAAAAAAATAATTGCAGCCCACTTCTATTCCACGTCCTAGGCCTGAGGGAGCCTGCACGTGAGGGGGAGTGTTGAAGTATAAGTGAATTGCCTATCTTTCCTCATTAGCTTAAGCTTTTGTGTGAACTGGCTGGTGCATGCAACTCAATAAATGGAATGGTTCAACATTTATAGAGAATATTTCTTAAATTTGTATCAACAATCTAGGATGGAATGATTCCATTCAAGCAATCAAACTACGATGACTATTTTCCTAAATATCTTATATATGTACCACTTGGTACAAGCAACCAAGCACACTCTTAGATTTCCACAACCACTTCAATGTAATTTATCAAATGGAATAACAAGAACAATCCTTATGTAAGACCCACGGGAGTTTCTAGCCAGGGTTCCAAATTTCGGCAAATTTTCACCGAAATTTCGGATTTCAGGCCTCTAAGAAATCTACACTACCGGCCAAATAAAAAAAAATTAAAAATTGAAATTACTACAGTAGTTTCATTTTTTTCTGAAATTCAATAAATTTCGCAGAAATTTCATGAATTTTGACCGTAATTTGAACTTTTAGGGCCGGATTTGACCGGATTTGGTCCAATAACCTAATCTTCTATGAAAATTTGTTGAAAAAATGAATTTTTGAGATATTTTAAAATTTTGGCAAAAACACTACTATATTTTTATAAAATTGTACAAGTTTGATAATAAATTGAAAATTTTATGATACTATCTTGAGCAGCTTGGGATCATACAGAAAAATTTTTAGAATAATTTAAGTTCATTTGTTATCTTTAAAAAATCAAAAACCGAATGAACATAATTGGGACAGTTATCTTGTCAGAATTTTATAAATTTTCTCAAGTATGATCATGATCTAAAATTTTTATGAGAGATTAAGAATTGTCTCAGAACCATTATATAAAATTTTCAAAAAAAATTAAAGCTTTTTTGTTTGGTCAATCAAATCTATGTAAACACTGAACTTCATTTGTTATTATATTTCAAATACCAAAAAGAAAAAACATAAATGCTACTATTCCTTGTAAGAATTTTATGAATTCACTTGAGTATGATCATGATTTAAAATTTTTATGAGATCTTTAGAATTTTTTTATCACCCTTCTTTAAAATTTAAAAAAAATTATACCTAGTTTATCAATAAAACAAATCTATATATTGATCATGAGGCTTTTATTAGGACGTAGCACTGTCAGAATTTTTAGAATTTTTTTAGTTATGATAATCATATGAAACTTTTACAAAAATATTAGTAATACATTAGGACCATCCACAAAAATTCTCAAAATTTTCCAATGTGGTTGGAACCATTTTTCAATTTGTTTAAATTTGGCGGGAAGGCTTTTATTAAGACAATAGTACTGTCCGAATTTTTAAAAATTCTTGAAGCTTGATCATCATCTGAAAATTTTATGAAAACATTAGTGATGCATCAGAACCATGCACAAAAAAATTTAAAATTTTATAACGTGGTTTTTACTATTTTTCATTCGATGCAAATTTGTCAGTTAACGTTTTATTAGGACGGTAGCAATGTTCGAATTTTTAAAAATTCTATAGAATTGATAATCATCTGAAAATTTTATAATAACATCTATGATGTGTCAGGAACCTTTAAAAAATTTCAAAATTTTTTGACATTGTTTGAAATTTCAGAAATTTCGATCAGAAAAAACTGGATTTGAATTTTGCTTTTGAATTTTGACCGGATTTTCTCCGAAATAATGAGATTTCACCGAAATTTCAGATTTTGGTCACCGGCGAAATTTTATCCAAAACGAAAGTTGAATCCTTGACTAAGGATTTTGATTCGTTGGATGCTGAGGTTCGCTTTATGAATCTTATGCATTATTCTTCATCTTATAAATACAACGGAAAGCACTGAAGTACCCTTAACAGCATGACAAAACAATATGCTGAATTACTTATATTTTTCACAGCACAAATAACCAAGGTAATTACTTGACATTGCAAAATCAGATCAAAATAACGAAGAACAGACAAGCCTTCACACCGGTTAACAGCATCCAGGCATAGCGCCTGGATGGATCCAAAGAGGGTTTCCTCAAGACCTTGTGTGCAATTAACAGAAGCTGTGCCAGAGAGTAGGCAGCTGCCACTGCAGACATCCCAACCAAGAATCTGAAGTCATCAATAACACCATCAGAACAAGTCTGTATCCTATAAGAACTTATATACAGATTTCAAACTAATATAGTTCACACTTACTCCAGGGAATCAGAGGAAGACCAATTTGCATAGAGTGGGATCTCATTGCCAAAGATAATGAGACTATCCGGCTGCTTGGCACTACTTTGGCAGAGATCATTAGCGACATCGAGAGCAGCAACATCACCAAGGCTGCAGCTCTGGTTGCTACCATGGCCATGCCCAACCGTAGTCATCTTGGTAGTGCAGATGTGGTAACGGACAATGCCACTGGCTTCAGCACTGCCTTGCTCACCGTCGCTGGCATCTGGATGCCAGCCTCCGAGCCATCCTGGCCATTACCAATGGAACCCATCAGTGTTGCTCCTTGTTGTGGTGTTGTGTTTCCAGTAGTCTAGTAGAGGGTTTTGGCTATGCTGTTTTCTTTGTAGCATGGTGCTGCAAGAACGGGAAGCCGGAGGACTCTAGTGTAAGTTAAAAGATGTTTGGCTGAAGGGTGATGCATCTATGATGCACCTGTGAGTGCTTTCTATATGTGTTGTTTTGGCAGCAGTGAGACCAGACCATGCTTTGACAAAGCAGCACGGCTTTCGAGTTACCGAAGACCTGTAAGTTGTTTGCTACTAGGAAAGGATTTTAGCTGACAACTGCAGTAATCGCCAAGTGTCATGAGAATGAGTAATATGCGCGTTCGGAAGGCTACTACTAAGGGTGCATTTGGTAGAGCTGATTCCAACGAAATTTGAAACTTGTAGGATAAAATAAAGTAAATTAAGTTTATATTTTGGTCTAAAATGTAAACAAAATGATCTATCTAAACACTTTTAATGTACTCATAACTTCACGTGGAGAAGCTAGAAACTTCACGATTCACGAATCTGGAGAAGCTGAATCCCTGCCAAACACACCCTAACTACAACTACAGTTAAAACAACGAACCAATCACGTGAGAATCTTGTGGAACTTATAGGAGAAGGCAAGAGACATCAAGACCGAAAATTTGCAGTCACATGAGATTACTTATCTGGATACAGTATTGTTGTCCCAAATATTAACCCAAGCCTAACTAAAGACTGGTTTGGAGTATGGTTCTTCAAGAGTTCAAGGCAGAAGTAAGCATCACTTATTATTAAAGGTGGATGTTATTTTTCAAGATTTAGTATCAGACATACTCGATGTCAGGTTCGGCCAGCACTACGTACGTTGGAACCGCACCTGACATGGGCGCTGGAGGAGGATTATTTAGCAAAGGAGTCTAGGATAAGTACGAGTCGGTTGAGATATTTCCTTAATTATGTTGTTCCATGTTCAACGTGAGGCTATTTAGCCACAGGGGGAAAAAGGAATAAAAACAAGAAACAAAGTATTTCGGTTGCTTCTCATCTCCTCGCGTAGCCTTCTGCTGCGCTCTTCCTTCGCAACGGCGCCGACTCGACGCCGTCCCAGACCTTCGATTCGGCGTCCCACGCATCATTACGATCTTCGAAGTCGAGCTCGTAACATCTTGGTATCAGAGCCAATCAACGTTGACACCATGGCCAGCGATGAGGTTCAAACCCTGGCAGATAAGATCGATCAACTTCTCCAAAAGCTTGAAGATATGTCGATGGTCTAGGACGAACACACGGCACAGTTCGCAACCCTCACCACGCGGCTGGATCGCCATGACGCTCGCATCGCCAAAGTTGATGACATGATGAGCGCGATGGCTGGAGGAGATAAAAAGGGAAAAGGCGTGGAGGAAACCGTCTATATCCCTCGACGTGACGCTAGTACCGGCGAAAACAGCAGCGTGATCGGTGGTAAGGCGTGCCACACAGTGTCATCGGAGGCGCGAACAGGAGTGGCGCATAGCTCCACGTTGAAGGGAGGGGCGGGCTCCTTGCTACGCCTGACGGACGACCACCTAAACCTTTTCGATGGGATTTCGCGACCTATGAAGGTGCTGACGATCCACTTCCTTGGTTAAATTCTTGCGAATTATTTTTCCGGGGACAACACACAGCGGAGGGCGACAAGGTCAGCACCGCGGCGTATCATTTGCGCGGGGAAGCGCAGCAGTGGTACATGCTCCTCGAGGAGGAGATGGTGTTCCTGCATGGGCGCGTTTCAAGGATCTCGTCAACCTTCGCTTCGGACCGCCGACACGGCGAAATCACCTAACAGAGATGAAACAGCTTCACCAGACTGGGACCGTGTCACAATATCAGAAGGAGTTTGAGGCACTTCTTCCTCGTGCGAATCTCCGGGCCAACCAGAAGATTGAGATGTTTACAACGGGTCTCAAGGAGAAGATCGCCATTACCGTTGATCTGGCTGCCCCGCAGTCATTAGCCATGGTAATGAGCTTGGCTCGGGCTCATGAGCGTTTGCAACAAGCTAATTCCGAGGACAGCAGGCGTGTTGTGCTTAAGGGTAGTGGCACGAAGGGCCCGATCGGCGCGTCGACGGCTGCAAGCGCGAGTACCATGGTCAGGGCATCCGTGACGGCGGCGGTTGCAACACCTAAAGGAGGTGCCACCAGTGCGACTGGGCCCAAGTTTATCAAGAAATTGACTCGAGCGCAGATGGAGGAACGCCGCCGCTTGGGGTTTTGCTATAATTGTGATGAGAAATATGTGCCCGGGCACTCCTGTCAGCAGCTCTTCGGGTTGGAGGTGGTTCCTGACGATGTTCAGACATGGGGCGGTGCCGAGCACGACGAGGATCCGTCCATCTCTCTACTCGCACTTACCGGCATCGCACTACTCGCACTCTTTGGGTTGGAGGTGGTTCCTGACGATGGTCAGACTTGATTTTTCTTAATATTGAGGTGAATGTTCTTGAAGTCGACTTGATTTTTCTTAATATCAAGGTGAAATTCCTCCAAAATGTGTTTAAATTCATCCGAATATGAGTTGAAATTTCTCAATATCGAGATGAGTTTTTCCTAAATCTACTTGATTTTTTATTTTTTATTTGAAAGTTTTGAAAGAAGATGGATCAAAGAAAGGGCATTGCGAAAGAGGAAAAAGGGGATGAGGGAGTGACGTAGCCAGCTACTATGTGGTGCAATTTGATGCTATCCGCTAGGAGGACCGGTGCGGGTGATCGTGCATTAGCATGCCCTCTTATACCCTTGCCTATATTGCCTAATTTTGTTACTCGTTGCCGTATTTGGTTTACAAACAGCCACTCTACAGACTAAAGTTGACATACATAATGCCATTCCACAGGCTATACTGGTTTGCCACATGGAATAGTATATTCGATATCGGTTCATACCGACATACCATTTTGGAGTTTAATATAATAATATATATTTATAAGTATATATGTGTTTAATTATATGCACATCAATACTTGTAATATTACTCCAAATACATTGTTGTAGGATCAAATATAACATATAAGCCATGTTTGGGAGTGGTAGCTTTTATGAAAAGTTGCTTTGGCTTTTTGTTGTAGTTGGTGACTGTAATTTTTCTTAAGAGGTCATTTTGCATCCTGGCTTTTTTTTGCATGGCTGTAGTAGTGAAGCTTCGATAAAAATAGATGATGGGCTCGTAGACCAAAGCTTGCCCAGTTGCCTGCATCGATACCGTAGATCGAATCATGCATGATTGACATCATCACAGCGTGCGCTAGCACAAAAGATAACGATCCTTTCCAACTGGCAGCGATGGATGTAGGATAAAATTTTACCCAAAAAATGCCTAAATATGGCCAATTCATCACAAATAAGTTGATTTATGCATCATGCATATGAAATTCACAGTCACAATAGTTTTAGATTAAAATCAATCCTAAAATTTGATAGACAAAGGAAGCAAATTCATTCTCTCAATTCCACTCACTTGTAGTTTCTTAGTTGGATAGTCCTCCGTTGATACATCTCTACTAATATAAAGCAGCAGTTGGTGGCAGCGGTACGTTCTTCCGGTCGGTCCCATATTCAGGCTCTAATCTCTCACGATGCATAGCCCCCTCCCGATCCCTCACCCTCGCGCATCCCCTCCACGCCCGCACGGTGCGCATCGAGAGGTCGAGCGATCGAGTCCTGCCGAGCGCATTTTTTTGCAGCGATTCTTTGCGCCTCTCAGATCTCGCTCCCATGCCTTCCCTCCACCGCATCGTCGCCCGATGCCGGCGCCTCACGAGAAGGTTCCTCCCCCGTGCCTCCTTATGCCACGAAACCCCGGCATCTCTTCTCCCTCTTTGCCCAGCCCAATGTGCTACCGCCGCTTGCCCCTTCTCCGATGCCGTCCCTCCCCACCCCAGCGACAAACCGGTGTCGCCCTCCTCCGCCCGACTCCCTCATCCTCGGCGAGACTCAGTGGCACCCTTCCCCGCGACAAGCGGCGGCGCTCTCCTCGCTCGACTCCCTCATCTCGCCACGACACCGTGGCGGCCTCCCCATGACAAGCCGTGGCGCCCTCCTCCCAGACTCCCTCATCCCCCATGAGGCCCGGCGATGCAAGCCTCTGTCCTCCCACCTCCGCCGCCATCCTCCTCCCTCGTTGATTCAATCGGACTCCCAACTCGAAGGTATCTTGATTCTTTGTGAACAACATGGATTGCTTTCATGAAATTCACCTTGTCTAGAATATCCAACAATTTCTTTACAGAGTGCAATTTCATGCCGATCTGAATGGCGCCTTTGATTTGTTCGTTGGTTGCCGAAGTGAATACAAGTCAGTTATGTTTGATCCATGCCAAATAGATCTTGTCGTTTCTCATAGGGTGTATATTGTACACGGATTTGATGACCTTAAGATCATGTTTACCCATTTTTTTGTATATATGCGCACTTGGAAAAAATTGAGTTGAAATGCCCAAAGTAGTATTTGAGACAATTTGCATTTGGAATGCAATTGATAACTTACTATTTAACTGATATCTCAGATGGTTTCCAGAAATAGAAAGTTAGTGTGCTGCATTGATTGGATTACGGGATATGTGGTGGTGTGGGAGGCTGTGCAATATAGCTGTTTCTTGATGGCTCGTTAGGCATATATTATTACCAAAAAAATTCTTGCTTCCTGCTTATAGCTGCCTGTGTATATTGTCCATTATCTTCCTACAATGTTCATATGCCTGACAGTAGACATGTCTATAGTTGGCTTTAGCAATTTTTCAGCAATTTTAGAGTTAATGCTCAAAGTTAGAGCTAAAAAATATATCTGTTCGGGACATCTCTATTAATTTTCTGTTCCTCCAATGAAAATCATTAGCTAATATAGCCCTTCCAGTATCATGGTTTTTCTCTTTTACAGTTATTATCCACATTCTAAGGACATCTCTATTAATTTTCTGTCGATTCAAAGTTTTCATAATAACTGAACCTTTTGTCTCAAATATTACATTTGCAATTATTGCACAAAACATATTGCGTTGGACAGCAATATGTAAATTTTCCTGAAGCTAATTCGATTTGCTCTTTGCAGAATGTTCTATGGACCTGGCGGACCATACGCTGTAATAATGCTTTCCATTGTAAGTTGTCACAAAAAGATCCCTCAATTTTATTTCAGATCGTGTTACTACTCTCAAGTTGTCCTCATCTGTCAATATAGAGCTTAACATTGCTATATCTTGACATAGTAGTAGGTTGATTGATTGAATATCTTTTCTGCGAGAATATTGAGGCTGCAGAACATCGATAACCTTGCATCTGAGTCCATGATGAGCAGTGCGACATACGCCACCTTGCTTAGGAAGCACAAATCGCATGCTACAAATATGTACTCAAAAGTAATGATCGTCGATTCTCTATACTTATATTAGTGCGTGAAAGTGCATCTAGGCACTTATGTTATTTTGGTGATTAATGACAAGCGCATATAATGACAATCTATGTAATTGAGTAAATGTTTAACTTAGTGCTTAACAAATGACAAATCTCTAATTTGATTATATTGCTATGAGACTAATATGTTTATTGCCAAGTTGAGTATTAGTCTCATCTATTTAGAGGAAAATCAAGTGGAATGGTTAAGCAAAGTTAAGGTATGCAATTTTGGTATCTCTTCTATATTTGTTATTGCATTCCTTTTGTGCAAATGCATAGTGAACTCCAAGTAGCATGTTGATTATATATATGCACATTGATTCATGTCATATTTATTTGTGCATATATATTCGTTTGAGTTCATTATGTGCTTTGTTTTTAGTATGCATGTATTAACTAGAGTTAAACTTCATATTGCTATAGATTGACTTGGTGCATGCATATTTTAGTTGTATATTTTCTCATACAATTCTCTTAGTGAAGTTTAATCTAGTGTTGGATCACATGTTTACTCTTATTCAAAATATTAGTTGCACATGTACAATTCATGTATATTATATCATGTGCTTCATTTAAGTAAAGACTGTGATCCTTGCCATGATTTAATTAATTCATCATATCGGCAATTATCTCTCTAGTGCATATAGATCAATTACATATTCATCATGATGCACTTAGTAGAGAACACTTATAATGTCAAGTGTTTCCATTCATGTTGTACTTCTTTATATGAAACACTTGTGGTAATCAACTGCTCACAAATATCAATTTCTTCATATCTATTGAGCTTTTGGGACTAGTGCTTGTCATGAGTGGTTTGGAAAGAATTAGATCCGTGTGTGTATGATGACCAAGGTATCGTGGAGGATGATCGTTAAGCGAGGTCAACAAGGCGGCGGTGTCACCAAGAGTTGAGGACTAAGTCAAGATCGACTTGGCGTGGAGATCGTCGGAGAGGATGATCAAGTCAAGGTCGATGGGGCGAGAGTTTCATGAGGTGAATCGAGTCAAGTTGGACAAAGGCGAAGATGTCATCAATCATTTGGTAAAGACATCATGCACATTGCATCCACGGAGAAGTCGGCGTCTTGGATTGAATGTAAGACTTAGATTTCTTGTTTTAATTTGAGTCTAAGGATTGCCGTACTATTAAGAGGGATGCGACATCGAATGACTTTTAGATGTGTCAAGTGCTCAAGTGACGATCCTTGTGAAAATTAGAGAGAAAGTGGGGTTGGTGGTGCCGGAAAGTAAGAATTGTAGGTCTCCTTTGGATTCTTTGTGAATTCTGAATTTATCCTTTGAGATTTGGGTAGTGAGACCTTGTTATTTGTGTAGCCCTTGTTCTTAGCTTTCAATAGAGTCCAAAATCACTGAAATCGGAGTCCGGAGTTAAAAGTTATGCTCGTTTTGGTCGAGCTGCTCAGTGCACATCGGATAGTCCGATGTTGATATCGGATAGTCCGATGAGGACTTAGAAAATTTCTGAAACATCTTTGAAAATGGGTTCTCTCTGGAGATATCAGATAGTCCGATGTTTGATATCGGATAGTCCGATGTTCACTTGGAAATCTGGAGTTTTACACACATCGGATAGTCCGATGTTCCATATCGGAAAGTCTGATCTGTGATTTTTATTCAAGAGAATCTGAATTTTGTGTGGAGTCGATCTGGAATTTTACACACATCGGATAGTCCGATGTTCAATATCAGATAGTCCGATGTGTGTCTGGCCAGGGTATAACGGCTAGTTTTTTGGAGCCTCTATTTAAAGCCCCCTCCTTCCCATTTGAAAGGTGGCCGTTATCCTGCAGCTTTGAGGGGTTCTCCTCTTGTTCTTGAGCCCCCTAAACACCCCTCCACCCTTAGATCTAAGTGATCCCCTTTTGTGTGAAGGGTTGGGAAGAGTTTGAGGAGTGAGGTGTTAGGTTGAGTGTGTTGAGTGAGATTTGAGTTGTTTGAGCACTTGATTTCATCTCCAAGCTTGTTCTTCGTGAGCATTTGTTACTCTTGGAGGTTGAGGACTCCTAGGCGGCTAGGAGGTCGCCTCTGAGCCACCAAGCTTTGTGTGTGGTTGGTCAGTAGGAAGTTTGTGAAGGCAGTTCCGCCTCCGCAAGGAAGGAATCAAAAAGTGAAGACCGGCGAGTGCATTTGTGCAACACCGGAGGAAGAGGGTTGAAAGAGACCGGCTCAAGCGTCAAAGTTGTTGAAACCGGCGAGTGCATTTGTGCAACACCGGGAGTAAGAGGGTTGAAAGAGACCCCGACTCAAGTGTGACCGAGCCGCCTCAACGGAGATGTAGGATCCCCTCAAGGATCTGAACTTCGGGAAAAACCAACCGTGCATCAAATCTTTGGTTTGGTCTTCTCTTGTTGCTTTGATTAAATTGGTCTTGAAGTAATTGTTATAGCTAGCTTACTACTCCTTTCATTGCTTAGCCTTGCCTAGCTTTAACCTGTGATAAACCTGTCTGCTTGCGCTCTGATCGGATAATCCGATTGTGCATATCGGATAGTCCGATATACAAATTCGGATAGTCCGATATCTCTCCGCTGCGATTTAGTTTTAAATTTATAATACGCCTATTCACCCCCCTCTAGGCGACATCCCTGTCCCTTCAGTCTGGCTGTTAACATTGGTTGTCTTTCATATTAGGGTTCAAGCCCCCAAACAGGATTTGAGCAAGCTGGTGGTAGCCTGAAATCAATGAAACACATTGCCTACATTATTCTTGACATTGCCAATTATAAGGACCATTCTTATTCGTGAGAAGATTTCTGTCGTGCATGGACATCAGGCTTTTTCAACACTGTGCCATGAAGCATTGATGCATGCTAGGACAATGGGGTACAAAGTTGTCTTCACAGATCACTTGCTTTATGGTTTTGCTGACGTTGGAAGCATTCACATGAATAAGGTGCTGCAGTTTACTCTTGCAGATATTGATCAGGCCATATGTGTGTCTCACACAAGCAAATAGAATACTGTCTTGAGGTCAGGGATATCTCCAGAGAAGGTTTTCATGGTTCCTAATGAAGTAGATACCGCAATGTTTACTCCCTCCCCCAACCGCTTAAGCTGTGATGAAATTGTTATTGTTGTGATAAGTCGATTAGTATATCGAAAAGGTGCAGACCTTCTTGTTGAAGTCATTCCAGAAGTATGCCGTCTATTTCCAAAGGTGAATTTCTACTGCACTCATGGAATGAGTCATCCATGTTATAGGAAAGGTGAACTGTATGTTTGGACTAAGGCAGAACATTTTCATAATGCAGCATATAGACATATACTGCCTTGATTACTATCATCCTTTTTGTTCTGATCTTTTTATTTGGAAAAGGGGTTTATGTTTTCTAAACGAATAAATCTATGAATTGTTAGGTTCGATTTATTGTTCGAGGTGATGGTCCAAAACGTGTTCGACTTGAAGAGATGAGGGAGAAGTTCTCCCTTCAGGATAGAGTTGAGATGTTAGGGGCTGTGCCTCATGCTCAAGTACAATCTGTTCTGATATCTGGCCACATATTTTTGAACAGGTAGCTTTTCTGAATTTTCACTATTTTGTGTTTAACAACTTGTTTCTTTTAGACTTTTACTGCATTTGTCCCACTTTTCTTCTAGATTGTTGATTCGTATGGGACCCCTTTTTTTTATTCTGTTCCCCTTATTGTACTTCTGCATCACCATCAACTTATTGTATGATACTATGTTGTGTTGCATTAGTTCTGTCAGTTTTCAACTTTGCATATTTCATTGCCACAGAAAATTGCTTTTACCAAGCACGTCCATTACTTTTATAAAAACACAAGGCTCTTGTGAAAATGATTACTCACATTAATTGGGGTAGCTAAAAACTGCTGTATTTGAATATTTTGTGTGCTTAGCATTCCAGATTGTTATGGATTTTGTTGGAGGTGAGGTTGGACATAGTAGATTGAGGGTTACCACGATTAGTTTCATTTGTTAGAGATTGGATCGGTTTGGTTAGTATGGAAGCTTATCCTCAGTTAGTTTGTTTCTTTAAAAGTTAGAGATAATTTCTTAGCGGTCAAGTTAAGTTATCCTTACAAAAAGATGGCATTGTTTCTTCTTTAATCAAGCAAAGAAATAAGAAAAGTTCCTTAGTGTCCCTCTTTCTCAACAAGGCTTCAGAGCCTTGGCTGCGCGGCATGGCCGGCCAATCAATGGCAAGCATCCAACCCTTAGTCCTCAGCAAGTAAATGTGAGTTTGAATTTTTTTGGTCATGTCGACGCGGGTTGAACACTCCCTAACACACATTGGACACCCTTAGCAAAGTCCTAGGTGAAGTAGGAAGAGACTAAATGGGAAAAAAAACTACGTTGGCTCTACATTCCTTTTTCTTGACCATGGCTAGGAAAAACAAAGCTGGAGGAAGACTAGAAGAAAGAAGAATATGTTTTCTCCATCTCTACTATGGTCTACCATGGCTGTGGTGGAGGAAGAAGAACAGAAGAAGGGAAGGCTTCCAAGGAAAGAAATAATGGAGAGGAAGATGTCAGGGATGCGAACATGGTCTCACATGGGTTGTTGCTTTGAAAAACTTTTCTTAATAAAGTTGTGTTTGAGGATTTTCGTAGCAACACACGGGCACTTAACTAGGACATGTGGTGCTACATACAATATATTTGGTTTTAATTCATACCAAATGAGAAACCATAAAACTTTTGTAATCAGGAGTCATTAATGTTTGATCTTGTAGTACAATTTTCTGTTATTGCTAGACCTTTATGTTTCGTTACCAATTTTATTTTTCGTAGCAACGCACGGGCATTAAACTAGTTCATCCTCAAATAAATCATATTTCGTGGTGTTCTAAATAGGTAGCTATAACTACGTTATATTTTTTTGGACCCCAAAAGCAAGGCTACATGCCAATGCTCTATTATATTAGCTACAAGCGCTATAGTTAGCAATAGCTCTGCTATTTAATGTAGCTTATAACTAGTGATAGCTCCGCTATTTGACATCAGTACCCATGGGCCAAAACATTAGGTCTATTTTAAAATCTAACATTACTAAAATTTCTAAATGCATATCTTATAAGACTGAACTATGAGAAAACCAAGTAAAAGTCCTCGTCTCGCCCTTTTCAATAATCCAATATTCATAATTAAGTACTTGTTGCTTAGAATATTAAGATACAGTTATCATTTGTGATCTTTTGGACATGTATTAGTATGTTTGTTGATTCCGAGTTTGACTTACATTATATACATATTTATTCTTAAAAAATTTTAATACTAAAAATATGACGGACGATAGCCGTTGTCGCTTTTTTGAGACCTTGCCGAAATCTGCAAAAATCACAATTTAAAACCTTAATATTTCATATATAAAGATCTTGTTGCAATGACAATTGACATACAAAATTTCACAATGTCATTATTTAAACATATAACTTTCTCCTAGTACATGGTATCATCCCTTCCCTAATGTGGCAAAAGTTCCCGGCTGGAGGGCCCCTCCACGTCACGCCCACACCAAAAAATTTCCTGGCCTCTGGATGATTTGAGCTGGCCCGCTCGGCTAAAAAAAAAACATTTTCATGTTTTAGTCCTCCTAAAATTTTTTAATTACGTATAGATATTTTTTACTGTTTTTAGCGAAGAGGACCTTCTGGTTCAGAAAAATCGTGATTTTTCGTTAAAAGACTCTAAATAGACACCGAAAAAAATGTAGTGACATTCGGATCATTCCGTTTATTTTTTACGAAAAGGACTTTTCGATTTACCGCAATCGCAAATACGCTTGTGTCCTTTCAACCGTTTCTCGTGTTTCCTCCACGGTTTAAAAAGAACCCGACGGGAAAAAATCGTTAAAGGACCCTAGATAAATACCGGAAAAAATAGTGGCGTTTAGATCATTACGTCGATTTTCTACGAAAAGGACCTTTCGATTTAGTGCAATCGTAGAAACGTTTATATTCTTTTAACCGTTTCGCTCGTTTTCTCGATGATTTTTTTAAAAAAAACCACCAGCAAAAAAAACGAAATTATTTTCACGAGAAAAGCGACACACGCAGCGTGGCACACCGCGGAAGCTATCCTAGTTGAAATTACAACTACAAAGACAACTTGCGATGGGGGTTAACACCACTGGAGAGTGGGCTCAAGCCCAATCAAACCTACTCGCTAGCTACACCCCTAGCTGGTTGTTGCAGCTTTGGTTGAATAATGAAATGTCTGAAATACATTTTGAGAGTTCTAAAGATTTAGTGCAAATATTGATGTTCTTTATTCTTTTTTCTGGAAATACTTATTAAACGATTAATTTAAATAAGTTTAACAATTGAGCAAGATTTTGTAATGTAAAAAACTAACCAATGCTAACTGCAATTAAATCAATTAGAGGTCTAATAATTTAAAACCATCTTGCTCACAAAGCGGCCCACTCAAACAGTGAGTACTAAAGGTAATATTGTTGAAATTTAGATGCAATACTACAAGAAATTGATTTCTCTCTTTTTGATGATTTCAACAACATTGTTTTAGTTGGCGAAATGGTTCATACCACGGTACCGTAACGGTATTGATCCAAACATATACTTTTGCTATATTATTCTGCGACAGAGAGTTATATTTTGAATCAATTGCCAATATCAAATCTACAGAGAATGTAAAAACACTCAGTAAAATCCGACGTAGGGATCGAAGTACTACTACCTTACAGTCTAAACTGTGGCATGCAGGGCTGCATACCAATCTGAATTCTGAACTACACACGGACGCGTCAACACTCAGCAGTAAAAAGAAGAGAAAGAAAGAAAGAAAGATAGAAGAGAGGTGTTTTATGTTTTTCTTTTTGACAGTTGTATAAATATTAAAGCATAAATGAAGTATAGACAATGATTACTCACCTTTTCACTTGCTTTATGATTTGTGAAATTTGTGTTAGAAGGAAAAGCATTGAAACACTGCTTAAGAAAAAAAAAATATATTTTACTGAGTGTCGTTTGGCAACGCCACGTCCAGCCCTGCACCGGGGCAGGCTCGACTGAGATTGTGGCCCGGTACCAGCCGAACCCCTTGTTGGTCTCTACCACCTCATACCTGTACGCCCGGCTAGTCGGGTCGAGCTCCACCAACCTCTCCTTGGACCAGCTGGCCACCTCGCCAGTACCGGATACACCCGAGTCGGCTGCGACGCCTTCCAGCCTCTGGCACGTCTGCACTTGTCGAGGGAGCAGAAGCCCCCCAACAACACTAGCCCACATGTCTATTTCCTGCTCCAGGCTACAAGGGTATGTTTAATAAGACCATCTTAGTTTACTGTTAGTATACACACATCAGTTTTATCCTACGTGAAAGATTGAGAAAAGAGGAGAGAGAAGAGAACCAGCTTTTATGTAGTAACCAGTGTATCATACGGAAAAATAGATGCTATCGCTGGCTAAAAGTTGGTGTTGAAGCCGGCGCGAGCAACTGTTAGTATTGAAATTAGTGTTTGGCCAATATCCACAAAGATAAAGTTAGTGTTGAATGTCCAAATTAAATGCTTTAATGTTTCTCTAGAGACAACCTTTAGAGATAGTTATTGTATAAACTAACTTTATTATTTACTCTAGATGATATAGATAAGAGTAAAGTAAGCAGTGAACTTTGTTATTACACTTGCCCATAGTCATGAATCGGTGCCTCGTTTGCTTGTGGCTTGTGGCGGTTTGTGAGCGGCGGTGTCAAGTGTGCGAGTTGTGCGCCGGCGAGAAGATGATTAGCTGGCAGGTTAGCTTGATGTGCCTGCACCATGCGATGGCTAGCGAAAAAACCTCGCTCGAATGATCGTGCGATTCCTGCATCCAGTGGCCGAGTGGTGGTTGGGAATGGCTAGTCGTGTTGCTTGCACGGGCTTGAAGAACCGTAACAGATCGTGTGTGTACCGTCGAAAATATTGTTCCAACTTTCGAGCTTTTGATGTAGCACCAGATGTAAACGATCTATCGTTCGTACGGCTTTTTATATTATTATTGAGAGAGTTTGTACGTAGATTGGCTAGTGGCTAGTCACGTTGTTCACTCATCACGTGTTTTGCTTTCTGGCACGGGGAGAAGACGCTGCATGCGGCCCTTGCTCTTCCTTTGATTACAGCTATCGGGGACTCGGGGTGTGCTGGTGTTCATCCGTTTGCTTACAAGAGCGATCAGATTCAGATTGCCAGTGACAAATGGGTGGAGCTTTCGTCCTGCTACTTCAATCCGATTCACATATAATTTGACAAAGAAATACTTAAACAAAATTAACGAACATGTGAGGATGGATCGAAGAAAGCTTAAAATTCTGAAGATGTGATCCAATAACTTCTACAACAAAAAGAAAACAAATGAGCATCAAAATTTCTAACGCCCACCGTGGGGCTCGAACCCACGACCACAAGGTTAAGAGCCTTGCGCTCTACCGACTGAGCTAGACGGGCTTTCGATTTTTACTGCCCAGGTACTATTTTGTAGTAGCATTCTGCATGTCATCCTGAGGCCTAAATAACACACGCTAACACTAACTAGTTCTATCTCACGTTGGGATGGTCAAATTCGGACCCCGCAAATTTTGTTTGTAACCTTGGCTCTTTATCTTTGCACGGTTCTATTTAAGTTCCTCGCTTGAGCGGCAGCCACTCATGGGTGCAAGCCCAGGATAGATGCATATACGGATATACCTGCGAAAACTAGCACTAAAACTTACAAGCAAACGGCAATGCACACATCAATCGACACGACAAATGGAGTCTTACATTTTCTATCTTTATTGGAAATTGAAGGCCTTTATGCAGTAAGCATATGTAAAGGCGAAGCAGACAGTAAAACCAGCCAGCACAGCTGCTACGACGCCCATGAAGTAGTCTTAGATGAAAGGTCTGACTTGCTCATCGAGTTGGCCAGGCACATTGGTAAAATCCTCCTGATCTCCATATTGTGACACAATCAGCCCGTAAACCGTCCATGCCACCGGGCAATGCCAATAGTACAAACCCATCATTTTGGGTTTTTCTGAGAAAGGCATGAATTGGATTAACTTTCACAAAAATTGCACCGCAAGACATTTGGAGTTCTTAAAAGTTGATTGGAGAAGGCCAAAAAGTGATTCACCAATCTTAGGATGAAGAACCATGAGAAGAGATTAAAGAGGGAGTGGAAGGTAGCAGCAAATATGGAAGAACTTGGCAGTATGGTGATACGGAGACAATCGTCATGCCGTAGTAAGTGAAATAGAGTAAGGTGAAGAATGAAACATAGAAGAACCAGAAGAACTTTGCTGGTGTCTACTGGAAGACATCATCGAGTAGACGATAAGAGTGTAAATGGCAGACTCAACGAACACATAAGTTCTCTCCACAACATCCTGAACAGACAGAATTCAATGGATCGATGTTTCAAATGCTACAAAACAGTCATATGTAGCTATAGAAATGCTTTCATGTTTCATTTCAGCTAAGTGCCCTTTTGTTGTAAATCTTACACAATGAATTATTTGACATGACATTGTAAGGGATTAAGGTATTTTGAGTTCAGTTGAACTGCCAATTAATATTACAGACCTGAGCTAGAGCATAGGGTATGGCCGAGTACATTCCAGCTGCCTGCTCTGTAAAAGACAGTCCTTTCCACAGCAACAACGGGTTGAACAGACACACAATTCTGAAAACCAACAAACAACACAGCAGCATACATTGATCTGATGATGCTCAAAAGATCTGTTGAACTCTTCCTGCACCAAATAACAAACATTTAGGAAAAGAATCAATGACTGCACATAATAGCTTAGCCTGATAAAAAACCTACACATTGAGGCCAACCCTCCAAAATATAGTCCCCAGCATTACAGCAGCAAATAATGCAAAGAAAACCCTGACGAGGTTGTAATCAGGGCTTCTCCAGTAAGCCCACCATTGCTTCTGGAGGCAGAGTTTGAACTGACTAAAGGTGCTCTGCGAGTACTGGGTGGGGAAGTAGAGGTCGCTGGAACCAGGTGTTATGTTCCTGCTGTCTCAGGATACAAATTACCAAGAATTTGGAAGAACTGGGGAAGAACAGAGAAGAGGACTAACGAAGAAGATACAAGAACAGAGAGAAATGAACTGAAGAAGGAGGGTTGAACTGGTTTTCTGATCTTCGATCCTTTCTCCTGACTGCTGCCCTTGCTCTTATACTCCCCTTTCCTCTCAGCGAGTGGGCCACGTCCAAAGCCCATGTCCAGCCCAAGGTCTACGTCCGTGACATTCCTCCCTCCTTGAATTTCGGCTTGTCCCCAAGCCGATGATAGCAAACCATGTACTAGACATGTTGTCACCACCAGGGTCCCATGACAGCTGCAAATCCAAACTTCTGCCCACAACTTGATCAACAAGTTGGTCCGCGACGTAGATGATGTCCCGATCAGCTTCAGACGAGATAACCAATATACATCCAACTTCAAGTGAAATTGTTCCATAAAGCTCTAGACTTATAGCACAATGTTCAGTTGGCCATTTAGTGTAGACTGGACTATAAGAGTTTGCTTGCCAATTTAGCAGCTCTTCTATCTTAATGCTTGGGATAGAAGACTTGAAACTTCCACCAGGAACAACACTCTTAGCTCTAACAAGAACTGGCTCATGGCCCCAACTCCTGGCTGCACGTATAACTGAAAATGGTATTGCTGCTGAAACCAAGATTGTCTGACGCTCAGACCGCCTATCAAGTGGGCCAAGAATTTCATGAGATGATGTACCAGATTTCCTTCCAACATGCTCCAGTATCCTATGCATATCCTCACGGTAGTTACAAGACAAAAGCTGGTCGACTTCATCCAGTACAAGAAAGTGGCGACCATGGGTGGGTAGCTTACCCGCTTCTGAAATTTCTGAGATATGGCCAGGTGTTCCAGCAACAATAATTGGCTTGTTCTTCTTCAATGCTTCTTCTTGCCGTGAACGGTTAGCACCACAAACACATTGCTGGACAAGCCCCTTATCATTTGGACCCAAAATCTTCTCCACCTCTCGCACTAACTGCATACCTAATTCTCTTGAAGGAGCAACAATAACTGCTTCTATACCTGATTTCTTGTCAGAATTATCTTGTTCTGTAGGTCTCTTCAGGAGGGCTATTTCTGAAAGAATAGGAAGAAGGTACGCAAGTGTTTTCCCAGAGCCAGTATATGATTGGATCACCACATCATGCTTTTGTGCTATGATAGGAATAGTAGCCGACTGGACCTCAGTTGGAGAAGTCAGGCCTTCCTTGTTCAACCGATCAATGAGCAAAGGCGACACTTTGCCCTTTCCACTTAAAGCGTTTCTGCCATCCTCGTCTAGAGCAGGATGACCTGTAAATGTTCTAGGCAAATCCTTCTCTATTTGCCCTTTCCACTTTTCAGGAGAAAATGCTTGAGAAGCTTTGGGTTTTCCATGAGCCCCAATACCAACAAGCTGCACCAGAGGAACAACTGCATGTTTTGTCGTGATATCCTGTTGAAAATGTTCCTGTTCTAGGAGATGCGATAGCACCTCAGTGCCAAGTTGATGGATTGCTTGAGAGGGAGACTCAAGAAATGATATTAATGGCTCAATTATTTGACTGGGAGTCAATTTCAATGCTGCTAGACTCTGAGATTTCTCCAGAATATTGACAAGTGCTTGCAATGTGCTGTGCTGGTCCTTACCCAACTTTTTGAGAGCACCAATACACACCTCAGACAACTGGTAGTTTGTCCCAGGAACAAAACTAACAAGAAGATCCACAACTTCACTAGTTGCAGCCACCTCTGCATTGTACTCCTCATCCAGTAGTCTATTCAGCGCACAAACAGCTGGTTCAACAACCAAACTAGAGCCTGATGCCACTAATGATATCAGGGGTTGAAGACATTCTGTGGCAATTGGTGATGCCCGTAAGGTTGCATTCTCAAACAAAATATAGCAGAGATGAGCAGCATCTTTCTTAAGCTCCAATGACGAACCGAAGGATAAAACTTTATATACATCAAACCTAGCTGAAGCCTTTGGCAGCTCATCACGGACTAAACAATCCAATTCTTCCTTCCAAGGGTAATACCCTTTTTTACTTGCAGGCAGCGCGATCTTCTCAGGCATTTCTCCAAACACTTGGCGTGCAGCAATGTGCAGAGCCGAAGAAGCCAGGCGGCAGCACATGGACCTCCACGCCATGGCCATTTCCATTGAGTCCCTGGCCAGCAGCTCCTGAACGAACCCCATGTCCCCCGCTGACGCTGCCGTGTATAGCAACCACCCTCCGTACTCGGCCTGGAGCAGCGTGTTCTCGGTGCCGTTCTTGCACTCGCACTCCAGCAGCAGGCTATGGGCGATCGAGGCGCGGTGCCGCGCCGCTTCGACGAAGCGGACGTCGTCGTCCCAGAGCGTCTCGAGCTGGCGGACTACGTCTTCATTGTTATCTTTCAATTGCCCTGAGACTTGCTCTTGGCTTCGGCTCTCAGGCGGTGTCAACAGCGAAGGCTCTCCTGATGAAATAGGCACCGGTGATACCACCATTCCAGGGATCGCCATCGAGTTTCCCGGTTCAGGTCCGGGCGAAGCCACCAAAACCTCCACCCTTTCCCGTACATTCTCCAGGGCCGATCGAACTTCTCCCACCTCTGCTTTCACCCCATGCACTTCCTCTAAGATTTGTCTCAAAAGAGTGTTAATACCTTCAAACTGGTTCTCCACGGAAGCCACGGTTGTCGACATCTTCTCCTCAAACTGCGATACTTTCTTCCGAGGCGCCAGAATGCTCGTCATATCACTCCAATCGAATCAACCAGGCTTGGTAACCCAAAGGTTTTTGCGGAGTTTTCAGGATCGATTTCCGATTCCCAAAATCTCCAACCCTCGTCTGGAATTTTGCGATTCAGTCGGAATGATCGAAACCCGGAATCGGTAGCTCTGATACCAATTGTTATGTTCCTGCTGTCTCAGGATACAAATTACCAAGAATTTGGAAGAACTGGGGAAGAACAGAGAAGAGGACTAACGAAGAAGATACAAGAACAGAGAGAAATGAACTGAAGAAGGAGGGTTGAACTGGTTTTCTGATCTTCGATCCTTTCTCCTGACTGCTGCCCTTGCTCTTATACTCCCCTTTCCTCTCAGCGAGTGGGCCACGTCCAAAGCCCATGTCCAGCCCAAGGTCTACGTCCGTGACACCAGGAGGGGGCTTGCTCAGCTCTTTGACTAATGCTTTGTTCCGCCTGAAAAATAATCAGCCATAGAAGAAAGTAGCAGTCAGCTAAACTATGTACTCCCTCCGTCCAGAAATATAATGCGTATTTTGACTTCGCACAAAGATTAACGTGGTGATGAAATTGAGAAAGAAATGAGAAAAATGACTTACATACACCTCATAATCATCTCGGAAAGATGAGAGAGAATATTTTATGTGAGTGATAATAAATAAATGCATATGGTTGAGAGAAAATAAATAGGTGCATAGTAGTAAGAAAAGACTTGGTACATCTACATGCAAGTCTTATATTCACCCCCGCAAATAAATAAATAGATAGATAGATAGCCTTTATTAGACTGATTTTGGTAGTTCCTCTTTTCACGACTACCCTTCCTTATCCTCCCGATTCTGTTTCTATAAATTGGTTGAGTGATTATGGTAAGAGGTGGTCTTTATATGTACTTCTCCGTGATCAATTCATATCGCGTTGAGTCATTCCTTCTCACATGGTATCAGACTTTGTTCGATCTTTCGCTAGCCCTCTAGTCTTAGATTCGGCGATGTCGTCGCCATCTCTCGTCCGATGAGATGGCCCTCGACTCCGTTGTGGATCTGTCGCCGGCGCCGTTCATGACGCCTTTTCGCCCACTTCGACTCGCGACCGCTCTGCCGTCGCCGAGCGATCTGGCGTCCAAGGCTTCGGCCTTGCGCACACACGCAGCTCTCCTCCCTCATCGCGCGTCTTCTCTCTCGGCACCGCCACCAACAGGCCTTTGGGCGACTCGACGCCTTCTTTCATACGCCGTGGTGACCACATCCCCTCCCATCTGGCTGGCTCCCCACTTGCCGTCCGGCTACCCTCGCCGCTTTTAAGCTTCCATCGCGTCGCTCGAGACGGTTAAATCGGCTCCTCCGGCCACACCTCTCTCGCGGCTCTGGCCTTGCACCCTCAGCGACACGCGCACCCCTCGCCTCTTCACTTGATGCCGACACTCTGGCCGCTCTTCATGCCCAGGCGGTCAGCGTCCTCAACGTTAAGGCCATCGTCCTAGTGACCCTCGACGTCTCAGCAGCCAACTACACTCGGTGGCGCGGTCTCCTTCTCGTGGCCCTCGGCAAGTATGCCTTGACGGACCATGTTCTTTCTGACGATCTCCACCCCGATCGTGCTGATTGGGCTTAGATGGACTGCGTCGTCCTCGGTTGGCTCTACGGCACCATCTCCAATGATCTACTCCAGGAAGTCCTCACGCCGTACGCCACCGCTCGGCATGTTTGGCGGTCCCTCGAACATCAATTCCTCGGCAACCGCGAGCACCGCGCCCTCAACCTCCAGGCGGAATTCCATACCTTCTGTCAAGGCGATCTCTCTGTTGCTGACTACTGTCGCAAGCTGAAGGCCATGGCCGACATGCTCGGCGATCTCGCCGAACCCGTCGGCGACCGCACCCTCATCCTCACTACTCTGAACGGTTTGTCCGACAAATTCAGTCACTTGAAAACACTCGTGCCCATGCAGCGTCCGTTTCCATCGTTCGCCGAGGTCCGGTCCCAGCTCCATCTGGAAGAACTGTACACCACCAAGCGCTCCTCCGACGCCTCCGTCTTCCTCGCCGGCGCGACCAGCGGCGGCAACAAAACCGACGCCTTCCACCCAACACACTCCACTGGCTATGGCTCTGGGAATCACGGCGGCGGCACCAATGGCACTCATGGCGGCAGCAACTCGTGAAATCGCCGGCGTCGTAGTGGCAGTGGCCACCAGCAAGCCGCCCCGAGTGGCGTCCCGGGTGGCGTCAAGGCTGGCGCCCAAGGTCCGATCCAGGCGTGGCCCTCTCCGCACAACCCTTGGACCGGCACAATAAACATGTGGCCAGGCCCATTGGGTTGTGGCCTCCTTGGACCGCGCCCGCTGACCCCTCCGTTTGCTAGTGCTGCTATTGGCGGCCCACCTATACCTCTCCAACAACAGCAGCAGTTGGCGTCCCCCTTCGGCCTCTACGCGGCTCCTGGTGGCATGGTTCTCCCGGACCAGCAGGCGTCCTCCCAGTCCTCTACGCCGGTCGGGCTGCCACAGATGGGCTGGCTTGGCGGCCCGGTGGGACCAAGCGTCTCTCGCCGGCTCCTTCAACACTACGATGCTGCCTCAACCCGCCACACATGAATGGTACATGGACACAGGTGCCTCTGCACACATGACCTCCGACGCCGGTACCCTTTCTGTCATCCACCCTCCCAAACCTCATCATCCCTCTCACATCGTGGTCGGTAATGGTTCCACAATTCCTGTTGCCTCCATAGGACACTCTCACATTAACTACCACAATCGTTCTTTTACTCTTCGTGATATCCTTTGCTCTCCGCACATTATTAAGAATTTAATCTCTGTTCGCCGCTTTGTCACTGACAACTGGTGTGCGGTTGAGTTTGACCCCTTTGGTTTCTCTGTGAAGGATCTTCGCACCAGGACCGTGATCGCCAGGTTCAATAGCTCCGGTTCACTCTACCCCGTCCATCCTGCCCTGCCTCCACCTTCGTCAGCCACTGCCCTCGCCACCAGCACTACTGACATCCTCTGGCACCGCCGTCTTGGTCACATTGGCCACGACGCGCTCGCTCGTCTTGCCGCCATCGTTCCCATGACCAAAGGAGGCCTCACCGAAGTCTGTCATGCTCGCGGCTTAGCGCCATGTTAGCCTTCCTTTCGATCGCTCTTTTAGTAGGGCCTCGACAAATTTTGAGTTGATTCATTGTGATCTGTGGACATCTCACATCGTTAGTGTTTGGGTTTCAAATATTATCTTGTTATTTTAGATGATTGCTCCACTTTGTTTGGACCTTCCGCCGTTTTAAATCCGACACTTCTTCCACCTTGTCGCATTTTTTTGCTTATGTTAAAACTCAATTCGCCACCACTATCCGCAATGTCGGTCGCGACAATGGCGCATGAGTTCGACAACTCGCCACCCTTGCGTTCTTTCTTACCAATGGTGTCCACTTGCGGATGTCATGCCTTCACACCTCTCCCCAAAATGGCAAGGCGAGCGTATTCTTCGTTCTCTTAACAACATCGTCCGCTCCTCCTTTTCAGGCTAGCCTCCCGGATCCTTTTGGGTGAAGCTCTTCATCTTGCCACACATCTCATAAATAGGCACCCTACCAAAACCCTTACACATCACACGCCTTTCTCAAGCACTACATGGAGTCCACCCACCTATACACACCTTTGTGTTTTTGGTCGCAAATGCTACCCCAATCTCTCGCCACCGCCCCACAAACTTAGCCCGTTCCACACCATGTGTCTTCCTTGGCTATCCACTCCATCACAAAGGGTATCGGTGTTTTAATCTGTGAATACTCATACTGGGGTACCCACGAGAAGCGTGCGAGTCTTTGAAGAGGGTATTACCAAAGTCTCCGTCCCTCACAGATGGGATTATCACTGAATATTGGCTGGAACACCAAATGATCCGTCTTGGGCCCAGCTCTAGGCCTCGTGGGGCCACGAAGGACCCTCGGCCTCGTTCAAGCCCACCAGGGGCGGTCCAACCTAGCCTCAGGTCGGACGCTCCCGAGCTCGACTTGGCAGGTCGGGCGCTCCGCGAGCTCGAGGTTGGCCTCGGTCGAGGCCCTAACGAGCCGACTCGGCGACCTCGCCACGTCACCGTCGACTTGGTGGTCACTGCCCGTGGACACGCAGACGGCCATCTTTGGGCGGTGGCTCCTTCCCAAGGTGGCGAGGCCGCCTTAGTCAAGCGCCGTCCCTTCGCCCGTCATGCCTGAGTGGAGACGCGCGCTCCCTCGGCGACACAGAGCGCAAGCATAAACGGCGTCGATATCGACAGCGCACGAGAGCGAGTGCTCCCTTCCCGTGAGCAGCGCTCATGTCTACCAACCCAGCGTGGGGTGGCGAGGACTGTCATTCGCCGATCACGGGATCAAAACAGGACTCGGCGTAGTATACCCTACCTTTTTCTCAAACTCCGTGTAACTGCCCCTCCACCTATATAAAGGGAGGCGGGGCCCTCGAGAAGAAGGGCATTCGCATTCGATTCAATTCGATTCATCCGGATCCGACCCAAGCATCCGAACTCCCTCAAGCACATAGCTCTCCCTCATCTTACCCGGACGAGGCGCATTAGGCCAGCCCTATTGCCCTCGCTTGTAACACTCTGTAACCCACTACACCCCGAGCAATACAAAGCCACCACGAACTGGACATAGGGATATTCGGCCCGAACCAGTATACATCTTGGACTCCCTTGGTCTAACCATTGAATGAGAGGGAACGCGCGGTCCCTATACTTACAAATTTACTTGCCGGTTATACGAAACACCGACAAATCCTATCACTAACAGGATTATTGTTTCGCGGCATGTTGTGTTTGATGAGCATTCGTTTCCATTTGCCGAGATCACCACTAACTTTGCTGCTGATCTCGATTTTTTGGAGGATTTCTCTGCCCCTGTGCAAGCACATATTGGCACTTCCAGACGGCGCACGTCGGCCTCTCCAACTGAACCTGCGCCCTCTTCCGCCGGCCGTGGCCTCTTTGGCTCGGCCTCTATCTTGCCTCCACCACCACATCCCTTGTCGCCTAATGGGCGTGCCTGCATGTCGGCCGGGCCGGTCCTGACTAGGGAGGCCTCCCCCAACCTCTCCTCCGGCACGGGCCAAGTGACGGCCCACTCGGCGCCTAGGCAGGCCCCTATCGCCGGCTCCCCGCCCCGAGCCTCGGTGTTGCCTCCGCACGTCACCATACCGAAGCGCCCCCGCTCGGCTCGCCAAGGCGGTCCCTCTCTACATCTCCGGCTTGGTGTCTCTCCGGTCATCAACGAGCACGCCATGATGACTCGTGGCAAGGCCGATGTCCGCAAGGAAATCACTCGGCCGAATCTCCACGCCGCTCCCCTTTCGCCACTGCCGCACACATATCGCGCCACCTTGGCTGACCCCCACTGGCGGAAGGCCATGGAAGCCGAGTTCCACGCTCTCCTCGCCAACCATACGTGGGATCTTGTCCCGTGTCCCCCCGGCGCCGACATCGTCACCGGCAAATGGATCTTCAAGCACAAGTTTCACGCCGACGGCACCCTCGATCGCTACAAGGCTCGCTGGGTTCTGCGTGGTTTCACACAACGCCCCGACATCGACTACGACGAGGCCTTCAGTCCAGTTGTGAAGCCAGCTACCGTTCGCACAGTACTTAGCTTGGCGGTGTCTCGCGACTGGCCCATCCATCAACTTGATGTCACGAATGCCTTTCTTCATGGCACTCTCCAGGAGACCGTATATTGTATCCAGCCGCCAAGTTTCGTTGACCCCTCTCGCCCCGACATGGTGTGCCACCTCAACAAGTCCCTGTATGGTCTGAAGCAGGCGCCCCGAGCTTGGTACGACCGATTCGCCTCCTTCCTGCTGACTCAAGCCGAGTACCGCGCCGTCGCCAACGCTGTTGCTGAGGTCACTTGGCTTCTCCAGCTTCTCCATGAGCTTCATTTCCCTCCGCCTAAGGCCATCCTGGTATATTGCGACAATGTCAGTGCAGTATATCTTTCTTCCAATCCCATGCAACATTAGCGGACGAAACACGTCAAGATCGATCTCCATTTTGTCCGCGAGAAGGTCGCCGTCGGAGCCGTGCGTGTCCTTCACGTGCCCACGTCATCTCAATATCTTGACATCTTCACCAAGGACTGCCTTCGCCGGTCTTCACGAGTTTCGGTCGATCTCAACGTCGCTAGCTTCCGTTGTATTTGCGAGAAGTGTTAGACTGATTTTGGTAGTTCCTCTTTTCACGGCTACCTTCCTTATCCTCCCGATTCTGTTTCTATAAATCGGTTGAGTGATTATGGTAAGAGGTGGTCTTTATATGTAATTCTCCGTGATCAATTCATATCGCGTTGAGTCATTCCTTGTCACAGCCTTCAAACATTGTGATGAGGTAACATACAAGTTACTACTTACAGAAATAAGTTGATAGTTGTCTAGTCAATACTGTAAACAGAACAACTAACCTTCTTTTCTTGATCAGTGACCTCCTTAGGCAAACGCAAGGAAGCAGAGAAGAGCAGGGAGTCATTTTGCTCACAGTACCCTGATATTCTTTCATATGTTGCTTGGTTCTTAGGGTAACCGGATAAATAGATTTCTCCTTCAATATATCCACTAGTCTTCCTTCCAGATAAGATGTCCATGAGGGTAGTCCTTCCAGCCCCACTCACACCCGTTAGGGCAGTGAGAAACACCAAGAAAATTGGTTATTGCCACTTTAAAGATTGATCCTTTGGATTATGATGCCACTTGAGCCAATGATATATGGGACCATCTGAGTCAATGAAATGTAGGTCCAGTAGCAATTTTGCGAAGCCACATGTTTGAAGTGGCAAATACCCAAATCTCTCAAGAACACCAGGCCGAAAAGCCACATAAATCCCTGAAAGCAGCTGAAGCTTATCGATGGTTACTCCATGATTCTTCATTTCCTGACATATTCACAGCTTGCAAATGAGATTACAGGTTATGAAATAGCTGCACTACAATGCACAAAAAGGTGTTGTAAGATAACATCTGAAGTTTGAGAAGATATGTATCCTGAGTGGAAATGGTTGTTCCAAGAAAACAGCATCATGCAGAACATGAAATTCATACCGAAATCAAGTTTTCCATATTAAACATGATCTACTTAATTATTGCATGATATGGAATGCTCATGATAACTGATGATATAACAATGGGCAATGACATGGAAATGCAGTTCACAGGGGAAAAAATATAAGGACAGGCATACACACCGCAGGCATATCAATACAGTAATTTATGTCATTGAAGGACATGGAAAAAGGTTCAAATGGAGAACCATCCCTCTTCTTGGAGCAATTCTGACAACAGCATTCATGTATGACCTATCAGAAGTATTTGGAGAACATCCACACAATTGTTCAAGCACCTTATCCACTGGAGACAATGAAAAACATCATTAGAGAGAGCACTAAAGATAAAGTAGCATATCTTTTTCCAAACATGAGGGAAGAGTGAATATGACAACAAATAGGAAACAAGCTTACATGTGAGCAGAGTTAGGGGATACAGATTCTGGTGTTGGGGATGTAGTCCTTTGTGTTATATGGGTTTCCTTTTTCCCTTCCTGCATGTTATCCGGACTAGTATCTGTTTTTTCTGGTAAGATGGCTTGTGTTTTTCCAATAGCTAATTCAAGAAACAGATAAATTAGTTGAATAAATTACCAATACCAAAGAACAAAGTTACGTCTTTGAATGACATCTATTTATCATAGACAAGAAAATGACCAGATTAAGCAAATAATGTAGCTGTCAGATGCAAACCATAACTAATTGTTTCTAAGTGTAGCTACTTACGGTTTAGGAACATAAGTGATGGAGTGAATAGCACATTGAACAAAATGGTGAACCCCAGAAGGGCACCAATTCCAATCCAGTACCATTCCAAATTGGTGGAGACACTTGAGTTTTCGAGAACTGAAACTCCCAATCACCTTCCATCAGCTACGTAATGATACACAGAAAGAAAGTCAAGAACCATTACTCGAGTGAGATGCTCGACGCGATAAACCACGCGGTTTTTGCCCCAAACCGTGCAAAAAATCGAAGAGCGGTTTTTGCGGTTTACCGCGGTATCTTCGGTTTTCGACTGGGCGCATGAGTTTTGCGATTTTCAGGTGAATTTCGTTCGATTTATTCGATTTTCATTCGGATTTTTGGGGGCAAACCGCTTAGCATTTGAAATGACACTAGAGTGTGAGTTTCTTTTGTGCAAATGACTTAGCATTGTTCGTTGCCGTAGTTGATGCGTCAGAAATCAGTAAGGTGAGAACTCAATGTTGGGTTAGGATTAGAGAACACTAGATGATCTTTTTACTGTGTTGCTAAGAGCCGGCTAAGACTATACATGCTTGTGGCCATTGATTGTAGTACATATTTGTGGCCATCGGATGTTGAATGTCACGATAACCAAATATGTTGAATAAGTAGTTGATGTGCTACTCGTTAGTGTGCTATCTGTAGATTCACTACATTGCATTGTTTTGCCTTGCAGACTGCAATTCAATGAACATGTACGTGTACACGTGGTGATTGTAATGCTTTGATTATTACCGTTGTGTGTGAATTGTGTGATCATTTTTTGCTATTGAAAACGTACAAGTAGATAACATGCTTTGATTATTACCGTTGTGACAGTGATTTTTATCTACCATCATGTAGAAGGTCAAATCCAAAATTTATCTTCTCTAAGAAAAATAAAAGGGAGTCACATGTGATGAATTTTACTCATTTGTTGTACATATAATGAAATTGGCTCACTAATGCATGCTTGTATATAGTACCAATAATTGTTTAGGTATGTAAAGTATAAACATTTGTTATCGCATTTTTTGTTCAAGTACCAAATGGTACTATTTGTTCAAGTAGCGATATTTATATGTATGTTTAGTTTTGTTATATTGTTTTAACAGATGGCAAATATCGACGTGGTGTGGGAGCACAGCAAGAAGGTGGGTGCCGAATTTCGATGCAAGTACTGTCTCAAAGAGAAGAAAGGAGGCGGTGCGACCCGATTCAAGCGATTTAGCGAGGACATTATGCGGGTGTCGTCCATTGTAGTAAAGTTCCAGCGGACGTTCACGAGTACTTTCGGCGTGAGCTAGGCAGGGACAAAGGATAAGAGGAAGGAAAGGAGATGAGATGATGAGAAAGCAAGATGGTGGAGATTCCCACCAGAGGCGAAGTGTATACTCGAGTACGGGTGGTCTTGATGAGGAAGCTCAAGCAGTAGCCATGCCATAGCTGCCTCGGCGTGGCGAATTTAGAAGCTGGGCGGTGGGAGAATGCGAGCACCAGGTGGTGGCGATGGCTCCTCGGGGGGGCTGGAGGAGATCGCGGTCTGTTGTCCAAGTTGTTTCGCAGTTCGTCGCATCGAGAAAGACCACCGGCGGTGAGAGATTACAACATTAGTTCAGCCCATGCCCCAGTACAACCAAGAATTGACACCCATCCATGGACATAGAAGGGGAAGGGTGGGAAGCAGGTAGTCCATTCTGGGTGGGCCAGATTGTTTCACTCTGCTGGTATCGCAGGGCGAAAAACTGATAGTCCGTATTTTATTAGCGCCATACGGGAAACACAAAAATACGGTAAGTGAGATTTAAAATAGTCGCTCAGTTGTACGCCGATTTATAGCTAACATGCTTGTTTCATTTGCAGGCGAGGGTATCCCGTCCTTGACTGGTCGAGATATAGATGGAAAATATTTAGATACCAACGAAGCAGAAATTAAGGAGAGCTTTGCAAAGTTCATGAAGGAATGGCCTACGTACGGAGTAACAATCATGTGTGATTTTTAGACAGGGCCGACACGCATGAGTATAATAAACTTCATGATTTACTATAATGGCACAATGTTCTTCCACAAATCTGTCGATGCCTCCGATGTCTGTTAGGATGCCTCGTACTTGAGAAAGGTAACTGGTTTTGTTTGTACTCTTCTGAAATTGAATTAACGTACACATAATGTAATTGCCGTACTTTGTTTTGTTTGATCATGCAGGAAATATATTCCGTAGTAAATGAGGTAGGTCCGACAAATGTGGTGCAGATTGTGACAGATAATGGTGCGAACTGTAAGAAGGCGTGCAAACTCATCGCATGGCAACACCGCAATATAGTGTGGCAGCCTTGTGTGGTCTACACCATTAATTTGATGTTGAAGGAGATTGGAGAGTTCCCAGATCACACCTCGGTTATTGAGAGTGCAAGAAAAATCTCGATGGATATACAACCATTCCAAGATACATGCTACGATGAAGAAGTATATTGGAGGTGAGTTGGTCAAGTGGAATGCAACTCATTTCGGCACTAATTATATGTTCTTGGATAGTTTCCTTTGGTGCAAGGACAAGTTCATGCAATGGATGGTTGCTGAAGAATTTCTGCACTCTCGCTTTCTTGATAACACCGAGGGGAGGTACATGTATGGCTGCCTTTCAAGCTTGGACTAGTGGGATAATTTTCGATTTGTTGTGAAGTCGGTGGAACCGTTATATGCCCTCTTGTAATTCATCGATTAGGACAGGGTGCCCACATTGAGCGAGATGATCCTACGGTACACCATAGTGCGACAGGAGTACGCCAGTTTGTTCTATGAGTCTCCATCAACAAGAGACATGTACATGAATATAGTGGACCGACGAATGGACGACTTAACGCACGACACTTATATGAATACCAGTAATATATTCTTTCTTTCAACATATTACATTGCAGTTGTACATATATAATATACTTGCACTGACATGCTTCGTTTCACATCATACAGCTGCCGCCTTAAACCTGCGGACTGTATACGCTTACGGCACGACCAATACCTTTTTGCCAAATCTTCGGGATGCCTTCGAAGCGCTTGCTGATGATACTGAAAGCGTCGTGCAAACTCTTCATGACGCCGATATTTTCAGAAGGAAGGTTGGATCGTTCTCATCACCTCTAGCTGTGAAGATGGCAAAACATCCTCTACTATTTTTCTTGCACCGTCTCAAATGTAATGGTAATCTTGTCAGTACTAACTATTTTATTCATTAATTTATAGCACATTGGTGGGATGTGTTCGGATCAGACACACCCACCCTTCAGCGGTTTGTCGTACGCCTCGTGTCACAATGCGGGTCTTCTAGAAGTTGTGAGCGCAACTAGAGTACATTTGCATTCATCCACACAAAAATCCACAATCGCTTGTCATACAAGAAGCTACATAAGCTGGTGTACATCAACTATAACCTTCGGCTTCGAATTCAAGTTACAGAAATTCAAAAGCGTTTAGATGAAGACGATCCATTCCAGCGGCTTATGGAGCTAACAATATACAACGATACAAACCCAATCCGATAGTGGATGGAGAAAGAAAGATCCAACAGTGAACCATTACTTGATGATGAGGATACAGAGTGACACCCCTCTTCCATCACAACTTATCACAGATCCAGTTCATCCTACTGAGTTAAGAAAAGACACGGGGGCTGCAACCATCTCCGAATGGGCAGACAAGACAATCGGGGACACTCATACAGGGAAGAGAAAGCACCAATCAGTCCCGAGAAGGGATACAACAAAAAGGAGAGCATCCTCTACATGTGAATCCTATTATGTACGGAGTGATGACTCTACTGAGGAGGGGGATCGTCGGAGCCAAACATACCAAGAGTCTAATGATAGCAACTCGAAGACAGACATCGATGGCGGTGACAATACCCCCATACCTACCACGCGCTAGTCAGAAGGGCCTCAGCCCATCGAATTTACAGGGGAGTCGCAGTTCACTTATGCAACACAGGATAGAGATCACGGCGCTCCTTAATTACAGAAGACAACTATTAAGGGGAAGGGAAAGGGAAAGAGCGCGCACACACTACAGAATAGCTGCGCACCACAGGACAACTCTAGTTTCTATGGCGTCGCTGAGATGCAAGGGAGCTATAGCTCATATAGCAGCTATGACTACGCCATCCTCGATGCTCATGCACAACCTCCCACGCAATGGGTCTACGAGTGGCACGACCCTGAGTTTTACGCCATGTTGTATCAACAATGGCAAATGACAAGCATATAGATGGGGCAAAGCTGGCATAATTACATGGCAGAGTTGCTAGCTACAAAAGGATTGGCCTTGATGTCCACCGAGGAATACAACACGGCCAACCAAGTGTACATGCAACAATACTACCTGTAGCCCCGAAGGTAATGTTTCATTTGCATATTTCATTTCATTGCAATTTGATATTCTGGTCACCATGGCTACACCAGTCACCATGACCAGGGTTCGTCATTTGTGCAGGTAAAATTTTTATTGTCCATTTAAATTAAAATTTAGAAATGCAATTTAGTAACCAGATTAAATAGATTGGTAAGTAATTAGGTCTATAGAGTAATAATTATTTAGATAGATGATATAGGAACTAGATTAATTAGGGTTGTAAGGAATTAGTTTTGTAGAGTCTTTATAGTTATTTACGCACATGGGTGAAAACGGGTCGGGTAATACTCGACCCGTATCCGGATCCGACGAAAATTCTACCCAAAAATTCGGATACGGATACGGGTATTTGTTTGTCGGGTCGGATCGGGTAATTACGGATACTTTTGTTTGGATCTGGGTCGGATACGGACAGCGAATACCGATAAATACGGATTTTCGGATCGGATCTGGTGCGGATAATTTTAAAATCGAATGCGGTTCATGGTCAAGCCCAAGTGACAAGTCGGCCCATTGCCCCTTTGCGTGGCCCATTAGCAATTTAGCATTAGAAAGTAGAAACCCTACCCTAATCTATTCCCCATCCGCACCGCCATCCTGAGATTGAGTCCCGACTCCCAACTCCGCTCTGCGGCGTCTCGGCGACTCGAGCCCCGCTCCGCCGCCGCCGCACCACAGGAGCCACCGTCTGGTCCATCTCCGTCGCCCGCCGCATCTTGAGCTCGTCCAAAGTGCTCGGCCACGGCGGGTTCTCCTCGTCTGAGGTGGAGTCGTCGCACCACCACCGCCTGCGCCCCATCCACCACAGTCCCAGGCGGGCGCTGCACCGGCCGGAGAAGAAGGCCAAGCCGGGCGCCTCTATCCGCGCCAAGCTCGGGGACCTCTGCAACCGGCCTCCTTGGCCGCGCGGTTCGCGGCCTCCTCAACTCCATCTTCGCGAGCAGCGCTCGCCCGCCGCGCCGCCAGCGGCCTTCGCGGCGAGTCCACATGCTCGGCAGCGTCCTCGTACTCACGCTCTGCTGAGTAAGACGCCGTCCACACGAGGGCAGGCGAAGCGGATCGTGCGGTTCTTGGACAGCGACTACGAGGCTCCCGTAGCTCCCGGCTCCCGTCGCCCCGCCGCATTTTACCGAAAGTTCTTCAGAAAAGGTTACGAGACTGCCAGACTGGAAATATAATTCAATGTAGTACTAGCATAAACTGTGTTGTTTTAAGATGGGCGGCCAATATAATCATGCCAGTGGACAATGATTTAGCAAATTAGTCAATAATTGAAGCCATCATTGCTGAAAAATGTGTACTAGCATAAACTGTGTTGTTTTAATTACAACAATTTGATTTAGTTCTCAGGGATTAACTGGTGTGATTGAGAAGCTTATAGATTGGTAGAGGCGTAGAGCATAAACAGTTTGAGAATAAGTTAGTTAAATAAAAGGCAGGGACCTTTTCAGTTGGGATATAATCATGCCATCTCATGAATAGTTGTAGAATTGGAGTTGAATGGAATGCTATTTATTTCCATTGCACTTAGCACTTAATTTCGATGTAATCTACCATGTGCCCTAATATTTATTAGCATTCATGCGTTATTTGTTTCTCTGCCACCCTATCTATTAATATGTTTTTGAAAGAAAAACATTACATGTGTTTCAACCTTAGTTATGGCTTGCATTTCTGATACTTTTCTGCTAAAGTATGTAAGTTGTAACTTAATCTAGCATGTTACAGCATGGAAAACTTTGAAGGCAGCAAGAATGATATGGGATTACTATCAGTTGTAAAGCTTTTTTACTATTTTATTTCTGAATGAACTCTGGCTCTTTTGCATTGGTGGAATTGGTTTATACAACATAGTTCATTGGAACCCAAGGATATACCAACCTCTTTCCCCATATTATAGTGTTAAGTTCTTTAGGACGATAGGTAGACATGGTGGATTGCTCTAGGAGGATACTTCTTTCCATGACAAGGTTAGTTACTACCAACCTCCCTTGAGAGGGCTTAATTTTGTTTTTCCCTCATACTTTTATTAAGTTTCGTTTCCACTTCACAGTAGTGAAGCTATGTTTGCCGACCTTGGTCATTTTACAAGTGCATCTGTCGGGGTAAATTGAGCTAGTGATGACCTTCTATTTGTTACTTTCTACATTGGGAAATTCACACTTCTTTGGATAGATCCTTTTAGTTTCTATAGTTAGATTTGATGGTGCGATCTTTGGGGTTGCATGGCAATGCAGCCATGAAAAATAAATTTGGAAAAATAGTTTGTCAATGTTCCATTAAAAAAGCGATAAAGCTCATGTACCAAACAATCTTTATCTGAAAAGAGATTTATTTAACTGCCTATTTTAAGCGGGTGACAAACCCAAAAGGAGCCTAGTTGAGTTCTTTGTTGTGGATCAAGATGTTGCTTGCATCGGATGTTCTTGTGATGAGTTGATGACCTATTAGGTTACGTGTCATTCTGATTATTGGGTATTGAGATTTCATACGGATTTTAGATATGGTTCTCTTTTTAGTAATTATCGGTTATAATTTATGTTTTCTTAAACTATGCCCTTACGAGTATTGGGTATTGAGATTTCATACGGATTTGAGATATGGTTCTCTTTTAGTAATTATCGATTATAATTTATGCTTTCTTAAACTATACGCCTTTTACGGCAAGCCTTTTCTCTTGAACTTGTTTATGCATTGAAATATAAACTTGGTTTTCCTTGTTGCATCTTTATACGTGCTATGATTGCTAAATGGTTCTTTGTTGCTAATCCGGAAGAAAAATTCATGCGAGGTTGATAAGGCTAAATCTTGAGGAGTTGCTTCTATGTCCTCGGCAATTTGCGGTATACAAAATGTTCTTTCCTTAGTGCTACTTTTTTTTGGACATTGTCAAGTTTCCTAGTGCTAAAATTGACATTGTTATCTGACTTGGTTGCTCTCGATCGGATGAGCACTACTTCTTAGGGAGCTCCATGGATGGATCGAAGATGGCGGTAAGTGTTTTATTCTTATTCATTTTCTGTAAAATCATCATCATTGATATATAAACATATGCTTCATATATATTATATAAATATATGCAAGTTTTATATATGTGCTTTGATTCTAGATAGTTTGCGTGCTATCAGGCTAAGTATCAGATTATCCGTATTGTATCCGTCAGTATAATATCCGTATCCGTTTTCTACCGTTAAGTAAATACCGGTATCCGTATCCGTATCCTACCGATTTTTCACTACGAAGTATCTGTGTCCGTGATCAAGAAAAAAATAATTAGGGTAGGATACGGGATGACCTACTACGACCAGTATCCGACCCGTTTTCACCCCTATTTACGCACATGATCTTAAGTAGTTTTGTAAGTAATTATTTATGTAGATTGTCAATAGTTTTTTACATTGATGAGTTAGCAATCGGATTATTTAGGTTTGTAAGTTATTAGCTGTATAGAGTAATAATAGTTGTGGACATAAAAAACTGCAAGAATTATGCAAGATACTGTGTAGTTGAAAAAATTAATTTTTGTATGGCTGCAGTAGCTTTTTGAAGTAGTGTAGAGTACGTCGTCGTGGTACATTAGCATAGCAGTATGGGTATATTCAGAATTTAAAAGTTTTTAGCGTTATGTTGTGCACATATTAAAAAATTTATGAAATGGTTGACAGGTATGGATGAACGAATACAATTTAAAATACACTACAGAGAAGGGGTTCCGCATATGGGTGCACAAGGGGTGGAACTTAGTCATTTTTCAAGTGTCGTGGCTAGCCTGTCACGTGCCAGGGAGCGTTCATGGGGGCAAAGTTACCAGATGGTTGTACCATATGTTCTCGTTGGACCGTGAATTGCATGACCTCAAGTTGCACGGAGTAGGGTGTCAGAGATGTGATTGCACGTACTGGGAGTTAGTGGAACTAAAGGGGCCGAAGTCCTGGAGTTTGTATGTAAGGTTGGCAACTAAGAAAGGTTGGCCATTAGTGTTGTTGGCACAAGCATTTTAGAAAACTAATGCCAGCCATGCTACGTAGGAGGAGGTTGTTGGTGATGAACCGGAGGAAGTTGGGGAGAGCAGTCGAACCAGAGAATGCTTAGTGAGGCAGGATGTTAACTCGAGTCATGAGGGTGTGCAAAGCGAGGAAGTTGATGTTCCATTTAGATATGTTTTTTTTTTCTTTCTTAAGTTCTGTACTACTCATATATGATATTTTGCTTGCTTAACTACGACATATTAGTTTTGTCTGTAATGCCATTAGCTATGTCAGGACGATTGAACAACACACACATCAGCTTTCTCAGTGCGATTTGACAATACATTGCTAGCACTTTTTACAGTCCAATTTTACAACACTCTGTACACCGCGAAGTGACAAAACACTGCCTATCTCAAACCGACGGACAACACACTACCTATCTTAGAGCGAAGTGATAACATGCTGCAGCCCACCGCTTTCTCAGACTAACGCGACAACATGCTGCAGCCCATTTTTTCAGACCAAAATGAGGTATAAAACCACCCGCTATCCAAGCAACGCTTCTTCCCTACCCCCAAAATCCACTCCATTGTAATGATAGACAGCCTAATTTTGCATCCATGCCCACTTTGGCTTGACCTAAATCACTTAGACTACTGCTGTGATTTTTCAAATCACCTCGATGCTCGATAATGAGTAAATTACCAATTTGCTTCACAACCGGTCTTTTCCTTCCACTCGAAGCATCGCCCATCCTTCGTCGTCTTCCATGTGGCTCCAATGATCTCCCGCCAAGCCTCTCACATGTCTGAACTCCCTTAAACCATCCTCGATTGTAAACGGGCCCAAGTCACTTGGCGTGCCACATATTCTTGACTGCTTCACCATGACGGCTACACCTTCCTTGACGTTCTGGACATCAACTCCTCTCTGAGCCCTTTTGGAAACACTAATCCTTTCCCCTAAGGCTTCAAGGCTTCAATGCTTCTTCCCTACCCCAAACTCACTCCATTGTAGTCTAAGTAATTTAGGTCAAGCTAAAGAGGGAGGTGAGGCCTTAAGCCACTAAGTCTTGAAGCCTTAGGGGAAAGGATTAGTGTTTCCAAAAGATTTTTGTTTTTTTATATGTGAATGCTCCTTGAGAGCTTAATTTGCCCTTAGGTGAGAGACTTTGTAAATATTTATCTTGCTCTGAATTAAAATCAAAATTCATGCTCAAGTTTTATCTCTTGTTTTGTTCTTCCCTTTTCTCAAGTTTTTTATCTTTCTTGGTGATTTCTTCTTCTCTTGATTTTGTATTGCCAAGGATGAATAATTGATAGATGAATCCTTTGTGGATCATATCCTAATCATCTAGACAAGCTCTCTCATGATCATTCAAAGATTTATCAAGAAACCGTTTTTTGGCTTCAAAATGAAGGATTTGAGGTAGATCTTGATCTTGTAAGTTTGAGGGCAATTTCTTTGATGTTCTTACTTGCTATGATATGTGGAAGGTGATCTAAAATCATCTTGATCATCAAAACCCCATGAGCAAGTTCAAGACGAAGTTTTTCTATTTTATCCGTTTTTGGTGTAACCTTTGCTAAACTTGAAAAAGGTCAAAATTTTGACATCAATTCTTTCAATTGAAAGTTGGAATAGATTTCTGACATCCACAAGAAGGTGCATACAAAGTTTCATGGGTGTTGGATCAGCCGATTAAAAGTTAAATAGATTTTTAATCTTTGAACTCGTGCTGATTTTACTGTTTATCGGCACTATTGGTATTGTAGCACGGTAGTACCAAGATACTGTAGCACATAGTACCGGTAATGCCGGCCTTGGCTGATTCATTCTAAAATTTTCTTCTTTCGCTTCAATATGATCCTCTGAGGTTTTGGTTGGTAGGAAAAAGTTGTAGTTGATCATTTACCTCCCTTCTGATCGTCATTTTCGGTCTTCTTTGATGTAATCTGTGAAAATTATCGTTTGTCATATCTGTTGTCGCCTAACGCTAGTGCCTAGTAGATGTTGGGAAAAATGCTGTTTTTCTTGGAGACCTCTGCTAGGTTGTCCCACTCCTGTTCATGAGCCTTATGGCCAGCCCATTAGGGCTGTCGGCAAGGGAGCAGAAGAGGAGAGGCTCTCCTCTTCGGGTGATAGCGCTGTTCTCTTCTTCTTGCGGATGATACGATTTGCGTGGATCTGAATGATCTGGCTGGGGCTACGCCGAGTCTCTGGGGAGAAGCTGCATGCTCCTCGCCGATCAGGATGAGGAACGAGTCACAAGATCGTTGCGGCTTGAGGTGCTCCTCTCCTATTTATCCATGCCCTAGCACATCATCCAGAACATAAGAAACAGTAAGAAATTCTCATCTCTAGCTTTCCCTTCTTCTTGAGCACTGATCTGGACAGGTGAGGTAGTACTCCAGATCTTTGATCTGGTGTCCGATTGGTTGGGTTTTCTTCCCGGCCGTGTGTGCCCAGTTTTGATTTGGTGCTTGATTGACTGGTGAGGTTTTGGTCCCTGAGGCCAAATCTGTGTGAGAGAATTTTGTTGGAGAATTTGATCCTGCGCAGCTACTTGTGAGGCTCGTCTTCGTGATTGGGGTGTCACAGTCATGATCTGGGGGCATTGTATCTCCGAAACCCTGCCTTTTTCCCGTGGCACTTGTGGTGGCAATTGGTTTTCTGGGACAACGACTTGAGTCATGCCTTGCCTCAAACTTCTGAATAGCTTCGAGTACTATTCCGCAGTGAGTATTTCAGCAAGTTTGCTCTCTGTTTCTGATGCCCTGTTGTTGCTCTGTGATGATTTGGGTTCTGAGATGAGTAGAATAATTACTTCTGTTAATTAGGCCTTGAACTGTAGACTAATATACTGAGAAATATTGATTTGTTCACTGGTTAGATTATCTGTTGCTATATTGCAGTGTTAGTTATATTTGTTACTCTCTGGTTCAATATTTGCCTACTGATTCTGTCAAGCTGTTCGGTTAGTTTGCTAGATGCTAGTCTGAATGCAAAGTTTGATCAAATACTAAACTGAATTCATGCTATTAGTTCAGATTTGCTGCTCTGATCAATATATATTTGCTTAGCTAGCTTTGTTATTCTGCTGTCAGTCTGATCTGAATTTATATGATAAGTCTTGGTTAGCAAATGCTTGATCAGTTAATCTGAAACTCTGGTTGTAGATAATCTATTAACAGTAAGTGAAATCTGTCAATTATTTTGTAAATATTAAGGTGGTAAGAGTTCAAGACCTAATTTGCTAAATTAATTTGTTAGCCAATTTATGATTGAGGTGAAGATTCTAATCTTCACCCAAACCCTAAGTCTAAGAGCACAAAATAATTCTTTCTCCTCTCTTTGAGGTAGCAAGCATAATTCATATAATGGATGACTTAAAATTGCTAAGTTCTATCTTATCTATGTCATTCTTGCTATTTGTGGATTATGTATTCTCAACTTTAGTGGTAACCGGAATAATGAATAAAATTTTGCTCTTAACTTCGCATCTTTTCCAACAGTAGAAATTTTATTGGTTAACCAGAAAAGTAAATTGAATGCAATATGTCGGGGGTGTTTGGGACAGCTCAGCTCCACCAAAATCTGTGGAGTTGGTGGAAGCGGTATTTTTAGCTCAGGAAATTTGTGGAGCTGGAGCTGTCAGGTACATTAAGAGTGTTTAGGTAGATCATCTTGTTTACATTTTAGACTAAAATGATAAACTTAATTCACTGTGGTGGAGCTAATAAATCAAATTTGCTAGTTACTTCCGTCCTTCCACGGAATGCAAGCGTGGAAGCGCCGCAGAATCTATCCTTTCATGGTGTGATTCCTTTCTAGCTACTCAAGCGCGGAACCTGCGTGTTGAGAAAGCTGCCAAGCTCCCCAGCGTAGCAGATTACTTGTGTTGTCTATCGTATCTTCTGAGCTCATCGAGATGGCTAGTTTCATAAATTCGAACGAAAAAAAGTATATTTACCAAAAATGAATCTTAAGAGGCTAGAAAAATGATGACTTCTCTCCTCTGCGACAAATTAGCAATGCCCAATTTCTTGATTTTAAAATAATACATTTTTTATAAATATTATGAAAATATAGAGTAAAAAAATACAAAATAATCAACTATTCTCAAATGAATTAGCGACAACGTGGCGTGGCAACCCCAGTTACCAATTCATTTGGTAACAGATCATGGCATGTGTTCAGCCACATCGGTTAGTTGACCGATAGCCTTTGTCGCTCATTCATTTAGCTATATTTTTGTAATATTAATAAAAAATGCATTATTTTTTTTAAAAAAAATCGCTACTTCTCTGCCTAGCATTAGGACAGGTTGGTGTTTGGTTTCGCTGCGTGACTGCGTGCAATGCGTCAGTGCCTGAACCGTCGAAGCGCAGCGCTATTACGTAACTCGACATCGTCAAGCCGAACAAAGCTGTCGTGCCCCTGTCTCTTTCTGCCGATTAGTTCTTTATGATTACGCACAGCCGTTTTTGCAGGGCAGCTCTAGCCTGTGTAAGTGAAAAGGGTGGGAATCGATCAGGGATATATGCTCTTTCTGCTTGTGGCGAGACCCTCCGATGGGAACAAACAGGTGCAAGAGAGCCAAAAGTTGCGGCCTGAGCATCTTGGCATCACGGAAAAACAAACAGGTGCAAGAGAGCCAAATGGTGCGGCCTGAGCATCTTGGCATCACGGAAAATAATATACCAGACGCATCTTGCCTGATTATAACGGAATTTTTTTCAATGACTTGAGTTATTTGAAAAAAAAATGTTCATAATATTTTGAAGTGTACAAGTGGGGCGCACACAACCCACGCACCATAATGCATATACACATGTGCGCACGAGAATGTACTGTCCCACTTAAGATGCACATGTACGTGTACTATATTTATTTTTCGTGAGCGCGCGTGTCGACTCGAAGTCAAACCTAGGTTGCTGGGCATAAGACGATACAACCAGGGTTTACATGACTGAACTTAGCTCATAAATCACGCCCCGTCCCCCTGATAGTATCGATATTCGTCGAAAATCGGTACAAACTGAACAAAGTTCAAAGTCGAACTTTTGAACTTGGCGGTCAAATAGCGGCGAAAAAATAAAAAATCGATCGATTTTACCAAATTTCAACCGGTTTACATTGAAAATTGGCACATTCAGTGGAAATTAAAAAAAATTAAGGAAAATTGGAAAAATTTTAGAAAATGCTGAAATATTTGTAAAAACCCGGTAAAAGCCTAACACTAAAAAAAATGTTAGAAATATATAAAAATATGAAAAAAAATTCCATCATGACCTTTCTTACATTTTAAGAGAACGTCAAGTTGTAAAGTATATATTTTACAATAATAGCACAACTATAGAAAAATATGAGAAAATTTTGGCTTGATCTTTGCTATATTTTAGACAATTATAAGTTGTAAAGTAGGCATTTAGCAATAATATCTCAATAAATAACATTTCATTTCAATACTATTCACAAATTAATCCAACAAGTCCACCGCTCAATGTCTATGGCATATAACATTTGAAATCAATATTTCTCATTGAAAATAAATGTTCGCACTTCACATAATTTCATCATTCTTTCTTTGTCACACATATGTCATGTTGGACTTACATGAACGCTATGTTCATAAAAATCGAGTTTCAATGAAATGAAACATACTAATTTTCTATTATCTACATTCGGTTTTGCTAAAAATTTCTAAAAAATTCGATTTTTCAAAAAAAAAATTCATGGCATGTGTCAAAAAGCTATTAATACTAATTTTAGGGAACTTCTAGATAAATTTTTTTGAATTTTTTGAATTTAAATTGGACCAATTTATCAACTGGTTTCGTCTCAAGCCAGGCTGATACGGTCAAAAATCGTGATTTACGAGCGATTTTCGTTGATATTTCAAACCCTGGTACAACTGAATTTCTCCAACGAATGCCTGCAGTGTTAGTTTCGGAGGACACTTAGGATCTATCTACAGGATGTGCGGAAGGCCTCAGGCCTGCCTTTGGTGGTTTGGGCCAAGAACGCTGTACTCTTGTATGGCCCGCAGGCAGGCAGACTATTCTGTTTTCGAAAATCGGAAGGAGGAGGATGCGTACGTGGGCTCAAATAGTGGCTGTATTAGGCTGAAGCAGCCGTAAGTCGGCCCAAGAGAGGCGACGCCACAGTCGCTTTACTAGCGGTTTTTGTTTCTGCCGCGAACTCGCCCGTCCCGTGGAACGCTCGGCTCTCCCGGCGTCCGTCCACAGCGACGACGCTCGATCGGCCATCCAACGAGCGCGCGCGTCCAGCAAGAGGTGAGGCCCTGGCTTGTATGTAAAGCGGCAGCAGCCGCCGGCCGAGACCATGCACGTATGGTCGGTGAGGTGGAGGCCGCAGTAGTGACACCGGGATGGCGACGTCACGTGGCGTACGTCTCTTTCGGCCGGGCCCATGTGCGCGCAATTCAAAGGTGGAGCATAGGAATTGCTAGCTACTCGTACTGTGTGTGACGATTCTCGTGAAATCCTCGTGGTTAAGCGCGAGTTTAATTTGTGCAAACCGGAGAAGGTGTCCTAGGCTTGTTCGCTCAGATATTGGTTTTAGGCATAGATTATGAACACATCTATAAGAACTCTCGTGTACACATAAGCGTCATGCACAAACTCTTCTTAGCACACGTAGTGGCTTCTTTTTGATCTTCTCGGGCAGTATGGTCTCTTCTAATACACATAATATTTCCGAAGAACTCGCACACGTTTATCTTGTACTTCTTATCAAGACAAGCAGATGACCGTCAATACCATCTTGTCACGTTGGTTATTGACGACGCTTGTCAATAGCAGGCATTAGGGAGACACACCATCTCCACTTTTTCACTGTCATATCTTCTTGCCGAATCTTCTCGCCAGTGATGTAACTTTGATGGCACAAATGCTCATCTTAGGATGATGAACATTACCATCACCAATAGCTTCACAACGTTGATCTTTGGTGTGACATCACTATAACACAATAAAGTATTGTTGGCCACCCCCTCACATGGAGCCTCAACATTGCCGCAGCCTCTGGCTACTAGCCTCGGTGACACCATGTCGCCGATGTCATCGCTCCTTGACATAGCACCAGACAACACCATCTTGGCTTCTTCGATGCCAAGGACCAGCATACACTGTCATAGCCACGCTCGATGCACTATCGAATCCCGCTCAACACTATGTCACTCAGTGATGATAGTCTACCTCGAGGCGCAGTAGTGGTGACCTACCCGGGGGCAAGAGTGGTATCAAGGATAGAACCTCGCTCTGATACCAATTGTTCGTTTTAAATTTGGGTCATAAACACACACACAACATGAAGAACACAAAAGTTTTGTAGCAATTTTCTGTTATGTTATATTCTCGAATTGATAGGATACATACCCTTTTATAGTGGATGGATCACCTAACCAACTTAGTAACCAAGGCAAACACTAAACATGGAAAGCCTAACTAAGGAAACAACCAACTGATTTGATTCGATTGCCGATTGTATCATGATCTTTGCTTGTGGAACCCACGACACAATAAGTCAATAATGGAAAGTCTTGATTAATTATTTTCCAACATCAGATAATCAGATTGGTGGTTTAATTAAGCAAAAGAGAAACACAGAGAGAAGATTAGTGGTTTAAAAGTGTATCATTAGAGGCCTAATGGATGCTAGCAAGGTGGAGTATGGGGGCGTACGTCGGGACGGCGATGGCATATCGAGGGAAGTGGCACGCCAGTGGTGGTGGGGTTGGGGGGTTCAAGAGGGGATACGTGGGGTGTGGGGCAGCGGAGGAGGAGGATATCTGCGAGGCTCGCCGGTGTTAGAGGTGACGTTAGTGAGGTGGCGGAAAGGCAGCGAGTGCCGCGGTGGGTAGGGTTTTGAGAGTTGAAGTGAATGGGTGACTTATATATGGTTGAGGGGATGATGGGATCCACTGGATCTGACCTAAAGGATGTAAATTTGAGTACTTTTAAACGAAATAACACTAAGTTTTGTCTCGACACCGCTAAGGAAAAAAACACACTTAAATGTTGGACTGTCTCAAATATACAGTAAGCCTCTTTAAGAAAGAAAAACATAATAGCCATGAAAGGTTCTATGGGCCCTTCGGTTTGGTCTTCAAAAAAATAGAGAGCTTTTGATAGCTAGCTAGTAAAAAGGACACATCTACAAGGTCATAGTAATGAACTAATGCTCGATATATAGGCTATATGTCACGATAAATTCCCGTGTATATATTTAGCGCATGCATTATCTAATTAGCCAACCATGCATCTGAGCATAACATAGAGCAACAACATGGATAATCTATGATCTTTACAGGTTTTGTAGGTGTGCTGTCTATTTGACCAACTTCTACCTTGGTCTTTCTATTCTAAGGATGGGTATAATAAGACCATCTCAGTTTACTATTATCATGAACATATCAGTTTTGTTTTATGTAAAAAAGTGAGAAAAGAGAAGAGAACATGTTTTCATTTAGCAGCCAGCCAAAAGCCCATGTTGGAGTCAGTGCGAGCAACTGTTAGTGTTGAAATTAGTGTTTTGCCAATAGCCACAAAGATGAAGTTAGTGATGAACGCACAAATTAAATGCTTTAGTGTTTCTCTGGAGATAACATTTAAAGGCAGTTCTTATACAAGCTGGATTTATTGCTTACTCCAGTTGACATGGATGAGAGATAGAGTAAGTAGTGGGCTTTGCTATTGTACCTGTTCTACGTATTTATCAAATTAACGTGTCTAATTGACCGGTTACTCTCCATAGAACAACTAATTAATTAAAGCCCACGAATTTTCAGTTGAAACAAGTAAAGGAACTAAGGAAGTACTGGGATGAGTTTCAAACGTAGAACAAAATAAGTGGTGAGACCTTAATTTCATTAATAGATCTACTATATTTGCTTATTCAGATTCCGTTTCCTTTTCAAGTTTCCCTTGTCTAGTTGAACTAATCGCAATGTCATGAAAGGATCAAACTGGAATGGTTCTTCAAAAAAGAAAAAGGGATGGTTCAATCATTCCCATTCTGAATACCAAGTTGCCGGCAGTGGCGTGTCCATGCTAGCACAGATGTAGTATCAGTCCAGGTATAAAGTGATGATGTAGCCAAGGATACTCCACAAGTCCATTTGAGTCGCTTTAAACGATCTTTATGTGTATAGATTTCTGAAGCACTGCAAACCATGCATGAAAGCACAAGGCAATACGTGTACAGATTCGTCGTCACCCCAGGCACCTGGAGATGAAAATATCTCGCCCCTTCTAATTTTTAGCTATTATCTCCACGTACAGCTCGTTCTCCGTCCAGAATTGCCGTATTTTTACACCAGTACTCTTGTTCAGGAACAGTTTGCCATGGAAGCTCTATGCTTCCTTGAATCATAAATCACAAGCACTTGCATTATCTACGGTTCTGCTGGCTCTCGAAGTAATTTCGCAGTGGTTCATATGTTGTAATCATGTACACATGGACACAGTACAGCTGCAAAGAATTTGTTGATCGCTTTAGTCTAGCTTTTGCTGCGGATTTCTGAACTGGTACGATGCTTCTGTTGCTGGTAGGCTTCGTTGGAAATTAAAGGAACACGAACATACATCATTGTTCACGAGCCTATCTCGCTTTATTTTATTTGTAACAGAAGACCCCATACAGATCGGCTCATGCAATTAATGTGTGAAAAATACAGTACAAACATTGCGAATTTCAGGGTTTTATTTGGAACGGAGGAATTATCAAAAAATTGCTTTGTTTCCTATAAATTTAATTTCTGCATTGCAAACATTCTCTTAACTTCTAAGACCACACAAATGCTCTCACCTTTTTTTTGAGAAATTTATACTACAGTTAGCATGCTAGGTTATAAATTATTGAAATGTGCACCACTAATTTGTAGCAAATTGTTTTCACGAAAGAGCATTGGACGTGATTTCTAGCACAAAACATCGGACAGGCACACATGAAATACTTTGGGTTCATAGGATGACTTACGGTAAAAAGGAGGCGTCTTTTGGCTTTTGGACCATACCGATCGTAGTCCTCTGACAGAACAAAGTGACCAACAGACCATACACGAAAACGTTGTTTGTTTGAACAAAAAAAAGTCGAGTTCTTGAAGAGGAGGAGAAAAGAAAAGGGATCATGCATCAAAGCGAAGAGATGGGTTATCTCAAAAGCATATGTGCCCACCCACTCAAATACGAAGAAGGCGGCAAGATTCTTCGTCTCAACTAGAAAGCTGATATCTACACAAGAGCAAAGCCTCTTTTGATCACTCACATTGTGGCAACGGTGGATAGAGAGCGACAAACTATCTTCTAAAACAAAATATCGACGCACCGTGAGATCCTAGCTCTCCTCAAGGAAGATGCCAAGTTTTGGGAGATGGGTAGAGCAAAATGATTAAAAGAGTTAACAGTAAGAGCAAACAACGCTGAGTAGAAATCAGTGCCTAGCTATTCTTGCCCCCCTTGTAAAGAGCAGCGCCCATTTTCATCACAAGTGCTACTTGCGTTATCTTTTTTTTTTTTTTTGAATAAAAGGCAGGAGCTCTGCCATGCATTGAAGATAAGAAGTCAAGAACAATATAAAGTTAACATCCGAAGAGATGGAGCAGACAAAAAGTGTTATCTTTAAAATATTTGTAATTGTTCTTTGTCTTTTCTAATATATGCCCTGGCAATTGCTAGTTTTTTTTTAAAAAAAAAATTAGATCACTCACATTTTGAACAGCATTGTACATCCTTTTTACAATTTTGATTTAGACAACTGACGGCAGCTTTGTGGAGGAAATCAAACTAAACAGTTTCAACCACTAAACTTCAATATGGTTCGAACCATAGTGAACCACGTTATCTTCAACAAAAACTACACTGTCTGATATTTCAGCACACAAGAAAAAGAAAGAAAAGACATCAAACTACACTGTGTCTGTCATCCTTTGACAGTCGAAGCATAGAAACATTAAGTAAATAATAAAATTGTTCCAGATAAGACCATATTTTGGAACCGATATTTTCAGGCACTCCCATGTGTCGACACCAGTGGGCGGTGATTATATGTAAAAAGATGCACATATCCATGGTTCTCACCTCATTATTTGATTTAGATTTTACAAATTAAATATTTTTAGACGAGCATAACAACACTTTAGCATTAGTACATATGAACCGAGAGATTTAGTATTTTGCCACTTCAAACATGTGGCTTCGCAAATTTGCCACTGGACCCACATTTCATTGACTCAGATGGTCCCATATGTCATTGGCTCAAGTGGCATCATAATCAAAGAGTCAATCTTTGAAGTGGCAAAATACTAAATCTTTCATATGAACCAGCTGGCCTCACACCGACTTGACTGAAATCTAAGATCCCCATTTGTGATTTATGCGCATACGATCTGTGATTTATGCGCATACGAATTAAAGGAGCAAATCGATCGAGATTCGAGAGCATCCAATTCCCAAGTACAAAAGAAGAACTAAACTTGTTTTGTTTGCTCAAATATTGATCAAGTATGTTCTGCATATAACACTTTCAGGAACATTGAAAAAAAAACCCGACGTCGCATCAACAAAAATATTTTGAATGTAAGGCCAAAATATCTCCTTTGATCTATCGGTGTCTGATTTAATTTGTTCTTTTGGATCGTGCTGAATCTGACTTTGCCAATAGCTAATAGGGAAAGCAAGCAAACATAACCTAATGGAGGACCCGGCCTATAAAGATCAGAAACAAAGCATAGATCGATTCTTCCTTGCAGATCGACTGGCTAAACCTGTGACCAAATCTAGCTGCATCTCTACCTTAAGAAGCACGTACTCGAAGTGGCAAGCAGATTTCACTGATCAAATCTTGCTGCTCTCGCCGGACTGATCATCATAATGTAGTTTGACGGTGCGGAAAGCGTACCAAGGACCGATTTGTATTGACCCTAGTGGATAGGCTTTAGTTTCTTTTTTACTTTCTTGTCTTTAGTTTACTATAACCTTATCATATGTGCATTGTGCAATGACAAGTACAATGTCTGCTCTTTACAATTCATTGGGAAAAAAGAAAAGAATTGAAAAGAAAAGAAACGGCTATAGATTCGATTTTGTTTGCTTCTAGCGGTCTCCAACATTAGTGTCAGTATTGGCAAGGTAAGGTTTTATCTGAAGTCTTCTTTCAAAAAAAAAAAAAAAAGGTTTTATCTGAAGTGAAGGCTTCTCCTGGTACGGTTCAGTAATGGACAAGTGTTTGCCTTGGTAATAAACAGAACATGGAAAAGAACAGTAAAATGACGCTAAATCATAACATGAGAAGATAATCGCTGCGCAATCACAATCAAAACCAAATGGTTCACCTAGACCTAATAGCGTATCATCCTCCCACACCGCCAAAAGCTGCTCTGTTCTTGCTTTCTTGTACATCCTTTTTCCCCCTTTGGGCAACAAACTACTCTTGAATTTGATCTGATCGCCAGTCTTAGATGAAGATCGAAAGAGGAATATGATTATCAAAATCGTAGAATATCTTTCCAAAGGGGGAAAAAGGATGTACAAGAAAGCAATTCTTGAATTGGTAAACCAGGGCATGATGAAGCAAAAAATTACCAAGAAATCGAGCAAAAAGAAGCTGGTCCCAAGGGCGGGGAGCCGCCCTAGAGCCTGAGCTGAGGGGATTCTACTGCGCCAGGATATGCATTTTCTTCTCATGTTGCTGAATGAGTTGTTGCAATATCCTAGTGGTTCGGCAGGTCACTGGGAAGATCGGTCTTCTGCCAATTTTATCTTTCTGACTGCCTTGTATGTCGCTGAATTTCTTATTGCAGCTGATGTATTTTGGGTCATAAGGACTAAGTGTATCGTAGGACTAAGAGTGGCTGAGGTATGGCAGCTGATGTATCGTAGGACTAAGTGTGGATGTATTAGCCAAGCCCGGATGGGGTTGTATCAGGCCAGAGTGCCATTGTGCCGAAGTATCATTTTCTGTAACCGCCGGGGTATCAGACCCAACACTGTTGTGCTGAAGACGCTACGTTATTTAATGTGTGTGAGCCAAGTGCAATTTAAAGTCGTCATATCTGTTGCTTATGCAATCAAATTACTCTATTCTCTCGTGGAATGTTAGAGGGCTAAATAATCCAGCAAAAAGAGAAAGCACCAAGCAACTCGTTATGTCATCTGGTGCTACGATTGTATGCCTTCAGGAGACAAAAATTGCCAACTGGACTACAGGATTACTAAATGAAACATTGGGTGCGAGACTAGCTAACCAGACTGTATATATACCTTCAAATGGGGCCTCTGGTGGAATCCTTCTAGCGGCTTCGGATGACCTTTATGATCTCCAGAATACTAGAGCCACTCCAAATACTATAACTGCAACTATAAACTCTCGCAGCGATGCTTCTGCCTGGGACATCACTGGGGTCTATGGACCACAATCAGATGAGGACAAACGAAGCTTTCTCAATGAGTTAGAAGCTCTACACGGAACAGTGCTGACCAGCTGGCTGATTTTAGGTGACTTCAACCTCATCAGACATGCATGTGACAAGAACAAAGGCTCCATAAATAGAAGAATGATGCAACGTTTCAACCATACCATTAACAGGCTACAACTGTTGGAATTAGATCTTCATGGCCGACGATTCACGTGGACAAATGAACAAGAACAACCGACAATGACAAGAATTGACCGATTCTTGGCAACGACGGAATGGCACGAGTGCTACCCAAATGCGGACTGGAAGCGTTGGCAACTATGACATCGGATCACTGCCCCCTTCTCATGCGAACAAACGCACCCTTCGATTACTTTAGAGGATTCCGTTTTGAGGCTTGCTGGGTTTCGATGCCGGGATTCCAGGAAACAGTGGCTCAATCCTGGTCTCAGCCGGTTCACACGTCTGATTCCATGCTAAGGTTTCATGTCAAAATGAACAGAACAGCTAAGGCGCTAAAGAGTTGGAGAAGGAAAACGTTTGCAGGCATAGCACTTCAAACGGCTCTGGTACAAGTCACGCTCACTATTCTTGAATGGTCGCAAGAAAGACGCTCGTTATCTCAAAGTGAGCTTGATCTTCGAAAATGTCTCAAAGATAGGCTACTCGGCCTCGCAGCAATTCAGAAATCCAGGGCGAGACAACACTCTAGAATAACAAAAATCAGATTGGGCGACTCCAACACACGGTTTTTCCACCTGATTTCTAGCTCAAGGAGGCGAAGAAACCTGATCCGTGTCCTACAAAGAGAAAACAGAATATTTGTTGGGCAACAGGAGAAACTAAATGAAGCTTACCAATATTTCAAAAGGATTTTGGGCGAACACGGAGTTAGGGACAAAGCTCTCAATTGGGACTTCCTGGGATACAATGCGAGAGACCTCACCGACCTTGAGACCCATATCACCGATCATGAAGTGACAAGTACCATACAGGAGTTGCAGTCTCAAAAAGCACCGGGACCGGATGGATTCATCGGGCTGTTCTACAAAACATGTCTCCACATTATCAAAGCCGATCTGGTGGAAGCAATTAGGGATTTCTTTAATCTCCGACATGAAAAGTTACACAAGCTAAATCAAGCGCACATCATCCTGCTCCCTAAAATCGAAAATGCGGATAGATTGGAATGCTTCAGGCCAATTAGCCTTATAAATAGCTTCATGAAAATCATCACCAAAATCATGGCAAACCGGCTTGCGCCGAAGCTAGATGAACTAGTATCTGTCTCACAGAACGCTTTCATAAAGAAGAGATGCATTCATGATAACTTCCTATATGTCCAAAGAGTAATCCGCCAACTACACTTCGACAAAACGCCGGCATTATTCATCAAACTGGACATTTCAAAAGCTTTCGATTCGCTAAACTGGACCTATCTTCTTGAGGTACTTCGAGCTTTAGGTTTTGGTCGAAGCTGGCGAGAATGGGTAGCTGCAATTCTTCGGACATCATCGTCACAGATCTTGATCAATGGCCAACCGACGGCCTCAATAAGACATGCGCGAGGGGTTCGACAGGGCGACCCTTTATCTCCCCTCCTCTTCATATTGGCAATTGACCCCCTCCAAAAGTTGCTGCAATTAGCGGAGTATTGCGGGATCTTCAAACCGGTGCTTCCCGCAACTGCTAAACTGAGATGTTCACTCTATGCAGATGACGCTGGAATATTTTTAAATGCAGATAGAGAGGAGCTCATAGCCCTTAGTCGAATCCTAGATATTTTTGGAAGGTGCTCAGGACTGAAGATCAACATCACTAAAACCGAAATCTATCCGATCAAATGCCAAGATGACCTACTACTAGAATTGTTGAATGTCTTTCCCGGGAAACTATCATCCTTCCCTGGAAAGTACCTCGGCCTACCATTACATTTTAGACAGTTGAGAAGGATCGAAATTCAACCATTGATTGATAAAATAAGCAGCAGGCTAGCCGGTTGGAAAGGGAAACTCCTATCGACAGCTGGAAGAGAGACCCTTGTTAAGTCAGTGCTAACATCTCAACCAATATACCACATGACGGTATTCCGGTATAAAAGTGGCTAATTCGATGCATTGATAAGCTTAGACGTGGCTTTCTCTGGAGAGGAAAAGACCCGGCAAATTGTAGTGGTGGACACTGCCTAATTAAATGGAAGGTCACCTGCCTCCCTAAAAGCAAAGGGGGACTTGGTATCAAAGATCTGGAACGCTTCGCAAGAGCGCTTAGACTTCGTTGGCTATGGTTTAGATGGAAAAATAACGAGAGGGCCTGGACGGGCTTGGATCTGCCATGCGACAAAACGGATCTTGCTCTCTTCAATGCTTCAACGGTTGTCACGATTGGAAACGGTAAACTTGCGGACTTCTGGAGATCAAGTTGGATAAATGGGAAAGCACCAAGTCACATTGCGCCGAGCCTCTTCCAGATAGCGAGAAGAAAGAACGTCTCTCATCCACCAAGCCCAGAAAACAATTCTTGGATTCGTTTTTGTACTCCGATGAACTCGAACAAGAAATCGGGAGTTTGCGGCACTTTTTGAGGCAATCTGACGAATCAATAGAGATGAAAGGAGGAAGATCAAATAACTTTGGCGATGGACAAGCGATGGACAATACACAACCAAGAGTGCATACCTGGCGCAATTCCAGAATGTTTACAGTAAGATGAAGCTTTGCCCGATATGGAAAGCAAAGACTGAACCTAAATGTCGATTCTTTGCATGGACATTGATTCACAATAAGATCTTAACAGCAGATAACATGCTCAAGAAGGGATGGCCATGTAATGCCATCTGCAGTCTTTGCAACGCGGCGCCGGAAACACCAACTCATCTCTGCAAAGACTGTTTTTTCGCTAGGCAGGTATGGAGTCTTCTTCTGCGATGGGGGAATTTGGAGCGGTGTCGAAATCTGTACCACAGCGGATCAATATACAAATGGTGGAGGATAATGAGAACCCAATATGATAAGGCAAGCAGACGGGACTTCGACGGCCTTCTCATTTACTTTTGGTGGAATCTTTGGCTCGAAAGAAACCAACGCATTTTCCAGGGGATCTTCAGAAATCCACAGCAAGTGGCCACAGCAATCAAGGATGCGGTGCTCAACCGTATTTTCGCGTCGTCATCATAGCTTGAGGATAAGCCAAATGTGTTCGACAAGCGCCTTGATGGGCCATCTTCTATTTTTTGTTTTTGGTTTTATCAGTGGGTCTTTTTATTTTGTTATTCTAGTAAGTGGTAGTCGCTATTTCTTTAGCGTGCTAATTGTTAGTGGCAATCGTCTGTGAGGTTTTTTCTTGGGTCCGATTTTTCCCATAAAAAACAGGACCCACAAGTTGTTTTTTCTCACTCTTCTTAATATAAATTCGCAGCAATTCTCTTGCTGCTCTTTCAAAAAAAAAATGGAAATGATACACATACGACGACTTGGCGCACGATGGCCGTACGACCTGATTGCCGCTCACGTGCGCTGGTGAATGGCTGAATGGGCTGCCTGTTTTCGGTTTTACTTCAAGCCTAAATTACGTTAACTCCTATCGATCTTCTTTCTTCTCCAATCTAGAGAACATGTGTTCTAAAATTCTCCAGAAATAATTGCTGTTTATGCTCCCACAAATCTCAGGAGGGGAAAAGGGCCGGAGGTAAGCTTGTAGCCAAACCAAAAAGAAAGATATAAGACCTTTTATCCGTGTTCTCGAAAAAAAAAGGCTTCTTATTGAAAATTTTATATGCAACCAGCATTCTTAGATTACAGTTCTCAAAAATCATTCTCAGATGATGCGTTTCCACTTTGCATCGTTTTTATTAGGTAACAGTGGTGGGACCAGAAAATTTAGATTGAGTGTACACTATTGATGCTTAGTAATATAGTATTACACAAATAACAAATATCAACTCTGGATAGCAGTTAAGAATAGTATTCACTGATAACAATTCATTAGTTTTTAATCTTGGTACGGTTGTTTATACATTATGTAAAATTTTATATGAAGCCAAAATATTTGTCACATAATTCTGAAGTGATAACAAATCGTAATCTTAAAAATAAATTAGTATAAATAAATAATAGCTCTGTACTATCCTATTATTCTAGCCAAAAAAAAACCATAAACCATCTTTTACTATATTGATATTTAGTACGCAAGTATTTTTTTGAAGGAGAAACAACAGGAGGCCCGTGCGTGTGAGAACCAGCGTCGAAATTTGGCCGCCGAAGCGAGTCCCTCGCTCGCTGCTAACCGGCACAGCCCGCTCTCGAGACGCAAGTATTGATGGTCTTATAGTATGATTTTTCATATAAAATACCTAATGTTGGTCTTGATTCAATGCACTCATCATGATAATCACAACAACATAAATGAACAGAGATTCAAAAACTCGATTTTTTAGTTGCAAGAAGGAAAAGTTCGTATAAGTGGTAAAAGAACAAAATATTTTATCTATCAATTTACAGTGCCACATGGTTGGCAGCTAATAAGTTGAGAAAACAGTCTGCAGTCCTGAGGCATGGATGTAATTATTATCTAAGTCCTTTAAATATTATCAAATTAAAGTCTAAATGTATCGTAATCTCTATTAGCAAGCGCACACCTAGAATTTTCAAAAATTTTAGGGGGTGCCGGCGCGTACCCGGCACCCTACCCAGTCCGACCATGTTAGGTAACTGTGTTCATCGTATATATAAAAGGAGACCTCTGCTTTTGGAACAAGTGGTGAAAATTGCTTTATGTTAACCAAGTGTCAAGTGTTGCAAGAGAGAGGAGAGGACGTCTACGGTTGGTAGTTCTCGTGCTGCTTTCACACTGGGTGGAAAATCAAAGTTTGTCATACATCCATCGTAACCAAAGCATCGTATGTATAGCACTGCTCTCTCAAAAACCATGAGCTACACTACACAACCTTCGTGGTTTAGAACTACCAATACCTGCCACTCTACTAATGACCATACTGCCTTAGGATTTACGCGATTTAATTGCTCTTTTCAAAACGAAGCTGTGCTGTACTTATTATTCATGTGAATCCCTTCAATTTACTCATAGGGAAAACTCATGTATATGCAAACTTCTTCCTGTCCTTAGGAAAGAGCACAGTTGTAGCCTGCGATTAGTAAGCAGATGAAACGACAGAAACCTAAGCATGTGAACCACGACCTCGTAGCTTTCTCTGTCTCGATTTATCGAAGAACTCAATCGTTGGCAGTTGCATATTTATCGAAATTTTAAACTGCATCCGCTCAATCCGGTCATGATTGAATATTTGATTTGACAGGCTTCTTTTCCTCCTCCCTTTAGAAGTGCCCTCCAAAGCAGCATATACTAGGAGAGCTTTGCAGTCCTTTTCAGGAATATAGAATATGGAAAAAGAAAGAAGAAACAAAAGAAGCTAAAGCAACTCTTCAAAAAAGGATGTGGATTATGTATCTGGCCGGCGATCACAGTGCCGCCACATTGCCATGACACCGGAAATATATTGGCAGATAGGAAGAATTAGCTATACAGCACCATTTCAGCGAAATACTGCTAAAATACGCTATCTTAGCAAAATGTCACTGCAGTTGCTCTGTTAGGTGCTGGTGAATCTTGCTTGAGAGTCGCCAGAAGTTACAATTGTGTTTCTAGCTGCATTGCTTTAAAAATATTTCTTGTTTGGCAAAACTGAGCCTGACATTTCCAAGAAAAATTTAAATAATCAGTAAGTTCTGCGCAAATTATGGAAGTAGTTTGCTCCCAACAAATTTATTAGCCTATGGCCAATAGGACTAATTAGTTAGTTTATCATAGTGAAAGAGAGGAAAAGGTGCATGCTTCCACTAGGTGATGGTGGCTCTCTCATTCTCGCTTTGTTGTATACTAGTTTAACATGGCATTCACAAATGGGAGATTGTGTCAACCAGGACCGGCTAACCTGTAGATATATTATAGGCATATATAGCGTCACCTGCAGATGCATGGCTATATAGATAGTAATGAGCAATTTGCTAGAGCAGACCCACCTAGGATGATTAATTTGATTTTTTAAAAAAAAAGGATCCTAGGATGATTAATTTGATTTTTTTTTTAAAAAAAAGATCGAGCTCTCTGTTTTTTAAGGATCGAGCACATTCATTTGATTTGTTTTTTTACTAGAATATGCATGTGTATAATAAACTACATATAAGCTCTGGTTTGTGGCACATGGTCAAATAGGTCCACGCATCGAGTATGATTCCTATGTAATAAAATGTGCACATACTAATTAATTAGTACTAGTTTAGCATTACTTTGTTTCGAACGTAAGATGCAACTATTGTACGGCTTGAGAACTTTTCAGTATACATGTTAGGGCCATGCATACTAATCGGTGATCATGATAAGAATGATTTTGATGTCGTGACACAACAAAAAGAAAGCTGAATTGGGTAACTTTTGCTCAAGACAATTCCCTTAGGAAGATGCATTCATTATTTCAATCCATTTCAACTCGAGGAGTGCATGCTTCTATACGTTGTTGCCATAATTAGCACCTGTCATACTATCCAGATGCAATTAGTTTATAAAATCAGACCTAGTTAGATCGGACAAAAGCCAACAAACACTACAGGAATCCTGAAAATTTTCGTGGACCAGAACCCACGAAAATAAGATCTTTGCCGACGAAACTATTTTCGTCGGTAATAGCCTATATTAAATCGGACCCACGACCGTCGAGATAAGGAGTCGAAAGTTAGCTTAATTTTCGCGCCTCTGAAGCGAAAGTTAGTTATTTTAAATCGACGAGGACGCGCCAACGAGAGTTAGTGCGAAAGCAGAATTTTAAATCGATAACGACGGCCGATTTAAAAATAACTAACTTTCGTCGGTTTTCTTCGAGCCCACGAAAGTTAATAACGTTAATTTTAAATCGGTTTACTTGAGCCCACGAAAGTTAATTTGGTTAATTTTAAATCGGTTTCTTGGCCCATGAAAATAATTTGGGTTTATTTTCGACGGTTTCTTGGCCCTGAAACTAATTTGGGTTAATTTTAAATCGGTTTTCTTGGCCGATTTAAAATTATTCTCGAGCCGACAAAAAAACATCGATAAACCCATTTTTAGAATGATTTAGACAAATATTTCATAACAATACATTCATTCATTCAACCACATATATCATCCATCCACATATATTTCATACAGATTTAGAGAAATATTTCATTCAACCACATATATCATTCATTCATTCATTAATCCACATATATCATTCAAATATCCACATATATCATTGATCCGCACATATATATCATTCAAATATCCACATATATCCTTGCACACAGATACCACCATTCAAAAGATGAACTGAATGAAGCATTAACAACCATCGAGAATTTCACACGAATTCACCGCCATCGATGACTTTTGTCCCACTAAGCATTAACAACCAAGTGAAAACACTTCATCCACATCATTATGGATCTGATTCAAATCTGAGTTAAACTTGTGTTCTAAATGCACATCTTGCTAGTCATACACATAATATCATTCATCCACACATAATAATTAGTTGAGTTGAGGCATCTCAAGATTACAGATTATTACCAAACATCTGAAGATTACATAACATGAGGGTCATTTGAGTTGTGGCGCTTCTCATGAGCCAAATAGGTTTTGAACATGCTCTCTAGGTCTTGCCCAGTCTTCTTGGTGTGGTGGCGGTGTTTGGTAAACCTGGGGCGTAGTTGTCCCCGATCCCTACGATACAGTAGACCAAATTTAGCGGAGTCTGTAAGACCAGGTAAATATGATCCTTTTTATTATTTCAAGTGTATGTAGTGAAAAAGATTCCGATCTGCCATGCAACAATTTGATTGCCCCACTTTTCTTTTGAGAAATATCAGGGTTTGCGCAATCTGCTTGCAATTGGAATGCAAGGATATGACATGAGTTGGTTTTTACATAACAAAGAAAACTATAGAGAGTTTATATCAATGTACAAAAGATAGGGACATATGTAATTTCTGTTCTTCATTATTGAACTATAACACTATATTCTTTACGTGGTAGATTGGACTTAGCGAAGGCACTCGACACATTACGTGGTCAAGCATTTGGAGCAAAAGAACCACTTAGTAGGTGTACACATGCAAAATACACACCATAAAAATTCTTGGATTAACAAAAATTGTAGGCGAGAGGAAGCACGGCACTGGGAGCGGGCGGCGGCGTCGCTCGGGCGGCAGGCATGGGCGGCGGCAGCGGCAGGCGGACAAGGCGGCGGCGGGCGGCGGCGCGGGCGGAGGCGAGGGCGGGCGTGAGGCGGGGCAGGGCGGCGTGCGGCGGTGGTGTGGGCGGTGGTGTGGGAGATGAGCGGAGTGAAACGCGTGAAGAAATGGCCGAGCCCAGCCGAAAGCCGAGGTGAATAAGTCTGCTATTTTCGTGGGTTTCATTCGGTAACCGAAAAAACTTAATTTTAAATCGCCACAATTTCAAGCGAAAATTAGAGCCGCCACGAAACCCTAATCCGGGGTTTATTTTAGTGGGTTTTTAAATCATTGTATATAATAAGCGAAATTTAAATTTAAAGCATAACTTTAAATCGGCTGATTTTGGCCGTCGAAAATAAATTAAATGTCGTCGGTTTTCTTAAACGCCGACGAAGTTAAATTGGCCGACGAAAATTTTCACGATTCCTGTAGTGAAAGGCTCTAGTTTCTTACAGCAACTCCAAAAGACACTGTATCCAGCTCCCTGTCACATTTCTTTCTGATTCGCGGCAAATCTCTGGCTCGAACAACCTCGCCAACTTCGCCCCTAAATTTAGCGAGCGGAGAGAGACTCTGCTCACTATCTGGAGAGGTGCACAGCTGTGAAGATTTCAAGCGGCCGCAGGGACAAGAACCGTTCAACTCGAGAGGAGAGAGGAGGTGGAAGCAAGCCGCGGGAGGCTACATCTCCCTAGCATAGCTTCTTCTCCCCCGGCGAGGCTTCCTCTCCCCTGACAGCGGAGGATTCCTCTCCCTGGTGCTCGTGTGCTCATCCTCACTCTAGAGATCTACCCGGACACTGGCGACCCATTGCGATTTGCCCCTGCCCCTTCCATATTCTTACAGATCTAGCTGTGTAGATGTATGTGTGCTTGAGCATTTGTTATCTACGTGGATGGATTTGGATCGATTGCGATTTGTACAATTTCGCTGTGTTGATTTCCCCAGCAGTTAGTCTTGATTTGTCAAGTCGATTAATTCTAGTAGTCTTGTTCACTTTCAAATTTTTTATCACATTGCATTCTCAAATGGGATTTGTATCTCTAAAAATTTAATGGTTCTTAGGATCTGAAAGGACTTGTAGTTAAGATAAAGATGAACGAAAAACAATGATAAAGAGGATATTTCATAGAGTTGGAAAGCATGAAAGACTAACTGTTGATGTTTATATTGGATATAATAAATTTTACAAATATGAAATATCTCAACAACCATGTACACCTGGGAGTAGGTTTATGTCATCCTTGATCTAGAGCTTGAGTTGAGATTATTATGCATTCCTGCAAGAATATAGAACATTCAGTTTGGATGTGCATGAATGAATGACTATACTAATGCAATATTAGATGAACTGTTGTGGTGACTTTAAAAACGAGCTGTGGTGAAAGCCATCTGCTTTTACCTGCTTTGAGATATGGGCACAGTCCTGGTTCCCAATTCTGCAAGGCCCTGCAGCTTGTTTCAGCTATGCAGTATAATGGGTGCTAAATTGCTCATAGCTAGAGGTGGGCCTCATGTGCTTCGTGCCTAAATCGTGTCGGGCCACGACGGCCTATCGTGCCCACCGTGCCATGCCGTGTTGGTCTGGCTCGCCTTCGATGAGCCCAGGCACAGTCTATTTGCGCTTCATGCCTGCTTCGTGCCGTACCAGCCCAAGCCTAGCCTATTTGCACTATTGCGACGAGAGGAAAGGAGCCATAGGTGCATAGAGTTGAGATAGTGGACACAAATATTATGAGAAAAAGTACTAAAATTTATTTATTCTTAAATAGTTATACAGAGCGAGAGGGATGTGCTGAATACGGATGAGAGAGGGGCTATGGGCGAGAAAGAGAGGCAGGGAAATAGGCAAGAGAGATTGAGAGAGATGCGCGAGAGAGGGAGAGATTGGGAGACATGGGTGTGAGAGAGCTCAGAGAGATTGGTAGAGACGGGCGAAAGAGAGCAGCTTCTTGCACCGTTTCTCAATTTCTCTCGACTCTCTCTTCCCTCTTACCGGTCTCTCTCAAGTGTCGGCGACGGGGGTGGAGTTCATGCTGCTGGGTGCATCCATGGTACTCTTGCTCCGCGGGTCGATGACCTTGATACTAGGCTTCTTCCTCATGCCCTAGGTCATCGGCCCTGTACGACTCATGCTACAGTGTCGTACCGGGCCGTGCCGCCCATCGTGCCCAGTTCTCAAGGCTAGCATGGCCTGTGCTACAGTGTCGTACTGGCCTGACACAGCCCACTTCATAATGTGCCGGGCTTTGTACAGGGCCATGTCGCCGTACATCGGGCCGGCCCAAAAAGCTCGATCCGAGTGCCCACCTCTAGCTAACTAGTTGATTGTTGCTGCGCGGTAGGGGAGCAGAAAGCATTGCTCAAAACAGTTGTTTACATGAGCACTATATTAAGCTACCTGTCTACGCATGAGCTGGACCAAGATTGTTCTTTAGGCCCACATATATGCAGTTATTCCTGCAGCCTTTTCAACTGTACTAGAAAAACTCTGGTTTAGAAAGTTAGAAACAATGGTACAGGTGTATATGACAACTACAAGCTTTTATTTCAGTTTAGATACAGTCACCTACGGGCTTTCATCAAATGTAGATACAATCAAATAGCACTAGGTTGATCTGCACACTACGTTGCACCGGCTGAATTTCGATAGCACGCGCTCGAGAAAATAAAGTTAGAGGACTCGTACGCGAATATACGAAACTACATGGTTCTTTCTGTAAAATTACCGGTAGAAGGGTCTGGATGTATTTTTTTGTTTCTACAAAACTACCCACCGAAGGACCCAACCGTGAATAAAAAACTACGGATTTTTTTTGGAAACGAAAAAATAAAGGCGAATGACCCATACGCGAATATACGAAATGATAGGGCCTTTTTGCAAAACCACCGATCGAAGGGCCTGGATGTAATTTTTTATTTTCGCAAAACCACCCACCGGTGAAAAATAGTCTAGAGGAAAAAAGGCAAAAAATTATTAGAGATGACAACCTTCTTTTGTCGAGCCTAATACTCTACATGTTCACCGAGTAATAATACATGTTTAAAAAAATATTAGAGATCGAGATGGAAAATCGAGTTGGGGAAAAAGTCTAGAGATAGAGCTACACACGTATCTCTGGTGATGAAAACATTATTTCCGGGAAAAATGGAGAACCCAACCGTGAATACAAAAACTACGGATTTTTTTTGAAACGAAAAAATAAAGGCGAATGACCCGTACGTGACTATACGAAACGATAGGGCTATTTTTGCAAAACCACCGATCGAAGGGCCTGGATGTAATTTTTTATTTTCGCAAAACCACCCACCGGTAAAAAATAGTCTAGAGGAAAAAGGGCAAAAAATTATTAGAAATGACAACCTTCTTTTGTCGAGCCTAATACTCTATGCGTTCACCGAGTAATAATACATGTTTAAAAAAATATCAGAGATCGAGATAGAAAATCGAGCTGGGGAAAAAGTCTAGAGATAGAGCTGCACATATATCTTTGGTGATGAAAACATTTTTTTCGAGAAAAACGGAGAAAGGACTTAGACGTAAGGAGCAAGGGCCTGTTTGTTACATTTTTGGACTTGTCCGCTATCCTGAAAAATTAGAAAAGGGCTTGTTCGTGATTTGAACTTAACGGGAGGTTTTTTTCCGTAAAACAGCGCACCAGGGACCCAAACGCAATGAAGGAAAAAATATCTTCCCCTCACAAAAAAAGTGAAGAACCTATTCGTAATCTATAAGGACCTATCCGTAATTTGAAGAAACGGAGGGACTTTTTCGTGAATGGGCTAGCTTGACACGTGGACAGGCCGGTTGGCCTCCAATTCTTCCGCTTATAATAGGGTTGATATTTGTTCAGTATCCCACTCATTAGTTTTAGCTAAGCTTCAGATATATGAGCACTATATTTCACTGATGAGATGTTGGCTACTACCGCTCTGTGCCGTGAGCTTCATGCATGTATGGTGTACGCATTGTAATTGGTACTTCAAATACCTGACATATTAGTTGTATTCTTTGATGTTTTCTGGATTTTTTTAAGAAAAGCCTATTGTTCATCGAGCATTTTTAGATTTGGTTCCAAAAAAGGTAAGATATCTACTCCACCATACTACGCCTAGTATATATGTTTGCCACATGTGCTGTTATACGTTGCATCAAGTTGAAAAACATGTACACAGAGAATCTTATAAAGTGATGTAGGAACAAGCTGATGAATTTTTAGGACCATGTGAAGGTTTCTTTCATGATCATAAATTCGTAAGTCCAAATTAAGTAATTACTGTTTTGTGTTTTTTTTATCCACTGTAATGCATTTAGATGGAGAAAGATTAGAAGAAAGTCAGTGAAGTGCATGCTTGGACAATTCATCGCATAGAGAATATTGCATGTGATATTAAGAACATAGTGAACGATAATTTTTCTCCTTGCATTAGAAAACTTTAGGAAAGAGATGAAAGAATTGGAGGTTATGAAATAGCAGGAGAAGGAAGAGCAGTATGAATAAGCATTTGCAGAAGAACAAGAGAGGATTGCTTAAGAGAAATAAAACATTGAGATAAGAAAAAATGAGTTTGAATTGAAGAGAATGGTCGAAGAAGAGAGAATTATGAGCGTTGACACCAGTTGCTTGAGTGGACCACAACAACAATATTACCTAACCTTGCAGAACGATATCATCACTCGAAGATATAATAGATCCGATTGAGCATTAGTTATATTGTATGAACTAATTTGTTAGAAACTTTTATGCTATTGAACCATGCTATGCTAGAACATATGTATGCACTATTTCGTTGAAGTTACATCAATTACATAAGTAAGACATTTGAGTATTTCATAGTTGAAGTGCAGAAACTAGTATATTATAAATGAAACAGTAAAATAGGGCTCGACTACATCCCTCCATAATGGTGCCAAAAGTGCTTGACTAGATCTTCTTAAAGTTGAGAGTGAGTTTTTCTATTTCTGATGGATTGATGAGTTCTAATAAATTTAGAAAGCTCAGGCGTTCTTTCATGAGAGACTGCAACATTCTCTCCCATTACTTTGTAATTGTACTCAACTGGACCTCTATCCCTCTCATCTTCAATTATCATGTTATACAATGATAATAGACGTTGTCATGATATCTCAAAGTGTTTCTTGATACCAAAAATGAGTTGGTCCACGAAAAATTACAAAACGAGATTGTAAAACTCCAAATGCTCATTCCACATTCTTCCTAGTTGCTTCCTAAGCTTCGGCAAAATGTTTTTTTCTTATTTCCTTGGGGAGTTGGTATTGTTAACAGTATAGTTAACTTTTGAAGTTTACCCTTCAGCTAACTTAAATAAGAAAGGGGACTAGTGAAGAACATAAATATCATTGTGAGACCCTTGTAAATCAAAAAAAGCATGCCATATCCATATCCAAAGATCTTGCAAAGCAATGACTTCTAGAATGATTGTCGGCTTGTGTACATAACCAGTATACATGCCTTGTTATGCTGCAGGCCAATTTTGCCACTTCCAGTGCATGCAAGCTATGCTCCCTAGCATTCCCGGAAAACTTCTTTTCTCACCAATTGTAAGTAATCTAGCGGCATCATTCCCATTTAGAGATCTCAAATATTCATTTCTGAAGATTTCAATAATAGCTTTCACAAACCTTCTCGCGCTCTCTATAGTAGTACTATCTCCAATTCACATATAATCATCAATAGCATCCACTGTTATTTTGTAAGCTAGCATCCGAAATGCCGCAGTTACCTTCTGCAAAGAAGATAACTCAAGAATTACACCACAATTCCTCTTATAAACAATATAATTATCATATGCTTCTATAGCATGCAATATGAGAAGAGATAAAGGACGATTCATTCGAAACCTACGCCGAAAAGAAAAATGAATCATATACAGTAGGATCAATATAATATGTGAAGAAATAAAGAACAAATAATTCCAAACTTGCGCCAAAAGAAGGTCAGGCCATAGATAGGAGGATTAACAAAATAGTCCTAAAACAGTCTAGCATGTCCTTCTTGTCTATTGCGATGAACGACTTGATGGCTAAGAGTAGAACCATCATGGCGTGGAAGATTCACACAATGATCTTCCATATGTGCTAGGTATCCTATTGTAAGAAGAAATACATGCTCATTATTTCTCTCAGACTCGTCATCTTCTGAGAGACACTACGAGACTAAGTTTTGATGACTCATTGAGATATTTTAGATAGTAGACAACAAGAAACGTGCAAGACTTCAAACTGCAAATATGTATGCATATATAGACAAGATAATATAGCCGTTAAGATGACCATTAGAATATAGCTGTTAAGATAACCGTTAGAATATAGCTGTTACGATGACATTAGAATATAGCTATTACGATGACCATTAGGACATGACTCAATCAGTACAATATTTTTAAAAATGACCGTTACAACTTGACCGTTACAGTAAATTTTGAATTTAAAATTTCCACATTCAAATATAGCCATTAGAATTTACCTATTCAAAGAAAGCCGTTACAACATGGTCATCACAATAAATTTTAATTTTTAAATTCCCGCATTCAAATATAGCTGTTTGAATTTATCGGTAAAAAAAGTTATTGCTGTTATGATGGTTACATAGAATATGATTAGAATATAGGAGAGGAAATAGAGAGTGTGATATAGAGAGTGGTGTTAGAGAGGGAGGAGATATGGAGAGGCATTTATTTGAAGAGTTCTTCAAATATGACTTTTAGAGAGTGGGTTTTAAAGAGTGCTTTTGGAGTTGCTCATAGTGGAGACAAGTTCAGCAATGCTAGCTATAGCCGCCACACTAAACATCAAGGTAAACACTACTACAGAAATGCTTTTCACAGGCGGGTGATAACCCATCTTCTCAGGCGTTTTGCTCCACTTTGACGCTGTGAAGGTCTGTGAAATCGCTAACTTTTCACAAAGCGTTTCTACCGCTGTAAAATACATTTATGCAATAGACGGCTTAAGAAACCACTGTACAAATAAGCACTTGTGCTTGGCGGGTTCTTAAGCCGTCACTGTGCAAATGCATGTGCACAAAGCGGACGGCTTAAGAACCCTTTCAACACAGTGCTTATTTGTACAAAGGTTTCTTAAGCCGTCACTGCATAAATGTTGAGAATCTTTTTAATAATGTTATGTTAATTATATTATAATATTAATAAATGCATACATTCTATCAATCACATCACTTTATTGGCACAAATCCATACATAACAATGACAAGGTTATATATACAAAGCACATATAAATCATAATTGCATTATGTATATATATATACACAAGGTTATATATATACTCCTCGATATTCTCCTTGTAAAACTCTCCAGTGCAGTATCTGCGCTATGCACTCTCGATATTCTCTATCTAATATAAATTACAGACCCTTTGTCTTTCAAAAAAATATATACACAAGGTTATTATATATACATCGGTGTTCACGGTCCGCTTATCCTCGTCTCCCAATTACAAAGTTTAGAATGCTTCGCCACTTCACCTTCAGAGTAAAAGAAACTACCTCTCTCATGGATGACTTCACGACAAATGAACTGGCACATGTCCTTTTGCACATTGCAAAGGTCATCATTAGTGAGTGCCAAAGTGGTCTTTGCAATTTTCACCTGCGATAATAAAGTAGGCAATAAAGAGGTTAAACAATAGTGAAATCGAGAATCAGACAATAAATAATCTTGAATCACCAATTTGTATAGGCTTACGTCCCGGGGTTATTCAGACCTCCGCTGATCCCGAGGAACTTCGCAGACGTAGTATCCACAAAGAACACTGCCTGGAGGTTGCTTGTGGCACTTCAAATCAAATAATAATGTATGGAATTAGTACAGTTGGTAATACCCTTCCTTACTAGTGCAATTATGTTGAAGCATTACAAGTGTCTTCTTACCCATGGGTGGATATAGCAAAGCATCTTATCTGACCCCTTCGCAGGATCATGTTGCCCCCGCTTTTTGTTCGCGTAATTCTTGAAAGCCCTACTCGAATGTCAACAACAACAAGTAACTATCATATCATAAAACAAATTACGTTATGTTATGTATGTTTGTGTATATATATTTCTTACGCATTTAAGACGCGGGTGAATTCATTGTAAGATTCCGGTGGGGTACTGGATGAGTCAAGGACCATATATCGCTTCTGCTTGGGGTGCAAAGATGAAACAAATAAAGTGATCGCCGCAACGAAAACTTATATATGTAAGTTTCACGAGTGATTATGGTGCAAACTAAGCTTTTAGCAACGATTGACGAATGAGAAGATTACTTAAAATTGTAGGAGCCATTATGACGCCCTTGTCTTGCATTTGGAACATTGCTTTTGATATGTATAGCCCCAATTGTGCTTGGCGATCTCGGTCGGGAACTTTCGCTTTTCTTCTATCTCTGCTTCCGTCATCCCCTTATTCTTCAACGCCTTTTCATTGAGTCTGACTCTTAAGCTCGGTGGCTAATCCGTGAGGGGTCAAGGAACCCGACACGTTTTCCCATATTTTTAGCATCGGATATTGCATTCTACACGAAGACAATGGTCAATGCGCCAATTTATATCTTCAATCTTTCGGAAACATGACATTTTGGCAAATATCGATTTTGGCAAAATGCATCTTGTTCGACAGATTTGGCAGAAGTTAACTTTACTAAAAAAGAAAAAACCACACTAAAATCGACCAACTTATGATTTACTGAAAATTACATGGATTCTGCCAATTTTTGAATGATCTAACAAGCCATTACTATAAAGAGGAACTCAACTTGGCACTCAAGCGCTATACATTTGGGGTTTTTTTATTATGCTATCGTAATGCAATATAATGATATGTTGTCATAATTAGTTATATCGGCACTTGCTCTTGCAAGAGCCGATATAATTAACAATGTAAGGGTAGGTCAATGGCCAACTTACAGGCACCACACGCTGATCATGTTGATGTCGAGTTTTCCAAAACGGAACATCTGTTGCAAGTCACCAAAATCGATCCGGATGTAGTGAGTATCCTCGTGTTTGTAGATATCCGAGGGACGGCGGCTTGAATGCCCTTCACCCCAAGACGAGATGCCCTCAAGTACCAGTCATGGAATCTCTTCAACTCCCATGGTCCTTTGTTGATCTGCTCCATGGGGAGAAATGGCTTGCCATGCTCATAAGTCTCTAGTGAAGGCATGGTGCATGCCGAGTGGAGTTGGCACTCTGCTTGACTTGGTGGTACTCCGTTGATTGCAATCTACTTCTTTGTTTTCTTTGCAACCAAAGAACGGAGATGTGCTGGCTGTGGTAAAGGCACCGCGACGGAGATGTGTTTGTGGTGAAAGCGCCATTGGCGGAGAAGATCTTGTATTGTGGAAGAAAGCGCCCGTGGCGGAGAAGATCTTGTATTGTGGTGAAAGCGCCGCCGGAGAAGATGCGGTTTGTGGTGTAGGCAATTTTGGAAGAGGTAGGGCGTCTTGACTTGGTCTTTGGTGTCTCGACCTCTCTTGTATCAATGCAATATCTTCCTTGGGCCATACAATAAATGACCCAACCTGCATCTTGGATGGTCTCTCGTCATCGTGGGTGTTGAATGGTAGCTTCCACAAGCCAAGGCACGAACAAGCACGATGTCCACTTGCACCTTTGCGTGACCAATCGACAAAGTTGGTTGTGTATCACGTTGTCCGGATATGCCATGCCCTCCATAAGCTCGACGACCAAGCCCCTTGCTCCGGATGTGCACTGAGCTTGCACTTGGTTGCCTCTGTGATATCATCCCAGGATATCGAGGCGTTGGGATTGGCGCGACCCGGCGCCACTCGGATGCGGGCGGGCTCGGGTTGTCATCCGACCGCGCTTGTAACGCCCTTTCCGCCTCCTTCTCTTCCCACGTCTTAAAAACTCTTGTTGGGCGCTTGTCTTATTGTATCGACCATGGTCCTCTTATATCTTTGACGCGACTTGTATTGGTCTTGATATTAGGAAACCCATGCTTGAAGCCCACTCGACTTCCGACGCCACGAGTGCGACCTGGGTGTTCCTTGGTTCCCAACGCCGTCGTTAGGTCATCGTTCTCCCTGTCTAGCATGAAAGATCCCTCCGCTTGCTCGTGCGAGATCTTCTGCAACTTGGTCGAAACTTCCAGGACCGCAGGGTCCACCGTGCTTTTGCGACCCTTCTTGCTGTTGGGTTGGCGAGCTAGGACCCAATTTCTGCCTCGCTCGCTCTGACTCGTCAATGGGTTCTCTATCCCAAAGGCTTCCTCTTCTTCTTTACTCCTCCACTCAACAATCTTAGGGCATACCCACTGTGCCCGGTGATGGGGGTACTTGTTCTTCTTCGCGAGGGCTTTGTGACACCTCACTCAATGCTACGGCCGCTTTAGGTCTTCTGTAGGACAAACTCCGCCCATTCACCCACGGTGATTTTTCCATATTTACGAATGGTGTCGCTCGTCTTCACAAAGTACTTGTTCAGCTCATACCTCCAGTTCCGGAAGCTCTTCCCCATCACGTCCAAGGCATTCTTCTTAGCGATGGCCTCATACTCTGGTGGGAACCTTATGATTTTCTGCAGCTCGGTCCACAGGTGCGCCTTTGTCGCGTCGGCCACCTTTGTCCAGTTATCAATCGTGATGGAGACATTGTCCTTGACAAGACAACCGCAAGCCTATTTCGAACTTGGATAGTGCCTCACGAGGTGCTAGGGGCTCTCCTAAAGGACCGACCTCCATGATATACCAAGTCCTGCGCCAGTAACTTGTTCCTACGTTCCCCGTTTGCGTTTATGCGAGGTCGTGGTTGTTGCGAGAGAGGAATCCACGGGAACATGCCGGAGGTATCTTCAATTACCTCTTGAATCGCAGCTAGTCGGCGTGATCGCCTTTCGGCCTCTTCATAGAAATAAACACGAGGAATACGCAAACATAAGGAAATGCAATTATGTCCACGCCAAGCTACAAATAAAACAAGCTCACTCTTCTTAATACCTCTTCATTGGGATCGTAGTCGAGTCGATTTCCCACGCCGCCGTTCGGTCGTGGGCATGGAACCAGGCTAGGGCTCTTGTGCGATGACGAGGAACCATCATTGCCAAGGACAACGATGGGCTCGGTGTTCTTTCCAAAGCGTGGCTTCATCATCCTTCTCGGCCAAGTCTTGTCGCCTTGGCATCGCCCTCCTCTTCTGCGGCGTATTACCACCGATCTCTACAAGCGAGCTCCTCTTAAGCGCCTTGTTGGCGAGCAATTCTTTATCTCCCATCTTACTACAAAAGCAGATTGCAATGACATCAATTTGAGCCTATTAATATTTCTGGTTGTGCTTGCGTGGAGGTGGAAGGCCTACGGTCGTCAACTTCTTTTCTCGGAGAAGAAACAATGACGGTATGTGAGGAATAAGCATCGGCTAACTAAATTTGCGTTTGGAACATGAAATAGCTTGTATCCATAGAACATCTGGCGTAATATAGATAATAAATAAATAGGAGTTAATATCATTCCAATTGCCATTACAAAAGTAATTAGCATCTTTGGCATTAATGAAATTTTGGACTAGTAATTAGTCCAAAAATACTACTAATTCTGCAACAAAAGCGCTAATTCTGGTAAGGCAAGAGAAGCCATTGAAAAGCTACTAAACTGTTATGGTCACGCTATCTCTCGAGTACAAATTACCAAGTATCTGGGAGGATTGGGGAAGAACAGAGGATGATTTAGACGGGGAAGAAGAAGCCAGGAGAGCAGAGAATGAGAGGATTGGGGAAGAAGAAGCCAGGAGAGCACGAGCAGTTTTACTAAACTTCAGACCCATTGAAGAACTGAGACTGCTCCCGCTATATGCCTGACAATCACCATCATCTTTTGTAGTCACAAGTGCAGGGCTATGAAACTATCCGTAGAGTATTCATACGTCCATCGAAACCGACTCCACAAACTTTGGTAACTCCAACTTCAACTTCGATTTTATTAATAACTACTTATGATATCTCAAAAGAATTGCTCTATGTTCGGTGCAGTACTCATACTGGAACTTACGAGCAAGAATTGCTCTATCAATCACCATCTACTTTAGACATATCTTCCGAAACTTTTTTCACAAAGATAACAAGATATAAGGGTGGTCGGATGCACTTGCCTTGCTAGGCCGAGCGAGGCGGCGGGGCGGCGTCGGCAGGGGAATTGGGGCTTCGGCAGTTGACGACCCGGCGGAAAGTTCGTCGGAGGAGCGAGGCCGCGGAGAGGTCACCGAGCGAGGCGACGTGGACGAAGGGGGCGACGGCGCGGCGGACGGTAGTCGTAGGCGCGAGCCCGCGGAGAGGTCACCGAGCACGCCGGAACGGTTGTCGGAGGCGCGAGCCCGAGGGGATGTCACCGAGGGCGGCGGCGTGGAGGCGTCGAGATGGGGGAAATTTGGCTTTGCCGCCAATTCGCTCTCCCGCCTAGAGATTTTAGGGGTTAGGAATTTCCACAGGCGGTGCACAAGATTTCCACAGGCGGTTCCAACGATTTCTACAGGCGGCGTCGTACATCAGGCAGACGATTCCACAGACCGGATGGTCCGTCCATAGTTTGGCGGAGATTTGGTTATTTGCCACTTTAAACATGTGGCTTCGCAAAATTGCCACTGGACCTACATTTCATTGACTCATAAGTGGCATCATATACAAAAGGTCAAATCTTTAAGTGGCAAATGGACAAAAAAGCCTTCGAAATGCGACCTCTCCCAGTAGTACAAAGAGGATGATCCTGTCTAGTCAAATTTGACTAGACAGGATCATCCTCTTTGTACTACTGGGAGAGGTCGCATTTCGAAGGCTTTTTTGTCCATTTGCCACTTAAAGATTTGACTAGACAGGATCTTCCGCTTTGTACTACTGGGAGAGGTCGCATTTCTGAAATTTCAATTCTATTACTGGGATCTTCCGCTTTGTACTACTGAGAGAGGTCTCGTTTGGGGAGACCGCGAATTGACGGGAGAATTCAAGTGTCATTTTCTAAAATTTCAATTCTATTACCATGGGAACAATGCAATACACATAACATTAACAAAATGTAAATCCAAAAGGCGCCAAGATTACTACGTAATTATCGCCAACTACATACCTATCTAAACTACTTTATCTACATCCAGAAATCGTCATCGTCATCGTCGTCTTCGTCCGACGAGAGCAAGACGTCGCCGGAGGAGGAGCCGGAGGAGGAGGAGGTGTCGAGGCGGTACAAGACAGGGATGTAGTCGCCGGCGTCCTCCTCGCTAACGCCGTCGTCGTTGCTCCCCGCCGCCAACTTCGGCTCCTCCTCCTCCTCCTCCTCCTCCTGCTCCTCCTGCTCCTCCTTGTCCTCCTCCTCCTCGCCCGGCTTCTCGTGGTCGCGGCTGCCGCTGCCACCACCGCCGCTGCTGTTGCCGCCTCATTGCCGCTATCGCTATCGCTATCGCTTGCTGCTGCCGCCGCCGCTGCCCGCCGCCTTGCCATGGATAGCCTCCTCCTCCTCGCCCTTAATCGGGGACCCGGTTGTGATTTGACGCGACGATCGGGCCGACGGCGATGGCGGCCGGAGTCGCGCCGCTTCTGGCGGACTCTGCTCATACGACATAGCGGAGGAGGATGAGGACGAGGAGGCAGACATTGCCGACGAGGGAGAGAATAGGAATGGCTTGGGGCAAGTTGTGAACACGAACTGCTCCCCCGTTGGTTAATATAAGCACCGGAAGGCGAAGGGACGCCTCCGCGTCTAGCATACCAGATCGTCCGGTAGGTAGAAAAGCAAGTACGGGATTCTCCTGTCTATGTAAATATGTGCACATGGGATCGTCCGTCGGTAGAAAAGCAAGTCTGAGATTCTCTGTCTATGTAAATATGTCGAGGAGCAAAGCTATGGCCATAGAGCGATTCTTTCTGCATCTATAGCAAATTGCCATGTCACCTATAGACAACCTTATACAGTGGTGCAGACAATCACTTTTTTGGTTCCCGTGCTACAATCAATTCATCTCTACACACAACCAGCTTGGTTCCCGTGCTCTGATCGACTACAAATGTATAGACAGACTTCTTTCTCTTTCCTCTTTCCTTTCATCCACATCAACAAAGCAATCGCAGAAAGTGATTGGTAGGAGACCAAAGCTCTACACATGTTGTCTAGCTAGGTGCTCCCCTCAAGCACGGAACCGATTCCTGAGGCCAGGACGATCCGGCCAAGGTTAGGATAACTCACCGGATCATCTCCTATGCGCACAACTTAAGCTTTGGGGTACAACGGGCGCAAATCGGGATGATCGGTATGTGTAAATAGATGTATCTGGGACCATCCTACCGCAATAAGCCTTGAAGTTATCTTTGCGTGCGAACTCCTGGCGAAAGAGTGCAACGTAAAATGGCCATACCGTTGATGCAGATTTAGTGTTGAAGTAATTAATCACCCGCACGGTCCTAAATGTTCACATCGTTCGCGGGGCGCTACATTTCACATGGATCGATCGATTATCAAAGGAACAACTACGAGTGGCGCAACATTGGATAACTCGCCCCACGTACATGAAGATCGGACAAGAGCTAACACCACTAAAATCAACTCAAGACTACGCTTCAGACGTTCTCGGCCGAATGCCCAAAGATCGGAGCCGAGCTGGATCGACCTCGCACTTTGCAACATGAGTCACCGGCAGGCTCGTGGAGGTCATGATATTGAAATGGTCTACTCGTCACCATCGGTTGATGGGCTAGCGGTGATGTCGAGGAGCATGCTATGGGTCATGGGCTTGGGGATCTCAGGGAGTTGTCTCTGCCAAGACTAACAGGTCCACCCTCGGACCCTAAAACCCATATGACCTTAGAGCATGTACAATAGGTTGACATCACTGTCTATAAGACTTGCCATGTCACCTATTTGTTGATGTGGATGAATCGGAAGAGGAAAGAGAAAGAAATCGCTCTGTCTATAGCAAATTGCCATGTCACCTATAGGGAACCTTATGGTTGTGTGTGCATAATCATTGATGGTTCCAGGAACCAAAAAATTCATCTCTACACACAAGGTTGTCTATAGGTGACATGGCAATTTGCTATAGGCAGAGCGATGATCTGTATGCAAATGTATAGACAAATTTTCTTTTCTTTCCTCTTTCCTTTCATCCACATCAACAAAGCAATCGCAGCAGAAAGTGATTGGTAGGAGACCAAAGCTCTACACATGTTGTCTAGCTAGGTGCTCCCTCAAGCACGGAGCCGATTCCTGAGGCCGGACGATCCGCCAAGGTTAGGATAACTCACCGGATCATCTCCTATCGCACAACTTTAGCCTTTGGGGTACAACGGGCGCAAGTCGGGATGATCCGGAGGTGTAAATAGATGTATATCGGACCATCCTACCGCAATAAGCCTTGATGCAGATTGTCATGAAAGAGTACAAAGTTAAATAAAATTGTCGTGAAATGCATCGTTCCAATCTAGGCGAACACAAACAAAATCGAAAATCGACATATCAAGCAAGTTAGAGTGTATAACAATCGAAAAGACAAATGGCGATTAAGCAAAGAACTACTCGTCTGTGCTTGGACTAGTACCAAAAAGATCGAGCAGAGTGGAGTCTTCCCTATCGACCTCGCGCCAACACCGTCGGCGTCATGCTCGTCGAGGTTCTCCTCTGGGACTTTGTAGCTTTAGTCTCCTCATCGGGGCCTGTGAACTTTGTTAGTGAAGGGGTTGAGCAATCGCTGGTCGCGAAAGAAGGGGGTCTGATGGGCTGTCATGCCGCCTTTGTTCGGAGGTCGATCCACAACACCGTGTCGGCAATATTCTCTCGTGATTTGAGTAATCACGGCGGTGTGTTGAGTCCGGAGACCGATGTTCTGTACATGTTGGCGCGATGTTATCCTCATCGCTGGCCTCGGGGTCAGAGGTGAACTCACAGAGCACACTCGGAGGCAATGGCTGGATCGTCGTCAACTTGAGGAGTCGGCACCGCATCGATAGGTGCGAACTCAACGATACTACACTCGAGCAGCCATCTCGTCGGTCATGTCAAGATGCACGGACGTATGTTGATCTCGGTCGAGCACAGGCGAGCATCGTCGATGTGGGTGCATCCGCTAAAGTAGGTGGAGTAGTGGTCAGCGGAGCGGATGCCATATCACCGGTGATGTTCGAGAACATCCTGTCAAGACCGAGGAGCTGGTGGGAACGTGGACACGGAGTGGGCAAGAAACCCCAATGAAGCAAGTGGGGCAGCAATGCCAGAGGGAGGTGGAATCGAGGTGGCGGCTCGGTGTGCAAGACCAATCGCATTGTACAAATGACCAAAGCAACCGAGAAGAAAGTGAACATCCGAGCCATTTGCATCGGCCAGTGTACCAAAGTCGCTGGGTCGTCACGATGCAACCTCATCTCCTCTAGTAATTGGGTTTGTGTCTCCCGCTGTTGGGCAATTGAAGCTGCCTGAGACTTCTGCAACTCAACAATCGAAGCAAGTACGTGAGTAAGCTCGGAGGGCTGAGAAATAGAAGCCGCAGTCACCGGTGTCACGTCAGGAGCTGCTAACGGTGCAGCTGAGTTGTCTCGGTCCTCAGGTACAGAGCCTGATCCACCTGCCTCGTGGTCGTGGGCTCGGACTGGTGGAAAGTACTCAGGGTCTTCCTCCTCCTCGTCGTCGTCATCCCAGTCAATATCAATGATCCGCGCCAACCCAGCATGCTCCTTAGCCTCTGCTAGTGCCTGGTCCTCCCCTTGAGCGGTCTCTCTCAGTTCCTCAGGTATCTGCTCCTGAGCCCTCCTCATGGAACGCTGTCCTCTGCGTCTATCGTCAAGAGATGGAGGCATGTACTGACGAAGACGAACTCGCCCTTCCAGGTACTCCTCACGATGCTCGTCTGGAGCGAAGGTACTGCATATGTAAGAAATTATATGCGCAAATGGTTGTTGTCTGGCCAAACTCATAGCATCTGCAATAGCATCTTCAATCTCACAGATGATAAAGTCGAGAATGTCGAACGGCTCGTGAGATAGGATCGAATAAAGTAGCCACTGCTACAAACTAGTGATCGTCTCGGCATTCCCAATCCTCGCAATGATGACTTCCTCAAAGCCATGTGGACCGCCTTTGCCTCAGAGTGAGACGGTGCGGATGGCGAAGGGATCCAACGGGAACAATGCTTTGGAGCAGAAGCGAATCTGGTCATCTGTCGGAAACACCCTCCGCCTTAGCACGACGAGGCGGTGTCTTTGTCTGCGTACACCACGATGCAAAGTTCGGGCTCCTCCTCAAAACCAAACAACTCAAGCAAAGTGGACCTGTACACCCTCTGGGGTTCTCCGTCGTGCATGAACTGAATGTATCTGTGCTCTGGGTCGATCCAAACTGTGGCGTAGAAGTCTTTGACCCACTTTTCCACTACCGTGTCGAACTCATCCTTGACACCGTAAGACCTTGAAATGGTCAAGTGTCTCTCAACGCCCACCCCACCCGCAGACCCTCTGCAAAGAGGCGGTTGAGCGTCTGTGCATGCTCAATCGACCCCGAGCTCTCAGACGTAACATGGAAGCTCTATTGAAGAACCGCCCGTAACCTCCTATGAACTCCAAATTCTCTAGCTTGCGGAAACCAGACATTGACATCAGAGAAACGAAGGCTCTTTACCCTCCGGGATGAGAGGTTCCGAAGGTCTCTAAGTCTTATCTCAGGGTCAGGATGTGGCACATGGTACTCCTCGTCCTCTTGGATATCATCGCCAGTCTCCTCCTCATGCGGAACTATGTTGGGACGAGCACGCACCTGCCTAGCAATGTGCTCAGAAGATGTCGAACCACCACGAGTGCGCACGCGGCTAGAATGACGAGGAGGTGCCGCACCACCCTCTGTGAATTGAGTGCCCCCCTCCCTCTCTGACCCCTCTGCTGCTGACTCTCTGTGTCTCTAATCTGCAATTGGCGGCCACGCCCGCATGCCTGAGCCATGTTCGCATCTGCAGCCATCTCAGCTCGCTCTGCTGCCTTCTGTAACTTGGACTTCTTAGCCTTCTCAGCTCGCACAACAACTTCTTTTCCCTTCCTTTTTCCCCGCCATCCGCAAGTTGCACGGTTGAATGTCAAGAACTTGCATCGTATTCATATGCATTTGAATGGAGTCCAAAGAAACTAGAGGATGTGGATCTCACCGCTTACAAAGTGAAGGAGAGTCGATTCACACCGAGGGCTCGGTTCTTGGCGGCGACAAAACGGGTGGCGCGAACAGGCGTGTGGCGGCGCCGAGGTGGGTGGAGGATTGGAGTACGGCGTCGCAAGGCACGGAAACGGGCTGCGGCGCAAGGCGGCGTGGAGGCGTGGAGAGAGGAGTTGTTTGGTGCGGTCGATATTAAAGCTCCACAAGCGGTTCTCTGAATGTTGAAGAGGGTTTTTGACTTTTTGGATAAGGTTAAGATCAACATACCGGATGATCCGTTATTGGAACATCATCTGACCGGATCAATGCCTCTGTTCGACTCGGTGGCAGGATGGTCCGGCCACCTGAGGAAAAACGAATCGGATCATCTTGTGTAGCGGTGTGCTAGCACCTAGCAGTCACAATAACAGTGAGCGCGGACAATACGAAGACCCGACTATCCGTATAGGAAAAGATAAAGACGCTCTCGAATGCGGACGACGGTGGCCTCGAAGCTAAGATTCACATACCGGACGTTCCGTTAGGTCGAGAAAAAACCGTACCGGATTATTGTACGGACGAATAGTGCTTGGCTTCCTCGGGCCTCTGTTGGCTTCAATTTACAGGATGATCCGGCCTAATAGCGAATTACCTACCGTACTATCCTGCACTTTCACGCAACAGTTTTACTCAAGTCCAATAAAAAATATAAGTTCTATTACATATTAAGTTTTTACACAACGTGTCCCTATTTGCCTTTAACAACTTTTCCGACGCAATCATCACGCATATATGGCATCATTGAAATATCGAGGGTTTCTTCTACAAGTTTGATCCTCTCCGGATCTCCGAAAGGCGGTAGGTCGTCGAGCGATTGTATTCGCCTCGTCGTGCACATTGTCAACTCCAACGATCCTTTGTTTTCCGGAACAACTATGTTCCTTTTCTTATTACCGGGTCAACTATGTAGAAAACTTGCGAGACTTGAAGCTAGTATCCAGGGTGGGTTTTGTGGCCAAGATTGTTGAGGTCGACGAGCCAGAACCCATAGTTGTCCACCTCCACACCATTAGGATGTTTGACCCGATTCTTGATGAAATACGGGATCTACATATCCCTTCCATAGTCGAGTTCCCAAATTTCTTCAATGATTCCATAGTAGGTGTTCTTCTCCCGTCGCATCTATGGCTTCTACCCGAACACCTTTGTTTTGGGCCATCGTCTTCTTGTCCTTTTGAATGGTATAAAACGTGTACCCATTGATGTCATCGCTAGCCATGATGTTACCAGACTTGATGGGCCATGAGCCAACATTTTCAATGTTTCGCTTTCTTCGTCCTCACCATCCGGTATGTTTTGGTTCTTGAACCATGTGGTAAACATGCGCTTATTCTCTTCAGATCCAATCAACTTGGCGCTCGGATTTTCTCTTTCAAGCTCTTCGGTGTTGCTCCACGTCACGGCTCCACTATCTTTAGTGTTGCAAGGCGGTGAAATGTGCTTGGTTCACATTCTTGTACTCATGGTCGATGAATCTTTTCTTTCCCTTAGTCCCTTTACAGTCAACCTCCCTCATGTCGAGGGACAGCACACCAATCGGCCTTTCCGTGGGCATGAAGTAATCCGTGCAACACTCAATGACTTCCTCGATGTTGTAGCCCTCAATAATGGAACCCTCTCGGGTAAGCACGATTCCATTGTAAGCTCTTAAGCAAGCCCATCCACCTCTCAAATGGAAACATCCGATTGTAAGAATATGGTCCCAAGACCTTTACCTCCTCGACAAGGTGAACCAAGAGGTGCGGCATGATATCGAAAAAGGATGGAGGAAGCACATCTCAAGTTGGTTTATAGTCTCCACTATGTAGTTCTGCAGATAGCTCAATTGTTCATCATCGATTACCTTACGTGAAATCGCATTGCGAAATGACACTGTACCGTGTGATGGCCACCTTTACAAATGTTGAGTTGATACCCCGATTGCAATTGGGAGCATTTGTGTCATCATGGCGTGGCGATCGTGAGACTTCATACCACTTATCTTTAAATCTTTCATCGATACTAGGTTTTTGATGTTGGATGAATAACCAGACGGGACTCGACCCCACGTAAGCACTTGCACACCGATCTTTTCTCCTCACCGCCGAGAGTAGCTTGTGGGGAAGGTAATACTTTCCATGTGTTCTTTCTTGAGGTGTAGTTCTTTCCCGATTTTAAGTACTACTAAGTCTTTCTGAGCTTTAAGATCATCCTTTGTCTTGTCTTGAATGTCCAACAAGAGACCTAGCGCTTTCACGGACATTCTTTATGACATGCATGGCATCGATGCTATGGCGAATTTCCAAGTCCTTCAAGAGGGCAAATACTTGTAGAAAATTGACATCTTTTGAACAGACAACGGCGGAGGAACCTCCTCATCGGTATTCTTCCTCTTTCGACCCCTCTTTTGGCCCTGCACCGGCTTCTTCCCGAAAACCACCTTGATGTTCTGGACCATTTCAAACACTTTTTTCCCGCTATGGCGCTTTGGAGCCACACCTTTCTCAACCGTATTGTCAAAATACTTGCCCATCTTGCGGTATTTGTGACCTTTCAGTAAGAAACGGCGGTGCCGCATGTACACTAACTTCTGTGAGCATGGAAGGAACGTCGACCGCTTTCATCCATGCATACTACACAAGCTGTCTTCCCTTTAATCTGACCCGATAGGGCTAGCAGGGCGGGGTAATCACTGATGGTAACAAAAATAATGGCTTTTAGTGTGAAATCTTGTTGTTGAACCGATCCCACACGGACCCCATCGTGCCACAACATGGCCATATCTTCCATCGATGGTTAGAAACACATCAATATCTACTCCAGTCGTCTCGGACCTTGGATAAGAATGGACAACATTAGGTACCTTCTCTTCATACATAGCCATGGAGGAAGGTTGTAGATGGACGGGACTATCGCCAAGTGCTATGTGTGGCATTCCATTCACCAAAAGGATTCATACCATCGATTTTCGGTGCGAACCTTACATTCCCGGGTTCGTTGCGAAATCTGGATACATGCGATCAAAATTTCTCCATTGTCTACCATCAATTTGGGTGTCGAATCTTTCCATCTTTTCTGCGCTTGTCGGAATGCCAACCCATTAGTTCGGAGTCCCTCTCATTCGAGTACAAACGTTTCAGACGGCCAATAACTGGCAAGTACCACATCACCAACGCAGGGATTCTTTTCTTCTTGTCCGTGCCTGAAGAAGTGTCATCTTCGTTATTACCAGTAGTACTATTCTTGTTCTTCTTATTCTTCGTAGTGCTAGCTGAAGAATCATCATCGTCGTGGGAGTCATCATTCTTCTTATACTGGCTCGCCTTGCACACCGGGCATTGATCCAAGTCCGTGTAATCTTTACGGAAGAGGATCTGATGGTTCGGACATGCGTGTATCTTTTGCACATCCAATGACATCGGAGTGATAAGCTTCTTCGCGAAATAAGTGCTCAAATCGGCAAGGTGGGCAATCCATTAGCCTTCGAAGTATTTCGCCAAGAGCCTCAACAGATCGGTGAAACTCTTGTCCGACCATCCATTGCTAGCCTTCAACCGTAGAAGCATCAAGACCGTATGCAACACCAGTAAACTCGGAGGACAACCCTTGGATTCCTCATATAACAGATCATTATTTGCTTTGTGTAACGATCGACATTATCTAAACTGTCATCTCCTTTAAAACACGTGGTTCGGCATGGTGCAACATTTCCTCTACATCGGCGATGCGACCATCATCTAGCAAGCGAGCATGCACGTGAGCTTCATCTCCCAAACCATCAATGTCACCTCCGCACGCCGATCATCCACGAGATCGGGATCAACATCATCGGTTGTTTTGCGATGTCGTTGCTCGCCATGGTTGGACCAACATGTGTAATCCTCTATAAAACCTCTCATGATCGGTGTGTTTTGATTACACTTAAATCTCCCCACCCTACATTGTTCTTCAGGTCTTTGCATGGACAAAGTATTTCCGTTTCCTTCTTAGTCCGGGCATCCTTACGGTAATTTGTAATAAAAGTTTGAGCTCTTTGAGGAATACACCCTTATTTCTTGGGGCATTGTACATCCATGCCCTTTCCATCTTGAACACAAAAGAAAATCGATCGAAATGTCAATTATTTAGATAGAACTTTAACAAGAGAACCCTAAGTTAAATACTATAAAATGATTTTATTAAAATCACGAAAGAATGTACGGTCCTCTCCCTCTAGATCTAGAGAGGGGGACTATTCTCTCCCTCTAGAGAGAGGGAGGGATACAAGATCTGTCTACAGATCTAGACCTTGAGGGCTTTCAACGGAAAAATTAGTCCAGTGACACTCAATTCGTTGGTTTTGGTGATGTGTCTATGACATGTGGGTCCATCTGAGTCTATGACAAGTGGACGAGGTGTCAAAAGTGAATCACAATTTTAAAGAGTGTCATGGCGCCAATCTCAGGGCTTCAACCCTCTCCCATGCACATTCTATCTACACTACATCTTCCTCTCCACAAGATATATAAACCTCTACAAATGTCAAGAATGAGATGCTCTTACCTTAGAGAGTTAACTATTCCAAGGATTTCAAGTTCAAAACCTAGCTCCCCTTGTTTTCACAATTTTGGGGCACTTTGGGCTCGCCACGAGAACGATCTGTTCGAGCTTTAAGCGAAGTTTCCACAAAGCGGCTCCCTAAGACAACGACTGCTGAGAAAAATAATAACGATCAAGCAAAGCAATGATCTGGGATGATCCGTCAAAGTAAAAAGAACCATACTGGGAGTATTTTACGGATGTTGGTTTCTCTGTGTAGTGCATTGTTGCAACATAACGGATGATCCGATGCGTCAATACAAACTCATACCGGAGTATTTTACGGGCGTTGTATTTCTCGTAGTGTGCATTGTTGCAACGTTACGGATGATCCGGTACGTCAATACAAACTCATACCGGAGTATTGTCTGGATGTTGGATTTCTGTGTTTTGCAGGTATTATAGAACAAAGGATGCTCGATACGTACATGAAAACGCATCTCCTTCGTCACAAAATTTGCAGACAAGCATTTACAAAATTTGGACAGGCGGTTTGTTTAAGAACATTACCACAGGGGGTTCGTTAACTAAGGCGGCTTGCTTAACATACCGCCTGTGGAAACTGCGCAAGATATGCGGCCGAAGAAAGCCGCCTGTGTAAAGATCGCACTTTGCCAAGGCGGTTTCTTAAGAGAGCAGCCTGTGAAGATACCTTTACACAAGCGGTTCTTAACCCCAAGGACCGGCCGAAGTCATTTGAGGCGGCTCTCCTTTTAATCCGCCTGTGGAAAGAAATCCTTGGTGTCTAGGAAAATCATTTCTGTAGTAGTGAAAATTGACTATTGCACATCACAAATTGATGGCATTTGTCATGTGACACTCTCAATTTATGAACTTTGCCTAATAAAATATGATTTCTAGGCTGAGGAGGAGAGATAAGGCTAGTGCAAAGTTCGTTTTGCCACTAACCTCTATGCACAGTATCAAAGCCTCTCCCTCCCCCTTCCAGTCGATCTATTCATAGATAAGCTCCCTACTAGCTATTCATTGACCAACTCCTCTACCGCAGTCACAAAAACCACCATCTCCTTCTCAAAGAGATCACTTTTCTAGTCCATGTGATCCATTTTTTTGCAAAATTAGCACTCTCTTTTTTCTTTTGTTCCCTTCGTCCTTTTCTTTCTTTTTCTCTCCTCAATCGACAAGCTCATCTCTAGCTCTCTCCTGGTTCTTCCCCAAACCTATGGCCTCCATCTCCCCTATGTCGCCACCTTTGGTTCGGTTTCACGACCAGTTTGAGCTAGCCTACCGATTTCCCCACCACCAATCGGCTCGCCAGTGCCTCCCCTGGATCTCCTCCTACACCGACGCCTCCCCTGGCTCAGCCCAATGCCAGCCTCAACTACCTCGACTCACCCTCACGCCGATGCTGCTGTCCAGGCCTTCTCCCCTCGTGTGCCACCTCCTGTGCCAACCTGCTCGCCCTATGGCTACCGCATTCCCCACTCGGGCCTCCTCCCTCTAGGCTGCCATGCCCCGGGCTTGGTCCAGCCAAGCTGCACCCCTACATCGGCCGTTCGGCGCCACCCCGGCCGCCTATGGGCTGGCTCAGCCCCGTCGCCCTGGCCTCCCAGGCCGCTTCCTCTCCTCCGCAGGGCCTCATCCCTAGCCCCTTTCACGTGTGTTTACCTAGCCTCTCCTCTCTCCCGGGCCACCATGGCATTCCCCGACTACCCCCTTGCACCGACACCCCCTCTGGTGCCTTGCTAGGGATTAGTAGCTCCTGGTCTTCTTCTCTCCCTTCTGATACAGATATTAGAAGTTACACCAGAATCAATCTCGATGATTTTAGCATTCATATGCTATATCATTGCAAAGATATGAAAGTCTAGTTTCCAGCGCTTCAAACCGTGCATCGTTTCAACTTTCGAAGCAAAAGTTATGACCATTTAAGGGGAAGCTGCACAGGCTATTTTGTGGCTGCACGAGAATAAAAGAAGACTCCTCAAATGCTCCATTAATATGACCTTCCACATACCTCTATTAGTATTTGCGTTCATAGTTAGAAGGGTTGTTCCTAGTATAAATACCCCATGTACTCCTCCATTCTTAGTAGTAAAATGTGAAAAGTAAAAAAATGTTATGAGCAATTTTTAGAATCAGCCACCACGGCGTCTTCTCCATCATGGAATGGCTGTATGGAGGGATCTTTATCCAACCCAGTCATTTGATGACACCCAGTGTAGTTGGGCGAATGACTTGATTTAGGCTGCTGTATTGAGATAGTGGTTGGTTTCAAATACATTCGTCAGGTTGCACTGTTATCTTGGCTGCTTTCAACTTTTGTTCTCTCTCTTCAGGTTCTATCGACTGTATGATTAGATTATTATTTTTTGGAGTTGTATCCTTATCTTGAGTCATTTTGTATCTATCTACTTAGTACAATCAAGTCTGTAATTTTTGGTCGAGTCATTGATGATCACCATCCGCATACACTACAAAAACTAGCATGAGTCGAGGATGACTCATTATTTAAGAAAGGGAGAAATGATGTGGGAGGGGTTGCCCAATCTTCACGAAGTAGGAACCACACAATGAAGATAGCTAACAATGCAGCCAAGGTAACAATGCAACCCGACGATCTTGAGGCCAACCACTGCTGATGCAATGACCTACAACAAGTATTTGCCTAATCATACTCTAAGTCCCCAATCCACACAACCACGCACTAAGTTGGAAGCACAGAAAGTTTGTCATAGAACGACCACCTTTGTAATCTCACAAGGTAAGTTTACAAGAGCAAAAGGGAAGAGAACTCTCAAACACGATCCTGGTAGTAACTTGGCTGTCCTATAGGGAAAGAAGATTGTCAAAGAGTTATTTAGAGAGTGGGGGTTGGGGTACTTATGTTAGGAACAACTCTCCTAGCTAGGTGTGAACACACACCAAAAATGGTGCCAAAATTTTTAGCCACACCAGGCAAAAATATGGAGCCTTGCGCAACAATGAATGCTCTAGACAGCTTACCTTGAAACTTGCATATCTTTTGACTCAAGTCTCCAAATGATGCACCATTTGTTGTGATGGAAAGAGGACTTGATTTCCCTTCTAATATTGTCATCTAGACATGCTGTACTCTCCCAAAATAAATTGGGGTTAGTTGGGAAGTTGGGGAACGGAAATCTGGAACCATGGAAGCATTTGATGACTTAGACTGTTTGCTAGTCCTCTTGATGTCCAGGTTTGCTTCCATCTTACACCACCGGTTCCATGGGTCATATGTGGACGTTGTCAAGCAGTGCACACCGATGGCCAAGTCTTGATCCTTGTAATGTTCATCCTCGGCTTGAATTATCTTCATAGGCATGAACCTGAGCACAAGAAGCATACTTGATTTAGGCAGTATATAATTCTCATTAATAACAATATTAGACTCAACTAGGAGTGCATTCACCTCTTGCTCTACTTGTTTGGCACAGCTCCTTATCATAGGTCCCAAATAAGCCTCTTTTGTGAAAGGTTCAATTTGTAACCGTGTAGAATCATCCTGTGGAGGAGATGATGAATAGGATGAACTAGGGATGTCCTCATCATCCTCTCCATCTTCAAAAGGAGTCGTCCTCGACTCTGAATCCTCTTGACCAAAGCAAGGTGATATATCAGCAACATTGAATGTTGAACTCACCCCATAATTTTCTGGAAGCTTGATCTTGTAAGCATTGTCATTTATCTTGGCCAGTACTTTGAATGGTCCATCTCCTCGAGGCATTAACTTGGACTTGCGTTGCTTAGGAAAATGCTCTTTGCGTAGATGCACCCAAACCATATCTTCAATTTCGAATATCACCTTCTTGCGGTTCTTGTTTGCCTTTGCTGCATAGTACTTGGACTTCTTCTTGATTTCTTCTCTGGTCTTCTCATGAATTTTCTTGACATATGCAGCACGCTTAGAAGCATCCATGTTACTTCGTTCTTGCAATGAAAGTGGCAGCAAATCTATTGGTGCAATTGGCTTAAATCCATAGATCACCTCAAATGGACACATGCTGGTTATAGAGTGAACCACCCTATTATAAGCAAACTCCACATGGGGCAAACACTCTTCCCACTCCTTCAAGTTCTTCTTGATCATTATCCGCAGCAAGGCTGAAAGTGTGCTGTTCACCACCTCCGTTTGACCATCAGTTTGTGGGTGACATGTGGTTGAAAATAGCAACTTGGTTCCAAGCTTTGCCCACAAGGTCTTCCAAAAGTATCTCATAAACTTCACATCACAATCTGAAACAATTGTCCTTGGTATGCCATGCAAATGCACAATTTTCCTGAAAAACAAATCAGCAACATGTGAAGCACCATTGTTCTTTTGGCATGGTATAAAATGCACTATTTTTTAGAACCTATCAACAACTACAAACACTGAGTCCCTCCCCCACTTTGTCCTAGGAAGTCCTAAAACAAAGTCCATGCTAATATCTTCCCAAGGATCATTTGGAACCAAGTAAGGGAGTATATAAACATAAGGGTTCAGTTTTGACTTAGCTTTGTGACATATGACGCATTGTTGGACGAACCTCTTGACATCCTTTCTCATTTTTGGCCAATATTAATGGTCGGCCAATAGCTCATAAGTCTTCTCACGGCCAAAGTGACCCATCAATTCTCTTGCATGTGATTCCTGCAGCAACAATTGCCTAACCGAAGAATTTGGTATACACAATTTGTTAGCCCTAAAAAGAAAACCATCATGCGAATGATATTTATCCCGACCTTTCACATCCTTGCATTTGTCATATGGTTCTAAAAAGTTATAATCAGATATGTATAAATCTTTCAAACTTTCTATTTTCGGTACGTTAACTTCCAACTAATTCAATAAAACGTGTCTACGAGATAAAGCATCAGCAACCATGTTCTCTTTACCTCTCTTATACTTTACAACATATGGGAAAGTTTCAATGAATTTTACCCATTTAGCATATCTTCTATTCAGCTTGGTTTGGCCTTTCAAATATTTCAAAGCTTTATGATTAGAATGTACTGCAAATTCTTTAGGCCATAAGTAATGTTGCCATGTTTCAAGAGCTCTCACCAAAGCATATAATTCCTTATCATATACAGAATAATTCAATTGTGCACCACTCAGCTTCTCACTAAAATATGCAATTGGTTTTCCTTCTTGCATTAGAACACCTCCAATACCTATTCTACTAGCATCACATTCAATCTCGAAAGTTCTAGTGAAATCAGGTAGAACAAGCAAAGATGCTTCGGTTAATCATTTCTTAAGCTCAAGAAAAGCATTTTCTTGTGACAAACCCCATTTGAAAGCAACTCCTTTCTTTGTTAACTCATTCAAGGGTGCAGCGATTGTACTAAAATCTTTCACAAATCTCTTATAGAAACCAGCGAGACCATGAAAACTTCTCACCTGCCTTACATTGATAGGGGTTGGCCAAGATTTGATTGCTTCCATCTTGGTCTCATCCACTTCAATTCCTTGCCCTAAAACAACATAGCCAAGAAAAACAACCTTTTTCGTGCAAAAGGAGCATTTCTCAATGTTAGCATATAGTGTCTCCTCTCTAAGCACACGTAACACTTTTTTGATGTGATTAGTATGTTCCTTTATCGTCCTGCTGTAGATTAGGATATTGACAAAATACACAACAACAAATTTGTCAATGTAAGCTCTCAACACATGGTTCATTAATCTCATGAACCCAAATTTGTCAATGTTAACTAGGTACATTAGTTAACTCGAAGGGCATTACTAACCATTCGTACAACCCAATTTTTATTTTGAAAGTTGTTTTCCATTCATCTCCTTCTTTCATCCTAATTTGATGGTATCCACTTTTCAAATCAATTTTAGTGAAAACAATCGAGCCACTCAATTCATTTAGCATATCATCTAACCTAGGAATAGGATGACGATATCTAACAGTAATATTATTGATGGCCCTACAATCAACACACATGCGCCATGAACCATCTTTCTTAGGCACCAAAATCACAGGAACAGCACAAGGGCTTAAGCTTTCACACACATAACCTTTTTCAAGAAGTTCTTGTACCTGCCTTTGTATCTCCTTTGTTTCTTTGGGGTTGGTGCATTAAGGTGGTCTATTTGGAAGTGTAGCTCCTAGAATGAGGTCAATTTGATGTTCTATGCCACGGAATGGAGGGAGATCAGTAGGAACTTCCTTCGAAAAGACATCCTTGTAATCCTGCAAAACATGAGAAACAACGCTAGGAAGACAAGTTAAGTCGTTAGCTGAAGCCAAAACATCCTTGTACATGAGTACAAAGATAATATGGGTGATGCCTCACATCTCTCAATTCTGATTTTGTGGCTAACAAGACTAAGCTGTCTCCCCCTCTTTTCTTTTTGTCTCTCATATTGCTTGTGGCACTCACTCACTGGTTTGTGGATGTCACTCAAATTATTTTTCACATCCTCTTTCTCACTTCCTATCTTTAATTCAGAAACATTTTGCATGTGTTCAACCATGATCTGTTGTGGTGTCATGGGTCTAAGCACCAAAATCTTTCCTTTCCACTTGAGGGTATATTGTTTGCTTCTCCCATAATGTTGAGCTGAAAGGTCATATTGCCAAGGCCTTCCCAAAAGCAAGTGACAAACCTTCATGGGCAAGATATCGCACTCAACCATGTCGCTATAATCACCTATCTTGAATTGCACCTTAACCATGTGGTGTCTTCTCCCCATGGCAATTTTTAGAATCAGCCATCATGGCGTCTTCTCCACCATGGCTGTATGGTGGGATACTTATCCATCTTGGTCATTTGACGACTCCCAGTGTAGTTGGGCGAATGACTTGATTCAGGCTGTTGTATTAAGACAGTGGTTGGTTTCAAGTACGTTCGTCAAGTTGCACTGTTATCTTGGCTGCTTATAGCTAGTTATTCGAGAGCATTGTTGGTTGGAATCAGTGTTCATCATCATCTCCTTCAGGTAGTGCTAGTTATCCTCTTTCTTGCTCTTACGTCGTGAAGATCGGGCACTCCCCCGTATCATTTGGTATCAGAGCTCCGGTTGCCACGGTGAGAGCAAGTTACTATTTAGTATCCTTGCAAGCTCAATATTTGGTTGTCGAACTTTTGTTCTCTCTCTTCAGGTTCTATCAGCTGTGTGATTAGATTTTTATTTTTTGGAGTTGTATCCTTATCTTGAGTCTTTTTGTATCAATCTACTTAGTACAATCAAGTCTGCAGTTTTTGGTCAAGTCATTGATGATGACCATCCGCATATACTACAATAACTAGCATGAGTCGAGGACGACTCATTTTTTAAGAAAGGGAGAATGATATAGATATTAAAAGTTACACCAGAATCAATCTTGATGATTTTAGCATTTATATGTTGTATCATTGGAAAGATATGGAAGTCTAGTTTTCAGCGCTTCAAATTGTGCATCGTTTTGACTTTCGAAGCAAAAGTTATGACCATTTAAGTGGAAGTTGCACAGGCTGTTTTGTGGGTGCGCGAGAATAAAAGAAGACTTCTCAAATGCTCCACCAATATGACCTTCTACATACCTCCATTAGTATTTGCGTTCATACCTAGCCAGGAGGGTTATTCCTAGTAGAAATATCCCATGTACTTCTCCATTGTAAGCAGTGAAAAGTGAAAAAAAATAAAAAATGTTATGAGTAATTTTTAGAATCAGCCACCATGGCGTCTTCTCCACCATGGAATGGCTGTATGGAGGGAACCTTATCCATCTCAGTCGTTTGACGACTCCCGGTGTAGTTGGGTGAATGATTTGTTTCAGGTTGCTGTATTGAGACAGTGGTTGGTTTCAAGTACGTTCGTCATATTGCACTGTTATCTTAGCTGCTTGCAGTTAGTTATCCGAGAGCGTTGTTGGTTGGAATCGGTGTTCATCATCGTTTCCTTCAGGTGGTGCTAGTTATCCTCTTTCTTGCTCTCACGTTGTGAAGATCGGGCACTCCCCCGTATCACCTTCCCCCCTTATTCCCCTCTGCCAGTCCTCTATACTAGCTGATTTATGCACTGAGGAGTAAAAGTTTAATCTTCTAGTTGATTTGCTTGAGCTACGACGCTGCACAAATGGTTCTGTGATGATACATATATAGGTGATTTGATTTTTGGGTCGATGATGATTTGCAACTAGCCTAACGGCAATTAGCGGTATTATGATGATACTGTTAGACTTTGTATTATTGCCATGCCGTGTATATCGCTAGCTAGTGGCTGATGATGCGTTATGCGCTATAATTCTGAGTGCTGATCAGTTACCTGATCAGTTACCGCTTTAGTCGTGCATTCCTTTATGTAATTCATATTGAGCAGTCAATAAATAGAGAGCACGATCCCATTGAGGAGTGCTGTGTTCGGCTCATTTTCCTTTTTACTCTCATACAAACTCTTTCATGGTATCAGAGCCACGATCTCTTCCAAAGCTTCTGCCATGGCGTCACAGTCCAGCTCCAACACCACAGCCATCCCACCATCCTCTTCATCTTCTCTTCCTGGCATCTTGCCAACACCTTCGTTCAATCACATGGTGAATGTGCGGTTGACGCAGGAAAATTACCTGCAGTTTTTGTCACACGCCGGGGAGTGTGACAATACCGTGGGGACATACGATGCCGCTTCTTGCAACCACTAGACTGAGGCCGCTAGTTCTCCATTTCTTTTAGTCTGCATTTTGATTCTAGCTGTTGCTAAACCTATGTTGAGGCTATTGCTGCTCTTGAGTTGATATGGCTATGGGTGTGGAGATTACCTGTAGTGTGATTATGAAATAGAAAAGATGCAGATGAGGAAGTGGTGGTACTGGTGGTGGTGAGGATGTGGCTGTCTTGATCTCCTGGACCTTCCGGTTCTAGTTCTTGGTGGAGCTTGGTGCTCCCTTATGTTCCTGAGACTTTGCTCCTTGATGATACCTTTGGTGGCTTGGTGATGCTCCTGGTTGTGGAATGGATGGTGGCCTCCTAGGTTTATGTGGTTGTGTGGTGTTTTTGCTCTTTGGTTCTTACCTTAAGTGGCTTGCATGGTGTTTGTGCTGGTAGCTGATTGGCTTGCCATGGGAGGCTTTGTCTGGTGGTGCTTGCTAGCTTTGGGATAGCTAAGCTTTGTGACCTTGCTTTATGTGGTGGCCTAGTATCTATTTTAAAATATTTATTATTAACTTTTTTAAACTAGTGGTTTTTCCTATGTGTATTGTAGGTTATAGATAAATATAGTAAACAAGGAACTAGATAGTAATTTAATGCATGCAAATTTGACCTACTAGAGAAATCTAAAATGTGACAAGTCACTAACGTACTGAATGCATCTATTGTACGTACCAGGTAGTAGTTTTTTTTACGCATCAAAGTGAGGAAGAACAATTAATACTCTACTGATCAGATTGACTGATCTGCACTATTCAAACATTTGGGCGTGTAAAACGGTAGGAAAATAGCTTCTGATGGATCAATTTTTAATACCATGACTGACCTGTCTGTACCGCTAGCATTTCTAAGAACAAAAAAAGCCACTAGTTGCTTTCTATGTACATCATGTACGTATTGAAACTTGAAGCTATGAACTATCGGACAACGAATTAGTGGGTTGGGTAAAGAAGCAAATTATGTTTAAAGTAAAATTTTCTGGTAAACGTAAAGTGCTTTCATTAGGATCTGCTCTAGCTTTTACATGCCAGCTTTTTTGTGATTAGCCTGTACTCGGCGGCATCATTACATTGTAATTTGCAAATGACAAGCTCTTCATATATATTGTATTTATGTGCACAGCACCTTTCATCTTGTCGACTATATATAGTGCATATATACAAGGTCGACGTTGCAACTTGCAAGTGTAAGCCATCTGTACTTTTGAGTGTTTGCATATTGACTGATCTTATGTGTACCACGCTCTGTGTTGAAAGGCCAAGCAGTCATGCGTACTTTATATACAAAATACGTACACGCATGCGGCATGCCTTTCCAAAATATACTACATGACCGATAGACTGATGATGGACAAGCTCCTAGCTGATAATTTAAGTATGGCACAGTAATAAACCATTAACAAATGTAGGTATGATTGAAAGGACATCCCCTTTGTGTTGTTAACTTCACCTCGCAAAAGAGGCTTTCTATGGCACAACAAGGTTTAAGGCACTGTTTTCCAGAGCTCTAAATTTGAGCTTCGCCTTAAATCTGGAACTTCTAAGCTAAAATAAAGTGAATTAAATTTATACTTTTAGTCTAAAATGTAAACAAGATGATCCACCTAAACACTCTTAATGTACTCACATCTTCAGCTCCATAAATTTCTAGAGTTAGGAATACACTGCTCCGCTAACTCTATAGATTTTAGTGGAGTTGGAGTTGTAACACCCCCTAAGTTATAGTTTGGTGTTGATGTACATCATTTTTAGAAATATACACGTGCGTATTTAGTGGGAAAGGGCATGTCAGGCCTTGAGTGTCTCTGATAAATTTGAAGTGGATGTAGAGGAAGCGAATATGTGTAGGCGCAGACGGTGTGTTCGGTCTATGCATCAATCTTGTACTTAAAAAAAAAAGAAAATTACTTGCTAAAAAGCATTTTTTCACTTAACTAAGCCTACCCTGCCTTTATCGGAGACCAAACCCTACACTACACTACACAAGAGGTCCAATTGGTATGAAAAGGCTACCATCATTGAAGATAAGGTATGTCCATGTATATAAAACCATTAAACAGCACACAAAAGAAAAGTAAAAACACTAGTAATATATTAAACACACAACAACCACCTCATCGGCGAAGCCAAGACATCTGCATAGTTGCAGTCCAACTTTCACTACATGCTCTGAATTCCAACTCGTTCTTCTTTTTTTCTTTAAGACTAACTGATTCTTCCGTTGCGATGTGATGTGTGCATCCTCATCACGCAAGCCCAAAGTAAGGAAGAAAGGAAAAAACACGCGCGTGTGTTCATCGCTGCGCTATATAAAGCCCTAGTGCCAATGCCATTGCAACAAACACAACAGAGTGATCGGTTCTACTGCTACTACAAGTAGAGCACCATTTCTTCCTTCTCGTCTTGCAACAAACAAGGAGAAGATGAGTGCCCCGGCGAGCACCGGCGGCGAGGCCGGGGGAGGCGGGCAGCGGAGCATCCGCGGGATGTTCAAGTTCGCTGACCGGGTGGACGTCCTGCTCATGATCTTGGGCACGCTCGGAGCAATCGGCGACGGGTGCTCGACCAACCTGCTCCTCATCTTCGCGAGCGACGTGATGAACTCGCTAGGGCACGGGCGCGGCGCTCAGGGCAGCGCCAAGGGCGTCCACTTCATGCATGATATCGAGAAGGTTAGCGCCTCACGTAGCTGCTGCTTTATGCAGCTAGTTCGTTCTTCGTTGTACATGCCAGTTTTTTTTTTTTCCTTTTTCAGTTCATCTGGTATACATTTGCAGTAACACTAATTAACTCTATAGTCTTTGCTTCCTTTTGATTGATGCAGTCGTGCCTGAATTTTGTCTACTTGGCGTTCGCGGTCCTGGCTGTGGCGTTTATGGGTAACTTCCAGTTTTCCACTCTCTTGAACTGATCATTCTTGCATTGTTCACTGAACACACACAGATTTTAGCTTGCCGGTTTCCTTTCTCTGTGTCCATCTGTGTTTCTTAGTTCCATCATCGCCTACCTACTAACATGGCTGATGGCTCTACATATATGGTCACCATGCTGCTGCTAGAGAAGTACGTAGCTTGTTTAATTAGGGTGTGTTGCTTAGGAACAAGCTAGCTAATAAGTAACTCTGATCACGAGCTGGAATTGAATTGAATAAAACCGGATGAATGAATATTGCACACCCGTCCGTCCGTTTGGTGATGGAATGAATATGTGCGTGGGGTGCAGAAGGGTACTGCTGGAGCCGGACGAGCGAGCGGCAGGTGCTGAGGATCAGGTACCTGTACCTGCAGGCCATCCTGCGGCAGGAGGTGGGCTTCTTCGACTCGCAGGAGGCCACCACCTCGGAGATCATCAACAGCATCTCCAAGGACGCAACCCTCATCCAGGAGGTCCTCAGCGAGAAGGTCAGAATCATATATAGTTACTTGTATTACATAGACATATATGGTACCACTCTTTCAATTAGATATGATCGATTTTTATTAAATGTTACTTAAATAATGTACCTACTAGATATGTATGTCGGATTTATATTAAAAGATGGAGGGAATCCTCACGTCCCGTTGGAAACGTAGGAATTTTATAGAAAACAATTCAATTCTAGCAGAAAGCGGGGGGAAATTCTTGTCCCAAACAGCCACAATTTTGGATTATTCATTTATTTATTTATTTTTGTCATTGACCCTTTGCTCTGCCCTAGTCTTCTGCCTTCACAAGTCTTTTTTTTTTGGAACGTTTTATAATCTAGTGTACTGTCCATACCTTGGAAGTTTCTTCCGTCTTGATTGATGTGATCTTAGTACTATTGTTTAGGACAAAGGACAAGAGAAACGTGCCTTTGTGACGGTGGGAGACCTTCACCTACTTGCTTTGCTAGTTCTAGGTCGTCACAGAATCGGCAGTGAATCAAATAGTTTGACTAACGAAGTAATGGCACCCAGCCATATCATTAAACACGGTCTCTGCTGATGAGATGATCTCCCTCGCTTTGGAATCTAGCCTCCACGCATATTTTATCTGTCAAGCACTCCCATATTATAATGCAAGAAACGATGGAAAATGCTCGAATCATATTCGTTTGGCCTTTTCCCAGAAACCTTAAAGGTAGACACAGGGAATATGGGAGCACATGAGCAGTTGCTTACATGTTTCACATAAAGCACGGAATATAGATATGCTTAATTCAGAAAACGTCTGCTTTGTATTAAAAAAAAGAGTAAATTTCACAAAACAACATGTTTTCTATATAAACCGTCAGAAAACTACATATTTCAACTTTTATTTCATATAACCATGGATTTTACGAGAACTTGTATCACAAAACTGTAGGCTTTAGAATTAACCGTTTCTTCAAACATGTTTAACGGTGTGGGACCACATGACAGGCTCACGCGCCATTATTTTCCGTTTAACTCGTGTGTGAGACTGTCATATAGGCCTAGACCGTCAGACCTATTACATGAAATAGTTAATTCTAAAACCTATAGGTTTGTGATACAAATTCTCTTAAAATATGTAGTTTTGTGAAATATAAGTTAAAATTATAGTTTTCTGATAGTTTGTATAAGAAACATATAGTTTTGTGAAATTTACTTTAAAAAATAGAAATACTTCATAAAATGAGTACAAACTAGCCGAGCTCTTTTACAGTACACTAAATTCAGTATGGACTTTTCATTCTTTTCAATGCAATAGAATAGATTAACTATTATTTATTTATACTTCCTACGGTAGTAAAATAGTAGAAATAACCTCAACAAATCAATGACTATAAGTGATTTCTACTACTTAGCATATACCTACTAGTATAATGCACCGCATAATTTCTCTACCAGCAGGGCAGAACAGAATATGAATGATGTATCTTTAGTTCTATCCGTCGAAGCCATTAACAAACCAAAACATGCGTATCACTTGGCGTTAGTTGCTCTGGACAAGTTCAGTAGGTGACATGGTGGGTCATGAAACACTGACGTAGCAAAAGGAACTGGGAAAATAATAACATAAAAAGTTCGAAATGAATTAGGAAATTCGTAAAAAAGTAGAAAGGGCGGTAACAAGCTCAGGACAGCAGAATTCAACTTGGGATATGATGCAAGCTAGGAGAAATACCACTACCAGCATAACTGATTGCTTTCTTTGATTCTCCTTTCTTGAGCAGGTTCCTCTATTTCTGATGCATTCTACAGTCTTCATCTCTGGGCTGGCCTTCTCCACCTACTTCTCATGGAGGCTGGCTCTGGTTTCTTTTCCTCTAGTCCTGCTTCTGATAATCCCTGGGCTCATCTACGGCAAGTATCTTCTGTACCTCTCCCGCCAATCGCGCCACGAGTACGCCAATGCAAACTCCATGGTAGAGCAAGCACTCGGCTCGATCAAAACTGTTTACTCGTTCACAGCTGAGAAAAGGATCATCCAGAGATACACAGCAGTCCTCGACAAGACGATCAAGCTGGGGATCAAGCAAGGCATTGCCAAAGGTCTCGCTGTAGGATTCACAGGCCTTTCTTTCGCCATTTGGGCCTTCCTCGCCTGGTATGGCAGCAGATTGGTGATGTACCACCATGAAAGCGGAGGAAGGATATACGCTGCAGGAATTTCCTTTGTTTTGGGTGGCCTGTATGTTCTTCTGGTCTCTCTTCCCTTGCTGACTTCATGACTCCATTTGATTATGTAGAACAGAAAGCTTAACTTTGACAAAGTTACTGGAACGTTGCAGATCCCTTGGAATGGCCCTTCCTGAGCTGAAACATTTCGCTGAGGCATCTGTTGCTGCCACAAGGATTCTCGAACGGATAAACCGTGTGCCGGAGATTGACCCTGATGACCCAAAGGGACTTGTTTTGGATCAAATCCGTGGCGCGCTTGAGTTTGAATCCGTCCGCTTTGTGTACCCATCGAGGCCAAATATGACAGTCCTCAAAGACTTCAACCTCCAGATTCCTGCTGGGCAAACTGTTGCTTTGGTCGGGTCCAGCGGCAGTGGCAAGTCAACCGCAATAGCATTGGTGCAGCGCTTTTATGATGCCAGTGAAGGAACTGTCAAGATTGATGGTGTCGACATTAAAAAACTCCAACTCAAGTGGATCAGGAGCAAAATGGGACTTGTCAGCCAAGATCATGCACTGTTCGGTACGTCCATAAAAGAGAACATCTTGTTCGGCAAACCAAATGCAACCATGGACGAACTCTATGCAGCAGCCATGACAGCAAACGCACACAACTTCATAAGGGGTCTTCCCGAGGAATATGAGACAAAGGTACGTGCATAACAAGGATAAAAAAACCATTCAATTACCTTAGCTCCCTGTCTCCCATGCTTCAGCATTCGCTGTCCTTGCAGATTGGAGAGCGTGGAGCATTGCTATCAGGTGGCCAGAAGCAGCGTATTGCCATCGCGAGGGCGGTCATCAAGAACCCTGCTATACTTTTGCTTGATGAAGCCACAAGCGCACTTGACTCGGAATCAGAGAAGCTCGTGCAGCATGCACTTGATCAAGCATCTATGGGAAGAACAACACTGGTAAATTGTCATTGCATCCACTCTTCCTACTTTGGAATGCTAAAATTGTAAGTTCCTGAATTCTTTGGCATCATAGCACTGCCCACTGATTATACATTAATATTATCAGGTAGTAGCTCATAAGCTTTCCACTGTGAAGAACGCCGATCAGATTGCGGTAGTTGATGGGGGTACCATAGCTGAAATTGGCACACACGATGAACTAATCAACAAGGGTGGCCCATATTCACGACTTGTGAAATTGCAGAAGATGGTGAGCTACATTGATCAAGAAAGTGACCAATTTAGGACCTCTTCAGTGGCAAGGACCAGTACGAGCCGTCTCAGTATGTCCAGAGCAAGTCCAATGCTACTTACACCAGGTGTTTCAAAGGAAACTGATTCCTCTGTTTCTCCCCCTGCACCGTCTTTCTCCAGGCTTCTTGCAATGAATGCACCAGAGTGGAGACAAGCAGTCATAGGCAGCCTCTCTGCATTGGTATATGGTTCCTTGCAGCCAATATATGCTATAACCATCGGAGGAATGATTGCTGCATTCTTTGTTCAGGACCACAATGAGATGAATGCAATTATCAGCCACTATGCCTTGATCTTCTGCTCATTGTCTGTGATATCCATTGCTGTTAATCTACTGCAACACTACAATTTTGCCTACATGGGGGAGCATCTAGTTAGGCGCATCCGGGTCCAAGTACTTGAAAAGATCTTAACCTTTGAGGCAGCATGGTTTGATGAAGAAACTAATTCAAGTGGTTCTCTGTGCTCTCGGCTAAGTAATGAGGCTTCTCTTGTCAAAACCCTTGTTGCAGACAGAATCTCCCTACTGCTTCAAACAGCTTCTGGAATTATAATTGCAGTGACAATGGGCCTCATAGTAGCTTGGAAACTTGCTCTTGTCATGATTGCCGTACAGCCATCTACGATGATATGCTACTATGCCAAAAAGATAGTTCTGTCAAATGTGTCAAGGGACTTGGCAAAGGCCCAGCATCAAAGTACTCAGATTGCCATAGAAGCTGTTTACAACCACAGGATGGTGACCTCCTTTGGATGCTCACCAAAGGTTCTTCAGCTCTTCGAGCATACACAAGAGGAACCATTGAGGAAAGCAAGGAAGAAGTCGTGGGTAGCAGGGATCACCACAGGATTGTCACCCTGCCTCTCATTCTTATCATGGGCACTGGACTTCTGGTATGGTGGGAAGTTGGCACAGTCAGGGGAGATTTCAGCGGGTGATGTCTTCAAAACCTTTTTCGTCCTGGTGAGCACAGGAAAGCTGATCGCTGATGCTGGCAGCATGACATCCGACCTGGCAAAGGGAGCAAATGCTGTTGCTTCAGTGTTCGAGGTGCTAGATAGGAAATCTATCTCACCACAAAATTCTCAGGTAACACATTCATGACTACTCTCATGAGCATTGTAAAGAATAAGATCAGCAACCTTGCAAAAATAACGACTTTACAACACTATATTGCTATGAGAATAAAATAACACAGCTACCTTGCAGGTGGAAAAGGACAATCAGAAGAGCAAAATACAAGGAAGAATAGAGTTCAAAAAGGTAGATTTTGCATATCCAACAAGACCACAATGCCTTATCCTGCAGGATTTTAGCTTGGACGTGAAAGCAGGAACAAGTATTGGCCTTGTTGGGAGAAGTGGCTGTGGTAAATCTACTATCATAGGTTTGATCCAGAGATTCTATGATGTTGATAGAGGGGCTATAAGGGTTGATGGTATGGATGTGAGGGAGATGAATATTCTTTGGTATCGAGGATTTACAGCTCTTGTTAGTCAGGAGCCTGCAATGTTCTCTGGCAGCGTCAAGGACAACATTGCCTTCGGTAAACCAGAAGCTGATGAAGATGAGATTGTGGAAGCTGCTAAAGCTGCAAATGCTCATGAATTCATCTCGTAAGTATTGGATATTTTCCGCATTCCAAAAAACAAATTGCAGTAAAATGCTTGCATATGAACTCCCATCATTCAACATATGGAATTTAAAACCTACTCTTTTTCAGATCTCTGAAGGACGGATATGATACTGATTGTGGAGAGCATGGCATACAGCTATCAGGAGGACAGAAGCAAAGAATTGCAATTGCGAGGGCAATAATCCGGAATCCAGCAATACTACTACTTGATGAAGCAACAAGCGCTCTCGATGCACAGTCAGAGCAAGTGGTGCAGGAAGCCCTTGATCGAATCATGTCAGGGAGGACCACAATTGTGGTGGCACATCGACTAAACACAATCAAGAATGTAGACTCAATCGCTTTCTTAGGAGAGGGTAAGGTGGTGGAGCGTGGTACTTACCCACAGCTCATGAACAAGAAGGGAGCATTCTACAACCTAGCAACTCTTCAGAAATAAGTTGAGTGTACAATGTAAACTACAGCAGTAAGAGACATGGTAGCCTAATGTTATAGCATAAAATCAGCACTCCTTAACAAGTTTTCACGCAATTCCTTCAATCATCGGTTCATGTATCTGACCCAACTCTTGTCTTTCAAGTGGTTTAAGATATGCATAAATGTAGACAAGTGCATAACTGGACTCGCTAATCACTAATATAGCTTAGTTTTAAGAAATAAATGGTAACAAAGTTATATTATTATGAAGGAAGAAGTACATATGACACCCCCAAACTTTACTCGAAAGTTCGTCCAACATCCCGAACTATGAAAACAGACATCTAACCCCCTCCGAATTTTGCAATCCCATTCAAATAACACAATGATCTAGTTTAACAAAGTAGTATTGCCTACTTGTCGCGATGAGTGAGTGATTTTGCTACATAAGATGATATGATGCCCATGTTGGATCAATGATAGGTAGGGCCCACATGGGCTTCTCCCCACGTCGAGCTTTCAATCGCGCCTCCATGGTCACCGCCCCCCATAGCTCTCTCCCTCTTTGTTTCGATTTGAGGGAGAAGCCTTTGTAGGCCTCACCTATCATTCACCTAAATTTAGCTGTCATGTCATCCTACGTGGTAAAACTACTTACTCATCGTGCCATGCGAGCAACGCCACCATGCAAAACCGGTTCTGGGAGTTATGTGAACTGGATTGCAAATTTGAGGGGTCAAATGTCTGGTTTCATAGTTCAGAATGCTAAACGGACTTTCAAGTAAAGCTTTAACATGTAAGATAATGAAAAAGGATTACCGCAAACTAGAACATAGCTAGAAGAAGAAATACCTACAACCAATGTTACTAGGACACCCGTGTCCAAAAAAAATTGCCGAATCAGACACCTCGAATCTAAGTCGGATTCCAAAACCCATGTTATATTCCGAGTAGCATTTCCTGTGTCTAAAAAAATTTGCTGAATCGAACAATTCGAATCCAAGTCAGATTCTGACTTCTATGTCCATGTCCATGTAACAATCAGGACAACATCATCTTTATTATTACTTGAAATAGATATTTAGGAGGCTTCCCTTAGACAACTCAATCTCCCAGCTCATGTTATCCATCTCTACCTTGACCAATGCCTCCACATCAATAGACCCAAGTTTAGTTGAGGCTAGTCGATCTTTTACTTCAGCAAGAATCTGCTCATAGGTCTTAAGAACTGTCTTAACCCTTACTCTTTCCATTGAAGTCTTTTGAAATACACTATCGTGCTCAGCAACTTGATGTTCCAATTTCAGCATTTCATCCTCCTTCATCATCAAGGACTGCTGCAAGTCCTTGATATCATCCTGAAGGGCTTGCAATTTTTTCTTCTGTTCTTGCAATGTTGAGAAAGCAATGTTAGCATCACTTGTTGCTTTCTTGTAATCTAACTCCAACGTAGTGTATGCACTTTCTAGTTCTTTGAGCTGCCACTGCAACTGATCCTGTAGCTTTGCAGAAAACTCTTCCTTCCGCGTCTCCATATTGAAATTGTGAATCTCCTTAATTTTTTTAGCATGTTCCAGTAATGCATTCATTATCCTTTGAGCATCCCTGTCCTCAAGACATGAATTCCATTTAACAAGTTCTTTCTGCAGAACGGCTTCAATTACAGCTGCAGTCAGTAGATCTGAAGGACGATTCCGAATGATTCCCTGAACATGTGAGATTGTCTTTGTAAAGTTCTCCCGCTGAATATCAAGTAAAATTTTCTCAAGGGGGTTGGCATGTTCTGAGGTCTTCCATGCAAAACATAACTCATTTATTATCAAATATGATGGCACCTCAGAGTTGGTTGGCAATGACTCTACGCAACCTTTCCTCATGAATGACTCAGAAGTCTCTGCAGCATTTCTTTCCATTTGTTCACCAGTTTCTACATTATTGCCTTGATCTAGTTTTTCTTCATTTTCTCCTTGATTATGTTGAGGCCCTTCACTTAGGCCCACCTCACCACATGCTGGTTTGAGTCTCTTGAATTCTTGAGATAAGGAACCTAAAAAGGCAAAAATTAATGTTACTGCAGTATGAATCATTAGAAGGCACTTTTATGTTCTAACTAAGAGCAGCCCAATCATACCTGTCGTTTGCTCATGAACTCCTTCGTAGACATTGTCTGGTTTCTCATAGAGTAAAGCTTGCTCTGCACTGTCCTCCACCTGATCTATCGTACTGGCTGGTGACGGTTCTATCGTTTCAGCTCTTTCTTTCAATATGTTATTTGTGCTGTCACGAGAATTCTTCAGGCGTGCCAGTCTTGGTGATCTTCGTGGTGTTTCAGGACTCCGCGGTGAGCCCCGTCGCAACTTCGCTATTCCCCTCTTTTGTTTGTTGGACAAATCACATAATTCATACTCGTCAACTAGCCGGCGCTTCACTGTTGTAAGGTCACATTGCAGTGGTTGATTAGACAAGATAGGCTCCTCAAGACTGATGTTCCTGCTATCAGGTATTGGAGCAGAACAATTGTCATCTGGAGGGAAGAAGCGTCGTAGTTGCCTCTTTACAAAGTCAACTGAACAACAAAAAGATGTTTCACCATGCTAGCGATGCAAAAATGACAGAAAAGGAGGTAATTAAAAAAAACTCACATTGCAAGACAAGTTTCTGCTTTAGAAACTGGCTCTGAACTCGTGGTTTGCCCGTGCATACATCAAAATCATTTGCAGCCGCATCCGCGTTCCATTTATACAAACTGAGTGTAGCACAGAATAAGTCAACTGTCACTTTGTCAACATGCAGTATTCTCATTACTTCAGCTATTGCTTTAGCTTTATCATCCTCCATTGGCCCCTTCGATGATAAGTATGTCTCTAGCTCATCTTTGGAGCCACCTACATCATGTAGGTCAGGGAAGCTCTGTGATGAAATATGTTCATTCCCTTGATTACTCCTTTGCAAGTTAACTATCTAAAAGTTGATGCAAACTTATCAGTTTAAGGAGTCAACATCACTATTAAGATACTAATGTCTAATCAGCAATATTAATATTCTGCTCTTCCCTGAATCCAAGGTAAAAGATATGAAATAACAAAATGAAGTTTGGACCAAAGTGACATGAAGAAATAACTCTTCTGAACCTTAAGTTTCCCAAGTCAACAAAAAAATCATGTGTTTTTTAAAGATCATCAGGTGTTCTATGATTCTAAATCTAAGCTACACATGCAAATCAAACTTATCTTGTATCTAATATATCCTGACAACAAAGTGGCTCCATATGAACTAGAGTAGGCAAAACATATACAGACAGAAATGAGTCGTACAAAATCGATCTAATTATTTGCACAAGGTTAGACTATAATATTACTCCAACATCAGATTGATGTTGTGTCTCAACCTGTGAGTGACTATGCATGAGACTGTCAGCTGGCTTTGTTAGTTTATCACCAGTAGAGGGGAATATGTCACATGGGAGTTTTCCTTCTATACTCCCAATAGCTTGAGCACCATTTCCTAAAGACTGAATTGTTTTCTCAAGAGCATTCCTACCAAAAACCAAAACCTTGAAATGCATGTCCTTATCGTATCGGAAGACAAGGAACTCATATTCTCTCAAAGAATTGTCCTCCACAAACTTCGGCCATCCAGTAGTCAGAAATACGCAACCATCAACTTTCTCTAACTGAACAACCCAAGTCTTTCCTTCCGAATGCTTAAGTACAGCATTAGCAGACGATGCCACTGCAATGTCAGAAGTCATGTGCTCCACCTCTGGAATGTGACCGAGGAAGTCTCTAGGTATCTCCTGCATATAGAAGCAAGGTTAAGGCATACTTTAATCATTTTTCGAAGCAGTAAGGGCAAGACCCCTCACCGATTTCATTAACGAAACTGAGAAAAATACAATATCAGATGTCCACGCCAAAAGAAAAACAGAAAAAAACGAAAGAGCTCCACACCTGAGCTAACTCACTCGAGACCTAATACAAGGTAAAACCGAAGAGAACCTTCACACCAGATAGCCTAAACAGAGTTACTCCTAACTCATGGACCTGACGCAGCAAAAGAACATCAGAAGCAGGGGAGATCACGATGCAATTCTTATCGTTACATGTGCACATCCTTCAGCTCGGTGAAAGGGACATACTTTGAGCTATTTCCACGACTGCAGATGGCACTTTTTTATGTAAAAGACTGGTCATTGTGCAGAGACAGTCAAATGCAAATGCACCATGCGGGTACGTACGTACATCAAGATGTCATTGAAGAACACAAATCTATGCAATCTGAAGCTTTGCTTTCAGTTTTAGACCACATGCATGCATAAGGAAAGCAATTTTCAGTATACCACCAACCATTCTTTCTTGGCATAGTTATACAAATAAGCATGTCAACAGACAATACCAAACAGTTGCCTTTTGTAGAAAACACGTGTATAAATAAACATTTCATACGCATGCACATGCAAGACATTTTTTTTAAGAAGATGCACATGCAAGACATTTTTTTTAAGAAGATGCACATGCAAACCATCATCTGTTCCTCTCTCTCTCTCTCTCTCTCTCTCTCTCGATAACATCCGTGGGCCCCCTGTGAACCATCCAATCCACAGGAGAACTTCATCAAAGAATACAAGATTTTACACCTGATGCCTCCAGTCCACCCATCGGAATAGCTCGTTTGCCAAGAACAGATGCAATGCAAGGATCTCGGCAGGTATTAAAATTTCACAAAATTTCAACAGTACACGTTTTGGGGGAGGGGAGTGTCCTCTCCTCCCAAGGGGCAACCCAAGCACGTTCTTGGCTAGTCTTTTCCCCTCCGATAACCAGACCGGGTGCGCACGTGCAAACACCACAAGAACTGAAAGGAAGGGTTTGGGGAGGAAGGAATACTCACGAGGCGGCGGGCGAAGTCGCCGACGAGGACCTTGAAGAAGTGAGGCCTCCTCTCCTCTTCCATGAGCAATGCCGCAGATCTCTCTCTCTCTCTCTCTCTCTCTCCCGGTTTTTCCTGAGGAGAGGAGAGAAGCAGAGGACTGAGAGGAGGCAAGAATTAGATGGAGCGCGGAGCCGCGGATGGGTTGGTGCGGAGTGAATGAACGGATTGAAGAAGCGGCTGCCCACCTGCCCGTCTTCTTTTCTTTCCCGTGACCTTCGGCGCGTGCACCAAAAGGGAGCGCGGAATCGTCGCAAGCTCGCACCTCGCAGCTGCCGGCTTGGCCCGCTTCTCTTTTTTCGTCAAAAGCGGGGTACGTTCCTTCCCTGCTGGCACCTAGCGCTCAGCTTTGGTTCGGACGATCAAGGATTTAAAACTCGTTTTAGGTTGATACCTTGGAGTTATAGTCTCAAATTTTATTGCGATGTTAAAATTTTGGATAAATTTCATACGAAATACAAAAATAAAAATTCAAATCCGCTTTTTTCACCTAAATTTCCGAGATTTCGCCCGGGATTATCAAATTCTCAACGAGATATGTCGAGATTTCAAGGAAATTAAACCGAACTAGTTCAAATGAAGTCAAAAAAATTTAAATTTTTTTTGTAGATGGTTCTGACATATCAGTAATATTCCCATAAAAATTTCACATAATTATCAAGAGTGAGGAATTTTTAAAAATTTAGACAATGCTACTGTCTTGATAAAACGCTAACCAAGAAATTTAAACCGAATGAAAAATAAAACAAACAATGTTAAGAAATTTTTAAATTTTTTGTGTGCAGTTCTAATGAACTAGTAATGCTACCAAGTTTCAAAAAATTTTAAAAATTTGGACAATATTACTGTCCTAATAAAAACCTTACCGGTAAACTTCAACCAAATGAAAAATAGTTCAAATCATATTACAAAATTTTCAAAATTTTTGTGGATGGTACTGATGTATCATCAATATTTTCATAAAATTTCCAAATGATGATCAAGTTTCAATTTTTTCAAAAATTCTTACAATGCAACGTCCTGATAAAAGCCAGATGATCAATATATAGATTTGCTTGAGCAACAAAAAAAGAGTTAAATTTTTTCAAATATTTAGAGAAGGGTGTTGAGGTAATTCAAGCTCATAAAAATTTTGGATTATGATCACACTCCAGTGAATTTATAAAATTCTTACAATGGTACTGTACCATTTATATTTTTTGTGTTTTTTTTATTTTCAAAAGATAACAAATGAAGTTCAATACGTTCATAGATTTGATTGAACAAACAAAAAAATTAATTTTTTTTAAAATTGTAGAGAAGAGTTGATCAAACTCGAGCAAACTTATAAAATTCTGACAAGATTACTGTCTATCTCAGTTATGTTCATTCGGTTTTTTATTTTTAAAGATAACAAATGAAGTTTAATTATTTTGAAAAATTTTCTGTATGATCCTACCTTCTAAAGATAGTACCATAAATTTTTCAGAGCATGATTAAGATTGTAAAATTTTATAAAAATATGATAATGTTTCTACCAAAATTTTAAAAACATCTCAAAAATTCTATTTTTCAACAAATTTTTATGGAAGATGACTTTTTTAAGGGTTATTGGGCAAAATCAAGTCAAAATACTCAAGATTTCGGCGAGGTTTGGCAAACTCTCGCTGAGATTTCTAATATTACTATAGCAATTTAATTTTTTTTATCCGGCTAGAATTTTAGATTCCATTTCCAGCCGGAATCTAAGATCTCGGCTGAGATTTCCAAAAGCTCGCCGGTTTTTAGAACCTTAGGGCGGACACAACTTCTCGTCAAGTATGATGAAGCTATGAAAAGGGTGGGAGAGTGTTGTGGGTCTTGACTGGGTATATTATAGGAATAGGGAGAAAGGGCCGGATGTGGCCTGATCTTTGGGCCATATAACGGCCAGGTTTCTATAATTCTTAATAAGTTACCTTATATACGTAGGAGTCTATTCCTTTTGTTAGGGGAGTTACCCTATATATATGAATAAAAGAGAGACAGAAAAGGCACGCTTTGATTGCCACCAAACCTAATTCGGTATGCCGTCGATAACCGGCGGTGGCGTCGTCGCCAAGTATCGAGGTGTGGCGCCGCCGCGCCACCACCTTCCTCCGTCTTACGGCTTGCGCCCAGGAACTAGGGCGTACCAACGGGAACACTCACAACAATTGGTATCAGATTCAGGCGATTCTTCGGCCATGGCTTCCCCTGAGGAGCGATTGACAACGGTGGAAACCGCTGTCGAGAAGATTCAGCAGTCCATGACGGAGCTACAAGCAATGCTGGCGGAGGTCCTCAGGACCGATCGGGGCAAAGGACCGGCGGTGGAGTACCAGGAGGAGACAGGGGCCAGTGACGCGCCAAGGATGGTCGCAGGGCGTCCAGGGCTTTGCCCGCCCCGCCATCTGGGTCGCGATTGGCCCCCTGCCAGCAGAATTGGCGGCCTGGCCGGCGAAACAGAGGAGCGCCGGTGGGTTCCGCGTGGCCCTCGGTACGAGTTGCCGGTGTATGATGGGACGGACGACCCGCTGCTGTGGCTACGCCAATGTGAAAGGTTCGCCCGTATGCACAACGTGCCGTCCCATGAATACGTCCAGATGGCCGGGTTGCATCTGCGTGGCGAAGCACAGGAAGTTTTGGATAATTGGGAACTAGAAGGAGGCCCCATCTCCTGGGAGGAGTTTTACAACACCTTCCTGCTCCGATTCACTCGGCAAGCCAGCGCGGGTCCTTTGGGCGACTTGGTGAACTTGAAGCAAGGGGAGCGTCGTGTGGATGATTACAGCAGGGACTTTCAGCGCCTGTTGGCTCGTGTTCCGCGCATGGGGAGGGCCGACCAGATCGAGACCTATACGGCGGGTCTGTCCGTCACCTTGGCGGCTGACGTCCGCCGTGACCGGCCCCGTGATTTGGCGGAAGCCATGGGCCTGGCCACGGAAGCGGAACGGAGGGAGGATGCGTGGATCGCCAAGGCCGCGCAGGGGATGTCTCACCTAGGTCGACCTCGCCCTGCCTTCAGCCGTGGCGCGTGGCGACCGGCCGGCTCGGGGTGGCTGCGGCGATGTTGCAAAGACGTCCGTCTCGCCGCCCACCAACAAGCATCACTGGCTGCGGCGCCGGGTCGATGGCAACCGCATTGCTCCCACTGTTTCCCCTGTTTCGGCGAGCAAGTCGTCAGCGGCTTCAGCACCCTATCGGCTCCGCTTGAGCCCTAATCAACTGGCAGAACGCCGTGCCAAAGGGCTATGCTATAACTGCGACGAGGTTTATACTCGTGGTCACCGCTGCAAGCGCCTGTTTTATTTGGAGGCGGTCGAGGAGGACGAAGAAGCATCCGAGGAGCCCGTTCTGGAAACAGAGGATCCTTCTCTTTCCGCCATGGCTTTGAAAGGACCTCTGGGGTGCAGCACCATGCAGGTCGAATTGGAGATGCAGGGTTGTCGCCTTCTCGGGCTGGTGGATAGTGGCAGTACTCACAATTTTCTTAGCAGTTATGCTGCCAATGTCATCCATGCACCACTTGAACCAGGGGAGAGCAGCAGGTGCGGGTAGCCAATGGGGAGCAATTACCCTGCTTGGGCAAACTTGCAGCTGGTCGGTTTTGCATTGGCCCACAGGCGTTTTCAGCGCCCTTCCTGGTAATCCCATTACAAGGCTTCGATGTCATTCTAGGTGTTCAATGGCTCCACACTTTGGGTGATATTCACTGGAACTTCACCTCCAAATGTCTGTCCTTTGACGATGGCACCAAACGGGTCACACTCCGAGGCATTTCCCGGGAAAAGAGCGCTAGCAGTTTCTTCCTTCAGGAGGATCAGGAAGCACAGTTGAATGATCTCTTGACGTCCTTTCAGGATGTTTTCCAGGAGCCCCAAGGTCTTCCGCCTCCTCGCTCTTGTGATCATCGGATTTGTTTGCAGGAGGGTACTAATCCAGTAGTGGTACGTCCCTATCGTTACCCCTACAGACAGAAAGATGAGATAGAGCAGCAGTGCGCAGCAATGTTGGCTCAAGGGACATCAGTTATTGATAAGGTAGATTGCCAGCTCGTGGAGCGCGATGCTCTCCTGGAGCAGGCTCGGCGGCACCTCCTCCAAGCCCAGAATAGGATGAAGCAATATTATGACCATCACCATCGTGAGGTGGAATTTGCGGTGGGCGATTGGGTGTAACCGGCAAAGCATCACCGACGACTCTCCGTCGGTGACTTCCCGACAAAATTATCACCCGCTTCTTCGGACCGTTCCAAGTCTCATTTCGCGTCGGCAAGGTGGCTTATCGCTGATACTTCGAGCGGCTCGCATCCATGATGTCTTCCATGTATCCTTCTCAAGGCATTCAAGGGTACACCACCTACTTCGATTCCACCACTGCCGGCTGATGTCTCCCCTTCGGTTGATCAAGCCAGACCGGCGCCTCATCGTCTTCTCGCTCAACGGTTTGTGAAGGGCAGCCGTCAATTCCTTGTTCATTGGACGAAGAATCGAAGATGGCGCTACATGGACCGACGCCATTGTCCTCCGGCGTTCTTATCGAATTCCAGCTTGAGGACAAGCTGTTGGTCGAGGGAATCTTGTTGTGGGTCTTGACCGGGTATATTATAGGAATAGGGAGAAAGGGCGGATGTGGCCTGATCTTTGGGCCATATAACGGCCAGGTTTCTATAATTCTTAATAAGTTACCTTATTTACGTAGGAGTCTATTCCTTTTGTTAGGGAAGTTACCCTATATATATGAATAAAAGAGAGACAGAAAAGACACGCTTTGATTGCCACCAAACCTAATTCCCAAGCGCAGCCGTCGATAACCGGCCGATGACGTCGTACCGCCAAGTATCAGGGTGTGGCAGCCGCCAGGCGCCACCCCCTTCCTCCCGTGCCGGCTTGCGCCCAGGAACTAGGGCGTACCAACGGGAACACTCACAACAGAGAGCACTCGCATACGTCGAATCGGTCTCACGTTCCTTAGCAGCTCGATTCGATGGCGGCAGTATCAATTCTAGGACACGCTCGACTGCTCGAGATGTCCCAAATTCGCATAGGAAATGAACTGAGAATGGTTTCTGTGATTTAGGTTTTTAATCCCCGAAGTTTGTTCATGCATTCTGTCTAGATTGTCGATCATCCGACTACACTGTGTTGCGCCTCAAGAAACAATAGCAACAAGAATCCAGCAACACTAGCAGGCACTACTGAAATCCTTCGAACCAACGGAACGAACAGCTACCGTGAACATGACATAAATCCAGAAGAAAATGCGAGGAAAGAACTCAAGAGAAACTTATTCAACAATTTTATTTATAGAACACTGCTCGACTGACTGACTTCTGCACCCAAATTATTAAGCAGGGTATTCCTACAAATGTTTTTGCCGTTTCACATCCATAGGTGAACATGTACCATTTGAGGTTTTCTAGCAATAAAGATTAAAAAGCATAATTTCTTGTGGGAGGAAAAATCCAAGAGCCTGAAAAGGTGGAAGGAGAATGAACTAAACAATATCCCAGGGGACCAAGCAGACCACATAGTTTGCTAAATCTGCAGAGCTGAAGCAATAGATCCAGCCAGACTGAGAACTTCAAATGGCCGCCTGCCCTTCACCGCATTGACAGTAAGAGGGCATGAATCGGTAATCCAAAAGTGGCTCAGGCCATGCTCCGGACCCTCTGAATGTTTTACAATAAACAAGTTGGTAATTATATTCAGGCAAATAAACAGCAAATTATTCAACACAAAATGAGTGCTGGAATAGCAAAAGCTCTGGAAATTCATTGGCGCAAGGTGCTACCAGCATACTCGCGCGCATATAGAGATCATCGTGTAACAAAAGTTTGAAGTTGAAACGTTGTATGGATGGCAACTGGCAAGAACAATCAAATAAGGGGTTTTGGTCTTTTGGATAGTGCTTCACACCACATTGGTGTTTAAAGATGTTAGAACATTATGGTAATTAATGACGAAGGATTATAGGGTATGACACAGCACTACTGCATCATCGAGAAATCAATGATGCAAGGAAAATCACAGGATGATTTTATTTTTAGGTGTCTCGGGATCTTGCTCATCTCTAAATGGAGACCAAAAAAAAATCAATGCTCTCTTTGATATGTCAAGGATTTCATTCCACAAACAGCAAAAAGTTGCACAGCTCTGCTTGTCGAAGTAGTCTTCGTAAAAACTAAAAAGGAAAAATATGACTTACACTCTGGGGTGAAACTGCACTCTGGGGTGAGGAGCAGTTTCTATGCTCTTAGGAGAAGTCAAGGATTCAGTTGCTTTGTCAAAAATGTTTAGTAGGTGAAAGAATAAATGGTTTGTCATCGACAAAATGAAGAAACAAAGGAAACAAAGTCATAGCAACCAGTTCAATCATGCCCTTCTAATTTGATCACATACCATTAAAAGGGTGTCAGCTGAGAAAGAAACTAACTTGTTCGTATAATTTGCCTCTGGAGTCTAGATTCTAGAACTCTAGATTCAAGAGCTCTAAATAGAAAAACAATAACAGTATGGGAAATTTATTAGCATGCTAACATTATGAAGTTAATGATGGGTACGTACCTCCATTATCATGCTGAAATTTCTCCCATGACTTGTTGGGGAAAATGCCATGTGTCACGTATGCACTAACCTTTGCTGCTCCATGAGCTGCCAATACTTTCTGGACAGGAAACTTGAATATAAGTTAATAATCTTGAGGAAGTATGGTGCAAATACACCCTTAAGGAAAAAAAAAAAGCAAAAAAGAAAAATCAAACTGTTGAGAAAATTTCCTCAACCACAAGGCTACGTGAGTTCAAGATCCACAAGCAATCACTACAAAATAAAAAGGAAGTTTTAAGTCATAAACAAATTTCATTACCTGGCACTCAATCAAAGTACCACCAGACTGCACCAAGTCATCCACTATAACAACATGATGGCCTCTAGGATCTCCCTCTTTTATACGTACAATTCTCTGTTCCCCTTCTCTAACTTTGTTGCATACAATCTACCAAAAGACATTTTATAAAAAGAAAAGTCATTAACTCATCATACAAGGGAATAGATAGGAATGCCATTATTTTTGTGTATTTAAAAGTGCTCAGACAAAAAAAATACCATAGGAAAATGTTGAAGTTGCTTATAGAAGCGCTTCCATGCACCGTCATCTGGAAAAGCTATGGTTATCTGATAACGATATTGAGAAACACATCAGACTATATACCACATCAACACTGACAATAAATACTTTTTTTCCGTTTAGTAAGGTGTACTCACATTATCGGAATCAGGTAGCTCCTGAAGCCTACTTTTCAGCAAGGGGATGCCACTCTCAAAACATGGTAAGACTGAGTCTCCAAAGTAGAATCTCTCCTGTTGTGTTGTTAAGCACAAGTTTGTTTTCATGTTGAATTAAAAAAAGTTACAGGAAAGAACTTAATTGGATAGTATGGAAGAAATTCACTTACCTGCAAAGCATGAATATCATAAATCACTAAACTTGAAGGTCCACCTCTTGATATTGGTATATTTGACAAAATTCTGGCGAGTGTGAAGGCGGTTGCAACATCTCCTTCATCTTCCATGCGCTCAGAAGTCCCAGTTGGGAAAAATGGGAGTATAAGAGTAAACGAGGCTAAAAACAACTTCGGCAGGGCATATATAATTGATAGTTGCTCAAATATGACACTGGGCGAGCTAAATGATGCTAAAAAGCAACATGCGCCCGCGAATGCTGTGGGCATTCGAGATGAACAAATTTGGGAATCCATCAGCAAACGTCCTAAAAGTGGTAACAAACTTAGCATAAGAAAGAAGCTCGGTCTAGTTATGATATTAAATAAAAGAATTTGCTGCCGGGACAGATTATAGGAATATTTCAAAAGAATAAAATTGGTTCCTACCAATAAATAACTACGACCAGAACATTGGTATGATTTATCATTTCAAGTCTAGTTCGCTTGATGGAGCAATCACATAAGTACTACTTGATCACAAATTGGGCCATGTGATAGTATGCCTTAGTGTATACATTGTGAAAGGAATTAAAGTTTGTATGCAAATAGTATGTATCAATGGGTAGACTGTACCATGCATGATTGTGCTGTCCCAAGTCCTGACTAAACACAACACGTAAGCATCTTAAACCCGCATATAGTTTCATGTCCGATACCCACCTTGTCCTGCTCCATTATAGGCCAAGGTTGCTTATCCTGACAAACTAATTCTGAAAACTACACTAAACTGAGTCAGTTCTGCTCCATCAATTGGGAAATCTGCAACAAATTTCTACCCACTTCAGACATTATTTTCCCCAAACGTTTTTCATCAGTTTATAGGGAAACACTGTCATCTTGATATGTATTAATATTGTGCTAGTTTGAACTACTCCACACCAAATTTAGGGCTACACTAATTTGCCGAGAAATGGTGATGCCGGGACACTCGGTCTGCCAGATGCAAGATTCGCGCTCAATTGTAAACCCAGAGAATCCCAATTCCCAACGCACGGCACAAAAATCTAGCATATAAGGAAATAAGAACAACACAAAGCTAGAAGTGAAGGGGAAGCTTCGGACCTCCAGGAGATGGAGCGGAGATCGATGTCGTCTTTCCGGGCGACCACCTGCTCGGCGAGCTCCCGCATCTCCTCGCAGTGGAAGAGCAGGATGTTCTTCTAGGCCCCCGCAGCGCCAGCCATCTTCCGCACGGCCAGCGGTGCGATCGCCAGGGGCACCACGTGCAGCCCACTGCCGTTGCCGTTGCTGGTGCCGGTGCTGCTGCTGCTGGTCGCGCTCGCACCGTCGAGGTGGAGGCTGACACGGAGCCTATCGGGCGCGGGGGCGCGAGGGAAGGCCTTAGGAATGCGGGGTTGGGCTTCGGTCTCGGGTGCGGGCGCGGGGCTGGGGTCGGGTTTTGACCCGCAGCGCGGCGGGGAGGCGGAGGCGGCCGTTGCCATCTTGCCGCACGCGTCACCGCGCGGCGGCACGGCGGCTGGTTGTTTGGATGTGGGCGGTGGCAGGTGAACAGGCAAGGAGTGGATTGACCGTGCGTACACATGCATGTATGTCGCGCGTGCCGTGGCGAGGTTTTTCGCGAGATCTCGCGTGATTTAAAGCGGTGGGACGGGCGGCGTAGGCGCACCGGCACCCGGTGCGTGGTAACTGCTAAGTACTAACTGGTAAGTGGATGCACCGTGCACCCCGCGCATTGGACGACGACAGAGGGTGTCGCATGCCTACCTCACACCTGGTCAGCCGATAAGGATCCGAATCGCCGGCTTTTGTTGGGACGCAGGACAGGTTCACAGTAGCGATCTTCCGATCAAAAATCGATAAAAACCGGTAGAAAATTAGTAAAAAATCAATAGAAATTGGACAGTTTTGAAGTCAAATGTTTTAAAACTGACAGTAAAATTGAAAATCGACCGATTTTCAAGCGATGTCGTTTTCCTCACCGATTTTTCGATCGTTTTTATCGATTTTCGACTGATTTTATTCGATTTTCAGTACGCTTAAGAAAAGTTAGAAAAAAATGTAGAAAATCTAAATAAATCCCAATTAATCTATAAAATATGTCAGAGAAATTTGAATTTTTTTTGAATTAATTTAGTACTTATGAAAATTAAAAACAACAATTAATTAAAAAATAGAGACACTTTTAGATTTTTATAAAAATGTACAAGATTGATCATGCTCTGAAATTTTAATTGTATCATAAAGTGTTCCCAAGGATCATGTAGTAAAATTTTCATAAATATTAGATTGTATTTAGTACCTCTAGAAAATAAAAAATAGAAGAGCATATACAAAAATAGTAGCACTGCCAGAAGAATTTTTTAAAAAATACATAGACCTGATCATCATTTGAAAATTTTACTGAATCATTAGCATTTCCTTAGAACCTCACACGAAAACTTGCAGAAATATTAGACTTCATTTATTTCTCCTAGAAAATCAAAAACAGAAGAGAATATATAAAGATAGTAGCACTATTAGAATTTTAAAAAATACACAGGCCTGGTAACCATTTGAAAACTTTATAGCATTATTAGCATTGTCTCAGGACCTCACACAAAAAAAATTAAAAGAATTTTAATATATTTTGATATTTTTCTAGATTTTCTGAATCAAAAATCTTCTTCGATTTTGGTAGTCTGCACAGGTCGCTCACGTCACAAGCTTTGGTTCTTGTAGTGTTTGGTTTCGAGTCATTAATTTACTCATACGCCCTCCGGCATTTTCTTTCGCCCATCTAGGCTACTCACGTACGAAATTGCGTTTTTAGCGCTTTTTTAGGCAATGACGAACAAGCACTAGAGCGAGGATGTTGCTCTTCTTGATATAACAAGCGGTGGTGACCGTAGCTCCAAATACAACATGGTACCACATCATATCGGTGGCTTCCAGATAGTAGGGATAGCAATTTTCTTCAAAATTTTATGTATACGTGGATATCCAATTTGATAAAAGTAAGTATAATAGCACTTTAGATCTATGAGTTTTTAGATTTGGTTACCCGATAAGCTCATATATAGGATGAGCGTGAATGTCAATTTGTACTCATAAATATCTAATGGGTATCATATGATATGTGAGCCCACTTTTTAGAGATATATTAGAAAAACAAATTCACTAACTGGTCGGTTGAGTCAGCTCCTATCTTATTCCCATCGCCTGGTTGCCTCGGCTTCCCTCCCCTCACCTCTGCCTCCCTCGGCGGTCGGTTCCCACTCCTCGCCTCACCTCACTCGACGTCGGCTTCTCCCATTGCCTTCCTCCGCCCCAGCACGCATAGTGCCCAAAAGAAGAGAGAGAAAGGAGAGGCGAGAAGGAGATAGAGGGAGAGGTGACCCCTACTCACCAGGAACACACTACTCTCAAGGAGAGCATGCCAGGGCCGCCTCGCCACCCGCTCGAGAGTGCCCTTGAGGTCTAGGGTTTCGGCGAGCTGAACCATGGCGAGCCCCCCACCGACTAGAGGCGGCGGTGGCGCCGGGGACGAGGCAATCTGGAGGAAGCTCCACGAGGCAGCTTCGATGAGGAGTCCATCAGACGCTGTGACAAGACGACATCCCGACGCTCATCACCTACATCACCCTACTCAAGTTCAAGGCACCTTTCGCCCTCCCCTCGCTCCTGTGGTGCGGTCGATGTGCCAGCTTTTGGTTTCTTGGTTCGATGGTTTATCGTTCTTAGTATGTTAGAGTAGTTCTTAATGGGTTTCTTTTAGGGAGAAAGGGAGGAACAATAGGCGAAAAGAATTGGCCGATCATCGTTGGAGAATCACTCCCTGCCTCGTCGGTGTCGCCTCCTCCTCCGCCTTGGTTGCCTCCCTCAGCCTCCGGTGTCCGCTAGGGGGAGCATGCGGTGGCCGTGGCACCCCCGCCTCTCAGCCTTCGCCCTTCAATGCTCACGTACAGATATGTGCCCGTGGGTATCCATTGGATATCGAGTACCTATTGGGTTCGGGTATAGGCACACATTTGTGCCTGTAAAACTTAGTGGGTTTGGGTAGACGGGACTTTATTTGGGTTCTGGTTCAGGTTTAAAGCAGTGGTATCCGGAGATACCCACCCGATTACCATCCCTATATGATAAGATATAGTAGCGTGATAGCATCGATGATCCCACTGCAATAGCAAGCACTAGAGTGCAGGATATTGCTACTACCGAGCGGACCCAACTTGGGCTCCACCTCCTCTGATGATCACTCACACTAATGTTATATCACTACTTTCTCATTTTATTCTAAATTGATGCGATTTTTGACTTCCTATTTGATGTTGTTTTGTTATAATTTAAAATTAAAGCATGCTATCATGTTTTCTTTGTTAGCTATCATAAAAATCGTAAGTAGCACACTTTTAAGTTGTTTGATGAAATGCTTATGAATATAATCTATAATATGTTTGTAAGCCTAACTAATTGAATGTAGAAAAAATATGGCGCCAACTCAAGAGATGAGGTATACACATCGGATCTAAATGTACACAAATATTGCATAAATCTGGCCACCAATTACTTGTTAGTCTTAATATTTAGTACGTCACAATTCTTTGCAAACCATTGCTTAACCCATAAACATCCTCTATATTTCTGATTTGGATCCACCACTAGCTGCTACGGTATCACACCACAGTAGGATAGATATTGTCTGGATGACTTCTTTCCTTGTGTGCGTACGAAATGAGTGAGCATGTCATGGGTTAATAGGAGAGCTACGAGAAGAGCTTTGCATGATTTCTTTCCTTCTGTGCGACATGAATGCAAGAGCTTATCATTAATTAGAGGTGAGCCTACCTGCTGAGACAGGGAACAACACAGGAGGTTTTCTGCCGAACATTAACCGCAACAGGTGTTGCTATCACACTGTTGCTTGCTACAGCACGACCATGAAGCTGCTGTGGTCCCAGAGGTCCAGAGCAGCAGAAGGTAGGTGTTATCTGTGTTGCTATCTTGTTCTAAATTTACAATTTTATTTTTGAAGGATTTAGTTCGGCAGAAAGTGTGAAATAGGGGTCATATAAGCTAAGGCTTAAGGGTATGTTTGTTTTTTGTTTTGATTCGAATTCTGGCCTAAAAATATAATAAAAAATAAACAATCCGATTCTAGAAATCGGTTCTCATATTCAAACTCACCCATATACACTAAATCCATAATCTACTTCATATATGTTTTTGTATTTTAGTTTTTAGAGAATCGAACTTTACTTTATAATCCAGAATCGAGTTTTAGAGAATCCAAAGCGAAAACAAATAACCCCTAAAGCCTCTCTGTTTTCACCGGTCTAAAACATGGAGATGGATAGCAGTTGTTGGTCTTACCTACTGAGATGGGTTTCGTGTTTTTTAAACCAATTTTGTTGTTTTTGATGAAGTAAATTTCATATTAAAAAAAACGGATGAATTAAATTCTGTTGTTCGAAGATCGCTGTTTCGATTGCCTTGTTGGTCCTCGAGGCCAAGGACCGTTAGGAGCATCTTAGGTGATGAATCCTCTAAAAACAGAACAATGTAAATTCCCGATCCAACTGATTAGGGAAGTTGGTGTTGCTGACGTTACATCACCGGATGGATTATGGATAGTAGTAGCATTTTAATCTACATTTATTTTAAACAACTCAAATCCTAAATTTGCACTATATTGCTGTAAGAAAATAACTTAGTTTGGTTTAATTGCCCAGCAGTCAACATCAATGTGGCCAAACGACTTCTGAAGAGTTCCAAAGCCACTGGCATCTCTTCCTCGAATATTTGGATCGGTCCAATAAGATTGCACGGCCTCGAAGCCCTTCCTGAACAGCTAAGGATGTTTGTCTGTGCATCAACCGACTAGTTTTTTCGTCTAAAATCAGTCAAAGAATTATCATGGCAGAGATACAACGTTCCAGATCTCTCCCTATCTATCTATAATTCACCAGGTTGGTTTTTTTTTACCACACACAACTTTGCTTTTTCTGATCTTTTTCTCTGTCCACCCTAATATGTGCACCCAAAAACTCCTTCCTCAAAATGAAGCCTAAGATGTTTTATCGCAAGACTTCATCAAATCTAATGATCCACATCATTAGGTTCATCCGTCCTAATCTAATCAAATCACGCGCCGAACAAATTACCCCGTCCCTCCCCGCGCCGCACAACTCACGCAGAAAACCCTAGCTGTTCCCTCCCGCCCCGCACGCAGCGACAAACCCAAACCCCGTCCCTGCCGCCCCGTCGCCCAGCCGCGCGGAAGCCCCAACGCGCCGTCGCCCAGCGCCGAAGCCCCAACTCGCCTCCCGCCCAAATCCTCCGGTGGTCCTCCTCCTCCTCCGGTGCAGCACCAGAAGGGGCGCCGCAGGCGCAGGGGTGGACCCACGAAGATCCAGCTCCCTGCGCGCGCTACCAGGCCGTCCTAAACGTGCCTCACGGCCTCGCCCGCTTCCGCTGCCCGCAGTGCGGCGTCGACCTCGCCGTCGACCTCGCCAAGCTCCAGAACGTCCTCGCTTCCTCGAACAATGCCGCGCCCCCGGGCCTCAACGCCCCGGTCTCGGGGCCCACGCCTTCAGTGTCGATGCCTTCACCGGTGCCGTTTCTCCCCGTGTTGCCGCCAGGCATGCCGCAGCCGCCGCCGTAGGTTTGCATTTTTTGTAAAGGAGAATAGATTCATAGGGGAGGCAGTATTGGAAAAGTTCCATTCATATACTTTTGCATGAGATTGCACATTTTATCTACTTGAGGTGATCAATGAAGACATCAAATATCATAGTTATGCACTTCTGCTTTACTTCAACTTGGTGTTCAATGGGTTGGGCAATAGGATTTTATCTGCGGTGATTAGCTTGGCTGATTGGTTGTAATTTTTGAATTGAACGGGACACATCTGATGGGTTCAGTGAGTCAGGTTGTCAGAGTTTCTCTATGCACTTCCTCACGTTCTTGCCTACTTACTTTTAGTTGGATGTATATAGTATCACACATTTGCTCATTACGTTTTTTGATTTATGTATGGCATTCTCCATTGTTCATGAAATCTGGCTGCTAAACAATACATGCAAAATGTTTTTGGCATTTCTCATAAACATGCAGTTGCTTTGGTGTTCTGTCTTACTAGAGCATCATATGCCAATGCGTGCTTCATAGGTTGTATTATCAGGCTTGCGGCCTTGCACTTACCGGGCTTTTGTCAAGCAGGTTGCTATTGATGTTGAGCGAGAAGAAGATGAAGGTGGTACTGTTGGCCTTGGGAGGATGGCACGAATTCGTTGGCCATGGCTAAGAGAAGAAGTATGACAATTACCTGATTTTGTGTTTATGTCCAGGTCATACGAATTTGTGAATTTGCTGGAATCAACATCTTCTGTTTGAATTGTATTGCAGTGAGAGCTCACTTCGAGTTCATGGAGAAGCTTGGAGTTGGCAAATGGTGCTTCCATGACAGGGATATTGCCCCTGACGGCAAGACACTTGCGGTATGTCCTTCATTTATGTGTCAAACTGTCAATGCATGAACTCTAGATACTATCAAAGTGGTCTAGATACCTTGGAATGCCAACCTTTCGATCTTAGGCCATGGTTCTCGTACGTCGATCGCTAACTTCATATACTTCTATCAAACAGATTGCTTCTGATTAAAAGACCACTTATTTTGGATCATTTATTTAATTATGCTTAACTAACTGGGTACTGAACTGATTTGACTGATCACAATTAGGAGCAATAAAAATATTTCACTTTAGGTACTATGCAAGATGAACTTCACTCCAGCAGATTGCTTCTGTTTAATAATGGAATTTCTGGTTGACTGTAATGTGACTGCCTAGGCCCCTAATATGAACGGTATACTGTCAGCATTTTTCTAAGTCTTATCTTGTTTCACGTTGCAGGAAACAAATGCGAACTTGGATGAGATAGTTGAGCTGGCAAAGAAACTCCAGGTTACATTGCTGCAACCTTAAATTTTCAACATTTGACTGTACTACAATGCATTGTGTTCTGCTCTTTACTCAAATATATTCTGAACTGCTTGTAGGGTCAGACCGATATAAAGCCACTGTGGGGCACTGCACAGCTTTTCATGAATCCACGCTACATGCACGGAGCTGCCACTAGGTCGGTAAATGATTTTGCTGCGTTAATGAGTTTGGGGTGTGACTTGAAATTAATTACGAAAGGTCTTTATTTATGCTGCAGCCCAAAGGTTAAGGTATATGCTTATGCGGCAGCTCAAGTGAAGAAAGCTTTGGAGGTGGGTTATCTCTGAACATCATAGAAGTTCTTCGTTCCGGTTTGTTGTTGATTCGGCTTTATCTCTTTACAGGTTACTCACTACCTAGGCGGTGAAAACTACGTATTCTGGGGTGGAAGAGGGTTACCAAACACTTCTCAATACTGACATGAAGAGAGAACTTGATCATTTGGTATGAGTCGGACATGTTCTGCTGATTCCTTTGTTGTTCTACTACACTTTGTAATTTGTAGCACAAAATATATGGCTATATGCACATTTGCTGGATTACCAATTTCTTCTCCTGTTTGCAGGCTAACTTTCTTCAAGCGGCTGCTGACCACAAGAAGAAGATTGGATTTAATGGTAATTGCATCTTTGTGCTACATGATTTTCCTGTTCCTATTCCCCCAACATTGACATAGTCAGTAATTAAATTGTTTTGCTTTATGATAATTTATGGTTAGTACTGAGTTTTTTTTCAGGAACATTATTGATAGAGCCTAAACCACAAGAACCCACAAAGCACCAGTATGTTTTTCACTTGGAACTAGATTAGCAAAATGTCTACAGGATTGAAAAAACATTAATCCTTGTTTTACGCTGGCAGGTATGACTGGGATGTTGCAACTACGTTCTCTTTTCTACAGAAGTATGGTCTTACAGGTAATCTTGTGTAAATTGTTGAAATTCATTTAGTACCTCCATTCATATTTTCATCCTTTTTTATATGTTTATTTTCAATTTTCTGCAAGTGAAGCTCATGTGAATTCGACCATGTAATCTGAAAGTTATGTTAAACTATCCTCTCACTCTCTCTATCTCTTTTTTCTTCAAAATGACATGTCGATACAGGAGAGTTCAGGATAAATGTTGAGTGCAACCATGCTACTTTATCTGGGCATAGGTTATTTTATTGCTCACCTAACTTGAATACTTCAATCACAATAGCATAAAAGTGATAGCATCATAACTACATATAAAAATTTCAGATGTTACAAATAAAAAATATTTATTCAGACATCGGCACTACGCTGATAAATAATTTGCTGCTCATTTTAGTGTTCAGCTTATTCAGACATCGGCTAATTCAGACATCGGCACTACCGCAGGAGAAGGTGTGCACCTCTCTTACTGATAAAGGAGGGATTTTTAGTTGGACATTGTCCGATTTTCTAACGTCATTTGTGTATTCATTCAACTCCAATGTTTTGCTTGGTTGTTGCTGCAGAAGGTACAACTATTTGAACTTAGAGTGCAAGAAAGGTGGGTGGTCCCGGGAAGAGGACATTCTATTGTGTGAGGTGAGATCTTGATGTGTTCTAGCAATTTAATTATTGGGTCCATGCTGTGGATTTACTTGAAACTAGGCAGTGCTACATCAAATGCTTATGATTCTTTTGGGTCAAAATTTAGATGTTGCAACAGGACGGTATGTGTTGGATACTTCCTTAGTGAACATTAATAACCAAACAGACAAATAATTGGGACCATGGAGTTTAACACGTGTATGCACATTGGAGCTTATCCTCCATTGCGTACCTTTGGAAAAAGGAGGGGATTGCTTTGTGCTTTATAGTGAGCAGCAGGTGCGGGTAGCCAATGGGGAGCAATTACCCTGCTTGGGCAAACTTGCAGCTGGTCGGTTTTGCATTGGCCCACAGGCGTTTTCAGCGCCCTTCCTGGTAATCCCATTACAAGGCTTCGATGTCATTCTAGGTGTTCAATGGCTCCACACTTTGGGTGATATTCACTGGAACTTCACCTCCAAATGTCTGTCCTTTGACGATGGCACCAAACGGGTCACACTCCGAGGCATTTCCCGGGAAAAGAGCGCTAGCAGTTTCTTCCTTCAGGAGGATCAGGAAGCACAGTTGAATGATCTCTTGACGTCCTTTCAGGATGTTTTCCAGGAGCCCCAAGGTCTTCCGCCTCCTCGCTCTTGTGATCATCGGATTTGTTTGCAGGAGGGTACTAATCCAGTGAGTGATGCGTCCCTATCGTTACCCCTACAGACAGAAAGATGAGATAGAGCAGCAGTGCGCAGCAATGTTGGCTCAAGGGACATCAGTTATTGATAAGGTAGATTGCCAGCTCGTGGAGCGCGATGCTCTCCTGGAGCAGGCTCGGCGGCACCTCCTCCAAGCCCAGAATAGGATGAAGCAATATTATGACCATCACCATCGTGAGGTGGAATTTGCGGTGGGCGATTGGGTGTGGCTTCGGCTTCAGCATCACCGACAGCTCTCCGTACGGCTGACTTCCCCGACAAAATTATCACCCCGCTTCTTCGGACCGTTCCAAGTCTCAGCTCGCGTCGGCAAGGTGGCTTATCGCTTGATACTTCCAGAGACGGCTCGCATCCATGATGTCTTCCATGTATCCCTTCTCAAGGCATTCAAGGGTACACCACCTACTTCGATTCCACCACTGCCGGCTGATGTCTCCCCTTCGGTTGATCAAGCCAGACCGGCGCCTCATCGTCTTCTCGCTCAACGGTTTGTGAAGGGCAGCCGTCAATTCCTTGTTCATTGGACAGAAGAATCAGAAGATGACGCTACATGGACCGACGCCATTGTCCTCCGGCGTTCTTATCCAGAATTCCAGCTTGAGGACAAGCTGTTGGTCGAGGGGGGAGTACTGTTGTGGGTCTTGACCGGGTATATTATAGGAATAGGGAGAAAGGGCCGGATGTGGCCTGATCTTTGGGCCATATAACGGCCAGGTTTCTATAATTCTTAATAAGTTACCTTATTTACGTAGGAGTCTATTCCTTTTGTTAGGGAAGTTACCCTATATATATGAATAAAAGAGAGACAGAAAAGACACGCTTTGATTGCCACCAAACCTAATTCCCAAGCGCAGCCGTCGATAACCGGCCGATGACGTCGTACCGCCAAGTATCGGTGTGGCAGCCGCCAGCGCCACCCCTTCCTCCGTGCGGCTTGCGCCCAGGAACTAGGGCGTACCAACGGAACACTCACAACAGAGAGCACTCGCATACGTCGAATCGGTCTCACGTTCCTTAGCAGCTCGATTCGATGGCGGCAGTATCAATTCTAGGACACGCTCGACTGCTCGAGATGTCCCAAATTCGCATAGGAAATGAACTGAGAATGGTTTCTGTGATTTAGGTTTTTAATCCCCGAAGTTTGTTCATGCATTCTGTCTAGATTGTCGATCATCCGACTACACTGTGTTGCGCCTCAAGAAACAATAGCAACAAGAATCCAGCAACACTAGCAGGCACTACTGAAATCCTTCGAACCAACGGAACGAACAGCTACCGTGAACATGACATAAATCCAGAAGAAAATGCGAGGAAAGAACTCAAGAGAAACTTATTCAACAATTTTATTTATAGAACACTGCTCGACTGACTGACTTCTGCACCCAAATTATTAAGCAGGGTATTCCTACAAATGTTTTTGCCGTTTCACATCCATAGGTGAACATGTACCATTTGAGGTTTTCTAGCAATAAAGATTAAAAAAGCATAATTTCTTGTGGGAGGGGAAAAATCCAAGAGCCTGAAAAGGTGGAAGGAGAATGAACTAAACAATATCCCAGGGGACCAAGCAGACCACATAGTTTGCTAAATCTGCAGAGCTGAAGCAATAGATCCAGCCAGACTGAGAACTTCAAATGGCCGCCTGCCCTTCACCGCATTGACAGTAAGAGGGCATGAATCGGTAATCCAAAAGTGGCTCAGGCCATGCTCCGGACCCTCTGAATGTTTTACAATAAACAAGTTGGTAATTATATTCAGGCAAATAAACAGCAAATTATTCAACACAAAATGAGTGCTGGAATAGCAAAAGCTCTGGAAATTCATTGGCGCAAGGTGCTACCAGCATACTCGCACGCATATAGAGATCATCGTGTAACAAAAGTTTGAAGTTGAAACGTTGTATGGATGGCAACTGGCAAGAACAATCAAATAAGGGGTTTTGGTCTTTTGGATAGTGCTTCACACCACATTGGTGTTTAAAGATGTTAGAACATTATGGTAATTAATGACGAAGGATTATAGGGTATGACACAGCACTACTGCATCATCGAGAAATCAATGATGCAAGGAAAATCACAGGATGATTTTATTTTTAGGTGTCTCGGGATCTTGCTCATCTCTAAATGGAGACCAAAAAAAAATCAATGCTCTCTTTGATATGTCAAGGATTTCATTCCACAAACAGCAAAAGTTGCACAGCTCTGCTTGTCGAAGTAGTCTTCGTAAAAACTAAAAAGGAAAAATATGACTTACACTCTGGGGTGAAACTGCACTCTGGGGTGAGGAGCAGTTTCTATGCTCTTAGGAGAAGTCAAGGATTCAGTTGCTTTGTCAAAAATGTTTAGTAGGTGAAAGAATAAATGGTTTGTCATCGACAAAATGAAGAAACAAAGGAAACAAAGTCATAGCAACCAGTTCAATCATGCCCTTCTAATTTGATCACATACCATTAAAAGGGTGTCAGCTGAGAAAGAAACTAACTTGTTCGTATAATTTGCCTCTGGAGTCTAGATTCTAGAACTCTAGATTCAAGAGCTCTAAATAGAAAAACAATAACAGTATGGGAAATTTATTAGCATGCTAACATTATGAAGTTAATGATGGGTACGTACCTCCATTATCATGCTGAAATTTCTCCCATGACTTGTTGGGGAAAATGCCATGTGTCACGTATGCACTAACCTTTGCTGCTCCATGAGCTGCCAATACTTTCTGGACAGGAAACTTGAATATAAGTTAATAATCTTGAGGAAGTATGGTGCAAATACACCCTTAAGGAAAAAAAAAAGCAAAAAGAAAAATCAAACTGTTGAGAAAATTTCCTCAACCACAAGGCTACGTGAGTTCAAGATCCACAAGCAATCACTACAAAATAAAAAGGAAGTTTTAAGTCATAAACAAATTTCATTACCTGGCACTCAATCAAAGTACCACCAGACTGCACCAAGTCATCCACTATAACAACATGATGGCCTCTAGGATCTCCCTCTTTTATACGTACAATTCTCTGTTCCCCTTCTCTAACTTTGTTGCATACAATCTACCAAAAGACATTTTATAAAAAGAAAAGTCATTAACTCATCATACAAGGGAATAGATAGGAATGCCATTATTTTTGTGTATTTAAAAGTGCTCAGACAAAAAAAATACCATAGGAAAATGTTGAAGTTGCTTATAGAAGCGCTTCCATGCACCGTCATCTGGAAAAGCTATGGTTATCTGATAACGATATTGAGAAACACATCAGACTATATACCACATCAACACTGACAATAAATACTTTTTTTCCGTTTAGTAAGGTGTACTCACATTATCGGAATCAGGTAGCTCCTGAAGCCTACTTTTCAGCAAGGGGATGCCACTCTCAAAACATGGTAAGACTGAGTCTCCAAAGTAGAATCTCTCCTGTTGTGTTGTTAAGCACAAGTTTGTTTTCATGTTGAATTAAAAAAAGTTACAGGAAAGAACTTAATTGGATAGTATGGAAGAAATTCACTTACCTGCAAAGCATGAATATCATAAATCACTAAACTTGAAGGTCCACCTCTTGATATTGGTATATTTGACAAAATTCTGGCGAGTGTGAAGGCGGTTGCAACATCTCCTTCATCTTCCATGCGCTCAGAAGTCCCAGTTGGGAAAAATGGGAGTATAAGAGTAAACGAGGCTAAAAACAACTTCGGCAGGGCATATATAATTGATAGTTGCTCAAATATGACACTGGGCGAGCTAAATGATGCTAAAAAAGCAACATGACGCCCGCGAATGCTGTGGGCATTCGAGATGAACAAATTTGGGAATCCATCAGCAAACGTCCTAAAAAGTGGTAACAAACTTAGCATAAGAAAGAAGCTCGGTCTAGTTATGATATTAAATAAAAGAATTTGCTGCCGGGACAGATTATAGGAATATTTCAAAAGAATAAAATTGGTTCCTACCAATAAATAACTACGACCAGAACATTGGTATGATTTATCATTTCAAGTCTAGTTCGCTTGATGGAGCAATCACATAAGTACTACTTGATCACAAATTGGGCCATGTGATAGTATGCCTTAGTGTATACATTGTGAAAGGAATTAAAGTTTGTATGCAAATAGTATGTATCAATGGGTAGACTGTACCATGCATGATTGTGCTGTCCCAAGTCCTGACTAAACACAACACGTAAGCATCTTAAACCCGCATATAGTTTCATGTCCGATACCCACCTTGTCCTGCTCCATTATAGGCCAAGGTTGCTTATCCTGACAAACTAATTCTGAAAACTACACTAAACTGAGTCAGTTCTGCTCCATCAATTGGGAAATCTGCAACAAATTTCTACCCACTTCAGACATTATTTTCCCCAAACGTTTTTTCATCAGTTTATAGGGGAAACACTGTCATCTTGATATGTATTAATATTGTGCTAGTTTGAACTACTCCACACCAAATTTAGGGCTACACTAATTTGCCGAGAAATGGTGATGCCGGGACACTCGGTCTGCCAGATGCAAGATTCGCGCTCCAATTGTAAACCCAGAGAATCCCAATTCCCAACGCACGGCACAAAAATCTAGCATATAAGGAAATAAGAACAACAGAAAGCTAGAAGTGAAGGGGAAGCTACGGACCTCCAGGAGATGGAGCGGAGATCGATGTCGTCGTTCCGGGCGACCACCTGCTCGGCGAGCTCCCGCATCTCCTCGCAGTGGAAGAGCAGGACGTTCTTCTGGGCCCCCGCAGCGCCGGCCATCTTCCGCACGGCCAGCGGCGCGATCGCCGGGGGCACCACGTGCAGCCCACTGCCGTTGCCGTTGCCGGTGCTGCTGCTGCTGGTCGCGCTCGCGCCGCCGAGGTGGAGGCTGGCGCGGAGCCTGCCGGGCGCGGGGGCGCGAGGGGAAGGCCTTAGGAATGCGGGGTTGGGCTTCGGTCTCGGGTGCGGGCGCGGGGCTGGGGTCGGGGTTTTGACCCGCAGCGCGGCGGGGGAGGCGGAGGCGGCCGTTGCCATCTTGCCGCACGCGTCACCGCGCGGCGGCACGGCGGCTGGTTGTTTGGATGTGGGCGGTGGCAGGTGAACAGGCAAGGAGTGGATTGACCGTGCGTACACATGCATGTATGTCGCGCGTGCCGTGGCGAGGTTTTTTCGCGAGATCTCGCGTGATTTAAAGCGGTGGGACGGAGCGGCGTAGGCGCACCGGCACCCGGTGCGTGGTAACTGCTAAGTACTAACTGGTAAGTGGATGCACCGTGCACCCCGCGCATTGGACGACGACAGAGGGTGTCGCATGCCTACCTCACACCTGGTCAGCCGATAAGGATCCGAATCGCCGGCTTTTGTTGGGACGCAGGACAGGTTCACAGTAGCGATCTTCCGATCAAAAATCGATAAAAACCGGTAGAAAATTAGTAAAAAATCAATAGAAATTGGACAGTTTTGAAGTCAAATGTTTTAAAACTGACAGTAAAATTGAAAATCGACCGATTTTCAAGCGATGTCGTTTTCCTCACCGATTTTTCGATCGTTTTTATCGATTTTCGACTGATTTTATTCGATTTTCAGTACGCTTAAGAAAAGTTAGAAAAAAATGTAGAAAATCTAAATAAATCCCAATTAATCTATAAAATATGTCAGAGAAATTTGAATTTTTTTTGAATTAATTTAGTACTTATGAAAATTAAAAACAACAATTAATTAAAAAATAGAGACACTTTTAGATTTTTATAAAAATGTACAAGATTGATCATGCTCTGAAATTTTAATTGTATCATAAAGTGTTCCCAAGGATCATGTAGTAAAATTTTCATAAATATTAGATTGTATTTAGTACCTCTAGAAAATAAAAAATAGAAGAGCATATACAAAAATAGTAGCACTTGCTGGAAGAATTTTTAAAAATACATAGACCTGATCATCATTTGAAAATTTTACTGAATCATTAGCATTTCCTTAGAACCTCACACGAAAACTTGCGAAATATTAGACTTCATTTATTTCTCCTAGAAAATCAAAAAAGAAGAGAATATATAAAGATAGTAGCACTATTAGAATTTTAAAAAATACACAGGCACGGTAACCATTTGAAAACTTTATAGCATTATTAGCATTGTCTCAGGACCTCACACAAAAAAAATTAAAAGAATTTTAATATATTTTGATATTTTTCTAGATTTTCTGAATCAAAAATCTTCTTCGATTTTGGTAGTCTGCACAGGTCGCTCACGTCACAAGCTTTGGTTCTTGTAGTGTTTGGTTTCGAGTCATTAATTTACTCATACGCCCTCCGGCATTTTCTTTCGCCCATCTAGGCTACTCACGTACGAAATTGCGTTTTTAGCGCTTTTTTTAGACAGCAGCAGCAAGCACTAGAGCGCAGGATGTTGCTACTGCAGTATAACAAGCGGTGACTGACCCGTAGCTCCAAATACAACATGGTACCACATCATATCGGTGGCTTCCAGATAGTAGGGATAGCAATTTTCTTCAAAATTTTATGTATACGTGGATATCCAATTTGATAAAAGTAAGTATAATAGCACTTTAGATCTATGAGTTTTTAGATTTGGTTACCCGATAAGCTCATATATAGGATGAGCGTGAATGTCAATTTGTACTCATAAATATCTAATGGGTATCATATGATATGTGAGCCCACTTTTTAGAGATATATTAGAAAAACAAATTCACTAACTGGTCGGTTGAGTCAGCTCCTATCTTATTCCCATCGCCTGGTTGCCTCGGCTTCCCTCCCCTCACCTCTGCCTCCCTCGGCGGTCGGTTCCCACTCCTCGCCTCACCTCACTCGACGTCGGCTTCTCCCATTGCCTTCCTCCGCCCCAGCACGCATAGTGCCCAAAAGAAGAGAGAGAAAGGAGAGGCGAGAAGGAGATAGAGGGAGAGGTGACCCCTACTCACCAGGAACACACTACTCTCAAGGAGAGCATGCCAGGGCCGCCTCGCCACCCGCTCGAGAGTGCCCTTGAGGTCTAGGGTTTGGTGAGTGAACCATGGCGAGCCCCCACCGACTAGGCGGCGGTGGGCCGGGACGAGGCAATCTGGAGGAAGCTCCACGAGGCAGCTTCGATGAGGAGTCCATCAGACGCTGTGACAAGACGACATCCCGACGCTCATCACCTACATCACCCTACTCAAGTTCAAGGCACCTTTCGCCCTCCCCTCGCTCCTGTGGTGCGGTCGATGTGCCAGCTTTTGGTTTCTTGGTTCGATGGTTTATCGTTCTTAGTATGTTAGAGTAGTTCTTAATGGGTTTCTTTTAGGGAGAAAGGGAGGAACAATAGGCGAAAAGAATTGGCCGATCATCGTTGGAGAATCACTCCCTGCCTCGTCGGTGTCGCCTCCTCCTCCGCCTTGGTTGCCTCCCTCACCCTCCGGTGTCCGCTAGGGGGAGCATGCGGTGGCCGTGGCACCCCCGCCTCTCAGCCTTCGCCCTTCAATGCTCACGTACAGATATGTGCCCGTGGGTATCCATTGGATATCGAGTACCTATTGGGTTCGGGTATAGGCACACATTTGTGCCTGTAAAACTTAGTGGGTTTGGGTAGACGGGACTTTATTTGGGTTCTGGTTCAGGTTTAAAGCAGTGGTATCCGGAGATACCCACCCGATTACCATCCCTATATGATAAGATATAGTAGCGTGATAGCATCGATGATCCCACTGCAATAGCAAGCACTAGAGTGCAGGATATTGCTACTACCAGAGGCGGACCCAACTTGGGCTCCACCTCCCTACAGGCGGTCACTCACACTAATGTTATATCACTACTTTCTCATTTTATTCTAAATTGATGCGATTTTTGACTTCCTATTTGATGTTGTTTTGTTATAATTTAAAATTAAAGCATGCTATCATGTTTTCTTTGTTAGCTATCATAAAAATCGTAAGTAGCACACTTTTAAGTTGTTTGATGAAATGCTTATGAATATAATCTATAATATGTTTGTAAGCCTAACTAATTGAATGTAGAAAAAAATATGACGCCAACTCAAGAGATGAGGTATACACATCGGATCTAAATGTACACAAATATTGCATAAATCTGGCCACCAATTACTTGTTAGTCTTAATATTTAGTACGTCACAATTCTTTGCAAACCATTGCTTAACCCATAAACATCCTCTATATTTCTGATTTGGATCCACCACTAGCTGCTACGGTATCACACCACAGTAGGATAGATATTGTCTGGATGACTTCTTTCCTTGTGTGCGTACGAAATGAGTGAGCATGTCATGGGTTAATAGGAGAGCTACGAGAAGAGCTTTGCATGATTTCTTTCCTTCTGTGCGACATGAATGCAAGAGCTTATCATTAATTAGAGGTGAGCCTACCTGCTGAGACAGGGAACAACACAGGAGGTTTTCTGCCGAACATTAACCGCAACAGGTGTTGCTATCACACTGTTGCTTGCTACAGCACGACCATGAAGCTGCTGTGGTCCCAGAGGTCCAGAGCAGCAGAAGGTAGGTGTTATCTGTGTTGCTATCTTGTTCTAAATTTACAATTTTATTTTTGAAGGATTTAGTTCGGCAGAAAGTGTGAAATAGGGGTCATATAAGCTAAGGCTTAAGGGTATGTTTGTTTTTGTTTTTGATTCTGAATTCTGGCCTAAAAAATATAATAAAAAAATAAACAATCCGATTCTAGAAATCGGTTCTCATATTCAAACTCACCCATATACACTAAATCCATAATCTACTTCATATATGTTTTTGTATTTTAGTTTTTAGAGAATCAGCTTCTTTACGACTATAATCCAGAATCAAGTTTTAGAGAATCCAAAGCGAAAACAAATAACCCCTAAAGCCTCTCTGTTTTCACCGGTCTAAAACATGGAGATGGATAGCAGTTGTTGGTCTTACCTACTGAGATGGGTTTCGTGTTTTTTAAACCAATTTTGTTGTTTTTGATGAAGTAAATTTCATATTAAAAAAAACGGATGAATTAAATTCTGTTGTTCGAAGATCGCTGTTTCGATTGCCTTGTTGGTCCTCGAGGCCAAGGACCGTTAGGAGCATCTTAGGTGATGAATCCTCTAAAAACAGAACAATGTAAATTCCCGATCCAACTGATTAGGGAAGTTGGTGTTGCTGACGTTACATCACCGGATGGATTATGGATAGTAGTAGCATTTTAATCTACATTTATTTTAAACAACTCAAATCCTAAATTTGCACTATATTGCTGTAAGAAAATAACTTAGTTTGGTTTAATTGCCCAGCAGTCAACATCAATGTGGCCAAACGACTTCTGAAGAGTTCCAAAGCCACTGGCATCTCTTCCTCGAATATTTGGATCGGTCCAATAAGATTGCACGGCCTCGAAGCCCTTCCTGAACAGCTAAGGATGTTTGTCTGTGCATCAACCGACTAGTTTTTTCGTCTAAAATCAGTCAAAAGAATTATCATGGCAGAGATACAACGTTCCAGATCTCTCCCCTATCTATACTATAATTCACCAGTTGGTTTTTTTTTACAGCCACACAACCTTTTGCCTTTACAGAGAGTACTTTTTCTCTGTCCACCCTAATATGTGCACCCAAAAAACTCCCTTCCTCAAAATGAAGCGCTAAGATGTTTTATCACAGCACTTCATCAAATCTAATGATCCACATCATTAGGTTCATCCGTCCTTAATCTAATCAAATCACGCGCCGAACAAATTACCCCCGTCCCCTCCCCCGCGCCGCACAACTCACGCAGAAAACCCTAGCTGTTCCCCTCCCCGCCCCGCACGCAGCGACAAACCCAAACCCCCGTCCCTGCCGCCCCGTCGCCCAGCCGCGCGGAAGCCCCAACGCGCCGTCGCCCAGCGCCGAAGCCCCAACTCGCCTCCCCGCCCAAATCCTCCGGTGGTCCCGCTCCTCCTCCTCCGGTGCAGCACCAGAAGGGGGCGCCGCAGGCGCAGGGGGTGGACCCCACGAAGATCCAGCTCCCCTGCGCGCGCTACCAGGCCGTCCTAAACGTGCCTCACGGCCTCGCCCGCTTCCGCTGCCCGCAGTGCGGCGTCGACCTCGCCGTCGACCTCGCCAAGCTCCAGAACGTCCTCGCTTCCTCGAACAATGCCGCGCCCCCGGGCCTCAACGCCCCGGTCTCGGGGCCCACGCCTTCAGTGTCGATGCCTTCACCGGTGCCGTTTCTCCCCGTGTTGCCGCCAGGCATGCCGCAGCCGCCGCCGTAGGTTTGCATTTTTTGTAAAGGAGAATAGATTCATAGGGGAGGCAGTATTGGAAAAGTTCCATTCATATACTTTTGCATGAGATTGCACATTTTATCTACTTGAGGTGATCAATGAAGACATCAAATATCATAGTTATGCACTTCTGCTTTACTTCAACTTGGTGTTCAATGGGTTGGGCAATAGGATTTTATCTGCGGTGATTAGCTTGGCTGATTGGTTGTAATTTTTGAATTGAACGGGACACATCTGATGGGTTCAGTGAGTCAGGTTGTCAGAGTTTCTCTATGCACTTCCTCACGTTCTTGCCTACTTACTTTTAGTTGGATGTATATAGTATCACACATTTGCTCATTACGTTTTTGATTTATGTATGGCATTCTCCATTGTTCATGAAATCTGGCTGCTAAACAATACATGCAAAATGTTTTTGGCATTTCTCATAAACATGCAGTTGCTTTGGTGTTCTGTCTTACTAGAGCATCATATGCCAATGCGTGCTTCATAGGTTGTATTATCAGGCTTGCGGCCTTGCACTTACCGGGCTTTTGTCAAGCAGGTTGCTATTGATGTTGGCGAGAAGAAGATGAAGGTGGTACTGTTGGCCTTGGGAGGATGGCACGAATTAGTTGGCCATGGCTAAGAGAAGAAGTATGACAATTACCTGATTTTGTGTTTATGTCCAGGTCATACGAATTTGTGAATTTGCTGGAATCAACATCTTCTGTTTGAATTGTATTGCAGTGAGAGCTCACTTGAGTTCATGGAGAAGCTTGGAGTTGGCAAATGGTGCTTCCATGACAGGGATATTGCCCTGACGGCAAGACACTTGCGGTATGTCCTTCATTTATGTGTCAAACTGTCAATGCATGAACTCTAGATACTATCAAAGTGGTCTAGATACCTTGGAATGCCAACCTTCGATCTTAGGCCATGGTTCTCGTGACGTCGATCGCTAACTTCATATACTTCTATCAAACAGATTGCTTCTGATTAAAAGACCACTTATTTTGGATCATTTATTTAATTATGCTTAACTAACTGGGTACTGAACTGATTTGACTGATCACAATTAGGAGCAATAAAATATTTCACTTTAGGTACTATGCAAGATGAACTTCACTCCAGCAGATTGCTTCTGTTTAATAATGGAATTTCTGGTTGACTGTAATGTGACTGCCTAGGCCCCTAATATGAACGGTATACTGTCAGCATTTTTCTAAGTCTTATCTTGTTTCACGTTGCAGGAAACAAATGCGAACTTGGATGAGATAGTTGAGCTGGCAAAGAAACTCCAGGTTACATTGCTGCAACCTTAAATTTTCAACATTTGACTGTACTACAATGCATTGTGTTCTGCTCTTTACTCAAATATATTCTGAACTGCTTGTAGGGTCAGACCGATATAAAGCCACTGTGGGGCACTGCACAGCTTTTCATGAATCCACGCTACATGCACGGAGCTGCCACTAGGTCGGTAAATGATTTTGCTGCGTTAATGAGTTTGGGGTGTGACTTGAAATTAATTACGAAAGGTCTTTATTTATGCTGCAGCCCAAAGGTTAAGGTATATGCTTATGCGGCAGCTCAAGTGAAGAAAGCTTTGGAGGTGGGTTATCTCTGAACATCATAGAAGTTCTTCGTTCCGGTTTGTTGTTGATTCGGCTTTATCTCTTTACAGGTTACTCACTACCTAGGCGGTGAAAACTACGTATTCTGGGGTGGAAGAGAGGGTTACCAAACACTTCTCAATACTGACATGAAGAGAGAACTTGATCATTTGGTATGAGTCGGACATGTTCTGCTGATTCCTTTGTTGTTCTACTACACTTTGTAATTTGTAGCACAAAATATATGGCTATATGCACATTTGCTGGATTACCAATTTCTTCTCCTGTTTGCAGGCTAACTTTCTTCAAGCGGCTGCTGACCACAAGAAGAAGATTGGATTTAATGGTAATTGCATCTTTGTGCTACATGATTTTCCTGTTCCTATTCCCCCAACATTGACATAGTCAGTAATTAAATTGTTTTGCTTTATGATAATTTATGGTTAGTACTGAGTTTTTTTTCAGGAACATTATTGATAGAGCCTAAACCACAAGAACCCACAAAGCACCAGTATGTTTTTCACTTGGAACTAGATTAGCAAAATGTCTACAGGATTGAAAAACATTAATCCTTGTTTTACGCTGGCAGGTATGACTGGGATGTTGCAACTACGTTCTCTTTTCTACAGAAGTATGGTCTTACAGGTAATCTTGTGTAAATTGTTGAAATTCATTTAGTACCTCCATTCATATTTTCATCCTTTTTTATATGTTTATTTTCAATTTTCTGCAAGTGAAGCTCATGTGAATTCGACCATGTAATCTGAAAGTTATGTTAAACTATCCTCTCACTCTCTCTATCTCTTTTTTCTTCAAAATGACATGTCGATACAGGAGAGTTCAGGATAAATGTTGAGTGCAACCATGCTACTTTATCTGGGCATAGGTTATTTTATTGCTCACCTAACTTGAATACTTCAATCACAATAGCATAAAAGTGATAGCATCATAACTACATATAAAAATTTCAGATGTTACAAATAAAAAATATTTATTCAGACATCGGCACTACCGCTGATAAATAATTTGCCTGCTCATTTTAGTGTTCAGCTTATTCAGACATCGGCTAATTCAGACATCGGCACAACCACAGGAGAAGGTGTGCACCTCTCTTACTGATAAAGGAGGGATTTTTAGTTGGACATTGTCCGATTTTCTAACGTCATTTGTGTATTCATTCAACTCCAATGTTTTGCTTGGTTGTTGCTGCAGAAGGTACAACTATTTGAACTTAGAGTGCAAGAAAGGTGGGTGGTCCCGGGAAGAGGACATTCTATTGTGTGAGGTGAGATCTTGATGTGTTCTAGCAATTTAATTATTGGGTCCATGCTGTGGATTTACTTGAAACTAGGCAGTGCTACATCAAATGCTTATGATTCTTTTGGGTCAAAATTTAGATGTTGCAACAGGACGGTATGTGTTGGATACTTCCTTAGTGAACATTAATAACCAAACAGACAAATAATTGGGACCATGGAGTTTAACACGTGTATGCACATTGGAGCTTATCCTCCATTGCGTACCTTTGGAAAAAGGAGGGGATTGCTTTGTGCTTTATAGTGATCATCTATCTCTTAAGATCTTGTAATATCATTTCTAATCCTTTAATTTGGCTGCAATGTTTGTGTTCTGATACATATGAAATGATGCATATCAGAAATGCTTTTGCATTGTTCTACTGTTGGTTATTTGTTTTTGCTGTACAACTTTTACAAAATGCCAAATGATATATTCTTCTCTACGTGGTATTGCCATGCAGGCTCAAAAGGTTCTTGGTAACAAATGGACTGAAATAGCAAAGGTTGTCTCAGGCAGGTGGGTGTTTTGCATTTGGTTACTGTTTGCTATTAGGTGAAAAGAGTAATAAAATATTAGATATGTGAAATATGATATCTGACATGTGTGTTCGTTTGCTTCAACAGAACTGATAATGCAGTGAAGAACAGGTTTTCTACTCTATGCAAAAAGCGGGCCAAGGATGAGGAGCTATTCAAGGAAAATGGTGCACTATGTTCCGATGCAAATGCAAAGAGGGTACTGTCACAAACCAGATGCCTCACATCTGGTGCAGCTAGTTCATCACCGCCTCTTAAGCAGATGAGGTGTACATAATTCCATTGAAATCTGTCAGTTAACTATGTGAAGCAACTTACACATTTTTTACCATTTCTTCTTCTGCAACTAGGTCCTGCAAACCTGATTTCAAGGAGAACATAGAACCAAATATGAGGTTATTTGGACAAGAAAAGAGCACACAACAAGATTCTCGACAACCTCTTGCAATCATTTCCCCAAACAATCAAGATAATGTGAATATAGTGGAAACCTAAACCTTTGTTTCTAAAACCACAGCAGACCAATTATTTGGCGGGGAACAGAATTGTGAGCTTATTCTCCTAGATTCCGAACATTTGATTTGATTTATATGCCCTTTGTCAAGGTTTGAATTGGCTCCATGTGCATAATTTCAGGTGTGAAGCATGAGGGTAATTTTTTGAAAAAAGATGATCCCAAATTTGCTACTTTATTGCAGCAAGCTGACTTGCTCTGCTCCTTAGCAACACAAATCAATCCTGAAAATACAAGCCAAAGCATGGATGAAGCCTGGCAGGTAGCAGAATACTAAGCAGTAATTTTGGCTTGAGAGTTTTGACGTGACAAGGGGTTGACAAACTCCCACTCCATTTTATAGGTGCCATACTGAGACATCATAGAATATTAAATGAGGGAAAATTTGCCAGGCCTAGGATTTAGTCCTGACTCCCGATGAATTTCCACTTTTCGCTATTCTGCTTGACAGTTCACCAAAAGTTGTTATGAGTTATTTATTTGATTTAGTTTAAAGATGACCCAATTATGGGTATCTTTATGTCTGGTCATATAATCTCAGTTTAGTGCTAATAGAAGTATAGAGGATGCCAGTTGCCAAATGTAGTTTGTTGTCAGGTGAAACCAAGAGAGCTGCAAATATCTGCTTACAGTTTTAGATCAAAATGTCTATTACTGATATATGAGCTGTGACCAATTTTCTAAGAGCATTTTTCTTATACTGTGACAGTTGAGATGTTCCTCATGATTTTGTGCTATGTTCTGCAGGCGCTTTGGTACATGGCCAGTAGCGATACATGTTGGGACCAAGTATAGAGTGGTTTTAGAAGGCTCCCTTTGTAGTGGTGATCAAGTCACTGGATGGCATACCAAGCAGAGAAGGGGTGTATCTCGTCGATTTCCAATTGGTTTCTCTGGGTTTGCTTTTAACAGCACTATAATTTGGGATCCCCAGAGATGGAACATCCCCACTTTAGAGTCTATTATACTCCATTCAGGTGGCAGAGGTGGTTTGCAGGCGAGTCTATTTTTTAGTAATTTTTTTAACAAAAACCAAGCAGATGATAATTTTTACTTAGCTGTGGAACTTCTGCTGTTTTCTGATAGCAACAAATCAACTGAGTTGATGACTGATCTTAATTTCTGCTAAGCTAAGTTTCCGTTCAAAAATATCTGCCAGAGCATGCTATAATTCAAGTCACAAAAATAGGCTCGGCTCGGGCTCGGGCTCGCCGAGCCGCGAGCCTGACCGAGCCGAGCCGAGCCTGGCCGAGTCCGAGTCGAGCTGCGAGCCGCGAGCCAAATTTCCAGCCCTACATCTTACTACACTTGATTACCAAAACATATAACACCTTTTGCTTATTTGAATTGTATTACTAAATATATCGCCGTAGCGTTAGCACGGGCATTATACTAGTCTTCAATATAATCTAACACCTAATTAACCTTAGCCCTAGGGCCCCACCCCCCACCCATTGATTTCACCAACCGCCCTCCTCGTTGCCCGCATCTGGTGGCGCCTTCACGTACCGCCATCTACCATTGGTCCTTTGCTACCCTAGCCTTCCTCTAAGCGCTATGGGTACTGACGAATTCAAACCCTAACTCGTTGTCTAAGTTGAAGATGGTGATATGGTTAAAGAAGACGATAGTCTCACCCAATCTTTGCTAGAGACGGAGATAGAGGTGGGCCAGGAATCTTGGCGCAAATTGAACGGTGAGAAATTCAACTGATTTTAAAAAAAAAACAGCCGAATGATTTCTAGCACTTCGGTATTTTGAAATGCATGTTTTCATATATTTGCAAGCAAAAAAAGCTAGCAGTAGCTGTTAAATTATTTAGATTTCCTGCGTTTCAAACTAAGCCTAGCTTAAGTCTTTTCCTTAAGAACAAAACATATGTCTTGTTTCTGTTTTCTGTTCTGCCAAGTATTTTAAGGTAGAAACGGTACATCAAAAACCTGGTAGAGAAATCGAAAATGCGGCGGCTGCGCGGCGTTTGGGGGTTGGATCGGTGGACCAGTCCGAAGTAGGTTAGGACTACACAAATGACGAATCTGATATCTATCCACATCACCTCAGTTCTTCTCTAGTGTCGACAAGGTATAGCATAGCGGCAGCTAGTTAGCCTGCGGTCAATTTGTTGCACGATTTTACGACGTGCGACGTCAGACTTCCACCGTTTCCATCCACGCGCCGGGCCTGCCGGCAAGTATCTTTCGGCGCTGTCCACGCGAAGATTGACTAAAACCTTTCTTGTGTACGGTGAGAACACTGAGAAGTATTAGGACGCGAAAGCTCCGTCCCTCCAAATTTCCACTAGGACATGTTGGACCCAATATCCGCACGTTGACAAAAACAGATTTACCACGACACCAGCAGGGTAAGAAAACACGTACTGCAGAGAAATATCCAGCTAGCTTTATTTGTGATACTCATAAATCGTTGCGAAGGTTTTGTTTCTTCTTCTTGAGAGAGCACAAGGTGACACACACTTAACATACGTTACATTTACACTATTCATTTGTACATATGCGTGGATATAACCTATACACGATGAGAATTTATCGGGGATGCACATGGCCTCACAAAGTATGGGTACGTATTTTCTCATTGACTGTACACGTATATATACTTAAAATATACACTTAAAATTGATGGGCAGCAGCACGGAGGTTGAGACTTTAAAAGCTAAGGGACTAGGGTTCTATTTGGATCCATTAGCTCTAATAGTTAGCTAGCTAATTGTTAATAACTGGCAAACTATTAGTTGGCTAATTATTAACTGGGGCTGTTTGGATCTACTAACTAATAGGTAGTTGAAAATTTGGTTGTGGGTGCAAATATCTATTGTACCCTTGCATTAATTAGCTGTTTGTGGTGGAGGGGCCGAGGGTAAATTGGTCTTTTGACCATCCATTAGTTGAAATTAGCAGGGGAGAACCAGCTAATGAGATAACTATTAGCTAGGTTGTTGGGTAACTATTAGCTAGGCTATTAGCTGAGCTGTTTGGATCCATTTCAGTTAATTTTAGCAGCTAACTGTTAGTGCTAATGGATCCAAACATGACCTAGGTTACATATCCGTGTGCTAAGCTATCTGGTCATAGGTCAGCTTCCCATGCTGTCGAGGTGTTAATTTGAACAGTAATTGCCCATTTGAACAGTCTTCCGGGTGGTACGATGATCCAATGCGCGTGTTGTGCGCACACGTATAGCTCAAGCTATTCGGAGCCTGACCGCCGATACGGCCTGCTCGACCACCAGGAATGTGGACGCGGAACTCGGCCGTGCCAACGAGTTCGAAAGCGCACCACCCGCGCGGGAGGCGGCCCCTCGTGTTGGGCACGACCCACGCCTTGCCGCCTGGGTCCCGGAGCACCACTTCCGTCCTCTCCCGTGACAGGTGCTGCTGCGAGAACACCGTTAAGACCTGTCATTTCCCGATTCGCTTCAATCTCACACCCAGCGGTATCAGAGCTTCGTGTGATCATTGCTTATTTGGTCTGGAGCTGTAAAATCCCAGGAAAGAGTTAGGAAAGCTAAGGTTAACTCCGATTGCTTCAGCGATTCCTGTGAAATTCCAAAGACCAGATTGGCTCGGCTTGATGAGTGATCAATACGGCTCCGCCAAAACCCTCACCGTAGACCTTGTTCGTCTTGGAGACAATGGGGAAAGTGACCAGGCAATCAAAGGAGAGATCGGAACCGGTGAAGGAGAGCCTCAACCAAATCTTTGCCAAGATCGAAATGATGGGGACAGTACAACGGCAAATGGCAACGCAAGTGGAGTTGGCGATCAAGGCTGTGGATAACCAATCGTGGGAGTAGCAAACATTGGCCAAACAATTGGAAGTGCTGGCCCAGGTAGATGCCAAGATCACCAATCCTCAGGTACATATGATGAAAACCCTAGGAAAGTTGCATCCCGACTATTCGACAGAATTGCACCGTGGTTCTTCATCAGGTTTGAAGCACATTGTAGGTGAACAACTTGGATTCACACATAACCCACTACCCAAGCTGTTGTTTCCTAAGTTTGAAGGGGAGAATCCCAGGATTTGGAGAGACAAATGTGTGGACTAATATTTCAGAATGTTAACATTCCAGAAGGGATGTGGGTTACGGCTGTAACTTTGCACTTGGAAGGAAACGCGGCAAGATGGTTTCATGCATTCAATTTAAGGCATGAATCGGGAGGTTGGAAGGAATTCATCATAGCTCTAGAAACAAAGTTCAGGGTCTATGATCATCGGCTATCACTGGACGATTTATAAAGTCACAAACAAACCGAGTGGGGCGAAGAATATCAGAAACAATTTGAAGAGGCAATGCACCAAGTCTCACCGTTTAATCCCCACTATGATGAAGTGTTTTTTGTATACCGATTCATAAAATGATTAAAAGAAGAGTTGAAAGGACCCATTCAGAGTCAGGTGCCTGAATTTGTGGAGAAAGAGGTATTGTTGGCAAGAGTTCAACAGGATATTCAGGACCTGATGAAATGTGGTAAGCAAAAGGTGATAGGAGGTGCTAAAGCTGAATCTTCACATAATATGGTTAAACTGGGAATAGGGGAACTATGGAAAGCCTGACAACTATGGGAATACCAGAGGGCAAATGTGTTATGTTACCAATGTGGTGAAAAATCTGATATGGGACATCATTTACAATGCAAAAGGAGGGGTCAAGCTCAAGTATAGGCAATAATGGTGGATGAATCGAATGACTGGCTGTCGGATGAAGTATTGGGCATGCTGGGAATAGTAGACCTAGGAAACAAAGAACTCGATAAACTATCACTTAATGCTATGGCAGGGAAAGAAGAAGTGGGAACCATACGGCTTAGAGCATTGATCAAGAATTAAGTGATGATAATCTTGGTTGATTCTGACAGTTCACATAGTTTTGTTAATGCCAAATTTTTGCAATCACTACAAGGATGCATATTTTCCTCGAGTGTTTTCCACACTCGGGATAGGGGACAAAACACTCGGGATACCCTATCCCGAGTGGGCACACTCGGCGTAGTGCACTCGATGTTATTTTATCGGGAAAAGTTGGCTATGCCGAGTGTACTCTCGGGAAAAAAATCTATACCTGAGTGCACTCTCGGGATAGCGCTTGGATTGAGGACCGCCTCCGTGGCGGACAGGGTAGCGACACGTCAACATCTATGCCGAGTGCACCCTCGGGATAGGGTGTAGCCGTCTATGCCGAGTGCACTCTCGGGATAGGGTGTTGCGGTCTATGCCGAGTGCACTCTCGGGATAGGTACCAGACCTTGGCCACCAAACAGCCAGCTCAAATTATCAATTCACATCCACAATTCAATAATAACATTTCAAGCCACAATTCACAATTCAATAATAACAATTCACATCCACATTATCAAGCCACAATTCAATAATAACAATTCACATCCACATTTCACATTTCACAATTCACATCCACAATTCACATCCACATTATTAAGCCACAATTCACATCCAGCCAGCCACAATATAACATTTCAATAATACGGATCCACAATATCAATTCACATTATACGTTAAACCAATATAACGAAAACAACGCCATAACCCATCCACAAAACATAACTCCATCGCACATTCACATACAATGCACATATCACAAATATTTTTACATGACTCCAACATATTCGCATGTGCACATATCATAAACGAAGTCTGAAATTCAACAAGTCCGAAGTTCAACAAACGAAGTCCACATACACAAAGCATAACAAGTTGTACATATCACATCCATACCAAATCCAAAACCACTCCTCGAGGGCTAGATGAATCCAATTAGCTTTTGTCCCTTGTTTCTTCATCCCCTGCACATTATATTTCAAGAATAAAACATATTATATCATTTTCATTCAATATAAGGTTATATATTTATAGAAAAGACATATAAGTTAACCGTATTCGCACACACGATATATCCATACATAACGTCAAGTAGGGCAAATTTTTTGAATGGCAAGTCATCAACCAAATCAGATATGATTACTCGCCTGGAGATGCAAACCAGTCTATATCATGATTTGGAATCCCGACATTATCTTCACCCGATAACGCATCCCTTGGACTATTCCTCGATGATTGACCAATATTAATAGCATGATGAGAGTTTTGGGTGTCCTACCCAGAAATTTCAATTTAGTACATATAATGCATAGTTTCATATATCTACCCAACATGGAGTTATATACATACCTCTTATCTCGGTTGATGTTGAGGCGTCAAGAATGCATTGAAGTTAAAGTTCAATACAGGCAGTGGAGGAGGTGGATTTCCTGAAAAAGTTGCTAGAGCATAATCCTACCAACAAGAATGTTACCATTTGACTACTATGAACATCTCAAATTTAACACAAATGTCAATTACTTTTTTACCTGCATCCACTGTGCCATGGCCGTGAATCCCGTATGCATAGCATTCCGCATATCTCGGTTCTCATCCCGCACGCTCGCAAGCTCACGTCTCAACTCTTCATCGCTTTGCCTCGTAGAAGAAAAAGCATTGCTTGCAGTGCCAAATGGGGCAGAAGTCAAGCGCACATTCCTATCATCAAATGCACCATCAAGAAGCGCATAACGGTCATGAGGCTTCCCACCCGTATTCTGGTACATTAATTGTGCATCAAAATTCCCATGCAGCCAATTAACATCAGGTCCATGCTTTTCTTGGTATGCATCTCGATACTTCCCCTGGAAAGGTATGAAAACATTGAAATGCCACAACTATTCTGAAAAACAAAATTAGCTACGTGTTAGTGTTAGTGCTATGCACCAAGTTCATCTGGACATGTGGGTTGGTGACAGGTGGAATCTCAGAACCCTCAAAGCTTTCCATGTCTTGCATCGAAACCCCCCCATGAACAGCATAAGCCTCTAAAGGTGTCACAGGTCTTCGAAACCTCCTCTCCTGCAACAAAACAAGGAAAATGTATTAAGTTCGAGTGTTAGAAACGATGATTTGAAAATACAGACTTTCTATTACCATTTCCTGCTGGGTTCAACTAATAGAACTAGATCCACCTCGTTTCACCCTTGGCCCTGAAGTGGCACGAAGATTTCGCTTCATTTCGCTTACACGCTGCCATATTGGATCACACCATTGTGTAATGAGATGCCCCCAAGCCTCATCATCGATCCATGCAGGTTAGACTTGGTTATACTCAGCAGCAGTGAGAAACAATGGATTCTCTGTTGTGTCAATGTCTTCATCTTCACACACATCCTTGTAGTACTTGGTCACAGCTGCTACTCGAGTGTTGTACATTAGCTGCTCAGCATCGTATTGGCAAGCCGCCTCTAAAGTTGCCTCCCATCTCGCCCTTGTGTCATTCGAGTAACCTTCACCTTCAGGATATGTGTACTGAGCCTGCATTCCATAGACTTATAAAGAACATAACAAGTAAAGAACATAACAAGTCTAACAAAGTCATATTTGCAAATAACTTACACGGAAATCTTTCTTCACCCGATCTGCCATTGTATCACCCGCTTCACCAACAACATACCAATGTCTCCATTTTGTAGCTGCTACGATAGGGTTACCTGAGCAGTTTCCTGTTCAATACCCCGAGTGGCCTCTCGACATAGTGTGCGAGTCCACCGAGTGCTCTCTCGGCATAGTGTGCGGGTCCACCGAGTGTCCTCTCGGCACAGCCTATGGGCCCCACGCAAGAACGGTGCCAACAAAGTAGGGTTACCCGAGCAGTTCCCTGTTCACTACCCCGAGTGGCCTCTCGGTATAGACGGACAGGTGGACCGAGTGCCCTCTCGGCACAGCGTATGGGCCAATCAGGGTTACCCGAGCACTTCCCTGTTCACTACCCCGAGTGGCCTCTCGGTATAGACGGACAGGTGGACCGAGTGCCCTCTCGGCATAGCCTATGGGCCCCACGCAGCAACGGTGCCAACAAATCAGGGTTACCCGAGCACTTCCCTGTTCACTACCCCGAGTGGCCTTTCGGTATAGACGGACAGGTGGACCCAGTCGCCAACTAACCCCGACCCCTGTACCAGCCACAGCTACCCCGATTCTGCTACTTTTAATTTTGCGCATCCTACTACTGTTCGATTTCTATCAAAGGTCAATATGCCATTTATTGGGTTGGTGACTTGGTATGATAGTGGTGGTTGTCATTTTTTCCCCTTTTTGCAGTTATTTTTCTCGTAAATGTTCGAAGGTCCCTCACATCATGGAAATAAAAGGGATCAAGTATGCATCAATAAAGTTCATGTGAAGTTTGTATGGTAACTGTTACCCAATCTGATTATATTTTGATCAAGCGACGAACAGTCTAAATCATTCAACAATCTCAACTGAAGTATCGCCACAATGTCAGTATCGCCACAGTGTTTACTAAATAGTATCACGAACGATTTGATCTATTGATTTTTGATACATAACTGCTAAAGTTGCCGTTATCATATGATTGCTGACTGCATTGGTTCTATTTCCAAGCACTCATTGCCTAGCTTGTTTAATTCCGCATCTTGTCCTTTTACCCATTTTTGGTTTTAAATTCCTGAATTTAGGGACTACTGGTAGTAGAATTTCATATGCTGGGGTCAATCTCATTGAATTGTGAAATGTAGTAGAATTTCATATACTGGGGTCAATCTCATTGAATTGTGAAATGTTCTCCCTTAGTAATGTGTACATGCAGCGACCTTTTGTTTTTTACACTTCAAATTAGTGCAATAGATGGCTTCCAAATTAGTGTAACAGAGTGGAATGTGATATTTGAAAGATTCAAACAACCTACCCATACTGCACGGAATGTGATATTTGAAAGATTCAAACAACCTACCCATACCGAGTGCCCTCTCGGCAGAGTGTCTGGGTCCACCGAGTGCCCTCTCGACACAGCCTATGGGCCCCACGCAGCAACGGTGCCAACAAATCAGGGTTACCCGAGCACTTCCTTGTTCACTACCCCGAGTGGCCTCTCGGTATAGATGGACAGGTGGACCAAGTGTCCTCTCGACAGAGTGTTTGGGTCCACCGAGTGCCCTCTCGGCACAGCTTATGGGCCCCACGCAGCGAACGGTGCCAACAAATTAGGGTTTTATCCTGTTCACTACACCGAGTGTCCACTCGGGATAGATAGTACTACGTTTGCTGACATGGCAGCTGGTAACCTATGCCGAGTGTGCCCTCATATTATTTTGTCCTACGTGGACGAAAACGTCATATTTCGAGTGCCCTCTCAGAATAGATGTTGTACAATCCGAGAGTACACTCGGGATAGGTGTCTTTGTCCAAGAGGCATCTACAACGAGAGTACACTCGGCATAGGGTTATCTACACCGAGTGTGCACTCGGTTTGTTATTTTTACACTCGGCCCATAACTGAATTCTTGTACTGAATGGGTGGGATATAAGTCTGTTCAAACAAAACCGATGCAAGTTAGTGTGGTTAATGGTGAGGTGTTACACTACGATCAGTGGATTCAAGGGATGGAACGATGGACTCAAGGCTATACTTTCAAAATAGACATGCAAGTTTTGGAGCTGGGGGCCTATAATGCCATTCTTGGTATAGATTGGTTAAAAAAGTATAGTCCAATGAATTGTCACTAGAGAGATAAGGCTATACAGTTTGAATATGGAGGACACCTAATTACTTTACAAGGACTCCGGTCATCTCAAGCTGATATACTTCAAAAGTTACCATTTGAGTAGTACATCAAATGGCAAAAAGGAAATGAGGTCTGGGCGGCAGCATTGTTAGAGGAGCCACAAGAGGAGCAGAAAACTGAAATACCACCTAAGATTAAAGCGGTACTTTAGCAATATGAAGAGGTGTTCGGAGAACCTAGAGGTATACCTCCTAGCAGGGAATATGATCACTCGATATCGTTTGTGCCAAGTGCCACTCCTATCAATTCCTAACCTTATTTATATTCACCATTACACAAGGATGAAATTGAGAGATAAGTGACAGAGATGTTACAATCTAGAATAATCAAACGCAACATGAGTCCTTTTAATTTGCTTCACCGATTCTGCTAGTGCAAAAGAAGGATGGATCATGGCAGTTTTGTATGGACTATCATCGCTTGAATGATTTGGCAATCAAAAACAAGTTTTCGATGCTAGTAATTGATGTTTTTTTTGGATGAGTTGGGTGGCACAAATTATTTTTTCAAGTTAGACCTCAGAGCGGGATATCATCTGATTCGAATGAAAGAAGAGGATGAAGAGAAAACAGCTTTCAAAACACATCAAGGGCATTATCAATTTTGAGTATCGCCATTTGGTCTCACCAATGCACCGACCACTTTTCAGTGTGTTATGAATTCATTCCTAAGCCAATATTTGCGCAAGTTTGCTTTGGTATTCATAGATGACATATTAATCTATAGTGCAACTTTGAAGCAACATACTGAACATTTAAGGCTAGTTCTTGATCGGTTGAGGAAACACCAATTCCTAGTGAAGAGGACGATGTATTCGTTTGCCCAACATCAATTGGAGTACTTAGGGCCATAGACCCCAAGAAAACTTGCAATGGTGAATTGGCCAATCCCAACCACAGTATTAGAGCTTTGAGCATTTTTAGGGCTTACAGGATATTATAGAAAATTTGTATGCAATTATGGTATAATTGCCAAACCTTTGACAAACTTGTTAAAGAGGAAAGCATTTGTATGGAATGATCAAGCGGATGAAGCATTTGTGAAGTTAAAACAAGCTATATCGTCTACTCTGGTGCTGGCTTCACCGGATTTCAACAAATCATTTATTGTAGAAACTGATGTGTGTGATGGATGAATAGGAGTTGTCCTGTTACACGGGGAACATCCAGTGACATTCCTAAGCAAGGCATTGGGGACAGCTCATCAACATCCATCCATTTATGAGAAAGAGTTCTTAGCCTTGATTATGGCAGTAGAACGGTGGTGTGACATTTGCAACGAGGCGAGTTTATCATTCGGACTGACCATCGCAATATCATTTATTTGGATGAATAGGAATTGCATTTGGTTATGCAAAGGAAGGCAATGACCCGGCCTATGGGTTGTAGTTAAAAGTGATCTATCGAAGAGGCAAGGAAAATATTGCAGCAGATGCTCTCTCACATGTGGGGCATCTAATGGCGTTGCAAACTAGTTCTGAACTCCACCCTACGTGGATTTAGGAGGTAGTCAATTCATATGTAACAGCTAGTAATGCCTAAGATAAATTGGCTCAGCCGACCCTTTATAGTCTAGATGCAAATGGTAATGAGTTGGTTCAAGCAGTGATAAGAAACAAGGGGTGCATTTGGATTGGGGAAACTCTGCAGTACAAACGAGGTTGATTGATGCATTTCATGCGAGTGTTATTGGGGGCCATTTGGGAGTGCAAGCAACTTATGAATGATTGAAAATATTGTTTTGTTGGCAGGGAATGAAGCAAACTGTTGAAAATTTTGTTAAGCAGTGTCGGGTGTGTCAGCAAGCTAAAGGAGAGCACACAAACATGGTAGGGTTATTGCAGCCTTTACCCATTCCAGAAGGATTTTGGCAAGAGATAACTATGGATTTCATAGAAGGCTTGCCAAAATCAGATGGGTATGAGGTAATAATGGTAGTTGTGGATATATTTTGAAAATATGGCTATTTCATTCCTCTTAAACATCCTTTTACTGCTCACAAGGTGTAACACCCCGGGCTCCAAACTGAGTCCAGAATGGTACTAACTCCTAAATTCACAAAAATTTCGACAGAACCTCCCCTATACAGCGGACATCCACTCAGCAGACAAAGAACATTTCATCATAATAAATATCCAATATGATATAACAGTGATATAAACGACGAACAATAAGTCACAACGTTCCATATTCAGATTATAAACATTAACCAAGAACGATCAACGTATGAGAATATTAACACAGTTTGTCGTGGCATTTCGTATTAACTTATCACAAGTAAGATTAGTCAATTCTAGTGTAGTGAAATGACTAGTGGTGCAAATGTGACGCTAAGTCCTTTTCCCACATGACGCTTTCATAGAACCTACAAAAAAAACATAAAACAACAAGGGTGAGTCATAAGACTCAGCAAGTGCATCCAAATAATTGACAAGCAAACAATAACATATCACATACCACCGGTCCTTTAGCCATCAAGAAGCGTTATCATAGAACATATCACACACATGATTCATCCACATGATGCAATATGCAAGCTTAAGAATATCTCATCTCATTCACAATTTATCCACCATATGATGCATTATGCTCATGAATGTCTCATTTCATCTCATTCTCAATCTTCATACATATGATGCATTATGCTCATGAATATCAACCATATGATGCATTATGCATGCTCATGAATGTCTCTTCTCTTTACTTAGCACATCTGGGGTATTCTTTGAGCACCACCCGTCGATGCATGCCCTCAAACCCATCCATCCCGTGGAAGGGCCTATCGGCAGGACTTGCCGCTACCCGATGGCGGGTCCTACACTCTCCGCTCCCATCCATACGATGGATGGGACTACGAGTAGGATCCCGAGCACTCAGGATTAGTCATACATTCCATATGACTTTCTCATACGACTCAATCCATTTCATGAATGCACATATGCAAATGCCATTCTCAACATTCATAACCATATTCTCATCTTTCATTTTCACATAGTCACATTTTCATCGATTTCCATAAAATTACCATATTCACAATTTTTGAACTAGTCTCATAACTCCACGAATCAATTTAGACTATTCATACTAGTAGCATCATCTTGAGTTATAAGAAGTAGCAATGTGTCATATTAGTAAGGCACATGTTTCATCACTCAACACACATATCAAACAAACAAGTGATGCACCTGCCTTAATCTACGGAGATGAAAAAGGGCTAAACGCGTCCAGGAGCGACACCGCCTGTACCACAATACTCATATTATGACATGATAATACCATTGAAAACACAACATTTTTTACTCGCTTCTGCGACCGAAACCCTTGCACAAACAACGAACTCACAATCCAACGGGAACATCTTTGCAGAATGCACCTTCACAATTTTATAACTATTTTTATATTGCACCTAAAAATCTGAAAAATTTATAGTAGCTAGGTTTTGACATGAGCTACAACTTTCATGAAGACAAGAAAATTAAATTCTCTGTTATCCATACCTAATCAGCAGCCCAAAATCAAGCTACGAAATCTGCGACCTAATCGGCAGCAGACTTCTAACGAGGATTACTCATGACCGGCGCTCCAAAATTCTGAAAAAATATACAAAATAGATCTCGGCGTTATCTACAACTTTCTAGTTATCGTTTTTGCAGGAAAAAATCATCTAGGTCACGAAATCGCTTCGCAAACCGATTGCTCAAACTGTTCGAACTCGAGACCACTCGATCCGAAAATCAAATCTCCTCCAGCAACCCTCCTCAACGAATTAACCATGGACAAGGGCTCCAAAACCCTCCTAATACCACCCTAGAAAAGAATCTAAAACCCCAAATCAAACCTCACCTAAAGGGAATGAAAACTCACCGTTCTTGCCGATTTGCGCCATTCTTGGCAGATTCGATCCGGGCAGTGGAGGAACACTTTGGGTGGATGGATCTACATTTCTACTGGCTGGAAATGGCGTGGAAGAGGGGAGGAAGTGGCTGCAAATTTCGGCCATGGAGGAGGAGGTTTGGGGCGGCTAGGGGAGAAGGAGAGGTGGGAGATTAGGGTTAGGGATGTGGTGGGGCTGTCTTTGGGGGCCCAAGAGGGTGGCTGCAGTTTTTTTTAACCCTTTTTTTTCCTTTTCTTTTAATGAGAAATCACTCCCTCAAGGCTAAACTCCACCCTTTAATAGCCCAAAACCCTCCGTGGGTCCCGCTACAGCCCACAAATCCCCAGAAATTTCCGCACGAACTCAAAAATCGAGATTCGGGTATTACACAAGGTGGCTCCAGAATTCTTGGATCAAATCATTAAGTTACATGGTGTACCAAACTCTATAGTATTCGATAGAGACAAAATCTTTGCTAGCAATTTATGGAAAGAATTATTTAAGTTGTTGGGCACAAAGTTACAATATAGTACTGCTTATCATCCTCAAATGGATAGGCAAAGCGAAAAAGTAAATCAATGCTTGGAGATGTATCTCAAATATGCTTTTCACAATTCACCGAAGAAATAGAGAAGTTGGTTGCCGCTGATAGAATTTTGCTATAACACTAACTTCATACCTCACTGGGCTACTCACCATTTAATGTCCTTTTATGGTTGTGAACCTAGCTATGGAGCAATGCCCAGGTTAGTGCAAGGAAGAGCAACAATTGGTTGACAACTTATTCAAGGAAAGACAAGTTCATATGGAGTAGGTTAGGCAACATTTGTTGGCAGCTCAGAACTGGATGAAATTACAGGCGGATAAACATCGGGTGGATTGAGAATTTCATGTAGGAGATCAGGTATTATTGAAACTTCAGCCTTATGCTCAGAGTTCGATGGTGAACCGACCCTATCCCAAATGGCTTTAAAGTTCTATGGTCCATATTCAGTGTTGCCAAGAATTGGAGCAAGAGCGTACAAGTAGGATCTGCCTGTAGACACCAAAGTACACCCAATTTTCCATGTGTTACAACTAAAATCCTTCACTCTTGACTATACATCGGTATTCAAAGAATTACCAAAGGTGATTGAGTTAGATGTGGCTGTGCCAGAGCCGAAAGAAATCTTAGAGCGCAGACTGGTAAAGAAGGGCAATGTACCAGTTCTACAAGGCTTGATCAAGTGGTCAAGTATTTCGATTGAAGCTACGACATGGGAGGATCTTACTGTTCTGAACAAACGCTTCCCAGGCTTCCTTGAGGACAAGCAAGTTTTCTAGGGGGGATAGTGTAATGATCGGCAGGGATTAGAAGTGTAGGAAGGTTATGAGGATCCAATTGCTGTGATGGCATATAGTAATTACCGGATTTGACTGTAGCGGTAAAGGTTTTGTCGGTGAAAGAGTTTGTCTGTATTGGTGAATAGTTTGTTAGGGTAATTGGTTTTGGGTCTGCGTCTAAAGGGGGTTAAAAGTGTTGAAAAAGATGCGATAATAAGAGCAAGTTATTATTGATTATTTCATATAACAATATGAGCAAAACAATATGATTCATGATCATTCAAAATGACATATATGGCAATAGATCACATAAAGGCAACATTATGTCATTCATATAATGAATCATGACTACTATGGCAATATGGAGGTAATTATGTATGATTGCTCTCAGATTATTGGGTTTGAATGAAGATTAGAATCTTCACCTCAATCACAAATGGGCAAAACAAATACTCTAGTAAATAAGGCCTTAAATCTTTACCACCTTATCATGCACAACAAGAATTGATTATAATGTTCACTGCAACTAAAGTTCTTAATCTAAGTTAAGTTCAATTATATATTCAGATCAGTATATATCAAATATGCCAATTGATCAGCAAAGTATTCATGTGATTAGAGAAATAGTAGCAGCATAAGAACTAACAGATAAAAAACTTATTGAACCTAATGACAATATATCAATTAGATTCAGGATTGCAAGCTAGCCGAACAAAAGAAATTAGCAGGAACCAACAGATAGAATCTCACAGAACCTAACGACAATATATCGATAAGATTCAGTGCTACAGGCTAGCTGAACGAAAGTGACATTACCACTACCGAGCAACAGGCAGTGTGAACAAATGAAGCTACCGAATATACTAATCACAGGAAGCAAACCGAACAAGAACTACAAATTGACAGTGAATAAATTAGTACTTTTAAAGCATGTAAGTCTATCAATTTAAGGCCTTATTCACAGAATAATTATCTATATCATTGATAACCCTGGAATCATCACAAAGCAATACCAATCACTTCGGCCAACAAGAATCAAATGCAGTACCGGAAAACTTACAACAGAACAACACTCGAAGCTGCTCAGAAGCATGGGCTAGGCATGAAATAATTCGCTGTCCCAGAAACCCAATTGCCGCCGCTTGTGCCGTGGTGTTGTTGGCCAGGATTTCGGAGATACAAAGCCCCTATTGTACTTGTGACACACCAAATACAGAGTCAAGCCTCAAATACCAAGCGCACAAAGGAATCACCAACTTCACCTCTAGAAATCAAACATTTCACCAAGAACTCCCACACGACAAAGAGATCAACAACACACCAGGTGATAGAATCAAGCCCAGTGCACAGAACCTCACCAAAGAACCCCCACTGGATCACCTAGCCTCTTGGCAAGACAGGAACTCTTCTCTTCTGATCGGAGCTCAAACAATCAAGGTAAGCACCAAATCAAGATCTCAGAGTATGCCTGCACAAGCACCAGACTAAGAATCCAAAGATTCTTCTTGCTAGCAAGACCAACCGAAGAGAGATGAATGGAAGATGAGGACCAGGAAATCACCAGGAAGAACTTGCATATGGAACCAAGATCAAGGGCACTAAAAATAGAGGAAGCCAACGCTCCTGATCCCCAAACCTTGCGCACCGTTGCAACAGACTCTCCTGCCATCGCGAGAGATGCAAGGATCTCGGGTCTACGGCACAGCCGCCGGATTGGGATGAGGTAAGGACTAAGTCCTCACCTCATGCACCCTCCTTTTCTTCGTTGCCCTAATGGGCCAGCAAGCAACCCAATAGATCTACCAAATAACCCAGAAAACGGTTCCAAACTTCAAGTTTCCAGTTGAATTTCACAACAAAAAGAACCTTGTGTTGGGAAGAGAACAACATGAATTTAAAGGTCCTGTTTGGTAGAGCTTCAGATCCTAGCTTCACTTCAGATCTGAAACTTGTATTCGTGATAAAAACCCTAATAGAGATGGGTATATTTCTTTTTTTGTTGTCCGTAGACATGTTTATGGGGGTTAAATTTTGCTTAGCGAGTAAATGAGTATAGGTATGGGGGAGCTCTACCCTTTCCTGTTCTGTCCAATTACCCGCCAATACTGATATGTGAGTCACAAAAGGCGTCCAGTCAGCCTCCTGATCCCCAATTTATGCCGCATATTAGTAATTTGTGATTGGTGATACTGTGATGGGTAATGTTAAACTTGAGCATCTATGTGTCATTTGTCTGCATGTGTTATTTTAATTCTTATTCCCATGTGCATTTGAAATTTTGAATTATTGATAATCATTCTTCAATTTATAGAATGTAGCTGATTTACACAATTTCATCAAAAGAATTATATCAATATCATAGCTCATGAGCTCCTAGCGTTCTTTGGTTGGAAGGATTGTTGATGTGGCGGGTAAATGGGTATGCCTGCGAGTATCGGGTACCCGCGTGCAACGGCTATAGACTAGATTTTTCGCCCGCCACCTTTCGTGGATGTATCCGTAAGAGAGATTTTAGATAACAGGTATAAATATGAAAGAGCATTATCTGTACCGTCACACCCGATTGCTATTCCCGGTGGGGAGAGAATGCCTCACCCTCCTGGGATCAGGCGATGGAGGAAAGGAACCGAGCAATTGGATGGTGATGGCCTTGGAGTCTCCGGCAGAACAGCCGACTTGGACAGATTTTGCATGACTGTTTTTGTTTTTTTCGTTATTCCTGGAAATTCAAAATCCGTGGGAGCATGTGATTAAGCACAAGGCTTTAGATTTTGACCCAAGTAACCATTGATCGGTCGATCCAAAATAGTGTCATTAAAAATTACGTGAGGCACTTGTAAATTATTTGATAAATTTGCGTTTGCAACGAAAGAAAAGAAAGTAGAGTACCATGATTTCTTTGTTGGACTAGTAGAATTATGAACATTCTAATGTCCTCTCATTTGCCTCGGTTGGTGAGCCCTCCAGGCGATGCTGGTGGCGTAGGGAAGTCCAGGCGGAGGGCGGTGTCAATGCATCACCGGTGTGAGGAGGCGCGGCGGGGAGCAGAGGGATGCTTGAGCTGGAGGTGGTGCGTAAGGTAAGCATCTCTCCTCTTTTTTTTTTCTTTTGCTTCTCTTCTATTCACGTAGAAAATTTGAATTACATAAAAGTAAAAGATTATATTTGTATCAATTTAGTTTAATTATTTAAGCCCACTCTCCGTTCTCATCGTAGCTTCGTCGCTGATCACAATACAAGAGCTAAAATGGACTTGTTCCAAAAGGACAAAAAGGAAAAAAGAGATAGATAGAGAGAGAGAAAAGGTAGACTAGCGTTTGGGCCGATGGAAATTGGGCCTGTAGACCTGAAATATAGGCCTAAAGCCCATCCACTCTCCAAACTCCACCATCCCCAGCTCCAAGCCCACCACATAAATACCTACCTCAGTCTCCCCTAGGGTTTTCGTGACGCCAGCCAAACCTGAAACCCCAGGCTCCCCAGCTTGTCTCCCACACATCCTCCTTCCCCTCTTCCCCGGCGGCGGCGCGGCCAACTCCCACCATGGCGGACTCGAAGACCACCGCGGCGGTTACCCTCCGCACGCGCAAGTTCATGACCAACCGCCTCCTCTCCCGCAAGCAATTCGTACGCACCATAGCCTCCTCAGAGCTCTCTGGCTCCTTCCCATGGCTTTGTCACATCTCTCTCGCTCTCTCTCCGCTAAATCTTTGCCTCTCTCCACCTTTCAGGTGCTCGAAGTGATCCACCCAGGCCGGCCTAACGTCTCCAAGGTGAGATCTCGGTCTCGATCTTACATGTGGCGCTGCTCAAGTGCTGGCCTTTGGATCTCAGGGTCTGGGTTTTTGTGTGCAGGCGGAGCTGAAGGAGAGGCTGGCCAAGCTGTACGAGGTGAAGGACCCGAACTGCATCTTCGTGTTCAAGTTCCGCACACACTTCGGAGGCGGCAAGTCCACCGGATTCGGCCTCGTCTACGACAACCTCGACGCCGCCAAGAAGTACGAACCCAAGTATCGCCTCATCAGGGTACGTTGCGTTCTAATACCTGCTTCTGCTGCACTGATCTAGTTATTTGTTGTCATGCTTGCTTATTTGAGGTTGGTTTTGTGCCTTGTCCTGTGTAGTCCTGTCCCCAGTGTGATTAGTATCACTAGCATCATCTGTAGCAGCATACTCTGATCTGACGTTGATGGCTCGTACTAGGTAGTAGCTATTTGTCTATCCCTAATCAGATGATTTGAGTTAGTCATACTGTCTTGTTCCGCTTTGTTTCGGTGGGAGTATCAGGATGAAACGTGCAAAGGTGAAGCAACAGATTTATGTTGGGTGCTGCCGACTCGTTGAAAATTGGGGTTGCTGTAATGTGCGCCACCTGTTTGCAGCAGCATACTGATTGCCAATGTGCCCATGCATTCCATTATTCCTGTAATTATGGATTGATTGCCCCCACCGAACTAAATTGTAGTGGTTGAAAGCCCGTTAGACCTGATGGGAAAAGGTAGGAAAAAAGTATGTTAAGGTTATGAAGTCAATTAGCCTCGACTTGGCTAAGGTTATGTGCTGACCATCCTTATGGAAACAAATCTGTTCTTGGTTGCGCTCACTTCGCCTGCCTATTGTATTGGCTCGGCTTCGTCCGTCAAGTGACAGCTTCTGCCTCTTGACGGTAATTAAACCACTTGTGGTCGGGATACTGCCTTCTCTATAACCACGCAAGTGGTACTGCTCCCCACAGTAGCAATAATGATAGGAGAAGCGCATGCAATTGCAGAAATTGCAGGATAAAGATAAGCGCATCCATTATGATATGGTCCCTGTGATTAAGGATCTAGTGGTGTAAATTTAAGGATGCAGTTGCACATAGTGTGCCTTTTCCTGTTGAAAGTTTCTACCTCGCATTGCATTAACATTGTAAGTTCAAGCTCAAAAAATATATTATGTCGTTATTGCATTTAATTAATGTAAAATTTGCATGTATTGTAATACAGTAATCATCAATCAAAATTTCAGATAGTGCTCATACAAGATGACTATCTTTTCCTATGAGACGCAACAACAATGAACAGACAGCAGATACTAGATAATGATGTGTATCCTCTTATTAGACCTTTTCCAGTTTCCATTGTTGATCTAAGGTGTTAAGATTAATACATGGCCAGAAAGGTATGGATAGTTTTGGTTATGCGAGTTTTGATTAATGTAGACTTGGTGCCATGCGCCCATGCCTACTACTGGAGTCGTGTGTCTTATCATGCTATATGTTGCTATATGTTTCTTGTTATGAAGACTGAAGAGTAATGAAGTAACTGTAGTTGTATGTGGTTGTGAATTCATTCCGCACTGTTATATATGCATTTTCTCTCCTGTATATTATTCCTGTTATTGATTTCCTGTGTTTCTTTTGCTAGAATGGTCTTGCTACTAAGGTTGAAAAGTCACGCAAGCAAATGAAAGAGCGGAAGAACAGGGCTAAGAAGATCCGTGGTGTCAAGAAGGTGAGCTACTTGAGGCTTGCAATTTCTCTATGCATGATATATTGGCTACTTTGTTGCACTAACGAATTGGTGGTTTATGTTGATATTTTTGCAGACCAAGGCTGGTGATGCTGGTGGGAAAAAGAAGTGAACACTCGTTTGCATTTGTATTACTGTGTCTGGGAACTCTTGGTGGTCTCTAGTGGCAAACTGGCAATGGCATAATTATGTGCCTGTTAGTTTTTTTTTTTGGTTTTCCCCTCTGTATTGAAGTCAAAGTTTTGTGATTCCTGGACACACCTAGTCAGTTTGGCTATAGCGTGTTACATTAACAATTATGCTTAAGAGCTAGAAGTGCTTATGGGTAGGGGTGAAAACGCCATATTTGTTTTCATATTTTTTTTTCGGATTCGGATACGGATACGGATAGTTCGGATACGGATACGGATAATATCGAATACGGGTACAGATCGAATACGAATCGAATCGGATACAGTTATGGATATTTATCGGAACACGATAACCCTTTAAATTGTATAAAAGAAATCAACAATCAAAGCTTACAACCTTTTATTATCTATTTGTTTTTCCTCGAAAACCTCACAGGAACCAAGGACCTTTCAACAAAAAAGAACCGTGACCAACTTAATCAGCTTGTGTTTAGTAGCAAGCAATTGATATAAACCACATATGCTCCATATCCAATCAAACATCAATCAACAAAAGGTGTTCATAAATGAAGTTCAAGCAGAAGTACAGTACTATAAGTCTGTAACAACTTGAGGCATTGCGACCAGCCATGACCTGCAGGTCCATGACCTTGAGATCCACCCCGGCCAGCGGTCCATGGACGTAAACCTTGGCCTTGTGGCTGCTCAAATCCACCGAGCGAGCCCTTGATCTCCCCCCGGAATGCGCACCGTGAGCATAATGATGAAAACATAAAAGAAAAATTCGCCTTCGTAATGGTCATAGGTGCATATCTTCTATGAAAATTCACCCAAATTTATTTTTTTATGAGCGTGCTAGCTTTATATATGTTTCCACAAATGAAATTAAGAAAACTAAGGGAGATATCCCATGCGAATTTAATTTAAAATATCATTTTCTAGCACAAAAGCTCTTTCTTGTTTCTATTTGGAATTGAAGGGCAGCTGGCGCATATTATTTTATAGTTACTAGCTAGCAGAAGCAGTGAAATATCTCAATGATTGGTTGGTTCAATATCATGCATGAACGGGAGACGTAGGATTGATGAGATGGGAATGTGTAGCTCAGAAAACACGAAAGAAGAGAGAAGCACTTGGATTACAAAAGCTAAAGAAGGGATCGAGATGATGAATTGGTGTGCCCAAAAGCACGGGCCAAAACTGGCACAAAAAGTGAAAGGAGCTAAGGAAGAGAGAGAGGACTAGCTAGCTAGGCGGCATATGCATGCGTGCACGAGTGAGGACTAGCTAGCTGGGCTTCCTCCGTTCACGCTCGGCGGGATCGTCCGCTGGAGCAGAGGCCCAACAAGTGGTGACTGCCCGAGTGGCCCAGTGCTCTTTTGGATATCCGAGTCTACTGTTCATCAGATAATCTGTATCTGTATCCGTATCCGTCGGATAGTGTGATACCGAATCCGTATCTGTATCCAATAAAAAATATCCGAATAGATACGATCCGAAACTATTTGAAAAATATCCGATTCGAAACTATCCGTATCCGAAAATTATCCGGATCGGTCAGAAACTATCCGAACCGTTTTCAAGCCTACTTATGGAGAGGCAACTTGCGAAGCATCACTTTTCTAGCCTTTATTTTATTTTATTTTTCAAATCTAGCCCCTTCTCCCACCGCAGAAGGCGTTGCTGCACCTGAGGAGTGTGATAGCTGGCGAGGAGTGTGGGAGCGCCGCTGTAGCGCGGGAGCGGCGTTCTGCTGCGGTTGGTGAGCATGGGAGCAGTAGCCTACTGTGGCCGGCGATTGCAAGTTGGGCCTGTTATGGTAGGTGAGTGTGGAAGGCATGTTTTGCGGTGAGGAGAAGACTAGATTTGAAAAAAAATGAGCCGATGAGGGCTAGAAAAGCTACCACTTTGCAACTTGCAAGCCAACCTATTTTCTCATGGAAATTATTGTGTGATTTGCTGATTTCTCTTATGTTATCCACTTCACTAGCTCACGCCTATATTTATTGTTCTGTAAATGTTCCTGGTTGAGTGTGCTCAGCCTCCATTCTTGTCAAAGCTGTCTTTCTGCTTAGTTAAGACTTCCGACACTATTTTCAGGTTGTAATGAAGCAATGTTTTATATATAGTTTCTTGCAACGACAGCCAGTGCGCTGATCTATGTAGGTCCGTCCATGCTGACTGCTCTATCCTTTTGTATCACATCACAGGGTACTGAAGTTAACGCGTGCCGCAGAAACATTTTAAATATTAAAGTTATCATTTTTGTATTATGTCTTCATTTCGTTTCGTACATGCAATAGGCACGAGCATTAGCAGTACTGCCAGTACGTGATCTTCCTGCCCACCACAATCAGTGTACATGTTATCTCTCTGACCTCTGCACACTGACATTGTCGCTGTGCTGTGGATGCAGACCAGAGCGTCAGTTTCTGTTCCTGACGGCGTTCTTCACCATGCTCCCAGGGAGGGAGGACGACGGCGTGACGGCCTTCCGTATCTTGAAGAGGTTCCAGGCCGTTCCCACGGCATGGCCGGCCGTCGCGAACGCGTCCTCAGTCGCCTCCCCTGCGCTCCCTCCAAACCTACGAAAGAAGCTAATCAATGGCTGGCCGAGTCCCAAAAGCTGAATCGACCTGAGCTTTAGATGCTCGTGTGTGTAATGCTCAAGTAGCATTTCTTACCTCTTAGACACTGCACCAGCGACAACATTGGAAGTTGCAGCAAGTGATCTCTTCTCAGCAGCCTCTACCGCGTCCATAACTTTATCTGTCACACGAAGGCAACCAATGTAAAAATTGTATATATAAAAAAAGCCTTGCACATTTCCTATTTTCTGTTCCTCCTTTGCTGAACATTAAGCATCGTCTGTGTATTCAGCCGAGGCAGACGAATCGAGCAATGTTTTCAACCCAAAACTATTGATCTGATCGTGTAGCAAGGTTCGATCAGCTCGCGTTTGCAGGGCACTCACTGATGGCATCAAGAGAAGCCAGAATGACCTCTCCGGGAACGGTGGCTTGGAAGGCTCTCCCTTGCTTGGAATGAAGCAGCGGCGCGGCCATGGACCCCGTAACCGAGATGACCGTATCCAGCAACGATTGGCTCATCTTCTCGGTCATCTCCGACAGCTTCCTGACCCTGAACAACAACCAAGGCCAGCAGAGATAGCCAGTAGCATCAGCCAGTACACGTAGTAATTCAGACAAGCAGGGCAGGATGGGCGCTAGCTAGCTCAGTTACCTCTTTAGGCTATTGTTGACTCCACCGCGCTTCGTGCTCACCTGGCCGCTCCGGTCAGCTCCACCCGTGCCGCTGAATCGGTTGCTCGCTCCGCCGGCTGCTTGAGGACGAATCAGATCGGCTCCCCTCTGAACCTGCAAGAAAAACAAGACAGAACCATGAATAACCATTTTGCACTGGGCTTGGCTGAACAAACAGGAAGGACAGAGACCGGAGTACCTGGCTGGCGTAGGCCTCGCTGCACATGAAGATGCCCTTGACAAGCTGGCCGGAGCCCGCGGCGATCGCCTTGGCGAGCACCCCGTTGTAGCTTTCTATCCTCGGCGCGAAGTCGTTCCAGTAGCCGTCCGACGACGGCGGCGGCCTGGAGCTCCTCGACGGCACGGCCGAAGGCGCGGAGAAGCAGGCGTTGGACTTGAGGAGCGCGTCGAGGGACGCCAGAAGCGCGGCGTCGGCCGCGGCGAAGGAGACGCCGTAGTTGAGGAACGTGCCGTCCTTGTCCGGCAGCGTGAAGAGGTAGTGCAGCCGGTCGAGCTTGACCACGGGCTCGTCCCTCGTCAGCGGCCAGCCGAGGTCGCGGCCGACGCGCACCACGGTCGCCACGGCCACGTCGTCCTTGGTGATCCTGACGACGGCGAGGTCACCCCGGGCGAGCTCGACGGGGCCCTCGGAGTCGGCGGCCATGAGGTGCACCGACGCGCCGGGGATGCGGAGAAGCGCCTCCTCCCGGATGCCCCCCCTCGGCCTGGAGGTCGAGGACATGACGCCGCAGCAGCCCATGCCTAGCTGCAATACACACACGAGTGATTCAGAGCCGAGGTTTCCATGAGCCGAACCGCTATATAGGCAGCCGCATAGGCTGAGTTGCTTTCAGAAACATGCACTTCCTCCGTTCACGCATAAAGTTTATTTTTTAAATAGACTTACTTACAAATATAAAGTTTATATATATAGGACATATCTTGTGCAATCACTCAAATATGTGCAAGCGTACAATCAAGTGATCTGGAGTACTCTGCCAGGGTGTTTAGCTAATTTCAGGGAGAAGAGATAGAGGGTGAGGTAGAAGGGTTTAAACGTAAAACATCAGTCAACGTTGGATATAGATTGGATGGTCCAGATCGCTTGATTGCACGCTTACATACATATAAGTGATTGTATAGGATATTTTCCCTATATATATAGATATAATGAGAGCTTTTCTTCTAGATCTCTATTTATTCTCTCTCAACTATATACATTTATTCATTATTACTCACATAAAGTATATCTTTCATCTTTCAAGATAATTAAATGGGAGTATCTAAGTTATTTTCTCTCGTATCTTTTTTAATTTCAATGTAATCTTAATCCTTATACAAATCAAAATATATCTTATAAAAATGAAAAGGGAGAATATCAGACAGCCGAAAGACACGGACAACAGAGGGGCATGGAATAACATTCCATTGCAACTAGGTCGTGCTTTCTCATTCCTTTGCGGCCTTTATTCCATTCTTCAGGGTTAATATATGCGCCTACACGCTAGGGGATGATATTGGAATAACCACGGTCCAAAGCCCAAACATTCGATCAATGTTACGTAGAACTTACAATTTCTTTCGCAAAAGAGAACGATAGGATGACTTGTCCATTTGTACAGCTAGATTAAAGTTAGGTGGTTTAGACTATCTTTTATACTCAGAGACATATCAGGTGCAAACTACTATTATAGTGTAAATTCTATGAAAACCAAATGTAAAAGTTTTTAAAAATTCTCAAAAAATAAAAATTACTATACATAAGGGAGGTTAGTTTCTACAATTCTGTAAAATTTAAAGACCAAACATAGTCGCATTTGAGAGATATGAAATCGACAAGCAACGATGTGAATAGTGATGAACAGTGAAATTTAGACTAAAATTATCCTTTTCATATATTTTAAATGTGATTGAGTTTGGTTTTTAAATTTTACAGAGTTGCAGAAGCTCGTCTCCACTATGTATGGTAACTTTTTGAGAATTTTGAAAACTTGTACATATGATTTTCACAGAGTTTACATGATAAGAACGGTTTTCACCTAATATGTCACTTTATACTCCCTCCGGTCACAAATAGTCGTCGTTTTAGATATGTATGTAGTCAAACTTTCAAAACTTTGACTATCGATATTTTTTAAATAGTTAAATTAGATACATGAAATCATACGGGTAAATTTGTCTCGAAAAGTACTTTCATAATATTATAATTTTGTTAGGTTTTATAAAATATTATAATAGAGATTAGTGGTTAAAGCTATATTTTGGAGACCGCGTTGATGTTTAAACCGTTGGCGTACTTTACGCCAGGGTACCCTCTCCACCGTAGATAAGTAAGACCACGTGGCGGCCTGGCGAGCAGGCGTGCGACCAGGCCCCTCTCGTCGGGCGTCGGTCCACGTGGCGGCTTTGGCGGCAATCAGCCACCGCCACGGCTTAGTGAGCAAGGGCGACCATGCCCTCTCGTCGGGTGTCGGCTTCGTGGCGGCTTTGGCGAAAGGCGGACGATCGAGCCCGCCACGGGCGTCGGCCTCGTGGCGGCTGGTGGGCGAGCAGGCGTCGAGCCCTCTCGCCGGCGCCGCCCACGTGGCGGCTCGGTGGTGGCGGCGGCGATCAGCCCTCTCGCGGGCGCCGGCCACGTGACGCGGTGAGCAAGGGCGATCGGGCCCCACTCGCTAGGCCATGCGGGTGGGCAAAAGAATGAGAAGAAGGCTTCGCCTCGAAGTCTCCTTCCCTAACACCCTGTGTTAGGGCCATTGATTGCGAGGAATTCTATTGTCGACATGACGATGGCCCATCCCTCTGACGCCTCACACCTAACCCGTCGCAGGAATATCACGTCCTAAGCGGACCGGGCGAAGCCATACAGCGATATTAAATGGGGCTTGAGGGACAGGTCTACAGTGATGGGTGTAATTAATGAGTCATAGGTCAGTATGATGTCACCTTCTCACCTGCCCGAGCCAGCCCAGTCTATATAGGGGAGCTCTGGTGTATGAGAAAAGAAGGTCAAAAGACTTAGCGAAAAAAGAGAAGAACGAACTGAAAAGAGCATTGTAACTCGCTCAATAGACATCAACAAAGATCTAGCAGGGCGTAGAGCCATTACCCACATTGGGGGCCCGAACCTGGGTACATCGTTGTGATCTTTGATCTGTTGATCCCGGGATCTCTCGTGCGAGAGTCATTAGGGTTTCCGACCGCGAAGATGCCCTCTACCGAACCTTATCCTCCATCTTGGGAGGACACCCTGTCCGCTGACAGGGTCCTGTCTGACGAAATACGCCGACAAAAACAATGACTATTTGTGATCAAAGGGAGTATAACATCTGAGATATATAGATTTAGAGGGACGAACATTTCTAATGGCTATGAAAGTTTGAAGGCAAAACACATCTTGAGGAAACACAATTGAATGGTAATATTTATTTGGGAAAAAAAGCATTTGAGCCTCATACGCAATGATGGATCAAGGCCTCGAGCCACCTAAGGCGTGGCCCGTGGCCTAGGATCACAAACCTATGGAAAGTTTGCCCAACAATAGTGGCCCATCCAAGAAATAGCCTAATATCGGTGAGCGGAATTTTTTTATATTTAATATTTATTTTAAAACATTTTTTCAAAACTAATCGCCTGCGCTAAAAAATTGCAAATCTACCGTCTGTCGCCCGATGCAGGCGATCGCCGCTCGGGCGATCGGTCTGCAGCCCTAACGGTCTAAGCGGCCATTGCTCCGACCGTTTATTAAACGCCCATGTAGCATGCACGCGTCGACCGTCGTGAACCGTCGCCCAAAAGGTGAGGCGATCGCTGGGCCCAGCGATCGGTGGCATTTAATGCCACATGAGCATTCATTGTGCTCATTTTCTTGCACGAAAGAAGCGAGAGCGAGCAGGAGAAGAAGAGGATAGGAAGGAGAGGAAAAAAGAGAGGGAAAAAAAAGAGGGGAAGAAAAAAGAGGGAAAAAATATTCGTCGTTTTTGTGAAGGTAAGTCCGTAAATTTATATGTAATTTTTTTTGAAATTTTAGTATTTTGTAATATTTAGAAATGTAGAAATGTAGTAATTTAGAAATTTAATGTAGTAGGATTGGGTAGTAGAAATATTCGGCAATGTTTAGAGATTTAATGTAGTATTTAGAAATATTAGGATTGTAGTATTTAGAAATGTTGAGAATCAATATAGTATTTAGAAATTTAATGTACGATTTAGGATTGTCTAGTATTTAGAAATTTAATTTATATGTAGTATTTAGTTTTTAATTTATGTGGTGGTTTTTTTAGGTAATATTTAGAAATTAATGTAGTATTAAGTGTTTAGAAATATTAGGATTGTGTAGTATTTAGAAAAATTGAGATTCCATGTAATAGAAATATTAGATAATATTTAGAAATGTAATGAGGTAGAAATTTAATATTATTAATTTAAAATGGTAGGTTAGCCAGATGTTACGCAGGCAATATTTCGAAAATTGCGACGTAGAAATTATAGGAAGTACGATATATCATGTATATATATAGTTTTTAAGATTAGGACAAATGAATATTATATAGTACCAATTCCGTAATGAAAAAATGGGTAGTCGAATTACTTATGTATAGTCGGATTTCTTAGTATGATGACCATTCGTTTTATACATAGTATTTTAGAGTATATTTAAAAACATGGTAGGCTAGGAACATATCGTCAGCAAGTACTACGCTAGAAATTAATAGAGTAAAAAATTTGGAAATGTCGAGCAATCGTTAGAAATCGAGAGAGTAAAAAATTTGACAATATAATGTAACATTTATATAGTAATGCATGACGCGGTTAGATGGAGAAATGATGATTTTTTAGGTTCGGCGTTGTAGACAAAGACCTGACATGTCGGAGAAATTGTATTTTCAAATATTCTATGGAGATGGGGAGATAGCACAGGACCGGATGGAGCCGATTTGTCGGCATTTTCAATGATCATCTGGGGTATATCTAGGCCGAGAGAGGACATCTGAGGGTTTGTTGGAGTGGATGTTTGGATGTTCAATTTGGATACCAGTGTTAATTTGCGGGTTAGAGCGATAGTAAGTCGTCTGTGAGACTTTTTTATGGAGAGTGGTTCCTATTAACGCGACATCGGCATGGAGGAGCTATGTTGGGTACGCTATAGAGTGGGGCTGGCCGTTCATGTTGCTGGTAGATTGGTACCAGGTACCTCCATCGGTGTCGGAGGTTCGTGATGTCGGGGTAGATATTGCGGAGGAGGGAGGAGATCGCAACAATGCGATGATGAAGGTGGCGAGGACCCGGAGGCAGGCGACACGAGGTTGGCGGTGGCGGCAGGATCGAGGCGAGAGGCACTGTGGAGGCGCGGGGGTGGCCGACGAGGGGAGGAGGTGGAGCACGTAGTTGACTTGATGGAGGAGGAGGACCGTGCGGATGAGGAAGTCCCGATGGCTAACTTCGGATGAGGAGGACAATACTCCTGAGGTGCCTGTCCCCGGTGCGTGGACTAATTATAATTTCGAAGACCTAACAATGTATGAAGGGAACAGAGATGCATGGGAGTATCATGAGAACGAGGTCGCGTAGGGGGCCGTATATAAAGACAAGGAGGCTGTGATGGATGCGGTGAAGTACTGGTCAATGTCTCTTCGGCGGCAATTCAGGGTAGTGAAGTCCAGCAAAAAAGACTACGACGTGAAGTGCGTAGTTGACTCGTGCCCATGGCGGGTGCATGCATACAAGGGGAAGTGGAGGGACTACTGGAAATGTTCCATAGTGACGGACCATAACTGCCAACTGGAGGAAGCGGAGCAGGAACACCGCAATCTGTCGTCCACTTAGGTGGCAAATGTGTTTTATGGTCAGATCGTGGACAATCCGCTTGCAGACCTCGATCCATTATCGAGCCATCGAGGAGAGGTTTGATACAAGATTAGCTACGGAAGGCATGGAGAGCAAAAAAACGCTTTGCAAATACGGTTCGGGACATACGAGGCTTCTTACGAGAATATTCCACACTTGCTCGGGGCAATATCAAGTAGGAATCGATGCGGTCATCGACCTTGCGGAGTTTCCGCGGATGGTATGTCTTGGCGGGCAAGTGGGTCTTTGCGGGCCTTCTTCGCCCTCGGCGCATGCATAAATGCCTTCCGACATCGTCGCCGGTCATTTGCATGGATGGCACATTCCTCACAGGAAATACAAGGGCGATTCTACTCGCATCGCGGTGGGCGCCAACAACCGTGTTCTACGGTCGCATTGGCCTTCGTGGAGGGGGAAAACACGGAGAGTCGGTATCGGTTTCTTGAAAGAGTCAAGATGGCGCTTGTCCAGACCGCATACGATATATGTGTCATCCATGACCGACATGCAGGTTGCCGAGAGCGATCGTGGATATGCAACAAGGGTGCGGCGTCGTGGGAGCAAACAAAGTGGCGGACCAAGAGCGGTGGTGCATGAGGCACATGGGTGCCAATTTTTCCGTCGGTTCAGAACAAGGAGCTTATGAACATGTTCAGCGGTACAGGCAAACAGAACCGGCGGAGGAAGTTCGACTCATTGTGGAGAACGTTGGATGAACTAACCGAAGCAATCATGAATCCAAAGGGCGGCGCTAGTTCATCGAGGAACCCTATGGTGTACCACGAGCAAGGAGATGACCCCTGACCTTGTGCGCGCTCCCAAGCGCGCAAACATTGGCGAGGCGGGACAAGCATAAAGAGTTTCACGGAGTGGATCGACACGAGCCATTGGAGAAATGGTCCTTCGCATGACGAGGGCGGTTCCGTTATGGAATAATGACAACCAACTGGCGGAGATTTACAACCGGGTAATGAAAGGCGCGAGATGCCTTCCGTTGGTGGGCATTGTTGAGGTGTGTTACTAGGCACCCAAAGATATTTCGTTGAGCGGTACAAGGCCTCCGCTGCATGTATGTCGGACAATCGCTGTCGTATTTCGGCGGTTGTCTCTACGTACATGGCCAACAAGACACGGAAGGCACAGACACATCGCTTGACTTCGGAGAGTGGCGTGGAGCGGAGGTACCACGTGCATCGCGGTGACCGGGTCGAAGAGGTGCCCACCGGAGAGGACTTCCCATCTCGTGCGTACTCGAGCTGCCGATTGCGAGTGCTCTGCCGAAGCCACGCGCCTGACTTGCCGTGCTTTCTGCGTGATTGCCGCGAAAGCGAGACACACCGATCATGTCGTCCGTACATCTCCCACTACTACTACAAGCAAAGTGTTTTCAACACGTGGCATAACGAGGTGTACGGGTACCGAGTCGATGGATCGTTCACGGCGGCCCCCCTCCAGGGCATCGATGGATACCGAACATCCGAATGTTGAAGCAGAAAGTTGGGCGTCGCAGGACACGGCGTATTAGGAACGATATGGACGAGTCTGAAGTGCGTCGTAATTGTGGATGATGTAATTCTATGTACCATTTATTTGTTGTCCCCGTCATATAATTTTTGATTCTATGTACCAGTTATTTGTTGTCCCTGTCATGTAATTTTTGATTCTATGTACCAGTTATTTGTTGTCCCCGTCAATGTAATATTTTATTGTATGTACTAGTTATTTGTTGTATGTGCGCGATCATGGATATATTTGAATATGGAACATTTCATTACTTTTCATTTAATTTTTGCTAGTTGTAACGTGTACCATGTACTTATTATTCGGTTTGTTTTTATTTGGCTCCTATACTTACTAATCGTCCAATTTGCTTTATTTGCTTTCTAACCATGAATTTGCTTTGTAACCATGCAGGCACAGGCGACGATGGCGCGAGTTGGGCGTGCTGCTGAGGCTACTCCCGAGCTGCTAGACCAGGAGGTGGACTTGACCCACCGGTCTAGGTTGTCCGCAGAGGGCCGGCGGCTGGGGACACTGCGGTCTCGGGTGCCGAAGGAGTTTCTTCGGATCGACCCGCGTTGGGTTCCACAGTAAGCTGGTGACTTTTCCTACTCTTTTGGTTACCTATTAATGGAATTTTAACGACGCTACACACTACGTGCAGGTTACGAGCTGCCGGCTTACTTCCGTTCTGCCGGATGGTGGAGCAGACGACTGTGGAGGGCCTGCGCGTCTCAGGGTTCTCGTACGACCGGTCCCTGCTGACCGCGCTCGTGGACCGGTGGAGACCGGAGACACACGTTCCACCTGCCCTGCGGAGAGATGGCTCCCACGCTGCAGGACGTGTCGTACCTCCTAGGGCTCCCTGCTGGGCCGCAGCGATTGTGCAGCTTGCGACGCCCGTCGCGTGGCTTATGACTGAGGCGCTTCGCCCAGGTGCAGCGACACCCCCGAGCCCCCCGACGTGCCCCACAAGACGGATGAGCGGCACGGTGTGCAGCAGGCGTGGCTGCTCCGGTTCACGGTTAGTACCTCGTTCATTGTAACTTAACGGATACGCACTGAGCTGCTGACAATATTGTACCGAATGCTGCAGGCTGAGCTTCTCCACCCAGAGGCCGACGCGGAGGACCTGGCACGCGGCCTGGAGGCGTACCTGCTGTTCCTGTTCGGTTGGTACCTGTTCCCGTCCTCGCACGGGGACACGGTGGACCGGCACCTGATCGAGTTCGCCCAGTATATCGCCGACACCCCGGCGGAGGAGGTAACACATTTCGTTTAAATCTCTTATGATAGGGCATGTCTAACTTTGTCATTGTAAACAGATGGTGCGGTGGTCGTGGGGCTCTGCCGTGCTCGCGTGCTTGTACAGGGGTCTTTGCGAGGCTGTCTCCCGGGTGGGGACAGATGCGCTCTTGACGGGCTGCGTTCTACTACTGCAGCTGTGGTCCTGGGAGCACTTCTCCGTCGGTAGGCCCGTTGTTGACCGGTCTCCGTACTCACAGGACCTGTACCACCACCACCACCAGATCGACTGGCCCACTATGGGCCTGTACTGGGTTCAGCGACAGGTATGCCCCCTTGTATCTAACCCCATACTTTGGACACTTTAATAACATGCACTACTTTTTTTTCGCAGCGGGTGTACGCCCACCTGCAGGTCAAGAAGGTGTACGCTGAGTTCGTTCGGGAGTTTGACAGTGCGGGGGCGAGGACGTCGTGGACACCGTCTGACCCGTCGGCGAGTCGAGTTCGAGCACCTCACGGGCTGTCCGAGCTTTTCTTGGCGTGACCATCGGCTCGCTCACCGAAGGTCCTCCTCTTCGACACATGCATCGAGGAGTACTCGCCGCACCGAAATCATCGCGGCGATTCGCCTCTTCGAGTTTCTTGCCGACTACTCACACTGTCTCACGTGCCGCGCACAAGTAGGTGTCCTGAGCACAATACTTACTATTCTCGCGGAATGCATGTTGTATGTAAATTGTCGTTTTTGCATTGAAGGATGACTCGGTCGGGGCATCCACTGGGCACTCCATTCGCTCATCGCATGGCGGCGGACACGGTGGACGAGACCGCCGCATTTGGCCGCGCCACATACGACGATTACATGGAGTGGTTCGCGCCATGACTCGGCTCGAGGTTGGGTACACACCAGCAGAGTATGCCGCAGCTCCGGCATCGGTGTCGGAGACGTACCCTTCGGAGATGTCCCGAGGGACAACTACGTGGTAAGGGTCACCCGTCACCCTACGTATGTTTTATGTAAATTACCTCATATCGGTGGCATTACTTGCGAGCACGTCTTGCGAAGCGATGTACGGGAGGTGGAGTCCGTGATGGCGGGCCTCGACGCGACGTTGCGCCACCCCGCTCAGCAGCGGGAGCTTTTTCCTCGGCTCTGCAGCGGGTTGTTGCGGGTGTGCGGCCTACTCACCTGCCGGCGGGCCGAGGATGTCTTGTGCGCAAGAAGACGCCCCGTCGGCCAAGACCTCCCCGCCTAGTGGAGCCGTGCCCACACCTCGCCCAGCCAGTCGGCCCGCGAAGGTTCGGCGTCACCGTCACGAGCCCTCGTGTCCTCCCGCACAGACGCAGTGGCTACAGTGGGGTGACGAGGGCCAACCTTCGTCTCTCGCCGCCCGCGATGGCGGTGGGGTGACGCAGCGATCTTCGTCTCTCGCACCGCCACAAATGGCGAGGTGGGGTGACGGGCGATCTTCGTCTCATGCCGCAGCAGGGCCCCACGGTGCTTACGGCTACTCGGCCTACGACGACGTTGACGACGTGGATGCATTCGACGTGGAGCAGTTCATGTCCACTGAGTACGTCGGCCCACCACCCCAGCAGACACCCGAGTCGCCGACAGACTATACTACCCCTGTGCCGCAGCCGCAGGGCCGGGGTAGGAGGGTCGTCCGTCCGCCGTCGCCACTCACGTACAGGCGGATCAGAGGCGTCGTCGTGGATCGATTATTACTGGTGACGCTTGTAATTTATTTATCTTCACCACCATGTTGTCTAACTATCTGAACTAAGTGCTTGCATTTGCGTAGGTTTTCTTTTCTTAGCCATGTCGTACATCACCATTTACTTATTTTCGCAACTTCGTGCCGGAGCAACACCCGGCTAACTCGACAATAGATAGGTGGTACCTCGACTTATTTTCGCAACTTCGTGCCGCGAGCAAGAGCGAATGTTATAAACGGGGAAATATCGCCCGGGTATGGGGCGATCGCCCGATACTGGGGATAGGGCCCATCATATTTGTATTTAATATTTGTTTCAAATTGTTTTTCGTATAGTAAACGATAAAAAATAGCATCTTTGTGAAAATATCGGAGGTACATCATCGATGGTAAATATCATACGAAATGGGGCGATCACCCTGATATTGGGCGATCGCCCCATTTCAGGGCGATATTTACCATCGAGCAGTGTGCCTCCTGACATTTTCACAGCATGCTATTTTTTATCGTGCTTCGTGTTTGCTCTCCGAGTGCCTATATAAGAAGGGACGATGTGTAGACATCCAACACAGCCAAACCAGCAATAAACGTCAGCTGAATCTACACAAATTAGGGCACAATGTCGTTCTACCGTCGCCTCTTCAGCAAGCAGAAGTCATCCCGCCCCGAATATCCGGATGCCAGTAGCGTCGACGCCCTAGTTCTGCCGGAGTTGCCCCGACCCAAATACGACTGCAACCTACCGGCGAAGATGATGCAATCTACCCATAGAGAGACGGCCGCCCGCGCTCACTACTGTTGTGGCCGCACCTACGAGGTAAACCTACTGGTGCCCACACAATACAGGGTAACACTACCATTTCATGCATCGTTCTTTCTTTTCTCAGCACAAGGACCGGTGTTGCTTCTTCCAATGGATCGACGGGCCGGAACGACGTGACTATGAATTTCTCTCCAACTGCCACAACGCCTACCCCGCTTCACCCGAGAACTTCACCCGGTGGGAGAGGCCGCCAGGATATGTCCCTTTTCTAGATCGACCAGAGCTTAGGGCCGGTGGACAAGGGGCCAACCAATCGGTGAGTTTCATGCGACATACTCATGTTAAACTCACAAAGTAGTAGTTCTAAACCAGTTCATCGCATTACGGGAGTTCAAAAGGAAACTTGCGGGTCGCTCAAGTCAAAGGAGAAACCTCCTCCGGGGCCACCCAAAGCCCCGACTTTTGCGAACATGGCTGCAGGCGATGGTTGATACCGCCACGATGATCTAGCGGACCGGAGATTCTCTGGTGCCCTTGGCCGAGGATGAATGGTGCGGCTACTTCAACTGGGTGGACCCGAGACGCACCACCCACATCTCAAACTTCCAAGATGGGATAACCGGGGAGCAACCTCTCCATGGTGCCACTACCGCCGTAAAAGCGGACTTTAGCACGCCACGGTGTTATTCAACGACCAAAGCGGGCATCTTGCATTGATCGCAGGCACACTTCCGGTTGTCAAAGGATAAGCCCAACACACACCTCCTGCACCATATAGTGGAGTGCGAGCCGAACAGAGCAGCGGCTCGCCAATGTACCAACACACCAGAGGTGCAAGAGGGTTCCTCCTCTCGAAGAAGAAGGGACAAGGGGAAGCAGCCGACCGAGGTCCGCACCACGCAACAAATCCTTAACGGGTTGCGCAAACCAACCAGGAACCCGGGTGGTATTAACATAGGGGACGCCGGGAATCGGGATGACATGCCCATATAGGAGGGCAGAAATCCACATAAAAAAGACCAAAAAATTATGTCTTATACACCCGACACGTACGGGATAGGCCACCCATTCGGCGACAGCTGGGAGAACTGCGGATCCCCATGGAGTTCTTTCATAGTAGGGATTCAGCGGTGTCCGATGACAAATTGCAAATTAAACACGGGTTAGGTAATATGCAGAAAATATGGGACATCATTCTGGCTGTACCCAGATAGGCGGAACGATCATTTGTTCCACCATGACAAACAGTGCTTTCGTTAGTTAGTTCGTCAAGCAATTTAAATCCTTTGTTGTAATGCCCTTGTAATATAATCTAATCTATTGCTTATTTTATCATCCTAACTTTGATTGTATGTGCCCTTATATATGTTCAACAAATAGTTTAAGTGTTCATAACATGAGTTGTTGTCGACTATAAAATTTTGAAATTTTTTGTCCATGGTTATGACGCATCACTAATGTTCCCATAAAATTTTTATAAAGCTTTATAAATTTTTAAAATTGAGCAGTGCTCTTTATCAATTTTGCCATATTAGACACTAGCACTGTCTGAATTTTTAAAAATTCATAGAGCTTGATCATTATATGAAAATTTTATGGGAACATTAGTGATGCAACATAACCATGGACAACAAATTTTAAAATTTTCTAACGTGGTTTGTTTCATTTTTCATTCGGTTCAAACTTGTCGGCCAGTGTTTTATCAGGACAGTTGTATTGTTTGAAATTTAAAAAATTCCTCACATCTTACAATCATTTGAAATTTTTATGGTAATATCACTGATTTATCAGGAACCTCCATTAAAAATTTCAAAATTTTTCGACGTCCTAACTTCTGTGGTTTCATGGCCGCGAGTGCCTTTTTCGATTTTCGTAACTTTCTACCGGGGCAACGCCTGGCTATCTCGCCCATACGTAAGTGGTAGCCCGCATTGCGTAGGTCGCCCTTGATTTTTCCCGTATTTTTTGGGTCGTATCCGGCTTATCCCGCGGGCCTACGAAAACCCCTAAGTGGCCACAATTTCTGTGGTTTCATGGCCGCGAGTGCCTTTTCCGATTTTCGCAACTTCCTGTCGGGGCAACGTCTGGCTATCTCGCCCATACGTAAGTAGTAGCACACGTTGCGTAGGTCGCTCTTGATTTTTCTTGTATTTTTTGGACTGGATCCGGCCTGTCCCGCGGGGCTGTGAAAACCCTTAAGTGGCCACGATTTCCACGGTTTCGTAGCCGCGAGTGCCTTTTCCGGTTTCGCAACCGGACGGGACAACGTCCGCCATCTCGCCCGTATGTAAGTGGTAGCCCGCGTTGCGAGGTCGCCCGTGATTTTCTCAGATTTTTCGGCCGATTCGGCGGACCATACGAGCCTACCAAAATCCCTAAGTGGGATGCGTATCACTAACAAAGGAAAATATTTTTTCCGGTGTGCGAAACAACACGAAGTTTTTTTATTTCGTAATTGTTCCCGGTTCAATGCAACAATTATTGTACAAATAATTTACCACAAAAATTGAAAAAAATTGCTCTGAGGCTCAATCGCCGAGGTTGGGCGACCGGTGTATTTTTTAATTTTTCGCCGGCCTGCCGTTACACGCTGAAATTGCGCCATTAGCCAGGGCACCGATCGCCCGGCGAGGCGATCGCCTGCGTCTTCAGGCGACGGCGGGTAGATTTGTAATTTTTTAGCGCGGGCGATTAGTTTTGAAAAAATATTTTAAAATAAATATTAAATAAAAAAAATTCGCTGGCTTAAGGCCTAGGTTCAATACTGGCTCCGCCCCTGCTCATAGGGTTATGTGGACCTCATGATATTGAATTCGAGCTCGCACTATGAGGTCGACAATGATCTCCAGCACTCTCAGTGTTCTACTCAGCTACTCTAGATGCTGACCATGACACAGATAAACATAACAGAAAAGAAGTAATTATGGCATCTCCATCCACCTTTTAGTTCGGCTTTTCCAAGTCCAATGGACATGTGAGAGCTCTATTTTTTCCTCTGACAGCTACAATACCCATCTATCTATATCTATACTAATTGGAGGCTTTCCTAAAAGGTATCATGTTAATCCTAAGATCATCTCCAGCAAGTGCCTCTAAAACAGGACATCTATTTTGGATTTAAGGACTCCCCCTATTTTTTAGGGCCCTGTTTTCAGAGCACAAGTCCAGCAACATCCCCTAAATCTCAGCCCCTATTTTACTTTTTCTCCTATTTTGACATATCCGCTATGTATAATCTTCATTTGACACCACTAAAATTCAATCAAAAATATTTGTAATACATAAAATATAAGCATATTAACATTTACAATTTAAAAACATGATATTTAAAATTTAAATTTAAAATTTTCAAAACATGATATTTAAAATTTAAATTTATAATTTTCAAAATTTTCAGAAGAGATCAGATGCAATAGTTGCAACTCATCCAAGAAAGATACGCTCATTTGCCGCAGAATAATGCTATCTTTCACTTAACTCCCTATTTTAAGGTTTAGGGGAAATTTGGTTTAGGGCTCTCTGGGAAGTGAAAATGAGGAGGCAAATTTAGGGCTTCTAATTTTAGGTCTTTGGATTAGGGGCCCTTTGGATCTGTATTTTTTACTAAACCCCCTATTTTAAAGTTTAGGGGCTGGTTTAGGGGCTCTACTGGAGATGCTCTAAGATGGTCAAAAAGCTAGAAATTGCCACATTAATTGCAGAAAACAAAAAAAGCTAGAAATTCTCACATTAATCAGAAAAAGAAAACATCTTGATCATGTAAATTATAGATTGATTGAACCTATGGCATAGATTTATCTTGTGTTATATTATAGAAGGAAAATCAGCTCTATCATCCAACATCTTTAACTGATTCGAATATGATGGAAAGAAAAAGTAGATTTAAATTTCAACACAAACCAAGATAGCCAGTGGTTTCCTTGTCTGGATTGAAGACAAACTAAACAAAGGCAGCATGCTACTAGTTGGACCACGCTGGCATGGGTACATGTTAAGGCCTGTTTGGCGAGCTCGCTCCCACTTCTGAGTGAATCTGAAGCTCGCCAAACAGTTTCGAGAATCGCTCTGGGGTGATTCCGTGAAGTGATTCTCTGAAATGATCTAGGAGTGGGAGCTGAAAAAATTGCTTCTCTGATTCACTCCCAACAAAGAGTCGGTTTCTCCATAGAGTTTATCCTATGGATTAGTTAGAGAATCACTTTCATGACAGAATCACTTCTCTCAGAGAATCACTTCTAACAGAGAATCAGAATCAGAGGGAGCTCTACCAAACAGGCCCTAAGTTGTCCAGATATGAAAAAAGTGATTTTTTTAGGGCTGAGATGAAGTAAACTGCATGCTAACAGTTGGACCACGCTGGCATGGGTACATGTTTAAGTTGTCTTGATACGAAAATGTGATTTTTTAGGGCTGAGATGAAGTGAACTGTGCATGCGTGTAGTAGCTCTCCTAGAAGCTCCCACATTAATATAAGAGGGTCAAAAAGCTAGACATTGCCATATTAATCTAGAAAATGAAAAAAAAGCTAGGAATTCCCACATTAATTGGAAAAAGAAAACATCTTGACCATGTAAATTGTAGATTGATTGAACCTACGGCTTAGATTTATCTTGTGTCATATTATAGAAGGAAAATTTGCTCTATCATCCAACATATTTAACTGATTCAATGTCATATGATGGAAAGAAAAAAAATAGGATTTAAATTACAATACAAACTGAGATAGCCAATGGTTTCCCTGTCCGGATCAGAGACAAACTAAACAAAGACAGCATGGTAACAGTTGGACCACGCTGGCATGCATGCACATCCTGGGTACATGTTTAAGTTGTCCTGATACCAAAAAGTGATTTTTTAGGGTTGAGATGAAAGTGAATTGCGCATGCATATAGTGCTTGATCTTTTTAGCATTGTGTCACACCAAGCATGTCAGGGTGAATTGGACAAAAGGAAACAATACGTCAATAGGACATATTGGTACCTAACCCAACCTAGATTAATTGGGGAAGTATGCATTATATACTCTAAATTTACATTAGAACAACAAATAAATATTTGGAGGCTCTCCTATAAGCCCCCACGTTAATCCCACATGATAAAATAGCTAGAAATTACCATATTAACTAAAGAAGAGAAAACTAGATAGAAATTCCCACATTAATCTAAAAAGGAGAAAATCTAAGCTATCAATCTGTATTATCTACAACTCACATCTTGCATATGTATATCTATATATATAAAAACAATTGGTGATATTCAAGGCACCTCCTTTGTTTTAAGGGCAAGAAAATCTCACAATAATCCTCAAAAGAAAAAGAGAAGGATCTTCACCACTTATTTTGATGGGTCAGATTATAACGGTGCAGATTAATCATATATAACAAATACAATTGTATTTCAATCATTGGAAGAGATTTGTATATCAAAAAAAGGATCTTCGCCACTTATTTTGGTGAGGTTATATTATAATGGTGCAGATTGATCATATGTAAATAGAGTTATATAACAAATACAATTGTATTTAAATCATTGGAAGTAGGTTGTATATCAAAGACAATCTATATATAAAAAACAATTGGTGATATTCAAGGCACCTCCTTTATTTTAAGAGCAAGAAAATCCCACAATAATTTTGAATTCTAGAAATTCTCACATTAAATCGAAAGAAAAGGCGAATGATCTCCACTACTTATTTTGGTGGGGCTAGATTATAACGGTGCAAATTAATCATATATAACAAATACAATTGTATTTCATTAATTAGAAGTAGAGTTCCATATCAAAGACAATTGTATCATAATATCTATACGTGCAGTTGTGCGAGTAAGCTTGCTAGTATCTAATTAATCAATACCATTACCTTAAACTATAGAATTACTTACCGTAATATTTCTTATTTGAGAGATGCATATATGTAACACCCCAATTTTTGCTTTTCTTGCATTTAAATGGTATTTTGAATTTTTGGGAATTTCTGGAATTTATTTGGATTTATTTTGAATTAAACCATTTATCAATTAATTAAATAATAGAAAAGTTAAAATAAAATTTTGCTGAAAATATTTTATTTGAGTCACAAATGTCTTAAAATATTTTTGAGAATTTTTCCAGAATTTTTCTGGTATTTTTAATGCCTCAAATGAATTATTTGATTTTTGGGAATTATTTTTAATCGGAAAAGAGTTAAAAATCCGGATGAACAGTATTGGGCCGAGTACTGTGCGGCCCAGCTCGGAAAACCCTAGCGCCGTAGCCGTCCGATCTTCATCCAAGGGCTCACGTCGCGCCACGTCACCAATCCGAGTCGTCGCCGGACTCCGCCGCCGCCGCCCGTGTGGGCCTCGGTTTCCGCGCGTTTCCCGGACGTCGAGGGCACTATTTAAGGCGCCGCCACCCGGGTTGTGATCCCCACCTCGCGCCGCACCCACCAGACACCGCGACGTTGTTCGAGACGCCGCCGCCGCGACGAAGCTCGCCGAAGTTCCGGCCACCCGCTGAGTTCCTTGCGCCGTTCGCCGCCACGGCCACTCTCGCCGTCGCCGTGCCATCCCGAACTCACTCGTCGCGCGCCGAAGCATCACTTCTTCACGCCGGAGGAGCTCGGAACGCCGCGCCAAGACGTCGTCTTCCCCAGCCGGTGAAGCGGCGCAAGACCGTCTCCACCGAACCCGAAGCTTCCTACCGTCCGATCGCGCATCAACGACCCGGATTTCGCCACGTCGCCCCGCAAACAGTAAACCTCACCTTATAACCTCGACCGTTAGATGTGGATCGAGGCGGTAGTAAGCCACGCCGCTATTCATCGCGGCACGTGACACTGACAACGCGGGCCCACACGTCGGCCGCCAAGACCGAAGCGATCAGGCGCGCGTGTCACCGACAAAGACGGGCCCACATGTCAGCCGCACCGAACCGGTGACGTCATGCTGACGTCACGGTGGGTCCCACCTGTCAGTGAGTTGACCGAGTCGTGCTGACGTCACGATGACGTCATATGCCGACGTCGACGAGAGCGGTCGGTGGCGTCGGCAAGGCGCGTGTCGTTCTGTGGTGGCGACACGTGTCACAAATGACGCAATAATTCTTTTTCTCGAAAAAGAAAATATTTAGTTAATTCGGTTTATTGATTTAAAATGTAATTTGAAACTTCAAACGCTTATAACTTTTGCGTTTTAACTCCGATTTGAGTGATTCTAATTTTTATAAATTTGTAAAATCAAGCTCTTTCTGTTAGTGAATTTTAATTGAATTTTTGACTTGAGTTGCTCTCTGTGTTATTTATTTATTGTTGTTTATTTGCGTGCTGGCGTGAGACGTTGAAGTGCGAAGGTTTCGAGGAGAGGTTCGACCGAGAGCAAGCTCGAGCCGAATCGATACTTTTTGAAGGCAAGTTGTGTTTGATCATGTTGAACCTATCCTAGAAAAATTATTTCGATTTAATTTATTGCATGCTAATTTAGTAAAAATTGGTTTGAATAAATTTTGGGATTAGTTAAATGCCTAGTTGCTGTATGCCACCTTGTCGTATATAATTGTAAGCCATGAATCATTTGTCACCCTAGGTTGTGGATTAATAGTTGGACATTAATTATTGGCCAACATGGGTTGAGTAGACCGTAAGTAGTAAGCTTAGCCTTGCCACGTGGAAACTTCATGATTTTGGTTTACCAAAGTTAATATTGACTTAATGAGATATGGAACGTATTTTGCGAATGAGACATGTGTTATGGAGTTGATGATGGCACGTGGTGCAATGGTAAAGAACCGGGGGGGGAATGATTTAGACTGAGGCATGTGGCAAGATTGTTTCTGGTGGGCCAAGAGTGGCAACTGGACGGTCGTATTTGGTTTTTTTGTGGTTTTGGAAATTTAAGGTCATTCTTGGTTAGTCTTGCCTCGGTCGACTAAGGACTTAACCTTGCGAGCATTTGAACTGAGTCTTTCATACAACCACAAGCTCCGTAATGGGACGGACCTAGCTGAGTAAACCGGGAAATCTATTCTTTGGTACTGTCGTGGTGGTGTGGGGCCGGAGGAGCGGTGAGAACTCACATGGCGCAAGAGGGGGCCAGGTGTGGTAACCAGTCCCTCTAGTGTTGAAACCTTAGCGGCAATCTTGAGTTTAGACGAAACTTTGGAAAGGCTTTGTTACAGTTATTTGCCTTGGTGGTATTTTTGTGCACCTTGTGGGTAAAATGTATAACCTCTGCAGAGTGTACAACCTATTCGAATAGCCGTGCTCACAGTATTGAGCATCGCTTCGGTGATTGATCAAGGGTTAGATTTTCATGAAAATGACTTGTTTATGGAAAATGCTTGGGTTGGTAATGATGAACTGGACTTAGGACAGAAAAATGATTTACGATTGAAATTTTTGTGAAAGCTATTATTCCTACTACTGTTTTACTGCTTTGCAATCTATTACTGTTTACTTGAAATGCTGTACTGCACATGAACCATAGCCTATCCTTTGTACTAAGCCATGCATATAGTATATTAGCATTGCATTCTGTGCATGACTTGCTGAGTGCTCAAAGTACTCACCCCACAACAACACAACTTCAGTTGAGGAAGAAGCAACCCCTGCTCAGGAGGAGGAGATACAAGAGGAGCCTACGAACTAAGGAAGCGAGCCCAATCAGTTGCCTGTGGCAAATTGGTTGGCGCCACGAGTTTATTTTATTTCCGCTGCATTTGAATATTTTAATAAGTTTTCGCCCTGCGAGGCGTATCTTTGTAACTTGACCATAAGGTCAATCTACTAGTTTGAGTATTTAATTAAAGTACGTCATTATTCACGATTATGGTGTGATATGTACCAATGTTGAGACTGTGTGCACTAGCGTGATCCTGGACTAGTGCTGAATACACAGAGGGTCCGGATTTGCATATTCGGGTCCCGACAATATATTAATCTTTTATACACAACAAGCCAAGCTATTTAAACAACTCGGTTCAGATTGAGCTAAGCATCATTCATTTTAGTAGTTCTATAACTATAGTGTGTTTAAACTAGTTTTCTTTATATAAACATCCATTTTAGCTTATTTGGCTATATTAACATATGAGCCTAGTATCTATAGCCTATGATAAACTTAGTTCAAACTAAATCAGTTATGAACTATGTCTGCATAACTAGGTATATTATAATCCTAACAAGGTTTAGAAGCTAGTTCCCTCAATTTTTAAGAGATTAGTGACCATAGTTACTCCTATATGAATTTCTATGACTAGAATCTAACTTATGAATAGAACTAATGCAGATCGGGAGCAAATCCAATCATTTTTGCAGCATTAAAAGGGTCCTGCCCTATCGATCATATAAGAACAGGTTTTACATAGATTAATACTTATTCGTGAGAGTTAGCTATATTCTCTCATACGTGTATTAAAGCAAGGTTATATATACAACTTGATTCAAACTTAACCCAACATGAATTATTTTTGCATAAATAGGGGTATCAAACTTACTTATTGAACAATAGGTGCAAAAAATAATTGTTTTTATTCATTTTTATAGAGATACAAGATCATGATTTTTGTGAGTTTTAGGCACTGGTTTTACCAATTTTTGAGTTGGTTTGCACAAGTTATTGAATTTTGAATATTGCATGCACTGAATAATAACTCCATTTAAAGTCTAGAACAAATGGGGTTCAAATTCAATTATTTTTGAATAAATGAGGTCCTTGAGTTCTCTGGAGTCCTCAGAAATTTGTCCCATCAATTTTTGAGTTAGGGTGAAAAACTTTGTAATAGTACATATCTTAGGTTACATTCAAAATTTTAAATTCAAAACAGAGGTTAAAATTTAAATATTTTTGTATATTCAGGAATATCATGATTTTATAGGAATATATAAATTTATTTCATTAAATTTGGACTTAAAATGCACAAGATATGGGCGACTAAATATGCTACGGTTGTACAAATGCTGGGCAATCAAGAATTGCTATTCATGAAAGTACGTTTTCGAGTTACAAATGCACCTTCGTTTTGGACTTGTGCCTGTGTCATTGCACTGACAGGTGGGGCCGAAGGACAGCGACACAGAGTGGGGAATAGGCACTGACGAGCGGGTCGAGCTAATCAGTGGCACGGCTCGGGCGAGAGAGGGGTAGAGTCTGATAGCTCGGGCCCATAAGTTAGTCTCACCGAGACAGGGGAGGGGCGGTGAGGCTCACCGGCAGTGGCTTGTCGGCGATTGGCGGCTGCCGGTGGTGAGGTGCGGCGGTGAAAGGTTCGGGCGGCTGCGAGAGGAAAGACGGTGAGCCAAACCCCAGGAAATTGTGGATTGAGCATCAGTGAACTTGTAGGGCCTCGTTTTAGGGCTTGCCTACGACGGAAATTAGCCGGAGTGGCTCGCCATGGCGCGCCGGATTCCAGGAAGAAGCGAAGTGGTGCGGCGGAGCCTCGAGCGTGTTCGACTGAAAATGGGACAGAGGTGAACTCAGAGGGTCAGGAGGATGCGGCAGACATTGATTCTGATGGAATATCTACTGAGGCGCCCAAATTGGAATTCACCCCCAAATGATACTCACCGGCAATGGCGGAAACGTCACTGCAGGTCTAGTGCTCAGGTTAGGGAGCTAAGGGAGGTGGATACCCAGCATAAGCAAGGGGGCTTAGACGGGGTTCAAGGGCTTAAATAGCAGAGGGCGGAGCTTAGCGACGTGACTGGTGAGTTGACAAAATGCAGCGTGACAGAATGGGCGTTGCGCCTGGGAACTTGGTGGTTTTGTGTGAGCTCAGATCCTGGCAGAGGAATTGACGGCAGAGACGGTGCTAGAGTGGGGCAATGGCTTGGCGTGTGCAGGCGAAGGCGGAGGTCAGCCGATGGTGCAAGTCCCGGGCGACGTGACCTATCGTGAAGTGGAGAGGGGAGGTCCACGCTTGCCGCGGCAAGGCATTGGCCGAAGAGGCAGTGGAGCTTGGCACGCTGCAAGAGACCCGAGTTGAGCTGCTGCCATGGCGAAGAATCGCTCAGCAAGTAACTACCATGACAACAATTTCGGCAGAGGGAGCTGCGGCTGCTCGGTGTGCACGAGCGAGTCTGGCTGTCGTGGCTTGCCCAAGTGTTGCCACGGCGAGAAGTCGGCAAAAGCAATTTGCCGCGACAGGCGCAAGTTACACAATGATGCGATCTTGTTGTCAGAATCGAGAGACAAGCTGCGAACTGTCGCGGTTGGGGGTTAGCGGAAATGGGCGGTGAAATAACCAAAAAATTTCAAAATAAATTTGTCCGAATTTATTTGAATTTTTGCCGGATTTTCTCAAAATTATTTGGGCCGTTTTTGAACCCTCTTTCCTAATTTGGCAAATCACTCAAAAACCTGCTTTCCGTTTTTGATTTCCGCCTCCCCCTCGCCAGCCCGTCTCTCTCCCGTGCGCTTGGGCCGCATCCACGGTCCAGCCTTCTCCCAGCAAGACAGGCGCTTGCTCGGTCTGCTTTTCCCCACTGAGTTTTTCCGTGCGCCCTAGCCTGGCTTGCTCCGCTGCCTCACCCGCCCACCTTCCTCTCCCGGTCTGCCCCGCGCGTGCACCTCTGCAGAGTCATGTCTTGTGGGTAAAACTATACACCTCTGCAGAGTGTAAAACTAATTGATTAGCCGTGCCCGCAGTCATGGGCACTTGGTAAAGTCATCACATAGTTAGCAGTTTTGATATTTTCTAAATAGGTTGGATTGGAAGTATTTGTTGGAAAATGCTTATTTCAGATTTATGCCTTGTGTTGGTAATAGACGACCCGATGCTCACGTCATGGAGGATTGTGAGTTGTTACTTATACTTTACTTATTTATTATTTTCACATTAGTCAAATTTGCTTTTATAAATTTCGTTTTGCAATTACTACTTGTTTTATAAATTAAATTGGCTTTATGCGAATTAACCGCGTAAGCCTTTCCTTTAAAATGGCTTGCATATGTTATAAGTTTTGCAAAAGTCTTGCAGAGTACGAAAGTACTTACCCTTACTTATTTATTGTTTTTAGGTGAAGAATCAGATTAGTTCGACGAAACTTAATTGACATAGGATTTAGGGATGTTAATGAGTTTTTCTAGGGATTATGCCTTATCAGTTGTCTGAGGGTTGGATAGGTACACTACAAGACTCTTGTTACTCTGAATTGTAAGACCTTATTGCGTAAATTACCATTATTATTTGTAATAAAGAGTATGGATGTAATATCAATTGTTGTAAATGTGCGTACTAGGTACTGATTATGAGACTAGTATTGTATGTACATAAGATTTCTATTTTTGCATTTATATAAAGATAGGGTCGCTACAAATATAACACAAGATAAATCTAAGCCATAGGTTCAATCAATTTATAATTTACATGGCCAAGATGTTTTCTTTTTCCGATTAATATGGAAATTTTTAGCTTTTTTTCGTTTTTTACTATTAGTGTGGTAATTTCTAACTTTTTGACCCTCTCAGGATTAATGTGGAAGCTTCTAAAAGAGTATCTAATTAATACAGATATAGATAGATAGATTGACGTGTAACATGTCTGGGTCAGAGTCTACTGGGTTTACGTATCAGTATTGACCTCCTTCCTGAACTGGTGGACCTGTGTGAGGACATCAAGGCCCAACATTTGTCTGTAGGGGCATGGCAAACGGAACGACTGGGGCTCATTCAGGCAATCAGGCCCCCATGGTTCACTTGGCAGGCGTGAAAGGAAGCACCAATGCGCCTGGCGCTTTTCTTCAGCTCCGCAACCGCAGAGAGTCAGAATATCTACTCTATTATAAGAGGAAGAAATGGAGCTCATTCAGCCACTCCACGTGTCACCCTCGCGTATTCGCAAAAAAACTCCTCCGTTTCTTCAGATTACAGATAGATCTCTGTAGATTACGAATAGGTCCTTCGTGTCATTTTGTAAGAGGAAGAATTTTTTCTTAATCGCGTTTGGGTCCCTCGTGCGCTATTTTACGGAAAAAAAGCGCCTGTTAAATTCAAATCGCGAACAAACCCTTTTCTAATTTTTCAGGATAGCGGACAGATCCAAAAACATAACAAACAGGCTTTTGCTCCTTACGTCTAGGTCCTTTCTCCGTTTTTCCCGGAAAAAATGTTTTCGTCACCAGAAATATGTGTGTAGCTCTATCTCTAGACTTTTTTCCCAGCTCGATTTTCCATCTCGATCTCTGATATTTTTTAAAATATGTATTATTACTCGGTGAACGCGTAGAGTGTTAGGCTCGACAAAAGAAGGTTGTCGTCTCTAATAATTTTTCACCCTTTTTCCTCTAGGCTATTTTTCTATCTCGGTTTTCCAGCTTGGTCTCCAATATTTTTCCAAATAATTCGTCGAAAGAGATATTTCTACAACTCTATCTCTCTATTTTTTCCCCCGTAACTCGGTTACTGCTATTTTCCGGAGTGAGAAATATGTGTACGGTTGTATTTTTGTAGTTTTTCTTGCAATTCGATCTATAGTATTTTTCGAAGCATGTATTATTGACAGTTGAACGTATAGAGTGTTAAATTTGGCAAAAGAAGATCCTTTTTTCCGTCTTTCCCAAGAAAATATATACTATGTATTAAAGTTGAGAGGTTGCAGGACCTTAGAGAGTGTCCGAGTGCCACCACAAAAAAAAACTCCAAAAATTTAGAAGCTATGTCTTTGTCTATTTTTCGTTCCAGTCCATTTCCCCCAAAAAAAGTAGAAAGATTCTACGAAGATTTTAAAAAAACGTCTTGTTCCATTTTCCCAAGAAAACACATCTCGGTCTGTTTTTTCACAAAAAAAACAGGAAATCGTTTTCCGCTCACACGCGTGCCGTGCGCCGTTGTATTCACGGCTGGGCCCTCCGATGGGTAGTTTTGCGGAAATAAAAAATACATTCAGGCCCTTCTACCAGTAATTTTACAAAAAGAGCCCTATAGTTTCGTATATTCGCGTACGGATCCTCCAGCTTTATTTTTCCGAGAAGAATCAGCGAACAAAATTTCGTATGGAGCGTCGTACCGGCAATTTTACAAAAAGAACTCTATGGTTTCGTATATTCGCGTACGTGTCCTCCAGCTTTATTTTTTCGAAGAGAATCAGCGAACCAAATTTCGTGCGGAGCGGCGTAGCGCGGGTTCCTATCTAGTAACTATAAACTACCGTAGACTACTGAGTTGAATGCAACGGTTAAACCACTCAAAATCTTAAACCGATAAGAAGAGAATAACAATCCACTTCAACGCTACCCCTCATCGTATAGACTTTCTCAATCCTAAGATGTAGAATAAAAGTGATCTACAAATTTTATTTTTATTGTATCAACTAGAGTTTAAACTCAAGACATTTTAACTCCAATACTATATCAAACTAGACAAACTGATCGGTACATGCAGAGGCAATATCGACGACCAGTGGAGGACTGAGGCGGTCACCAGGCTCGGGAGGAGCCGCGCGCGCGCGGCTTGTTTCGTGCTTGCTAGCCCCCGTCTTAATTTGTGTTTCCGCGCGCTGTCCGGCTCACCAGCGCTGTTCTCTGTTACCTGTTCCGGTGTGGCATGGTCGTTGCCTCGTTGGTACCACGATGAGTCATGACCCGTACGTGCAAACGTCACAACTCCATGAGGTCAGCGAGAGTACGTACCGGTAAGCGAAACTGTACAGTCACGTTGATGACCATCTCTCGTCGGGTCATGACGTAGCAACTCCCTTGTTGATTTTTTTTTTAGACCGTAACTCCCTTGTTGCTAGGATATATTCGTGGGTTCGAGTTAAGATTCACACACGAGAGATGCTTCATATTTTTCTTAAAAAAAAGTTATATAAATATTGAAGTATGAACGAAAGATAGATGGTGATTACTTATTTCTTCGCTTGCTTTAAAATATATACAACTTGTATTGAGAGAAAAAATATAAAAACACTAATCTTCACACCACTTATGATCCTACAAGAGATAAGTCATGTATTACGGTATATATATATTGTTTGGCAGTACCATTTGACTTGTTGTTATTTGAATAGAGTATTGCAGCCAAATTATCGTAGTATATAGGTAGTGGTTTACATATGCTGTCTATCACTCTTAATCCCGAGATAAAATTCTTAAGCCATACAGCTTGCCCAATAGCGTTATAACATACCACAAACTCAGTCTGCATTGTGGATGATGCAGTAAGTGATTGTTCAAATCAACAGATTAAGCTCGGACTGACTAGAAGTCTGTGGAATAGTTTGCAAGTGGGCCCCACCTGGCAGCACTGCTGCTCCTCTTCAACCTCAGGTCAGCATGCAGCAAGCATAGCCAGCCGTGTAAAGCTTTCTGTTCTTGGTCAATGCCAAACAAAAATCAAATGCAGTTTACACAACCGAGCACATTCCAGCCGCCTCTCTCCTGCAACGGTGATAATGTAAACAACGATCCACATGATGGCATTCATAAAAGTTGGCTTCATAATTTCTTGGTGTGCAACACTTTGAGATTAGTGTTTTCTTTTTTTTCTTTCCGTTAAAGAACACTCAAATTTTCAGATAATGGATCACTAATAAACGATGTTAAAAGAAGCTTTCGTATTTACCCGCAAACGCTACAAATTTCTATATTGATCCCGCAAACGCTACAAATTTCTATATTGATCGAAGGAAAGAAAAAAGATAAAGATATATATGTGCCACTTATTTTGGAGGATCCAAATTATAATATTTGGATCTGTATAAGAAAACTCTATCTTCAAATATATCTACATTTTCAACCATAAATATTAAAGTTTTGTATAACAGGCATAACTTTATTTTCAAATTATATAAATGTTCCGTTGTATCTACCTGTTTAGTTGTGCGGGAGCCGACGTAAAATAACAGCTGGCTGGCCACAGCTTGCTGATTGCATCACTTCAGCTCAAAACTACATTTTTTATCCAATACAATGTCATCTTCCACGCACATAGCAATTTCTTACTTCTGTACATGCAGTTCTGAATTTTCACATTGACACGTATGTATATATGCACTCATACTTGACAGCACACAGATCATCATGACGTCTCTTCTCGTCACTAGATGCATGCTTATGCTACTCTTATATTCTATAGAACACAAAACTAAGTAAATTTAACCCCTAGTTCAGATCAATTCTTTACTGGTAGTACAGCAACTCTTGCGTCACTACACCCTCGTCGTAAGAAGAGGCCAACAAGTCTTGGAAACAATCGGGAATAGCCACACCGAAAGCGTGAGCGCCGTAAGGACCATCAAATTCAAGCAAGCTGCTGCTGCTGCTGCTGCTGCTGGACTCTGACAACGGTATTGTGTCATGCACGTCCAAGGGCCACATGCTGCTTCCTGCACAACTAGCGGTCGGACTTGTTCCAAGCGGTGACGACGATGACGACATCACCACCGACGCCTCCACGACCGGCGGACTAGTAGTGATCTCGGAGTGCTGCTCGATGAGCCCCATGAGCTCGGCGTACAGCTGCTCCGACTTGTGCAGAAGTTCTTCGTCGTCGTCGACTGCGTCAAGGGCTGTGTCGAGATTGACAAGGGCAGGAGGAGGAGGAGGAGGAGGAGCGGGAGGGGATTGATCAGATTCTGAAGGGCTGTCAGCGGCGGCGATGCTGTCGCCGCCGGCAGGAGGAGGAGGTGGTGGTGGTGCTCTTGTGATCGCCAGGTACCTCTTCTTGAGCTTGGTGTTCCAGTGGTTCTTAACGTCGTTGTCTGTTCGGCCTGGGAGCCTGGACGTGATCACCGACCACCTGTGTGCAAACCACAAAAGTTCCAATTTGCAACATTTATTTAGTTCAAATCTATGAAAAAGTGATGCATGAAGCATGCAGCTTGGACACGTGGTCGTTCATACTTGCTTCCGATTTCGCCGTAGAGGGACAAGATGAGGTTGTCCTCCTCGTCGGTGAAGCCGCCGTGCCGGAGCGCCGGGCGGAGGTAGTTGAGCCACCGCAGACGGCAGCTCTTACCGCAGCGTCTAAGCCCTGATAGGTGAGAACCAAAAGGTTAATAACGATGATATGCCCTTATATGAACGTGTGACGTGATTCTGTCAATTAACTACGTACTCTTGTCAATAAGCCTAGTTGTGGATAGAGATTGTTACATTCAGAATCATTCCACCAAACTGCAGTTAAAAAATTCGAAGCGAATTTTTTTTTCTAGCCGTTTGTTTTTTTTTTTCTTTCAAATTTGACCTGTTCATATAAAACTACAAATATAATCTCTTCTTGATCGTAACAGGCACCAACCACGCTTAATTTTATACTATAGTCGAGAAAATGATTAGATTTACAGTTTCGTTTTGCTAGACAAATAGTAAGTTGAAAAAAAAAGCAGGAGTAGATAAATAATAAGCCAAAAACTCAAAGACTTCGAGCGGACCAACGATAGTCTCTAACCACTATTCACCCCCAGCCACGAGAGTTGCACCGAAGGCGACGCACTAGACATGCGGACACACAGTACCTGCTTTCTGGGGCAGTGCGATCCAGTTGCCGCCATTGCCGAACCTCTCGACGAAGCTCCTGAGGACGGCGTCCTCCTCCCGCGACCACGGCCCCCGCTTCACGCTCGCCTTATCGCAGCACGGCGAACGCCCCATCGACCGATCGTCAGTTCACTAAAGACGCGCGTAAGCAACGACTGATCGAGGATGTGCAGGCTTGCAACCCGTCGATCGTGGGTCGTTAACTCTCGTGAGCGAGGGACATGCGTGTGAGTGCAGAGGCCGGGAGAGGAGGGAGCAGGCGGGGAGCGCGTTTGGTGAGGCTCCGATCGCGCCTCCCGGCCGGGGTTATATATCCAGCAGCAGCGGCACTGAGCAAGTTGACCAAGCATATTTCGTCTCATATACGCGTCAAAAAAACTAGAAAAGTTCAACCACTACCGGTCATCAGTTCCCTGCTAGTGTATTTTATTTATGGAGCTTGGACATCAAGGAGATAATTAACCGCATTTTTTATGATCCTGAACATAATTAGCCCCAAAATTATTGTGAATGAAATGCGTGGTTCTAAGAATTATTCTACTCCGTTCACATCAATCGACTAATTAATTGAGTTGTAGAAGTTCAAGAAGCGACAGTTCTTTATGCGCAAAAGACATATAAATAACATATGTGCTTGGTCAAGCGGCAACATAATGTATAATGTCCATTGGCGAGCGCTTGCTTGTTTGCCCTGATCAGCAAAAAAACAGTACTACTGTATTCTAAAGGCCTACCAAACCTAACTCGATGATAACTTCGCACCTACCACCGTACAGTACATATCTAGACGAGGATCTAATCCATCATAGCCTGTTTTGACCTCTTTTCCACTTCCATTTTTTTTTACTACTTTTGGTCATCGACCGTCCTTACCAACGAGAAACAGGGGATTGCAATGGATTCCGTTCCTCGGTAATCCATGGAAAATTCTTCTATATCTTGTAAGGAGACGGGAATGCTTACCTCATCCCTGTTCATCGTTGTACCTCGATGTACAATCAATGTACACATAGATAGATATCTTTTACTCCCTCCATCTCATTATATAGGGCGCCTAAGTTTTTTCATACAGTTCCATAATATAAGGCGTCTCTTGATATATGATGCATATTTTTCCTATTTACCTCTATGCTCAGGCGGTGCATGAGGCCATAATTAGCGGCCGGTATGCATGTCCTAATAATTAGCGTGCACAATTATTAGGAGTATTACTGAAAACAATTAGTCCGCATCTCATGCCTAGGTATTGGTGAAAACAATTAGACGCCCTATATTATGGGATAGAGGGAGTATATACTAATTGGAGGTCCTTTTAAAAGTCTCCACGTTAATAAAAAAATGCTAGAAATTTTCACGTTAATCTTAAAAAAGAAAAATTGCTAGAAAATCCCATATTATTCTAAAAAAAAGAGAAAATCTTGGTCGTCTAATCTCCTTAATTATTTTTATCCACAACTTAGATCATTCATGGCTATGATTCATACACATATAAATTTAGGAGTCCATAGCAAGTAACATATAAATGTAGGAGTCCATGGCAAGTAATAGAAGCTGAACCTGAGTCATACTTTTGTATGTATTACATGTATCCGAGTAAGAAAAAGATAAAAAAAAACTAACATACCTTATATGAGCTTGGCACACGTTAAAGCTAAAGATGGAAAAGAAGCAATAAACTGAAGCATGCATATACCATACACAAAAAACCGAATCGATCTGTTCAAGATGAAATCTTAACCAAACAATACAGCACGCAATCACATATGGAATTCGAGCTTCGTCGCTTTAGGCATTGGCTAACACAGGAGTGTCTACACTAATAAAATTAAATAAATTTGAAAAGTTGAGTCGTAGATTGTGAATACAGCCAAAATTTCAAATCATCTCACTTTTAGTTTTTTATGTTTGTAAACTGTGAATGGTATTGTGTTGGAATGGGTCATCCAACTAAATAAAAAGTTTAAACATTGCATAGTGTTATATTAGATCATGGAAGCCCTAGTGCTAAGACTACAGAAATAAAGTTTAATATATATATTTAGAACAAGTAGAAGGTTATGCTCTCAATATGGAAAGATGGAATAAAATAATAATGCAAAAATTACTCCAACTTCAATCTGATGCCTAACATGCAAAGCCAAAGGCTAATTCCACCTGCAGAAGTCGTGGTTTTGTCCTGTTTGCACCTTACAAAGAAAAATAAATATATGCTTTCCTTTTTCTTACCTTTCCTTTCCAAACATTATGTAATATGTGTTTTGCCCATCTGATGTCGAAAGAGGTTTTAAATTTCAAATTAATTGAGAATCAATGTATACATTTGAATTTTGAAGCAATTTAAATTCTAAGTTAAAAATTAGTGTTGATTATATTAAATATGAAAATAAATTAAAATAAGAATCGAAAACAACTAGCCCGTGCGGATGCATGGGTTAATGACTAGTGTCTATAAAACATTGCTATCTTCTCTTTAGGCTAATATAATATTGTATAATCTTAACTAGCAATAATAGCGCGCTACGCTGCGCCGTTCTGTAAAGTCGATAGGACCCATCGGTGAATCCATGGGCTGCTATAAACCTTCGATGAAATCTGTGTTTTTTTAGAAAACAGAAAATTTGGTCGAATTTTCGATCTTCGTATTTTTTAAATAAAATGGGTCGGTAGGACCCGTTGGCGAATCCATGGGCTGCTATAAACCTTCGACGAATCCGCGTTTTTTTAGAAAACCACGGATAGGAGGACCCGTTGGCAAATCGATAAGTTGCTATAAACCTTCAACGAATCCGTATTTTTTTTGTGACGAAAACATTTCTTCCGGGTTTTTCTGGTGACGAAAACATTTTTTCGACGAATCTGTGTTTTTTTGGTGACGAAAATATTTTTTCTGGTTTTTTTTTGTGACGAAAATATTTTTTCCGCGAAAAACGGAGAAAGGACCTAGACGTAAGAAGCAGGGGCCTGTTTGTTAATTTTTTGGACCTGTTCGCTATCCTGAAAAATTAGAAAAGGACTTGTTCGCGATTTGAACTTAACGGGAGGTTTTTCCGTAAAATACCGCGCCAGGGACCCAAACGCGATGAAAAAAATTATCTTCCCCTCACAAAAAATCGCGAAGGACCTATTTGTAATCCGGAAGGACCTATCCGTAATTTCGAAGAAATGGAGGGACTTTTTTGCAAAACGGCTTGAGGGACACCTGGCTCACCTGGTTGATCGCCAATCTCTAGCGCTATAACGGGTGCAACCATATATAACTCATTTAGCATTATTCTACCACCCTGTGTATTAACAAATTTACGTACAACTACATAGACATATGATAAATTGATAAAATTATACCAGTTTCATTCGAATATCTGTTGTTATTCGGGCCCGTTGCCCGCCAACTCCAAATGGGTATGGGGGCGGGAGGAAAGTTGCTCCTAATAGCTAAATAGGGAGTGGTGATGGGAGAGCATTCCTTATAGGGAATTGCCCCGTTGCCATACCAAACTAGAACAAGCCTCCAAGTTCCTCCAGTACTATAATTGAGTTATGGACAGGGGCGGATCCACAGTGCAAGGGCCGGGGTCCGGTGACCCCGACGCCACCGTATTAATCCTTTATACCCTCTGTTAAATACTGTTAATGATCCAAGCGGCAGATTAGTCTGGACCCCAGCCCCAGTGCTCATCCAGTCTGATCAGTCATCCGAAAGCAGCAGCATGTAGGCCGCATATTAACGATGACCCCAGCAACCAATTTTCCTGGATCCGCCCCTGGTTATGGATTAGCTCTGTTAGGATTTGTGGTCGTGTTATCAACAAAAAAGCACACAAAAACAGAAGGCACGAGAAGTAGCCCTGGCAACCTTTCTCACTTTATTAATTGGGTTGGTACTGAGATCTGTATAGGTGTACGGTAAGAGCTCTCTGTCCCTCCTTATACAGTGAGAGGGGTCTCCTTTCATAATAGAATAAGTAATACTATGTGACTAAACTAGACAATCATGCCTTACGAACGGTCTTACTGGGTCTCAATATCTACTGGGCCTGGTTTAGGGGAGTGTCCACATAACTATTACATCTCGACAAGTTCATACAAATTAATCCATTTCAGTAAAGGCCATCAACTATATATATGTTGTTACGTATTTTTTTTTTCAAAGTTTAGCAGGAGCTCTGCTTATGTTTACAAAAGGATTGCAAAATAGCAACAGCAGGCCGGAGATTAATGCCCAGGTCTGAGTTAGGTTACAAAACCGGAGCAAGGCAACTAGAAAGAGCTGAAGTAGTAAAACTGAGCGCATTACTCTGGAGGCACTAGCGCTCTACGGTACTGAAGCACGCCCAATGATTGGTATTGTTTTGAAGGATCCAGTTTCCCCGCTTATATTATAAGAAGCAGCAAAAGTGTACAAGCACTGAAGGTGCTAGAGGAAAGAAGAAAATGAAAACAAAAGAACAGGAAAGGAAAACAGTCACTGAGACAGTGATGCCGGATCGGCCAATTCGATGCTGAGGCCTGCCTAATCGTCTAACTCGTTCATGTGAAGTGAATCTAAAACTCGTTCATGTGGAGCCTACTCTCACACCGTCAACCATACATAGATGATGATCGCGTTGAGTTGTCGGTGATCCTGCTTTGGCACTGAGGCTGGGAAGTTCATCATCCACCGTTCGGCAACGGAGTTGACGTTAGCGGCAACGCTGAAGAGCCGGCTGTGGTGTCCAGTTTGCGACTTCGAAAGTTATCCGTTGTTACTTAGACTTCGCAAGTGCTGTGAAAGCATTGTAGAGAGAAAAGCCAGGAATTGAAAGTAGCAGTATTTCCCAGTTCTCTCTTCTATTTGACTACTGCTTTCAAAGATTCACTCAACGGTTGGAGAAACGGTCAGGTTCAGGTTCAATACTGAACTGGTCTTTCACTCTTCGTTACAAGTAAAAAGGCGCCAGTGCAAAGCTGACGCATGCATGCAATGGTCAGTGCCTTGCTGGTGTCAACCGTAAGAGCAACCTTCGACCTAAACCCCTATATTTTTCCCCTAAATCACTCATTTAGGGGTGGTATAAAAATTAGAGACACCCTATATCAAATGAGAGCAACTACCCAACGGTATACCGTTGCAACGGTATAGCATGTTTCATTAGTTTCACGGGTAAGTTTCGTTGCTAGGTTTCACGGGTAAGTTTCATGATGTTTCACGGGTAAGTTCCATCAGGTTTCCGAGTTTCACAGATAAGTTTCAACCAAAGTTTCATGTTTCACGGGTAAGTTTCATCCTATACCGTTGCAACGGTATACCGTTGGTTAGTTTTTCTGATATCAAATTTGTCTCTAACCCACACTCCCTATCACTCACCCCTATTATTTATCTAAACATTATTATTACTTTGCACCCATGAATTATTTACTAAAAATAGAAATAATGAATACAAAAAATGTTGAAGAAAATAGTAGGGAGGAAGGAGCAAGTCCCTAGATGTAGAGGTGAGAAGAGGTCTCCCTAAAATAGGGGTTCCTTATAAGGGTTGGGTTAGAGCTCACATTTTTCTAATTCTCCTTATAATTTAGGATAGGGAGAGGTTTAGGAGGTGGGTTAGGGTTGCTCTAACTTCGGTCAACAAAGACCAGAATATTTACGTGCACTCGATAAGTACATTAAGTAACGGTAATGTCGCAAACACGTTGGTAGGTAACAACCTTAATGGCCGTAAACAATTGGACTGATTAATTAACCCGTTGATCTGGTGAGTGTAATCAGCAGCAGGCAGCTGATAAGCTCTTCATATGGAGTATACTGCAAGACTTCGCAAGGGGAGGTTGGTTAGTGTTAGTAATTAACTTGGCAGAGCTCGTTCAAAATTTACTTAGTATATACACGTTTTTTTTTTTGCGAGGTAGTATATATACTAGTTAGTTTAGTTAGGACAAATTAAGAGGCTTGACTCTGATCCATTTCATCAATTGATCTATTGTACATGAGTTAACCTAATGCCACCAAAAAAATTTGTGAAAGTGATCGATCATTGCAAGAGTATATTGTTTCCAGTTGTTTGATGCAATTTGTTTCGTCAATACACGTTGCTTGTACTCAGTACTAGCTCGCCTCTAAATAATGCTGAACACGCATGCACATCGCAGCATTTCTGTAGTATGTACCCTAACTTCCTAAGTGCTAACGACTGTAGACATCTGAAATATATGTGTTTGTTAGAACTTTGATCATGACATGCTTCTCACCTAACTTGAAGTTATCTCCTTTCTTTTGATTAGGATCGATAAGTGGATAACTTGACGTTCCCTTAGTCTCATCGTATGGGATGCTGTTGCCTGGTGTGATTGCACGATGCAATTAACAAAATATTGTTAATGCCAACTAATTTTATTTTATTTTTTGAACAGTACGGGGCATGTGTGACACTTCAACTGTTACGTTTGCCGCTAGACATGCGTTGCTCAAGTCTGATAAAACAAGTCCGACAAGCAAGTCTCCAATTTTCCTACGGAAAATAGAACAGTTTTTTTTTGTGAGATGGAAAACAGAAGTTGCAGATATGTAATTAATATGTTTGTAACCATGCCAAGAATGAAGAACCTGCCGGTTCAAAATTTCTCCAACTAATATATTTTTATATATTTCCTATGTTTTTTGCTGTCCTGTTCGAAACAGCAGCTGCCTCAGTTTCGCCTCAAACAACCGCATATGATATTATGATCGATATGGATTGTTGAGTGGTATGCGCTTTTTGTACGTCTATATAAATGAAAACAACAGATCATATTCATAGCATCACTTTCGTTTTGAACACAAAAAATTCCACGATAATATAAAAAGGAAAAAATCCTGAAAATTCTAAAGAAAGATCTTCACCATTTATTTTTATGAGATCAAATTATAATAGGGCAGATTAATCATATATAAATATTAAAATTATACATAAAATATAATTGTATTTTAATGATTGAAATAGAGTTATATATAAAAAATAATTATATTATAATACCTAACCGTATAGTTGCATGGATAAATCTGCTAGTTACTGAAAGAACAAAGCTAGCTGTGGATTTGCAAGGTTGGTGTACTAATTGTCTGTCTATACTTGTCATCTCATGTTTGGCTATGTATGATCATCGAATAATTAATTAAAGCTGCCACTGACAAGCATTAGTTAGTAGAACACTTGTATCGGAGTTGCTAATTAACAAGATTTTTCTTAGTTCCATCTCTCACTAACCAACTAATGAAAACGTACGTACGGCCGGTCAGTGCAGAGTTCACGACACACATGTACATCCTGCGTAAAGACTAAGAGACGAAATGTTCATCAAAGGCATACACATGCAAGATGTGGCGCATGTTCTAGCTACCTAATCCAAATCGCACATTTGGAATTAGCATATATAGTATCTTTATGAGTTTGTACTAGATACTCGCTTCTCTGACCGCGCTATGTGTATCAAAAATACAAGGTGTCGGCAAATCTTATTCTTTCGACGTACAAAATTGCAACCGATAAATAAACAAAAGATGGAGTAGATAGATAGGAAACCATTTATCTTATTGCTTGATGCTATCGCTTAATTTGCCTCATCTTTTCTAGAAAGACACACCAATGTTTTGCCTTATCAGCTGTGTTTAATTATTTAATCAGTTTGACATTTGATCGTGGTTTAGAGAATCTATGGGGGAAACTGGGAAATTAATTTATGATTATATTATTACTATCAAAACCCACTTGTATATATATGCTACGGGGTTGACGTTAAGCAAAAGATATCTTCTCTTAGATACTAGATCCCTACCACACAGAGAGACATCAATCACGTCTGATCTCAGACGTTTCTGACCTTCGCGTTAAAAACCATCCATGAAGGCTAGAAAATTTCCGCTGCAAATAATATCTCTACTAATATAAATTTATAGTTGGTGGCAACGGTCTATTCTTCCTAGCTCTCCGTGTCATATCTCTAATAATGGCCGGTCATTATATCTCTTTAAATATGACTGATTTTTATGGGCAAAATCCCTTATTATTACTGGTAATTAATAGCTGGCTAATCATTCCTTTTGTACTTTATATATGCTGTACAGTTTTTACAGAATCAATCAAGAAAATTCATTAAAGATCTCGCATGTCGTGCCGCCACAGCGAATGAACTCGACAAACTGATCAATAAGTGATGGACCGATGTACATGGCCGTGAGACGCAGGAGGCCGAGCGCCGCGGTCAGTAGTAACTGCAGCCAGAAGGACAGCCAAAGCGTGATGCCCACCGGGTGCCGTGACCTTAGCGCCGCCAGTTGGACGTGAACAAAGCGTATGACGCTTCAGCACGGTTGTCCAGCGACACCGGTAGAACGTCGGCGGCGGTGAGAGAGTCATTGGTATACCCTTTGGAGATAAACGGGTTGATTCAACTGAACGTCGCGAGAAAGAGGAACGACGCGGCGGCGCACAGCGTGGTGAGCGCCTCGACGCTGGTGTTTTCTGGTTCACCTTCATAGGCTCCGGCATTATGGTCGGTGAAGCCAGTGATGGCTAAGTACGCCAGAGGCATGGAGACGAGTAGGCCGGCAAAGGCGAGAAGGTCATCTGGGAAGAGCAGCGAACCGTCGGCGCAACGGACCACCGCAGAAGCGAAGAAGAGCGCGCGCCAAGGACGGTGGTAATCCAGAAGACGTAGAGGTGCAAAGGCTGGGTGGCGGCGGTGGTCCCTTTCTTCGAGGCGACTGACCATGCAACCATGGCGTGCGTGACGAAGTGGACGGTGAGGAAGGCGGACTCCACAGCGCGCCATGACGTGCTCGACAGAGAAAGAACGTGAGCTCGAGGAGGACGGCGGACGCCCCGAATGCGACCGTATAGCGGCCAGTGGTCCGGAATGGCGATGGCTTCGGCAGCAGCGCCTCATGCTCGAGGGAAGCCCCCGTATCACCCCTGCGAAGGCGGTGGATGACGAGGACGAGCGAGGCGAAGAGGAAGACGAGGTCGACGGCGTCGAGGAGCGCGCGCTGCGGGCATGGCAAGAGGAAGAGGAACGCGAGCTAGAAATATAAATTGCAAAAAAGGGATAAAAATGATTGAATGATTTTTGAGATTGGTAATATATATTGCTACGTACAATATATTTGGTTTTAATTCATACCGGAGAAGAAACCATAAAAATTTTTGTAATCAGGAGAAATAGATGTTTGATCTTGTAACACAATTTTCTTTTATTACTTGACCTTTATGTTTCGTTACCAATTTTATTTTTCGTAGCAACGCACATGCATTGATCTAGTCTTTACTAAAGTTAGAAGAGTTCCCATGCAGAGGGCCGTGCCACATCCTGCTTCCCCTCTCGCGCGGCAACGCCGGCTTGCGCGAGGGGCTCGGCTCGCTCCCCACACGAGTATCACAAATTGTAAGTTCAAATCAACCGTCTGTGTTAACCGCATACTCTCTGTGCTTTAGATTATTTCCACGTTCAATTTCTAAAGAAAAACCGTTCAAGCTACGAAGCCGTCTGAGATGAATATATTTATCACAGACGGTGTCTTTTTAGCAAACGGCTATGATACGACACAAATGGTTTATATCTCGTAACTATATGTGATTAATCAATTTATCACAAAACACCAGATCACTGTCGGTTTTAAACCGGCATTACTGCCGGATTACTATTACTGCCAGTTCTAGAACCAACAGTGATACCGATATCACTGTCATTTTGTATGCGAACTGGCAGTGATAGTCTGTCGGTTTGAAAATCTAAAAATTACTCAGTAAAATAAAAAAAATTATTTGCACCTGAACCACCTTGTATACGCGGTCGCGCGTCTAGGATTCGAACTCATGACCTGTTGCTTCGCGTGAACTTTCCTTACCATCTCACCTAACATACACTTCTCAATTATATAACATATTTTCCTTTTATCCCTTTGTATCCGAAAGTTTCAACGATCATTTGGACATCTAAATGACTTTAAATAAAAAAGTTATCAACTACAAAGTTATAGATCTCATCGAGAGCCACAATTTTCATATAAAGTTTGTCTCTATCCGACTCTGTATGAAAAAGTTATGATTTTTCAGAAGTATTATTATTGCCTGTTCGGATTCTAAACCGGCAGTGATACTATTATCCCTGCCGGTTTAGATTCCAAACCAGCAGTAGGCAGTGATAATAACTTATCAATGCCGGTTCTTAAAAAGAACCGGTAGTAATAGTATCATTACTGGTTTTTTTAGAACCGGCAATGATAAGTTACTATCACTGTCGGCTTTTCATCGGTCGAGCAGCTGTGCCGGTCTAGCTTATGAACCGGTAGTGATAGTGTTATCACTGTCGGTTCTAATCGAATTGACATTGATAGGTCGGCAAGAAAAGGGTTTTTTTGTAGTAGTTATATTTGTCTGATAGTCTATTTTGCATCCCATACGATTGTTTTTCCTTAGCTGTCTATGATACAATACATATCGTTTCTAGAGAACAATTGTCTGTGATACAATACAGACAGTCTGCCATGAATAAATTTATCACAGATGGTATTTTTAAGCAATCATCTGTGATATGACATAAACGGTTTATATCTGGTAATCGTCTTTGACTAGTTAACTTATCACAAATGGTTATGTTTGTCCGACAGTCTATTTTGCATCATAGATGGTTGTTTTTGCTTAGCCATCTATGATGTATCAACTTATTATAGACGGCTTAGTTTCTAGAACGATATGTGATATTGCAATGATTGTTTGTAACACTCTGGCACTCCATGTGCTATGAATGTCCTTTTATCGTACTTTTTCACTAACTTTTAATCATTTTAAATAGAAATTTTCTGCAACAACATTTCCTCTCTTTTAATTGATAAACATCAACTAAGCAATAATCACATAAAATGACGATGTAACTAATAACAATGAACAAATTAAACAAGAACAACAATAAACTTGGAACCATACGCCCAAGAATGCCAAGTCCATGCGCTTGTGAATGCTCAGAATATATGCATTTGAGAAACAAACTTACCTTTCACAAAGCCACCGAACAGAGAGCAAAACAAGATACAAATGAATGCCATATTTAATAAATCAAATCTGACTAAGTTTACATGAGACACATTCCACTAAATTATTCTATGAATAAAATTATCTATATTATTTATTGTTCCAAGAATGTAATGAATGTTAAATCACTACTACAGAATGGTACATCACTATCGTTTCATCTGGGTCGGTTCTTAAATTTTTAGAAAAAATTATTGTGATAAATGACTTAGGAGGGTAGTAAAAATAATCACTATCGGTTCTGATGTTAGAAGCGATTGTGATGTAGCACTGGGCACATCACAATCAGTTTTTATGTGAGAAGCAATAGTGATGATCATACACATCACTATCGCTTCTTACAAAATAATCGATTATGATGTGCACGTGCTCATCATAATCGGTTCTTTCCTGACAACTGATAGTGATGTGTATGATCATCATTATCTCTTTTTACTAAAGAACTGATTATGATGTACACGGTTACATCACAATCGATTCTTTTGTAAGAAGCGATAGTGATGTGAGTGATTATCACTATCGCTTTTGACACAAGAACCGATTGTGATGTGAACGTACACATCACCATCGGTTCTTACTTGAAGCGATAGAGATGATAGTGCATATCACTATCGCTTCTCACATAAGAACCGATTGTGATATGCATGATCACATCACTATCGCTTCTTATTTAGAAACCGATAGTGATGAGCATAAACATCACTATCGCTTCTAAAGTAAGAACCAACTGATGTGCCTCGCTAGGTTATTTATACCACTCGGGTTGAACTCTCTTCTATTTTTTAGAGAAGATTTCTCTGCCAACACCCGAGAAAATAGCTCATATTCTCTGATTGGAAGCAATATTTGGGTGAGAAAAATTAAAATACTCAAGGGTGGGTGCTAAAAGGGTAAATTTGAAACCCAACTGGAGGAGATTTCCCCTCATTTTTTCAGAATTTGTGGTTTTTTTCAAAATGTGAGCATTCCTTCAAACCCCTTCAATTTTGCACTATGTAATTTCGATATGTCGCGAAGAAAGTTTAGGTTGCACTGGCATTGTGTATATCCTATCAGATTTCACACCATTTATTTGACAAGCACACATGTAGTGCTCTCATGTTAATATAGAATTATATTGTTGCTGTCAAATGATGAATGTTAGAGTTTAGGCTGCGGAACCTACATCTCTCGTTCGAGAGTGCTTGTTTATAAATAAGTCAATCAAAATGGCATATTTATAAGCAAGCAGTCTCGAATTGTTCACGTTGTTTGGATAGTTCGAGAATATGTGGTTCGGACAAGTTTCTGAGCTGTTGTACAACTCTAGAGTAGATTTCGGTAGCATCTCTCTATGGTGTTTTCTAGGTACACACCCCTCTTGACCTGTTGTTGAGACATGTTGTCGGCGTACTTTACGCCAGGGTATGCTCTCCGCCGCAGACAAGTAAGACCACGTGGCGGCCTGGCGAGCAAGCGGGCGAATCAGCCTACTACTGGGCTGGCGGCCCGACGTGGCGGCTCGGGCGACGGGCGGCCCTACTCGGGCGAAAGCGAAAGGGCGATCAGCCCCACTGGCTGGGCGAAGCGCCCGTGGCGGCTACCGGGCGAAAGGTGCCGAGAATCAGCCCCACTCGCGGGGGCGAAGGCCCATGTAGCGCCTAGTGAGCGGGCGGACGATCGAGGCCCCTCTCGCTGGGCGAGCGGCCCACGTGGCGGCCTAGCGAGCAGGCGGGCGACAGCCCTCTCGCCGGGCGGGCCCGTGGCGGCTTCGGCGAGCAAGCGGGACCAAGCCCTTTCACCGGGCAATGCCCACGTGGCGGCTGGCGAGCAAGCGGCGACCAGCCCTCTCTCCGGGCATCAACCCACGTGGCGCAAGCGGCGATCAGCCCTCTCGCCGGGCGTCAACCACGGGCGGCGGCGACGGCTCGCCGGCGCGGCGACGGGCGGCGGGGCGATTAGGGCCTCTCGCCGCGCGTGGGGCCGCGTGGTGGCTCTGGCGAAAGGCGGGCGATCAGGCCCCACTCGCCGGGAGAGCGGCCCACGTGGCGGCCTAGCGAGTAGGCGGGTGATTGGGCCCCTCTCGCCGGGCGCCAGCCCCGTGGCGGCTTGGTGTGCAAGCGGACGATCAGGCCCTATTTGCCAGGCCATGCGGACGACGAAAAGAATGAGAAGGAGGCTTCGCCTCGAAGCTCCTTCCCCTGACACGCTGTGTTAGAGCCATTGATTGCGAAGAGTTCTACTGTCAACACGATAATGGCCCATCCCTCTGACGTCTCACACCTAACCTATCACAGGAATGTCACATGCCGGGCGGACCGAGCGAAGCCATACAACGACATTAAATGAGGCTTGAGGGACAGGACTACAGTGATGGGTGTAATAAATGAATCATAGATCAATGTCACCTTCTCACCTGCCCGAGCCAGCCCAGTCTATATAAGGGAGCTCTGGTGCATGGAAAAAGGGGGACGGGGCCCTAGAAGAAAACGAGACCAAGACTTAGAGAGAAAAAAAAGAAGGAGAACGAACTGAAAAAAGCATTGTAACCAGCTCAATATACATCAACAAAGATCTAGCAAGACGTAGGGCTATTACCTACATTGGAGGCCCGAATCTGGGTACATCGGTGTGTTCTTTGATTTGTTGATCCCGGGATCCCTCGCGCGAGAGCCATTAGGGTGTCTGACCGTGAAGATGCCCTCTACCGAACCTTAATCTCCGTCCAGGGAGACACCCTGTCCGCCGACAGGGTCTTGTCCGGCGAAATACGCCGACAGGGGCGTGCCAGGTAGGGGGCTAGCGGTTGGCTCACCCAGCCATCTCTCCGGCGGATCCCGGTCTTCTGTTTGAAGGACCGCGCATCTGGTGATGGCGGGTTCACACTCACAACAAAAAGAGGTGGCGGAGGCTAGCAACGCTCAGGACACATCCCAGCACTCCCGCCGAACAAGGGATCGTCTCACGCCGCCCCTGCAGGGAGGCGGTGGTGCCCCCTGGCGGCGGCGGAACATCCGGGTCAGCGATGGTTGGCCATGGAGGTGGCCACCCCGGCCTAGAACCTACATGCAGTTCGTCTCCTCCTGAACCACCCTCCGGTGGAACTCGTAGGTGACACCCCGGCCACGCCGTGGCTTCAGGACATTGCTGGCCTCGTAGAAGCGGCCCAGCTCTGCGTGGGGATGCCCGACCGGTCAGGCACCGTCGGTACTCCTCGATCAAGGGTGCGTGCTGACCGCACTCAAGTTTCCAGCCGCCCAAGCGGGAAGCACTCTGGCCAGGAGGGCCAGAGCAAAGGAAAGGGCGTACAAGACACAGGTCCCGGCTCCGCGGGGAGCCGCGAGGACCTGAGGGTTCATCTGGAGAAGCATCGCCGGCAGCGCGGCGATGATTTGCGTAATCACCTGCAGCGTCGTCGCGCCCAGGGGCAAGACCGTGACAAACGGATGGCTTCTGGGGATGAAGGCTCCTCCCATGACTCTCACATTCGGAGCAAGGAGGAGGTCCACTTCTCTGATTCTTTGGGGAGTCAAGATCCGCACTCCCCGGCACGGTCTCTAGGCCGTGGTTCAGGTGGACGGCATGACTCCCCCTACGGCGTCGGGTGCCAGGCGTTTTTCCGACGGTTACGTCGTGTGGCGTGGCCCGAAAGGTTTCATCCGGCATCCATCGAAAAGTACGACGGCACCACCAACCCGGAAGAATTCTTGCAGATCTACACCACGGTGGTGCGGGCCGCTGGCGGGTCCGAAAAGGCCATGACCAATTACTTCCCAACGGCCTTGACGGGGTCCGCCCGATCCTGGCTGTTGAACCTCCCACGAGAATCGGTACACTTATGGGAGGAGTTGTGCGGCCTCTTTATCGTCAAATTTCAAGGCTCATACACACAACCGGGCGTGAAGGACGATCTCCATGCCCTCGAGCAGGAAAGAGGGGAATCGTTGTGCGACTTCATCTGACGATTTAGTCATTGTCGCAACACGATCCCTCAGATTTCTGAGCAGTCGGTCATCATGTCCTTTCAGAGAGGCGTTCAGGACCAAAAGATGCGGGAGAAGATGACCACCCGCAACATCACCACTACCTCTAAGCTTTTCTCCTTGGCGCACAAGTGCGCGCGGGCGGCGGAAGCTCGGGGGCCGGTGTTTGGCCCCACACGCGGACGCGGCAGAGACAAAGATGGGACTTCGAGGGGTCCGGCCTGCGAGCAAGAAGGCGAGGAGGTGTGAGGCGGTTGAGACCAGGTGGGTCTTGACCGTCGAGCGTGAGCGCAGGGACACCGAGCCGCGAAGGTGCGACCGCCGTGACCGGCGTGATGATCACCGCAGTCGGAGGAATGACCGCCGCGAGGAGAAGGAGGGCAGGCCCTACTGCCCGATCCACTAGTCCAACACCCACGACCTGACCAGTTGCCAGGTTGTGAGTAAGATGGTGGAGCAGTGGCTTAAGGAGCGCCGCCCCCGCGATGCCGACCACGACGAAGACCTTGCCCCGCTGGACTTCCAGCAGGCAGACCAAACCGTGGTATACATTCATGGTGGCTCCTCCAACACGACGTACAAACGGCTGAGGAGGTTCTGCCACGGCGCCAAGCTCCGGGGTGGGTCGGATGCTGAAGTGGTCGGAGGAGCCAATCACTTTCAGTCGGGCCGACCACTCTGAGAGCACTGCCGGCCTAGGTCACCTTCTGATCGTGGCTTCGCCCACGATCCGGAACGTGAAGCTTGGGCGGGTGCTAGTGGACGGAGGGAGCTCCATCAACCTCCTATCCTCCAAGGTATTTCGGGTGCTCCAAATATTGCGGCAGGAGTTGCGCCCGGCCTTGCCCTTCTATGGATCGCCTGGTCGGCTCGGTGCCCCCGGCAAAAGCCCCTCGTCACATTCGGGGAAGAAAGCAACTACCGTACAGAGATGGTGGATTTCGAAGTTGCCGACTTCGACCTCCCGTACAATGCCCTGCTTGGCCGACCGGCGTTGGCCAAGTTCATGGCGGCGACCCACTATGCCTATATGGTGGTGAAGATACCAGGGCCTAGTGGCCCCATAGTCATCCAGGTGGACAGGCCGGAAGCCTTGCGCTGCCACAAGCATGCATTGGACCTAGCCGGCGCCACCTGTGTAAGGCCGACTGATGCCGCTTATCCGGGAGCCCCTCTAGCAAAGACCCGTGCCTCGCCCGGCTCGGCCGGTGAGGTTAAGGTGGTCTCCCTAAATGAGGGCTGGCCCGAAAAACCGTCAACATTGGCGCCAGCCTCAGCGTCAAATAGGAAGACGCGCTCGTCACCTTCTTCCGGTCTAACTCCGACGTGTTTGCCTGGCAACAGTCCGATATGACTAGGGTCCCTAGGGAGGTGATCGAGCACCGATTAGCAATGCTCCCAGGAGTGCACCACGTCCGCAAAAGGTCCGGAGGCAGGCACCAGAGCGGCAAGATGCCATTCGGGAGGAGGTAGAGAAGCTGATGCGCGCAGGGATTGTTAGGGAAGTCTCTCACCCCGAGTGACTTGCCAACCCTGTGCTTGTCAAGAAATCCAACGGAAGTGGCGGATGTGCGTCGACTTCACCAACCTCAACAAGGCCTGCCTGAAGGATCCTTACCCCTTGCCACGCGTCGATCTCATTGTCAACTCGACAGCAGGATGCGAGCTGCTGTGCTTTCTGGATGCGTACTCTAGGTACCACCAGATTAGCATGGCAGTGGAAGACGAAGAAAAAACCACTTTTGTAACCCCAATGGGTGTTTATTGCTATGTCAGAATGGCTTTTGGGTTAAAAAAATACTGGTTCTACTTATCAACGTGCCATGCATATTTCTTTCCGTCCACAGATAGGGCGAAATCTTGAGGTATACGTCGATGACTTGGTTGTGAAAGTTAAGAAGAGTGAAGAACTGATTGAAGACCTGGAGGAAACCTTCGCCAACCTCCGAAGAATTGCTTAAAGCTCAACCCCGAGAAATGTGTGTTCGGCGTGCCCTCTGGGAAGCTACTAGGATTCCTCGTGTTCAATCGGGGCATCGAACCCAATCCTGACAAGATAGCGGCCATCGAGCACATGAAGCCGCCGGTTCGGCTCAAGCGTGCAGTGCCTCGCTGGTCGTCTGGCGTCCCTCTGGCAATTTATCGCCCGGTTGGGAGAAAGAAGCCTGCCCCTATTCAAGCTGCTGAAGAAGACAAACCACTTCGAGTTGATCAAGAGACTCAACAAGTGTTTGAAGACTTGAAGCAATACCTCTCCTCCCCGCTAGTGCTGGTCGCCCCCAGGGTTGGCAAACCATTGCTCCTGTACATCACCGCTACCCCTGACGTGGTTAGCGCGGTACTGGTGGCGAAGAAGGAGGGCATGCAGAAGCCGGTCTACTACGTCAGCAAGATGCTACACGAGGCAGAGACCAGGTACCCACAAGCACAGAAGATATTGTACGCTGTCCTGGTGGCATCCAGGAAACTGCGGCACTACTTCCAGGGGAAAGAGATCACGGTGGTCATTGCCTACCCTCTGTGAGAGATCCTCCACAACCGGGAAGCTGAAGGCCATGTCGCCAAGTGGTCGGTGGAGCTGGGGGAATTCTGTCTCAAGTTCGTACCCCGCACCGCCATCAAGAACCAGAAGCTGGCGGAGTTCGTTACCGAATGGATTCCCGCTGCTCCTGAAGCTGGAGAGATACCCGCGCCTTCTTCCTAGACTTTGTTCTTCGACGGCTCCTTCAGGCTCGAAGGCGCGGGGGCTGGAGTTGTCCTGGTCTCCCCGACTGGCGACATCCTCCAGTACGTGGTCGCCTTGGACTTCAAGGCCACCAACAACATCGCCGAATATGAGGGCCTACTGGCGGGGCTACGCGCCGCCTCGGCGTTAGGTGTCCGGTGCCTCCAAGTCAAAGGCGACTCTCTACTGGTCATCAATCAGGCGCGAAAGAAATTTCAATGTTCTGACCCCACCATGGTCGCGTACTTGGTGGAGGTCAGAAAGATTGAATGCCACTTCGAAGGACTGGGATATATCCATATCCCTCGACGCGACAACCATATGGCGGATGGGCTTTCATAGCTCGCGTCATCAAGATCTGCTGTCCCGGTCGGGGTCCCCCGTTTAAGGTGGGGACGACAGTGCAGCCGTCACTGCCTCCGACTCAGGTGGGGAAGGCGGCGTGGCTGTCGTGGCCTCCAATTTAGGGAGGGAAGGTAGCGCATGCCCGCCTCAGCCCCCGGTTCTAGGAGGGAAGACAGCAGTGTCGCTGGTGCGGCACCCGAGGAAAAGCTTGGCCAGGCGGAGTACCCGGGCGATCACCACGTGATCGGCACACTTGGCCGGGAAGGGCAGTAGATGGATCCTATCCTAGCCTTCCTGCGGGACCGAGTGATCCCGACGATGATGCGTCAGCCGAGAAAATTGCACGCAAGGCCAAGTTCTATACTCTGGTAGGTGGGGACCTATACAGCCGGAGTAGAAACGGAATTCTTCTGAAGTGCATCACTCGGGAAGAGGGGAGCAATTTGCTCTCTGATATCCATGGAGGCATGTGCGGGAGCCATATGTCCAGTCGGATGCTGGTCGGCAAAGCATTCCGCCAAGGATTTTATTGGCCTACTGCCCTTCGGGATGCTTGTGAGCTGGTGAGGAGATGCGAAGCATCCCAATTTTTCACCAAGCAAATCCACCGACCAGCCCAAGCCCTGCAAACCATCCCGCTCTCTTGGTCGTTCGCGGTCTGGGGGCTGGATATTCTGGGCCCGTTCCCACGGGCCACAGGGGGCTTCACCCATATGTTCATCGCCATCGACAAGTTTACCAAGTGGGTTGAAGCTGAAGCAGTGCACGCCATCACGGCATCCGCTGCTATCAAGTTCATTCACATAATCTTCACCCGCTTTGGAGTCGCCAATCGTATCATCACGGACAACGGCACTCAATTCACCAGCACGGCCTTCCTGGAGTTTTGTGATGAGATGGGCACCAAGGTATGCTTTGCTTCGGTGGCCCATCCAAGGAGTAATGGCCAAGCGGAGCGCCAACGCGCTGGTGTTGAGGGGCCTCAAGAGCAGAGCATTTGATCGGCTCCATAAGCGGGGGGCGCGGTGGACGGAAGAACTCCCAGCTGTGTTGTGGTCACTTCGCACCACACCCAATCGGGCGACTGGAGAAATACCTTTCTTTCTGGTCTACGGGGTGGAAGCTGTCCTTCCGTCCGAGCTGTTGCTCAGCTCCCCGCGCGTTTCGGCATTCAACGAGGAAGGCCAAGAAGACCACCACGGAGAAGAAGTCAACCTTCTGGAGGAGGCGCGACTGGGCGGTCCTGCGTGCCGCTCGGTACTAGCAAAATCTCAGGCGGTACCACGCCACCCGGGTCCATGAGAGAACGCTGGCAGTAGGCGACCTGGTCTTGCGCAGAATCCAGACGCATGCCGGGCGCCACAAACTATCTCCCCTGTGGGAGGGCCCCTTTAAGGTGGTCTCAGTATCTCGACCCGGGACGGTCCGGTTGGCCACTGAGGATGGCCAAGAGCTAGCGAACTCTCATAACTTGGAGTTGTTGCGAAAATTTTATCCTTAAGAACTGTAAGTACTTGGTAGTTCGCTCCGATCAGCTGAAAGGGTGGGCTCTCCCCTAGCTGATCGGCGACTGCTGACGGTCAGTGAAGTTGTTTGCCTTAAAGGCTTTTACTTTATCCTTTTTGTCTTCCCTATTTGTGCTCTGGTGGGTAGTATTTGGCTTGGGTGTCATTGGTACCGACAGTTTGGCAGCTCCTTGTTGATACGCGGTAACACCCGGCGTTCGTGTCAAGCTGGGACGGGCGACCAGAGGGCGAGTGTGACATGGTGGTTCAATACGGCTAGCGCACCTCGGGTTGCCACCGCGAACACCGCAAGCCCAAAACCACTTCTGGGGACACGTCTGGTCCCGCGAAAAATTACAAGAGCTTAAGTTCCAAAAAGAAAGGGACCATGACAACCCCACGCAGAGACTTATATTCTTTTAGTCTATTTCCCGTATGCCCTGCGTAACGTCTACTTGTGTTTTCAGTGGTTGCGTGCAATCGAAGATGAAGTGCTGAAGCACTGGCCTAATTTAAACATTCGAGATGGCACCGCGGCAAGCCTGGGGGCTAGTCGCCCGACGGCCTGTGATCAAGATAAGTTGTTTGCATTGTGTATTATCGATCTGTCTTTCACATTTGCGCCCTGTTGGGTCGGGTTGTGCATGGTTGTCACGGGCGTCGGTAACCTAACGGCTCCTTGCTGATAAAGGGAGACGCCCAGCGTTCGCGTCGGGCAAGGACGGGCGACCAGGGGGCGAGTGCGACATGGTGGTTCAATGCGGCTAGCGCACCTAGGGTTGCCACCGTGGACAACGCAGGCCCAAAACCACTCCTGGGGACCTGTTGCCTTGCCGCGCAGCGTTGTGATCCAGTTCCGAGAGATCGCTAGGATCTAAGTTCCGAAAGGGCAATGGGCCAGTGACAACCTCGCGCAGGGACTTAAGACTCTATTTGTCTACATTCTGCGTGTCCCGCGTAACCTTTGTTTGCGTTTGTAGCGGCTACTTGCAATCAACCAAGAAGCGCCGAAGTATTGACCTAACCTAAGCGTTCAGGTTTGCATCGTGGCAAGGTTGGGGGCTGGTCGCCCGGTGGTTGAGTTGAGCAAACGCAACCAAAACACAGACAAACACACATGCAGGTAAAGTCAAAAGCGCCGATTTCATTGTGATTATAAGATAGTTTTTGCATACAAAAAGCAAAACAAGAAAAAGAAGAAATAAAGAAAACAAGGGAAGCGGCCCGAGCCATCAGTTGTCATTGGCAACTTGGATGTGCTCGTTGACCTCCTCGACTTCTGCTTCCGCCACCACCGCATCGAGGTCTGGGTCCTCCATCGTCATCAGCCCGGTGACGTGCTCGCTGCCTCGCGCACGCGTGCCTACGCCTGGGCCTCGTCTCCCTCAATGCCGGCCACGACGACCATCGGATCAAAGGAGGCATCGCGGCTGGCGTAGCACGCCATCACAAACGTCGCGGCGACAACTGCGACTTCCCGCCCTTCTCGGGCGGAGCGAGCGGCCAAGGTGGTCGGTAAGCCGCTGAGGGCTTCGACGACCCGAGTGATGCCATGGGCGTACTGCAGGGCCGAAGGCTCGAGCGGCTCGCGAAGATCCACCCCAACGGCTCCAGGCACCTCGCCATGCGCTGGTAAGTTGGCCGGAGTATGACGGCGAGGTTGTGCAGCGTGTGACGCAGCTCCTCCACCGCCTGCTTCTACGCCGCCTTAGCCTCCTGCACCTGGGCGAGCAGGGCCGCCCTAGTCACCTCTCCTGGGCCAGCAGCGCCTCCCCCTTCTCCCTCTCCTGCGTTAGCTCCTCGCGCAGCGCCACCATTTGCCGTGATATTTGTGCTTCACGCTGGATGGCTGCCGTGAGGAGGGCACCCGAGGATGCGTGCGCCTCGCCGAGTTCGGCGAGCAGCGCAGCCAAGCCGGAGGTGGGAGCGGCGAGCACGACCGAAGCGGGGTGGGCGTGGGTGCTGGCGCCGGTGACGTCTACTTGAGCCGCCGAGGCGCTGTGGCCCTGGGTAGAAGTCTGTTCGTCTGCTGGCGCACGGACGTCGCTGGCCGAGCACCTTGGGGCCGCCTTGGAGGTGATCGAAGATGAAGGAAGCCACCGGGAGTGTAAGCCCACCCTGGTGGGCAGTGGTGGCAGCCCTTGGTGCCACTGGAGTTGGTGCCGGCGGAGTTGGCGCCGATGAGGTCGGTGCCGAGGAAGTCGGCGTCGGAGGAGTTGGCGTCGGTGGAGCCGGCGCCGGAGCAGGGGCGGCGGACGTCATCGCCCCGAATGAAGATCCCGCCACTTCAAGCTGCGCTCAGAGGCATGGCGGAGTCGGCGGTGGGTGTTTGGTCTCGGTGCGGGGCCTCTTGGGGTCCGCACCCGTGACGTCCGGCGCACGCCGTCACTGCGTTGCGATCGATCGGCGAGGGCGGGTCCTCGATCACCAAGGACCACAGTAGCGGCAGCGAAGGGCAGTGGAGTCCATCGCTGGAAACAGCTTGACAATCCACAGGCGCTCCGCGGACTCCAAATCGCAGAGCGGCCGGGCCCCGACGGGAAAATCCAGGACGCTCGGCTTTGGCGGGAGTAGTCCGGCCAGCCATTTGGAGATGGCGGGGCCGTCCAAGTTCCCTGCGCCTGGCGAAAAAAAGAAGACACGATTGTTGGTTGATGGCAACCACAAAAGGAGATATGTATTCATAAAAAGAATAAAGAACTAACGGCCCGGGTGCGTGCAGGTCATGTCGTAGTCACCCGTGTACTGCCATGCAGGGCGGGCACGACGATGAAGGGGGCTGATCCTCCGGGCTACAAAGTCCCGGACTACCAGCGCCCCGATTAGGCGGGCGTCTCGCAGCCGGTTGATGCGGGCTGCCATCGCCAGGAGTTCTGCCGTCTCCTCAACGGGCGAGCTCTAACTCTCGCGGGCTTCTACCTATGCGCTGGGCATCCCGAGAGCGTCTACCCCGCTGTCATCGCCGGCGTAGAGCCAGTCGCTCCGCCACGACTTCCAGTTGGACTTCGGCTGGAGGGGAATGTAGCGGGGGGCCAACCCATCGCGGAGACGGAAATGGCAGCTCCCCGCGATCCCGCCGTCAGAGGAGCCGTGAAGGATGTAGAAGTAGTGGAAGAGAGGAAGGTTGGGCGTTACCCCTACGAACATTTCGCAGAGGTACGCGAAGGTGGAGAGAATGAGAATAGAATTGGGAGTAAGATGAAGATGGTGGATTTCAAAGAAATGAAGGACAGTGAGGAAGAATTCAAAGAAAAGCGGCACCAGGCCCGCCAGTAGTCCCCATGCGAAGACGACGATCTCCCTAGGTTGGCTTCGCGGCGCGAGGGTTCCATGGCGAAGGTGGAGGGAACCCTCGGGCGCGATTTTGGAGAGCATCGCCACCATCTCCCTGTCGACTGAAAAAAATGGAAAGGGTTGCGCCATTGGAGCAAGAGCAAGGTCTCTGGACAAGGAAGTTGAAAGGGCAAAGAACAAAGTGCGCAAGAATCAGAAAGAGCGTGAACCACTGGTCATGTATGCGCATATATATAGGCCCCTCACACAGACAGTTCACGAACAGGCACGATGTTTTGGGTCTCGAGAAAAATCGGCAGAAGTGGGGAGGACCGAGACAGTTGTGTGCTCAGAAGTGGTGGGTCCATCCATGAACGCTCCAGCATTAAATGAGGCCTAAAAGAAACTGACGCGCATTCCAGGACGGACCCGGGGGCTACTATCGGCATACTTTACGCCAGGGTACCCTCTCCGCCACAGACAAGTAAGACCACGTGGCGGCTTGGTGAGCAGGCGGGCGAATCAAGCCCCACTCGCCGGGCGAGCGGCCCATGTGGCGGCCTGGCGAGCAGGCGAGCGAATTAGGCCCCACTCGCCGGGCGAGTGGCCCACGTGGTGGCTCGCGGGCGGCGGCGAATCAGCTCCACTCGGGCGCAAGCGGCCTAGCGAAGAAGCGGCGATCAGCCCTCTCGTCGGGCGTCGGCCACCACGGCGCGCCGGGTGAGCAGCAGCGACAGACCCCTCTCGCCGGGCGTCGGCCAGTGGCGGCTTTGGCGCGGCGAGGGCGATAAGGCCCCTCTTGCGGCGTCGGCCACGTGGCGGCGGGTGATTAGGCCTCTCTCGCCAGGCGTCGGCCCACGTGGTGGCCTGACGAGCAGGCGGGCGATCAGGCCCTTCTCCCCACTCGCCGGATGAGTGGCCCACGTGGCGGCCTGGCGAGCAGGCGGGCGATCAGGCCCCAATCGCCAGGTGCCGGCCCTGTGGCAGCCTGGTGTGCAGGCTGGTGATCAGGCCCTATTCACCAGGCCACGCGGATGACGAAAAGAATGAGAAGGAGGCTTCACCTTGAAGTGGACGGACCGAGCGAAGCCATACAGCGACATTAAGTGAGGCTTGGGGGACAAGACTACAGTGATGGGTATAATAAATGAATCGTAGATTAGTATGATGTCACCTTCTCACCTGCTCGAGCTAGCCCAGTCTATATAAGGGAGTTCTGGTGCATGGAAAAAGGGGGACGGGGCCCTAGAAGAAAACGAGACCAAGACTTAGAGAGAAAAAAGAAGGAGAACGAACTGAAAAAAACATTGTAACCAGCTCAATATACATCAACAAAGATCTAGCAGGACGTAGGGCTGTTACCCATACTGGGGGCCTGAATCTGGATACATCGGTGTGTTCTTTGATCTGTTGATCCCGGGATCCGTCGCGCGAGAGCCATTAGGGTGTTCGACCGCGAAGACGCCCTTTACCGAACCTTAATCTCCGTTCAGGGAGACACCCTGTCCGCCGATAGGGTCCTGTTCGGTGAAATACGTCGACACATGTATCTGGAGAACAGCTAGGAGATGCAGTTAAAATTTTCTCTAGAGTTGTACAACGGCTTAGGAACTTGCCCGAACCACATATCCTCGAATGGGACAAGAACCTAACCTATTTAGAGATTAGGAGTCATCGTTGGTATCCTTGTTTTGTTTCATTGAAGTTAAAAGGATTTGCAAGCTACTATACCATATAATTAGTTTATTCGATATCACTGTTGAAGTTTGCAATGTATATCTCCTAACTAGGGAATTGGAAGCCCTTGACTAGGGAAGAAGCTACCTATCTTTCGGGAGTACATTTATATATCCTGAAACTCGTCCTCTATTTTGCAAAGGTAATATTAATTGAAATGATGTCTCAATATTTGAAATAGCTAGCTAGCTGTCGCTCTAGTTTTTCCTTAATTTATTTTGTAAAGTCTAATTGCAGATGGACCGTGAAGAATGGATATATCAGAAAAGCCATGTGAGTGATGAATTTTAGAGGGGTGTTCAGGAGTTCAAAAAAATTGTAGAAGAAGACATGGTGAAGAGGGGTGTAAATTTCATATATTGTCATTGCATTGATTGCACCAAATTCAGGAGATTTAACAACTCAGCTCAAATTGAGGACCACCTGATTCGACGTGGCTTCGTGAGAAATTACATATGTTGGATCCATCATGAGGAGATTGGTAGTACCCTTCCAATATGCAACGAAGACATGGTGGAACTCGATGGTGAATTGCAGCGTGATATGTTTAAGGAGGACAATTTAGAGCAAAGATTGTGGGATGTGGAGGAAAATTACACAGAAAGAGAGTTTGAAAAATTTAAAAGCTTGATGGAAGATGATGCCAAACCGCTGTTCTCGGGTTGCAAAGCGAAATACACCAAGCTGGGTTCGGTCCTTGCATTGTTCAAACTGAAGGCAAAACACCGTTGGACAGATACAAGTTTCAATGCACTTCTAGTTCTTCTATTAGATATGCTTTCGGAGAGAAACGAGTTGCCAACAAGCATTTATAAAGCAAGAAGCTACTATGTCCCATAGGAATGAAAATAGAAAGGATACATGCATATCCGAATGATTGCATCTTATACCGTAACACGTATCAAGAGCTGCACGTTTGTCCAGTATATGGTGTGCCTCAGTACAAACAAAAGGAAAAGCGTAATGACAAGAAGTGTAAAAGCCGGGCCGATGACGGTGAAGAGGTCACTAAAGGTGCACCGGTTAAGGTATTGTGGTACTTGCCCATCATTCCCCATTTGGAGTAGTTGTTTGCAAATCCTAGAGAGGCAAAATTATTGCGTTGGCATTATGAGTCTCGAAAGGAATATGGCAAGCTGAGACTCGCCTACAAAGTTGACTCGTTTGTCTTTGCAAAGCAAGCAACTTAAGTCTTCTACGTGCGTGATTCGACCAATCCGAGGTTGCACGTTGTTCTTCATGGTAAAAGGCGGATCATAAGAGTTGAAAATGTCGTAGATGAAGAAGAGTACAACCAATTCGATGAGACACCTCCGTTTGCAGATGGGACCTGTCTTAACGGGGATGATGGCACACATGGAGCCAATTACATGCGAGTATATCATCAAGAATGGTAGTATTGTAAATAAATGGAATATTGTATTGAATCATGCGTACGAGTGAATTTTGGCATCTATATTGAATGCTAACTCCTTATTGTCAAATTCTTTTTGAAAAAGATTTGTAGTATCCCAAAGTATGTTTTTGCAAAATTTTAAATAATTCTAACTATATTTGCAAAAGTTAAGGCCTTTTCACTCTTTGACAAATAGTTCTAAAAATTCAGGCTTCATGTTTTTGCCTAGAAAACCAATAGTGCATGGAACCAATAGTGTCGGTTTTTTTAAAACCGATAGTGAAGTGGTATATGTTTCTATTGGTTTTTGTTGCAAACCGATAGTGTCTTCAAAATTTGTATCGGTTTTCTTCTAAAACCGATAGTGTTGTGCTCTATACATTTGTGTTGGTTTCTATTAAAAAACAATAATGAAACGGTTAAATTTGTGTCAGTTTTTGTTATAAACCGATAGTGACTTCATATACTTTTGTGTCGATTTTTTTCTAAAATTGATAGTGAAGTTCTCGATACAATTGTATCGATTTTTGTTGAAAAAACGATTGTGATGATTGTGTGTACATCACTGTCAGTTTTATATGGGAACCGATTCAGATGATATGTCATTAGAATCGGTTTTATATAGGAACTAATTCAGATAACATGTCATCAGAATCTATCTCATTAGTTCATAGGGAGATAAATTCTCAAAAATTTTAGAGCACCAGAAATCCACCAACCACCTGCTTCTAGTAAGGACAATTTCTGAAAAATCCGCTTTTACTTTTTTGAAAGTAACTTTGGTGATTTGGCTTAATCTTCTTTTCAAAAGCAAGATTTGAATTGATTCCTTTTGTTTGGACACTTGTCAATCAAGATTGTGATTCAAAATTTTTTCACATATTCCATAGTTCTCATCCATGCAAAGGGTACACATAGTTGTCTAGTTGTTTGGGTTTTGAAGGGTCGGTGAATTTGAGGAGCACCGGCTTGGCAGAACAGCTGCCTCTATTACTTTGCCTCTTTTTGTAGATTTTCGTTGCAGGCTTGTTTGGAGTAATTTGAGTGGGAGAAAATTTTATTTTGGGATCATTCATCCCCCTCTGATCGTCATCTTGATCCTTCAGTGAGACAATAGATCTAGGAGGAAGCATGTTCTTTGTGATGTTATGCTTGTGAAAGTGAGACGGTAGAGTAGTTGATATTCTTGATGTTTTGTATATGGATATAAAGATGTTATGTTATGCTTGGATATAAAAATTGACACAAGTCAACATTAAGTTATTTACTTGGATAGAAAGATGTGGATGGAAAATTTACACAATTCAACACTCCACCTAGGCAACCATCTCCTCCTCCACCTCGGCAACAAACCCCTTCTCCTGCCAATGTATATAAGTCATGTCAGAAATCATCAAGATCTCAGAAGAACAAATCCACGAAGAAGAAACTTCGAAAGGATCCGCCAAAGCCCTAGGGGCCATTGAAATTCACATTAGGAAAGACCTTGGTTCACGATGTGGTCTTGAGCACACGCGAAATGGCATACCAATCTTTCATATATGGTACATGAAGAAGATCAATGAGACTAGAACATATATTCCTTCTGGTTTCACGGTCAAATTCTCCGATGCCCATTTCCACCATGAGGCAGGCTTCTTTCCAGTAAACTTTGAGGACACATTTAAGCTATTCAACCTCGTTGAGCTTGCATCTCAATCATATGGTCTTGAACACTATAAGTATCTATTATCCTACGCCTACAGTGTATCATATTATTATACCGATAAATGTTCATAGCAATTGCTCTATCGTCTGTAGGTACATGATAAAATTTGTTGTTTCATCTACGTTTCCATTACTTGAAGTGTCATTTCGAAATTAATGTACGTAGGGCCTTCAAGAATTACGTCAACTGGGGCTACGGCCTACTGCATGTCATCGGCTTTTCGGTACAAACTACTATAATATATTGTATGTCATAGTTTATTGTATTTTCGCAATAACAAATTAAGGAATATATATTGTATTTTTTTAGTGCTATCAGCCGCCGTAAGACCATTCATGTGGCTTCTATGTGATGCACTACATGTACGACCTCATTGATGCTTACCACCCGAATGTATCCGAGGTATGCAACCCTAAATACATCAATTTGGCTATATTTCATTCTTTGCAATTAAAACTCTTCAATAACATCTATTCTTGTTAGAAATAGGACATGAAATTCTCGACTTCTACATAACCCCTCGAGGATCTCACAAAGATTCAAGGAGAGTTCACCGCCTTCTTGATTGATGTGATCCAAAAGTAGGACGAGTTTAGGGGTTTCGATAGTCTTTAGGTTTTTATACATGTAACAATAGATTTGTCATGTGATTTTTCCCAACCGTAAATTGTGTAAATTATGAACATGTCATTTACTCTCATCAATTGTTTGTTATTACTTGTGTACTGCATTATATATGTTTTCCGTTATCTGTACTAGCTAGCGTGATTCTTGAGGCTAGCTGTAAAATAGAAAAAAATATTTTTTAAAAGTGTATCTCACAGACAGTTCTATGGTTATAATGAACTATCACAGATAGCTACTCACGAATCGTCTGTGTTAGAACAATCACAGACGGTTCTTTTAAAGAACCATTTGCTATCACAAACGATTTGAAAGTAATAATTGTTTATAATATTTTCTTATCACAACAGTTTGAAGATAACATCTGTCCGTAATATTTCCTTATTATAGAGGTCCATAGGTAGTATATTGTTTGTGATATATTACCATCACGGACCGTGATTTAGTTGAGCCCTCTCTGATATATTTTATCATCGACGGTTCAGTAACTGCCTGTGATAACGATTATCGCTGGCTTTTTTTCTAGACGGTTTGATAACCTGTTTTCAACTACCTGATATGGTCTTTTGTGTAGCAGTGAGACAAGTAGCAAACAGATCAAATAATTGCCATAGTCTACATGAACGTCATCCTGCTGTGTGCTCCAATGGACTCGGCGTTAATTCGGTACACCGTACGCATCGGAAGATAATCAATACAGATTTGATATAATGTAAGTTCCTTCTCCAAAGAATAAAAGTGAAGCCAAGCACATCCCTGAACACTGTGCATATCTAATTCCATGTATATCATTTTTTTAGCAAATCTGGCACCGTTCGTGCTGTTCGCTGCCCTCCCAGCTGCTCACTCGCCCACCCGCGTACCATGCGCTATGCCGCACTCGCCCACGGGCTACCGTGAGAACATTTTCCTCCCACGCTCCTCAATGTGATAGGTAACACGTGTCAAGACTAGATTTGAAAAGACGAGTATAGGAACTAGATATGTATGGTCACACGCGTCACCAAGAGCCTTGTGCTCATTCTCCGTGCATGTATGCGAACACGGATTTATCTCAGGCTTATCTCGGGTGCGGTATACGTCTACAAATATCAAAGCATAAACTTTTGTACTGTGCTTGTATGTCCTTCTGTACAGTCTTCTACCCTTGTTTATCTCATGTCACGTACGCGTTTGGGACAGCACAAAAATTGTTGGCCATCGTTCAAGACGGATATGGAACTACTGAGACGTCCGGCCAAAACATATTAGAAGATAAGCACCTCTCTGGAATGGGCAAAAATAATTTAAACACCACCAATTAGTAGCACGATCATGACATCAACACAGCATCAGCCTTGATGCACAGTTGCCTAATTTCTGTCAGTATACATAATGTGATGTCAACTGTCAAGGTAGCATTTCTCCCAAAAAGAAAATGTCAGGGTGACAGCACGTCCTCCGGACGGTCTGAAAGCCGGTGCTTGCGTGAACATACTGGTGACTTCTTTCCCTGATGGATAAAAGTACTTTTGTATGCATTTAGAATGGTTGTAAATATTTGCATATGGGAACCGACATGAAAGGATATAGAATAAAGCTCATTCGTCAATTTCATAATAGACAAAAAATACTTGCATATATTTCCTTTCCAGAAAAATTGGACCGTGAAGTCCTGAAATTTTTGTGTCATATTTCATTTGCTACTTGCCACTAGATTACTACGACAATCCAAGTCGTATATATGGTATTAATTCTAGCTAAGAGAGCGCTCAGGAATAAGTAACAGCCACACACCAAAAAAAAAAAATTAAGTTAGCATAGACTACATCTTTTTTCTGGAAAAAAAGAGAGGCATAGATTATTTTTTTTATAATCAGAAAAACAAGAAAGGGAGAATAAATGGATGGTCATTTTCATGTAGGTCTAAGTCAATAGAGGAGTTTCTTAATCTTGTATAGAGGTGAAAACGGGTCGGATATAGGTGGATATTGCTCTTCTCGTATCCTAACTCATATTTTTTTTCCGGATGCGGAACCGGATACAGGCTAGCCGGATACGGATTCGGGTTATTCGGGATACAGATATGTGATAGATTCGGATCGGAAATGGATAAAGATATACGGATAATGCACGCATATATAAAGTAATATATATTGAATTAAAATCATACGAGTACATGACTATAGTAATAAATTATATATCAATCAAACTCAACAAATGTTGTAGAAAAAATATGCTACTTGAGGATCAATAGAACCACCTAGTTGTTAATATAAATGGACTGACATGGAAAAAATATGATGAAAATGGGTTGGGCCTTATTGATATCCGAATATCTAGATCCTATCCTGTATTTACCGGATATTAGATGCCCTAGATCCGATCCCAGATCCGGCCGAATAGTAAAATCTGATTCTAGATCCGGTCAGACTGTGGGGACCGGACACCAAACCGAACCCTCAGTGTTTCAACGTGCTAGTCCAGAACGGCTAGCACACACAGTCATACTGATGATGATAATACGTACATATCATAACGAAAATAACAAGAATAAGCAAAAGAGTGTAACAACATCATCACATTATTACAAGTATGGAGCCTTACTACAAGTGTAAAAGTAGCAATGAAATGTAGAACAAAAGAGCCAATCGGCTAGCCCACAGCAACCGATCGTAAGTGCGCTCCCTAGAAGATCGAGTCGTCCTCCTCCTCAAAATCTCAAAGACAAATGTCGAACGGTGGATCACGGGCTCTTTGTTCACCCTTCTCCCATCATCGCTTTATGGAATAAGCATTTCAATAATAAAAAGCGAGGGTGAGTATGCAACATACCGCAAGTCTCTGAAACTTAATGCAAGTAACTAAATGCATGGCTTAAACAAAGGAAGGCATAATATGGTTCATTTGCATGAAGCAAAATTGAAATTTGAATACAAGTAATAATTTCATAAAGCAGGATTTAACAAAATGTAAATAGCATAAATAATTAAATTTGAAGTATAACAATTTTCTAGGTTCCAACTACCTGGTTGGCTCTAGCCGCCAAACTAAAACCCGGGAGCTCTAGCCGCTCGCGGATTCCCAATCACATTTTTTTTCATTTTAAACCAAATCATCATTTTTCCATTTAAAACCAAAACCAGAAAATCTACTATGTGAAAGCGTTCCACGCTTGCCCTTATCCGTAGGCACGGCTACTCAAGTAGTTTTTAAGACTCTGCAGAGCTGGTACACTTTACCCACACGACATGATCAACCCTTTGCGCCAAGCTATTGACACACTTCCTTTGGTGTGCCGGCAGGGAGATCATGACAAGGCCTTCACAATGCATATACCGCCACCGACTTCACTCGCTAAGGTTTCGCTCTCAACCCCCTTGCGCTTTGCAAGTGTCATCTCGACAAACTCGCATGACCCTTAATGGCGAAGTCAAATAACGATACATGTAAATTACTTAGCCAGTCGTACCCATATAGACATGTGGTTGTATCTGTATAGCATGGCCCATGGTGTCCACACGATCGGTCCTTAATTGACTAGGGCGACAATCACATTCCAAAATTTTGTGCATCCCGACCGCCATTCAACCAATCCGCCCGGTCTAAATCCTTTTCACTTTTAAATTTCAAATTAATACCAAGCAACACCAATTGCCATACATTTCACAATTCATTTTGAATCAAGAATGAAATCATTTCCATAATGGTAAGGTACCGACGTGATTAAGCATGGCTAAGCATTTTCTACCGTTCTCTTAATAAAAGGATTACCAATAATTACAGCAATTAGTTTTCCTAAGGTGTCAAAGGTTGTCAAGTTGAATATCAATGTGGCATAACAAAGTTGGAATATAGCTAAGCATTGAAACAGTATTTAAAGTATGATACGCACATAATAAGCATGCAATAATTTAAACACAAAATAGCATTTCATAAATTTGGGTTCAATATGGTCAAGGGAGCCTTGCCTTCACCCTCTACCGCTGCTGCAACCTCCGCCGGATGCTCCTCTCGCTCAACCGATGCGTCGTCTACACGCGAAACACACAAATCGAGGCGAGAAATAAATAAAACAGAAATAAATAAAATCCAAAAATTCATAAAAATAACACCAACAAATAGATCTTGATTTTAGTTGAATTTAGAAATTTGAATCGTTCGAATCGGAGTTCGAATGGAGGAGAACGGGCCTTCCGAAGTTTCTCGGGAGAGAAAATCGGGAAAATAAATAGATCTGACACGTGTCGCGCTATGATTCGCTGAATATTCGGAAATTTGGTTTAAATCGGAAAATACGGAATATATGCGCTGACATGTGGGGCCCATCTGACAGTGACACTATTCACGGTGTGAGGTGGCGTAGACGTGGTGATGAGGTGGCAGACACGTGTGCGTGTGGTGGGACTTGGCAAATACGTGGCACAAACGTGGCGGACACATGGCAGGTTAGATCTAACATGGTGAGCACGTGGCGATGACGTGGCAAATACCGGGCAACTTTGGCCGACGTGGGCGCCGATGTGGCGCCACGTGGATCTAGGGCGGGACGTGGCGCACGCGGCGCCTGGCAGAATCGGGCGACACGCAGTAAATTGCCGACGACGTGGCGATACGCTGCTCTCACGCTTGGCCACGCGCCACGCGAGGGCTGATCTGGCGCCTAGTTGGTGGACACGCGGCGGAAACGTAGAGAGACGACAAAACGGGCGTGGCTTCTGCGGCGTGACGGTGCGCAGGCGCGACGGGAGAAAGCGGCGGCGTGGGGAGGCGTTGATGGGCGATCGGACGGCCGACGTTGAAGGTGGAGGTCGATGGCGCGGCGGCGGCACTACTCCGCCGGAGGTGGAGAAGAAGACACCCAAAACGGCGAATGATCAGCGTTTCGGCCACGATTTTGTGTGGATTAAAGGAAGATCACTGCGACGAACTCAATGGTACAAAGAAAAACGGCGGAGACTCACCGGAGATACAGGAAAACGGCGGAGAAGTCCTGGACACGGTGGAGCAACTTCGGCGAGCAAGATCTACGTGCTGGAGGCACCTCGGCCGATGAGGCTTAGGGCTAAATGGGCGGCGCGGGGTGGCTAACCTAGGGAGAGGTGCGGCGCGGGCTTAAATAGTCCTCGGGGTGCGGAAAACGACACGGAAGCCAAGGTTCACCGTGCGCTAGGGTTTACTGGCGGCGGCGCTGAGACGGGCGACGTGGCTTCTTCGCGTTCCTTGGATCGAATCGACGCCACGCTACGCGCCGTGGTTAGGGTTTATCTTGAGGATGATTTGTGGTAACGCTGACCGTTGATTGAAATCAACTACCACGCGCTTAGGTTTTGATGAGTTGGGCGAAAGCGGAATGTGAATAGGAGTGGGTCAAGACGAGTGAACAGGACTTTCGGCCCGGGAGGATTTAAGGGTTTAAAATATATTTCGGAATAAATAAGATACCAGAAATTCGATTAAACTCCAAATAATTCAAATAAATAGCAAATAAATTCCAAAAAATCTCCAAAAATACAGAAAAATCAAATGAAGCACAAGGAACCCAATAAAAATAATAAATAATTAATTTGAAGTATAGATTAATCCAATTAAATCCTTTTGGTTTTTGAAAATTCCAGTTAAGCTGAATTGAATTCAAATAAATTTTGGTTGGGTTTGGATTTTGAAATTCGAGTTCAAGAACTTGAAAAACGGAATGTTACAGGACCGGATCCGGTCCCAGATTAGGCAGAAGATATCCTACCCGTTTTCATCCCTAAGTACATATACTTAAAGGGGACCTATCTAATGCAATCACCGTGTAATCTAACTAAGAAAAGTTTCAAAAAATTCTGAAAAAAATCATGGATGTACATCTCATCTTACCCCATCTACATATAAAATTTCATGATCAAATTCGTCCTATGTTAAGAGTAATAAAAAAGACAAATTTCTGGCAAACTTAAATAGTTCAAATGCACCCCAAATTTGTCTTTTTTGTGATGCCATTCCTGGCCGATCTTTGTGGATAAGGACTAAGTAGGCAACTCGCACATAGGTACTTACACATATCAGGCAATTTGATACTCTTCTCACCGATCAAAGGATATTGCTTCTTTTTAAGCAGCTACAGTCTAGGCCTAGGGCGGTTTAAGCATGAGTTGTGTATGTCCTATTAACAAAAGTCAATACGATATCATTCCACAAAAGAAAAAGGAAGGAAAAGAGAAATCTTCTATGAGAGGTTCCAGAATAGATGGATGGCACTTGTTGGAGCATTGGAGATAATAATGGCCCATAAGAGTCTTCACACTCCATAAAAGAAATCGAGGGAGTGGATTACAAATGAGGCTAGGATCATGTGTTGATTGATTCTGAAACATAACAAAAACTCCTTCAAAAAGAAAGAAAAACGAATGTTGCTGCCCAGGATCGAACTGGAGACCTTCAGTGTGTAAGACTGACGTGATAACCACTACACCACAGCAACGCTTAGTGTTGCTTATTCATTATATTTTTTACCAATTAGTAACGTGGGTCAAAATATCATCTCCCACCCTCGGCCCGTCATATGAGCGTCCAGGCTTCCTTCCCTCTACGATCTACCCTCGCGTTTCGGCTGCACAAACTAAGCAGATTGCTTGTGTATCCTGTATACCTGACCTCCCTTTGACATAGCAGAATCCTTCTGACACGCTTCCAAAGTGTACAGCAATTGTAACCTGTACGAACTTGTTTCAAATCTGGCAGATACTACTCGTATGAAGAAAGCGGCCTCACAGCAGATACAAATAGCATCACTGCAAAAATTTGGTGCATCTCAATAGTAATATCATTCAGATCTTACAGATTAAAGCCTATGATCGAGGTCCCCAGGTAGAGTCTGGAAGAAATCCAGGCCCCGTCATGAATTAGTGTACAACTATGGAGTTCTAGTAGTATTCGTACATTCAAGAACACAACTACTACGCAGTACACACAACTTCCAAGTGTCCTGTACTCGGATGCAACAATTATTTCGTCAACAACCTAGGTTTGGCCTGGATTGACTGGCATTCAGCCATTCACTGTCTGTATGATGTATTCGGGGTATAAAAGATCAACTTGAAACCGGATCTGAATTGGCTGCCTGCAAGGAGAGAGAGAGAGAAAAACCAATTTAGCCATTGCGGTGAAGCTATACAGATACAATTACATAATGACATTGGCAACATGATACTGGAATCAATTTAATACACGGTAAATATAGATTCCAGAAATTTTGTGATGCCAGAAAACAACTTTTCGGGCAGCAGCATTGTGTTCCACCCTCCTGGAACAAGCTTTCTATAATCGGGAGTTGGTATTGCTCTTCCATGGTTACATAAACAAAAAATCGTTCTTATGACATCACATCTGCCCAGTAATATCATCTCGCAACTCACCCAACGCCAATGGAACATGAGAACTTACACGCTTATGAGCTGTTCCAACTTCTGAACTTGCAAATTCCGCGACGTCCTTGGTCAAATGACGAGCGAATAGATTCCACCATATAGGATACAGAAGGAGATTCTGATGGCTCAATTTCCTGTTCCTGTTTTAATACGGATCTGTATAAATACATGGAACATGCAAGTAACACTAAAAGGTGAACAAGTGTGTTTACCAGTTCAGCGAGTCTGTCTTCAAAGCTACTCTGACTATTAATAGTTGGCATAAATACTTTCTGATAGGCTTTCCTCAACCTCCGTACCTTGATTTATGAAAAGTTGAGATAAACAGAACGTACTTGGTTGCAATTTGCAAAACCTAGCTATTAGTGTAATTAGGAACTTTAAAACCAAATCTCTGAAATTGTGGGGAATCCTTAAGCAAATGGTGCAAAAAGTATATATCAGCACATAATTTTGAGGTAGTTTCTAAAAAGAATAGTGGTGCCAATTTTTCACACCATGGTTCTTCATGAATGTTGGCATAATGTTCACATAATCATCTGGACGGGCGCCTAGGCGTCCAAGCGGTTTGAGCTCGCCGTGCCTAGCCGAACCGTCGTGACTCGTGACAACTATGCTAGTATCAGTAAATAGAACATGACAAACACAATTTTAAGTAATCTCCGCAAACTTCGATTTAAGTACTGCAGGAATATAATCAATAAGGGATCCAAATTTGGGTAATATGTGGAAACCTCTTGGTCTGAGAAACCATTGCGCCTAAGACCTTCAAGATTCAGACCACGAAGCTCTGCTCTATCACCTGCAACCATCATGTACCTTGGTACATCTTGTGTAACCTGATTGAAATAGAAATGAATGAATTTCATACCCTGCAAACTTAACACTGAGAAGAATTGCAATGCCAGCAGGGTGGGAACTGGGAACTACAATGCCATCAGCCTTCAACAAGCACATTGTAGGAAAGAAAACCTATGCAAAATAACTGTCACACTAAATAACATTTGACACGAGCGCCTCCATGCAGAGCTAATTCTACATCATTCTGTATGATCACATGCACCTATTCCTAGAAAAGCAACATCACATAAAGCAAATGCTGATTAGCTTACATTTCAGGTTTCTTATTTCCTATTTGCATTCTCTAAGGGCAAAATTTTCTCATAGTTTATAGCGAGGGTTGATCAAACTACATGAGATGCAATATCAATTTTTGCCATAATAATCGTTCCAAACTTCCAATTGTAGGGAATACCGAATACAGATAAATGTTTATACTTTATAGGACCAACATACCACAGAGCCTCCACCTAGAAATGAGAATGAACCAATATGACAAAATTGATGGACAACAACAGCCCCTGCAGTATGAGCGCAGTCCTGAAACAATATAGTCTATCAATATACAAAAGGGCTCTCAACCAACAAAATGTGAAGAAGGGTATTACAGTAAAATGGTTACTCACTTCAACAACAACATGGCCAGCAAATAAAGTATTATTAGCAAAGATGTTGTTGTTACCAATCTTGCAATCATGTGCTATATGGCAGGACCCCATTATAAGATTATTGTCACCAATAACCTATCAAAAAATGGTTGTTAGTAAGGAGGGGGAAGTGAGCTCAGTAAATATCTTATAATCACAAGAAACCTGAATACCGTGCAGTCACCCGATTTAGAAGAGCGGTGAATAGAGCAGTACTCTCTGATCTCGTTGTTGTCACCAATGTGTAGGAAGCATTCATCTCCTGGCTAAACAGGATGAAAGGGCATTAATGTTCTGCGTAAAGCATAACATTTTCATGTAGCTAAACAAAATGCTCGTTCTCTTGTAAGTGTGCATGTGTCAGCAAAACATTTCATTGACAAATTCATAAATACAATCTTAAAATAAGGTTCAAGTTCATAGACAAACTTCGCATGAATGGTAAACACTAAGCAAACACTGCACTAGGTGACATCGGTACACCAAAAATCAAGTTGTTAGTGACAAAAAAATAGCTAACCTTATATTTGAGATCCTGGCACTTCACACCAACAACAGCATAGTTCCCAATGACATTGTTTTCTCCAATAATTGTTCGTCCAGGGAGATCTGCACCAAGGATAGCACCGCTGCCAGAAAACTAAATTTCACAGTATGAATCGGGGTAAATTTATGTTGTTCACATGTCATATTGTCATATCTCTTAAGAATTTGCAATATGGACTGTCCTCGAACCTTGCGAATTTCAGGCTTAAGAGTGCTGCTGGCTGTGGCTCAGCTATTGACGAAAAAAGTATTACAACCAAGTAGCTCCATTTAGTAAACTAATAAAGCCCTGATTGCGAACCTAAGGCAATGTGAACTATTTCGAATCCCTACCAAAACAATATATTGCCAATAGTGAACTTGGAGCTCTATTCATTGACGGCTTGTGATGTTATTCAAATCATGGACACACCAACCTAAACTTAATTTTTCTTGTGCTTTTATCTTGGGACAAAATTACAAGTTTTTTTTTCATGTCTGCTTCAATTGTAATATCAGTCTGAATTTTCACTATCAGACAATGCAAGCATTTACGGATTTATCAAAGGAGAGAGAAGCAGGAAGGAAAAATAGAGAGAGATATTTTCTTACGTGAGAACAACACATCCCTCCCCTAGCTCAGTATCTCCCATGACATGGCTCCCAGCGTGTAATTGACATGCATCACCAATCCTGGCTAAAGCCCCCACAGTGCAAAATGGACCTATTGAAACTCCCTACGAAGTTATTCAAGGCACATAAAAACATTGATTTTCTAATTTCTACTATAAAACGCCTAGCTAGAAAATTCATGCGAAGAAAACGAAGATACAAGAAAAGAAAGCAGCGATTTTTTTTAGACGTAGAAAGCAGTAATCTTAGTTTTACGAGAATTTGCATCAAGCAGGAAGAGGCAAGCAGGCGTCTGGCGAGCGGAATGCGCCAAATCCAACAGCCAAAGCATAGAGATTCCATGGATTGTTGGTTGTACTATAATACAGAAGCAGGAGTACAAGTACTACGTGCACAACTGCTGCTATCAAGCAACTCAACTCAGCCATCCCCGAGGCCAAAGCTGCGACAGAAGGGAGAGAGCAACTGGTGCGTGCGTGTGGGGAGCGCACGCGGGAGGCTTCACCTGGCCGATGGCGGCGTCGGGGTGGATGACGGCCGCGGGGTGGATGAGGCTCCTTGAAGCTTCCCTCGCCGCTCCCTCGGAAGCACCTGCAGGGCAGTGGGCATGCGAAGAAGCAATCTGACGTGGGGGGCGGAAGCGGCGGAGACTAGTTACGGTCAGACGAGATTGGTGAGGCGGAGAGAGCACGCTTACTTGCGTGGAGATGGCGCGAGGCGATGAGGAAGCGCGGGGAGATGAGGAGGCGGGCGGCGCGAGAGGCGGCGGCGGCGGCGGCCATGGGGAGCAGAGCCGGGGCTTGAGCTGGTAGAAAGGAGGAAGCGGACCACCAGGAATGAGGTCACGTTTGGGGGGAATATTTCAGAATATGACACTCAATTCGTGTATCTCTTTGGTTGTGTGTATAATATATGGGATCATCTGAGTCAATGACTATGGATCAGAATGTCAAATCTAAAATATAAATTTTAAAGAGTGTTATATTCTGAAATCCCCACGTTTGGGTACCGCTGATGCTGCCTCTGCCTGCGTGTGTCCATCGTCATTCCAACCGGGACCGGGTTACTTACGCCAACGTTACCCGAGTTGGTTCAGCAGCCTCCGCTAATTTCTGCAGCTTGCGTTTACCCTAGTTTGCTCTGTCCAAGCCCACCTCAGATCGAGGACGTAACGAGAGGTAGTGGTCGAGGGAGAAGGACGGCGGAGAGACGTTGTCAGCGTGAGGATAATCGGACCTAACAATCCAGAGAAAAAGCGGCGACGGAATCGGGTGAACCGTCTGCATCAAACCTTTCCACCACGATTTTCTAAACAAACACAGATTCATCAAGATTTATAGTAACCCATAGATTCTGCTGACGGGTCCTAACCACTTTTCTCAAAAACATACATATTCGCCGAAGGTTTATAACTACTCATGGATTAATCGGTAAGTCCTACCAACCCATTTTTTTTAAAAAATATGAAAACCTAAAAATGACCAAATTTCTCAAATTTTTACGTTACATCGTAAGAGCCACGCCACAGAAGCGCTTATTCCAACTAGTTGAAATTACAAAAGAAGCTATTAGTATTCGGACGTTTATGTCGTTGGACTTTCTGGCATCCAACAATTTAACAATTCTTGAAGTTTGATCGTCATATGAAAATTTTATGGGAATATTAGTGATGCAACATAAACATTCACAAAAAAAAATTAAAATTTTTCTAAATTGGTTTGTTTTATTTTTCATTTGATTCAAATTGCCAGTCAATGTTTTATTAGGAGAGTAGAACCCTTCAACTTTTTAAAAATAACTCCGGCTTAATAATCATCTAAAATTTTTATGGAAATGTTAAAGATGTGTCAAGACCATCCAAATAAATTTCAAAATTTTTCAACGTCGTTTGAACCATTTTTCGCTTGGTTTAGTTTCACCAAAATCTCAGCAAATTCCGCCGAGATTTTGGCAATTCCGGGCGAAATCTCGTAAATTTTGGTGCAAAAAAAATAGATTTGAATTTTTGTTTTTACATTTTATTTAAAATTTCGAGATCTCGGTAAAATTTTGGATTCCAACCACCTCTGAGATGTCACCCAAAAATAACATTTGAAACCTTAGTCCCGTCTACAGGGCTAATCCTCAAAAGGGAAGATCCTCACATGAGCTCCAGCTGTGGCGAACAGACTTCTCGAAGCACGATTGCTAGCAAACTTAGGGCCTCTGTGTAGAGCCCAGGATCCCAAATTTTCTCCCGAGATCTCGAAATTTGTAGGCTAAAAATAGTAAATTAAGTTTATATTTTTGGTCTAAAATATAAACAAGATGATCCATCTAAACATTCTTAATGTACTCACAGATTCACTTCACGGATCTCGTGAGCTAGATTATCTACCCACCAGATTCACAGATCTAGTGGAGCTGGAGCCGTACCAAACAGGCCCTTAAGACCGATTGCCGACGCGTAGTTCAAGCTCCTCCCACCTTAGTCCCAATAAATCCAAAGAGTTTCGGCCACACTGGTGTTAGATCCAGTGAACTATGGCTGCTCTCCGAAATATGAAATCCTCCACGTGAGCTCCAGCCATGGCAGATGGCTATATCCTTGAGAGCATGCTAGAGAGAGAGAGACTTGGCTTTGCCGATGGCTTCAATGGAAATTTGTGGGTAGTCGCCTTCCGTGCGTGCGGAGGCATCAATGACGAGTTAGAGCCTAGGCATGAATTAGTGAGGGGAGACCGGGAGAGTGAACGTGTGTTGGGGCCTAGGAGGTGAGAGGATAGAGTGATCATTATATTTGCATGCTAATCATTATCCAATTACGAAACACCTTCAACCAGTAGCGGAGCCAGAATTCCTAGATGCTTTGGACCAAAAACTAAACAGCAATAACTAACACCAAAATATACCTACACCGACGTACAATAAAAACACTACAGAAATACACAATTAAAGATAAATTTGAATTTCATGCTTAACATTTCAATAAAATTAAAGATAAATTCGACCTCTTCATCATCTATTTTTATTACATGAAATTGAGTTCAATCAATTAATCATGAAATAACAAAAACAATCCTTTTCAATTTTTTATACAGTAACAACTAACAAATAGCAAGTAATAACTAACAAATAGCAATCCTTTTCAGCTTTTCGCAAATGTCTACGGAGCAATACAATCAATAATCATTCAACTCAATTATCAACCACCATTCTATTTCTATGATTCAATCAAGGCATCAAGATCATTAGATCAACTAATCAAGTAATCAACTACTGAATTTACTAATCAACTACCAATCACTCACTCACCAATCAAGATCATTAGATGATTAGATCAACTACCACTCTACCAGTGACTCACTAGCAAACAACAATCATAGATTCACAAAGATGTAATAGGGCTGGCCGGCCGGGCGGGCGGCGACGCTGAAGGTTCGTGGTCGAGTCGGGAGAGGCGAAGTCCGATTGGCCGGTGGGCGGTGGTGAAGAGCGGCGGGCGTCGACGCCTCACGCCTGGATCGGTGAACCGGGAACACTGGAGCAATGAGAAGCGACACATGAGAAGGCGGCGCATTTCGGCTCGGCCGGACGCGTGGGAGGCCAGAACGGCGGCCGTGGCGCTTTTCTCGCCGTGGAGCCTAAGTAGGCTGGTATACTTAGGATGCTAGAGTCGGTATTGGGCCGTTGGGACTTAGGCCGGACGCGGAGGCCGGCGCCGAAAAGGCCGGGTCGGCGTCGGTCCTTGACGGTGGTGGTCGGGAAGATTGAGCGAGGTCGTGAGGACGCGAGCGACGCGAGGAATTTGGGCGAGATTGGCAGTCGCGAGAGTTAGCTCTTACAGAGTGAGGGGTGAGGGCTACGCTAATTTTGTTGGGCCTCGGGCCCAGGCCCCTGCCTTCAACTGTCCTGTTTCACTTCCAACCCAAAAAAAAAAAGAGTGCAAACAATGCAACTAAAATTCGATCTTCAAATTTGAAAACTTTAAATTGAAATCACACAAGATCGCATTAAGGATTTTCATCTAAAAAAACTCAAAACTTTCAATTTGAAATTCCAAACTTTCAAATTCGAAGTGGTGACAAGAGGCACTGGCAGTGGTGACATCAAGGGGAGCCGACACGATGGTGGTACCTCGTGGTTTCGCTGCCCGCAGGAAATGAACGACACCAATTTCTTGTTAGATTTAGCTCCTAACAGTGATGATGGAGGGGTGCCATCCACGTGAGAGGAGGAGGTAGAATGTGGGAGATGGGAGAATAAAGTAAGGATGCTAATAAGTCCTTTCCTAAATTTGGAAAGATTGCCGTCTCTTGCTTCGTTTGAGTCGAGCCGCCGCTAAATTTGGAAAGATTGCCGCCTCTGCGCCGTTTGAGCGAGCCATGCTCGCTCAAAAAAAATTATCTGTTTTAGTCCTTTTATAAATTGCGAATAGATCCTTCGCGATTTTTGTGAGAGGAAGATACTTTCCGAAAAATCGTTTCGTCCTCGTGCTGTGCGTTATTCAAAAGAAACTCCCATTAAATTCAAATCGCTAATAAGCCCTTTTCTAATTTTTTCAGATAGCGGACATGTCCAAAACGCGTAACATTGTGTCCTTGCTCTCACGCCTAGGTCCTTTCTCCTTTTTTCCGGAAAAATGTTTTCAATCACTAGGAATATGTGTGTGCACTTTATCTCTAGACTTTTCCCTACTCGATTTCCCATCTCGATCTTTGATATTTTTAAAGCATATTATTACTCCATCAACGCCGATCTCCAATATTTTTAAAACATGTAAACACGCCATGAGTCTCTAATATTTTTAAAGCATGTCCTTTCTCCGCTTTTTCCGAGAAAAATGTTTTCGCCACGAGAAATATTTGTGCAACTCTATCTCTAGACTTTTTTCCAACTCGATTTCCCATCTTGATCTCGATATTTTTAAAACATGTATTATTACTCATGCGAGCGTCGATCTCGATATTTTTAAAACATGTATTATTACTCCGCTAAAGCGCGAGAGTGTTAAGCTCGACAAAAGAAGGTTGTCATCTCTAATAATTTTACACCCTTTTCCTCTAGACTTTTTTCCTTGCGGTTTTTCAGCTTTCGGTCTCCAATATTTTCCAAATAATTCGTTTAAAGAGATATTTCTACAGCTTTATATCTCTACTTTTTTCCCGTTTGATTTATTAAAAAATAAAACACCGAGAAAAAAAAAATCTACTAAAGCGCCACGCTATGTGCGGCATGTTACGCCACAGTCTTTAATATTTTAAAACATGTATTATTACTCGCGAACGATAGAGTGTTAAACTCGACAAAATAAGGTTGATATCTCTAATAACTTTTCACCTTTTTTCCTCTAGACTTTTTCCTCCATGCTTTTCCAAATTTGTCTCCAATATTTTTCAAATAATTTATCGAAGAGATATTTTTACAACTCTATCTCTCTATTTTTTCCTTCGCTTCTTTGCTCATTATTTCAACGATTTAAAAATTAGGGCGCTAAAAAAACATTTTTTTCGAAAATGACATGCTTACGTGTTAATACGCTGAAAATTTCCTAGTAGATCAAAGTCTGGTACAGATTTGGTATTCAGTCTGATATTTTTTTTTCGTAGTTCTGTATTCAGTCTAAGTCTAATATTTTTTTTCATAGTTCTGTATTCATCGATAAAACACCTGCTTGTTTGATGAGTTGATAGTTTACGGTACAATATTCAAGTGATAAAACTAGGTTTATAATTACATACCTCACTATAAATAGAGGTTGAAAGTTAGAACTGTAACGTATAATGGTGAATTATGTAAAATAAAAAAGAAAGTATTAGTGCTAAAAGCAACATCAATTGGTTTACTTAGCTGGCGGTGAGAGATTTAGTAGAAAATTATAAGTTTCAAGTTTGGTCTAATCTGACCTAGATCTGATCCAAATAACTATGGATCTAAAATAAGTCCAATTTATTTGTAGTTTAGACCAACCTAATTCAAAAAACTAGACCGGTCCAAGCCCAATAGTATCACTAAATAAAAAGGAGACTGTGGGAACTATCTAAAAGAGGATTGGATTTGGGGGAAAAAAGAGCATCTCTTGAGCAGAGGAGGGCACTTAGGTCGCTTGTGAGGTGCCGCATATATATCTCTAAAGGATACTTAATTATACCAAAAGATCACAACTGAGCGGTTAAAATCAAAGGTGGACACGATTGAATAGCTATTTTGGATGCGTTAGATGACAAAAACCCAACAGCTCAAAATCAAGATAGAGATATTAAATAGTTCTTTCGGATGACATGGATGTCCACGAACTAGCATTTCGTGGGAGAGGAGGCACCACGGGCAGTGTTAACAAAACCGAACATAGATAGAAAATAGAAGATTCGGTGACACCAATTTATCGTGAAAACAAGGGGAACCGACAAGATAAAAACATTGTTTGTTTGATGAGTTGATAGTTTACGGTACAATTTTCAAGTGATAAAACTAGGTTTATAACTACATATCTCACTATAAATAGAGGTTGAAAGTTAGAATTGTAAAGTATAATGATGAAGTATGTAAAACGAAAAAGAAAACATTAATGCTAAAACAACATCAATTGGTTCACTTAGCTAATGGTGAGAAATTTAGTAGAAAATCATAATCTAAAATTTTTGTGAGAGCTTAATAATTTCCTCAAAACCCTTCTCTAAAAGTTTAAAAAATTCTAACTATTTTTGGTTGCTCAAGCAAATCTATATATTGATCATCATGTTTTTATTATGACATACCTTGTCTGAATTTTTGAAACTTCTTTAAGCTTGATCATCATATAAAAATTTCATGGAAACATAGATAATAGATCAGGATCATTCACAAAAAATTTCAAAATTTTCTAACGTGATTTGTACTATTTGGTTGAAGTTTGCCGGTAAGGCTTTTATTAGGACAGTAGCACTGTCCAAATTTTTAACAATTCCTGAAGCTTGATCATCATATGAAAATTTTATGGGAATATTAGTGGTGCATCATAAACATTCACAAAAAATTAAAAATTTTCTAACATGGTTTGTTCTATTTTTCATTCGATTCAAATTGCTAGTCAGCGTTTTATTAGGAGAGTAGAACCCTTTAACTTTTTTAAAATAACTTCGGCTTAATAATCGTCTAAAATTTTTATGGAAATTTAAATATGTGTCAGGACCATCTAAATAAGTTTCAAAATTTTTCAACGTCGTTTGAACCATTTTTCGCTTGGTTTAATTTCACCAAAATTTCGGCAAATCCCGCCGAGATTTTGACAATTCTGGGCGAAATCTCGGAAATTTCGGTGCAAACAAATATATTTGATTTTTTTTGTTTTTGTATTTCATTCAAAATTTTGAGATCTCGGTGAAATTTTGGATTCCGACCACCTCCGAGATGTGATCCGAAAATGACATTTGAAACCTTGGTTCCCTCTACGGGGCTAATCCTCAAAAGGAAAGATCCTCACATGAGCTCTAGCTGTGACGAACAGGTTTGTTTGATGAGTTGATAGTTTACGGTACAATTTTCAAGTGATAAAACTAGGTTTATAACTACATATCTCACTATAAATAGAGGTTGAAAGTTAGAATTGTAAAGTATAATGATGAAGTATGTAAAACGAAAAAGAAAACATTAATGCTAAAAACAACATCAATTGGTTCACTTAGCTAATGGTGAGAAATTTAGTAGAAAATCATAAGGTTCAAGCTTGGCCTAATTTGGCCTAAATCTTATCCAAATAGCTATGAATCTAAAATAAGACTAATTTATTTGTAGTTTAGACCAACCTAATCCAAAAAAACTAGACCAGTCTAAGCCCAATAGTATCACTAAATAAAAAGGAGATTGTGGGAACTATCAAAAAAAGGATTGGATTTTGGGGGAAAAAAAGAGCAGCTCTTGAGCAGAGGAGGCACTTAGGGCCTGTTTGTTTCAAATAGGGATTATAAGCTGATTTTAAAAATTTGGATTGTTAAAAATTTGAATTGTTAAAAGTCGATGTTATTTTTGGTAACCAGATTATAGTGTATTTGGATTGTTGTTTCTACGTGGCAAAAGTCTGTAGTACCCTCTACTGTTTTGTTGCCTTATTTTGTTGGAAGGTGGAAGGGTATTATGGTCTTTTGTACAAAAAAAAAGCTGAGGAAAGCTCCTCCAAGGTGGATTGTGGGATTCTAACAATCTGGACTCCGGATTGTTACAATCCAAAGTAAAAGCTGTCTGTTTGTTAACCTTCCAGATTTTAAAAGCTGCTTTCTATAATCCCTAGTTGAAACAAACAGGCCCTTAGGTCGCTTATGAGGTGCCGCATATATAATATAATATAATATCTATACTAAAGTTCGGAGGAATCATGCGTCCTTAGCGTTTTGAGCCGAGCCGCACGCGGCTGGCTCGACTCATTTTTTTTCGCGTATGGGTCCCTCAAAGAATACGTAATTACGTGTAGATTCTTCCCGCGGTTTTTTTTACGAAAAGGACATTTGGTTCAGAAAAATCACGAATATTTCGTGAGAGAACCCTAAATAAATACAAAAAAACGTAGTTACGTTTGGATCATTCCAGCTATTTTTCACGAAAAGGAGCGCAATCGCGAATCCTTCGTTAGAGGATCCCAGATAAATGCAAAAAAAACATGGTTACGTTCGTATCCTTTCAACTATTTCACGCATTTTCTCGACGATTTAAAAAAACACAAAAAAAAAACGAAATTATTTCTTCAAAACAAACAATGCACGCAGTGTATTACACCGTGAAAACATTCCTAGACCCTAGTATCTCTTAAAGTAGGGAGAATTCCAGCTCAATCCCGCTGCCACTTCATCGCTTTCTCAGAAAGCACCCTGAAAAATCAGAAATTACGAACGGGTCATTCCACGGTAAATTAGAAATCGCGAATGAGTCCTACAAGTTGTTTTGCAAAAAAGACCCGTAATCCAGTTCTTTCGACCTGGGAGATTTTAAAAAATTTGAAATCGCGAACAGGTCCTTCCACCGATTATTTTGCGAAAGGACCTCGTAGTTCCGCAAATTCGATGCGGTTGCCGAATCGAGATAGAAAATCGAAGATCCGATGACACTAATCTATTGTGAAAAATGAACGAAAATCGTTAAAAATCGAAAAAATTCTAAAATTGATCAGGCCAATTGAAATTGTTCAGTGGTCAATTTTTAGCAATTTTCATCAAAAATTAAGCGATTTTCATCTATTTTCGACTGGTTTATGTCGCACATTTTTTTTTTGCTTTTTTTGAATTGACACAGTTTACCGACCGATTTTGAGTACCGAGCAGCTCGATACGGTCAAAAACCACGATAATCTAGCCAATCATCGTGATTTTGTTAACCCTACCACAGGCAAACATGGGCCAAACTAAAATTCTTTTTGTTTCAAGCTAACTTTATCATGCTTAACTTTTTAGACACGTATTTAGTTTGTTACTATACTTTTGGCTTACCACACTTTTTAACCTCATGCCTCACGCGGCATAGACTCAATCTTTTGTTTAATTTTTCCATACTTATTATGCCGAATTCTGTTTTCACAAAAGCGTAGCAATTAGCTTCAAACCAAACATGTAAGACTTTGTTCAAAACAAAAATCCGAGTTCCCATTCTTCCCCCAAGCAAATTTCAGCCGTCCGATCCGAGGCCCCGGCTCCATATGCCCAGATTCCGAACCCACGAGCGCCTCACGCCTCCCGAGGACCACCGAGCTCAGGAATCCCCAAACTACCCCTCTTCTACCTCGGCGCGCCAAGCTAACATGATGTAAATATTCATCATTCCCGAGGCTAATACTGTAATTCTTAATTGTGAGCAAAATGTAAAAAAATCCATTAACCCGAAACAAAGGATATGACCTCGCGTAGGAGTCCAGCTAGGGTTTCTCCGTCTCAGACTCTTCTTCCCTACCCTACCCTTCGTCTCCAACCCCTTGACGCCGCCGCCGCCGCCCCCGCCCAAAACCCTTGCATCCCCTCCTCCACCGTATATTCTAATGGCGGGCGAATCCATCCGGCGAAGCTTCTAGCGCCTGCCTCTAGTCTGCACCCCGAGTAGTTCGTTCATCCACCAGAATCGCCCTCTCCGGCACCGCCGCCATGGCGACCTTGAACCCGTTCGACATCCTTGGTGCCGATGACAACGATGACCCCTCGCTGCTGCTGGCTGCGGCGGCCGCGGCCGCGCAGAAGGCCGAAGCGAAGAAGTCGACCGCGGCGCCTGCTGGGAAGGCGGCCCAGACCACGGCGGCCGCCAATTTCCCGACCAAGCCTGCTCACCCCACTCAGGCTGGTGAGTTGTGGTTGCCAGGTCGCAAGATCTGGGGTATTGGGCATTTGGGATTCTTCCAGCTTTTGATGTATTTTGATCGATCCGGACTAATTTTTTAAAATATGATTTTGAGCATTTTTAGTGATAATGATTGGATTTTGAGTGGGGTAGAAATTATATTTCTGTAGTTTTTATTTCTCCATCTTGGTGCTAGATCATGTCAGTTGTAAATATTGTTGCCGTGAGTTGTAAAGGTGTGAGCTTTTTATCGCAGAAAGTAGAACTCGCACCTTCCTTCAAATCTTAGTTTTTAGCGAACTTCCTCAAAACACGAAGTTTCATCAAGCCCTTGAATTCTACTTGTTTCAGTGAGGGAGGCACGCAGCGGTGGTGCACCGTCACGTGGAGGATTTGGCCGTGATGAACGTGGCCGCGGCAGAGGTGGCCGGGGATATGGCCAGAACCGTGAGTTTGGCGGTAACAACATGAATGGCTACCAGGGAGGTTATGGTGGCGGGGGCTCTGGAGATAGTGCTGTAACTGGTGGCGGAGAAGGGGACAGGGACAGGGGCCCTCGGCCCCCATTCCGTGGAGGCAGGCGTGGTGGCTACCGAAATGGTGAGTTTGGTGATGACTCTGAGAGGCCACCTCGGAGAAATTATGAGCGCCACAGCGGGACTGGACGCGGGTATGAGATGAAACGTGATGGCGCTGGCCGTGGGAATTGGGGAGCTGCCACTGATGAGGCTCTTGCGCAGTAAGGAAACTTTATCTGTGTTGTGCTTCATTGTTTTCTGAATTGATGATGCCAGAGATAACTCACGAGGCTATTCTGATTTCTGGGTAACTAGGGAAACTGAGGATGCTCTGAAGGTTGAGGAGAATGTCCCCGTTGCTGAGAAGCAGGGTGAGCAGGGTGATGCTCCAACAGCAGAGGAGAACAAAGATGACAAGGATAAGGAGGGTGCTGCAAATGAGGAGGAAGAGGATAAGGTAATGGCTCCACTATGAGTGTAACTTCTTTGAGGAGAGCGCACTGTTTTTTAGAGGTTTGTTAAGTAAAAAAAAAATATTTTTATTGGGCATATTAGTTTTACCAGTGATTGAGCTTGCTCTGCTTCCTTCAATGTCCATTTTTGTTTCATTTTCTGATGCTAGTATACTTTATCGTTTTGATGCTAGTTTGCTACTTTGCTCGTTATCTGATATCAACTTTTCTGCAGGCTCAACATTCTCTTGGGATAATGCAGTTCCTTCACCTTTAGTGCAATAAAAATATTTTCTCACTTCAGTTGGTGGTTGCTTTGTCACCCAGTTACAAACTTTAACGTTTACTATTTGTGCAAGCAACTCGTAATGTTTTCTGTGGTGGAGTTTGACAGAGCATCAGTTGGCGTGTTCTATTTTATTGTAAATTTAACGTGCTGATTCACTGCAATCGAACTAGTTATGTGTGCCAAAAAAGAAAAATTTAAGTTGCATGGCATTGAGATCCCACTTCAATTTTATATGAGATGATTTGGCAGCACATGTGTCCAGGGTTCACATAATTTTGAATTAGTAGTTATACATTGTGACAAGTCATCTGAATTTTATGATAAAAGTGAAAGATGCATCTGCTTTGGAGAGTTGGATTATCTCTCTTAGCTGATAACTTGGGAGTTCTTGCCCACGAGGCCTAAATCACTGAGATGGAACAATTAAATTGTGAAACCCACACTTGTCAATCAATTTTAGTAGCAAATACTGTGGCATGCATCCTGCTCATGGTGCAGTTTTGTCTTGTGTATATCACCATTGAAAATCATGTTTCAAAGAGCTATTGTCCCATTTCCATCGAATCTAAGTAGATGAATTTTTGCTTTTACTATTGTGTTTGATATCTAATGCCATCAGTGCTGATCTCTTAGCATTCGAATATTCAATTATGTAGGAGATGACTCTTGAGGAGTTTGAGAAAATAAAGGAGGAAAAGCGGAAAGCTCTACTTGCATTGAAGACCGAAGAGAGGAAGGTTGAAGTTGATAAGGACCTGCAGTCTATGCAGCCACTTTCCACCAAGAAAGGAAGTGATGAAGTTTTCATTAAACTGGTAAGTTTCCCAGCATATGCTATTTTGATCCCTACTTTTTCTGTAATTTTGGAATATATGAATGTTTGTGTTCTCTTAGGGTTCTGACAAGGATAAGAAGAAGGAAAGTGCTGATCGTGATGAGCGTGCGAAGAAGGTATAACTTACATGTCTTATTCTTAATTATGTAGCATTTTGCAATCTGATTGCAATTTGTTTGTGATGGAACATCTTACATTTGGTCATCCCACTGAAATATTTGACCTCTTCAACTGGAGTGTTTATGATCTGTTTATTGACTTCTTGTTGGGCTTTCTTTGACTTTGTAATCTAAAGCGGATGTTAATTAGGTACAATAGTTTTTTTAAAATCCTTTGAAGTTATACTCGTCCTTGTTAATTAAATAATTAGGTACTAGATAGGCGGATTTGGATCAATCCTCATGGGAGTTTAGTCTAGGGGTTGGAATTCTGAATCAATCCTGCATTTGTAAGCTTGTGATTTGAGTGAAGAGTTAGAATTCTGAATCCCCAATATGCTAAATTCCAAGGTGTTTGCAAGAAATGCATGGAGGGATCTCAGTTAAACGACCCACAAATTGCACAAGTCTATGGTGCTAGTAATGATTATGTTATCTGGATCGTGTGATTTTTGCATAACAAGTCCATGGTGATAGTAATGGTTATGCTCTGGATTGTGTGATCATTATTTCTGTGAAGTGAAAACATAGCTGTTAATTTCACTTTGGGAAAAAAAATGCTGGGTACTAATGTGGTAAGATATTCTCTACAGTCGCTGAGCATCAATGAGTTCCTGAAACCTGCCGAGGGAGAAAGGTACTATGGCGGGCGTGGTCGTGGAAGGGGCCGTGGGGAGCGTGGCGGTTTCAGAGGTGGATATGGCGGGGGATATCAGCGTGGTCCGGCTGCTGCACCGTCCATCGAAGATCAGGCCCAGTTCCCAACCCTGGGTGGGAAGTGAAGGGCGTGATCTGTCTCGAGCATTGCATTGTCTTTACTGGTGTCACCTTTAAATTTTGCCCGACTTTGAATTATTGTGTCACGGTTAATTGGAACAAATCATGGTGTTGCAATGTGGCTTTCTTTCGCCGTGTGTTACTCGACTTTGTATACCGGAGTTGGTTGTCAGAATTAGCCTCTAATTTTGTAGGCTAGCATTACGTTTTGTTAAAGATCGTAATTTCCTGCTTGTTTTGTTGCTACTAGCTAGTTTTTGCGTAGCAGTGTGTTTATGCGAAATGACATGTGCTACCAGCACTTGTTGAGGCTGATGATCCGTGAGTTCTTTCTTCCTCGGGCGCTCGTTCTGAACCTAACGTCCAACTATTCTTTTGTTATAGAAGCAGCTAGTAGTATTAGCAAGTTATGCCTGTGTACAAATACAGCTTGTCTGGAGAAAGGACGATTATGTTTTTTCTTTTTTTCTTTTTGAAGCAGGACAAAAATAGGAGTATATCTATGTACTAGGGAAAATTCACGATATAGATCAAGCCCTTCGCTGCCAAGAGAGACCCAGTGACAGCTCGCCGTCAGGGAGGTATGCTTGATTTCCATGCCACTGCCTGAATTTTCTTTCAGGTCTTAGCTTCTTCATGCTCCCAACATGGCAACATCAAGAACCGGCGTGGCCACGCCTGCGTTTCGCGTATAGCCAAGGGAGAAGAAGAGACGCTTGCACGGATTTAATCGTTTAATCTGGACAAGGCAAATGAGTAGTCACTGATCTCGCCTTCATGGGCTCGGCATCTGAAGGTGTCGAGCTTGTAGTAGCCTGTGTACATGCGGTCCCTCAGCATCTGAAGCTGCTGGAGCATCGCTTGGTTGGTGATGTGCCGCGCCGCCCCTCCGCCTCCTCGACAATGGCATCGCTCCTTAGCAGCAGTCTCTGTAGCCTCTGGAGTTCCTCCTCTGCTCCCTTGGACTGCTGGTACTTGTGGATCGCCATGGATCACTCACAAAATATTGACCGTGCAGTGAATCAAGCAGAGACGAGAAGAGGACGGGCAAATGGGTTGTTTGCTTTATATTAGTCCTTGCTCTCCAGTACGCTGTTGAGAAAAAAATGGAAATAAGACCAGCCTACTGGCCTAATGGGTCAATAAAAGCATAATGAAAGTTTGAAATGGATGCGGTTTAGTTTTTTTTCCCCACCAAATAAAAGACTTTCATTAGTTGGTAGATCGACCCTAAGGGCTCATTTGGAAAGCCCAATCCCATGCAGGATCGGCTGATCGAGTTTGCGGGCCACGCGGAAAATTCCCTGGCCGAGGCGCTGTTCCATTTGGAAGCCCATCGCAGAGGGAATTCATGCCCTTCCCGTCCATTCCCAGAATTCATCCTCTAGGTCGACCAGTGGAAGAATCGCCTCTCCCTCACGACGCCTCGCCTCCTTTGGCCCTCCCATCTCTCTCGCGTCGCCTCCGCCTTGCCTCCCGCTCGCCTCGCCTCGCCACCCCCTCGCCTCTGGCGCCTCCACCTCGCCCTAGGGCGCCACCCCTCGCCAGACCAGATCCAGGAGAGAGGTAGGGTTACCTCCACCGTCAGCAGCAGGCAGTCTTGCCAGCGCCTTCTGAGCAGGAGGCTGGCGCCTCCTCGACGGACCAGACGCCAGAGATCCGCAAGTTCTCCTCGCCAAGACGGAACCAGCGTCTCTCAGGTCGGCTCCTCTCGTGTCCTACTATTCCTCATCTACTCCTCATCTACTGTGAGCTCGTTCTCTTCATCCTCTTCCTCCTTTGCTATGTCTTAGATCTGCTGCTATCACGAGTGTATACCTGAGAAGGAGAAGAGGAGGTCCAGATCCATTGATTGGGAGAGGAGGAGAGCAAGGAGTCGCCAAAAGACTTCACCGGGTTAGAGGATCTGCAGTCTGCAAGTTCGTGCGGGAACCGTAGGTATGGATTCTTGTTCTTTCCTCCTTCTGTTTCAACGAATGTGAATTTTCTTGACTGAAAATGCTAAACTTACATGTATTCCTTGTTCTGAATTACTTGTTCTGAATTTTAACTAACATGTGTGTTAACAGAAGTACTTGTTCTGAATGACTTGTTCTGAATTATTTGTTCATGTGTGTTCTGAATTATATATCATGACTTGTTCTGAAGGAGAAGAGGAGCTATATATATCATGTGTGTTCTGAATTACTTGTTCTGAATGACTTGTTCATGTGTGTTCTGAATTATATATCATGACTTGTTCTGAAGGAGAAGAGGAGCTATATATATCATGTGTGTTCTGAAGTACTTGTTCTGAATGACTTGTTCATGTGTTGGTGTTTGACTGAGTTTCGGATGGAGCCACATATATTTAAGGCCACAGCTCATTATTTGAGAAGAGAGAATTTGTTGAGGGACACAAGGGGTGTTGCCATTGAGGAGCAGCTAGGGATGTTCATGTATATGATGTCCCACAATGCTAGCAATCAAGATCTTCAAAAGGCATTTCAGCATAGTGGCGAAACAATTCATAGAAAAATTAAAGAAGTGTTTGATATCATTCCTACCTTGACTCGTAGATTTGTCAAGCTCCCAAGTTCAATCCAACCTCATGTAAAGATTGTGTCCGATCATAGATTTTGGCCATATTTTCAGAATTGTATCGGCGCCATCGATGGAACACATATACCTATCACCATTGCTGAAGATAGAGCTGCTCCTTTTAGGAATAGGAAGGGTACTTTGTCCCAGAACGTGATGCTAGCTTGTGATTTTGATCTGAACTTCACATTTATCTCAAGTGGGTGGGAAGGGTCAGCTTCAGATGCGGGAGTCCTTCGATCTGCTATTAACAAAGGGTTTCAAGTTCCAGAAGGAAAATTCTTTCTTGTGGATGGTGGATATGCCAACACGCCTTTTTTCCTTGCCCCATATCGAGGAGTTCGCTACCATCTCAACGAATTTAGGCCTAAAATGATATATATTTCCTTAACATCCAAATGAGGCCTAAAATGTTCACAGCAAATTGGCATCTGCGAGTCCTAAGCGTCAGATGGAGCGTTGGTCTGCAGATTTGAACCAGCACTAGAGCATGGTCACATGGTAGAAGACGAGGTAATGAACTAGGACCCTGTTTAGAAATGGAGGAATTTGAGCGGAATTGTGTTGATTCTTGAAAAAAATCTGTGAATACTCCTACGAATTTTCTATTCCAAACAGGGCAAACTGCTGATTTTTTTTTTTTGAAGTGACTAAAACCGAATATAAATGGCCAGGGGAAATTCGTTCATGCCTAGCAGAGTTGGCGCCACCCAAGGAGGATTTGTGAGTGAGCGCGAGGGGTGAGGACTGTCTGGTTTAGTATTATAGAAAAAGACATGGTTCACCATTCAGCTTGATCCTAGTGCTACTGGTGAATTTGTAGGAGTACGGAGGCTCAACTGTAGCTAGAGACCCATGTACGCACCTGTTGCTCCATTGCTCATTCTCGCAGATTTGGAGGAGGATTCTCCACTCCCTGGAATATCACCCTTCTATCCTGCAGACGGCCATCAATGCCTCTCAATGGTGGGAGCTAGTTCGACATCAAACGCCTGGTCGCTCACGTAAGCACGTTGACATAATTGTCATCTACACGCTCTGGAATATTTGGAAAGAAAGGAATGCAAGAATCTTCAGCTCTCACTATCAGCCACTGTATGTGGTTTTTAGCCTCATTATGCAAGACGGCAACAACCAAAGGATGGCGATGCAACCTAGTCCAACACCTGCTGCTCTTTAGGGAATAGGGAATGGGGTTCGTGATGTTTTTTTGGCATAAAAAAGCTGTTTTAGGTCTTCGCGCATGGCGCGGTTGTTGGTTTAACAAATGTTGCTCCCCAACTCTATTTCAAACTCCTGAGCTGTTTTTTTTCGCACCTCTGTTGAATGAATGACAGAGCTCTTGCTAATCTTTCAAAAAAAAAAGGAGCATGCTGCTATATGTAAAAAAGTAGATGTTACACACTGATGATTTCAAGATGTACAGACGATGACAGTGTTTATAAACATTGACAAGGTATTACCGATACAAATTAACATCAGATCCTCTCCTGCCGAGAGCGCTTCTTGTTGAGCACCGCGTGCTCGGCCGTCTGTGACACACAGCTCGCCAGGTACGTGTAGCAGGGAGGTATCCTAGACCTCCATACCACTACTTGGAATCTCCCCTGAGATGTGACATTCCGAGAATGAACATCTTGCGCCGTTATCCTGGGAAAATCATTCCGAGGAGAGAACTCCTGTACCTGGTAAGTATAATGACATGAAACGATGTTCCTCGTCTTGGCCATTGTCCAGAGATATGTGGGCTGGTTCTTCCGTAGAAGATCTATCGGATGTTCACCAAACAGGAGGAGGTGCTTGCTTGTGAATTCCCTCAAGCATTTGAGCACCGTACACCAGAACTGGGCGTTGAGATTAGCCCTTAGCAAGTTGGCAACAATGTTCGCTGCCATAAACGATCCGTTCATCAGTACTGCTATCTCCATGCCTAGGGATGCGAGCTTCGGTTGATCTTCAGGGTTCGCGCTGCCAAATGCGATCGCCTTGAAGAAATACCAGTAAGCTTCTTGGGGCAAAAACTTCAGCTCAAGTGCTTGTGTTGTTCCAAAAGCTACTACCTTCTCTGAACGGCTTGTGATTATGATTTTACTCCCATGAGCCATGTGCTTTACTCCTGAGGAATATAACCTGCTCCATGTTTCCTCATCCATGTCCCCGGTCAGTTCAATGACGACGAGTGACTTTCCATGTGAGGCGGGAGTAAGATTTTGATGCTTGATCACACCACTGCCTTTTAGAGCGGCCAAATTTCCACCATCAAGATCATTCCCGCTGAAGAAAACAATCGAGGAGAAGTTATAGCGCACCCTCTCATCAAGGCAGACATGCTCAACAAGTGTGCTCTTCCCGACTCTCGCCGCGCCGATTATCGGAAGCACACCCAAATTTCCATTACCCACAGCCTCCCTCCGTAGCAAAAAGCTGATAATTGTCTCCTTTTCCACTTGGCGGCCGAACATAACCTTGTCAAGAACTAAATATGTGCTATAAGGTTGCCGGCATACACGAGGATAGCTATCCAAGAACATGACAAACTCTTCCATGTCACCGATCATTCTTTCAAGGCTATCAAGCATCTTATCTAGCTTCTTTATGCTCCTGACATCATGCACCATGTCCATGTTTCGGGTATTACAAACGGAGAAAAAGAGACGCTTGGAAGAATTGAATCTGGACAAGACAAGTGAGCGGTCACTAACCTCCTCATGATCAACCTTGTCCTTATGGGCTCCGTATCTGAAGGTGTCGAGCATGTAGTAGCCTCTGTACATGCCTTCTCTTAGCATCTGGAGCTGCCGGAGCATCGCTTGGTTGATGTGCCGCCCCTCCGCCTCCTCGACGGTGGTGTCGATTCTTAGCAGCACACGCCGTAGCCTCTGGAGTTTCTCCTCTGCTCCCTTGGACTGCCAGTATCTCTGAATCACCATGGAAAAGGCTCTACTCAAAAGATCACTCAAAATTGCAGAAAGAAGTGGCTCCATTGCAGCACCTCCTGGAGAGAAGTTTGATGGTGCAATGAATCGACCAGAGAAGAGGAGAGTAGAGAAGACGCCGAGGAGTGGTTTGATGTCTATTAGTCCATCCTGCACATGGCTACAAGTCTACAACTTTGAATGAAAGGTCATCGAATTTGACACGCACGTCACTCTGAATCAGTCACCAAAATCATAGTATATGACCGTTGATTTTTTTTTTGAGGTTGGCGCACCTACTGTTGATCTACAAATCAGCGGAGCCTACTGAATTTTTCAAATAAAAAAAAACCTGCAATGTCTACTAGTAACTTCACTTCTAATCGTCAGATTTTTTTTTAGAAAATGGATTTATCTTCGACCTCTGCAAAAGCACACAACCCAATTTTATTATAGAGTTTTTTAGCTATCCAGCTAATCTAATGGGGAAGAAACATTACATAAATAATGAAAAATTTAAGGATAGCAAAATCTATTTTTATTTTCCCATCCTTTTTGGCAAAAAGGTCCATTGCAACCACTTCCAATCTAAAGCACACGGAACGAATGGTCTCCCTTGCTTCCTCATGCTGCAGTAGCGCACTGCATAAAAGAAGCATATCGTTTCTTCTGAAACACAATATCATTGCGACAACACCAAATTGCCCAATAAATAGCAGCCACACCCATAAAGATCTGTTGTTTCTTATTTTTTCCTATACCAGTGAGCTATTACCCTAGCATATGAGTCATAGATGTAGGTGGTCTTAACTCAGTAGCTATCTAAATTATTCTCCAAATAGACCTAGCATATTGACAATCAAAGAAAAGATGTTTTATCGTTTCATTACCATCGCAGAAACAACACTTTGATTGTCCACCCAATTTCGCTTAGCCAAGTTATCCTTTGTCAAAATAACTCCACGCTGAAGATACCAAAGAAAAATTTTAATTTTTAGAGGAATCTTCAGCTTCCAAATGAAATTATGGAAAAAAGGAGTTCCCTGGTTCATCTTATATTGATACATGGAGCGTACTGAGAACTGTCCATTTTTATGTAAATCCCAGATAAAAATATCCTTCTCACTTGAAAACCTGAATATGAGCTATTTTAGCTACTAGGCTAAGCCAATTATTTAATTTGTCACCCACTAACGCTCTACGAAAAGAAATATTTAGTGGCACATTACTCAAAACCTTTGCCACTGTTATGTGAGGATTAATAGCTATATTATAGAGGTTAGGGAATTGCTCAAAGGGGACTAATGCCTACCCAAACATCTTCCCAGAATCTAGTTTGGGAGTCATCTTTTATTTTGAAAGTCTCACAACTTAGAAATTGGTCTTTAACCCTTAATAGACCTTTCCAAAAATGAGAATCACTGGGTTTAATCTGAACATGTGACAAGGTCTTTGAATTCAAATACTTATTCCTAAGCAAGGTCTGCCAAGTCCCTTCTTCATTTAACAGTTTAAAAAGCCACTTGCTCAAAAGACATCTATTCTTGATCAGGAGATTTGTTATACCTAGTCCTCCTTGATCTTTAGGGCGGCAAAGGATGTCCCATTTAGCGAGATGGTATTTTTCCTTATTATTATTTCCTTGCCAAAAAAACCTTGACCTATAATAGTCCATTTTTTAAGACTTCCTTTGGAATCTCAAAAAAGGGCATCATGAACATGGGTAGACTACTAAGTACTGAATTTAGTAAGACCAAGCGTTCCCCATAGGACAAATGCTTAGCCTTCCAAGTACTTAATTTCTTCTTAAAGCATTCTTCAACTGCACTCCAATCAATATTCCGGAGTTTATGGTGATGCATCGGTATTCCTAAATATCGAAAAGGAAATGCACCAACTTCGCAACCAAATAACTTAGTATATTCATCCTCAAATTGTTTTGCATCCCCAAAACAAAATATTTCACTTTTATGAAAATTTATCTTTAGACTAGATAATTGTTCAAATACACAAAGTAATAGCTTCATATTCTTTGCTTGTTCCAAATCATGCTCCATAAACAAAATAGTGTCATCTACATATTGCAAAATAGACAAACCATCATCCACAAGGTGGGGGATGACCCCTTTTATTTGGTCATCTTCTTTTGCTCTCTTTATCAAAATAGCGAGCATATCTACAACTATGTTGAAGAGAATAGGTGATATAGGATCTCCTTGTCGGAGACCTTTTTTCATTTGAAAGTAGTGCCCAATGTTATCATTTATTTTGATGCCCACACTACCACCAGTAACAAAATTTTCAATCCATTTGCACCACTTCGGACAGAAACCTTTCATACATAAGGTTTGTTGAAGAAAAGACCATTTAACTTTATCATAGGCCTTTTTGAAATCAATTTTGAGAATTACCCCATTAAGTTTCTTAACGTGTAATTCATGAATAGTCTCATGTAAGATCACTACTCCCTCCATGATATTTTGACCCGGCATAAAAGCTGTTTGTGATGGTCATACTACATTCCCAGCTACTCCACAAAGTCTATTAGTGCCAACCATGGGAAAAATTTTAAAGCTAACATTAAGTAGACAAATAGGTCTATATTGCTAGATTTTTATTGCCTCCTTAACCTTTGGAAGAAGAGTAATTACACCAAAGTTTAGGCTGAGTAACGGTAAACTATCTTCAAAAAAATCATTGAAAAGAGCCATCAAATCCCCTGTTATTAATTTCCAAAAAACTTGATAAAATTCGGCTGGGAATCCATCGGGACCAGGAAACTATTATGTTCCATTTAGAAAACTGCCTACCTTACTTCTTTCTCAGTGAAAGGAGAGGTAAGAAATCTGTTCTCCTCCTTAGTCACTTGTGGAATATCAACTATCTGGTCCTCCACCATACTAAAATTATTATCTTGTGGCGGACCAAAAAGCTCTTTGTAATAGTTTATGATATATGCTTTCAATTTGGCATCACCAACTATTACTCCATCTTCTTGTTCTAACTTGAAAATTCATTGTTTTCTATGTTTACCATTAGCAACCAAGCGGAAAAATTGGGTATTATCATCCCCTTTCAAAAGGTTCTTAACTTTAGCCCTTTCATACCACTTTATTTCCTCTTCCCTCAACAAATGAACTAAACATTCCTTGAGATAATGTTTCATATTAATATCTTGATCTGAAAGGGCATATATTTTTGCCTTTTTTATCAATCGAATAAATCATATTAATATGTTTCTTTTTCTCTTTTTTATTATGGCCAGCTGCATGTTTGGCCCATCCTCTCAAATATTGCTTTTGGGTTTTTATTTTATTCTGCCATTTTTCCATGACCGTTTGACCCCGGGTTTCCGATTGCCATACATTAGCAACCAAATCATAGAAACCAACTCTGAGAAACCAACCCCTTTCAAATTTGAAAAGCGGCTGATGAGAACTATGAGAAGACACACTAGTGTTCAAAAGCAACGGTGTATGATCTGATTGGCTTCTATCTCTGGCCTCCACTGTCGTCATGGGAAATTTTGTTCCCACTCCGTACTTACTAAAACCATGTCTAACTTCTCAAAAGTGGGATCATCTTCACTACTAGCCCAAGTGTAATGGCTACCAGACATTTCAATCTCTTTAAGATCGAGAGCTTGGATAACCATGTTAAATAAATCTGGCCATTTGGTCTCAAAGTTATCTTTATTTTTGTCCTCACGCCTGCGCATAATGTTAAAATCAACACCAATAATGTATGGTAATGTTCCTTTGCTGCATATCTGAGCCATCTCCGTTAAAAAACCTTCATTGTGGTGTTGTTGGGCAGGACCATAAATTGCATACAACACCCATGTGAGACCCCGTTCGGATGAACAGGAACCTCCATGTGATTACTGTGCTATTCCCTGGATCAGTAGCTAGCACTCACATGTTTACAACAATTGGAATCACAACCACACATTATAATAATTAAGCGGAAACGATTATACAAATAAATATTACAACTCAGAGAAATAAAGCAGCAAAAGAAGCAATATCCTACAGTTTGCCCATCCAATCCCGCAGGCAACTGACCAGGCATAACTCCTTAGACAGAACACGGCAAAAAGATCCCGCAACCTGCAACAAAAGGAGACCCGAAGCTTCGCTAGCATACCTACAATATAATTAGGCAAGGGTGAGTATTTTACATACTCAGCAAGACTTGAGCAAAACCTACAATACATGCAGGCCATTTCAAAGGAGGCTATTACAGTTAATTTGCATAAAGCGAATTTGAATTTGGAAACCAAGTTATTTGCAATCGAAATTTAAAAGAGCAGATTAATTGATAGCAAATAAGTAAAGCATAAATAACACTCACCGTCCTCCATGACGTGAGCGACGAATCAATCATTGCCATCGCATGGCATATATCCAGTTCTTTGTCCACACAGGGCACAACAGCTGATTCCAATACTTGCCCACACAGGGTATAGCATTGGGTCATCTGTGGGGTAAGCTAACTTGTAAAATAACCCTTTTGAGAAATAATAAAACAGTTAACTCGTGCAAGTTCACCAAGACACCCATGACCGCGAGTACGGCTAATTAATTAGAATTAAACTCGCAGAGGTGTACAAGCTGTACCCACAAGGAATGATCAACTTTTGCCCGACACACTTCCTTAGGTGAGTTGTCAAGAAGACCATACATAGTCATTAAATTCCTAGACAAGGCTTTACACCGGCCGGGACGTTATCCCCGCCAGAGAACTAGAAACACACACCCAAGCCGTGGATCCACATTCACACACCCAACACAACGTTTCTAAACACGGCAGGTATACACCGATTACATTAGCAAGTAGACTGTCAGGAATACCCCGTCGAGTAGACTGACCGGAAAACTGTGCAAGCTCCGCCTACCAATGAGCAAAGCCATGTCTAAACAATTTAATAGGCTAAGGCTAACCCATCCTCACCCTCGTGGTTTGTACGGATTTTCTTGGATCATACAACACGATGTTCGGTCCTTAGTGGGACACAGGCGATACTCCACCCTACACTACGTGCAATTACTTCTGTAGGCTATTGCCAATAATCGCCCGCATCAAAGCATAGTTTCATTTTGGGTTTTTAATCAAAATTACCCACAACCAACAGTGACATTTTCAATGCTTTCAGGAAACAATTATTGATTTGATCATGTACATCATTGATTCTAAAGCATGGCTAAGCATGAATAATATGAATGCATATACCCATGATGACATTAAGTAATGCCTAACCTTAATCTATGGCTATCAAGGTTCACATGTCATAATTATCAAAGGAGATTCACAAGACAACAGGTATAGCTACCAAAACCACAAGATAGCAATTTACATAAAATAAACGCATGCATAAAACAATTTGATGCACAAAAGGAATATAAAATAATGGGCTCAATATGGTCAAAGGATGCTTGCCTTGCTTAATTGACGAATACGACGAAGACGAGGATCGCGGCGACGACGACGAAGATGAAGTTAGAGACGTCGGGTCTACTCGTCAAACAACGGAAAGAACGCAAATAACTAACTCCAATAAAGGCATAAAGAAAATAGACAGTAAAACAAATAAACTCTGCACATGAACAGGGAATGCTCTTTATGAATTTATTAATCTTATTTTATGAATTCAAGATGCAAAGATTGGTTAAGATTAATAGAATTAAGCATTAGTTTGCAAAGTTCAATGATTTATACTATTTCGGGTAACATTGTTACTTATGGGTTTGCTCTATTTGGATTCAGAGACAAAGCAAGATGAATTAAGATTATTTTCTTAGACTATTGCAAATTATAATCTAAAGATCAATTCTAGACTATTCTTTACTAAATTCAGATTTAGATAAGCTGTTTTGCAAGTTAATGAAAAGGCTTAAACAATCACATTATGCTATGAATGATTAGTTATTTATCTTCAATTGATTTCGCTTAGCATTAGTTTTACGCAGGTTAAATCTATTGATTTAGGTTACTGGACTAATTTACACGATACTTGAGAAGGTTCTGGTGATAAAAATAACTTAACTATAGTTTTCTTCATTCTTACCGATTCAATATAAAGTTCGGAAAGCTTAACATTTAAGGTTATTTGACTATTAGGATTTGTATGCAAAACATGAGGGAATATGGTTATTTCATCATACTAAGATGATTTATACTTTGTATAACAATTCTAAGCTAATTTCATAAATTTTAGGCTTTGGCTGATGCATTATATTCATTGTTGAAAAGGCTTAAGTGGCATTGTTAAATTGACGCTATTCGGAATCGGCAGGAAAGTGAAACAAAAGGTTATCACTTAAGGGTTTTGAGCTAATAAGAAGAATAGGTAAATCTCGATAAAATGAGATTATCTTTTTATAACAGGGTAGTCTACACTTTGAAGAACATTACTAAACTAGTTCCATAAGTTTTAGGATTTTGGGCGAGACTATAATCTTATCGCTAAAATGGTTCACGCTATACTTAAAGACTACACTATTCCAAATCGGCAAGAAAGGGGAATGGCAGATTAACTATTAAGGATTTTAAGCTATTTGGATTAATATGCAAACCTAAATGAAATAAGATTCTTTTCACAGAATATGGTAGTATAAACTTTGTATAATGTTTCTAAACTAGTTTTGCTGATTTTAGTATTTGGATGAGTTATTTTATATACTGATGAAGTAGCCTAAATAACCACATGAATAACACTTAATCGGCTAACTTTCAATCTAAATTTCCAACTACACATTACATGATTCTTGATTCCTTTTTCAGGCATTAACAGAATACCAACCTAGAAATGTTTTAAAGTTGGTTTTGCATTGTTTTAACTTTAATGGCAATAGATTATCTATTTACTCATTGTTAGCATTAACATTTTCTTTCATTAAGAACATGCAAACTAAATCTTATTTTAAATGTATTTGCATACATGGATCTACATTGATGTCAGGAGACTAACACAAAGCATTTCCTAATTTTGTGAGCTATTATACTATTATTTTGTTATTAGCCAAAACAAGGTTCACTAATGATCATGAAGCAAATATGTTAGATTGAGTTCAACATTAAATGATTTTACATATTTGGGTTTATTATGATTCCAGAGACACATAAAGATTTACTTATTGATGTTAAGAATTATATTGTCTATATGAGCAATAGTGTCCATAATGGTGTATTTGTTTCTTTCTTGATTTCGATAACTGTTCTATAACTCATGAATTAATTATTTATATATATATTTGAATTCATTACGGACTTAGAATCACACGAATATTTATTTTATCATTTTAGTTCTTATTATTCACAAGGTTCCATTATAAACCGATTAACACCATAATCAATGTTTAATTTGAATAATAATCCTATACTCCAAAAACTGAATATTTTTACATATTTAGATTCTTCGGATTTTAAATGAATATACAAATTTATCCTCTTGAGTTTTGATTAAAGCGTAAAAGATATTCAAACTAGAATATTTAATTTGGTTGGAAAAGAGAATCGTTTTCCAAACAATGAAAGCATATACGGACTCGGTCTTCTTCAACCTTGCTCGATTGCTCCAAATAAGAGACGAAGAACAGAGCACTTCTAGGGCTGGCCGTGAGGGTCTTCCGGCGACTTTCCGGCGACGGCGGCGGCACCAGAGGGAGAGCTCGACGAGGTGAGTCCGGGATGAAGTCGATTATTTGGAAGAGACACAGAGCGGCCTTGTGAGCTTAATGGCGGAAATGGCGAGAGTTTCGGAGAAAACAACGGCATTAGGGATTGAATCGATGGCTTTGTAAGCATCACGGGATCACAGGGAGTCCATTCTTGGGGCTTACCTGGAAGGAAAAACTCCGAGGGGCTCTACCCACGGCGGACGGACTCGGGGAAGAAGGGCGCCTGGCATGGCAAGGCCGCAGGCGTGGAGAGCTGGAATTGATGCTTGAGCTGAAGTCAGTGGGGGCCAATGATGCTCCACGCGTGAGGAATTGGAAGGAGAAGTACTGATTCACCGGAGTTTGCCTCGCGCCCATAGCAGAGGTCTTGGCTATGGCGATTTGGGGGGGGTTTCCTACGCCTTGGCTTGAAGAGAGGGAAGGAGAGGTGAGGGGAATGAGGGAGAGGCTCACTGCGAATGCTGGGGTGCGGTTTGTAGCCAAAGATTTGCAGGGTGGGTGCGGGATTCGTGGCAGTCATCGCTAGCTTCGCTCCACTCAGTGCTTCGAAGGTTTCGCCAGTGGAAGGAACGGAGGTTGAAGAGGGCGATGAGTATGGTAGTTGGTCCTGGGTCCATTGTCAGTGACTGCAAGCTCCAACAATGCGCCAACGGAACGGAAAACCAACGGATGGCCCACGCGTCGGTGGCAAATTTGAATTTCTAATTTCATTTTGATTTTCCTTTCGAGATTAATTGAAGTATAGTATTTTTCAAATTTTGTTTTTCGAAAGTATTTGATTTCAGAAGGCTTTTATAAATTTTTCAATTCCATTTGCGATTCCATTTATTTTATGTGAATTCTGACAATACATTTATTTGGATTTAAAAGTTATCTTTTTCCTTTTTCTTCTTCATTATTTTATGCATAAAATCTCAATTGGTAGCTAAAATAATTTAATTGAATGATCAGGGTTCTCGTGGCAATTTTCTAAACTTTTATTTTTTTGTATTCTTGCCTTTTTCTATTTTTCTTTCTTTATTTTCCATTTATTGAATTTCTCATGCAATGCAAAACTCCAAAGGAAATTCAAATAAAACCAATGATGCCAAGAAACTCAGAAATAAATATTTTCAAATTTAAAATATTTATTTTTACTTAATTGCATTTTCGGGATGTTACAACCCACTTGAAATCATCATTTTTATTTCTGAGTTTGAACTTGACATAAATGTCTCCCTCATCAATGGCTCCAACGTCGTATATAGTCAGATCAACTCCTAGAAGAATTCCACCTGACCGTCCATGAGGTGCCATGCAATGCCATATATAATCCCGACCACCACATAGTTTCCTCAAGGTCACATCTGAGTACTGATCCCGACCCGTTTCCATGAGAGTAATAAAATAAATTTGCTCCTCTTTTACTATATCCTCCAAATAACCATGTTTAGCCAAGTCTCCGAGACCTCTGCTATTCCAGAAGACCCTTTTTATTTGAGACTAAATTTGGATGGAGTTGTGGGTTTTTTAAGTGTAAGACCCACCTTATTCTTTTTCCCTGAGTTATATTTCTTTCTATGAGGGATCGCATTTAGCTCACAACAAATGTGATCATATCCCTCTTCATACATCCGCTCTTCAAAATCTCCACTAATGTGGTTGAGCCGTGTATCTAATTCATCTTCTTCCTTAACTAGGTTAATCTTTGGTGAGGGTGATTTAAACTTATTTTTGTTCTCCTTAGCTGAAACCCTAAGCCTATCTATGTCTATATTTTTTAAGAGAGGTAATAGAAGAAGTAATAGCACTATCATCTCTACCCATAGAAACCCCTAGGTTGGTAATTCTAGATGACATAGTAGAATCTAAAATGGATGGGAAGGATAAAGTACCTGGTTTAGTTGGCATGTCCAGGTTCTTCTTAGCTGCTAAATATTTCGCCTTTTCCATCAACTCTCCATCTCCAAGTGCTGCATTTCTCTTGCTAGATCTCTCCCCAGAAAATTTCCCAGACAACGTAGTGGGAACCCTTTCTATTCCAATCACCACATTTAGCGCTTGGAGAGCATCTGCCATTGCCAAATTAGACATATTGGCATGTATACCATTTTGCTTAGCTAAAGCTTGTAACGTCTGATGAGGAAGACCATGACAATCCGTTGAGGAAGTAACTATATGCTGCTGATCAGGTAGAGAAGTAGAGTGAGCGACACTTGCAGCAACAATGTGTGCCGCTGGCATCATTGTAGGAGGCACAGATTCATTCGGTGCCGCAAGCACAAGAGCACTCCCTTCTTCACCCAAAGGTGCATCAATAATATGTTCCTCAACCATAGTTTCAACTTGTGCATCTTCAGCTTGAGTGACCCCATTGCATCCTCTGCCATCACCTTACTAGAAATTTCATGAAGCACTCTATCCATAGCCAAATTAATTCCCTTTTGCACCAATGCCACCTCAGAAACCAAAGCGAGTCCCTCTGTTGCACCTGATTTTGCACCTCAATGTTATTTGGATCATCCGATGTTTCTGAAAATCAAGCCCCATCTTCATTATTTGGCTTCTCCAATGCCTGTGCATCTTCCATCTCTGTATCTTTCTCCCCCTGTGGATAATTAGGCTCAATATCCTCCTCTACTTCTGATTCTAAATTATTGTCATTAACCACTCTATCAACTTTAAAGAATATCTCATATAAGCAATCATTAACAACTATATTCGCATAATCCGAAATGCAATTTGCATCAAGTATTGCCACAAAAGCCGGACCACCCCTGTCTTACGCATTGATCTCATATCCATGTGTTAGGTAGCTTGAGGATGGAACCTACTGCCCACAAAGGCAGGAATGACCTAATCTCATACGGAACACCATAAACATGAACCCAAACCTTCTACAATCTTGACTTCGGTTTGATTTCATGATTCCATTCTTCAAAAAACATAACCCCTTCATTGTTGTCAGTCCGAAGCCTTTTCATAGAGACCATCCGCTGCAACTCCACTTGACATGGGAAAGGCACAATGTAAGTATTTGGGCCATGTTCCCGCACCACCCAATCCCATTTTATCGGAATAAAGTGTGGCAACTCCTTCTTGACAAGTTCTACAGAAATTAATCCCTCAATAATCTTGATCAAAGCTGTGGCTGAGCCCTTTCGAGGTGCCTTTGCCGCTGCCGTATATGGTATATGGAAAAATCCCAGACCGTCTCTTGCCAGACCACAAAATGTTGCAGCCGGTTTCGGTCCATGCAGCAATGGACATTGAAGAGTGAAATGCTCCTCCTCACAGATTTCACAGCAGATGATGAACTTCTTTTTCTTCTTAGCTATTGGTTCTCCCACTGGTTGCAACCCCTTATGCTTCATAGATTGAGTCCCAGAAGAATCCCCCTTCTCAGTAGAAGCTCTCACCTGTCTGTTTATGCCATCAGAAGAAAGTGCATCATTGGGCATCATCTCGCGAGCGCCTCTACCTTGACCACCGTCAGAACCAGCATTGCTTGTGCCTTCTCCATGTCCAATACCAAAAGCACAACCATGACTGCCTCCACGACCACCTCGCCGTCCACCAGTCAGAGGTTGTGCCCGCCCATAGCCACTATCATCATCTTGTCGCTCCCTGCCACGTCCACGACCAAAAGGCCACGGAGGTCGACCACCGCCACCACGATGCGATCTGTAAGGAAACTGATCACTGTAGTTGCGTCCTTGTCACCGATCCCCACCTTCAGCACCTCCAACACCAGTAGATCCTACTGCACCTCCGGCCATGAGAACAACTGCGTAGGAGCGTCGATCCACATGAGGAATAGGTTTTCTCGTGAGCTTTCGATGCAACAACACTAATCTGGGGTTACGGCATGCCCAACTTGACAAGTAGCCCAGGCTGTGTTGCGGCCCAACATGCTTACGCCCACCAAACTCTGGGCTCGGCATATGAATCAATGGAAATTCAGGATCTCGTGTCTGACCAACTAGCCATCGTTGCCCTGGCGATGAGATATCGGCACCGCACTGAACTTCTGCTAGCTTGGGTTCGAGGAAATCCCCTAGCGTCAGAAATGGTGAGGAACGAGGTTTCGACAACGATCCCTTCCATGACCTCTTATTATTCCATGGCCAGAAACCTTCATGAATTGTAGAGGATAACCTTGTTCTGTCATGGCATCTCGAAGAACCACTCTGCACCCCATTGCTCTTAGAATTCGCTTAAGAAATCCCCAATGATGGTCCTGCAAAACCTACCATTTTGACATGAAGAAATTTGTTTCTTGCATGGCAGGAAATTGTCATTAGTTGAATAGAGTTTCTCAAACAAATCCGTCTGCACTCCACAAAAAACAGCTCTGGAGTCCAGAGGTAGAACGAAAGAATTTCACCCAATACGGCACAGATGGCTGTGTCAGCGTAAACAAAAAAAATTGTGATGAAAATTTCTCGAAGATACTGCTATCAGAAGCTGGCATATGATCTAAACAGCACACGGTCCAGAGCCAACAAACAAACTCCCGATGATCTGCAGAAAAGAAAACAACAGAAGCCTTTTACCATTGTCGGATGATGAACAGTAGCCACTTCTTTGAATTCCTTAGCACATCGAGCATAATTCTGCTGAAATTCGGTCCCAAAATCCTAGCAGATCCAACCACCATGGGCAAGTCAGGCACGGATCGAAGGGAACCACCAATCCGTCAGCACCAATAGAGGGATCCCGCCGCCGGCGGGATCAATTGCCGTCTCGACGTCGTCCTAGTAGTCGCGTGTTTCAAGCCCGACATGAGTACAACGTGGGTAGAAGAAGAGGTAGCTCATTAGTCGTGAGCCCAGGGCACCAGTATTGGTGCCCCCTCTACCTTCACCATTCCATTCCTTCACCTTAAAGCAAGTCCAAAACTAATCCAACTCATCAAAGCATTTATGCATGCTTTGACATATAACCCATGGGGCCTAATGATGTTGTCAAGTCATCACGCATCCCATCTGCCCCGGATCATCTCTAATGCACTGGCCTAAGCCACTTGACACGCCACATACATCAACTTGCCTCTTCATGATCTTTGTCTTTTTTGTGCTTTCTACTTGAGCCATGCAGCCTCATCCAGAGTTACTTTACCACACGGACCTCAGTTCTCCAACCTAGTCTCAGCCAATTGCCATCAACTGCTAACATCCTCCAAGCCACATACACACAAGAAAAAACTAAGAAACTATTTCTGAGCACAAGTTCCATGCATTTGACTCATATTAGTCAAATACATCATGCAACCTATATGCGTGGACCCTAAAGACATTAACATACAGAGCACAACTCACATGCTCTCAAAAACATACTCGGTAGACAAATATCAAGTTGATGGACCTTCCACCCCACCAAGGAGAATGGTTCAATTGCCTTGAAATCACGCACATAATTGTTCTACTCAAATTAGTCCACCTCTACAAGGATGGATCTACTTTGGACTTGAAAGCACATGGCTACCAAGCATCCTGCCTAGCTTCTTCATGCTCCCAACATGGCAACATCAAGCACCGGTGTGGCCACGGCTGCATTTCACGTATAGCCAAGGGAGAAGAAGAGACGCTTGCACGGATTTAATCGTTTAATCTGGACAAGGCAAATGAGTAGTCACTGACCTCACCTTCATGGGCTCGGCATCTGAAGGTGTCGAGCTTATAGTAGCTTTGTGTACATGCCGTCCCTCAAGCATCTGAAATTTCTTTGGAGCATCGTTTGATTGGTGATGTGCCGCGTAGCCCCCGCCTCCTCGACAATGGCATCGCTCCTTAGCAGCAGTCTCTGTAGCCTCTGGAGTTCCTCCTCTGCTCCCTTGGACTACTGGTACTTGTGGATCGCCATGGATCACTCACAAAATATTGACCGTGTAGTGAATCAAGCAGAGACGAGAAGAGGACGGGCAAATGGGTTGTTTGCTTTATATTAGTCCTGGCTCTCCACTGTACGCTGTTGAAAAAGAAAAAAAATGGAAATAAGACCAGCCTACTGGCCTCATGGGTCAATAAAGCATAATGAAAGTTTGAAATGGATTCCCCCATCAAATAAAAGACTTCCATTAGTTGGTAGATTGACCGTAAAATGTTCACCGCAAATTGGCATCTGTGATAAATTTGGTCCTAAGGAATTTGAAAGGAAGATGGCCTGCTCTCCGCAAACGTCTCTCCGTCCCCAATTTCAAAATGCGCCCGCCGGCCACCCCAGTCTCGGCGGCCACCGCGAGTTGCCGCAACTCACTCCGTCCGTGGGAGGACTCTCTAATCCTCCCTCTCCACCCCACATTGTGGCAGCTTGCTCGGATGCGCTTCCCCTCGGTCACTCCGCCGAGACCTCACCGACCAGCCCAAGTGAAGGTCTCCACTACCTGGATTGGGGATCTGATGAGGACGACAAGGAAATTGCTTCCCTCGGCCCCACCTCGCCGACGTCAGACTAGGTGCTCAGCTCATCGCCCAGGCCTCCCGTCCTCTCGTCCCCTTTATCCGCTTCATTTCGCCGCTGGGTGGGTAAGCCACGCCCAGTCTTTGGGGCATGCAATGAGTCCGGCTCAACAACCTCTGCGTTGGACGATTTTAGCTCGGGTCCCGTAATCGTCGCTCTTGCCTCAGAATCGTCGACCCCTGTGAAGCGTCAACCACCTCCCTCTGTAACTAAAGGGAATTTACTCCGATCCACCTGCCTAGCTGCAGCAAAGCACCAAGCCAAATTTGCCGCCTGCATTGAAGCACTGCCAGTGAATCTCCTCAAGAGATCCGCAGGGCCTGTTTCAACTGCCCCCTTAAAGTCTGCAACGACCAATCCTGAAGAACCGGTAGATTCGCTTTCAATGCCTGCTGCACATGCTCTGAAGACCGCTCCTCCTGCTTCATCTAAACCCGACTGGCACCTTATCAAGCCGAGGTACTGGTGGAGAAGTCACTAATTCAAGGCTATCTCGCTTCTGCCCCCTAGCCAAGGCCTCCTCCAGCAGTCGTCCTCCTTTAAAGACAACAACTGTTACAAAGAAAGATACCTCCTCTCGCTTTCAAGGCGGATGCTTCCTTTGCTAGCTCTGAGACCACAAAGTTCACTCCTGCAGGGACCCGGTGAGGTGCCTCTCCTGTAAGCGTTTTGGGCACCTTGCCCATCGCTACCGTTGGCCTGCGCCGCCTTCCTGCCGAGCGCCTCCTCCATCCCATAAACCTTCCGCCATGGCTTCCATCCTGGGCTGCCCAGAAAACCGTCCCGCCCGTACCTACTGCTCATTGCTCTCCTCCGAGCCAATGGCAGAAGAGGCAGCTAGGCTAAGCCGGCATGCGGCACTCCTGGTCGTCACGGGTGATAGAGCTTCGTCAGCGGTAACCAACACCTACAAGGCGACAAAATCCATTGAGGCGAAGCTCGGCATTCCCTGGACTGACATGTGCGTTACGCGTCACAGCCCAGAGGATTTCCTTGCTTGGTTCGACTACCCGGAGCAGCGGAACATGGCGATGCATGCAAGGCACAATGAGCATGGGGGCTTCGGCTACGACATTAAGCCTTGGCTTCTTCACAGCAGAGCCACACAGACAGCGCTGCTGATTCAGGCGTGGATTGGCTTGGAAGGCCTGCCACTCTGTGCTTGGAACCAGACTGCTGCGGCGGAGGTGCTCAGGGGATGGTGCTGCTTCGACCGCATTGATCGCCAATCTCACCGTCAAGAGGCGATGAGCATCTTCTGGGTATGGGTCTGGGTCCATAACTCGGATGCCATCCCCAAAATCTGCACGTGCTCTGTCTTCGCTGATGATCGCAATGGGCGAGCTCCACGCACCAGCAGTGGCGGCCGAGAGAATCATCGCCACGGTCAGCTCCCCCGGAAGGCTTCTCGTATGAGGTCCTCATCCATTTGGACCTTACAAAAGACCACTCCCAAGACTCAGGCTCGAACGATGTATCCGGCTTGAGGACCAAGTCCTATGACTGGACGTTAGGCGTCGTCGATGGATTGCCGCCGCCTCCTGCTCGCCGTCCAAACATGCACTGTCGCCTCAGTGATCGCCTGGGTGCATCTTGTTCTAAGGATGATGACGATCATCATGGAGAAGACCACGACTTGGGCCGTCGTCGCGGCCGGCAGGAGCGGCGCTCTTGGACTGAGCGAGGCCTTCCTCACAGCCGCTCTAGGAACCAGGCGCCGTGAGATAGGCGGGAAAATCATCAAACAAGAAGCCCACGTCGCCAACACAGGAACTATTCTCCTGGTGATCAAAAAATTCAGTCCACTCGGTGCAGTGCCTCCCCTGGCCGCTTCGGTGGTCCGACGGGTTCGACGGCCTGGCGTCGACGCACTAGGTCCATGGAGCGCAAGCCTCGACATCTATCAGATGCTGTCACCCTGGGTGAATAATTGAGTTCAAGCCCATGCAACCTCCAAATTGGAAGTCTGCTTCAGAAGCAAGAAGACACCTCAATCCCAATGGAGTTATCGCCTCCTCTGCCTTCATGTCATGCACCACCGATCAAAAGTCAGGACCCAGTCCTTTCTTTTCTTTACCAGCATAGCCAGCAAAATCCTCTAGTCCACTTTTGGACCCCATGATTGAGGAAGCAACAAACTACTTTCCTGCTGGTCCCGTGCTGTGTCAGGAGGAAAGCAACAAGTCTCATGCATGCATTGCTGACGGGATCGTGCTTCTGAGTCACCAGTTCAGTGATGCAAGCCAAGAGTCTGCACCTTCTTTTTCCATCGGCCAAGTTCGCCAAGGATCACTGCCGCTGGGGAATGCGCCACCAATATCCCTGTCTCTGGCCAGCCCCTAGCTGTAGACAGTTGCGACACCAGAAAATGGTGCCACCGATAGCCAGCACCTCATCCAGGAGGTGTTTCTTCATCCTCTGGAGCCAATCATCTCCGTTCACGTCCAGCATGCAAACAACGACCTCCCTCACAATGCCGGGGCTACTCGCAAGTCCGCTGCAAGGAAGCCTGCAGCGAGGCGAGGTGGAGTCTCGCCGAGACGGAGTAAATGGCTTGCTTCAAAAAAGAGAGTAGTCCCAACAGCAAAGCTGGCAGAAGAGCTCTTGACTCGTCGTCTCGGGTTCTGCTCACCGGATGAAGACCAAGTTCCCCCAACGCGGTGAAGAAATTCACGGACCTCTTCAACGACCCTCTGACTGACAGTGTCATCATAGCTTTGCGAACCATCTGTCGTCTTGATGATCATGATGAACAGGGGGTTCAGGGCATGCTTGCTTTCTCTGAGCCAGAAACTGCAGCCAACGCAATCTGAGGCTCCGGTTCTGCTAGTTTGCTCTAGAAGTAGCTTTTGGGTTTCATGGAGTCTTGCTTTTGTGTCAGTCACCCAGGAACGTGTGGTTCTCTGTACTGTTGCAAGTTTCCTTACTCAGCTCAGCCACCTTTTGCTTCTTCAAGTCTTAGCCACATGTACTTCTGCTATGCTAGCGATGTCACAATATGCAGCATGGCATTCCTAATCAATCTTCGCTACTATGTCAATCTCTTCGTTGACCATGTGTGATTGCTCTGTGTTTTGTTGGAATGTGCGCGGCCTAAATGCGTTGGCCCGGCGAGCAACAGTGCGCCAAACTCTTCAGGCAACTCATCCTGATATTGCATGCTTACAAGAAACTAAGCTCCAGACCATTGATCGCCAACTTGCTCTCGACATTGGTGGCCAATGTTTGGCAGACGCCTGCTTTCTACCGGCGCATGGAGTCAAGGGCGGAGTGTTGCTGTTACGGGATAGCCACAGGCTTCAGGTCACATCTACCTCCATAAACCGGTTCTCACTGTCAGCGCATATCTCCCTTCCTCAAGACGGCTCATCTTTCTTGCTAACTATGGTTTATGGACCTTCCGAAGAACAAGAAAAAGCGGCCTTCTTGCATGAGATTTCCTCGCTAGCGCCTCCACTCCAGTTGCCTTGGCTCATCCTTGGAGACTTCAACCTTATCTATCAGGTAGCAGATAAAAACAACAACAACCTAAACCTTCGGCTGATGGCTCAGTTTCGTGCGGTGATCAATCGATGTAACCTCAAGGAGGTCGCGCTTCAGAACCAGCGATTCACCTGGAGTAATGAGTGGTTGCAACCAACGTTGGTTAAGCTAGATCATGTTTTCTGCAACAATGCTTGGGACGCTATGTTCTCCCGTCACCTGCTGCAGGCGCTCTCCTCGTCTATGTCTGACCACTGCCCACTATTGCTGATGACTCAAGATGGTCCCTGCAGACCACGCTCATTTCGGCTTGAAAATTTCTAGCCTCGCCTCCCCGGTTTTGTCCAGACTATGGGGCGTGCCTAGAATAAGTCGCTCATTGACACAAACCCATTCATAAGGCTAGCAAGCAAGCTGCGAGTTACTGCAAGAGATCTTCGTGCATGGAGTGCCTCAATTCTGAGTGATGCCAACCTCCAGTTCAACCTCACAAATGTCCTCATCCTTCATTTTGATACAGCCTAGGAAATCAGGGAACTGACCCATGATGAGCGTTGTCGGTGTACTTTGCACCGGGGTACCCTCTCCGCTGTAGAAGCATCAGGCCCAAGGAGCGGTCTGGCCCAACGCGGCCCCCTGGCGAGCAACCTGGCTGACGAATACTCATACCAGGGATACCCCTAGTAGGCCGGAACACCAAATGGGCCATCTTAGGCCCAGCTCTAGTCGAAGGCCTTGTTGGGTCACGAAGGACCCTCGACCCCGATCAAGCCCACCAGGGGGCGGTCCGATCTGGCCTCAGGTCGGGCGCCCCGCAGGCTCCGACCTAGCCTCAGGTCGGGCGCCCTCCGAGCTTCGACCCAGCAACCTCCGCCACAGGGTCGAAGATCATCGCCGGTCGACCTCAAGCTGGTCACCTGCCCCGCGGACACGATGGCCATGCCAGGGCAGGTGGCTCCTTCCCAAGGTGGCCAGGAGGCCGCCAAAGTCAAGCGCTAGTCCCTTCACCCCGTTAAGCATAGTGGAGAGATGTGCTCCCTCCCGAGGCGACAAAGAGAGCACACAGTATGCTGGCGTCGACATCGACAGCGTCTGAGGGCCTTCTCGACGGAGCACCGCTTGCTGTGTCTACCAACCCATGCGTGGGATGAACAGGAACCTGTCAGTCACTAGGACCGAAGACCAGGACTCCCTGATGTAGGACACCCCATCCATTTTTACTCCAAACTCCCGTGTAACCTGCCCCCTCCGACTATATAAAGGGAGGCAGGACCCTCGAAGCAAAAGGAGGCAAGCATACCATAGACGAACTCGAACAAGCTCTCTCGAGCACATAACTCTTACTCCCACTCGGACGAGCGCTTAAGGCCAGCCCTTAGCCCCGCTTGTAATCCAGTGCAGTCTTCTGCACCCAAAGCAATATACAACCACCACACGAACTAGAAGTAGGGACGTTCGGCCCGAACCAGTATACACCTTGGGCTCCCTAAGTCAACCATTCAAGGAGAAGGAACGCGCGGCCCCTTAACTTACAAATTTACTTACCGATATACGAAACACCGACAGTTGGCGTGCCAGGTAGGGGCTTCGCGCGTCATCTTCGTGATCTCCGGACTCCCAGTCACCTCCTTGATGGCTTCCTTCACCCACGACGGCGCATCTTCATCGAGGAGCTGGATCCGCTTCGGCACCCTCGACTTCGTCGCCACCCCGGTGGGAGAGCTCGTGCTCATCCCCGCCACCTCTCAGGTCCAGGCATCCACTAGGAGCCTGGACTCCATCGCCGACGTCCTCAACAACCTCCGGCTTGAGGCCCCCACGCGGACCCCCATGTCGGAACCTGTCAGGCGCGGCGCCATCTCTAGTGGCAGCGTGAGCTCGAGAGAGCGACGACGTCGCCCCCCGAGGGCTCGCGGTTCGTGGCGATGGCTGGCTACAGGCCGGCCTCCGTCCACGACTTGCTGGAGGATTCCTCCAGCCACGACTCCAGCTCCGACAAGGAGCACGCTACGGACAAGCTGTACTCCCGCGAGTGCAACATGGCAGGCATGGCCGAAACGGCCGTGATTTCCATAAGTCCTAGAACTCTCGCCCGGCGCACCGAAGCGCAGGAGGCGGAGTTTCAGCGCGAGCGCGCTGAGCACCTCCAGGCTCACCGCACCGAGCTCCAGCAATAGCGCGATGAGCTGGAGGCTCAAGGGGCCGAGCTCGACAAACTC